>OZ016468.1:1620084-3067547 GCA_963966625.1 Caenorhabditis zanzibari | reverse complement strand
GCTCTCTCTCTCTCTCTCTCTCTCATCTCGAGAAAATAAAATAGTAGCTGTACATAGTAATGGCTTGAGAATATAATGAGAGAAGTAGAGAAAAACTACGGTTTGTGGACAAACCGACACATAGAGGGATCAAGTACTGTAGATTTTTGGAAGCTTTATAACCAGTTAACGAATTTTGAAAATAGTAGGACTATTTTGTAAGGAGTTGTTTGTAGATTATTTTGATGTATAAGTTTTTGTGAAAATTTGGATTTTGACGTCTTCAAGAGTCTCCAAGCGCCGGTGGGCCGATGTGAATTAACTGCGTGTTTGATACTGCTGGTGTTCTCCCTCATATCTCACTAACCAGTGACTTTATTAAATAAAAATTATACAGATAAAAAGGAAATTTTCTGTAGATCATTTTACTATTATTGTTTTTAAGAGAATTCCAGTTTTGATGTCTTCATGATTCTCCAACCGTATGTTGGTCCAAGTGTATTGACGAAGAATTTAATAACTTCATATCTCAGTAACCAGTAGACCGGTGCAAATGAAAATCATACAGATCAACAGGAAATTTTTCGTAAATTATTTTGATACACATTTTTTTTTGAAAATTCAGGAGTCTCCAAACCGTCGGTGGGTAATTGTGCGTCGACTGCGAGTTTTGTACCGTTTTTATTCTTCTTCATATCCCAGGAAACCAGTCACCCAATTCTCATGAAAATCATACAGATAGAAAGGAGATTACCTGTAGATTATTTTGATACTTTGAATTTTGAACAAATTCAAGTTTTGACGCCTTCTCGACACTTCAACTGTCGGTGGATCAGTCAGTGTTGCGTTATCGGCAATGACAATGACATTATTCTTTCTTTTATATCTCAGCTATCAGTAAACCGATTTTCATGAGAATAATACAAATAAAAAGATTATTTTCCGCAGATAATTTTATTATTTTGGTTTTTCTCACAATTTTTAATCTTGACGTCTTCTAGACTGCGAGAATCTGAAACCTGAAATATTTAGCTTGCTTGCACAAAGAATGCAAAAAACGCGCCGAAGGTACACCAGCTGAATCTGAAAATTACTGAAAACTTCACAATTCAAAATTACTGTATGAAAATTAAAAAAAAAACTTTTTGAACGTTTTTAACAATTTTGAACATTCAAAAAATAATCGTAAATCAAAAATTCTCTCAAAATTTTACAAATGCAATTTTCTTGCCCTACAGTAGTCCAAATTTAAAAAAAAATTATACGTATCGATAGAGAATTTTGCAGAGAATATATTTGATGTTAAAAACCCATCCAAAATAAAAATTTCGACGCCTTCAGAAGCCTCAAAAGCATTCAAAATCAGCCAGGAAGCAGAGGACATCCGGGACCCCTAATCTGGAGGCAAAATACGGCAAAAACGATCATGGACATCTGGACAAATCCAAAAGCATATGGCTAGTACATATAGCGTCAAATCCTTTCTTATAACATAATAATAATAATAATAATAATACAAAATGCTTTCTTCGTAACCCAACTCCTCCGCCAAGAGAGAGGCGGAGAAGCCGCTGAGCTTCCGACTGGCTCAGCGGTATACTGTAGTTTCCCTCTTTCACTCTCTCTCTCTCACGAGCCCCCATCGGAGCACAAACAGAGAAGAGCCCGGGGGCTCATTTTAGCTTCTCTTCTTCTTTTGCCCTCACTCCGGCTCTCTCCGGAGGCCCTCCACCAGATATTCGAGTATACTGAAATTTCTGATGCTACCACCGGATAACGAGGTAAGAACCAGGGGAACACAGGGGGCCCCGTGGAAAATTGGATACTGTTTCTCCTTCTCCTGATCATTTTGGCGCCCCCCCCCCCCCCCACAACCGGCATAAGTATCAAATGTCGTCATGGTGAAACTAGAGAAAGTTTTGTTGAGCCTTCCTCACGCGGGGCGGTGTCTGTAAGACGAGGAGATTCCCCCGCGTCTTCTCCTTTTCGAAAAATGTTGTATTACCCATTTTGCATTCTTGAGTACTAGGCCCTTAGATTCTGTCAAAATTTTGGACCTACGACTGCCGAAAGTTCGCACAAAATGCCTGGTGAAGGTAGGTTTTTAAGCCTTAGTTATGGATCGCTGGACCTTTGATCGCTAAGCCTATATTATAGACACTGGGCCTTTAGTCTCTAGACCTATGTTATAGGTGCTGGGCCTTTAGTCGTTTGGCCTATGTTCTGTTTGCTGGGCCTTTGAGCGCTAAGCCTAATGTTACAGTCGCTAGGCTTTCGGTCGCTGAACTTGTCAGTATGTGCCTTTAAGTTCTAGTGTCTCAAAGATCTTTAAAATTAATATTTTCCAAATTTTAAAGCTGCAAAAGCATCTAGAAACAATTTCCTATCGATCTGTATAACTTTCATAAAAATCGGATTACTGATAGTTGAGATACAAAGATAATTACTAAGCTCACTCTATGAAGCCAAATGAAGCACTTACTTCAGATTCCGGAAGCTCTAAAAGACGTCAAATTTTGAATTTTCTCTAAATTCAAAACATCAAAATTGTCTCCAAGAAATTATCTATCGATCTGTATAATTTACATTAAAATCGAATAACAAGATTCAGAGATACAGCGCTTCAAAGTTACAGTACCCCTTCGAGGACCAACCTGTAATTTCTTATATTTCAAACTACCGTATCTCTAGACCCAGTGCGCCGATTTTTATGAAAATTATACAGATCGATAGGGAATTTTTTGGAAATATTTTCGATGCTTTGAAATTTCAAAAAATTTTGATTTTGACGTCTTCTGAGGCCCTGAATCTAGAAAACGACCTTTGCCTCTAAAATGCGCCTTTTGGTACTATAATGTTTGCAGCGTTATCTCAAGGAATTAGTGAACCAATTTTCGTGAAAGTTATACAAATCGATAGGAAATTTTTTGGAGATATTTTTACAGTTTTCGAATTTCAAGAAATTTAGATTTTGACGTCTTCTAAGGCCATGAATCCTAAATTTTTCTCCATGCACCTTTAAACTCTTCTACTTCCTGAATTTAGGTTTTTTGTGCACTTTTTTAATGAAAAATCGTTCACAAAATTGGTAGTTTCTTTTTATTTACATGAACCAAAAATTTGAAAGAATTTAAAGGCACATGAATAAAGTTCGGCCACGACTCAAAAACCAAACATTCAAGTCACCTGATGAAGAATCGATGAGAAAAAATAAACAAATTATGTTGAAAAATTGCCACCTTATAAACATCCAGAACTTTTTCCAGTGGCATATATTCTGTTCTACTTTTCTAAACTCTAAAAAAATTCGAAATTTCTGGATTTTTCGAAGCCAAAATGTCCCTGAAAAAACCATTCATACTACCAAGTTTCGAGGTGTTTTTTGAGGTAAAATTTTCTTCTCTTTTCATTTTCTTATTGGTCCCTAGGACCTTTTTCTTCTCAAATATACACACTGTTATGACTGCTCTACACACGCAATACTCAATTTGTATATAAGTATAGTTACGTCATCACCTTTCATTGCCTATCATTGCTCAATCAAAGGAACAGGTGGTCCACAGAGGGAGGAGGACCCCCTGGGGATGTCAAAATATAGACTTTAAAGAGGGTACTAACTATTAGGATAGAAAACTGTAATTGGAAACTTTTGAAATTTTATGAACCTATAAAATTGAAAAAAAAAATCTCATCCATTTTTGTTTTACATTTTCTTGGTGTCAGAATCTGGTGCCCCATTTCTTCTGAAACTCAATTTTTTTTTTAAATTTCAAAATCTGTAAAGTATCTCCAAAAAATTTCCTATCGATCTGTACAATTTTCATCAAAATTGGTTCATTAGTTCTTGTGACAAAGGAGCAAACATAATAGTACAAAAATTTGCAGTTTAAAAGCACAAGTCGTCTGCTAGATTTAGGGCCTTAGAAGACGTCAATATCTATTTTTTTCAAGTTTCAAAAACAGAAAAGTATATTCAAACAATTTTCTATCAATCTGTATAATTTTCATCAAAATCGGTCTACTGGTTCTTGAGATAAAGCAGCTAACATTTTATTAGAAAAAGTCGCATTTAGAGGCTACAGTCGTCTTCTAGATTCAGCGCCTTAGAAGACGTCAATATCTATTTTTTTCAAATTTTAAAAACAGAAACGTATATTCAAAAAATTTTCTATCGATCTGTACAGTTTTCATCAAAATTGGTTCACTAATTCCTTGAGATAACGCCGCAAACATTTTGGTACCAAAAGTCGCATTTAAAGGCTCGAGTTATCTTCTAGATTCAGAGCCTTAGAAGACGTCAAAATCAAGATTTCTGGAAATTTTAAAAACCGAAACGAATCTCCGAAAAATTCCCTATCAAGCTATACCATTTTCATCAAAATTGATAGACTAGTTCTCGAGATAGAGAGGGGAAAATTTTAGTACCAAACGGTGATTTTTGAAGGCTTCTAGATTCAGGGCCTTAGAAGACGTCAAAATCTAAATTTCTTCAAATTTTATATTGATTATAGTAACTCCAAAAAAATTCCTATCGATCTGTATGACTTTCATCAAAATTAATTCACTAGGTTCTTGAGATACGGTAGCTTGAAATATTGGAAGTTACAGGTTGGTCTTTGAAGGAGTACTGTAACTTTGAAACCGTATATCTCTAGAATCAGCTATTCAATTTTTATGAAAATTATACAGATCGATAGGTAATTTCTTGTAGATAATTTTAATATTTTGAATTATGAGAAAATTCAGATTTTGACGTTTTCTAGAGCCTCCAGAATCTTGTCTGCTGTTCACTTGACTTTCTACATTGAGGTTTTCATACTTATCTTTGTATCTCAATAACCAATGAATCGATTTTTTATAAAATTATATTAATCCATAGGTAATTTTGTGTAGATAATCACGGTTTTTTAATCCTCAGAATATCTGAGTTTCAACGTCTTCTAGACGGCCGAATCTGGATCACTTGGCTTCAAGGAATGTACAGTCAGCTAGTCAGTAACATAATCTAAATTTTTGAAGCGCCAGTCTTTAAGCTAGTCTATCTTACCTGAGCTAGTGGGTAAACTAGCCTGTGGGTTCGTCTACTTTTCCTTAGCTAGCCTATAAGCTAGGCCCTCTGGGGCCTCTCTCCCCCAGGCGGTAACTTCTTAGCACCCCTCCGAAGCCTTCTCTTCTCACATGTTCCCCCACCTACCAACAAAAGTATGTAGCCCTCTTTCTCTTTCGGAAGCCTACTCGCCCCGGTCACTTGAAATCAGACACCCTTCCGAAAACTAGCCAATCTTCTTCTTTTCGCGCTTCCATCCCCTCTATGTGTACTTTCTTCGGGGGGACCCCCACACACACACTTATCACCTTTTCTACATGTATGCATAAAGACAGTCGGTTGGAAGGAACATATGTACTATACTAGAAGGGGGCCCCCCAAGTAAGAGCAAACAAACACAGATGGCATTGTTTGTTCAAGGGTCCCCCCTGGGCAGGAGGACCCCTGAAAATGGCATAGGAAGTATGTAAATGGAGAAATAATGATGAGGAGGATGTGAAAATGGAAATGGGCATGGGATTCAGGTTTCAGAAAGGCGCCTAATGGCGAGTCTTGCACTTTGAACAGGGGGGGGGGGGGGGGGGTTGAGGGTTTAGAAGAGGTTGTTAATTAGGAGATAGTATTTATAATATTGGAAGAGAAGATAATTCAGATTGAACAAGGAAAATTGACTTGAAAATTTTGAATTTTTGAAATGTAAAAACTTTTCTTTCGGATTTTTGATATTTGGAGGATCTCAAAGGTTCCGAAGGCTCTTATAAGATTTAGAGACTACAGGACGTTTCGCAACTAGGACATTTTGTAACCAGTTATTTCCCAACTCGTCTAGATTCTCAAAGATTGTGTTTCATGAAAGTATACAGATCGGTAGGGAATTTTTTGGAGATATTTTTAACATTTGAAATTATGAAAAAAGTTGAATTTTGACATCTGCTGACAAGGGAAGTATTTTTAGACACCGCTTGGGAATTTTCTGAAGGTTGGCCCATAGGTACTATCGAACATGCTGAAAAAAATGACGTAATTTTTTTCTGCCCATATTGACCCAGAAAATTTTTATGGCGGCTCGAAAAGCTAGGTCGTCAAGCAGAGATCGTACGATTTCGAAAGAATTCATGGCTCCTTTTTCAGTTTTTCTGGCTGGAATCTTGATAAAACAATCAGCACCATAATATTAGCCGGCAAACTCGCAATATTTTGACCATTTTCGGTCATTTTGAAGATACATGGCCAATTTGAGGATTTCAGCATTTTTTGGAATTTGACTGTTTTGGGGTCCAAAAGCAAGATTTTTGTATAAAAATTGTTGTGTATATGTTTTTTGACTGTAGAAACAGCATAGTACTGTTTTTTCGGATTTCTGGAAAAACTTCAAAAAATCGTTTGAAGAACCTGGGGGTACCCATGCTCAATTTTATCGAAAAAAAAATTTCTCAGAATTTGCTTCAAATGTATGTCAATCGATAGGGAAACATTTTTTAGGCAGACTGGTACAAAAATTTTCTCAAAAAAGTAATCCAGTCGTCGAAAAAATCTAAGTTTGTATGTGAAAATTAGTACTGAAAATGCTTTCTGGGTCATTTTTTGGCACTGAAACTAAATTTGGGCAGATAAAAATTGCACCACTGTTTTCAGCATACTCGATAGTACTTATGAGCAAACTTTCAGAAAATTCCCAAGCGGTGTCTAAAAACACTTCCCTTGTGAGCCTCTGAATTTGGTAGACGACTTGAGCCTCTAGAATGTGACTTTTGGTATTTTAATGTTTGCTGCTTTATCTCAAGAACTAGTGAATAAGGTTTAATTAAAATTATACTCTAATTATAATTATACAGATCGATAGGAAATTTTTCGAAGATATCATTAGAGTTTTAAAATTCGAAAAAATTCGAATTCTGAAGTCAATAAGTTTCAAAATGTCTGGTTGCAGAACAATGTAGTTCAAAAAAGTCACAGTTGCGAAACGTCATAGTTTCAAAACGTTCTAGTTGCTGAACGACCTTCTATGGCACCCAAAAATGCAGATTTTCCAAAGTACGATTCGTCAAAATTTTCTAGAAGCAGAGTTTTTCGGTTTAAAACTTCCAGAAGATTCTGAAATTCCTGGGTTTTCAATATGTACTATTTTTCGAGTTTCCCTTGATTTTGAATCCTTTCGAAACCATGAATTCCAAATCGTGGGATTCAAAAGACCCTATATTTTGGAGCTGTTACAATTCAAATGCTTCTCCATTCATTCTGAACACTTTCATAATCCATAGATTTTTCAGAAGACCGTGTTTTTAGATGCACTTGGCTTTTCAACCCATTCTTGGATTCAGAATTCTTTGAATTTTGAGCCACTACCCCCTTGAAGTCCCAAGTACCCAATTTTTCCCAAAGTCCCCCAATACCTTCATTTAGCGCACACTTACCAAGCCATTAGAAGTATGCTTATCTCGCCTTATTATTATTCTTTGCCTCCCCAATGAAAATACATCTGTCCTACTGTACCATCATCAAAAATGAGATAAGTGCGCACCTGCAAGACTAATTGAGTGTCATTTAGATAGTACGGGTCCCCCTTATTATGACACATGCTAGCTATTTTAGTATTGGAAAAGTACAGTAATCAAAAATTGGGTATAGTAATCAGGTACAGTAATCAACATTGAAATATGAAAAAGAGAGTACTACAAAATGAAAAATATTTGGATTACTGTAGTTTTCATTTTCAGGGTCAAAAACTGAAGACATTCTTATTGGGAACATCCGGATCGGACAACAACGACCCGACTAACTTCTCGTGGGACTTCTTTTTTGTTTTTTCTGAAAAACGAAGACATCTTTTTTAGAATGTCCACCGCCACAGACTCCTCGACCATCTGGACCACCCTTCCTTCCACGCAGAATACTCTACCTCCACTTCCAAATGACAAAGATGGAGCTTCGACGGATCTAGCGGCGATAAGTGAGGCCTATGGTATGTGGAATTGGATTAGAATGTGAAAAATCGACTTTCCAGTCGAGTAGTGGTATTTTCAATGCTTTAGAATAAGAACAAGCCAAGTTATAAGCAAGAAAATGAGCAAAAAAATTGAATTTTTTTCGAAAAGTTGGAATGCAGTTTGAGCCATGCCAGATATTCGTATTATTAGGAAATTGCAAAGATTATTACTGATTTAAATGTAAACATTTAATTTCCAATCGAATGGTAGTATTTTCAATACTCTAGGAGCAAAATGAACCGAGTTATGAGCCAAAGTCTGAAATGGTGTGTATTTTTCAGACAAATATTAGGCTGTCCTACAGTAACCCAGTATAAAGGCGCATAGACTATTGCAAAATAATATGAATAATTTGGATACTGTAACTCTTTTTTCCAGAAATGGATTAGTACCAAAAAATAGTTTTTTAACCGTTAGCCGACCGTAATCTGACCGGCTTTGCCCTACAGGCATATCTGTCCGTAATTTTTTTATTTTCTGCTCTTAACTCGGCTCATTTTGCTCCTGGAGTATTGAAAATACTACCATTCGCTTGGAAATTCAATTTTAGATTAATATCTATTTTTGAAATTACCAGAAAATTTTGAAAAATTACAAAAATGTATTGAAAAAAAAATCCGAAAACATTTTTTTGCTCATTTTCAATTTAGTGCTCATAACTTGGGTTATTTTGTCCTAGAGCATTGAGAATACAATCATTGGATTGGAAATTAAATTTTACATGTTCAACTGTAATTTGAAAAAATTGAGTCATGTTTGTGGCCTCATAACTTAGCTCATTTTGCTCCTAGAGTCTTGAAAATATTACCATTCGACAGGAAATTGAATTTTAAATTTGGATTTTCTGTAACTTAAGAACTGAGTCAAACTAGTGAGCTTATAACTCGGCTCATTTTGCTCCTAAAGCATTGAAAAAACTACCATTCGATTGGAAATCTAATTTTCAGTCCAAATGGTGAACAATTTCAAAAATTGGACTCCAATTTGTGAGCTTATAATTAGGACTCATTTTCATTCTAAATCATTGAAAACTAGACTAAAAAGGTCGACCAGTCCCCTAGACTGGCATCTGTTCCCTTTTTTCCTTCCTCAAAAAACAATTGACCTTTTCTCTCCCTAAGCCTTTCCTCCAAGTCAATCCATGCAAATCCTACAACAATTACGTAACCCTCTAGCAGTCTGCCACACTCTCCTCGTTTCCCACACTATTTCGCAATCCGGATTGACCCCCCTAGACCGTAATGAACCACGCCCCTTGGACAGAGAAAGAGCCGTGAAGAAAGCACACACCAAGGGGGGTGTCTTTCTTTGCCCTCCTCCATTCTATTCATTCATTTGTTGTTATATCGGAGACACAAGGGGGGCCCCCTATGTCTACATACAAGAAGACAGGTCGTTCATCATTTTGTCGCTTCCCCTTTTTTTCTTGTTTTATGTTCCATGGGAATTAGACAATGATCTTTTTTTGATTGACTCGAAACTTCCGTTTGAAATTAATTAGGAGCCTTTAAAGTCTTCCATTTTGAAATAGGTACTGTAATTAAAAATTTAAGACTTCAGTTTAGGAGCTTGGAAATTTAGGGTATACTGTAAATGGATAGTGAGCCTTTTTTTCACATTTCCGTTTGAAATTAAATTGTGGTGAGCTATGCTCCTTTAAAGCCTTTCATTTTGAACTAGATACTGTAAATTGATAGTCAGAGCAAAAGTAAAAATTGGGCTTTAATCGAACCATAGACTCTTTGCCTAACCAATTACTATTGCATTAACAGCTAGGTGAGAAAACGTGATCTAGTGAGAATTCCAGTTTTCCTCATAACTCGGTTCATTTTGCTCCTATAGCATTGAAAATACTACCATTCGATTGGAAATTTAATTTTACATTTAGATTTGTAATTTTTTCTGAAATTATTCCTGTTTTAGATCATGCTCATGGGTCTCATAACTGGTTTCATAGGAAATTTTACAGTTTTTTTCGGACCGAATCTCACACTCAGTTTGCGACGATCTTTGTGCCTAACCTGGGTTACTGTAAGATGACTGAATTTTTGTTTGAAAACGGTTTCAGTCTTTGGCTTATAACTCTGCCCGTTTTGCTTCTAGAGCATTGAAAATACTACCATTCGGTTGGAAATTGAATTTTACATAAGATAAACCGTAATTTGAAAAACTGAGTCAAGTTTGTGAGCTCGTACCTTGGCTCATTTTTGCTCTAGAGCATTGAAAATACTATCAATTGAATGGAAATTCAATTTTACATCTAGATTTGTAACCTTTTTCATAAGAACTTTTTCTTTTAGACCATACTCATGGGTTCCATATCTTGCTTCATAAGGCATTTATCTCAATTTTTTCGGACCCAATCCAACTCTATATAACAACAATATAACTAAAGTCACAATAAACTAGTTTTTTAAGTTTGCATTGGGTTATGCGTTTTAAAACTGGGTTACTGTAGGGTGCTAGGATATTTGTTTGGAAACGGTTTTAGTCTTTGGCTCATAACTCGGCTCATTTTGATTCTAGAGCTCTGAAAATGCTACCATTCGACTGGAAATTGAATTTTACATCTAGATAAAAAACTTTTAAAATTCCTTGATTTCCCAAATGTTTGTCATGACTCAAACTACTTATCAACTTTTTTTAAAATTTGAAGAAAATTTTCCCTGAATCACTTTCAGTCTTTAATTATAACTCTGCCCATTTTGCTCCTAGAGCATTGAAAATATTACCATTCGATTGAAAATTCAATTTTACATCTAGCTATAAAAATAAACTTTCAAATTATTCAATTTTTCCGAAATAGTCTACATAATCTAGAAATTCATCCACTCCATATTATCCTGTCTTGCTTCATTTTCTCTCAACTTTTTGATATTCTTATTCATTTTTTCTCCATTCTTTGAACCAATTCTCAATTTTCCAGGTTCCTCATCAGCCACCACCTCTCTCACATCATCAGTCGCCTCTCAATACCAATACAATTCGTATCCAACCAGTGCTCAGTACGCAATGTACTCCAGTGCCACACCAGCCTATTATCAGCAGATGACTGCAAGTCTGAGGGCGGGAACCACAGCGTTCCCTTATTCCCTTACGACGCCTTCTTATTACAGTGAGTTAAAATTTTCTATTTTTCTGTGTAGTTCTTTAAGAAGAGCTGTCCGTTGGTTCTTGAGATAACAGTAAATTAGCGATAAGCGAAAAAAATCAAGTCTCTAGATTGTCTTAAAGCCGAGATATATCGATTTAAAGTTGGGAGGTAAAAGACGCAGACAACCAGAGTGTCTGACTGTCTGTGTCCCTCGCTACCAGGGTTGCGAACCGGGCCGAAACGGGCCGGTCACGGGCCGGCGATTTTCTCCCTTTTAAATTGAGATTTTCGATACAAAATTTATATGAAAATGTAGAACTCGATGAGATCTACAAATTGATATCGAATTCAATGAGGTTACGCTGTTGGGGTTTTCTCAAATGTTTGTTAAACGGACGGGCCGGAGATTTCGGCCCGTGTGAGCCCGGCCCGTCCGCTTTCTGACATTTTAAGGAAAATATAGATATAAAATTCAGATGTTCTAACTACCATTCTGTAGATCTCATCGAGTTCTACATTTTCATATAAATTTTGTCTTGAAAATCACAATTTAGAGGAGAGAAAATCGCCGGCCCGTGGCCGGCCCGTTTCGACCCAATCCGCAACCCTGCTCGCTACCACACACTCTCTCACCACCTAACTTTGAAACGCTTTATCTCGGCTCCCAGATGAGCTAGGGAGATGAAATCTAGACAGAAATGTGTGGAAAAGTTCGGAGATTTTGATAGGAGACAGTTTGAAGTTATTTCCTAATCTTTTGTGTTTCCATTTGTTTTATTTTTTGACCTCGTACCACTCAAATGTGTAGAGCTAAAAATTCTCTAAATTTCTGTCTAATTTTCACTTCTCTAGCATCTCTTTGAGCCAAGTTACGGCCCTTCAAAGTTTGGAGGGGTTAGAGACGCAGAGAGTCAGACACACAGGCTGTCTGCGTCTCTCACGCTAACACACTGTCTAGCATCAAACTTTGAACCGCTATATCTCGGCTCGCAGGTGAGCTAGAAAGGTGAAAATTAGATAGAATTATAGGAAATTTTCTGGAGATTGAAACAATTAAAATGAAAGGCAAGAAAGCCTCACATTTCTGTTCAATTTTCACTTCTTTAGCTCCTCTTTGAGCCGAGCTACGGCCCTTCAAAGTTTGGAGGGGTTAGAGACGCAGAGAGTCAGACACACAGGCTGTCTGCGTCTCTCACGCTAACACACTGTCTAGCATCAAACTTTGAACCGCTGTATCTCGGCTCGCAGGTGAGCTAGAAAGGTGAAAATTAGATAGAATTATAGGAAATTTTCTGGAGATTGAAACAATTAAAATGAAAGACAAGAAATGCCTCACATTTCTGTCCAATTTTCATTTCTCTAGCATCTCTTTGAGCCGAGCTACGGCTCTTCAAAGTTTGGAGGGGTTAGAGACGCAGACAGCTAGACACACAGGCTGTCTGCGTCTCTCACACTAACACACTATCTAGCATCAAACTTTGAACCTCTATAACTCGGCTCCAAGTTGAGCTAAAAATATGAAGTTTGGGCAGAATTGTAGGAAATTTAGCATTTCTTTGAGCCAATTTATGGCATTTCAAAGTTTGGAGGTGTTAGAGACGCAGACAACCAGACACTCAGGCTGTCTGCGTCTTTCGCTGATACACTGTCTAGCCAACAAAACTCGAAACGCTGTATATCGGCTCAAAAATGAGCTAGAACTTTCAAACTTTCAAAAATAGGATTCTCAGAATTCATTTTTCCAATGTGTAAAAAGTTTACGTATTATCTTATTCCAGCCGGCTCCTACCCCGTGGATTACACATCGGCGGCGGCTGCGTACCAAACGACACCCTACTACAACATTCGCGGCGGCACAAGTGCAGCCGCCCCATACTACAACTCACTGAACACAGCGGCAGCTGCCTATGCGGTACAGTAATCTGATCTTTAGGTCCCTACCGTAACCATTTGGATTTTCAGAGCGTCGCCAACTCGGTCCTCTCCTCCGACGCTGTCAACCTCGGTGGCGCATCTTCTGATGGCTCTTCTAGCGGCGTCCCTTCTACAGTAGGAAGCTTCAATCTCAAGGAAAAGAAGCCCAAGATCTCCAAGAAAAAGAAGACAGGTTCCTGCTCCCCTGGCGATGAGACCTACGCCAGGGTGTTCATTTGGGATCTTGAAGACATCGCAGTGGTCTCCAGAAGCTTCTTGGAAAACACGGCTCACTCATTCTATGCCCCAGCGGCGGCGGGAATCTTCGATTTAGTAGATGGCATTGCAAAGTCCAGTTTTTCGGATATCAATGAGGTGCTCGAAGGAGACGTCACCAACATCGAGGACGCCGTTATTGATGATATTCCAATGGATCAAGGCCCCATGGATAATCTACGAGGACTTGACGTCATGAGACGTGTCGCTCCAAAGTATGCAACGTTCCGACAGTTTTACACAGAGTTGTCGATGAAGTTCAAGGATGAGCCAGGGTTCAAACAAGAGCAGGAGTATGCCAAAGGAAATGGGGTGTTGAATTATGGTTAGTTTGTGGAAAAACTAAGTTTCTAGGTTGCCTGGGAGCTGAGATATGTGGATTTGAAGTTGCGGGGTTAGAGACGCAGACAGCTAGACGCTCTTATTATCTGCGTCTCTTCCTTTCATCACTGCCTAGTTGCCTAACTTTGAATCGTAATATCTCGGCTCTCAGTTGGGATAGAAAGAAGAAACTTGGACAGAAATGTAGGAAATTTTTTGTACATTAAGAAGAAACCATGAACGTTTTGAAAAGTAGGAGATTCCTTACATTTTTGTCCACCTTTCACTAGCTCTTGTATTTTTCGTTTCATTTTTCAATAATGTAAAAGCCAAATTGATAGAACTGAAAATTCCCTTCATTTCTGTCCTATTTTCACTCTTCTAGCATTCCGTTGACCCAAGTTATGGTTTTCCAAAGTTTTAAGAGGTTAGAGACGCAGACAGTCAGACACTCAGGCTGTCTGCGTCTCTCACGCTAACACACTGTCTAGCTGTCTAACTTTAAATAGCGATATCTCGGCTCCCAGATGAGATAGAAGGATGAAACTTGGACAGAAATGTCGGAAATTTTTTGAACATTCAGACAGTTAAAAGTTTTAACAGTTTTTGAACTTTTTTGGTTTTTTTTTTACTTTTTCACCGTTCCAATCAGAACTGTAAAGCGGGCAATTCCCTATATTTTTTTTGCCTCATTTTCACTTCCTCAACATCTCTTCAAGCCAAGTTATGGCTTTTCAATGTTTGAAAAGGTTAGAGACGCAGACAGTCAGACACTCAAGCTGTCTGCGTCTCTCACGCTAGCACACTGTCTAGCTATCAAACTTTGAATCGTTATATCTCGGATTCCAAGTGAGCTAGAAGAATGAAACTTTGACAGAAGTGTAGGAATTTCCTTGGAAATTAAGAAAATGAAAAGTTTAAATATTTTTTTCAACTTCAGAGGCTTTAGAATTGAACAGCGGAAAATTCCCTACATTTTTGTCTTATTTTCACTTTTCTAGCATCTCTTTGAGCCGAGTTATGGCTTTTCAAACTGCGGAGAGGTTAGAGACGCAGATAGCGAGACACTCAGGCTGTCTGGGTCTCTCGAGCTAGCGTACTGTCTAGCCATCAAACTTTGAAACGCTATATCTCGGCTCCCAGATGAGCTAGAACTTTCAAACTTCACTAATCGAATTCCCAAGACCCTCTTTTTACCCTAGCCATTTTTCAGACCTCCTCGAACGCATTGGCCTAGTCACCCGGGAAGCCGAACTCTCCCAATACGCTCTTCAACTTCTCGGCTACAGTAACTCGGGTCAACGTTGGTCGTGCGCTCAGCGATGTATGGATCTAGTCGTGGAGAGATCGAAAATGTCAGCTGATAAGTATGCCAACGTGGTGCTCACGAATGACGGAGTGGTGCAGGGAGCCGCGGAGCTGCTGATCGCGGGGCTCAATGGAGCTGTGCCTATTGAAAATATTTATTCAACGTTGAAGCAAGGGAAAGAGTCGATTTTCGAGAAGATTCAGACGAGATATGGGAAGAAGTGCAGTTTTATTTATGTGACTTCTAGGGATACATCGAGGGATGTTGCCAAAAGGGTGAGTATGGCGGAAATTTTTGGATTTTTGAGCTTGAGATCTTAAACTTAAGCTAGTAGATAGAAAGCTACGCTCAAAAGATCAATTTCGATCAAGATTTTTGGCCTAAAAAAACCTTACTAAGCCTAATGGTCCTGAAGCTTTCTCAGTTTTAGCAATATTGAAATTCCCAATTTTTCAAACCCCAATTTCTCCTCCAACTCCCTATCAAAACTAGACAATTTTAGTACCAAAATTATCCAAAATTTCTCTATTTTCAGCTCTCCATTCCCGTCTGGCCCCTACAATCCAATAACGACCTTGAAAAGCTGTACAATGCTCAAGAACGATACCTGCTCGGTGGATAGTACCTCTTTTTTTTACGAACCGCCATTTTTTGGACCACTCTCAAAATTTTAAATGAAATTCCGGGTATTTCTATTAAAACTAAAATTTCTGTATTACTTGTATTATTCCTGCTTTTAGTGCTTTGAAAATTTGCCAGAATTTGAATAAATATATGAATATTCAAAAAGTGTTCGTGTAGAAAAAACCAAAATTTCTCATTTTTCCATTAGCTATGAAAATTTTGCATTGTTTTTTAGTATTGATATTCTTATTCAAGTGTATCGATTCATGTTTGGTGATACAACTATGTAAGATTTTTAGAAATTTTTGAAATCTAGAAAAGTTAGATACTCAGTTATTATGCCAATCTCTGTAAATGAGAGTCCTGGCTGAACTTCCCTGATTTTTTGGCTGCGATATCTCGGCACGAAAATGCTACCGTAATCTATTAAAATTTAAAGGAACATACCCTGATTTTCAGATCAATTTTTTAATTTGTCATGTTCTTTCAACAAATTTCGAAGCGAAGTGTGATTTTCGGAGCAAGAAATAACATTTCGCTTCGAAATTTGTTGAAAATCGTTCGAAAAACATGACAATTTAAAAAATTGACCTGAAAATCAGGGTATGTTCCTTTAAATTTTAATAGATTACGGTAGCATTTTCGTTCCGAGATATCGCAGCCAAAAAATCAGGGAAGTTCAGCCAGGACTCTCATTTACAGAGATTGGCATAATAACTTAAAGGAGGATTACGGGCAATATCTCGGCTCCCAGATAAGCTAGAAGATAAAACTTGGACAGAAATGTGGGGAAGAGTTGGGACATTTTGATTTTATAAATTTTGAAGTTTTTTTGGAATTTTTGTATGGCAAATTTCATAGTTTTCAATGTTTTAACGGTCAAACTGGTAGAGCTAAAAGTTCCCTACATTTTTGTCTTATTTTCACTTCTCTAGCATCTCTTTGAGCCGAGTTATGGCTTTTCAAACTGCGCAGAGGTTAGAGACGCAGACAGCGAAACACTCAGGCTGTCTGGGTTTCTCGAGCATGACTTTATGGTTCATTCGATGCAATATTTCATGCTGATTCCGACTATCACAACAACGCTCAAAAATGCTTCTCTGACCCGAAACACGCCAAAAGTTCGGTCATGAAGGATAACTTTTTTACATTTGAAGCCGCTTTTTGAGTCAGAGAAGCATTTTAGAGCGTTTTCAGTGTGATATTCGGAACAAGCATGAAATTTTGCATCGAACAAACTGTAAAGTCATTTTGCCGGGAATTCTCCTTTAATTTCAGCCTCTTGCAACTGCAAATTCAAAGGAATCGATCGGAACAATGCAGCGAGATACATTGGATATTTCAACAACTACGAAGAGTTCATTAAGTATGAGTTGATAGCTCCTAAAATTGCTCATACTAAATGTGAAGTAACCATGAAATGTCCAAACGGCACAAAACTCTACTTATCGCACCCAGAATCGTATTCAAATGAAGAGAAGTTAGTATGCGATGGGAACACTCAACAATGGACGGATAATTTGGAACATTTCTATGATGAAATGTATGGGACTTGTTTCGATATTAGTAAGACTCACCAAAAAACTAATTCAATAAAACTTGCACTCAGATGAACCAAAGTATCCCGTTTGCCCTTGTTTGGTCACAGCAATAACACCAAATAATTATGGAACTTTTGAAGAGCAATACAAAGAATTTCACGATGTTTGGAATGTGTTCAGGGGCTATCGATCTGCTCCCGATCTCTGGTTTGAAGGTGACCAATGTTTCTTCAACATATTGGGCGTGTATGGCCCAGTGATGGTATTTACCAAGGAACGCATGTTTGAGGTTTGAGGCTTGACAGTTTTACGACTAATTTAAAGTAGGATTACAGTCTTTTTTTTTTTAATTTTGTCAAATGATTGTCCCGATTCCACTATTTACGAAAGTAACAATATTTTTGCACGAAAATCATTGAAACTAAAGAAAATCGATTTTCAAAACGCCAACTTAAATTTTTTCTAGCTTTTTTCAGTGAATGTAGAATTTTTCGCTGATTCGAACGCACCTAATATCGCTGCTCAAAACGCATTTTGAAGCGAGTTATGAGCGTTTGAACATTTCGTGAGAGACGCAGACACTACCTCGTTTCTCTGCGTCTCTACGACAACAAGAGCGTATGCTTTCTCTGCGTCTCTTTTACTGAAATTTCAAACGCTCATAACTCGCTTCAAAATGCGTTTTGAGCAGCGATATTAGGTGCGTTCGAATCAGCAAAAAATGTACGTGTTGAACGGAAAGGCAACGGTTATTCAAGCATTCATTTGTGTCCCTGATGAGAACCCATGCAACTGTAAATTCAAAGCCATCGATCGTAAGTAACAATGCAGCAGAATACATTGGTCATTTCAACGACTATGCAGAGTTCATGAAGTATGAGTTGACAGCTCCAGAAGTTACTCAAGATCGATGTATCGTCACAATGAAATGTCCAAACAGCACAAATCTCTACTTATCGCACCCAGAATCGTATTCAAGTGAAGAGAAGTTAGTATGCGATGGGAACACTCAACAATGGACGGATAATTTAGAACATTTCTATGATGAGATGTATGGGACTTGTTTCGATATTAGTAAGACTCACCGAACTATGATTTCAATAAAACTTTTATTCAGATGAACCAGAGTATGTGTCGATTTGAGGAGTGTTGTACGGAATAAAGATGTCAATTTCTGTTTATATTGTTCTAATGACAACGTCAGCGTTGACAGAATATTGAATTTATTATTTTATCAGGGGAATTTCTTGAAATTTCCTTTCAATTGGTACAATTTCTATAAAAATCTGATCACTGTACCGGAAGATACATCTCGTCAAAGTTTCACATCATTTTTTGACACGGAAGTCATTGGATATTAAATTTTCATAAAAACAGTAACAACGTTTTAAAAGTTCTCAAAATTCCCTTTCAAATAGTTTTCCATTTCCATAAAAATCCAAACACTTTGATTGAGTATATGATTGCTAATTTTCTTTAAATTGTACCATTTCCATAAAAAATCGGATTATTGAATCGGAAGATAAACCTCGTCAAAGTCTCCCATATTCTCTGACGTCATTTGAAAACTATTGGAGATGTAGTTTGAACACAATTCTTGACCTGTTATTGAATTTATATAGGAACAGGAACAAAGTTTTCAAAGTTCTTGAAATTTCCTTTCAAATGGTACAATTTTTGTAACAAACGGGTAACTGAGTCGGAAGACACCCCTCACTAATTTTTGAACACCGAAAAAAAATCCAACGACGTCACTCTAAAACAACTGAAATTATACTCTGATATCATTGTTGCCAGGATATCACATTTTTTTCTGTTAAAGTTCTTAAAATCGCCTCTCAAATAGTACTATTTCCATAAAAATCTGATCACTGAGTCAAAAGGTACACCTTGCCAAAGTCTCACTTATTTTTTGACACCGAAGTCATTAAAAAGCTATTGGAGATGTAATTTAAAAGCCATATTAAATTTTTCATAGAAACAGTAACAAAGTTTTCAAAGTTCTTGAAATTTTCTTTGAAATGGTATTATTTTCATAAAAATCGGACCAGTCGGTCGGAAGATGCACCTCGTCAAAGTCCGACATGGTTTTTGCCCCCCGATGGGCCCTGAAGTCACTCAAAAACAACTGAAAATGAAATGACTGCATCGTCGACTGACTATTTAATTTTTTCATGGTAATCTTTTTAAAATTCCCTTTCAAACTGTACCATTTCTATAAAAATCGGGTCATTGAGTCGGAAGATGCACATCGTCAAAGTATCGCTCCTTTTTTTGAGACCGACTCCATTCAAAAACTATTTGAGCTGCAATGTTAACGTCTTCGTTGACTGAGTATCAAACTGTCATTATAAACAGTAACCTGAATACAAAATTTATTAAACTTCCCTCTCAAATAATACTATTTTCATAAAAATCGGATCACTGAGTCGGAAGATGCACCTCGTCAAAGATTCGCTTCTTTTTTGACACCGATGAACCCCGACGCCATTTAAAAACAACTGAAAATGAAATTACGTCATTGTTGACTGAGTATTACACTTTTTCATGTGAAAATTCTTAAAATTTCCTTTTAAATGGTACAATTTTCATTCAAATCGGATCACTGGGTCGAAAGATACACCTCGTCAAAGTCCGACATGGTTTTCGACCCCGATGGGCCCTAACGTCATTCAAAAACAACTGAAGATGAAATGACGTCGTTGTTGACTGACTATCTAACTTTTCCACGTTAAAGCTCTTAAAATTTCCTCTCAAACAGTTCTATTTCCGTAAAAATCGGATCGCTGAGTCAGAAGTTATACCCTTCACTAATTTTTGAACACCGAAAAGAAATCCAACGACGTCACACTAAAACTACCGTAATTCGAAGTGTCATCGCTATTTCCGCTTTTTGAACATCACATGACTTTATTTCCAGTTCAAACTTTTGTTTGTCTTATAACACCACCTGTAAACGTCACACGAACTAAAGTTTTTCCAATTCAATGAGTCCCCAAATTCTATATACATCTTTTTCTTGGCGTTTTAATCCTCATTACTCTTCTCATTTCTTGTGTTTGTCCCTTTAATCTCATTAGTATTAACAATGGAGGGAAAAAAGAAAAGAAAAAAAATGTACTAATCTGATCCAGGACTCCTGGGAATGTAGCATGTCTTATTTTCAGAGCAAAATTATTATATTTTCCTTTAATTTTGACTTTAAGATTGTTGACTGAGTATCAAACTTCAAATGTGACTTTAAAATCGTTGAAATTTCACAAAAAAAATAGGCTAAAAATCATGAAAATTGATTGAAAAAATCTTGAAAATTGATGAATATTCTAAAAATTTTGGGGCACAAAAAATGTTTTTTTTTCTGGAATTTTTTTAAATTTTAAGTTTTTCTTTTTTTTTGGATTGTTAAAACAAGTGAAGTTCCTTATAGCATAAGCCAAAAATCATGAAAATTAATCGAAAAGTTCCTTACAAGGGGATTACGCGAGGACGCGAGTTGAACTTTTTACCATAATTTGGGTCAAGATAGAACCGACTCTGCTGATTCAGAATCTGAAATAAAAATTGGCGAAATGTTTACGTGAATCGAGTTGTGACCTCTTAAAATTTTGCTAAATTTTCACGTAATAGTCTATGAGAATATTATCCATAGATTTCAATGACGTGAGTGATGAAGTGGTAAGGAGTTAGGGTTCCAGTAAGTAAGCCATGGTTCGATTCCCCCCCGCGGTTAAAATTTTTTGGAAATTTTTTTGTCTGTGTTCCAGTCAATTTGTATGTGCTCGGAATGATTTTTTGTGCATTTTTTCATTGTTTTACTGGATTCTGAGGCAGTTTCGAACAGTTTGCTAGAACTGACTTGATAATTCATACTTCGACCGAAGTCCAAAGTTGTATTGGTTTGGTGAATGATTTTTCAAAAAAAAAATTTCATAAATCAAACTTCTGAATCGCTCAAAAAGTTCGTCAACCCAACCAAAGTCAGATTTCTGGCTTCGGTCGAGTTATGAATTATCAAATTAGTTGTAACAATCTTTTGGGAACTACCCCAAAATCCTGTAAAACAATGAGAAAATGTATAAAACACATTCCAAACACCAACATGTTCACTGGAACATTAACAAAAAAATTTCAAAAAATTTTGACCGCGGGAGGAATTGAACCATGGCTTACCCACTGGAACCCTAACCCCTTACCACTTCACCACTCACGTCATTGAAATCTATAGATAATATTCTCATAGACTATTACGTGAAAATTTAGCAAAATTTTAAGAGGTCACAACTCGATTCACGTAAACATTTCGCCAATTTTTATTTCAGATTCTGAATCAGCAGAGTCGGTTCTATCTTGACCCAAATTATGGTAAAAAGTTCAACTCGCGTCCTCGCGTAATCCCCTTGTTAAATGAAATAATGATACTACATATTTTAATATCTATTTGTGTCCAGTTTTCTATTACTTTGTGGTGGGAAAAGTCACATGAAAAGGAAATTGAAACTTTTTATTTTCGGCTCCATTTTTTTTTTGCAAAAAGAAAATTTGAACAATGCATTTGGGATGGGAAAAAGAATGTGAATCAGAAGAAGTTGAGAGCCCCGGAAATTAGAAATGTATAGGGGAGGAAATTGAAAAAGTAATGCAAATTGGTATCTTATAGACGCTAATCCTTTTTTTTTGACCTGAAATTTATTTTTTTTTAAAGATTTTTCATTTTTGAGTTTGAAAATGGTTGTTAGACCTCCCAGATCTTTTTCTAATTCTAACATCTCCGAATCCATAGCATATAGACTTTCTGATCCCCCTCAAAGTCCAAAAAATACAAAAAATTTATACTTGTGCTCCAAATCCCATCCACAGCGGGATACCTCTTCCAATCTGTCTTCTGACTGCGATACGAAATACAAAAATCTACAGTAGTTTATTTGAAATAGTGCAAACTCCCCTACATAATCTTATTGGATCTCAAAATGCTCCATTTGTGCTCTTGATCTTGAACATTTCTTTAAAATTTTGCAATTTGAAGAGAAATTCTCCAATTTTGATACTGAGCTCAAAAATTTCCTTGAAAATCTGAAATTGTAATAAAAATGCCCCATTTTTTAAACTGAGCTTTAAAAGTTCCTTGGAATTTTAAGATTGTGAGACTAGATGCTCCATTTGTGGTCTTGATCTCTAAAATTTGCTTGAAATTCTAAAATTGTGATAAAAATGCCCCTTTTTTAATACTGAGCTCAAAAATTTGCTTGAAATTCTAAAATAGTAATAAAAATGCCCCTTTTTTAATACTGAGCTCAAAAATTTCCTTGAAATTCTGAAATAGTAATAAAAATGCTCCATTTATGCTCCTAATTTCAAAAATTTACTTGAAATTTTAAAATTGTAATCGAAATGCTCCATTTTTGCTCTTGATCTCAAAAATAGTATTAAAATTCCAAAAAATTTCAGTCTAAAGTTTAAAATTTTGTAAAAGTTTCATGTTTTCACATTTAGTCTTAAAATGCTCCATTTGCGTATTTGAGCTCAAAAAATTTCCTTGAAATCCTAGAATTGTGAGGCAAAATCTCAAATTTTGCTATTGAGCCCAAAGATTTACTTGAAATTCTAAAATAATAATAAAAATGCTCCATTTATGCTCTTGATCTTGAAAATAGTATAGAAATTTCAAAAAATTCCAGTCTAATGCTTTTTAATTGTCTCAAACTTTTGGTGTTCTCATTTTGGATCTCAAAATGCTCCAATTTTTATACTGAGCTCAAAAACTTCCTTGTAATTGTAAAATTGCAATAAAAATGCTCTATTTGTGCTCCAGATATTGAAAATAGTATCAAAATCTCACAAATTTTCAGTCTAATGATAAAACATTGTCTCACAAGTTTGATGTCCTCAAATTGAATCTTAAAATGCTCCATTTGTGCTCTTGAGCTCAAAAATTTCCAGAAAATTGTAAAACTGTAATAAAAATGCCCCAATGTTGATACTCAGCTTAAAAATTCCATCAAAAATCTAAAATTGTAATGAAAAATGCTCCGTTTGTTCTTCTGAGCTCAAAAAATTCCCTTGAAATCGTGACAGTTTCCACTCTAATGCTCTAAACTCCCTTAAAAGTTTGATGTTCCCACAAATACGTTTTTTGTACCTTTTTTTACACCCCAATTCTTTTCCCAATTTTTTTGACCAGTTTTCTCACACCTCCTTGACTTCCACTATTTCTCCCCTTTTTTTGACTTCTAGAACGCAGCTTCCAACTATTTTTTCTCTTTTCCAAAGTTAGAAAAACGCGTTTTTTCCTCCAGAACCCCTCTCAAACATGCTCAACAACAACGAAGATAACTTCCATGCTGTGCAGCTAAAAATGCAAGATTTGAAGATAAAGATGCCCACAAACTCCAAGGAAGACAAGCAGCTCCAAGTGGCCCTCCACAATGAAGGTCTCAATTTCATTAATGTATCGGTAAGCCTCCCATCTTGTCCACGAGGAGTACAAAGGTTTTCAGGAACTCCGACGGAAGAACCACCCGGGCGGTGTCTTCGATAAGCGAGTCATTGATAGCCTTGGGAAACAGCGCACAAGGACGCCGGATATGGGTTGCTCTGAGCTTAGCGATCATTTTCTGATCTCATCGAAATACCACGGCTTCATTGTGGGGGACACTGATGCCTCCCCGATGACCCCAAAGGAGAGAAATTTGGTGATTTTGCTCATTGGAACATCGCCAACAATCTACCAGGAAAACTACGGGATTCCGCCCGGCGCCAAGGGTATCTCATTTGTCCACAAAGGGTTTGTGTTCGGTGGAAGCCATTGTTTGGACTTTAAGCCGACGTTTTATGTGGACCCCGAATCCCATGGTTATATGGAGTTCTTCAAGAAGACGCCAAGGGTTCAGGTGGCGACGTTTGTGTCGGACCAAGGGAAGATGAGAAGGTCGGCAGGGATTTGTTGGTGGTTTGGGGATGGTGAGTGATTTTTAGGCTTAGAGGCTTAGGCTTAGAGGCTTAGGCTTAGAGGCTTAGGCTTAGAGGCTTAGGCTTAGAGGCTTAGGCTTAGAGGCTTAGGCTTAGAGGCTTAGGCTTAGAGGCTTAGGCTTAGAGGCTTAGGCTTCGAGGCTTAGGCTTAGAGGCTTAGGCTTAGAGGCTTAGGCTTAGAGGCTTAGGCTTAGAGGCTTAGGCTTAGAGGCTTAACCTTAGAGGCTTAACCTTAGAGGCTTAGGCTTAGAGGCTTAACCTTAGAGGCTTAACCTTAGAGGCTTATAGGCTAATTTCCAGACCTCGACGAGCACTACAACCTGCACACCATCTTCGAGGCTCAACGCAAACAACTCATCGATGCCATTTATGATGTGCGCCAAGCAATGAGAGCCGATCCCCTGGTCCAGTCTCGTTCCGGGATGAGCTTTAAGGAGCTGGGAACTGCCAATATCATGAAGATCTGTATGGGTCCCGATAGAAAGGAAGTGGTCCTGATGGACCATGACTTGGGAATCCAGACCAAGAAGGTTCTCAAGCTTCCACCGGTTCATTTTTGATATCTCTATCGTTTTTACAGTATCCACTGTTTTCTGTTCTCCTTATCATTAGACATAAGTTATGTATCTCTGTTCCATTGTTTTAAACTTCACCATTAGTAAGGTCCCCCTTATACTTTTCATGTAGTCAATTGTATTCCAGATTGTTGTTTTGTTCTTTTTCTCGCCATTAGTGATTCTTTTTTTGGTCAGTTTCCTCATTCTTTTCACCTCTGATGTTTTTTATAAATTATTTTCTATTTTAACAGTGTATCTTTAGTTAAAGCTGATTTCCTGACACAATCTAAAAAGCCAAGAGCTTTCATTTGACTTTATCAAAACTACGAAAATTTGTGTGCTCATAGAGAAAAAAACGCATTTGGATTCTTCTAGGAATTCATGTGTGAAAAAAGCGGAGAAGTACGCTAGCAGACCTTATCATGTGACAGGTTGTGCCAACCGGAAAAAAAGCTTTGGTCTCTTGATTTTGCAGAAGGAAAAGGGATTAGATGTTCTCAAGGGACAATCTAGGGAAAAGGTTGAATTGTTATTAGTAGAAAAAAATAATACTCACCCAATTCCGTCTATTAGTAGTTGAAGATTTATGACGTGCGATACCTGGGCTCATATACTAATTATGCGTCGCGGTTGTTAAAAACATGAAGTGTAAACATTTTTTTGTGAAAAACAGCTTTAAAATTTCTTATCAAGCTAGTATACAGTACCGCTCATAAGTATATCAACTTTTGGTTATATTGGGACAACTTTTTTTTTTGAGAATAGGTATGAACCTCAATTTTTGATGCAATATTGTGGGCATGATCAGGCACATTTCTGCCAATTTTTATGCACATATCTACAAAATTGATAATTTTGTGAGCGAAAAGGTGAATTGGAAAAAAATTGGCTTTTAGAAATTTTCAGGAAGGCATTCATATCTTCACAGAAATAAGGTTTTATAATTTGTTTGGTCCTATTTTGATAAAATAAACCTTGTTTCTGTGAACAAATGAATGTTTTCCCGGAAATTTTTGGAAATGAACTTTTTTTGCCAGATCACCTTTTCGGTCACAAAATAATCAGTTTTGTAGATATGTGCATAAAAATTGGCAAACATGTCTTTGGTTATGCTAGAAATGTTGTGGTAAAGTTTGAAGCTCATACCTTCTCTCAAAAAAAAGTTATCCACCTCAGATCACCAAAAGTTGATATACTTTTGAGCGGTACTGTATGTACAATAGAATCCATTTCGTCTGTTTACGGTGTATATTTTCAGAAAAATTCATTATTAGCCTTTTTCGAGATATATTTCAGGAACTAGCTATTTTCTCGTTTTTAAAATATCACCATCTTGTTGGTCAGCAAATTTTGCGTCGATTGATATATTTAAAAGTATAAAAAACCAACTTTCAAAATTTTCGAATTCCTCGAGAATTTTTTTCTCTAGAGCACACACTGGTTGTCATAGACTTACAATAAGCTACAGTATCCAAGAGGTTGTAGCGCGTACACCTACAGTAAGCCACAGTATAAAGGTACACCTACTGTACTTCACTTTTTGAACATCCCTTAACTGATAACGTCGCAAAACCTTGAAAGTTAGCTTAGTATAATTATTTTTGTTGGGATTTTTACATGTTTTGGGGCAGAATTTTTTTGAAAACGATAAATCATCATAGTCTAAAAATGACTTGTTTTTGATTTATAAGCCAAAAACAAACCAAAAATTAGTGCTGAGCGAGAAAATTACACACCAATCTCAGAAAATACCTGTTTTCATCCATTTCCTCAGGGGTTTTTCGATCTATGCGTTATTCTGCTCTGACGAGTATTATCCCTCGAGAACCAATGTAAACTATAAAAAGTTAGATTTCCTTCATTTCGCAATCATTTTCATGTTTCTAGCCCATTTGGGAGCCGAAATACATCGCTTTAAAGTTCGGAGAGCGAGACAGTGTGGGAAAGGGGGAGGGTGCAGACGGCGAGGATGTCTGCGCACTCCCTCTTTCCTACGCTCTCTCTATGCCCTCACACTTTGAATCGCTATATCTCGGCTCCTAGATGAGTGAGAAACTTGGTTTTAAGCTAGACTTGTTTGAAATTAAATTCAAATTGTTCTACAAAAAGATTAGAATTGTAATGTGTTCTGATAGCTGAGATACACCGCTTCAAAGTTGCCTCTGCCTGTCTGCGTCTCTCATTTTCTTTGAAACGCTATATCTCGGCTCTTAGTAAAGCTATAAGGCTGGTTTTTGACACGTTTATATTATCAAAAATTTCTAATTGATTGTTGTACATTTGAATGAAAATTATAGAGCTTTGGGCTTGAAACGCGTCTCCAGAATCAATGTCTTTTGAACTTTTGGATACGTGAATACTGCGTTCAAGACGACGAACATGAGTATGTTATTACGGATCACTAGGTGCACTTTCTCTTCTATCGAGTACCCTGACACCTCTTGGCACTTCTGACTTTGGCTGTCTTCTTCTCCTTGATATTTCCATCGGATTAGAGATACAAAATTTTGTATTTTTTTCGTGTTATCTAGTATCCACCCTTTCTCCTTCCGTTTGTTAGTACTTTCAGCGTCTTTTTTCCAGATATTTCTATCCTGAAACCAACCGACATGTGTCTCCCCGACTACTTCGCTCTATACTTCTTTGGAATCCACATCATCCTCTTCATCCTCTTTGCTGCTTTTGTAAGTTTTTAGAATTGTCAATAGAGCGCATTTCCTCCATTTTCAGCTCCTGATTAAACGCTGCATGAACTCCTCGTCTCACAAGGGGCTTCCTCGAACTCTTGAGTTGAACTTTTTCTGAAACTTCGGGCCTAGACTAAGTTGACCCTGAAAAGCCCAAATCTGCAATAAAAAGTGGCCAAATGTTCACGCAACTCAAGATATGAGCCCTCAAAGTTGCAGCCAACACTAAAATTGGGGTACTTTGAGGACCCATATCTCAGCTCAAAATCACTCTCAGAGTGTCTAGTTCCCTGTTTTAAACTTGGAATTTGATGTTTAACAATTCCCAATACTTTTTGAACAAAAAAATTTTTGAGCCAAAACTTTGAAATTTTGCCACCATTTGGGTGGGAAATTTTTCGATCAATCTGGAGTTACCAACTTTATTTTTCCAATTCCCTAAATGATGGAATAAAACAAACTGTATATGTTTGTAACAAAGGGTTTAAAAGTTTCATGACATTTTCCGAACTTTTTTTTACTTGGCTGACCTGTTTAGGGCCAAAAACCTTCTAGGGTTTTCAGCCATCATTTGACCTATAAAAAGGTCCGTAACCGACAGAAAAATACATGAAATTTATGAATACTTTTTTGCAAACATCTGTTGATTCCAACTTTCAATCAGCAAATTGGACAAAAAGAAATGGCAAAACTAGCAATCAGCACCCATTTGGTCGGAAATTTTCGTTGTTCTGGCTCAAATTTTTTTTCTACAAAAAAGTATAGGACATTGTTTATTATAAAATTCTGAGTACAAAACAAAAAACTAGACCTTCTGAAAGTGATTTTGAGCAAAGTTATGGGTCCTCAAAGTACCCCAAAAGCACTGTTGGCTGCAACTTTGAGGGCTCATAGCTTGAGTTACGTGAACATTTGGCCACTTTTTATTGCAGATTTGGGCTTTTCAGGGTCAACTTAGTCTAGGACCGAAGTTTCAGAAAAAGTTCAACTCAAGAGTTCGAGGAAGCCCCTTGTCAAGGCGTCCACGATAATGTTCGCATTGAAATGCAAAAGAGAAATCTCTACTTTGTTGAGCCTGAGGTGAAAAAATGAGCTTTTTTTGAAAAAAAAGTTGTTATTTTCAGGGTGGGGACCCAATGGCAATGGGTGTCGAAGAGTTCATGAAGACACATCAGTTCTTGAAGGATCGTGGATTTGTATAATTCATGAGTGTCCATTTTTCCGTTTTTTTTCCAAAAAAAAAATAAAGGAAATTGTTAATCTTGTTGCATTTTACATCGCTGAAAAAAACTTCATTTTTTTATTAACAAAATGTTCCATTATTAAATCAAGAATCATTGGCTTGTTTTTTCCCTCTCCAAACTCGCCAGAATCTCATTGTACAGCTCATCTCCAAATACTAGGGAAAATGAAGTGCTCTCGTTTTTAGTGATTCCAGAGCTCTGAAAATTGAGTGAACTTTACGAATAATTCAATTTCCTCCATTTTGCACTTGTTTTCATGTGTCTAGCCCATCTTTGAGCCGAGATACATCGCTTCAAAGTTTGAAGAGCGAGACAGTGTGGGGAAAGGAGAGAGTGCTGACGACGAGAGGTGTCTGCGTCTCGTCCTTCCCCACGATGTCTAGCCTCGCTAACTTTGAATCGCTGTCTCTCGACTTCTAGATGTGCTAGAAACTTGGTTTTTAGCTAGACTTGTTTGAAAACAAATTTCAATTTTTCTACAAAATGAATAGAATTGTAAAGTGCTCTGCAAACCAAGATACGACTCTTTAAAGTTGTCTCTGCCTGTCTGCGTCTCTCTCACACTTCGAAGCGCTATATCTCGGCTCTCAGCAGAGCTAAATTCCTGGTTTTTGCCTAGATTATAATATCAAAAATGCCCATTCGACTGATATAAATTTCAACTTTCTAGATTACTTAAAAACTCACAATTTCCCTCCCATGATCGTGTATTATGACACGGGCTCCTTCGGCTTCGATCTCCACCAAATCCTTCATGGAAATCTTATTTCCAAGCACTTTACGTCTCTCATCTCTATCCAACTTCCACATCATGAAGGACTACAAATGTTCAATTTGATAGAAAAAAGAGATAGAAAAACTTACATACGCTCCGATAGCTAATGCAACGAACATCAAAATAGTGAGAGCTACGATGATAACAACTTTAATTTCTTGGAAATTTAGAGAGTTTGATGTCATGATTATAGCTCAAAATTGAGCAAGAATGAATGGAAAAGGGGTGGGAAGTGAAACAAGGAAATCATGTGATGCTGGGATTTTGATATAAAAAACCGGAAAGTAAGCCTAAAATAGCAGAAAAAATGTAACGAAAACTGGGAGCACAGGGCCTAGTAGCAGTGGTAGCGATTGTAGATATTGTAGCGTTCTTAGCGATTGTAGCGATTGTAGATATTGTAGCGATCTTAGCGATTGTAGCGATTGCTGTAGCTACAAATAGAAAATGAAAAGATTGATGGTCTCTAGAAGCACAGGGCCTAGTAGCGAATCTAGCGATTGTAGCAATTGTAGCAATTGTAGCGATTGTAGCGCTTGTAGCGATTGTAGCGCTTGTAGCGATTGTTGTAGCTACAGATCCAGGCTTTCAAATTTTTCGTTTTGATTACTGTAGGCCGCTGGGATTACTGTAGCTGCAATTCAATTCCACGTTTTCACACTTCACTTTTTTCTTCACATTCAAAACGTGGATATCCTGGGTGAAATATTTTTCATTTCTGTTGAAGACGAACAACAAAGATGGTATATTCTAATCAAGTGAGTGTCTGTGGAGAGAGAGACGCAGACGGTTAGAGTGCCTAACTGTCTGCGTCTCTCTGATACTTTGAAGAGGTGTATCTCAGCTCTCAGTGCACTTCGCAGCTTGATTCTTTCTGTAGAAGATTGAAAATTGAATTTCAAACAATTCTATCTTAAAACCAAGTTTATAGCACTTCTGAGAGTCAAGATATAGCAATTCAAAGTTTGAGGGCAGAGAGAGCGTAGGGAAGAGGGAGAGACACCCTCGTCGTCTGCACCCTCTCATTTCCCCACACTATCTCGCTCTCCAAACTTTAAAGCGCTGTATCTTGGCTCCCAGGTGGACTAGAAACATGAAAATAAGCGCAAAATGGAGGAAATCAAATTCTTCATAAAAATACCATTATAATTTTTGCTATTTTTTTTCAGCATCTCGCCTGGTTCGACGTGCTCGCCTCCCCAATCATCCTCTTCTGGTACATTGGCGCCTTCTACGCCTTCCTATTGTTCGTCGTCAAACCGTGTATGGTGCCGAAGGGCAGTGCAAGACAGGTAAGTATTAAAATGAGCCTAAATTAGTTGGTTAAAGTTTTTGGGGCCTAAAATTGCTCATTTTTGAACTAGAGCTTTGAATTTAGTGTCATTTGAATCCCCGTTAAATTTCACATAATTTGATGTAATTAAAAACTTCCAGCCCTTCCTTCTATGCGGCGAAAAACCATCGCAAAGTCGCTCGCTCAACATTCACTGATCCATGTTCGATCTTCCGTCGTCATCGGAAAATTGAGGCACTATTCAGTTTATTGGGAATGAATCTGATTTTTTACATTTTTTTTTTTGGTTTTTTTGGGGATTCAGAATCCCTCTTCAGTTAAAAATTCCTCTGTATATTTTTCCATGTACATACTCTCCTCTTTTTAGGACGTTAATCAAATTCTGTGTCTTCCAAAAAAGAAAAATTTCGAAAAATGGAAAGGAGATGCTAATTAGATCAACACAAACGAGATGGGGAAGGGGGGATTTAGGGGTGACATGGAGAAATTTTTTTAGAAAAAAAATTATGGGAATTTGAATTTCTGAATATCAGAATCTTGAAATGTTCACTTTTAGAAATACTATGTAAACTTTCTGAAAAATTAGATTTCCTCAATTTTTCATTTGTTTTCATGTTTCTAGCCCATCTGGGAGCCAAGATACAGCGCTTCAAAGTTTGGAGAGCGAGACAGTGTGGGGAAAGGGGAGGGGACAGACGACGAGAGTGTCTGCGTCTCCCCCCCCCCCCCCTCTCTCTCTCTCTCTCGTCTCAAACGTTAAAGCGTTATATCTGAAGAACCGAGTTGTAAAGTGCACCGAGAACCGAGTTGTAAAGTGCACCGAGAGCTGAGATACACCTCTTCAAAGTTACAGAGAGACGCAGACAGTTAGACACGCTGACTGTCTGCGTCTCTCTCAAACTTTGAAGCGCTGTAACTCGGCTTGCAGTGGAGGAAAAAAGCGAACGTTTGGTAGGTTTATACTGTTTAAAATTCCCATTTGAATGATATGAGTTTCAAATTTCTAGGATGCGTATGAAACCAGTTATAGAGGTCTCAAAATGTTGCGTCTCTTACTATTTCGCCCTCAAACTTTGAAGCGCTGTATCTCGGCTCCTAGTAGAGCTAAAAGGTTAGTTTTTGACAAGTTTATACTGTGGAATTTTAGATTGATTGATTAAAAATTTGAGGTTCTCAGAAATTTAGAATATCAATTTTGGGGTCTCAAAATATCGTCAGAATCTTGGAATCTCAGAATGTAAAGAAAACTAATATCTTTCTTGAACTTATGGTACCTTGAGAACTTTCATATAATTGTAATGGTTTCATAGCCAAATTTATAGTCAAAGTCAGCCATATAGCCAAAGTTCAGAGCCAAAGTCAGCCGAATTACTCAATTTCGCTTTTAAAGGACTATACTGACTATCAAACGTATTTTGGCTGCTTACTCTTATTCGCTAGACAAGTTAGTTTGATACTCAGTTGGAACCCCCTACAGTAATCCATCCTAAAGTTCCATCATCTTCTTCCTTATTTTTTCCCATTTTTTCTTCCCTCGGTTCTTTTTCTTACTACCTAACCCGATTGCTCCTCGCTAATCCCCCCCCCCCCCCCCCCTATTTCAAGAAAAGGATCAAAATAAGGACCCCAGTGGTAATCCACTTCTCACTTTTTGTCACTTTAGCTTTCCTCGAGAAAACGGACCCATTTATTAAGTACCCTTGAGAACGGTGAAAAGCGAAGGAGGAGCAAGTCACGCACACCGGTGTGAGGAGGGTTCTTCTAGAAGAGGAATACTTTTCAGAAGACGTCGCAAAATAGTGGAAAATGTCCCCTGGAAGAAGAAAGGAGCACCACAAGTGTTTTAGTGTCTTCTTCTTCTTTTTCTTTTCCGCATAACAAGTGGTTTGTGGTTGTTCGCGGGGCCGCTCCGGAAGATGTGAAATAGAAAATGGAAAATTTCATTTTTATTTTTTCCTGAAAACCTTTTTGAGAGAGATGTTTTTGTTCGGAGTTTGAAATTTGTCTATTTTTTTTCATTTTTACATTTTTTTTTTCAAATTTGACATCGAATTTTGAAGATTTGAATATTCTATTTTGCTGGAAAACAGACACCTTTTTTCAGGTTTTGAAGATTCTGACTTTTAATTTGTAGTATTAATTTTTGGAACCATCTGACCAAGAAGCTGACGGATTCCAAAATCTGGGATATGAGCCGTTTTGAAATCCACTATAACTATTTTCATAGACACCCTAGAAAGTTGAAATTTAGATCAATTTACTGGAAATTTATGAGATTACAATCTTGCCAAAAACCAGCCTTCTAGCTCCAGTGGGAGCGGAGATAAAGCGCTTCAAAGATACTGAGAGACGCAGACAGTCAGAGTGTCTGACTGTCTGCGTATCTCTGCAACTTGTTTATTTGATTTTTGTTGTAGAAAAATTTTAATTAAATTTCAAATAATTCTAGCTAGAAACCAAGTTTTTGGCGCATTTGGGAGTCGAGATATAGAGATTCAAAGTTTGAGATAGAGACGCAGACAGCGAGAGATTCTTACTGTCTGCGTCTCGATTGTATCTCGGCTTCTAGAAGTGCTAGAAATTTGATTTTTCGAACGATTCTGAGCTCCTGGAGTTTTTGGATTCTCGAAGATGCTAGGATTTTGAAATTCTGAAATTGAGATTCTCTAATTCTTCCGTTTTAAGATATCCTAAAATTTCAATTTCCAGAGACCTAGTAGTGGGAATTCCCAGAATCTGGAGAATCTGAAACACAAAAACGAAAATTCCAAAGTTTTATGGATTTGGATTACTGTAACTACTGTAACGTAACTTGACATACAGTATTCTTGAGATTGCCAAATTTTCTTGATTTTTCAGAAGCTTAGATTCCTGAAGCTCTTCAAAATAGCTTCTGAGTTTTCCCAACTCCCCAAGTTTCCCAAAAAATATCTAGAAATTTCAACTTTTTGTTCAGGAAAAATCTCGGGTTCTTCTCCTTGGAGACCCATCTGAACCCATCCATCCATTCAAAAAAGAGAACGAAAAACAAAACTGACATAATTTTTTACATTTTATGGGGTTTTTTCTTCTAGATGACATCTTTGACTTTTTCTTTTTCGTTTCCTTTTTTTTTTTGAGCCTTGAAATCTTATTAGTTCTCAATCTCGTTTTTTCAGTTCAACTGCTCAGTTACTTGCTCCAAGAGCCCACCAAATAAAAAATGGCTGCTCAGCCAGCCAGGCACATGTGTTGCGGGTGTCGGAAGGTTGTTGTGAGTTTTGATCATTTTAACTCAAAAATTTCAAAAATTTGACTTTTTTGGATCCCAGATTCTCCACTATCTGTAATATCCCGATATTCGGATCGTTGAGAAATCTGAAAACAGAAGAAATTCAGAATCTCAGGCTTGTGGAATCTGAAATTCAAAATTCAGAACTTTCTTCTCTCCAAATCTGTGAAAAAACCAAACTTGTAGCACTTCTAGAAGCAGAGAGACGCAGACAGTAATAATCTTTCGTTGTCTGGGTCTCTCCTTAAACTTTGAATCGCTATATCTCGACTCCCAGATAAGCTAGAAACTTGATTTCTAGCTAGAATTATTTGAAATTCAATTTTAAATTTTCTGCAAAAAGAATCAAGTTTTAAAGTGCACGGAGAACTGAGATACACCTCTTCAAAGTTTGAGAGAGACGCAGACAGTCAGTCACTCTGACTGTCTGCGTCTCTCTCCATTTCCCACTTGTTTTCATGTTCCTAGCACACCTGGGAGCCGAGATATAGCGCTTTAAAGTTTGGAGAGCGAGAGAGTGTGGGAAAGGGGGAGGGTGCAGACGACGAGAGGTGTCTGCGTCTCGTCCTTCCCCACGATGTCTAGGCATCGCTAACTTTGAAGCGCTGTATCTCGTCTCTCAGTGGAGCTAAAAACTTGGTTTTTGGCAAGTCTATACTGTCTAAAATTTCCAATAAGTTGATATGAATTTCAACTTTCTGGGTTGTTTTTGAAAGGAGTTATAGAGGTTCCAAGATTTCAAAAAATCTCAGATTTTCGAGTCCATTTTTTCCATTTTTTGTGCCTTGCCTTCATTCTGCTATCTCCAGTTTCCCATCAATAGGACATATCGGCCTCTCCTTGGTTCCCTGGGGACCGTTTTCATAACCATCGAAACTTGTCGCTTTGAGCATGTATGTGCTCTTTTCTTATCCTCCCCTCCCTCACGATTTCAAACATATATATCTTTTCTTGTCTCTATCTCGAGTCTTCCATTTTGCTTTGTGCTCTTTCTGTGATGCTCTTTTCAATGGGTGGACCCACACACAATTAAGCGTGCCGTCCTTTTGTTAGACGGGGGTGGAATGGGTCCCCCTGGTTTATTTTATAGAAATTTTTGTACTTGTCTTAGAGTTTTTGGAAGTCACTAATCTAAAATAGAAGAATCCTAGAATCTTTGGATTCTAGAATCCCCTTCTGAACACCTTCCCTCTTCGCTCCGCCCCTCCCAATTTTGTTGGTTGGTTTTGGTGTCCTCTGGTATTTGTGTGGTGGGGGCTCCGTGAGCCCCACTCCCTTGAGTATTGTTGTTTCTTGAAACGAAAAGAAACGAAAGGAAAATTCTAGAAGAATAGGGACCACGGGGAGGAAAGAGGAGATAAGCTGGAGACAGGATTGATGACACCCCAATTTTTTGGTTTTTTCGTGGGGTGTGGTTTGGGGGCACACGTCTGAGCTAAACGAAACCAAATCGACTTTTGGATTTGGTTTTTCTGGTTTTGGTTTTAGCTTCTAGATTCTAGATTCTGAGATTTTCGGAAATTCTGAAAACTTTTTCTGAAGATCGTGAGGATCGAAAAAGATTCTGAAGGACTCTCTAAGTTTTGAAGATTTTATATTTTCTATGTCTTTTGACGAATTTTTAAAAATTGTGTGATTCCAGTGGATAATGACAGATTCTGAAGGCATCTGAAGACGTCTGGTGCTCAGTTTGAAATTCTAGAGAATCTTGGAGGATACCGAAAGATTCTGGATGACTCTCATGAACACTTTGGTATTCCTGAAGTGTCTAAAGGCTTCTGAAAAATTTTGAAGGATTCTAAAGGATTCGGAAGGAATCTGAAGGGTTCTGATGGATTCTAATGGATTCTGAAGGATTCTGAAAATCTCCGGATGATTTTGAAGCATTTTGAGAGACCCTATTTGGTGCTCTGCTCGATTTTGAGATTCTAGATTTTGGTAAATTTCTAAAAATCTCAAGAACTTTCAAGGGAATCTGATAGTTTTCAAGTTCTTGAGATTTTAAAGTTTTCGAGATTTTTGAATTGAACTTTAGGATTTTGGAAGCTCAGCGAATTCTAAAGGATTCTGAAGAATTCTAGATAGTCTTTCGCTAGCTATAAGTCTACCGCTAGTTATAAGTCTTTCGCTAGCTATAAGTCTATCGCTAGCTATAAGTCTATCGTTAGCTATAAGTCTATCGCTAGCTATAACTCTACCGCTAGCTGTAAGTCTCTCGCTAGCTGTAAGTCTTTTGCTAGCTATAAGTCTATCGCTAGCTATAAGTCTACCGCTAGCTACAAGTCTATCGCTAGCTGTAAGTCTTTCGCTAGCTATAAATCTCAAACTCCTTTGCCATATTCCCTGTGCTTTTTTCTGTACCATCGTCGCAGATTACTGTAGCTCGGATTACTGTACCTTGAGCTACAGTAATCTAGTATCAATCTACCTTCAAATTTCGCGCCAACATCAAATTTCGCGCCAACTACCTCTTCTATCTCTTATATCCCTCTTCTTGTTCTTCACACCCTCACCCCTTCAAAAATCTCTATCTCTACTCCACTGAAATTTACATATGCTCAAGTACCTTCCCTTCCCTGTCTTGGGGTCTGGAGTCCCAAGACAGAAGTTGTTGCTATTTTCGAAGTATCCATTGATTTTTTCTTCTAGAGCCAAAAATTTTTAACAAAAGCCCTCCACTTTAGAATCTTTGAAATTCAGAGTCTCCGAATTTTCTAGAACTTTCCAAATTTCCGGAAATGAAAATATTCCGGGGTTTGAAGATTCCAAAGAAATCTGATCCCTTTTTTTCTTCCCCTTCTTTCTGACTCCAAAATCCAAAATCCCATGGGCGTAATTGTCCCCCCCCCCCTCTCTCTTCTTCTAATTGTTCATCTCCTCTTACACATATAGCTAGTGTGCTCCAAAAGAGAGCCCTGGAGCACCAAGCCTAGGAGCCCCAAAAAAATTGGGTGATGGATGAGTTGTTCGAGAAATGCTCCAAACAGAGATTGGATGTATATATGATATGTCAATCTAGAAATTGGGAGAATACCCTTTATAAATGACGCTGTTGGTGTCATTTGTTTTGGCTCGCGGCTCAATTGGGGAAAAATAAATTGGAATTGGGGGTACTGTAGTTGGGAGGAGGTGTCACAGGGTGATTTGTCATTTTATGGAGCATCTTGGGGCAATTTTGAAGCTCATTTTAGAGCCCAGTTTTTCGGCTCATCTGGCTCAGTTTTGACGGAGTTTCGGGCCAAGTTTTCTATGTTTTTTTCCTTCTCAAATTCTAAAAAATAACTTCCAAAAACTGAGATTTTTCTAACATTTATAATAACCTGTAGGATTGTCGGATTTGGAGCTCATTCCGAAAGTTATCGCTCGAAAAATACTAAAATACTTATATGGGCTATCTGAGAAATTAAGTACCAAGTACTGCGGTTAATTTGAAAAGGATTCTGGAGTCCAGAAAATGTCGAAATTCGAAGTTTTCAAATATTCAAAATCCTACCGTAATCTACACAAAATTTCCTATCTAACTATAAAAGTATCATAAAAATCGAATATCTAGAAACTGAGATACAGTAATACAAATATCACCAAAATTTGTGTTGGGTGGTTGAAGAGGTACTCTCATTTCTAGGCCCCAGAAGATGTCAAAATCAAAATTTCTCGAAAATTTTAAATGCTACCGTAATCTATGCAAAATTTCCTATCAAACTGTATATGTTTTGTTTATATTAGATTACTGTAACTTGAGATACAGTAAGAAACAAAATCTGTTCCTTGAACTGGCGAAGGTGTACTCAGATCTTCAGATTTCAGGGCCTAGAATCCGTCAAAATCGAAATTTTCAAAAAATTTAAAGTTCTACCGTAATCTACACTAAATTTTCTATAAAATTGTATAATTTTTGTTCAAATTGCATTACTGTAGCTCGAGATACAGTAAGAACCAAAAACTGTTCCTTGAACAATGCTCCAGATCATTAGATCCTAGGGCCTAGAATTCGTCAAAATTTGAATTTTTTGAAAGTTCGAATTCCTGCCGTAATTTATAGAAAATTTCCTATCAAACTGTATAATTTTCATTGAATTTGCTCCAATGGCTCTCTTAATAAAAGAGCCCTTTCATAGGCACCCGAATTCAAAATCAAAACAAAAAACAGTTATCTGTTGACATCATCACTTAGAGGGGAACTTTTGAGTTTCAAATTTCGCCATCGGAGCCTTCTTTTTCCTTCTTCCTTTCGAGCATCATCTCGTTTCCGTTTGCTCCTTAACATAATTTTCCAACTTTCTATGCTCTCCGGAGCACACGGTGCGTGGCGAGGGGAGACAATATGATTTGGGTCTCGTTTTCTCTGCGTCTCTCGTTTTCTCATAGTCTCTCCTGACTTTCGAGCCAACTCCGTTTTTGACTTCTTATGGCAAAGGGGGACTCACATGTGTGCTCCGTGAGCCTCTCATCTTACTTTGATCCTAAGCTGCTTTGACTTGAGCGCTTCGGAAGAAGAAGTTGGGCACACTTACTTTTCGACTCTATTATTCTTGAGACTAAATGTTCCAAGATGGGAGCTCGCGGAGCTCCAGGAGCACGTCTCCAACATGGCCTGGTTACTCGTATACTCAGTTTCTAGAACTTTTCATTTCCAATGTGAGTTTTTTTGGTTTCGTTATTTGTTATTTTGATTCTGGGGGAGATCTGGTTGTGACTAACTATGGGAACATTGGGAAAACAAAGGGAATAGCATCTAGAATTGAGAATAATTGAATATTGAATATCCGCCAAAAAATTTGAATCAGGGATTCTGGTAAGTTTTGAATCCTGAATTGAACTTTGTATGGGTTTGGGATTCTAAGGGATTACGATATTCTGAAATTTCAAGATTTGGAATTTTTTAAAATAGACGATTTTGAGATTCTGAGACTCTGAAAGGTCTAAAGTATTTGAAGGATTCTGAAATTTCTCTGAAATTCCAAGATTCGGAATTTTTGAAAGTTGAAAATTTTATGATTCCGTGATTTTCAAATTCTGAGATTTAGAAGGATTCTAAAGGATTTTAAGACTCTGAAGTTTTGAAATTCTGGAAGATTTGGAAATTGTTGGTGTTTCCAATATGTTCGGAATTTCAGAAATTTAATTTTTCACGATTCTGAACGATTTTATGATGGTTGAGACTGCGGTTTTTAAGATTTCAGGAGATTCAGAAAACCTGCGGTTCGAAAATTCTAGATTCGGAAGGATTCTGAAGGATTCTGAATCTATGATTTTGAGATTCTGAGATTCGATGTTATTTTAAAGTTTAGTTTTTCATCAACAATCTCAGTTTTTCAAAATTTCTGAATGTCAAAATTCCAGATTTTTAACATCCCAGGATAATCAAGAATCTGAGGTCTTCCAAATATCAGAGTTTTAGAGTTACAATTTTTCAGAATATCTATTTCTTGGAATTACAGTTTTTGGAACCTCAGATTTTCAAAATCGGAGGTTCTTAGAATTTCAATGTTTTAAAAAACCCAGAGGCTCAGTCTTCCAAAATCTCTGGTATCCGATAATCTAAGAATCTCTGAATCTAAGATTTTGAAAAAAATTCGACTTTTAATTTTGGTCCCTCTTTCAAAATATTCCTCTACAAATTATAAAAACACCCCCGAAAACAAAAAAACCCGGACCTACCGTACTCCCTTCCCAAAATTTAACCCTATCTCATTAAAACCAAAATGCTTCTTGATGATTTGAAAAAGATGGGGTCCCCCATCTTTTTCAAATTGAATTCGTTCTCTTTGGCTTCATTCTAATTCTGATTCACTCAATTAGGGGTCCCCATTGAGAGATGAGGAAGGGGGAATTCTGGAGGATTGTGAAGATGTGTATGAACTGGAAAAAAGGAAGTTGTTAGTCATAGAGAGACGAGGAGCATAGAAAGGAACAGGAAATCATATTGGTCAAGATTATGGAACTAGGAAGAAGGTGTGGAGACCTAGAGGAGGTCTTTGTACTTTTTTGGTTGAATTTTTTTGGATTTCTAGGTCATGTTTAGGGAAAGTTAGGCCATTATCGAGATGGCCTGCAGAAAAAGTAATTTTGATAGGAATGTTTGGATTTCTACGACTCTTTTTAGTAAAGTTAGGTTTGTTTCTAGAAACCAAGGCCTTGGTCAAGTTTGTATTTGATTTTTGGATTTCTAGGCCATGTTCGTGGAAAATTAGGTCACTTTTAACATAGGCAGTGATAAGACTAACTCTGAAGGTTTTTTTGGATTTCTAGGCCATGCTTGGGGAAAGTTAGGCTATCAGAAGATAAAAACGTTACTGAACTATTTTTCGACAAATTTTTGGATTATTAGGCCAAGATCAGAGAAAGTTAGGCCACCATTAATATAGACAGTAGTGATGTGTGAAGAAATTCTTGAGAAGACATTTTTGAATTTCTAGGACATGTTTGGAAAAAGTTAGGTCATCAGAAAATAAAAACATCATTGAACTATATTTCGACAAATTTTTGGATTTCTGGGCCATGTTTTGGGAAAGTTAGGCTATCTTTGAGAATGACAGTGATGAGAGTAATTTCGGCGCGAATTTTTGGATTTCTAGGCCATATTTTGAAAAAGCTAGGCCATCTTTAATTTGGACAAAAATACGTTTCCAAAATTTCTGGAAAAAAAACTTTTGAATCGAAATTCCAGGATTCGGGCTCTATTGATCCTGTTATGCAGCCAACAGACCAAAATTTCTAGATTCTTGGGATTTTTCAGGGTCTTCAGATTTTGATTGCTAGAAACTTTGAGGTTCCGACTTTCTCTATTTTTTGACGCTCTCTAAATTTTTCAAAAACAAAACGACCCCATTCCCAAGACGGGCTCATCTTCTTCATCGAATGCCAATAGAGCATCTCCCACCAAATCTCTCCCCAAAAAAGTGAAAGTTTAAAACTGCTGACCCCCCCCCCCCCCCCCCCCCAAAGTGTGATGGGAGGAACCCAGAAAGGGTGTCAAAGAGTCTTTGGGGTCTCCTCTTCCGGAGACTCTTTCTCTTTTCGTGAAAAAGAGGATAGATTCTTTCCCTTCTTCTAGTAGAAGAAGACGTCGTGTCTTTTCTAGAAGAAGACAATTCGATTATCCCCCCTTCTCCACCCCGGCTGCGGCTCCTCCGGTTTTTTCTTATTCTTTCTTCTTCGGAAGAAAGAAGAAGAAGACACATATCATCATCATCATCAACACCATATACCCAAAAACTGAGCCCCCACCCCCAATTTGCTCCCCCGGAGCCCACTATTTCCTCCGAATTCCTATACTACTTTTACATCACAAAAATGAGCACTCATTGTGCACACTGTGCTCAATCTCAATCTCAGGCCCAGCATCAGCATCAAACGGTGCTCAGGGTGGACCCGGAGTCCGAGTATTTTGAGTGTGCATCTAGAGGGAGTACGGTAAGTGGGGTGGCCTAGGATTTGCTATGATGGCCTAGGATTCCCATACGGTGGCCGAAGTTTTCCTATATGGCCTAGAGTTACCACAGGCCAGCAATAGTCTTACTATTGATTACTAGGGACAGTAAAATCGCTTCTGGCATAAAGTCGGAAGGTTTTAGTGTTCTTGGCCTAGGTTTTCCTATGATGACCTAGGTTTCCCCATGGTGGCCTAGGAGTCCTAATAATGACCTGAGACTATCCCCGGTCCTCAATTTCACTATTAATCAACAGACACGCAAAACAGCTTTTAAACTGTAACAGGGACCCATGGCCTAGGTTTTCCTATGGTGGCCTAGAAATCCTAATGATGACCTAGTACCACCTCTGGTCATCAATAAGTTCACTATTGATCGATAGACACTCAAAATCCCTGCTGGGATACTTTGGACTGTAAAAGGGCCCCATGGTCGAAGTTTTCCTATGGTGGCCTGGGTTTCCCAGTGATGGCCTAGGATCGTCAATTCGTAGCCTAACAAAACCCTAAGCCATCTTTATCCTCGCTAATCCGTGAATGATCAGAGGACACTTCTTGGACTGTAATATTGATGGTGGCCTAGGTTTCTCTATGGTGGCCTAAGATTCTTCTAAATTTTTCTAGGCCATTTGCTAGACGTTTCTAGCGCACTTGATTGACTGAAACTACCGAAAGTTACTTTAGTTTTCATCAATAGGCGCAAAAATCCTCTACCCTCATTATCAGCTCCTTTTCTAAAATATTGCTCATTTTAAAATCAGTATATCTCAAAAACCAGGCTAGCTATCAAAAAATGCTCAACTACAAAATTGCTCAGCATAAAATTTTACACATTTCTGTAAAAAACAAATTTTTGTTATCTGTAACCCTTCTTGAGTTATAGAGCTTCAAAAAGCCATCTTCTCCCGCCACAAACCTCCCTGCTTGGCGGGCTACAGTAATCCTACAGTAACCCAATTTTTTTCTTCTCAGATGGAAGGCGGCTCCGGATGGACCGAATCTCTTGAGAAAGACTTTGACAAAGCATTCGTCTCTCTGGATTTACTTCTAGGAGAAATCGACTCAGATCAGGTAAGTTCGATTTTTGTGCTCTTCTATCCCCTTCTCGGAATGCTCACTGATTTTTTTGATTTTTCCAACCGATTTTTCCTCCTGGTAGACCGCCTAAGTTCTCTATCCCAACTTCTATTCCTAACCTATCCAGGTTGAGATCACCTACGAAGGCCGGCAGAAGATGACGTCGTTGAGCGCGTGCTTTGCACAGATGATGCACAAGTGTCAGTTCATGATGCATACGATTAGCAAGCAGGAGAAGGTGAGGCGGGGAATTTGAAATGGAGTGCAGAAAACTTGACAGTTGTAGCTCATATGGGAAGCGAGATATAGGCGTTTGAAAGTGGAGGCGAGACAGTGAGGGAAACTGGGAGACGCAGACATCAAGTAATTCTGACTGTCTGCGTCTCTCAGTCTCTTTGAAACGCTGTATCTCGACATCTAGATAATTTGGAAAGTTCTTTTTTTGACCAAAGTAGAGCTCACAAAATTTGAAATCGATCAGAAAAAGTTTCAAGACTGTAGCTCATCTGGGAAGCAAGATATGAGGCTTTGAAGTTAGAGCACAGACTTTTTAACTGTCTGCGTCTCTAGCTACTTTGAAGCGCTATATCTCGGCTCACAGGTTAGCTAGAACGTTTATTTTTTGACCAAAATAGAGCTGAAGAAATTTGAGATTTTTCTGTAAAAATTTTTAATTACTAGCTCAACTTAAAGTTGAGTTACGAGCGTTTGAAAGCTAAGGCGAGAGAGTGTCTAGTTGTCTGCGTTGTTCACTTTTTAAAAACGTTGTATCTCACCTTAAGATTTAGCTAGAAACTTTATTCTCTTACCAATCTAAGGATCTGAATCTCTATTTTTTTCAGGAAATGACATCAATGCGAAACGAGGTCGTTGAAGCCAGGGCATCTCGTCAGAGTATGGAAAAAGAAGTGGAACAGTTGATGATCCAAGTGCACTCTCTACAATGTCAATTGCACTCAAAAACCGCGCCCCATGAATCGGATATGATTAAGAAAAAGTTGGAATCTCAACTCTCTACATTTCGCTCGGAGCTAACGCAAGGATTGAGCACAGTTTGTGAGCTGGAGATTGCGAGGAAAGATGCGGAAAGGTATAGAATTTTGAATTTCCCGCCCATTTTCCAAACTTTTGTAGATCAAAAAAGACGATACAAGCATTGGAAACAGAAGTGTTTGGAGCTAGATTGGCAGCGAAGTATTTGGATAAAGAGTTGGCTGGAAGGATACAACAGATTCAACTATTGGGCAGGAATATGAGAGGGGTGGAGCATGATAGATTGTGGAATCAATTGGAGGCCGAGATTCATTTGCACAGGCATAAGACAGTGATCAGGGCGTGTAGGTGAGTGTTGGTAAAGAACTGTGAAATTTTGAGCTCGCTAGCTTATCTGGGAGCCGAGATATGGGTCTTCAAAGTTTGGAGGCTGACGACCAGACACTCTAACTGTCTGCGTCTCTCGATGTCTGCACACAGCAAGAGTGTCTCGTTGTCTGCGTCTCTAACCTTTTAAAATTCAAAGAGCTATATCTCGGCTCCCAGTTGAGCTAGAAAATTGATTTTTGGACACAACCGTTTGGTTTTTTTGCCTACTTTTTGATTAGCTGTTAAAACCCAAACTGTTTTATAGTTTTGGAAAAACTGTATAATTCCAAATATGCTCTCATTTAATTAAGTCTAAACCAGTTTTGGATTCCAAAACGAATGGTAAACGTTTCATCGCTCTAGCTCATCTGAGAGCCGAGATATGGGCCTTCAAAGTTTGGACGCAGCCGACCAGACATTCCGAATGTCTGCATCTCTCACTGTCGGCACACAGCTAGAGTGTCTCGTCGTCTGTGTCTCTAACCCCTCGAAATTTCAAAGCGCTATATCTCGACTCCCAGATAAGCTTACCACCCCAAACTTTGACCGTTTCCCATTTCTCAACGCCTTCTTCCTCCTAAATCCATCTTCTTCTTCTCACATTTCCACATTTCAGAGGCCGGGGTAACACCAAGGGATTAGCGGCGCCACTTCGTCACAACTTCAAGAGTCTCCGAAAACGGAATGGAGTGGGAAAGAGTCGCAAAGTGGTGCTCTCGAAACATCCCCATGAGGGACTCGGCATTTCGATTACGGTAGGTGGGAAAGGGAGGTTATGGGCTTTGAGCGTCTTACTGCCTGCGTCTCTCATTTCTTTGAACTACCGTAACTTCTTTTCTAGAAAAGATAAAAACACCATTTTTAGAGCATCGGAAAGTCCATAAAATTTGTCAGTTTTTGGGTTAAATTTCATGTTTCTAGCTCAACCTAGAGCCGAGATGTAAGCATTTAAAGTTTGAGGTGAGAGATAAGAGACGCAGACACTCTAATTGTCTGCGTCTCTCTCAAATTTCAAACACTTTTATCTCGGCTCCCAGAGCACCTACGACCTTCATTCTTTTTCCATTAGAACTCAAATTTTAGCTTAACAATTCAAATTTACAGGGCGGTTCGGAACATGCGCTCCCCATAGTGATATCCGAGATTCAGCCGGGGCAACCGGCTGATCGATGCGGACAGGTGTTTGTGGGCGATGCGATTCTATCGGTGAATGGATACGATTTAAGGACGGTCAAGCATCAGGAGGCAGTGGATATTTTGAGTGGGCAGGTTAGTGAAGGCCCTAGAACTGCGCCAAGCTCACTGAAAATGCGCCAACAAATGCAATTTCCAGGTCCAACAAGGGGACCTCGACCTGGAGCTGGTCTTCGTCTGTCCAGATGAAGACAGTGATGACGATGGTACCGTCACCATTGAGCACAGTGATGGATCAATGTGAGTATGGGGGAGCCTGAGCAATTTTAAGATGAGCAATCTTAAAATGAGCAATTTTGACTTTTTATTTTGTCATAGACAAATCGATCTTATGATGAGTAATCCCACAGTTTCTGAGCTTGAGCCTTCTCGAAATGAGCATTGATAATCTGAGCAATCTTATGATGAGCAACATTGAATTTTTGTTTAGCAATAAACTGAGCAATTTTATGATGAGTAATCTCATGATTTTCGAGTCTGAGCAATGTTAAAATGAGTAATATTGACTTCAATCTTATGATGAGCAATTTCATTGCTTCCGGATCTGGACCATCTTAAAATCAGTGATAATGTCTTCAAATTGAACAGAAGACTGAGAAATTTTAAGATGAGCAATATTGACTTCAAACTAAGTTAAAGACTGAGCAATTTTACAGTGAGCAATACTGAATCCAAATTTAAATAAAGTGAGCAATATTACTATGAACAATCTCAATGATTCCGGTTCTGAGCAACCTTGCGATGAGCAATCTCAAAATTTTCATGGCTGAGCAATCTTAAGATGAGCAATATTGATTTCAAACTTAGTTAAAGACTGAGCAATCTGAAATGAGCAATCTCAAGATTTTAGAGAAATTTTTACTATGAACAATATTGACTTTTAATCGGTCAATAGACTGAGCAATCTTAAGATGAGCAATATTGACTTTGAATTGAAAAAAATCTGAGCAATCTCAAAATTTCCGAGAAATTTTTACTATAATGTATTGACTTTAATCGGTCAATAGATTGAGCAATCTTATGATGAGCAATCTTACGATGAGCAATATCGACTTCAATATTACTATGAGCAATCTCAATCATTTCGATTCTGAACAATCTTGCGATGAGAAATCTTTAAATTGAACGATATTCTGATGAATCTTAATATAACTGCAATTTTAAGATGAGCAATCTTAAAATGAGCAATATTGACTTCTAATTGATCATAAGACTGATCAATTTTAAGATGAGCAATCTCAAAAGGTTCTAAACCATTGATTCTTCCAGCTACAACCTCTACAGTATGGATGAGCCAACTTCTAGCCGTTCGTCTTCAAACAATTCTGACGAATCTCGGAGCACGTGATCTACAAAAAAAAATTTTCTAATTTTTATTCAAAACCGGTACCATTTCGACGCCTTTTGTATTTTCTTCACTGTTTTTTTGTAAATTTTTTCCCGACCCGTGACCCTTCATTTAAAATCTAAATCCACATGCCAAATTATCCAACTCATCAAAAATGCTTCGTAGACAGATCTATCTTCGGTGCTCTTTTCATTGAATAAATCTATCTCTCTCTCTATCTCTTAAATACTGTATCCAAAAATCTACCGTATCCCAAAAATGAGCGAGTCTGTAAACCGTCTCACCGCGCTCTTCAACTCGGCAATGACGATGGCATTGGCTTCGGAGAACAAGGAGGATTGGATTGTGCATTTGAAGACACTTTCCAATTGTTTTAGTCAGGTATTTGGATTTGGAGCCGATTTTTGGTCCAGAAAGTTGGAAAAATTGCGAAAAATTAATAAAAAATTGCGGCTCTGGTCGTTTATTTTGGTCCTTTGAAGGTTTCCTTGGTCCTTAGAATTTTCCTTGGTCCTTAGAATTTTCCTTGGTCCTTAGAATTTTCCTTGGTCCTTAGAATTTTCCTTGGTCCTTAGAATTTTCCTTGGTCCTTAGAATTTAATGTCATGGGAATCTTTTCCGGAATGTTAATTTCAGTATTAGAACGCAGTTTGGAGTTTTTATATGAGACAGAAACATCTGTAAACATTATTATGAGCACAATACCACTATGCAGTCTATGGTGGTATGACTACAGTACTGATGTAAACTCAGAGGTTATGTAATGTTTTTTCTATCTCACAGTCCACTTCAAATGTAGTATCAACAATCAATTCGAAAATCATGAAATGTTCGCCAAGTATGAACGTAACAGCTTGTGAATTGAGTGCCCAACATGGATTTTGATGTATGTTAACACCCCAGAAGACTTGTTCCGTACCCGTTCACAATAAAATGTTTGGCCTGAGTTACTGAACAAAGTATTCCAGTAATGAGCCCTAAATTAAAAAAAAGCTACCCTTACCAATGTAGCTCTTATTGAGATCTTCAACACATAGTTCTCCCAACTGAAGGTGTCAGTAGGATGCTACTAATTTATCGCCAATTTATTGGTCATGTTAATGGATTCTTTCACTATCAGTACGAACTACGGCGACATTTCAAGGAAGTTCTCTGGCATCACTGCAGAAAGTTTCAAATCTCAATCTAATTCAGCTCTCCGGATAAAAATGTTTTTGTAATAGCCTCAAACCGCCAAAAGTCCCTGGTAGGCCTCGTCGTGGATACACTAAAGTCTTTTGCAAAAAAATTAAGTTTTATACTTCAATTCACAAGCTGTTACGTTGATACTTGGCGAACGTTTCGTGATTTTCGCATTGATTGTTGATACTACATTTGAAGTGGACTGTGAGATTAAAAAAAAACATTACATAACCTCTGAGTTTACATCAGTACTGTAGTCATACCACCATAGACTGCATAGTGGTATTGTGCTCATAATAATGTTTACAGCTGTTTCTGTCTCATATAAAAACTTTAAACTGCGTTCTACTACTGAAATTAACATTCCGGAAAAAATTCCCATGACATTAAATTCAAGGACCAAGAAAAATTCCAAGGACCATGGAAACGTTCTAAGGACCAAGGAAAATTCTAAGGACCAAGGAAAATTCTAAGGACCAAGGAAACCTTCAAAGGACCAAAATAACCGACCAGAGCCAAAATTGCTCGAAATTTGAATTTGGAAAGATTGATTTCAGAATTCTTGTCTGTAGGAATTTTGATGCCTTGGAACCTTGAAAAATGAAAGCTTATAGATTTTTAAGTATAAAATTCAAGTTTGGCGGTGAATTTTAATATAGAAAACTGAAAAAATTGAGAAAAATTAATCGAAAATGGCTCGAATTTTGAATATTTAAAAATTTGAAATATTTTCTTGTACTCTCAAAAATATTCAAATTTTAAAATTTCTAGGTTCTCGAAATCTCAAAATCTCAAATTTCGGTCAACTAATTTCTATAAAAATTCTACATTGCTTTGAAATTTTGGCGCGAAATTTGAATTTGGCCGGAATTTTTTTTGTTAAAAAAAATTGACATCATCTTTGATTCTGAACTTCTTATTTTAGAAACTTAATTTCCGATAAAGTTTTTAATGTTTTTTTATGAATTGTTACACCATTTTAAAGCTTGTTAAATTTCCAATCGATTGGTATAACTATCATAAAATTTGGACCAAAAATAGTTGCGATACAAAGGAAACTGTGATTGTCATATTACAGCTACTGTAGTTCCTTAGCTGCCGACCTCGTTTTTGTGGATTTTCTTTACAAAATTTTAACATTTCAAATAAAGTAATAGATTATTCAAAAGCCAATTCAATTTCCAATCGATTGGTGTAATTTTCATGAAATTTGAGTCAGAAATAGCTGAGATACATGGGAAACTGTGATGTCCTTCTAATAGCTAGTTCCTTAGCTAAAGACCTCGTTTTTTGTTGACTTTCATTAGGAAATTTTTATATTTCTTATTCAAATATTGTATGAATCGAAAGCTAATTCAATTTCTCATCGATTGGTATAATTTTCATAAAATTTGAACGAAAATTCACCGAGTTATAGTCATTTGAAGGAAGAACTCAAAATTTCTCTGAAATGGGACACTTTGAGCAACAAACTTAGACTCATTTGAATCCCGAGAAAATTACTCTTGCATAAAATTATACTCTTACTGTCTAAAGTGGTCTTCTGAGCTCTCCAACTTTCAGGTCTGCACCATCGCCGTCACCGAAGAGTCCACCAAAGAATTCGCTATCCAGGAACGCGAGGAGGCTCTCGAAGGGGTCCAGGTTCTCGAGGCCAAAGCAAACTGTCACGTGGATTTCGTTAAACAATTTCAACTTTATCATCTGGCCGCCAAAGAACCTGCCGATGAGACGCAGAGGAAAATTTATTATAGCATGGTGAGAGGGAACTTAAACCTTTCCCCATCCTCTATTTTCAGTATGAAGAAGTGAAAGAGAATATGGTAAAAATCCAACACTACCATTGGACCGCGGCCAAGTTAAACGTCGAGAAACGGAGAAACGAGAGAATGTTGAAACATATCAACGAGATCTCCAAGAAGAACGTCATGCATCTGATGGCAACGAGATTCTATGCGAGAGTGGGTATTTCAGAGATTCTCCTTTTTTGGTTACTGAAATGAGCCTGTTTTTGGAGAAGTTCTCATTTTCAAATAGCTATAACTCGGTCAATTCTGAACCAAATATCATGAAAATTATATCAATCGATTGGAAATTGAAAGAGCTTTAAAAGTATATAAAACTTAAACAACAATTTTAAAAATTTCGCAAAGAAATCCTACAAAAAACTAGATAAGTAGCTCAAAAACAAGCCTAATGGTACTTCTTTGCATTTTTACTTGTATCTTTGTCAGTTTTTATCCAATTCTTGTGAAAATTATACCAATCGATTTGAAATTAAAAACGCTTTTAAGTGATATAAAAGTATAATAGAAAATTTAAAAATTTCGAGGAAAATTCTACAAAAAAAATTAGTCACTAGCTCAGGGATCTGCCAATTTCGTACTTTTTTATATTTTCTTTTGTATCTTAGTCAGTCTTTGTTTAAAATTTATGAAAAGTATAGGAATCAATTTGAAATCAAAAAAGCTTTCGAATGGTATATAATTCAAATCAAAAATGTAACAACTTTGCACAGAAAACCAGCAGAAAACAAGATCAGTAGCTCAGAACCAAGGCTAATGGTACTTTTTAGCACATTTTTCCGTTTCTGAAACAATTTCGATCCAATTTTCTTGAAAATAATACTAATCGATTCAAAATTGAAAGAGCTTTTGTTCGATATGTTGGTTCAAATTAAAATTTCAAAAATTGATTGAAAAAATATGAAAAAATGATATCGGTAGCTCAAAAACTACTCAAATGGTACTTCCCTGCATTTTTACTTGTATCTTCGTCAGTTTTTTTTCCAATTTTTATGAAAATTATGCCAATCGATTTGAAATTAAAAAAGCTTCAAAATAATGTGTTATTTCCATTGACGATTTAACAATTTGGAAGAAAAATGAGTCGAAATATTACAAAGTATTGCAAGGTGCTACCAGAATGTCATTGGTGTTTCCTCCAGATTTTTAAACATTAAAAAATTCCAATTTTTTCAATTTTTATATCATTTCATAGATCTATTCAAGATCTACATTTTGATATACTTTTCGATACAAAAACTCAAAAAAAAAAGAATCCAAGACCCCCCCCCCCCCCAAATAATATTTGACCCTCCCCCTTCCCTCTGTTTAAACTTACATCATTGCCATTATCTACATAGTTTCCCATGAGACCCCATTTTCCCTTTCAGGAGTTGGCCGCACTGCGACAGATGATGGATTTGGTGCGTAATGCATCGACAATCGAGTCGGCAGTGAAGTCGAAACTATGGGATGAGATCGAGAAGGAGAATCGGCTGTTGCGCATGAACACGTTGTGGCTTGTTAATCGGTAAGATAGAGAGGAAAGGGTGATGGATTTGTGGGAATGTAGAATACTGTAGACATACGACCATTGGGATTACTGTAGTTTCTCAAAGGAAGAGTACTGTAACATAGGTTAGGAAACATCTGGACAAACAGAAAGGATGTAGGAACGTTAGGGTTACTGTAGGTCTTGAAGGATTTGTGGGAACGTAGATACTGACTATTGAGATTACTGTAGTTTTTCAAGGGAAGAGTACTGTAGACATTTATTTAGATGGGAAGGCACCAGGACAAGCAGAAAGGTTGAAAGATTGGGGTTACTGCAGTTCTTGAAAGTTTGAACTATCTAAGGAGCTATCTGGCTAAAGTTACAGCTAGCACTCCTGATTTTGAGCTCACAGAAGTTTCAAGAGCCTAGGATATTCTGAGGACCCATTCCCTAATACCTAGGATTCTGAATCTCCTTTCTATTTCCAGCATCAACTCCTCGGACCGTACAGATGCTGCTTTTGAGAATGGTGACGACTGGCAGAGCCCTCCACGAGTCGTGATTCTGATGAGAGACCATATCAATCAAGGACTTGGCCTCGAGATCACGGGCGGTTGCGATCAATTCCGTCCGGTTGTGGTGACTGGGAAGTTGAAGGGATCCATGGCGGATGATGATCAGGTTAGTGAGGGAAGGTATAGTAAGTCTTCGGGTTACTGTAGGTACAGTAAGCTTTGTGGTTACTGTAGGGTTTTTGGGGTTATTGTAGGAAACGGAAGAGTCAATTCAGATTGCTGTAGTTATTGTAGGTTCTCTAGATCCATCACGGGTTACTGTAGGGGATGAGTAGATCGAATTGGGGTTACTGTAGTTGTGAAGTGACAGTAGAGGTTCCTAAGTTTACTGTAGGGAATGGAAAGGCAGAATAAGGGTTACTATAGTTGTAAAGTTATAGTAGGGATCCCTGGGGTTACTGTAGATGGAGTTACAAAAGGTCTTCTTGGGGTTACTGTACTTTTTGCAGTTACTGTAGATCTTCCTAAAGTTACTGTAGGGGATGAGTAGATCGAAGTGGGATTACTGTAGTTAGGAAGTTACAGTAGGGACTCGAGGGATTACTAGAGATGACGCTAAAATAGGTCTTCTTGGGGTTGCTGTAGATGAAATTACAGAGAGATTCCTGGGGTACTGTAGGGGAAGGAAAGATCAAATTGGATTACTGTATTTTTTGTTTGGATTACTGTAACCTTCCAAATTTCAGCTCCTTCTTGACGACCGTATCCTGGCAATCGACGGCACTTTCGTGACCAACACTACCACTCATGCCGAGGTTCAGAAGATGTTGGAAAAGGAGGTAACGATTCTTAGACCCTTCAGAATCTTGGACTTTCAATTGAACTGATTTTTCAGTCCGCCAAAGATTTCATCGCTTTAATCGTCTCTCAATTTGACCCGATCAAATATCAACAAGCGCATCCGCTGATTCAGAAGACGTCGAGCCTTCAGAATCAGCATCATTCGTCGTCAACTCATACGGAGACTTTTGTTGAAGAGCATTAGAGAGTGGGATAGTTAACTAGAGCTTTTTTTGATTTTTATGTTCTTTTGAATGTTATTTAAGGGTTTAATGAAGTTATTTGATTTTTTTTGGATATTTTGGATTCTCAATTTTTCAATTTTGACGTTCAGAATCTTCTAGAATCCTTCAGAAGCCTTCAGAAGTTGATGAAATCTTTCGGAATCCTCCAGAAACCCGTAGAATCTTTGAGAACGCTCTAGAAGCCTTCAGAATTCTTGAGAATTCTCCAGAATTTTTCAGAATCCTCCAGAATTCTCTAGACTCATTAAGAAAGCCTCCAGGATCATTTTGAATACTTCAGAGTTTTTTAGAATCCTCTAGAATCTTTCCACATTGTTCAGACCCCTTTTGAATTATCTAGAAGCCTTCAGAACTTTCTATTATAGAATCCTTATAAATTCTCTAAGACTCTCCAGAACCCTCTAGAATAAAAAATAATTTTCAAAATTCATTCAGAATCGTTCGGAAGCCATCAGAACATTGATAAATTCTCCAAAAGCCTTCAGAGTTCTTCAGAATCCTTCAGAATTGTCTAGAAGCTTTCAGAATCCTTTACAACCCTCGGAAGTCCTTCCAGATTTACTAGAACTGTCTAGAATCCTACAAAACTTTTCAGAATCTTCTAGAATACTCCAGAAGCCCTGAAAATCCTTCGTGTGACTTCAGAATCCTTGACTTTCCTCTAGAACCCCAGAATCCTCCGAAATTTTTCAGAAGCCTTCAGAACCCCATATTACTCGTGTTCTATACTTCCCCAAATATTCTGGAATCGTTCTGAATAGTTCTGAACCCATCAACTCACTTTACAATCTATCTGAATCCCAAAATCTCCTTCAGGTCTCGTAAGAGTTTTCCAGAATCCATTAAAATCGTTCACAATCCTCTAGACACCTTTAGAATCCTCCTGGACCCTCTCAACACTTGTCAGTTGTCTTCAAAACTTTCAAAGCCTTCTACAACCTTTCAGAATCCTCGAAAAGCTTCCAGAATCCCAAAATCTCCCTACACATCATCCTCATCTTCTTCCTAAGCCCTCCGTTCCCTCTTATCTCCCCCTCCTTCTAGTCCTCTAGTTCTAAAACATCAACACAGTTTATAGTCTTGTTTGTCCGCATGTTTAATCATCTCCTTCTCCTCGTTCTTCTTTGCTTCATTTTCATTTAATGATGATCATCATGCCTTCTTTTGTAATTTGCCGCCAGGTCTCCTTTTGTTTTCGAATTGCCGCCACTTTTCGAATTTTCGAAAAACTATCTTAACTTAGCTTTGGATCTCTTCAAAGACGCATAGGTTATCAGATGAAAAGGTTAGATAGTCCAGCTTTTTCATATGATTACTGTATGTGCCTTTAAACATGATCAAATCTACTTTTAAGGTGGTCAGGCTACTGTATGTGCCTTTAAAGTAGGATTGCACTCTTTTTTTCTCAAATGATCGTCCCAATTCCATTGTTTGCGAAAATAACAATATTTTTGCATAAAAATCGTTAAAACTCGAGAAAATCGATTTTCAAAACGCCGACTTACATTTTTTCTAACCTATTTCAATGAATGTAGAATTTTTCGCTGATTCGAACGCACCTAATATCGCTGCTCAAAACGCATTTTGAAGCGAGTTATGAGCGTTTGAAGTTCCGGTGAGAGAGACGCAGAGAAAGCAGACGCTCTCGTTGTCGTAGAGACGCAGAGAAACGAGGCAGTGTCTGCGTCTCTCACGAAAACTTCAAACGCTAACTCGCTTCAAATTGCGTTATGAGCAGCGATATTAGGTGCGTTCGAATCAGAAAAAAATTCTACATTCATTGAAATAGGTAAGAAAAAATGTAAGTTGGCGTTTTGAAAATCGATTTTCTCGAGTTTTAACGATTTTTGTGCAAAAATATTGTTGTTTTCGTAAATAATGGAATTGGGACGATCATTTCAGAAAATAAAAAAATGAGTGTAATCCTACTTTAAGAAGCTCTGGCTTTTTTTAAAAGATCTAGTAGGTGTACTGTATGCGCCTTTAAACAGGTCCAGAAGCATCTTCGATCTTCCCTTGGTACTGTATGCGCCTTTAAAGTAGGCCGCCCCTCTAATCTATTCCCGATTGAAAATGAAATGCAGTATCAAGAGGACCTTCCCCTTCAAAATGTGCAGCTGTCCCCCAGTACTTCATCTTCTTCTTTCTCTTTCGAGAAAAAGAGGATAAGATTTCCTCTCTCTACCAATAAAATTAGAGTGTCTCTCTGTCATCGTCTTTATGGTTTTTTTTTCGGAGAAAAAGAGGGCCCCCCTTTTTTCATTCGGAGGAGACAGCGCCTTGTGTTTTTAATGATCTGGATCACATTTGATTTGGAGGGAAAAAAAAGGGCGTTGAATTTTGAATTGAAAAAAGTGGTGGGAAGATGGGGAGGATTTTGGAAGAAAATTGAATTATGGATTCTGAATAATTCAATTTTCTATGATTTTATAATTCTGTTTCTGATTTTCTATAATTTCAAAATTTTGAGAATCTGAGATTTGGGGAGATTCGAAATTGCTGATTTTCGGAAGTCGAGAATTTCAGACTTTTGAACATTCTGACTCCAAATAGATGAGAAATTGAAAATTTGGGTATTTTGAAAGGTGAGAATCTCATAATTTTATGTAATTTCCGAATTTTTCCAGATGTGAAAATTGGAAATAGCGAGGAAGATCTCCGGAGTTTTAGAATCTGAAGATTTCAGATGTTCCAAACTTTAGAATCTTCAGATTTTCAGAATGCTGGAGTCTTCAAATTTTAAAATTTTAGAATCCCGGAATCTTCAAATCTTCCGAACCTCAAATTTTTTAAACTTACAGTATCATAGTTTCGAAAATTTCAGAATTTCAGGATCTCCACAATCTCAGAATTTCAGATTATTTAACCTCATATGTTCAGAACGCTAAAATCTTTCAATTTCTGATTTTCAGAAACTCAAAATCGCAGTTATAGAATCACAGATTTACAGGGTCTTCAAATTTTCAGAATCTTCAGATTTTCAAAATCTCGAAATTCAAAAAACTCAGAATTACCAATTTTTTACAGTATTATTTTAATTTCAGAATCTCCTAATACTTTAATGTTTTTTTTTTTTGGATTTCAAAATTTCAGATTTCTTTTTTTCAGTTTTTCACCTTTTTACTTTTTTCAAATTCCGGGGCCCTCAACATCTCAATAATCTATAACTTCTTTTCATCTTCAATTTCTGCTTTCTAGAAATCTGTCATTTGAAAAAGTCTGTCATTGCTTCAAAAAACCCAAAAAATTGTTTTCAAAAAGATCCCTTTCAACCAATGCCGCCAGTGGGGGTCACACCTTTGGAAAAATTTCTTAATTAAAATTTGATTTTTTTTTCTTATTGATAGACTAGCAAGAGTTTTCGGCGAGGTTCAAAAGGAAAAATCATCCATTTCCTTATCATTATTCCCTTTTTCGGTGCGGGGATACATCAAAAACGCCCGCTAATCTCTTTCTCTAACTTCTTCAGACAAAATCGAACGATTCTCATTTTTCGGAGGAGCGAGTGAAAAAAGAAAAGCCGAGAAGAAGAAGAAGAAGAAGGAGAGAAAATAATAAATGAGGCGAAATGTTAGAAGAAGAGAAGGAAAGGCGGTTAGTTTGGGATGGGAGAGGGGGGGGGGGGTGCCTGTGGCGGTGTCGGCGAACATCAAAGGGAATCGAAGGCGCCGGCCGACCGCCCGATAGTTGAGAGGGGAGAGGGGAAGGAGGAGAAGGTTTTGGTTGAGAAGAAGAGTGTATGTATGTGTGTATGTGGTTGTGGTGGTGGTGGTGGCTTGGTTTTCCTGACAAAAATTTTGATATTTTTGAAGTTTTCTTTGGTTTTGATATGGACTCAATTTTGATTCAAATTCTATGAAAATAGTGTCCATAGACTCTAAAAATTCTCTGCCTCCAAATAAGCCTATACTGTGAAAAACAGTAAAGTATTGTTTTTCGGTATTTTGGAAATGTTTTTGACGATGAAACTTTGTGATTTTTATACTATTTTGAAGATCTCTTTAAGCTCTACAAAATGGTATAATTTTCAGTAAGAAAATTTCAATTTGAAGGCATTTTTTGAGCACCAAACTTTCAATTTAAAAAAATTTATCTTATTTTTTAGAGTACGTTGAGCATTTTTGCTCCACAATTGTGAATCTGACGATTTTTTGATGTCTACCTAGACAATTTCCTGATATTTTTTTTTTGAATTTGGCGCCAATTTTTTTCAAGTTTTTCTTTTTTTCGATTTACACAGACACAGAGTCCAGACACATGGTGTCACATCTGTTTTAGTTGTATCAAATGGAAAATAATTTTTAAAAAAAAAATTTTTTTCAGTCTCTTTGAAACATGTATTTTTTAGATTCTGAAATTTTTCATAGTTTGAGTATCTCAAAATTTTGAAATTCTGCGATCTGAAAGATTCAGGAGCTCTGCAGTTCCAAAATTTCAAATCTTGACGTTCTAAGTTTCTGAAAAGCCAAAAATTCCAAAATTCTGAGGTTTCAAAGAATTCTGATAAATTTTAGAACTTTTGAAAGGGATTCTTACAGCTTCCAAAGACTTCTAAAAATTCCTGTATTATTCTAGAGAGTTCAGAAACCTTCTGAAAGATTCTAGAGGACTCTGAAGAATTTTAGAAGATCCTGTGAGGTTTTGGTGGAATTTAGGCGATTCTGCGATTCTGAAGTTCCCAGAAACATCAAATTTATTGATACCAAATCTAACATGTGTCTAAAAACCATGAAAAAGAAAAAAAAAAAGTTTATGGAATTTTTGAATTATAATTCTCAGAAGCTCTCGGATTTCCAAATCTGACATTTTTCAGAATCAGAATCTGAAAATCCTTCAGATTCTCTTAAATTTTTAAAATCTAGAATCTCGAAGAATTTCTCTGGAAACTTTTTTATTAAGATGTTCAAAAGTAGAAGGTATACGAATCTTCTAGAACCTCAAAAACATCAAAATCTCAAAAATTGAAATTTTCCATTTTTTTCTGAAATCGAAAGTTGGTTGAATCTCTATTTGTTTAGCTTACAAACGGAACATTAAAATCTTCAAATTTTCCCAATTTTTTTGAAGTTTCAAGACCCCCAACTCTCTCTCTCCAAGTATCCCCTTATATCCATTGTTCCCCCTTCTCCCCCGAAGTGTCCCCTCTCTTCCTCTCCGTTTTCTTATCGGCTCCCTATCTGATAGATAGGCCGTGAGTGTGTGTGTGTGTGTGTTGTACTACATACTCTACTACCCAAACCCATTACTCTTCTTTCCCTTCCCCATATCTTCAACTCTCTGTGTCTCTCTTCCAATCAACACTCTCTCACTCTCTGCGTCTCTCTCACTCTCTCAATGTGTTTCTTAATGATGCATCATCTTCTGAATTCTCTCCAAACCTCTCCCTATCAATGATTTTCGCCCACATCTTTTTATTTTGTGTTTTTATGATTGTTCCAAATTTGGAGATGCAGAAATTTTGTCTTATCAATAGAGCGTTTTTTTTTTTTTGGTTTTCGCAGAGACTAATTTGACCTAGTTTGGATAGAGAGAAGATGATAGAAAATTCCATGCAGTTTTTTTGGTTTTGCAGAGAATCTTTTAGACTTTAGGGTACTGTAGAAGGGATTTCGATAGCGTACTACTCTGGTAGTAAGCTTCGGCGTTTGAAGTTTCTAGAAGACGTCAAAAATGGAGTTTTTTAAAAATTTGAAGACTAATTTTGATTTTCTTTAAATTTCCTATTGAATGGTATAATTTTCTATGTAAATTGGTTTACTGAAAACTGTTTTCTGCGCCCTCCAACTTTCACTGACGATTCACGAAAATGGCATGGGACGAAATATAGTTCGGAGCCTCTAGAAAGCGTTACAATTTACATTTTCTAGAATTTCAAAAAATGAAAGTAATTTCCATTAAATTTGCTATTCACTGATATAGTTTTCATAAAATTTCATCCATTGGTTCTGGAGATATAACAGCGAACATAGAACCTCATTATTAGTTGTCAGGCTATCATTGACGCGCCTTAGTTTTGGAGCATCTTGAAGACGTCAAAATTAACATGTTTTGAAAACTCGAGATTGAAAAATGATCTCCAATAAATTTCCTATCGATCCGTATTATTTTCATAAAAATTGGGCCACTGGATCTTGAATTACAACAATGAACATAGTGCCTATTTTTTAGTTGTCTGGCGATCATAGGGTCACCTTGGTTTTTACGCTACAGAAGGCATTTGAATTAACGATTTTTTGTAATTTAAAGACTCATTTTAATTTTCGTTTAATTTCCTATTAACTGGTATAATTTTCATAAAAATTGGACCACTGACTCTTGAGCTATAACAGAAAATACAGCATCCTCTTTTAGTTGTCTGCCAATCAAAAAGGTCGCTTTGGTTTTTGCATTTCTAAAGACGTCAAAACATTTTTTTTTTGAATTCAAAAACTGATGTTGACCTTCTTTTAATTTCCTATCGATCTGTATAATTTTCATAAAAATTGAACCACTGGTTCTTGAGATATACAACAGCAAACGCGAACTTACCTTTAGTTGTCTGACGATTATTGAGGCACCTTGGTTTTTGCGCTCCAGAAGGTGTCAAAATTAAAATTTTTCAGAAATTTAAATAGTAAAAATTATCTTCATTAAATTACCTATCGATTGGTACAATTTTCATAAAAATTGAACCGCTGTTTCTAGAGATACATTACTTCAAAAGTATGAAAAAAAAATTTTTTTGAAAAAATCTTTTCCTTTTTTTTCAAATTTTCAAACTCCCGCTAGTATTTTTTTCAAGTCTTCTGTAAATTTAAAAAATCTTACTGTACTCCACTATAATTTCAACAACTTTCCAGGGTATGGAACAGGGATCGTCTCATCATCTCGGTTGGGCACGTAGTCTCGAAGCAGTTCTATCAGATAGATCTGCTCTGGATGCGTTTCAAGAATGGCTTATGGAATATTCATCACCACAATACTTGGATTTATACTTTGCCATTCGAGCTTTTGAGAGAATGGCGTTGGAGGGGAAACCGGAGGTAATTTGAAAAGTTTTAAAATTTTTCGTTCGAAAAGTCAAAGGCGGAATACATGAAATGTTGAACCTTTTGAGACCCTACACTAATTGATAATGACAAAAAAATCAATTCGAAATTGAAAATATTTAAAAAATTGAATTTTTAAATATCTCTATTCAAAAAGTTACAGAAAAACATGAACTTCTGAAATCCAAAATTTCCAGAAAAATCAACTATCCAAATCCATCTACTCTAAATTCCTATCATCTCGGACGGGTAACTGTGAAGCGATTCCAAAGTATTATAGGGCCCCGGTAAGTGTTTTTTTAAGACTACAAACTAAAAATTACAGTACTCATAGACTACAAACTACAAACTACAAAAACTACGAAAACTACAAACTACAAAACCAGTAGGCTAAAACTTAATAATTGACCTCAAAATGAGAGCCAAAAAATGCGTTTGGAGGTTTTGAAATTGTGATTTTTATATATTCTGTATTCTAGGAATCTGGATTTTTTTTTGAATTCTTGAAAAATCAAAAAACAAAATGATGGATCTTCTTGTAATCCAGATTCTCAGAATCTTGAAATCCTCGAAAAACCCGACTTTCTATCACTTCTAGAAGCCAAGATACACTGTTTCAAAGTTGCAGAGAGACGCAGACAGTCAGACTATCTGCATGTCTGCGTCTCTCCCTCAAATTTTCAATCGTCATATCTCAACTCCCAGAAGTGGTAGAAACTTGGTTTTAAGCTTTAATTGTTTGAAACTAAGTTAAAAATATTTTGCAAAAAGAATCAAGTTTCAAAGTGCCCAGAGAGCTGAGTTACACCCTTTCAAAGTTGGAGAGAGACGCAGACAGTGAGACACAGAGTTGCAATTTGACGGGCCGGCCCGGGCCCAAGCCCGGCCCGGCCCGTAAAGCCCGGCCCGCGGGCCGGGCCGGGCCGGGCCGGGCCGGGCTCAAAAAAATTTTCTCGGCCCGGCCCGGCCCGCGGGCCCGTGAGGAAAAATTTCAATGAAAATTTTTTGAAAATTTTCGAATTTTCTCGAAATTTTAAAGAAAAATTGGGACATTTTCAAAAAAAAAATGTTGTCATATGTGATCATAGAAGTTCCTCAAACTTTTATACATGAAATAGCGACTAAAACTGGAAATTAGAAATTAGGATCGAAATTTTTTGATCGAAATTTTCCCTCACAGGGCCCGCGGGCCGGGCCGGGCTGAACACGGGCCGGGCCGGGCCGGGCCGGGCCCGGGCCCGGGCCGAGAATTTTTGCTTTCGGCCCGGCCCGGCCCGGCCCGTTGCAACCCTGGTGAGACACTCTAAATGTCTGCGTCTCTCTTAAACTTTGAACCGCTATATCTCGGCTCTCCGTAGAGTTAAAAGGTTTGTTTTTGGCAGGATTATACTTTTTGATATTTTCCTTCGATTCACCAAAAATCCAAGGTCTCCGAACAATACTAAAAAAATTCCAGATCGGCGATAAAATCCGTCGCGGAATCGAACTTGAAGACCGCGTCTTCACACATTGCTCATCCTTCGTCGTAGACTTTCTTCGTCGCCAACACGAAGAATTCGTCGGCTCAGACGAATTCATCGAGGCGTTTAATAAGGTACCGTATCCCCCCCCATATGCCCCGCCCCCCGTAATACTGTCTCCCTCCAGATGTCATCAGAGCAGTCCTCTCAATTTCAAACAATACCTTCCCACCATAATACGATTGATCGAAAGAGGGGGTCCCAAGGTGGGACGTCAACGTCTTCAAGAAGAAGTGCGGCTCAATCGGCGACGCAATTGACTGCAGAGGCACTTCTGAAGTCTAAACACGATAGGCATAGTAAGCTTGGAGAGACGTAAGTGAATACTAACTACATAGACTACAAAGTACAAATTTTTTTAGGAAACTCGAAAAAATGTATCCCCCAACCCGTCAACCGTATGTTTGCAACGCCACCACATCTCATAATGACTCCGCTGTGAGCTCGAGTTTCAGTGGAGATGGTGCTCATAGAGCTCATGGGAATCGGTAAGCAGTTTTAGGCTTGATATTTGAGTTTAGCTCGTCAAGAGCTTCAAAATGAGTATAATCATGACTAACTTTGAAATTTTGAGCTGAGCCGAAATTTGTTTCGAGCTCTACTGTGCTCATTTTCGACCAAAACTGAAAATTGATGTGATTTTCGGAATCAGTGAGCCAAGAGCTTTAAAATGAGTGTAAACACGACTAACTTTGAATTTTTGAGCCAAAGCTTGTTTGGAGCATTATCGGGCCCATTTTTGAAGAAATCCAAAAAATTTTGTGATTTTCAAAATCACTGTGCCAAGAGCTTTAAAATGAGTATAAACATAACCGGATTCAAAATTTTAGGCCTTTCGACCATTTTTAGGCCAATTTTTAGCCTTGAGCCTAACTCAGTCAATTTTAGGCTAATTTTAGCCTGTTCAGGCTCATTTTAAAGCTCTTTACATTCCTAACCTAATAAAACGGCTTATTTTTAGCCTCCGCCACATCCGAGAAGAGCAAGCGCGCGAGAACACGGGTACGGTTACAGTACCCCGTGTGGAGAAGGCTACCTCAGGGGACCAGCAATTCGATCATTCTTCTGAGTCAGGGAGACGAGGATTTGCAATGGAAATAACAAGGAAACTTCTGAAGCATTTGGATAAAGTCAAATTGAATGATGAGATGGAGAGAAGGATTGATGATATTGAAGAGTGTCGGTATACGGTAGGTTTTTGTAGTTTATAGTCTGTAATCTATAACCTTCTACATTTCAGACAATCGATATGGTAAATGGTACGGAAGCCGATACGGATATGGGAAAAATCGACGAGGACGAAGAGCTCGACGACTATCTGAAAATGAAAATGACCGATGATTCTCAGAAAGGATCGCAGACACGGTCCCCGAAGGGACCGAATTCTGGGGAGAAAAGTGGAGTTAAAGGGGAGGGATCAAAAAATAGTGAGTTTTGGAGATATTGCTCATCCTTAATTTGGGAAGTTTTGGGCTCACTTTGAAGCAATTTGAGACTATTTTTGGGGTTTTTTTTGCTCAGTTTTACTTCAGTAAACTTTGGCTCATGTTGACCAGTTTTTGTGCAACTTTTGGGTCCTATTTAAGCTTATTTTGGGTTCAGTTCATTCCAGCCAATTTTCGCTTAACTTTTGGCTATTTTTAATGCAATTTAGTGCTCATTTTTTATTCATCTTTGACTCAGTTTTAGTTAATATAATATTGGCTTAATTTTGGTAATTTTTGTGCGATTTCGGGCTTATTTGCAGCTCATTTTTGGCCTTGCATTATTTCAATCGATTTCGGCTAATTTTGCGTTATTTTTTGTACAATTTTGGCTTCTATTTTAGCTTTTTTGAGTTAGTCAAGTTCTGGTCAATTTGGCTCATTTTGGGTCATTTTTTGTAATTTTAGGCTGATTTTCGACCCCATTTTAGCTCAGTCTTATGTCTCTCAAGTTCGGCTTATTTTGGGCTCTTTTTAGCTTGTTTTTGGTCAGTTTCGAACATTTTATGCTCAACTTTTGTTTCAGTTTCAGTACAGCTAGTTCTAGCTTTTTTAAAACTATTTCTTGGCAATTTTATGGCTCATTTTTGGCCGCTTTGGGGCTCAGTTCTATTCCAGTCAATTTCTGCTCATTTTGGACTCTTTTTTGTGCATTTTTGTGCTAATTTTGAGCATAGAGTTGGTTCTGAACATTTTCCTCCGGTCCAATTTCCCAGACCAATCAAAATCTGTCATCACTATTACCTCTCCCAAAAAAAAACGACTCATTCAGGTTCCCAGGGAAGGATTAGGGTGTACCCCCTATCCTTCCTCTTGGCTACTAGGATGACAGATTTTGATGGATTGACTTTCAAGGGGACCAATATGGAGATTATTGGAGGAAAAGACATGTACCAGAGCAAAAATTAAAAAGAAAGTAGTAATTTAAGAAAAAATGCAGATTTTGAAAAAGCGAAAAACTCAAATTTCCAAAAACCTCAAAACCTCTATATTTGAATAGTGGTAATTTGACTAAAGATTGAGCTTGAATTCTGAAATTATGCATAATTGTTAACGAAATGTTCATTTGTTAGCATGCCAAATTTTAAATGTCTAAATACACATGGCGCAAAGTTATGACATTTTAAAGTTAGTGTATGGAATTCTCTCTTCGAAACAGTAAAAGTCTCAACTTTGGACTACTGTAACTTGGCTCAACATGCCCCTAGGCCTTTGAAAATTGACAGACTAATTTCAGAAAACATTTTTCGCAATTCTACCAATTTTCAACTTTCTAGCTCAAATTTGAGCCAAGTTACCCCTTTTCAAAGTGAAACCCTTATTCTCTACACCTCCTCTTTATCAGAGCCTTGATTTCTATCGAGCGTAACTTGGCTCAAAATGCTCAGATCTTGCTGAAACTTAGCAGCCACTATTATCAATCTATAATCTATTCAATCTTTCAGCGACCCTGTCCCCACCACCAACCTCCACTCTGCCCCGCGATTCTCCACGTGGACTCCTCCTCCACAATACCATCCGTGTCCCTCGACGTACCTCCAAAGAGTACCCACTGGACATCTCCCTCACCCGTCCCCATCAATACCGACACCATCAAATCGACACAAATCGAATGATGTCTCAATCGATGTGCCAGCCGGGTCCCTCTTACTCCTCAGCATCCTCCACATTCAGTCGAGACTCTTTCGCTCCGTCCCCAATGACCAAAGGGTTCGCCGGCGCGCCGGGCTCCAGCAAGTCTTCGCAGATGTACGATTCATCGGGAATCGGCTCCATGGCACCGTCCGCGTTCTCCGCCACGTCTTCGCTGGATTATAAGGAGAAGCGGCACCGAAAGTCGTTACCCAATCATCACTCGATGATGAGCACAAGTTTAACGACGCCAAGGAAGCATCATAAGATCGGAAAGAATCTGTCGAATTTGATTACTATTAGTTATGTTGGTAAGTGGCCTAGTTTATCCCGTGGTGGCCTAGGTTTTCCCTTTGGTGGCCGAACTCCCCATAGCTCGAGTTATGAGACTGATATGTACCCTAGAAGGCCCATAGGAAGGTAGAAGACACATGAATTTGGCTAGTGGCCTAGCTTTACCCATGATGGCCTAGGATTCCCCACCATGGCCTAGGTTGCCTTATGGCGGCCTAGGTTTCCCTATGGTGGCCTAGTTTTCCCTCCCAGTTTCTCTAAATCCGCCAAAAGGCCAATGACATCACTTTAGAAGGCACTACCACCGTTTAGGCTCTCTGGTCTGATGGCCTAACTTTTCCCCAACTATTTCTCTTTCATTTTTTTTCTTCCAGGTACCGACAAGATCCCCGTCGTCACCCACGTCCCTAACGACGGCCCAATGACACTGGCGGAGTTCAAACGACACTTTGCACTGCCTACCGGAGGACAACAGTGAGTGATTTTCTGAGTGGCCTAACTTTTGCAACGGGTGGCCTAGGATTTTGTTTGTTGTTTTAAGGGAAAAAACATGATGTGGGGAGATTACAGACAAATTTTGGGGACCCTGAAGTGAAAATGAAGAAAGTTAGAAGGGGTTAATTTTGGGGAGGTGGCCGCTGAGCGCCCCCGGTGTGCGGGCCAATATTTGAAAAGATGTAACTTGGCTGAAAATTGAGCTAGAAAGCTGAAACTTAGCAGTAAAACTAAAAATGGCACGTTCTATTATCATACAAAATTGGAAATAATTAGCTCCAGAGTGTGGAAAGTTATGGCGCTTCAAAGTCAGTGTAGATAATTCTCCCTTTGAAACAGTAAATGAGTCAACTTTGGATTACTGTAACTTGGCTCAAAATGCACCTAGACATTTGAAAACTGGCATACTTATTTATAAACACAATTTCTGCAGTTTCATCAATTTTCGTATTATTTGTATCTTAATTTTGAGCCAGGTTAACCCCCTTCAAAGTTGAGCGCCTATTCCCGACACCTTCTCAATTCGGAGCCTTGAGTTCTAGCATCTATAACTTTGCTCAAAATGATCCAATCTATCTGAAATTTGGTACCACCAATTATCAACATAAAATAAGTGTACACACCAAATTTCAGCTTTTTAGCCCTATTTTGAAGCCCACAACGCGCGGTCTAACTTTTTTCATCATCCTTCTGGCTTGGCGGCCTAACTTTTCCTCTCCAGCTAGCCTAACTTTTTTTTTCTCTTCCAGATTATTCTTCAAAACTGAATGCGAGGATGGCTCCGCTCCCTTCCAACTGTTACTCATTCGTGATGAACATATTCTTCTCCCAGTTTTTGAGGTAACTTTTTTTTTATTAAAAAAATTTTACAACATTTTTTTCAGGGAAGGATCGCCGCTGAGCTTCGTTAACGTCTTCTAATTTCACAAATACAAAAATATCCATATTTTACTGGTCATAAGTCTATACATACAAAATTCGTGATCTAATGAAACATTTATTAATGTAGTTTTTTTTTCAAACAAAAAATTAAAAGTGAAAATTTTCGAGATGCAAATTTTTCAAAGGGGAATGTTTTTAAACAATCAAGAAATCGATAATCACGGGACACTTCGGAAGAAGGCGTTCTGAGCGAGCATATGGATGACACGGGTGTCTTTTTTCGGGTTCCGTCGACCGTCAATGCACAAATACATGGACCAGAGAAGGACCATTAGGATGGAGATGATCACGTAGGCGAAGCTGAAAGTTTAATTTAAAGGCACATAATGTGATTTTTCGCATTCACCTCGCCGAGAGCTTTCAAATGAGTATAAACATGCCTAGGTTTGGTTTCTGAAGTATGGCGGCCGAAAGTGGTCGAAAGTGGTCGAAATTTCCAAGTCGACCAAACCTAGCCATGATTATACTCATTTTGAAGCTCTTGGCGCGCTGAACTGAAAACTATGAATATCTCAAAAATTGGATAAAACTCATTGGATTACTGTAGCTTTCAGATTTTAGAATTTTCGAAATGTTTCGACAATCTGTAACTTTGTTGGTTTTGATGCTAGAGGGGTGGTTTTAGGTGGAAAATAATGGAAATTGAATGGATTTTCAGTAAATAATGAGAAATGTACACTTTTCGATCGCCATGTGCCCTTAAAGGCCCATGACGGCCAAAAATTATCGAAATTTCAAAATAGAGCAAACCTAGCCATGATTATACTCATTTCAACGCTCTTGGCGAGCTGAATTCAAATTTTACACTTTCAAGTCTACTAGAGCGCGTTTACTCACCTTACATAGGACACCACTTGTTCGCGTGTCCACGTGCCGAAAAACGACTGACTCTCGATGTCCGATGTCTCATCCATGCATTGTTCTGGAAAACTAAAGGGGGTCAAAAATAGTGGAAAATGACCTTTGGAGCAAGGGAAATGAAGAATTGGGGATTAGAGAAAGGGCAAGAAAAAAATTGGGAAAACAATTTTTTTGGAAAAAAAATTTTTGGGACTCATATTTATAGCAAAAGTTATCAATCAATCATATCACTTTTTCTCAAACAAAATAATATTATTATTATTTTTCAGACACCTATGCGTCAACTGTTCCGAGAGAGGTGTCATATTGAGTGACACTCAAAAAAAATAGAGTGGTTTTTTTTTCTTATGAAGAGCGTTTTTTGAGCTAAAACTTGGGGAAAATGGGTGAAATTGACTGGAAAAGAAGGATACTGTAATTGACTGCGTAGCAATGCTAAGTTGATACAGCATATTTTTTAAAAATCGACTCAAAAGCCCGCGAAAACTAGAAATTTAGAAAAAAACGGAAAACTTTTTATGGAAGATCATATCTCAAGTTCTGGTGGTACGATTTCATGAAAAATACACCATTCGATAGTAAATTTTTAGCAGATAATTAAATGTCTTTAAAAATTTTAGAAGTTTCAATTTTGACGCCTTCTGGAAGCTTCTAATCCAGAAGACATTTGAGGCCTAAAACATCGGAAAAATATGATACTGTAATTGGCTGCGTAGCGATGGGAAATTGGTACAGCACAGTTTTTTGGAGGCTCACAAAGTGAGATACTGTAATTGGCTGCGTAGCCATGCTAAGTTGATACAGCATAATTTTCAAAAATCGACTCAAAAGCCCGCAAAAAATAGAAATTTGAAAAAAGGGAAAACATTTTTTTTTGAAGATCGTATCTCAAGTTCTAGTGGTCCGAATTTTATGAAAGTTATACCATTCGATAGTAAATTTTTAGCAGATAATTGAATGTCTTTAAAAATTTTAGAAGTTTCAATTTTGACGCCTTCTGGAAGCTTCTAATCCAGAAGACATTTGAGGCCTAAAAACATCGGAAAAATATGATACTGTAATTGGCTGCGTAGCGATGGGAAATTGATACAGCACAGTTTTTTGGAGGCTCACAAAGTGAGATACTGTAATTGGCTGCGTAGCCATGCTAAGTTGATACAACATAATTTTCAAAAATCGACTCAGAAGCCCGCGAAAAATAGGAATTTGAAAAAGTTGCAAAAAAATTTTGGAAGATCACATCTCAATTTCTAGTGCTTCAAATTTTATGAAAAATATACCATTCGATAGGAAATTTTTTAGTAAAATAATTTCAATGTGTAAATTTCTTAAAAAGTTCAATTTTGAAAGATTCTGGGGCGACGTAAACTTCAGAAGACTCCACTTTTCTAAATCCGCCTTTTTCTCAAGTTCCAGTGATTCGATTTGAGTGAAAATTATACAGATCGATAGGAAATTTTCTGTAAATTATTCTAGGCTTTCGAATTTTGAAGAACTTTCAATTTTAACGTCTTCTGAAATGCTTCTAATCTAGAAGACGGTAGATGGCACCTCTAAACACCATTAATGAACCAAAGAAAGCCCAAAAACATCAGAAATAGGATTCTTAGAAGCTCAAAAAATAGGAATCTGAAAGTGCCCAAATCTTCGGAAATGACATAGCACTCCATGTAAAAAAGGGCCCCCATAAAAAATGACTCTCAAAGAAAAAAAAATCGAGAAGAAAAAGGAAAAAAATTAGGAGTCGGTTGGATGAGCTTTCCTGGAGGAAAAAAGAGCAACTGAGAAAAAGGAAAGAAAAAAACGAAGAGAGCCTATTATTCGCAGTCGACCGGAGAGGAGAGTCGAAATAAAAAGTGGGCATGGGAAGTGGGCGGAAATTTTCAGGGAGGAATAGGAAAATCTGAAAGAAATTGGACACAGTAATCTATGCAAATCTAGAATGAGCAAACTTCAGAGGGTCAAAATCCAAGGGTATTTTGGGTAAATGGGACGTTTCGCCAACATGAAATTTCGCTACTGGGGCATTTGGCAACTCAGACGCTTTGTAACTATGATATTTTGCAACTATGACATTTTGCTTTACACCCCAATGCAATTTTCATATTTTTCACTGAAAATCAATAAGATTTCCATCATTTTGCATCTAAAATCACTCAACTAGCTTCAAAACCAACTGAGTTACAGATTTTCGAAAAATTTCGAAAATTTTGAAAATGGGAAATCTAGAGTAACTGGATCAGTTTTTACTCAAACTTTACGTTCTTCACAGTTTTGAGTTCAGCTCGTTGAGAGCTTCAAATTGAGCATAATCATGGCTAGATTTGCTCAATTTTGAAATTTTCACCATTTTTGGCCGTCTTGCGCCTTTGAAGGCGCATAACGGTCGAAAAGTACCCATTTACTATTTTTCATTGAAAATCCACAAGATTTCCAACATTTCGCACCAAAAACCACTCATCTAGCATCAAAACCAACTGAGTTACAGATTTTCGAAAACTTTCGAAACTCTCCAAATATGGAAAATTTACAGTAACTTGATGAGTTTTCACTCAAATTTAACGATGTTTACAGTTTTGAGTTCAGCTCATCGAGAGCTTCAAAATGAGTATAATTATGACTAGGTTTATGACATTTTGTAACTAGGACGTTTCGCAACTAGTCATTTCGCAACTTTTTCATACACGCTGTAAGTTAAGATACTTAGCCAGCTCGAGTTATCAGTTTGAATACTTCTATTAGAACCTTTGTCACAGTAGCTCGATTTCGGTCATTTTGCAACTGGAACGTTTCGCAACCAGTCATTTTGCAACTTTATGAAAAAGTTTATAGGATGTCAGTTTGGACTACCTCTTCCTTTTCAACTTTTAGCACATCTACTCGTTTTTTTGGTTGCGAAAAATCCTAGTTGTAAAACGTCGCAGTTGCAAAATGGCTGGTTGCGAAATGGCTGGTTCCGAAACGTCCCTATTGTAGATTTACTTTACTAACAAAAAATATATCTCAAGATACTGTATCCAAAATAAAAATGTTCACAATCTTCGAATCTGACTTATACCCCACCCCTAATCTCCCTTTTCCCATAAAAAAAAACAAAAACTAAATTAGATATTCCTATTCTTTTTCTCCCCCTAGAATCTAGAGATGAATACTAAAGATATATGGGAATTAGTGCCGGATACCTCGATGAAAAGGGAAGAGGGAGAGAGTAGTTGACGATGATGGATTACGTGCGTGAATTATTAGTTACCCCGGAGTTAGGAAAAGAAGAAAAAAGGAGTGCTCTTTGAGCTTTTGGAGAACTGAAGAGTTGAATTTGGAAACTTTTATATTCTGTATACAGTATTATAGAGGTAGGTTCCTCACGTTTTGGAATTTTGGATTTGGAGCACATTGAAAATAGCTCCAGTCACTATTCTATAAACAAAAAATTTACAAATTTCAAAATTTAGTGATCTACTGATAATTTCCTATCGATCTGTATTGTTGTTGTTAATATTGGATCACAGGAACTTGAGAAAATGTTGATTTTCTAAAAGTGACATCTTCTGGAAATGAAGTTTCCCTACAGAATCTTTTCAGATCAAATTTTCAAAAAATTCAAAATTCCAAAATAGTCTTCAAAAAATTCCCAATCGAATGGTATGATTTTCATAAAATTTGGAGCACTAGAACTTGAGATATAGCAATCTAAACTATGTTGTATCCACACATCATTGCTACGCAGCGAATTACAGTATCTCACTAGTATCTCTTTTCAAAATTGGTGTTTTTGGGTAATCCAAAAACGTAAAATAATCTAGAAAAAGTTTCCTATCGACTGGTTTAATTTTCATAAAAATTGAACAGCCAGAAGTTGAGATATAGCGACTCAAACTTTGTTGTATCAACTTACATAACGTAGCTACGCAGCGAATTACAGTATCTTATCAGTATCTTACCTAAAAATCGGGATTTCTGTTTAATCCAAAAACTTAAAATAATCAAAAGAAAATTTCCTAACGATTGGTGTAGTTTTCATAAAAATTGGATCACTAGCAGTTGAGCTATTGTCGGATTTTTTAAAGTGAGACTCGGTGTTTGCGGACTTTTCAGTTCACCAAGCCAAATTTGGCTTGCGATACTGTAAAGTCCGCAAACACCGAGTCTCACTTTAAAAAATCCGACAATATAGCAGCCTGAACTTTGCAGTATCATTTCAACATGGCTACGCAGTCAATCACAGTATCTCAGTAGTATCTCTTTTCAAAATTGGTATTTTTTGGTAATCCAAAAACTGAAAATAATCAAGCGAAAATTTCCTATCGAATGGTATAACTTTCATAAAATTTGGGGCACTAGAAGTTGAGATATAGCGATCTAAACTTTGTTGTATCATTTCAGCATGGCTACGCAGCGAATTACAGTAACTGCCTTTTTCGGCTTCCGAAGAAAGTGTGTTGTATCCTTTTAACAGTGCTACGCAGCGAATCATAGACACCACATTACTGCAGTTATACCAAAGATTCAGAATCTAAAAAATAACCCAAAAAAACAAGAATCCATTCTTATTACTTATTCATGAGGTGAGAGAGGTGTAATTGGATACATTATGGTAATTTTGTGAGCTTAGTTATTTTAGTTTTTGGGAAAACTAATCTATAGAAAAAATACAATTAATAGAGAATTTTATACCGCAAACTTTCTACGAAAAAAAAGGTTTCTGGTGCGCCTCCGACGCGTTTTTCTAATGTTGACTGTTAGATCTGGAAATTTCCGGATTTAAAAATTAAGGTTTTGAGAGTTTCAGGGATTATTAGGCTTAAAATAACGCACAAATTAGTCTTAATTACTCAAAAACTAATGATTTTAACCTAAAAATAAATTTTCTACGGAAAAAAAAGAGATTTCTGGTGCGTTTCCTAATTTTGACTGTTTTTGACGTCGAGGGCTTCAGAATCTTTCAAAATTGGAATTTTCCAAAAAATCAAAAATCTAGATTAATCTACAGAAAATTTCTGATTCATCTGTGCAGTTTTCACCCAAATTGAATGGCTGGAACTTGAGAAAAAAACGATTATGGAAAAAGTGATGTCTTCTGATATTAACGTCGCCAAGATTCTTTCAAAATTAAAATTTTCGGAAATTCAAGGTTCTAAAACTATCTACAAAAAAATTCCTATCCATTGGTGTAACTTTCATAAAAATTGAATCACCAAAAACCAAGATATAGCCATCTAAACTATGTCGTATCAATTCAGGCGATTGGAATGTTCCAGAACTAATGATTTTCAAAAGTCAAGAAGAAAACGGAACAATGGTGGCCTAATGATCAGTCTTCTCTCTCTCTCTCTCTCTCTTTTCTTCTCCATCATCACTTTGGGGGTCCTCTCACTCTCAAACAAAGTGTGACTTTCTTCTTCTTCTCTTTTCAAGATTTTGAGAAAGAGAAATGTGTCACAACACATTTGATGAATTAATCTCGGTCTTGGTTTTCGACTTTTTTCTCTTTTCTTACCGGGTTCAAAGATTTCGAGGCATTTTTCTAGTTGTGAAATTCATATGGGGGTTACTGTAACAATTTTTCTTTTTCGAGGATCGCTGGACCCATCAAAACTGGAATTTAAAAGAAATTGCCACGAAAAACTTTAATAATCAAAAAAAGAAGTAACAAGGAAAAACAATGAGCAAAAATGAGCAATTAGCAACAATAATATAACATCTGCTATTCGGGGCCCAAGGCGTAACAAAAAACTGAGCAAAACTGAGCTCAAAACCGGGGCTCAAAACTGTGGAAAGACAAAATGATACAACACTCTAGATTCTAATGTCAAAAATGGGTCGGAAAGGTGAAAACCGGGCTGAAATCTATACAACAATTTATGATGAGCAATCTCCAAAAAAACTAGTATCTGGGCTCAAAAAAATGGATCAAAAATTCAAAAGTTCTTCTTCTTCTGACCTTTTTTTTCTGAGGCAAGCTAGGCTCAAAACCGGGCTCAAAACTTGGCTCAAAGCAATGAAAAGTCTTCAAGCTAAATTATACAATAATCTAGATTCTGGGGTCTAAAAATGTACAATTTAAGGATGAGCAATCTACAAAAAACTAGATTCTGGGCCTAAAAACTCAAAATTTCTTCGGGTATCTTTGACCCTTCTTCTGAGCCGGAGAAAAAATTGGAGTTGGGGGAGTGAGATGATGCTCTTTCCTCTTCTTGCTCCAATTCCTCTGATCTTCTTTCTCTTTCCTCGTTGAAGTCGACGACTCATTAGAACAGTTGTTGATGTGATACATTGCCGATCGAAACACCTAGAGAGAAAGAGATTTTTAATTGGATTTTAGTAGTAGTTTTTATCAGAGATGTGTGCTTTGCTCAGAAAGAGCACAAAGGCTCAGGAAATGTGCTCCATTGAGAATCAGAAGGATTACTGTAGGCAAGCTTCTCTGGGAGGCCCTAGAAGGCTCCAGAAGGGCCCAGGAGCTCCCTAGCTTGGCACATCTGTCTGTCTGTCTGTGTGTATGTCCAGATGTTCTATGGCTCATTTTTAGAGCTCCTTGATTCTCAATAGAGCACTCTTGCATCACTAGTATGCGCTAGTAGACTCTAGAAGATTCCAGACGCCTCTAGCAGGCTCTAGAAGGCTCCAGGGGCTCCAGAAGGCTCCTGATGCCTCCAGAAGGCTCTGGAACGCTTTAGAAGGCTCCAGATACCTTGAGAAGGCTCTAGAAAACCTCAGAAGTCCTCAGAAGGCTCCAAATGCTTCTAGAAGGCTCTAAAATGCTTCAGAAGGCTCCAGAACGCTCCAGAAAGCTCCAGATGCCTCTAGAAGGCTCCAGAAGGCCCAGAAGGCTTCAGAAAGCTTCAGAAGGCTCTAGAAGGCTCCAGAATGCTCCAGATGCCTCTAGACGACTATAGAAGGCTCCAGAAGGCTCCAGAAGGCTCCAGAAGGCTCTAGAAGGCTCCGGAAGGCTCAGGAAGGCTCAGGAAGGCTACGGAAGGCTCCAGATGCCTCTAGAAGGCGCCAGAAGGCTCATGAGGGCTCCAGCAGCTTGGCACCTCTGTCTATCTGTCTAGATGTTCCGATGTCCCTTAAATACCTCTTTCCTATCATCCTCCTTCCCCTCGTTGCCCTTGTCCACCGCATCATTCAGCGATCGTTTTCGAAGCAGATTGTCGAGCTGAAAATAGGATCTTTTAATTTGGTGGCCTAAGATCTTCCGGAGGCGTTTTCTAGACCATCATGATCAGAAAGGCTCTTAAGAAAATATAGCCCTTGTACTAGATGGCCTAGAAAACGTTTTCTAGGCCACTAACATTCATCCGAATACTATCATCGATGGTGGCGCCGGAAAAGTAGTGACGGAAGATTCGAGAGTACTGCCAGAGTTGAACACGTTGCGGACGGAAGTGGGCGGAGCTGAAAAATGGGATTGAGATGGCTTTTGATGCAACGGAAGCGTCTGAATTGAAATTTTCAAGAAATTTTGACTTGGAAACGATTTTTAGGGAATTTGAGATTTTTGACGTCTTCTGATTCAGAATAATTGAAAACTGGAATTTTCGGGAAATTCAAAATTCTAGAATAATCTACAGGAAATTTCCTATCGATTGGTAAAAATTACATTGAAATTAAATCACTGGAACTGGAGAAAAATGCGATTTTAGAAAAGTGACGTCTTCTGATTATGACGTCGTTCCAGAATCCTTCAAAATCGGAAATTTCAGTGAATTCAAAAATCTACAGTTATCTCCTTCAACTTTCCTATCGATCTGTACCATTTTCATAAAAATTGAATAACTAGAACTTGAAAAAATGACTGGATTTCAAAAAAAAATGGCGAGCATTTGACGACTTTCCAGGTCAACGTCTCCAGTGGCTTCAGAATCCTTCAAATTTAGAATTTTCGGGAAATTCAAAATCCTACTATTATCTCCTTTCAATTTCCTATCGATCTATATACTTTTCAATAGTATAGGATTACTGTAACTTGTACTTTGTAGTCATTTTTGGTCATCGTTTTTTAAACTAATTTTGACTCATTTTGCTCATTCTTCTACAATTTTCTCCCCCAAAACTTCCCCCACCTGATAACCCTTCTAAACGGCATCTGATACGGTACAACATGGTCTGCAATCGCTGCACTGTGTCCACTGGTAGCTGGTGATGAGTCTTGTGATAGGCAGATGACGATTCCTTGGATATTTGGGGGGTACCGTATCCGGAAAGAATTGTGTGGCACGAGGGGAGATGTAGAGGAGGTTTTCTGGAGGAAAATTGAATTTCTGAGTGATTTTTTTTGGATTCTAGACGTGATTTTGACCCAGAAACATGATTTTTAGGCCTAAAATTGAAATTTTCCGGTCAATTTTCTCCGGGTTGCGAAATGACCGGTTGCGAAACGTCCTAGAGCAATTTTTTGTCCTGGGACCTATTTTTTCATTCAAAATTTGAATTCCCCCCATTTTTAGCACCTTTTTTGGCCACCGAATCCACTCGTCTCGATGTGATCACCGGAGCAAAGGGGTGCCGTCGGAAGGTGTCGGTTTTGGATGGAGGGCCGTATTGGAAGAGGAGATTTCTGGAAAATGGAGGGAATTTGAAATTTTGAATTTTCAGGAAGTAAAGAGGGCTCAGAATCTATTTCAAGGCAAATAAAACTAGAAATCTGGACTTTGGGGACCTTGAGGATCCTTTGAATCGTAATCTGGAATTTTCAAATTTTAAAATTATATGTTTTTGAAAGTTTCAAAGGTTTCTAAACTCGAGAATAACCTCAAAATTACTCAAAAACTAATAATATTAGCCTAGAAACAGATTTTCTTCGAAAAAATGGTTTCTGGCGCATTTTTCAATTTTGCCGATTTTTGACGTTGAGGGCTTCAGAATCCTTCAAAATCGGAATTTTTGCAAAATTCAAAAATCTAGAATCATCTCCTTTGAATTTCCTATCGATCTATAGCGTTTTCATATAAATTGAATGACCAAAACTTGAGAAAATCACGATTTTCGAAAAGTGACGTCTTCTGACACTGACGTCGCTTCAGAATCCCTCAAAAATGGAATTTTCAAGGTATTCAAAATCCTAGAATAATCTCCTTTCAATTTTCTATCGATCTGTAGCATTTCAGTGAAAATTGAATCACAGAAATTTGAGAGAATCACGATTTCAGAAAAGTGACGTCTTCCGACACTGACATCGCTTCAGAATCCTTCAAAAATGGAAATTTTTAAAAATTCAAAATCCTCGAATAATCTCCATTTAATTTTCTATCGAGCTGTATAATTTTTGTCAATATTCAATAGCTGGAACTTGAGAAAATTTCGATGTTAGAAAAGTGACGTCTTCTGACACTGACGTCGCTTCAGAATCCCTCAAAATCGGAATTTTCAGGAAATTCAAAAATCTAAAATCATCTCCTTTCAATTTTCTATCGATCTGTAGCATTTCAGTAAATATTGAATCACAGAAATTTGAGAGAATCACGATTTCAGAAAAGTGACGTCTTCCGACACTGACGTCGCTTCAGAATCCTTCAAAAATGGAATTTTCAGGAAATTCAAAGTTCTAGAATCATCTCCTTTGAATTTCCTATCGATCTGTGTAATTTTCATCACTATTGAAAGCCTAGAAGCTTCAGAATCTCTCAGACTCTTCCAAAATTCAAAGTTCTGTTTTCAACAATTCCAAATCAAAATTTCGCAATTTTTTCGAAGTTCCATGTCAAATTCTTCTATTTTCAGTGTTTTTACCTTTTCGCAATAGAAACCAACTGCTGATCAGCTTGATAATTGACAAAGTTCACATCGAATGGCCTATCGGATGTCCAATTCTCGTCGTGGAGTGCTTGCATTTGACTGGAAGAATATGGAAGTTTTTGGAAGGAAATTTGAAATTTCAGAAGATTTTCAGTGAGATTTTCGAATTTTTGAGCATTTTTTGATCTAGAAAAGTTGTTTTTGAACTGAAAAATGTTTTGAAAAAAATTGAAAAAATAAACATTTTTTTTGAAAAATTTTTAGAATTTTTAGTCTCATTTCAAACTGATTTTCCTGCATTTTCCTACTTTCTATATCAATTTTCACTCAATTTTTCGAATTTTCAACTCATTTCACCCCAATTCCACCCTTTACTTTGTAAAAAACGCCTGAGTTTTCACCGAGAAATCTCTCAAAAATCGACAATCCACAATAAACTTTTTCAGCTCATCTCCTTCCTGTTTCAGCACATTTCTCCCGTAAAAATTATCGATTTTTCGTCGAAAATCGGCTCCAGAAATGTCGACGAGTGAGTGAAAATCGCGGGCATACACCATATCGCCAGATTTCCAGGATTTGAGGTTTTGGGTTGAAATCTGAAAGTTTTTGGATTTTAGTTAATTTTTTCAAATAATTTTGTTTTTGAGAGTTTTTTGAGATTTCTAGACTTGAAAATGAGCTGAAAATCACTGAAAAACCAATAATTTCAGGCCAGAATCCGGTTTTCGGAAGAAAAAATGGTCCCTGGCGCGCCTCTGGCGCATTTATCAATTTTCCGGTTTTCGACGTCGAGGGCTCCAGAATCCGTCAAAATTAGAATTTTCGAGAAATTCAAAACTCTGGAATAATCTGCTTTGAATTTCCTATCGATTTCTATTATTTTTATCTAAATTAAGCCACTGGAACTTGAGAAAAATGCGGTTTTAGAAAAAAATCTATAGAAGTGACGTCTTCCGACATTGACGTCGCTCCAGAATCCTTCAAAATTGGAATTTTCGGGAAATTCAAAATTCTAAAATAATCTACAGAAGATTTTCGATCGATCTGTGTAATTCTCATCAACATCGGATAACTAGAACTCGAGAAAATGACGATTTAAGAAAATTGAGTCTTTTGACACTGACGTCGCTTCAGAATCTTTCAAAATTAGAATTTTCGGGAAATTCAAAGTTCTAGAATAATCTCCGTTAAATTTCCTAACGATCTGTATACTTTTCAAAAAAATTGAAGCACTGGAACTGGAGAAAAATGCGATTTTAGAAAATTGACGTCTTCAGAAACTGACATCGTCCCAGAATCCTTCAAAATCGGAATTTTTTGAAAATTCAAAATCCTAGAATACTCTCCTTTAAATTTGCAATCCATCTGTATACTTTTTATCTTTGACGGATTACTGTTACTCGAGATATTAATTTTTAAAACAAATTTTCAAAATTTTCTCACCAACTCTTTCTCCTCGGCGCCCAATTTCTCCACATTCTTCTGCTCTTTTTCTTGAAACTCGATCAAATCCATCAAATAGGTGAACCTCTCGTCCCAACCGATTTCCATCAGAATCCCCCAAATTTCATCGTCGATTTTCAGCTTTTGAAGAGTGTCGGCGCCGTAGACATCTTTTAAAAGCTGAAAATTTCTGGATTTTTGGCGGGAAATTTGAATTATTAGTACTTCTAACTCTGAAGCAACCTTCACAAAGTGCTCTTTTTGTCCGGGACGTCGAACTTTGGCATACATGAACGCCGCCGATGGCATATAGCTTGGAGAGGGGGTTGACGGCGGAATAATGGATTTTTCGACGACTTTTCGCAATAACATTCGAGTTTTGAGCATTTTTCTGAAATTTTTATGATTTTTTTGAGTATTTTTCCTTTTTTCTGGTTGAAAATAAGCAAAAATGAGCAAAAAATCGCGAAATTAGTTGAAAAATCGAGGTGGAAGAGAAATGGTGGAAGAGGAAAACACACGCTGCGTCTCTTTCGACCACACACTCTCTCGCAATGCGCGGGAGTTTAAATTGGGTTTTGAGGAAAAAAAAGAATTTTTGGGTTAAAAATGGGATTTTTAGATGAAAATTTTGTAAAATTAAAGAAAAAATTTGCACGTGTTGCTCCGAAACCTCTAGGCTCCGCCCACTTTCAATCCACGATCAAAAAATCTCCGCAGAACTTTAGTTTTCCTTTACTCGTCGTTCTCTCATTGACATCGAGTCGTTTTTCGCGAAAAGTGTGAGTGGGGCGTACTTACAACATCCCCATTGTCAATGGAGCGCACTTTCAGATGGTATTCGTGTCAAAAGCTGCTCCACTGAAACTCTCAACCCAGCCAGTGCACGAGCGAATTCTGGAGGCGTGCCGCGCCCACTCAGCCGTCAACAAGGACGCTATTGTCTTTGTAAGTGCGCTCCATTGAGAATTTGTCAATGGAGTGTACTTGCATTGTCTTCCAGATCGACGCGGAGACCACCACCAAGAAGAAGTTGTATCGCGATGTGGAGCCAACTGTGAATAGCCTGGCAACGGCGCTCGTGAAGCTGTAAGAAGTCCAATGGGGCGCACTTGCATCACTTTTTTTCAAAATTTTTCAGGGGATTCAAGCCTGGTGACGTGGCGGCTCAAGCCTTCCCAAATTGTCCCGAGTTCCTGATTTCCATGTTAGCCGTGATGAAGTGCGGAGGAGCCATGTCAAATGCCAGTGCCATTTTTACAGATTGTAAGTTAGCTATAAAAATTTTGTCAACTACAAAGTTGCTCAGCATTAAATTTTACACATTTTCGTAGTTGACAAAATTTTGCTAGCTCTTTTGCCTCTTGAGATATAAGCGTTCAAAGTTGGGGCACTAGCTGCTGTCAATGAGTTAACTTTGAGCGCTTATATCTCAAGAACCAAGCTAGCTATAAAAATTTTGTCAACTACAAAATTGCTCAGCATTAGATTTTACATATTTTTGTTGTTGACAATATTTTACTAGCTCTTTCGCTTCTTGAGATACAAGCGTTCAAAGTTGGGGCACGCCAAAGCTAGCAATAAGCCAAGTTTGAGCGCGTATATCTCAAGAACCAAGCTAGCTATCAAAATTTTGTCAATTACAAAATTGCTCACCGTTTAATTATGCACATTTTGATATTAATAACATTTTGCTAGCTATTTTGGTTCTTGAGATACAAGCGGTTTTCAGACGAGCTCCACCTCCAGTTCAGCGACTCCAACACTTCGATCGTGTTCACCGATGAAGATCGCCTGGCGCGTGTTCGGCGCGCGGCCGCCAAGTGCCCTGGAGTCCGAAAAATCATTTGCCTTAGGACATTCCCACTGAGAGCCGACTTCCCCGAGAATGTTCTCGACTTTGTGGAACTCACACAGACACCGGATCAGCCGATTAATGTGGTGGTGAAGTGAGTTGGGTACTTTGAGTTCTTGTATTTTGGCTCATAGGGGAGCTAGAGAGATGAAAAGTGGTGTAAATTGTAAAGACTTAAAATTTGCATTAAATTGGACACATTTTGGTATAAAAATTAGCTTTCTGGCTCAACTATGAGATGAGATATAGCGCTTCAAAGTTTGAGCGCAGACTGTTAATTCCGAAGGAGCACAACTTGTCTCACAGGCAATTTTAAACGCTGATTTTTACAAGAAACTTTTAATAATGGGAATCTCCATATAATTTAATACAAGTTGCTGAAAAAATCAATTCTTTAGCTCAACTATGAGCCGAGATACATCGCTTTAAATTTTGAGAGTGGTCAGCTGGCTTTGAAGGAGCATAACTCTGCTCCCAAGCGATCTAGAACGCTTCTTTTTACAGCGAACTTCGAATAATCGAAATCGTCATAAAATTTAACACAATTTGCTGAAAAAATCAATTCTCTAGCTCAACTACAATCCGAGATACGTCTCCTGAAAGTTGGCGAGCGAGATAGCGTGAGGAAGCGAGAGACGCAGACGACGAGGGTGTCTGCGTCTCTCCCTCCACCACACTATTTTGCTCGCAAACTTTGAAGCGTCGTATCTCAGCTCATAGAGGAGCTAGGAAGCTGATTTTTTTCTGAATTTCAGCCCCGACGCCATCGCCCTTCTTCCCTACTCATCCGGCACCACTGGCCGTCCCAAAGGTTGCCAACTGACACACAAGAACATCTCTGCAATGTTGGACATTGCCACTAACCATCTTCAAACTGAAATCGCCCCGGCCATGTTTGGCAAAGATAAACCGACATGGAGCAAAGAGCACGTGCTCCTTTTGCTGCCCTGGTACCATGCGTATGGTCTGAACACAATGTTGGAATCGATTCTGTTGGGAATGACTGGTTTGGTGTTCAAAAAGTTTGACACGATTGTCATGTTGAATCGTATCAAGTTTTATAAGGTAAGGAGCTCTCAATCTTTGAAGTGATGTATTTCTGCTCGTAATTGGCCTAGGATATAGATTCTGTCACCAAGTTTTGTACAATTTCATAGAGCATTCAATTGCCTACTTTGTGGACAAAAACCAAGTTTCTAGCTCATCTGCAAGCGGAGATACGCCGATTCAAAGTTTGGAGGGCGAGAGAGTGCGGGGAAGGGAGAGACGCAGAATGTCTCGTCGTCTGAGCTCTCTCACTTTCCCGCACTTTTTCGCTCGTCAAACTTTCGAGAAGCGTATTTCGACTGGTAGGTGAGCTGGAAGGGTGGATTTTATAGCGAATTGTTCAAATTTTGTGGAGGTTTTTATTTTTCAGTCAGTTCAAATTTTGAAGCTTCATATCTCGGCTCATAATTGAGCTAGAAAACTCATTTTTATGACAAAATCTGTCCAATGTTATGAAGATTTTAATTTTCTTCATTTTAAGCTAGAAATCAAATTCGTAGCTCACCTAAGAGTCGAGATAAGTTCCTTGAAAGTTTCGTTACTCTCCTCCCTTGAATTCTGTTACTATCCAATTTTGAAGCTCCATATCTCGTCTCATAGTTGAGCTAGAGAGTTGATTTTTGAGCGAAATTTGTCAAAGTTTATGGAGATTTGTATTTTTTTAATTTCTAACTATAAAACAACTTTCTAGCTCACCTATGAGTCGAGATAAGCCTCATGAAATGTTCGCTTCTTTTCTCCTCCGCTCTTTTTTACTATCGGGTTTGGAAGCTTACTATCTCGGCTCATAGGCAAGCTAGAAAATTCATTTTGATACCAAAGTTATGAAATTTTATGAAAATTTTGACTTCCTACATTTTGGTATAAAAATCAGTTCTCAAGCTTACTTTTGAGCCGAGATAAAGAGAAATAAAGTTTGTGAACGTCTACTCAAGATTGGCAGATTCATATCTCGACTCATAGTTAAGCTAAAGAGCTCATTTTTGCACCGAAATTTGCCCATTTTAACGAAATTTCAAATTTCTATATTTTCAGGTAAAACTCGCCTGGCTCGTCCCCCCAATGCTCATCTTCCTTGCCAAAGATGTCATGGTCCCAATTTTCAACATTGCTCCCTATCTCAAAGTGATCCTTTCCGCGGGTGCCACCGCTGGGAAACAACTCTGCGAGGAAGTCAAAAAACGTTTTCCAAATGCATGGCTTTGCCAGGCATACGGTATGACCGAGATGGTTCAGTTTACCACTTTTCCACGTTTGGAGAATGGAGACTGTTTTGAGACTGTTGGAAGTTTGGGACCGACTTATGAGTTGAAGATTTTGGATAAGGATGGGAAGGAGGTAAGCAAATATATGCCAAAATGTAGAGCTTGAAAAGAGCTTTAAAATTATATAAAATTTATTTAAACTCGATTTTTCTACCTAGAGCTAGAGACTGTTGAAAAATTGGGGCCACAGATGAATTATATATCATTTTGTGGCTCTTTTTGAGCTCTACATTTTGATGTAAAAAAAATAATTTTTATAATAAAATATATACCATGCGTGGTTCCAAGATTCAACAACTGCTAGCTCAAGATCCAAAAATCAAAATTTATTGAATTTTATACCATTTTGAAGCTCTTTATAAGCTCTATATTTTGATATATAATTTGTTTCAAAGAATTGTTGTTTTACATTGAAATTTTGAGCTTAAAAAGAGCTACAAAATGGTATAAAGTTCAATATAATTTGTTTTTTCTATCTCGAGCTAGCGGCCACTAAAAATTTGGGAACACAATGAACTATATATCATTTTTTAGCCCTTTTCAAACTCTACATTTTGATGAAAAAAATAATAAATTTGAAGGCAAAATGTATACCAAAATGTAGAGCTTAAAAAGAGCTACAAAATGAAATAAAATTCATCATAATTTGATTTTCCGATCTAAAAATGTAGTCCTTTAAAAATACCAAGTTTTTACAATCCTCTTCCTGCAGTTAGAAAAATCGAGTTTCATTGAATTTTATACCATTTTAAAGCCCTTTTCGAACACTACTTTCTATCTAACATCCCAAAATCAATTTTCAAATTTACCGCCCTTTTTCTAGATCACAAAAATCGACACCGTCGGCCAACTCTGCTTCCGTGGGCCCACTGTCATGAAGGGATACCTCAAGAAGGAGGAGACTGGAATCATCGACTCGGATGGATTTTTAAAAACTGGAGATCTCGGATCCATCGATGCAAAAGGGCGCATCAGTGTGACAGGAAGAATCAAGGAGTTGATCAAGGTCAACGGAATGCAGGTATTTTTTTGGGATTCTGAAGCTTTCTACAATTCAAAATTTTCAGGTACCCCCTGTGGAAATTGAAGACGTTCTTCTGCTCCATCCAAAAGTCAAAGATTGCGCTGTCATTGGAGTCCCAGACGATCAAAAGGGAGAGTCCCCGAAGGCTTATGTCGTCAAGAAGGATCACACTCTCACCGAAGCCGAGCTCACCGATTTCGTCCGCAACAAATTGTCCTCCTACAAATGGATCGATTCCTATGAATTCATCGAGACGATTCCAAAGTTGCCATCGGGAAAGATTCAGAGAAAGAAGTTGAAGGAGATGGCAATGTCATCGGGATCCACAGAGAATTCGGAGTCCGAAGCGAGTCAGGCGAGTCAGCGAAGTGCCGAGACGTCGACGATGAAAACGGCTTGTGAAGCGACGGCGAAGAGTGCAGAAAGTATTAGAAAATGAGATTGTGAACTATGTTTTCCGATGGTATAAATGTTTATGGGATTGAGTCGGAGAAATCTTAAACTGCGCAATCTCAAAAAATTTCCTTAGAAAAGTTTGAAAAACAGTCTTGGCACACAAAGCTACGTCTAAAAATAGCAAATCTCGGCTCGAAGTGGGTTGAAATCTGAACAGTCTTGAGCTGAGCAATTTTAAGCTGAGCAATCTCGAAAACTTCGAGCAACAATTGGAAAAACAGCATTGGTAGACGAATTCACGTCTGAAAATCTCTTACCTCTGCTCAAAATGGGGTGAAATGTGAATTTTATGGTGAGCAATCTTATGGCGAGCAATATTAAACTGAGCAATCTCAACCTGAGCAATCTTAACCAAAGTGTGAGCAATCTTAACCTGAGAAATCTTATGGTGAGCATTCTTATGATGAGCAATATTTTTTTGTCCATATTCCTTCTTGTCAACTACAGTATATGTAGTCTAAAAATCAGCCCCTTTGCCCTCCGGGAATCGACCTTCGCCGCCCCCACCTGCCCTAATCCTTATATTATCTGATTCCTCCATTCTGTCCCAGTAGAGATTCGAATCTTGGCCATAAGGTCCCTTCCCATTATGACTGCAATTAACACGTGTCACGTCATGTCAGTCATCAATTAGCACTAATAGTGACAGGAGGGGAGGGTATTGTTTTTTTGTATAAAGGTAGTCATTTTTGGGCGATTTTTTTGGTTGCCATTGGTTATGCTAGGTTTCTTAGACTATTTTGGACTTTTTTAGACAATTTTAGACTTTTTAAGGTAATTTTAGACTTTTCTAGACTTTTCTAGATAATTTTAGACTTTGCGAAACAATTTTAGACTTTTATAGTCAATTTTAGACTTTTCTAGACAATTTCAGACTTCTATAGATAATTTTAGGCTTTTTTAGACAATTTTAGACTTTTTTAGGCAATTTTAGACTTTGCTAGACTATTTTAGATTTTTCTAGACTATTTTAGACTAACTAGACAATATTAGACTTTTCTAGACTCTTCTAGACTCTTCTAGACTTTTCTAGGCTCTTTTGGACCCTTCTAGAGTCCTCTTTACCCTTCTAATTTTCTCCAAATTCCAGAAACAATCTTCACAATGGAAGTCACAGAACCCCGACAAATTCCGATATTCAAGCTTCCATTCAGAGCCCAAAAACTCATAATTTCCAAGATATATTTTGCTGATGTGTAAGTTTTCATAAAATTTCGAAAATTGCTGGCTTGTTTTGTGGCAAAAATCAGGTTTTTAGCTTATCTATGAGCCCGAGATACATCGCTTGAAAATTTCCACATTTCAAGAGCCATATCTTGCCGTCTAGATAAGCTAGTAAAATGGTGACTAAATCAAAATGTACGAAATTAAATTTTCCTTAAAATTTGACTCAATTTGATACAAAAATCAGCTCACTAGCTTAACTTTGAGCCGAGATGTAACGCTTCAAAGTTTGCCGGCGAGAGAGTTTGGGGAAGGGGGAGAGCGCAGACAACGAGGGTGTCGGCGCCCTCTCCGTTTTGCACACTCTCTCGGCCCTCCCTTTCAAATTTTGAAGAGCGTTATCTCGGCTTCCAGGTGAGCTAGAGAAATGAAATTAGGTGCAATAAATTGCGAGTTTAAAACTACATGAAACCTGAATAAGTTTGGCTAGAAAACATAATTTCGAAAAATTCCGGAAAAATAATTCTAATAGAAATTGTTTTGATTTTAAGCAAAATTTAATTTCCTCCAATTTGAGCTAATTTTCATTCCTTTAGCTTATCTGAGAGCCGAGATATGACGCTTCAAAGTTTGGAAGCGAGAGAGTTTGGGGAAAGGGGGAGCGCAGACAGTGAGACACTCTGCGTCTCTCCCTAACTTTGAAGCTTCATATCTCGGCTGCTAGACAAGCTAGGGTGCTCAAACTTTCTCCGATTAATCTAATTTTTCTTCTAGAATCGAGCTCACCACAATGTCTACCAAGTTCCATCGCTTGCTCCAAAGCATCAAGCTCAGTGTGGATGAGTACAAGCTGATTCGTCTTCTTGGCAACGCTATTATCCAGCTACGCACTTCTCAAGGGAATATGGTATTTGAACCGGATGTCTATTTGAAAGGGGATAAACGGAAGATCAATGGATTCCCAGCTACGATCAAAAGTTTTGGACGGAGAAATTGTCAAGTGGAATTTGAAAACGGTGCATTTGGGAATAAGACCAAGATTCTGGAGAAGATTACGGACCATCTCTTCAGCTTCCTGGCCGTAAAAAAGTTTATAGTGGAGCTGGATAAGCCTGAAAATGAGAATTCCAGTTTGAAGACCTTATTCATTTGGAAACGAGTCCAAAATCTCTACGAACTTCGGGTGGCCCCCTCAATCCACTGCCCAGAAATTAAACTGAACCCCGAGGAGCTTTGCTTCTTTCTAAGCGCTATTAAATTTGAGAAGTTGTACCTCGACGTACAGAGCACCAACCATATGAAGTATCTGGTCCAAGTCAAAGGAAAACAGGCGGTTATCATGGACTCAAGTTGGATTGATTTTAGCCAGCTTACCCTTGGAACACAATTGGAGTCATTGAAGATCCAGGTGGACTTTCAGTTCCCGGATAGAGATATCAATCGGATTTTGAAAGAATGGATGGCTGGGAAGTATGGGGCGCTGGAGGAATTGAAGATTGTGGCGAAGAGAACGAAGCCAGGAGCCGATGTCTTGCAGGAATTGAATGCAACGGCGTCGATTTTCAGGTAAGCTGGACACACTCTCCGAACTTTGAAACGTCTTATCTTTGCTCCTAGATGAGCTAAAAATTTTCAAAACCAATGAAAATTCGAGGAAATCAAAATCTGCAGAAAATTTGACAATGCTAGTTAAAAAGTTGAATTTTCTAGCTCAGCTGGAAGCCGAGATACGGCTCTTTAAAGTTTGAAGTGCCAAATAGTGTGGGGAAAGAAGAGAGCGCAGACGGCGAGGATGTCTGCGCCTCTCCCTACTCCATACTCTTTCGCTTCCCCAACTTTGAAGCGCAATATCTCGGCTTCCAGTTGAGCTAGAAACATGAACATTAGCGTAAATTTAAGGAAATTAAACTCTGCATAAAATGGAAATAATTTTCCACAAAGCAGAACTATTTTCTGGATTTTTTTGAAGTCAAGTTTTCTTCCTAATTTTGCTGCCATTAATTCAGTTTTTGATTATCTTTCTTTCGCACTAACTTTCGTTTTTCTAGCTCACCCAAAAGCTGAGATACCCTGCTTTAAAATTTGAATGGCCAAATAGTGTGGGGAAAGAAGAGAGCGCCGACGACGAGGGTGTCTGTGTCCTCTCCCTACTCCATACTCTTTCGCCTCCCCAACTTTGAAGCGCAATATCTCGGCTCCCAGTTGAGCTAAGAATCTCAACTTTTTTGTAGTATGTGTCAAATTTTATGCTGATTTTAAATCTCCAGGTTTTAAACCTTCTAAACAGATTCAAATTTTCTTCCAGCGCCGACCAGGTCAACCGTCGTATCGGCAGAAGCTTTTCCACTAGATCCAGTAGAGATATGGATATTCGACGAGAAGGGGACAATTGCCTGGCTACAGTAGTCACTATGGAGAATTCGTTGTTGGTGTTTTTCTGGCACGATAAGCATTTCAGACAAGTTGGAATTGTATGAATTTCAGTGTGTTTTAATTGGATTTTTCTCTTTTTTTGCCTACTTTCTTCATTTGGCTTTAAAATTTGTTAAATTATTTGAGTTTTAATAAATACCGTGAACTTTGAGTCATCAGTTTTTTTCTATGATGCTGAAATGGCCAACCTTGATGACATAAAGACCCACGTAGCTCTCAAGGCTCTCAAAATCCTCTGTGTCGTCATAGCATATCAGAATCCGAATACAGAAGACGTTCAGAAGATTGCCGTTCATTTATAACTGGAAAATATGAATGATCAAGTTTCTGTGAAGTAAGTTCTTCCGGGATTTAGGCTTCTTGGGCTTCTTTCAGATTCTCAAAATTTCCAGCATCCTCGTCATCATTATCACCGCTTGTGCCACCCTCGCGCTCGCCGCTTTCTTCTACTTCATCTATCGAGAATGCACCCAACCGGATCTCTCTGAAAATCTTGATGATCCATTAACGGTCTTGCATGGATTACAGTACTATCGATACACTTATAAGAGAATGGAAAAGTACAAGATGAGTATGAAACTAGAGGAAATTCTACCTGAAGACGCATTTTATTCATTTTTCATGACTTGTTGGAACAGAGCTTGTTTGTTCACACCACAAGCGTCTAGTTTGATTGTCCAGGAGCATCCGGGAAGTCAGAGGTAAGAATTTTTTGAAAACTATGAAACATAGGAAAAGAAATTCGGGAAATTTTGAGCCCAAAATGATAAAAATCGAATGAAAACTGACGGAGATATTCAGATTCCCAATTCCTCTCCACATCCACTCTCGCTTCAAATTGCTCGACTACAGTAATCGCTTCCCCGACGGCTACATTCATGCCAGTAAAATCAACTATCCCAGTGGTCTTAGCCTCATTTTGACCCAGGGGCCTATGACTGGAAATATGGCTCAGTTCTGGTGGATGGCCAAACAGTCAAAGTCCAAGCATATTGTGATGCTCACTCAGTTTGATATTGATGGTTAGTTTGGGTTGGAATTGCGCTCTCTCGGAAGGGGGAAAGCTAGAAGTTTTTAGCTATTCGGGGAGTTGAGATATAGCGGTTCAGTGTATGGTAGGCAGTGTTCTGGCTTCTAAACTTTGAAGCGTCATATCTCGACTCCCAGGAAAACTAGAAAAGTGAAAATTAGTGCAAAATTAAAAAAATTAGATTCTGCGTAAAACTGGAGTCATAACACAAAAATTTTCAACTTTCTAGCTTATCTGGAAGCCGAGATATGACGCTTCAAATTTGGGGAGGCTAGAGAGTGTGGGGACGAAAGAGGCGCAGATACTCTCGTCGTCAGTGTCTCCCCCTCTATCACACTATCTCGCCCTCAAGCTTTTTAGCGTCATGTTTCGGTTCATAGAGGAGCTAGGAAAATGGAATCTGATGCAAAAAATAGCTAATAAAAATCTGCATAAAATCTTACTGATTTTGTTTGAAAACTTGCCTTCAAGAAATTTCAGGAAAATGAATTTTGATGAAATCGTTAATTTCACTTTATGCAGATTTTGAAATCCTTGAATTTCCATTAACTTTTGTGTCTCTAGCTTACCTAGAAGCCGAGATATGACGCTTCAAAGTTGGGGCGACAAGAGAGTGTGGAGAAGGGATAGGCGCAGACACTCTCGCCACCTGCGTCTCCCCCTCCACCACACTATTGCGCTCTCAAAACTTTGAAGCGTCATATCTCGACTTCCAGATGAGCTAGAGAAATGAAACTTTTTTCAGAAATATTTCAAAATTTCTAAAGATTCTAAAAATTTTAGGATCCATCCAATGTGACCGATATTTTCCTGATAAAAGTAGAGAAATGTTGAAGTTCCAAGGGCTCACAGTGTCTTGCCTATCCATGGAAACTGATTTCGAGGGGGAAATTGAGATTCGAGAGTTGGAGATTTGTTTTGAGTGAGTATTCTGGAATTCTCGAAATAAATAGCATTTTTCTAGGGACACCGACCCATTTACCGTAACCCACTACCAGTACCTTGGATGGGCGGATCAAGGAGTTCCAGAAAATTTTAACTGTATCTACTCATTGTTACTTGAAGTAAGAACTAGTTGGAATCCAGTAATTGTGCACTGTTCGGATGGTGTTGGAAGGTCGGGATGTTTTGCTTGTAAGTGGGATTTCTAGGCCAACGCGTTGGAATTCTAGGCCACCAAAACAAAGAGGAAGAAATTCCACTCATTTTGGTAAAAGAACCAAAGTTCTAGGACCCCTGGTACCTGAGATATACCGATTTTAAAATTCTGAGTTTTCTAGGCCATCAAAAAAGTTAGGCCACCAAAACAAAACCTTTCCAGACATCGAATACGGCTACCAACTATTGAGTCGAGAGATGGATATCGATTTTTTGGAAATTCTGGATCTGATTCGATCCAAAAGAGCCGGAGCGATTTCAAATGCAAAGCAACTGGCATTCTGTGCCTATATGATTGGTTTTTATGTTTTCAAGGAGGTAGAAAACCCCCGCGAAATTTAAATTTGATTTTGTTTTCAGGTTATACATGGATTCTCGAATAAGGAGGATCAGGAGATGTACGATTCTTTGACAACTGGATTTTATGAGTGGGAAAGTGCAAAAGTGAGAGCTTTGAAGCTTGAGAAGAAGTCAAAGTCGAAGAAGACGAAAGTGTCGAAGAAAGTTTAGAAGAAGTGATCTACTTGGATTTTTAAAGTATTTTCTAATGAAGAATTAATTTCACTTTTTTTGAACTTGGTTTCATCGTTCTAGCTCATCTGGGAGCCGAGATACATCGCTTCAAAGTTCAACGAGCAAGAAAGTGTGGGGAAGGGAGAGGCGCAGACACCTCTCGTCGTCTACACCCTCCCCCTTCCCTGCGCTGTCTCGCCCCAATCTTTGGAGAGGCTTATCTGGGCTTCTAGATGAGATAGAGAGATGAAACTTTTACCAATTTCTTTAGAATTTAATTTCCAACATTTTGCGATTTGTTTTATTTTCTAGCTCATTCTAGAACCGAGATATGGAGCTTTAAAGATAGAGACTATTTAGTACTGCAGACACTCAAAATGTACAAAATCAACATCTCCATTAAATTTCCTACAATTTGGTAATAGTTTCATGTTTCTAGCTCTACTGGGAGCCGAGATACATCGCTTCAAAGTTCAACAAGCGAGAAAGTGTGGGGAAGGGAGAGGCGCAGACACCTCTCATTGTCTGCACCCTCCCTCTTCCCCACACTGTCTCGCACGCCAAACTTCGAAGCGCTGTATCTCGGCTCCCAGACGGACTAGGAACATGAAACAAAGTGCAAAATGTAGGAAATCAAAATCTTCATGAAATTTCCCACAATTTGGTAAAAATTTCATTTTCCTAGCTCGTCTAGAAACCGAGATACATCGCTTTAAAGTTCAACGAGCAAGAAAGTGTGGGAAAAGGAGAGAGCGCAGACATCTCTCGTCGTCTGCACCATCCCTCTTCCCCACGCTATTTCACTCGCAAAACTTTGAAGCGCTGTATCTCGGCTCCCAAATGAGCTAGAATCAGAAAACAAAGTGCAAAATGTAGGAAATCAAAATCTTTATAAAATTTTTAAAAACCGTCTGTAAAAGTAAAGTTTTCAATTTTTTTCCTAAAAACTCCAATTCCTTCAAATCCCCCTCAAAAATCCATCTCACCCACTGCCAGTAGAGACACATCCAGTCAATTTTGATATTGCCAGCGGTGTCTCGAAAAAGAGCACATGTTGTGCTCTTTCTCTCTCCTCCCGGGAGCTCTTTTACACACCCCTTCCTCTTCCCGTGTTCAGATTCTTTCTCTGCGTCTCTCCGATCTCTCTTATCTCTCGTTTTTTCTGGATTCTGATGATCAGTGAGTCCCTCGTCTTACACTTTTCTCTCTTATTCTCTTTTCTGCTCTTCTCTTCCGAGTATACATATCAACATCCATCCCTCCTACGTTTTCTTTTCATGATTGCGTTTTTTTCTTTTACTTGGTTTTAGGTCATTGGAATTTTGAGATATTAGAGCTGAAAATGTATGAGAAAATGGAAATTTTGTGGAATTTTGAGTTATTAGCTTTTTTGAAGCCAGTTATCTCAACTTTAAATTATCCAAATTTTATGAAAGTTATACAGATTGATAGGAAACTTCTTATAGTGTAGGATACCATTTTGAAATTCGCAAAAACTCGAATTTTGAAGAATGCTAACGTCTTCGAAACCAAGTGACCGAATATTCGGAAACTATGCTTATGAAGGCCAGTTTTTGAGGAGTTTTATCTCACCAATCTGTGGGTCAATTTCAATGAAAATTATACAGATCGATAGGAAATTTCTTGAAGATCAAAATACTATTTTGAATCTAGTGAAAATCTGAATTTTGAAGAATACTGACATCTTCTAATCCAAATAACCGAACCGGGGAACGATGCATTACATGACCAGTTTTTTGAGGAACCTGTGTCTCATCAACCAGTGAACCAATTTTAATGAAAATTATACGGATCGATAGGAATTTTTTTGGAGTTTAAGATATTATTTTAAATTTTGTGAAAATATTAAAATTTAAGATTTTTGACGTCTTCTAATATAAGTGACTGAATATTCGGAAACTAGGCTTAAGAAGGCCAGTTTTTTTCAAGAGCTTTATCTCAAGATTCAGTGGTTCAATTTAGATGAAAGTTGGCTCGACTATAGTCTGCAGACCATATTGAAAGGGTCGTTTTATTCGCTGTTGTATCTCAAGAACCAGTAAACCAATTTTGATAAATTATACAAATCGATAGGAAATTTCTTGAAGATTATTTTCATAATTCAAGTTTTCTCAAATTCAAGTTTTGACGTCTTCTAGAAGCTCCGAACTCTATATGGTAATTTTTTTTGGGTAATGTGTCTATTCGGTGCGACTTTTGCCTTCTGCTTCGATTTTTACAAGACTACTGTTTATAATTTTAGAAATCTTTAAATAAGAAACTGAGAAATGGTTGAGAACCCCAGACATAATAAATAGTTACCTCCCATTTAAGTGCCCTATGAGTTCCCGATAAGTTTGCTCATAAGATTAGGAATCTGGTGAACCCCATAATAGAGAGTAATAGAGTCAAAGAATTACTAATAATAGTAAAGGGATGTCTCAAAGGTGTCATTTTTCGGGGTCTATTTGTGTTTCGGTTTGTCCAGGGGGAACGATGAGCTATTGAATTATTGCAATTTAAAAGCTGAAAGTTTTGAAAGAAAGTTGAAACTGAAAATTTGGAACTTATAAATCTACTGGTTTCTCTATAAATTTTTTTGCTAATTTTTTGTTTCTTCTTTCTCTTTTTATTTATTGTTTATTATTGTTTTCTTTATTATCCCCTTCCGTCTTTCTTCTTTTTTTCTTTTCCCTCATATCCCATTTTATGGGGGTCCCTATTTCTTCCTCCCCTGTTGACGTCAGTGTCCTTGGATTTATGAGGGCTCCAATTTTTTTCAGAATTTCAAAAATCTGTCTTACAAAACTTTTCTTTGTCCCTTCTACTCTATCTTACCAAAATTTCAAGTGGTTATTTTCAGGTGAAACCTGAATCAACAACAAAAAAGGAATCAAACTGAAAACAAATCGAGGAAACTTTCAAAAATGACAAAGTCATACATTCCGTGCTCGAATTTGAAGGTAAGTCAAGAATTTGGGATCCTAGGCCATTGATAGGGAATTCTAGGCCATCATTTAGAAATTTAGTCCATTAGTGTGGAAGGTCCAAAAAACCAGAAGCTCAAAAAAACGGAGACTCAAAAATTGGAGGCCCAATACGGATCCTCAAAAATCCTAGGCACAAAAATCGGAGGCCCAAAAAACCGGAGTCCACAAAAAAAAATCGGTGGCTCAAAATAATCGAATGCTCATAAAAATCGAAGGCCCAAAAAACCAAAGGCTCCAAAAAACAGGAGAAAAGAATTGAGGATCCAGAAAAATCTAAATGTCACGGTCTCCCAGACGTGAAATTTTTTCTAAATTTTTTTTTCTGAAACTGTCTCTGTGTCTCTCACTCTCTCTCACGTGCAAACAGAGCACGTTTGCATTATAATTAATTTCAAATGTTTCCAGTGCGAAAAATGACTCAAAATCCAAAATTTTTGAAAAAAATTTGGGGAACTGAACAAGTGGATGATGGCAAGTGTTATTAAGAGGTTTTTGTCGTGTTTGGGTAGAAAAATCTCGAAAATTGCTCAGGTGCTAAATATGGCCATATATGGTCTATTTTGAGATCAGTCCTCTTTTGAAGTGGAAACTTTTTGTTGGAATAGTGAGATGAAGGAGATGTTTGTTCCTTTCTAGTCTAAAATCAACATTTCCTCAATCCTAGTCCGTCCAATGGATGTGAGTTGAAATCTCATAGAAGTATTGACCTAGAACAGGCCGAAAAAGCAAAAAATGAAAAATCGAAGACCAAGCGATTGTAGACAATTTTGGGATGAACATTTTGCACTATCATTCAAACATATTAGTTGAGAACTCGCAGAGATCCGTTTGATGTAAGATTAGTACTGAAAATCGAAAATTTGGCCAAAATTTGGGACATTTTTTGATTTTTCTAAAAAACGAGGGCCTAATTCAAAAATTCAAGACCAAGCGATTGTCAGAAATCGTGTCCTGATGTCTATGAGCTTTAATTTTTTGAATTTGACTAAGCTTTGACAGAGTTCTGTTGATTTGAAGTTGACCCATTTTCTCCACTCGGATTACTGTAACATGCAGTATGGCTGCTAAAGCTTAAGTAAAAACTTCCAATTGTTACCAATAGGAGTGTAGATGATAGTAAAACCCCAAAAAAATATATCAACTCAAAATTGCCACATTGAGGCTGAATATAGGTCAATTTTTGGTTTAGCTTATTTCGAGCATTGCGCTCTTATTTCTGCTTCAAATGAAACGGTTGATAGTGGAAAATGATCCTAGTGAGATTCTCTACAAACTAGAACGCTTAGATTTTTTTCTTCAGTGTTGACTAATGACCTATTTAAAAAAACAGTTATTTCCCGGCAATTTTCGGCGTTAAAAACACACTCAGTCAAATTCTTTATGTGTTTTTAGGTAACCCTCAATTTTTCAGAACTTTCTAGCCCACAGGAGTCTCAATCCAGATTTTAGGTATTTCAGTGCAAAGAATCACTGAAGAGTGAGAGGTTAGAGACGCAGAGAAATATACAAATTTAGAAAAAATTTCACGTCTGGGAGACCGTGAAATGTAAGACCCAAAAGCCGAAATCCCAAAGAATCGGGGTCCACAAAAAATCGGAGGCCCAAAAAATTGGTGTCCACAAAAAATCGGAGGCTTAAAAATTAGAAGCCCCAAAAAATCGGAGACTTAAAAAACTCGGAGGCCTAAAAAAATTGAGTCTCAAAAACCGGAGGCCCAAAAACCGGAAGTTCAACAAATCCTAGGCCAACATTCCAGGCCAACTATTACAAAATCTAGGCCAGCCATTGCAAATCCTAGGCCAGCGAATCCTAGGCCACCTCTATTCTTTTTTCTTCCAGACAGCCGGCCTAGTTGTCGCCGTCGTTGAGCTCTTCCTGTGTGCCCTCGCCGTCTACGGCCTCTTCCGAAACTTTCATCTCTTCGGATCCAACTACCTCATCTGGTTCCTCCTCGGAATCATCTCCGTATTCATCATCCTCATCGCTATTGCACTTTTGGTATACGCAATCAAAAGTGAAAACTCGAGATGGTTGATACCGCATTTGAGCGCTCAAATTTTCCTGGTCATCTTCTTGTTGCTGGTCACTTTTATCGTCGCGATTTTGTTAATGTTTGGAGCGTATCGAGGAATCCGGAATCTGTTGGGTGTTAGCAATTATTATATGAGTGATGATGGTGAGTGTCTGCGTCTCTTTTCCTTAATTTTGAAGCGCTATAGTTTGACACATAAAAATTCTAGACACTCGGTTTTTAGCTCAAATTGTTTGATTTGAGATTGTGAACACTTTATGCAAAAATCGAGTTTCTAGGCCCATCTTGAGCCGAGATACATCCCTTCAAAGTGAGCTGCAAAAGAGTGTTGAAAAGGAGGAGGCGCAGACGACAAGAGTATCTGCGTCTCCTCCTCTCGCCTCCTAAACTTTAAAACGATGTATCTTGGCTTCTAGGCTAGCTAGAAAAATGAAATTTTTACCAAATTGTGAGCAATTGAAAGAGAATTTCAATATCTACGATTTGCACTAATTTTCCTTTTTCTAGCTCACCTGTGAGCCGAGATACATTACTTCAAAGATAGCAGCGAAAGAGTGTGAGAAAGCGGGAGGCGCAGGCGACGAGCGTGTCTGCGTCTCTCCCTCTTCCTCACTATCTCGCCGTTTATCTTCAAATGGTTGTCTCTCGGCTCAAAATTGTCCTAAAAACTTGATTTTAAGCTCAAAAATTTTAAAATTAAAAACTCTATATTTGAGCCAAAATTTAGATTACTTTGACAGCGAATAACCGAGTTATGGCCGCTACAAAATAACATACAATTCTATTTTTTCCGATTTTCAGCCACCTACCTCCTCGGAATCATGATCATCGTCATCTACTTCCTCGTCGCCGTTCTTGAGATGTTCTTCATCTACATCGTTTATCGCCTCTACAAGTGCGTTTTCCCATGGTCTAGAAAACCAAAACTCGGCCAGAATGAAATTCGTACCAAATTTTTAAGTTTGTCTCATCGAGAGCTTCAAAATGAGAATAATCATGGCTAACTTTGAAATTTTGAAATTTTGAGCCAAATCTTGTTTGGAGCATTATTTGGCTCATTTTTGAGCAAAAATCAAAATTAATGTAATATTTGAAATTGGTAGGTCAAGAGCTTTAAAATGAGTATAAACAAGGCCAAATTTGAAATTTTGAGATTTTGAGCCTAACCTTGTTTGGAGCATTACTGGGCTCATTTTTGAGTAAAAATGAAATTTGATGTAATATTTGTGCTCAGGAGCTCAAGAGCTTCAAAATGAGTATAATCATGACCAACTTTGAAATTTTTGGATTTTGAGCCTAATGTGGGCCTAATTTTAGCCTTGAACCTAACTCAGTCATTTTTGTGCCAATTTTAACGATTTTAGGCTCATTTTAAAGATCTTAACCTCCGCAATTCAACTATTTACTTTTCCAGACACCTCTGCCACTACGAATCAATCGATAATGAGAACCGTGTCAACTGGCAAGTGGTCAACGATTTCCCCAAGGACAACAAGCACGGCTCAGCGGCCATGGGAGACATGTATCCGTATGGTGACGAGCGTCGGAATGATGGGAATAACGGAGGAAGATATTTGTAATAAATTTATGTTGGAAAATTTATGGTTTTGAAATTCAGTTTGTCGTATTTTTGGAAGAGAATAAATATTTTGGAGTTTTGCAAGGGCACTAAATCTAAATTTCAAAAAAAAGAAGTTATGTGTCTAGGACACTTTGTAACCATGGCATTTTTGCAACCAACAAGTCTAGCATCCTAAAGAAATAAACAAAAAAAGTCTCGAAAACCAAAAACCACCTTCAAAATTTCCTTTATTTTCTCATGTTCCTTCTATAGTTTGACCCCCCCCCCCCCTTATTCCGAAAAAAAGTCATTATTCATATGATGATGAATCAAAAGATGTATCTTGCTCCATTGCTCATGTGCCTCCTGTTCAAACTACACAGTTTTCAGGTGAGGGATTACTGTAGCTCTAGTTTTCGGAAAACCAAAAAATCTGGAAGTACCGTAATCCTGGTAGGCTTACTGTAGTGCCAGATTGACTTTTCTCATTTTCGGATCCCTTAACTCCAAAGCCAGACGTCACATGGATTACTGTAGTTTGCAGAATCCCAACAAAATGATACTAATCCATGGAGAGCCTCTCACCTATTCGACTTCTCAATTTTTGGACTATCGTTGGGATTACTGTACCAGTTACTGTTATCAAGACACTCGATGCTTGGCAGCATTCTATTGGGATCAGAATCCAGGAGAGTGCCAGATTTTTGAAATTGGGCAAATTTCGGAGATCAAACAGTTGGATGCCTACTCGGGGAAGGTTATGGCAGTGAAGGTGGGAAGTTTGAATCACTGTATCTTTGGTGATAGGGGTCCTAGGGACCTGGTTTTTGGCTGAAAATCATGACGACGTAAATTTGCACGATTTGAGCCTAAAATCAAGATTTTAGGACCACGGAGAGCCGAGTTACAGCCTTTCAAAGATTGCGCAGAGGGAGTATAGGAGAGGAGGAGACGCAGACGACGAGAGTGTGTCTGCGTCTCTCACTCTGTAGTTATAAACTTCCAAACTCCATAACTCTGCTCCTAGAAATCATAGAGACTTGCTTTTTGGCTCAAAATGCTCCAAATAAAAAAACAGTATATTTATGTACATAAATTAAAAATGACCATCTGAAAAAAAAATGTTTACTGAAAATTTCAAAGCACTATATCTCTGCTCCCAGACGTCCGAAATACCTGATTTTTGACTCAAAATGCTCCAAATGTAAAGTGAAATAAAATAGCAGAAAACCGAAACTCTAGAAGTACAAGGAGCCGAGATACATTGCTTGAAAGATTGCCTGAGACGCAGACACTCTCGTCGTCTGCGTCTCTCCTTATTTTCAAAGCTCCGTATCTCGGCTTCGAGACGTCCTGGAGTCTTGGTTTTTAGTTCAAAATACTCCATATAAAATGTAAAATATAATACCAAATTTTTTATTCAATCACAATATCCCAAAAATGCATTAAAATAGTCCATATCAAACATATAAATATGGGAAAACCAACTTTTCCACCAAGTGCCTTTCGAACAAGTTTCTGACTCCGCTTGGTCACAAATATTCCAATTATCCGTTGTCATGTGATATGGGTAAAAAACTTCATGACTTATATGATGAGGCATGGGTATTGTCAGTGATACTCTGAGCGGGAAGTCAGGCACGAAATCCCGATCTCTGACCACCCGATAGTGTTCGACGAGCTGAAATCTATGATTAAATTACGATTACAGTAATCTTCTAAACAAAAATACTAGTTTTTTTGCATTAAAATCGATAAAATAGATTTTTTAACCAAATTTTTAAAATTCACTTTCAAAAAATGCAGAATTTTTTGCTGATTCGAATGCACCTAATATTGCCTTTTGAAACCATGTAGAAACATATTTATGGACTTTTAAAGTTTCAGTAAGAGACACAGAGAAAGCAGACACTCTCGCTCACGAAGAGACGCAAAGAAACGAGGCAGTGTCTGCGTCTCTCACTGAAACTTTCAACGCTCATAACTCGCTTCAAAATGGTCCGTTTTGAATAGTTTTTGGACCATTTTAAAGAGGAAATTGTGTATTATTAGATGCATGAACAAAAAATCAAACTTTAAAGCTGGAATTTTTCAAAAAAAGGGGTTTTCGCTTAAATCTTCGAAAGATTCCAGTATTCAAAAATACTTTTTGTTTATGCATCTCATAACGCACAATTTCCTCTTGAAAATGGTCAAAAAACGAGCAAAAACGAACCAATTTGAAGCGAGTTATGAGCGTTTAAAGTTTTGGGAAGAGACGCAGACACTGTCTCGTTTCCCTGCGTCTCTTCGAGAACGAGAGTGTCTGCTTTCTCTGTTTCTCTTCTTGAAACTTTAAACGCTCGTAAAACGTTTTCTAGGGGGTTTTGAGCAGCGATAATAGGTGCATTCGAATCAGCGCAAAAAATTCTGCATTTTTTGAAATAGGTTAGTAAAAATGTAAAATCGCTATTTTTAAATCGATTTTTTATCGATTTTTATACAAAAATATTGTTATTTTTGGAAATTAACTGACTTGAATCCTACTGTATATAGTCTCACCCTTTCATGCAACATTTTGACGAATGTTTCATCTCCAGTTCTCGGATTCGACCAAGCGGCCAACCTCGTTTGTTTTTGAGGATAACTCATTGCAACATGCAATGAGAATACTGTAGCCATAGCACCGCCTAACGAGTGCCCAACAACCAATAATGAGTATGCTGGATAAGCGGAAACCGCTTGCTCAAGAGCATCATTGAAGCCGAAATTGAGAACATCTTTATACATGTACACATAAATGGCTACCATTTTGCCACCCAGTGGAAAATCTTCCATCCAACCAGAAAAGAATACCATGGTTTGGAATGTTAGTTGGAAGAAGTTGTTGGTGGAACGGAAGCCGACGAAAATGTGACGATGGTCGTGATTGACACCGATCAAAACTCCGATAGTTTTCTGAAATTGATTAAAATGATCCTCTAGTATTTACGAAAATCACGATATTTTTGCATAAAAATCGAGAAAACCGATTTTCAACTAAATTTTTTCTAATTTACTTCAAAAAAGTAGAATTTTTCGCTGATTCGAATGCACCTAATATCGCTGCTCAAAACGCATTTTGAAGCGAGTTATGAGCGTTTGAACATTTCGTGAGAGACACAGAGAAAGCAGACACTCTTGCTGTCGAAGAGACGCAGAGAAACGAGACGGTGTCTGCGTCTCTCACGGAAAATTAGAACGCTCATAACTCGCTTCAAAGTGGTCTGTTTTGGCTCGTTTTTGGACCATTTTGAAGAGGAAAACATGTATTATTATTTTATGAATAAAATTCAGATTCTAAAAATTGCACCAATGTTCCAAATCTAAAGTGAAATATTATCCCAAAAAATTAAAATTTTCGAAGCACGAGGAACCGAGATACATCGCTTAAAAACAATGAGAGACGCAGACACTCTTGTCGTCTGCGTCTCTCCCTCCACCACACTATTTTAGCCTCGTACCCCTTCCAATGAACTCGGCACATTCAGCTCGGACAAAACTTGAATATTTTGGTGTATCTTCATCAAACAAGACATTGGTCCTCCGACGGGTACGGTCGCCTCTACTCGATTCGCCGCGTGAATGTAGAAGGCGATTTCTTGTCTGCAAATGTAATTATAATTTCAAATTCACACAATTTGGCGGAAGTTTCATGTTACTAGCTATCCTAGAAGCGGAGATATGGCGCTTCAAAGTTGGGGAGGCGAGCGAGTGTGAGGGAGAGAGAGACGCAGACACCCTCGTCGTCTGTGTCTCTTGCCTTTACACACTATGTCGCAGGCTGAACTTTGAAGCGTCGTATCTCGGCTCCCAGGTGAGCTATAAAAGTGAAAATTAGTTAAAATCGTAGGTTTTAAAATCCTCTTTCAAATTGGCAAAATTTTGTAAAAGTTTTATGTTCCTAGCTAGCCTAGAAGCCGAGATATGGTGCTTTGAAGTTTGAATGGCAAGCGGGAGAGACGCAGACACCCTCGTCTTCTGTGTCTCTCGCCTTTACACTCTCTGTCGTCGGCTAAACTTCAAAGCGTTGTACCTTAGCTCCCAGGTGAGCTAGAAAGGGGTAAACTAGTGCAAATTGTAGATTTTGAAATCCTCTTTCAATTTCGCACGATTTGGTGAAAGTTTCATGTTCCTAGCTAGCCTTGAAGCCGAGATACGACGCTTGAAAGTTCGGTGGCAAGAGGGAGTGTGCAAGGGCGAGAGACGCAGACACCCTCGTCGTCTGTGTATCTCGCCTGTACATACTCTGTCGCAGGCTGAACTTCAAAGCGCTGTATCTCAGCTCCCAAGTGAGCTATGAAGGTGAAAATTAGCGCAAATTGTAGATTTTTTAATCCTCTTTCAACTTACCTATTATAAGTATCATTGAAATATGTCGGCAGTACCCTGACTGGACAATTGACTTCATTTAGTACTGTTCTCCACGGATGACACAAATATTTTGAAGAAACACATTGTGACGTCTCCATGCACCATCTACAACTAACTCCACCGCTTTCTACGCCAGCACATAATTCACATGTCAAAATATTTGCACAGTTTTGAAGGGGTTGAGTAGAAATAGTTGAAATTAGATAAAATGACAATAAAATCCACATAGAGATATACAAATAAACCCTTCTTCAAAGGAGCAGGTGGTTTTCAAACCAAACTTTGCACCCGGTGATTAGAGCGAAATTTACACCTGTTATATCTAATTTTATGAAAACTAATTCCTGGAAAGAAAAAATGTTGTAGTCATTTATTTTGAGCCAAAAAATCAAGGTTTTAGGACCACGGAGAGCCGAGTTAAAGTCCTTCAAAGATTACGGAGAGATAGTGTGAGGAAGGGGGAGACACAGACGACGAGAGTGTCTGCGTCTCTCACTCTCTAACTATAAACTGTGAAGCTCCATATCTCAGCTCCCAGATGTCCTAGAGAGTTGGTTTTTAGATCAAACTGCTCAAAATGGTCAGCATTATATTCGAGTTAAAAATTGACACCGGTAAACAAAATTTTATGGAAATTTTCAAAGTGCTGTATCTCTGCTCTCAGACATTCTAAATACTTGATTTTTGGCTCAAAATGTTTCAAATATGATGTAAAATATAATACCAAAAAATCGAATTTCTAGAACTCCTGGGAGCCGAGATACATCAATTAAAAAATGGTGAGAGACGCAGACACTCTCGTCGTCTACGTCTCTCCCTCCAACACACTATTTTGACACCTTAACTTCAAAGCTCTGTTTCTCGGCTCTCAGACGTCTGAGAGACTTGTTTTCTGGCTCAAAATGTTCAGAACAGTATACTTTAGGTAAAAATCGACAAATTTGAACAAAGTTAGAGCCAAAATTTAAAAGTACTGTATCTCAATCCCTAGACTTCCTAAACCCTTGATTTTTGGTTCAAAATGCTCCAAATATGATAAGAAATATTATATCAAAACATCAAATCTCTAGAAGCACAAGGAACTGAGATACATCGCTTGAAACATTGCGAGAGACGCAGACACTCTCGTCGTCTGCGTCTCTCCCTCCACCACACTATTTCGCTCCTCAATTTCAAAGCTCCGTATCTCGGCTCCCAGACGTCCTAGAACCCCGGTTTTTGGCTCAAAATGCTCCAAAATTTTCAGATGCTCTCTACTCAATGCTCTCTAACACCATATGGCAACTCTATGGGTGGTTTGATCTCCACAAACTCCACCTTTCAAATCTACAGTATCTCGGTTGAAAGTGGAATATGGACCATTCAATCTACTCCGTATTATGTGTGCCCAGAAAACTATAAGCTCTTCCATAGAGCCTTGGGATTTTGGTGCGTTGGAGTAGGGGACCTCTGTATGTCTATTTTTCCAATTTTAAACTTCAGGTTACTGTAACTGGAGAAATATCTCGAGAACAGGCGGCATCTCAATGTAAGGGAGTTCTCAGTGGTTTTGATACCCTGGAAGAGATTCGATATGCTATAGGTATGTTTCTAGGTCAAACTACAGTAATCCTAGAACTACAGTAATCTCAAAGCTAAAGTAATCCCAGAACTACAGTAATCCCAAATTTTCAGATCTCACGGTACCCTTGGTCCCATCGGGTGTTACATACTATGGCTATTGGATGGATGGAATGCGAAAGGATACTTGCTTGTTTGCCAATCAAACTGGTCCGGATTGCGAGAAAATTAAGGTTAGGGAACATCTGGAAATCTGGAAACACAGACAATTTAGGCCTTCACTCTATCTGACTCTCTAATCTCTAACACCGAATACTATCTTTGGGGTTTTGATGGACAGCCAAGTGGAATGTCAGATCTGGGGACTCTTGTATAGTCAGCAGGATCGCTTGGAATAATGGTGCCGGGTTGGATGATATACAGTAAGATTTGGCGAGAAATTTGAGTCTAAAATGAAGTCTCAATGGCACCTGGGAGTCGAGATACAGCGCTTTGAAGTTTAGGCTGCGAAAGAGCGTGCGGAAGGGAGAGACGCAGACGACGAGAGAGTCTCTGCGCCTTTTGCCTTCACACAGTATCTCATTGCCTGAATTTCAAAGCTCTGTACCTCGGCTCCCAGGTGAGCTAGAAAGGTGAATATTAGTGCAAATTGTAGACTTCAAAATCCTCTTTCAATTTTGCACAATTTGATAAAAGTTTCATATTTCTAGCTAGCCTGAGAGCCGAGATACACCGCTTTGAAGTGTGGAAGGCGAAAGAGTGTGCGGAAGGGAGAGACGCAGACGACGAGAGAGTGTCTGTGTCTCTCGCCTCGACACTCTATTTTGAAGTCTCAACTTCAAAGTGCTGTATCTCGGTTCTCATGTAAGCTAGAGAGGTGAAAATTAGTGCGAATTGTAGATTTTAAAATTCTCTTTTAATTTCTCACTTTTTTCTCAATTTAGTAAGAGTTTCATTCTTCTAGCTGGCATTGAAGCTGAATTATAGCGCTTTGAAGTTTAGACGACAAGCGAGTGTTAGGAAGGGAGAGACACAGACGATGAGGATGTCTGAGTCTCTCTGAACTTCAAAACGCTGTATCTTGGCTCATAAGGATCCTATAGACTTTATTTTTGGTTTAACACGAGTTCTCCGAGAAATTCGAGCAACCACCAGCACAACTTTTTCAACGTGGTCCGATCTTAGTTATATTTTGTGTGATGGAAGCCACATGTCTTCTAAATAAAGAAATGCAAAATTAGTCAAGCTCGGCCCCCTTCAGAAGGCAGGGGGATTCAGAAGACGTCAAATATTCAAAATTTTTCTAGTGAGAGCTAGCTTCGAAATCTTAACGGCATTAGAAAGTTGACGTAATTTCATGCATTTTTTGTGTTTTCAGCAACTTTCCAGCTCCCCTGCTTCTATGGGAAAAATAACGATTTTCGCAAAAATTTTTCAAATTTTGACTGTTTTTCGAATAATCGTCTGATCCTGAAAAATTTTTCAACACATTACATCAAACAAATTGCAGAATCTGGTAGAGAATTTAAAGAGCTTTCCAACAAAAAAAAGTTTCATCAAAAACAGGGCGCCCTCAAAGGACTTCTGATCAAAAGTTTGAGCTCGACCCAGAAAAATCAACGTACCCCCCTCCATGATGAAAAATTGACCGAAAATATCGTAGTCACCAATCTTGATGAAATTTTGTAGAAATGATTCAACACTTTGTAGAAGTATTCTGACAAAGTTTCAGAAAGAAGTAACCGCTTTCATTTGCCTGGCAGCGTCACGAATGAAAATTCACAGAATTTGGGGGTACTTGTTTTAAATGAACCGGGTCTTTTGTTCTCACTGTCTTGAAGAAGTTTAATGCAAATTTTATCAGTAAACGGGAGAGATAGCATTTCTATTTGTAGACAAAACCCAGTTATAAGCATTCAGACACTGTTAGAAAATGGCATCTGCAGAAAAATCCTCAACTTGTCTTAAATCAAATCATATCGAAACCCAAATTATTAAATATCTGTTCCAAAGCGTATCATACATTCCGATAACGAAGTAAAATTAGAAACACACAAAACTAAAATTGAAAACCTTAGCTAGCAAAAGACCCGGTTCATTTAAAACAAGTACCCCAAATTCTGTGAATTTTCATTCGTGACGCTGCCATGCAAACGAAAGCGGTTACTTCTTCCTGAAACTTTGTCAGAATACTTCTACAAAGTGTTGAATCATTTCTACAAAATTTCATCAAGATTGGTGAGTATGATATTTTTGGTCAATTTTTCATCATGGAGGGGGGTACGTTGATTTTTCTGGGTCGAGCTCAAACTTTTGATCAGAAGTCCTTTGAGGGCGCCCTGTTTTTGATGAAACTTTTTTTTGTTGGAAAGCTCTTTAAATTCTCTACCAGATTCTGCAATTTGTTTGATGTAATGTGTTGAAAAATTTTTCAGGATCAGACGATTATTCGAAAAACAGTCAAAATTTGAAAAATTTTTGCGAAAATCGTTATTTTTCCCATAGAAGCAGGGGAGCTGGAAAGTTGCTGAAAACACAAAAAATGCATGAAATTACGTCAACTTTCTAATGCCGTTAAGATTTCGAAGCTAGCTCTCACTAGAAAAATTTTGAATATTTGACGTCTTCTGAATCCCCCTGCCTTCTGAAGGGGGCCGAGCTTGACTAATTTTGCATTTCTTTATTTAGAAGACATGTGGCTTCCATCACACAAAATATAACTAAGATCGGACCACGTTGAAAAAGTTGTGCGGACTTCCATCAGTAGAGGCTCGACTTTCTCAGAGAATCCGTGTTAACTTATTTAGAATTATAAGGCAAATCTTTTAAATCAAAAGCCAAATCTCCAGAACCTCTGGGAGCCATGATATAGCGCTTTGAAGTTTGCCTGGCAAAAGAGTGTGCGAGAGGGAGAGACGCAGATACTCTCGTCGTCTGTGTCTCTCACCGTCTAAACTGCAAAACGCTGTATCTCGACTCTCAGGCGTCCTACAAACTCAATTTTTTCACAAAATTTTTCAGCTGCTCCGGCTCCACACCCAACGTGATTATCAACGGATACATTTGTGGTGTTAAGACGCATTATCGGAGAAAGTCGACCACAGCTGCTGGCCACTGGCACAGGGCAAAAAACGTCGGTCTTCAAATTGAATGATATTTGCAGTACTTATGCTACTAAGTGTCAGAAATACAAAAATAAAAATTTTATCGAGATTGCTCCATGTGGTGCTGAAATATGGTGCAAAATCTGAAAAAGGGCACATTTTTTCCCGATTGAGATATCGATGAGATCTCTTCAGGAGAATGTTTCTGACACTTTTTTGAGCATTTTTCATGTTCAAGGCTAACGGCTAGCTAAACTCCTTCATTCTGAAAAAAATGAAAAAATGTGATTTTTTTGCGTTTTTCACATAAAGCTCAATTTTGTAGCTCGGCGCTTTGGAAAGACGTATATTTTTGTTTTAGATTCAGATTCCCCATCCAATTTACTACAAAATCCACCAGATTTGATGTTGAATTTTTTGCACCAGAGGGGTGCTCTGAGCCAAAATAGATGACCCACTTCAAAAAACTCATTTTTATTTTTTCTTGTTTTTCAACGTTTTTCATATGGAATCGTTCCGTGTGATAGTTTTTACATTGTATTTGTTTTTCAATATATTTTTCAATAATTTTCTTTGAAATTTATAGATTTTCACCCATTACCGTATAACGTTTCATCCTATTGAAAATTCGATAGGCGCAACGCACATTTTTAGGGGCTTTCATTCAATCATCATTTTGAGTATTCCAAGTATTCAAAACGTAAAATTTTATTCCTGATTTGGAATCTACATTAGATTTACTACAAGAATCATCTACTTTCATTCCAAATAACTTGCACCAGAGACATGCTTCAAGTCAAAATACATGACACATTTCAAAAATGTTAATTTTCGTTTTCTCCATTTCTTATCTTTTCTCATCGGGAATCATATCCATATGGGGTTTCTATCTTGTAGTCCTGAGAGTCTCGAAATTTGGGAAAACATGTACCTTCAGTTACTCTACAAAATGACAAATAGAAATTATAATTTTCAGCAAAAAATTTTTTCTTAATGTGCTGACCCCATTCGGCCCAAACGAGCCCCTGCTTCGAAAAAGTGTTTGGCTCAAAATTATAATTTCTATTTGTCATTTTGTAGAGTATCTGAAGGTACATGTTTTCCCAAATTTTGAGACTCTCAGGACTATTTTCAGCGTTGATACGGCCGATTTGAAAAAAGTACCATTTTGTGCTCGGACGTCCATATCTTCGGAGCCGATCAGCAGAGAAGCAGGTCAATTATCCTATGGAACTCAAAGAAAACAGCACAATAAAGCATTTACAAGATAGAAACCCCATATGGATACGATTCCCGATGAGAAAAGATAAGAAATGGAGAAAACGAAAATTAACATTTTTGAAATGTGTCATGTATTTTGACTTGAAGCATGTCTCTGGTGCAAGTTATTTGGAATGAAAGTAGATGATTCTTGTAGTAAATCTAATGTAGATTCCAAATCAGGAATAAAATTTTACGTTTTGAATACTTGGAATACTCAAAATGATGATTGAATGAAAGCCCCTAAAAATGTGCGTTGCGCCTATCGAATTTTCAATAGGATGAAACGTTATACGGTAATGGGTGAAAATCTATAAATTTCAAAGAAAATTATTGAAAAATATATTGAAAAACAAATACAATGTAAAAACTATCACACGGAACGATTCCATATGAAAAACGTTGAAAAACAAGAAAAAATAAAAATGAGTTTTTTGAAGTGGGTCATCTATTTTGGCTCAGAGCACCCCTCTGGTGCAAAAAATTCAACATCAAATCTGGTGGATTTTGTAGTAAATTGGATGGGGAATCTGAATCTAAAACAAAAATATACGTCTTTCCAAAGCGCCGAGCTACAAAATTGAGCTTTATGTGAAAAACGCAAAAAAATCACATTTTTTCATTTTTTTCAGAATGAAGGAGTTTAGCTAGCCGTTAGCCTTGAACATGAAAAATGCTCAAAAAAGTGTCAGAAACATTCTCCCGAAGAGATCTCATCGATATCTCAATCGGGAAAAAATGTGCCCTTTTTCAGATTTTGCACCATATTTCAGCACCACATGGAGCAATCTCGATAAAATTTTTATTTTTGTATTTCTGACACTTAGTAGCATAAGTACTGCAAATATCATTCAATTTGAAGACCGACGTTTTTTGCCCTGTGCACACTGTTCATCGAGTATCTCAGATAATGCGTCTTAAACCTGATGAACTTTGATTTTAGACTAGACTAAATATCCATTGAATGTTTTATTATGTTCCGAGATGAAAAATTTGGGAAATGATGAATGTTTTCCGCTTGGTATCCATGGGAATCGGGGGTCATTATTTATTTTTCCGATGTTTCGTAGTTCCTTTTTTTCTTTTTCATGACATACGTCAAATAGAAGAATCATGGAAGCGTCTAGACTATTCTTATTGATTTTCCTAATCATTGGATCCTTGAACTCCCAGGTATGCTTTCCTTATTATTTTGAACTGTCATTGGGATTACTGTAGTTTCAGAATCCCAACAAAATGATACTAATCCATGGAGAGCCTCTCACCTATTCCACATCTCAATTTTTGGACTATAGTTGGGATTACTGTACCAGTTACTGTTATCAAGACACTCGATGCTTGGCAGCATACTATTGGGATCAGAATCCAGGAGAGTGTCAGATTTTTGAAATCGGGCAAATTTCGGAGATCCAACAATTGGATGCCTACTCGGGAAAGGTTATGGCGGTGAAGGTAGGATAGAAAAATTATTGTATCTTGGGTTATAGTGGTCCTAGGGATTTGATTTTTAGATCACTATTATTACTGTGATATTTCGCATAATTTGAGGCAAAAATCGAGATTCAAGGACAACGGAGAGCCGAGTTACAGCCCTTTAAAGATTGCGAAAAAAAGTATGAGGAAGGAGGAGACGCAGATACTCTCGTTGTCTGCGTCTCTGGCTCCACCACACTCTCTTGTCGCTCATATTGTAACAACTGTATTTTGGCTAATAGGAGACCTAAAAAATCGGTTTTTGGCTCAAACTCCTAAACATAATATAGTGAATATTGCTCCCAGAAATCAGAATCTTTAGACTATTGTCAACCGAGTTACAGCCTTTCGAAGATTGCGATGAGAGAATGCAGACAAGGAAGAGACGCAGACACTCTCGTCGTCTGCGTCTCTCCCAACTCCACACTGTTTTGCTTACTATGCTGTAACTGCTGTAATTCAGCTCACAGAGCTCCTGAAGAATCAGTTTTTTGGCTAAAATTACTCAGAATCAAGAGCCTAACAATTTGAGCTAAAAATCAATTTCTTGTCTAAGCTATAAAGCGCTGTAACTTAGCTCACATATAAGCTAAAAAGTGTAAATTATAGATATGGAGCGCTGTATCTCGACTCCCAGTTAAGCTAGAAAAGTGAAAATTAGTGCAAATCTAAGATTTTAAAATTCTCTTCAAATTTCCCACAATTTGGTAAAAATTTCATTTTTCCAGCTAGCCTAGAAGCCGAGATATACCGTTTTGAAGTTGGAAGAGAGACGCAGACACTCTCGTCGTCTGAGTCTCTCTTTCCTCCACACTCTCTCGCGCCCATTTTGTAACCGCTGTAACTCAGCTCATAGTGGTCCTAGAGACTTGGTTTTTGACTCAAAATCCTTGTTAAGATGTTCGACAACTCCACGCAATGCTCTTTGACACCATATGGCAACTCTATGGGCGGCTCCATCTCCACCAATTCCACATATCAAAACTACAGTATCTCGGTGGACGAGACCACTGGGGTATGGACTATTCAATCCAGTCCATTCTATTCTTGCCCACCAAAATTCATGATGTGGCATCGCTATCTTGGCTTATGGTGTATGGGGGTAAGGGATTACTGTAGTTTGACCTAGAATCCTGGATTACTGTATTTAGCTCTTCTTCAAATCGGACCCGGGCGGTATCAATCAAACCTACAGTACTCAAGCGTGCAATGCGGTTGGAGCTATTTTGAGTGGTTTCGACTCAACGCCAGAGAAAGATTGGATAGTTGGTGAGTACTGTACTTTAACCTAGATTACTGTACTTTGACCTAGATTACTGTAGATTGACCAAGATTACTGTACTCTGACCTAGATTACTGTACTTTGACCGAGATTACTGTAGTTTGACCTAGATTACTGTAGTTTGACCTAGATTACTTTATTTTGATCTGGATTACTCTACTTCGACCTAGATTACTGTATTTTGACCTAGATTACTGTACTTTGACCTAGATTACTGTACTTTGACCTAGATTACTGTACTTTGACCTAGATTACTGTACTTTGACCTAGATTACTGTACTTTGACCTAGATTACTGTACTTTGACCTTCTTTTCAGCGCAAACAAAGAGTCTGGTCAACGCTTCATATTCCTATAATGGATATTGGGTAAATGGGGTTCGAAAAGAAAGTTGTATGTTTAGTAATCAAGCTGGACCGGCATGTAACGGAACATTGGTAGGTTTCATGAACATCCTGACCCAGATTTAAACTTTTTTAGCAATTTGACATAACGGATCCAACAATGTATTATATGACAGGTTATGCATGGGGATACGATAAACAACCGACTGGAATGGCGGATAATACGGGTACCAGTAATTGTTTAGTGTTTCGAGTGGGAGCTGCCGCTGGAGGAGGGATAGATGATCTACCGTGAGTACAGCAATCTTGGAAAGTTGATTTTTGGATTTAGGAGCAAAGGAGCTTTGAAATAAGCCTAAAGAACCCATGTTTTCAAAATTTTGATTTTTGGCTGAAAATGGAGTACATTGTATTTTGAGCCATAACTTGCTTATTTTTGGCTCAAATCTGAAAATTTTAATTGTTTTGAATTTGTCTAATTTACTGCTTCAAAATGAGCCCAAACAAGCCATATGTTCAAAATTTTGATTTTTGGCTGAAAGTGGGCCAGATGATATTTTCAGCCATAATTTGCTTATTTTGTGAGCTGGCTCAAAAATTTTTACAGTTTTGAAATAGACTCATTTAGAGCTTCACAATGAGCCTAAACAAGCCATATTTTCGAAATTTTGATTTTTGGCTGAAAATCAGCCATACCACGTTTTCAGTCATAACTTGCTTATTTTTAGAGCAAATTCAAAAATTTTACTTGCTCTGAATCTGGCTAGCTAAGAGCTTCAAAATGAGCTTAAACAAGCCCTACTTTTAAAATTTTGATTTTTGGCCAAAAATCACATTTTTAGTCATAACTTGCTTATTTTTTGAGCTTGCTTCGAAATTTTTATAGCTTTAAAATTGGCTAGACTAGAGCTTCACATTGAGTATACGCATGACTATATTTTCAATATTTTCAATTTCCTCGATAACTACAGTAATCCCTATTTTCAGCTGCAATGCAACCAGAGATGGCAACAAAGTGTTCAATAACGGATTTATTTGTGGTCTTCGTCCAAACGAAACATGAAAATAATTAATTGAAATAAAAAATAAATTATTTCATATGAGGTAAAATAAAGACTACTATTAGGACTACTATAAAATAAATACTAGCTGAAAAAACAAAAATGACTCAAAATTTGTCCAGAAATCTCAAAATAAAATGGAAAAGACCAAAATAATCCAAAAATGTATCTAGAAACTTCAAAAAGATTCATAATCCGAATCATCTGAGTCATCGATATATTCATTATCCGTTTCGATTTTCTCCTTTTTTGGTGGAGATTTCCAGCAGAAAAATTGAAACATGGTTTTGGTCAGAATATAAGAGCCAAAGCATTCTGGTGGCTTGATATCCATAGCGTTTCGGAGACTGTAGATACGGTTTTTCAATCTGAAAAAGGTTATTTTTGATTGAAAGCCGAAGAAAATTGCATTTTCAGATTTGGTAGGTCGAGAGCTTAAAAATGAGTATAACCACGGCAAGTTTTGGAAATTTCGGATTTTCGGCCAATTTTGGCCACCCACAACTCGACCAAATTTGGGCCAAACTCAAAGTAATTTTTATTTTCAAACAACAAAGCAAGTGCTTCAAAATGAGTATAATCATGGTAAACTTTTAATTTTTTAGATTTTCGACTCTAACTTTGCTCATTTTGCTCCAAAATTGCACATTTTTATTTCAATTTGGAGCTCTTTACCCGCGAAATTTTAATTTATCTACTTCCTCACTTGAAAACCATCTTTCTATGGGTATTTCTCTTCCTCTTCCTTCCCCCCAAATCGTTCTTCAACTGAATATAATCATCCGTCCTCATCTCCTTCTTGAATTTCAGATTCAGAAATTTCAGATTCCATTTTTCTCCATTCTTCCATCCCTGAATGAATTCTTGAATGTCATCAAAGTTGGCGTTGAAATTCTTGACTTCTAGAATCTCATAGTTCATCGCGATGAATCGATGGGGGTCCAGAATTGAGCCATTTTCAATGATGAGATGTTTCACAGAGTGATTCTGGAAGAAATTGAGGCTTGAAATGAAAAAAAGTAAAATTTTTGGGCTCTGTGAACTGAGAGCTTCGAAATGAGCCCAAACAAGCCATGATTCAGAAGTTTTGATTTTTGGCTGAAAATAGGCCGTTTGACATTTTCCGTCATAACTTGCTCAGTTTTCGAGCAAATTTGAACATTTTTGTAGATCTGAAATTGGCTAATTTAGAACTTCAAAGTTAGTATAAACATGACTATATTTCTCAAAATCTACTATAGTAACCTCGATTTTTCGAGTTTGGGCCCTGTTTTTGCCTCAGCCATATCTCAGCTCATTCCGGTCTAAATCAGCCACATTTCGGCTCATTTTCAAGCTGACAACGTCTTCAATCTCAAACCAATCTGAAAATAAATAAAAATCCAGAACTCGGTGAGTCAATGGCTTCAAAATGAGCCCAAACAAGCCATGTTTCCAAAATTTTGATTTTTGGCTGAAAATAGGCCGTTTGACATTTTCCGTCATACATAACTCGCTTTTTTTTTGGAGCAAATCTGAAAACTTTTGCAGATCTGAAATTGGCTAATTTAGGGCTTCAAAATGAGTATAAACATGACTATATTTTCCAAAATCTACTACAGTAATCCCAATTTTAATTACAAGCCCTACTTTCAAAATTTTGAATTTTTCGATTTTTGACCCTATTTTTTCAGAGCCATATCTCAGCTCATTTCAGTCCGAATCAGCCAAGCTTAGGCTCATTTTCAAGCTCTCAACGTCTTCAATTTAAAAGTCAAATTCACTTACATCTTCAATGTCCCCAAAAGACGATTCTTTGCCCATTGTGACCTTGTTCACCTCCTCCAACCCTTCCACCAAAGCCGCCCACATTCCGATATCCATATACTTGAGAACAGTGAGCTCACGGAGCCTTAGAAAGTTTTCGAGTTGTCCGAGTCCCTCGAAAATGCCAATAAATCTTCTATCATAAATATCAATGTATACTTGATTCAAGAATCCCGGGAAAATGTCGAGAAGACGTTGAATCAAGTTGACGGTGCCTTGAATGAAGTCTTCCGGGTAAAGGAGGTACCTATTGCGAATGAAGGAGTCCCTGGAATATAAAAATATAATTAAGCAGATAAAGAGCTTCCAAATGAGATCAAAATAAGCAGTTTTGGAGCAAAATGAGCAAAGTTAGAGCCAAAAGAGTTTTTGCCCGAAAAATTCGAAAACATCCAAAATTTTTTAAGTTAGCCATTTTCATTCTCATTTTGAAGCTCTTGATTTGCTGAGTTCAAAATTATAGTTAAATTTGAGTTTAGAGCAAGATGGGCCAAGTTTGCGTCCTGAAAAGACTAAAAATCCAAAAATTTCAAAGGTGGCCATGTTTATACTCATTTTGAAGCTCTCGGTTAGCTGAATGTGAAAATTTGATTATTTTTGTTTTTGATTGATGCTTGAGTAGTTCTCATCTAAATTGCAGACAAAAAAATTCCAGACTCAGGAGGTCATCAGCTGCAAAATGAGTATAAACAAGGCCAACCGTGAAATTTTTGAAATTTCGACCGAAAATTGGTTTTGACCGCAACTCGGCCGAATATGGTCTAAAACAAAAATAAATATTATTTTCCAATTTGGCAAATTATTAGCTTCAAAATGAGTATAATCATGATAAACTTTAAACATTTTGAAAATTTTGAACTTTCGACAAAAAATCAATTTCGACCACAACTCCACCAAATGTGGACTAAAACAAAAATTAATTTAATTTCTAAATTTGCACTGTTATTAGCTTCAAAATGAGTATAAACATGCCCTAGTTTCAAAATTTCGAATTTTGGGGTATTTTGAGCCAAGGCTTATTTTGAGCATATCTTCAAAAAAGAGTATAATCATGCACTAGTTTCAAAATTTTTGATTTTCTGGCAAATTTTGTGCATTCCATAACTCGACCATTTTCAGCCCAATTTTTGCACTAATAGGCTCATTTTGAAGCTCTTAAAGCGCCAAATCTGAGAATTGAGTCTCACTTTGTAAAATATTATACTTACGTTCCCAAAAACCCTACGTTATCAATCTCCATGAGCCCCGCACGGTGCTTCATTTTAGTGGACAAGTAGAAGTAAATGGCTGGAAAAAAAAGTTTTCAGACTCAAATTTTTTGAATTTTTGGTTTACCGTGTCTATTATTTTCTCCCAAATTGCTCAAATCAAACTTCGACATTTGGTCCCTGGTCTTCTGGATTTCCGCAACTATTTGCAGAAAGTCCTCTCCAATTTCCCCAATATAGAGATTGGAGATACCGTAATCCTGATCTTGAATATCACCGTAGTCGATCTCGCATTTCATAGCCAACTCGAATCTGGAAGAGATTTTTGTTTTAGTGGCCTAGAAAGCCATGGCCTAGGATCCCAAAAACTCACAGTTTCCTCGGACTTTTTTTCTCGATTTCTTCCGGAGTCAAGTCCATTTTGGGTCTGAAAATGTATTTTTTAAATTCTGACACACAAAAAATTGGACAAAAAATTTGAAGACCACCCAAATTTGAATTGAGAATAAAGGGTGACCTTGTGATGAGGGGGGTGTCAAAACATTGGAGAGAAAAGGGCAATGTTGAATTTTTGTGTTTACGTTTGATACTCAGTGTAGCAGCGAAATTGCATTTGATAGTCAGCCAAGTCTCCTAAAGGCAAAATTAAGGACTTGGCTGAGTATCGAACGTTTTGCAGCGAAATGAAGTTTGATAGTCAGTCAAGTTCCCTGGAAGCGAAATTGACTTTTTCGGCTGAGTATCAAACTTTACTTACTACGGCAGCTAGATAAGCAGTGAAATCACATTTGATAGTCAGCCAAGTCTCCTAGAAGCGAAATAGAGGCTTATTGACTGAGTATCAAACGCATTTTCGAGGAAAACTCGTAAAGTAAAATGAGAAGTCAAAACCTATAATTTCGCCTCACATTTCCATGTCATGCAGATAAACATAACGCTAAATAAAAATTTGTCATGCGAAAAAATAATGAGAAAAAAGGGAAAAGGACACCCAAATAATTAATACGAGAGTTTGCTGTGGGAAAATTACGTTTGATACTCAGTCAAAATACTCAATTTCGCTTCTAGGGGATTTGGCTGAGTATCAAACTACATTTTGCTGCTCAAAAAACGTTTGATACTCAGCCAGAATACTCAATTTGGCTTCTAGGAGACTTGACTGACTATCAAACGGGATTTCGCTGCTTACCTTTCTACCATAGGAAGAAGCGTTTAATACTCAGCCAAAAAGTTCAATTTCGCTTCTAAGGAACTTGGCTGAGTATCAAATGTGATTTCGCTGCTCAAAAAACGTTTGATACTCAGCCAAGTCAGAAGTCTACATTTCGCTTCTAGGGGACTTGCTTGACTATCAAATGTGATTTCGCTGCGTACTTCTTTGAAAAACGTTATATACTATATACTCAGCCAAGTCAGAAGTCTATTTCGCTTCTAAAGGACAACTGAGTATCAAACATAAACTCATTTCTCAAAACAAAAAGAGAAAAAAGAAAAACTCATATACTCAGGGTGTGGCCTTGTTAATCCGGGTGGTGTGTCCTAATCGAGTTTCTGAATATAATATGTAGATATAGAGAAAAAAAACTCAGCGCCCAAGTTAATCTGCTCATGACATTTTCGAAAATGTAGTCTACGTCAAAGAAAAGAGCAAAAAGAAGGGAAGGGAGGGGAGAAATAGAAGGGATTGAAAAAACGTTTGATACTCAGTCAAATTGGCTTTTTGGCTGTGAGAAAGATTCCGTATCTACAGTATCCCTTCTATCTAAAAAACTAACTATCAAACATGATTTCGCTGTTAACAAAAAGTTTGATACTCAAAAGTCACAAGCCGTTCAAAAAATCAACATTTATTCATGAAATAATCAGTTTCAAATTCAAAGGAGCCAAAATTTCAGTGCCACCACAAGAATTCCAGCAGTCATCGAAGCGATTCCAGTCGATTTGAATACGCCTTCCCTGGAAAGTAAATAATGGCCTAACTTTTTCATTGGTGGCCTAGATTTCTCCTTTAGATGACCTAACTTCTTTAAATTTGTAGGTGGCCTAATTTTCTCCAATAGATGGCCTAACTTTCTCATTGGTGGCTCAGATTTCTCTCCTAAATTTCCTAACTTCTAGAAGCTTGTACATAGATGGCATACCTTTAGCTATGGTGACCTGGCTTTCTTCTCTAGATGGCCTAACTTACTCTATCCTGAAGATGGCCTAACTTTTTCTTTTTCTATCTGTGGCCTAGCTTTCTACTGCTTGAAAATGGCCTAACTTTCTCTTCAGGTATCCTAAATTTCTCTTTTACATGACCTAACTTCTACAGTTATGAAAATAGCCTAACTTTAGCTATGGTGGCCTAACTTCCTCATAACTGGTTCCTTGGCCTACCTCTCGCCTAGAAGGCCTAACTTTCCCCAAGATGGCCTAACTTCTGCTAAAAAATTGCCTAACTTTTCAATTGGTGGCCTAACTCCCTCCCAACAGGTTCCTTGGCCTAACTTTCTCCCTTAGATGACCTAACTTTCCCATTTGTGGTCTAACTTTCTCCTTTTGAAAGGGTAATCTCTGCAAATTTGAAGATACTCTAACTTTCTTCTTTAAATGGCCTAACTTTCTCCCCACCCTTCCAACTTACCAATTATTCTCATTCTGGAAATGGATTCTCTTCCTGATAATCCTCATTGCCTCCTGATTCTGATCTTGATCATTTTGATCACACTGTCTCATCCACTTGCTCAAAAATGACAAGTCCTGGGATCCTGAGTCGAAGGCGAGTGGGAGGCCAAGAACGGCAACGTAGCGATCCTTCATGCAGATTTGAAGCGTCTCGGTGAGCTGGAATTGATAGAGAGGGGTACTGTAGATTGTTTGGGATTTTTTGAAGCGATAAAGATGTCCGAGTTATAATCAGTTTTGCTGATGCTAAAAATTTTTCGTAATAAGGAGTTTCTAGGCTCATTTTGAAGCTCAAGAAAAGTTCAATCCAATGGTGTAATTGGATTCATTTTTTATGGAAATTCAGCCGAGATATAACTGTTTTTTTTCTAAGGCTTAGCATTTTAAAGCTAGGGAGTTTTTAGGCTTATTTTGTAGTTCTTGACAAGTTGAATCTAATGCTTTAATTGGTTCTGTTTTTAAAGGGAAACTAGCCAAGTTATAGCCAGTTTTTCTGATGCTTAAAATATCTTTACTAATAACAACCAGTGATTTCCGTATGTCTGTTCGTATGTCTGGGACTGTAACTCAGCCCAAACTGGACCGATTTTGATAAAAGTTTTACAGAAAGATCAGAAATTTGTCTACGTTGATGCCCATATGTTTAGATTTTTCATATCTCCAAAATTGAGCAAGTTACGGCTCTTTTTGTGAATTTTCAGTACTAATTTCGGTACCAAAAATGTGTCGCTAACCCTTTCGTATACTCAAATTTGACCGATTCTCTTGAAATTTTCACAGTTTGTTCCTGATTATCTGAGGATGATGCCCGTCTATTTGGTTTTTCGAAATTCCTATTCTGAAACCTTCTGGAGCACTTTTCCTGAGCAACTAGGTTCCTTTTCGCATGCGCGGCGACAGAGAAGTAGAGTCTCGCGCGGCGGCAGAGAGGCAGCGCACACACAAAGTATAGTGGCCGACGCGAACCCGGCTGATCTCGGCCGCTTCTCTGAGCTACCCCCCGCCGACAAGAGAGGAGAAGCCGGTTGAATTACCCAAGTTTGGGCTTTGCGAGGGAAAGAGATAGATGGGTCGAAGTTTATATCATTCTGTTCGTCTCGACGCGAGGAGACAGAATATGTAAGAAAATTTTGAAAAAATCGAAGTTGAAAGAATGTTATCGTGGTTTGAAATTTAAAAATGTGTCTAATCTGTTTCCAAGAAGTACTAAATGTGTCGCTTTTTTGTTCCGAAGGTTAAAAGTTTTAAGAAAAAGAGCCGAAGGCTCTCAAAATGGAACAGTAAGTTCAAAACCTAGAGTAAGCGAAGGCCAGGTGGATGAGCCCCGGAGGGGCGACAGCCACCTGGTTTAAAGTAGAACATGGTTAGACTTATTCTGAAGCTCTGAGTTAACTGAATCCAATGGTATATCTTAATAAAATGTTGGATAAAAACTGACTACGTTATGGCCCTTCAAAAAATAGTAGAAATTTCGTTATTGAAGCTCCAGAGACGCCGATTTCTAGTCGCTTAATTGAACCTTCCAATTTTTAGATTTACGCGATCTTTGGCTTATTTTAAAGCTCTTGACAAGCTGACTCTAATGGTATAAAAATCTTCAATTTTGAACAAAATAGGGCCGAGTTCTAGCAGTCTTAAAAAAAGAAAAGTTTCCCTTACCTTACAATCCAAATGAAAATGCGAGGAGCAAATGAAGTTGTAGTATCTCAGGTTCAATTGCTGCTCAGTAATACCATGGAGCCCCAATGATGGCTCCGCGGCGGACGCCTTTGAAATCGCTTTCATCGCCGGTGGAATGACTTCTCCAGTGACGTCGTGAGCAATAATTTGACCTCCATTTGAAGAGACTTGATTGGCTTGAGCCGGCGGTTGTGGTTTTTGGGATTCTTGAGCATCGTTTTGAACTTTTGGAGCAAGGAGAGGTGTAGTGGCATTGAGGGGGGCACCCGAGCCTTCTGGAGCAGCAACGTCATCTGAAGAGGCGACGTGGAAGGCTCCACAAGATAGAAATAGAAGGAAAAGAGGCTTCATGGTAGGGGAAAGAGATGAATGAATGATTTTTTATTTCCAAAATTTCCAACTGAAAGATTCTCAAGAGCGGCTTCTTTTTGAATGGTTTATGATTGGGAACGGGGTCATAAAAGTGGGGGAAAAATCTGGGAAACTGTATTTTGGTTTGGGAACAGACAAATAGGTGATTCATGATACCTGATGTATGGCAGGTAAAGGATTACTGTAGGTCGAGCATTGGAGGGTTACTGTAGATTAAGGGTTGGAGTATTACTGTGGATGAAGGGTTGAAGGATTACTGTAGATTAAGGGTTGATGGATTACTGTAGATTGAGAGTTGGAGGATTACTGTAGATCGGGAGTTGTAAGATTACTGTAGGTTGAGAGTTGTTAGATTACTGTAGATCGAGATAGACCGAGCGTTTAAGGATTACTGTAGATTGAGAGTTGGAAGATTACTGTAGATAGAGAGTTGGAGGATTACTGTAGTTTAAGGGTTGAAGGATAACTGCAGATTGGGACTTTGGGATATTGGTGGATTCGAAAAATTTGAAATTCCAGGCAAATTCAGAGTCCAAAAATGTAAAAAAACTGGAGATGGTTTGTCCTGTTTTTTAAAGCCGGACGTTTTGTAACCAGACGTTTTGAGACCCGACATTTAGTAAAGACGTTTCGCAATCGCATGTTTTTTCGACCAGACGTTCCGCAACCGGACGTTTCACAACCGGACGTTTCGCAACCAGACGTGTTGTAACCAGACGTTTTGTCACCAGGCACTTTGCAACAGGACGTTTCGCAACCAGACGTTTGGCAACCAGACACTTCGCAACTAGACACTTCGCAACCAGACATTTCGCAACCTGACGTTTCAAAACCTGACGTATCGCAACCAGAAGTGTTGGAACCGGAAATTTTGGAACCGGACATTTCGCAACCTATAGCTTAGTCACTGTAACACTTTGCAACTGGACATTTTGACATCGGACGTTTCGCAACTGTGAGATTTCTTTAACCAGACGTTTCGGAACTCACATTTAAATCGCTTGCCAAATTTCCTAGTTGCGAAATGTCACAGTTGCAAAATTACTGGTTGCGAAACGTCTCGAAGCCAAAAAAAGTGCACTTTTTTCTTTTCTTCTATTTCAAAATCCCTTCACAAATTGTTTATAAACCATTTTGTAAACCCTACTTTTCTCCTCGCTCGAATGTTTGCAATTGAGCTTTTAGTCGAAAGAGCGATTTTCGGTTTCAAACTGTCTCATTTTTTTCCAGGAAAAAAAATTCGGAATCCAAAATTCATTGAAAACAATTTTGATTTCCCTCCAAAGAGCTCAATCATTTTTTCGTTTTGTTTTGAAGAATTTGAAAAATTGTGTTGCCCCTCCGAGTAAAGTGGGTTTGCATTTGGAATGAGCTCCATTGAAAATGCTCTTTTCCACTTTCATTGCTCATTTTTGTTTCATTTTTAGTAGTATGTATGGTCATTGTTGGGTTTTGGATTCAGAAGAAAACTTTTTGAGATTCTAAATTGGATTCCGGATTCTGAAGTATTTCCTGAAGACGTTCCCATCTCCCCAGAACTATTCGTCTTAGATGCTCACTTTTGACCCTCTTGTCTCATTTCTGAAGTAATATTGCATATTCTCTTATTTAGAAGGCGTCAACTTAATAGAAGAAGAAGACGAGAAGAGGAGTAGAATTCTATTTCATTTCATTTATTACTCTATGTGTGGTTGAGTGACCAGAAGAAGAACACCCCTCTCTAGAGAGGGGGCCCCTTCGGATGAGCTCTGAAGAAGATTTAGAGAGATTTAGAGGATGAAGAAGGAGAAGAGGAAGAGTGTGGGGTGTTGCATTGTGGAATGTACGAATTTCGGGTTCTCAGGATTCTGAAGCTAAGAAAAATTGAAGAGTCAGTGATTCTTGAACTTTTAAATAACTAGGAAACCTTGAAAATTCAAAAAAATTCTATTCCATCTGTGTAACTTTCTTTAGAATTGGTTCACTGGTTAGAGAGATATGGAGTTTTAAAACTTTGGCTCAGAATAAAAAAATTTGGCTCAGAATTCCGTAATTCAGAATCCTCCAGAATGTTAGAGTCTCAAAGTTTCAAAAACCCCAACTTTTTCATAATAGGATTGCTCATCTTAAAATATCTTCATTTACTAGATTTCCCTTCTGCTTTTTTTTGTTGTTCCTCTCTACTTTTTCGAAATTACGAAAACCAGAACCAAGTTTTCGAAATTCAATACTCTTTTTCCCTTGTATTTGCACCTATCGCTCTCTTGATTCATACAGTTTTGTTAAAAAGGCCAAGAAGAAGAAGAAGAGATGTTGCTTTTTTGTGTTTGTTTGCACTGTGATGATGATGCACCTCCTCTGTTACTTTTAGAAGGGATAGTATAGTACTGTTTTTGTTGAAGTTTTAGGGAAGTTTAGAGGCTTAAATTGAGCTCGGAATCGCTAGAAATCTAGGGGTACTATTTTGAAATGAAATGTTTGAAAGATACCTCAAAAAACCGGGGTTTTCAAATTTCTATGCAATTTTAACTAAGAAGGTTTTAAACTTTAAAAAAAGGCAAAAATTGAGGTTAGATGTGTCAGAAATCCAGGAGCACAATTTGAAATTAAAAATTTGAAAAGGCCCCAAAAAATAATTTTTTTGGAATTTTTATAAAATTTTAAATAAGAAGGTTTTAAACTAAAAAAAAACCAAAAATTGAGCTCAGAATCGTCAGAAATCTAGGGGCACAATTTTGAAATAAAAAATTTGAAGGGGACCCAAAAAAATCGATTTTTCAAAATTTTATAAGATTCAAAGTAGTCTACACTGAAATTCCGTCAAAAATAGACTACATGGCTACAATCAATAAAAAAATTTCATTTTTTCGTTATTTTCCATTTCTTCCCGAATATGCCATCTATTCATCTCATTTTTCCCATTTTCCATGACATTTTCCCTTCGCAACCAATTTTTCTCGGCCTTCTCTCTCCTTTTTTTCTGAAGAAAATGCTGTATACATATGCATAATACAAAAATTTTGTTGTTGTTTTTGGCACCTGAGACTGACTGGCTTCATTAGGAACGGAAGGGAGCCTAGAAAAATAAGCAAAAAATGAGATTTGTATTGTTTTTTTTTCTGATTTGAAGATTACAATGAGTGGGTTCTACGTTTTCGGATTACTGTAACTAATTTGGGCCTTCAAAAATTTCACATTCATAATATTGGGAACATGAAGGAAATCAAGAGTGCAAATCTTGAAAATTCGCTATTTTTTCTAATTTTTTTCCAGTTTTGGTCTTAGGTGTATTTTCCAATTTCACTTGATACCAATATGAGCCAAATTCAATCTACTTGTTTGTTTTGACACCAATGCTAGATTATACGACATATTGACTATATAATATCCATTACCATGGTAGCCCATGGGTTAACGGATATTGGATATTCTAGGCGTCATAATGACCAAGATTCTAGATTTTTATTTGAAGAATTATTGTGGTAATAATTCAGCATAAAATTAGGGAAAAAAATCATTCCCATTTAAAATTCGACCTCAAAATTTGCAAACTTCTAAAATAGAGATACAAAAAACCGAACGTTTTCAAATTGCTATATCTTGAGAACCAGTTGATCAATATTAATGAAAATTATACAGATCGATAGGAAATTTTTCAAATTTCTTTTGTGTTTCTGATTTTTCAGAAATTTTCGATTCAGTAGTAATGCTAGCGCCAAAAGTGCACCTGGTCCACTTTTTAATACAGCAATTTTGAATTGATTGATCTCAAGAACCAGCGGACCAATTGTAATGAAAATTATAGAGATCGATAGGAAATTTTTTAGAGACTTTTTTGTGTTTTTGAATTTTTAAAAAAATTTTGATTTTGAGGTGTTAATACTAGCGCCAAAAATGCACCAGCTCCAATCTTTAATACAGAAATTTAAAATTGGTATATCTCAAAAACCAGTGAACCAATTTCAATAAAAAATATACACATCGATAGGAAATTTTTCAAAGATAGTTTTCTATTTTGAATTTTCAGAAGTTGTTAATATAGAGGTAGTAATGCTAGCGCTTAAAGTACACCAGCTCGAATTTTTGAGACCGAAATTTTGAATCTGCTCATCTCAATAGATTTTAATGAAAATTATATGAATCGATAGTGAATTTTTCAGAGATAGCTTTCTATTCTAAATTTTTCGGGAGAAAATTAAATTTTGACTTCTTTCGGAGCAGTCTAATAAAACTTTTCATGCAATTTCCAATTGTGTTTCAGTCTTTCCATTTAAGTGTTTATGAGAGTGTATGTGCCATTCCAAATTCCCCTTATCAGACAAAATTCTCAATATAATTGTTGCCGAGTTATGAGTGTATGTATCAATAACCTCCACGCTTGCCCTTATTCTTCTTATCAATCGTAGTTTTTGAGTTTCAGTAGAGGACAAGAAGAGCCGAAACAGTTTTGTGCATTTTTTTTCATCTGTTCGATTTTCTTTTGATTGGAAAATGGATCGCAGGTGTGTCAATAGGAAGACTTTTGAAGTCGCGAAAAAATTCCAAGTTCCCCGAAATTTTGGTGTACAATCACGTGATCTAGATGATTTTTTGGCACTTTTTTAAGTTTCTGAGCTGGGAAAGACGTGGAAAAAATTTTCCCTTGATTTAGCTAGGCATTCAAAGTGAAATATTTTACCAGCATCCGTCTTTTGTTAGTGAAATTGTGAGTGTTTTAGCTCTTTTTAAATTACTAACAAACATTCAAAAAAATTAGTAAAATTTGCTATCTAACGGTGTAGGTTTTATTGAAATTAGACTAGTGGAAGTGGAAGTGGAATAGTTAGACTTTAACGGCTCTAAAACACCTTAAAAATTAAATTTTTCAAGAAATAAAAAATACAAAAGTATTTCCAAAAAATTTCCTATCAATCTGTATAATTTTTATAAAAATAGGTTTACTTGTTCTTGAGATAAATCGCTCCAAACATTTTGTTCCGAAAATCGAGCCTGGTGCACATTTGGCGCTTGAATTACTAGCTCAAAACACAAATTTTTGAAAAAGCGTAAGATTCAAAATTATTTTTTAAAAATTTCCTATAAATCCATATAATTTTCATCAAAATCGGTTTACTGGTTCCTGAGATATAACAGTTTGAAAATTCTGTCTCAAAAATGGGAGCTGGTGCACTTATGGCGCTAGAGAATCCATGAAAACTAAAATAATTAGAATTTTTTAAAAATGTAATCTTAATCTTCAAAAAATTTCCTATTGATCTGTATAGTTTTCATTAAAATCGAACCACTGGTTCTAAGATATAACGATTTGAAATTTCTGTCTCAAACTGGAGCTCGCGCACCTTTGACGCTAGAATTACTAACTCAAAACTAAAATTTTCAATATTTTGAAAACACAAAACTATTTTCAAAAAAATTCCTATCGATCTGCATAATTTTCATGGAAATTGGTCCGCTGGTTCTTGAGATACAGCGATTTGAAAATTTTCATCAGAATCCTCGGAAAATTTTAATTCAACTTTTTAAAAATCTCAATTCTAGAAACTTTTAAAATTTGAACTAATTTTCAACTAATTTTTTCGCTTATTTTTGGTTAGTTCTCCTCTCAAATAATTTGAGCTAATTTTCCCCTCTTTCTCTCCTTTTCAAGAGCAATCAAGTGAAACAAAAAGAGAAAAAAGAAATTGAAACTTTTTCCCTCCCTTTTCCACCCCATATCACTCCTTCTTCTAATTCAGTCATCTTCTCTCCTTCTTCTCCTAAAAATTTCTCTCGTCGTCTGCGTCTCTCTTCTCTCTCTTTTTCTAATACTTGTGTTGACCAACGTCCCCTATGGACACAACGGCTAACTATCATCATCAGAAGAAGAAAAGGTTTTCGGAGATTTCCGTTTTTTTGTTTCTTTTTTAGGGTTTCTCAGAAAGAGTTTAGAGGGGTTTACTTTTATGAGAAAGTGTCTTTTTGCCCAAATTTTTTGAGGCAAAAACTAGGAGAAACAAGCGAAAATTGACTGATTTGTAGAGTTTTGAAATTTGGAGGAAAATTTTGAATTTTTGAGATTTTCAGATTCTTAGACTTCAGATTCTTCTATTTTGTGAGTTTTAGAGTCTCAGAATCTCATTTTCTAATTTTCCTACCCAGTTTTTTTCGAAAATTGGACATTCCAAAAAAATTCCATTTTCTCACACCTGCCAAAACGAATTCTCTTCTCAAAAACACACACACATTTGGGTGGTAACCTTCAAAAACAAAAATTGTCAGAAATCACATGTCCTTCTACTGTTTAGGTTGGTTTAAAATGTTCCATTAGATGTCCCTACCTCAACAATTAACTCGTCTCATTTATTGCTTCCGTATCATCTCACAGATGTGTCTGTGTCTCTCAATGGGGAGCTTACAAACGTTTATATCTTAAAAAATACAGTGGTTATGAGAAATTTAAAACCGTAGCAATGTGTAAAATTCAATTCTACACATTTTTATAGTTGAAAGTTTTAAGTTGGCACTTTTGGTTCTCGAGATATTAGGGTCTGAAGTAGCGCCACCCCTGAAAATTAGTCCATATCTTTAACTACGTGTAACTCAATAACCAATAAAGCTATCGAAAAATATTTAACAGCAAAATTTTTCAGCATAAAATTTTACACATTTTTACAGTTGAAAATTTTAAGTTAGCATTTTTGGTTCTAAGGATATAAGTGCTTAAAGTTGAGCTTTTGCGTCCCCCGCATTTGCGTGCCCTCTATCTAGACGTCTCTTATCTTTAACTGCCTGTATCTCAAACACCAATGCAGTTATCAAAAATTAACTAACTACAAAATTGCTCAGCATAATATTTTACACATTTGCATTGTTTACAGTATTTTAATAGCTCTATTGGTTCTTGAGATATAAGCGCTTAAAGTTAAGTCCCTGCAACCCCCTCTTTTGAGTGCCCTTTTTCTTTGCGTCTCTTATCTTTAACCCTTTATATCTCAAGAACCAATAAAGTTATCGAAAAATTAATAACTACAAAAATGCTCAGCATAAAATTTTACAGATTTTTATAGTTTAAAGTTTTTGTTTAGCATTTTTGGTTCTCGAGATATCATTGCTTGAAGTTGAGCCTCTTCGCCCCCTATTCTGGGCGTCCCTTCTCTGCGTCTCTCATTTTCAACCGTCTGTATCTCAAGAACCAATGGAATTATCAAAAAATGTTTAACTACAAAATTGCTCAGCATAAAACTTTACACATTTTCATAGTTCACAATATTTTGCTAGCTCTACTGGTTCTCAAGATATAAGCGCTTGAACTTCAGATAGTGAGAGAGTGAGAGACGCAGAGAACTAAATTGTTGCAGTAAGTATGTACTTGTTGGGGGACCCTCTTGTCTGTTGAAATTGAAACCAAAAGGGATGTCCCCTATTTTAGTTTCTTTTCTTCCTGTTTCTAAACTCAAATTTCTCTTTCTTTTTGTGCCTTTTGTGAGCTCTTATTAGCTTGTTTCTAGGATAGCTTCAAAATTCTAGAAAATTTCCAGAAACTATGGAAACAAACCAGGACCACCCTCATCAAAACGGGACCACTCTACCATCACCATCACCATCAGATACTGTAGAAGACGTCGACGAACGTCGTCTGAATCGTGTCGCCTATGAGTATTTGTGTAGGTGTGAGGAAGTTAGAACGTGAGTTTTTTGGAAAATTTTTGAGCTCGCCGTGCTCCAAAGTTTTTAGTTTTTCTATGTTTTCGAATATGCTGAATATGAAAATTTGACTTTCAAATCTCATATTTCTTCAGATGGCTCTCCGAATGCCTCAAAGACGACTCCATTGCATCGATCACGGAGCTCGAAGAAAATCTTCGAAACGGAGTCCTTCTGGCTCGTCTCGGGAACTCTTTCGCACCACAAGTTGTTCCGGAAAAAGGAATTTTTGATATAACCCAAGAGAAATACAAACAGAATGAAGGGGTACCGGTTTATAGACATTCTGATAATATTATGCAGTGGAGAAGGGCAATGGAGAGTGTCAGATTGCCGGAGGTGAGAGTCTTGGATTTTTGGATTCTGGGGAGCTCAAAAACAAGCTTCTAGCTCGATTTTGAGCCGAGTTACAGTCATTCGAAGTTTGCATGAGAGACGCAGACACTCTCGTCGTCTGCGTCTTACACTATTTCTCCGAAAACTTCGAACTACAGTATCTTGGCTCCCAGAAGGCCTAGAGAGTTCGTTTTTGGCTCAAAAGACGGGAAATTTTCTGGAGATTATTTTGAATGTGTTAGCTATATATTTTGAAATTTTGGTTCTGCTTGTGCTTATGTGAGCCGAGATACATCGTTTTGAAGGTTACTGTATCTCACTTTTTCGAACCCTTGAAAACGTTTCTCTAATGAAGGGGGAACATTTTGAGCCTCAAATCATGTCTCTAGCTCGATTTTGAAGCGAGTTACAGTCATTCGAAGTTTGGAGGTTAGAGATGCAGACACTCTCGTCGTCCGCGTCTCTCGCGTGCCCATACTATTTCTCTGAAAACTTTGAACTACAGTATCTCGGTTCCCAGAAGGCATAGAGAACTTATTATTGGATCAAAAAATGTTAAATTTTGTGGGCATCATTTTAGGCAATCAAAAATGTTTTTGTTTTTTTGGCTCTTCACAATAAGCTTGAGAAATATCGTGATTTGTGACCTTCAGCTGTTCCTAAATTTTACATGGATTACTGTGCCTTTTCCAGATCTTCATTCCCGAAACCGCCGACGTCTTCGAGGGTCGTAATATGAAGACCGTATTCTGCCTGTTCGCCCTGGCCACCCTTCTACACAGACAACGAAAAGCACCACCAATGAGGAATCTGGCGGGAAAAGCGAAATTTTCGAGTGAGTTTTTTCAGGGATTCCAATGAGCCTAGTTTTGTGGCTCAAAGATTTTTGGGAGCTTTTTTAAGCAGGGATTTCGGATTTTTTCACTTTTCCATTTTTCAGCCACCGAGCTCGGCGCGGCCAAGGAGAATCTGAAGGACTCCAAACTCCCAGAATTTGGAGACGTTGGAAGTATGCTCTCCGATCGGAAAAATGACGCAAATGCTCAAGCATTGGCAATGACGGCTCTTAAAGAAGCTGTCAAGGAGAAAAATGCGCAAAAAGTTTTGGAGATTTTGAAATCCGCGCCAGCGTCGATTGATTATGTCGAGGAGTCGATGGCTGAGCAATATTTGAATGGGCTCGCAGCGGAGCAAGAGGAAAATGGGGCGGAGTTTACGAAGGTTTATGTGCAAAGTGTGGTCAACTCGGAGAATAGTGAGTTTTTTTGTTTGGAAATTTAGAAAATCAAAAAATTGTATATAATCAAAAAAAAATCAATTTTTTTGTCAAATTTTTACTGAATTCGAAAGCTTCAGTTTCTTAGAGCCAGAAGCTGTTAAAATGTAGATTTTTTCAAAATTTAAAAATTCAAACTCAATCTTCAAAAAATTTCCTATCGAACTGTACAGTTTTCATTAAAATCGTTCCATTGGTTATTGAGATATAACGATTTGAAATTTTTGCATGATTAAGCTTTTTGAAGGTTTGAAGTTTTGGATGCATTAAAATGTAAGGAAAATCAAAATTTTCGAAATTATTTGTACAGAATCTAAAAATTCGAAAAGTTTCCTTTTTATCTGTATAATTTTCATAAAAATCGAACCACTGGGTCTTGAGATATGAAAGTAACAAAAATCGTCCCTTTCCCGACAAGTGTAACCTCCAGATTCCAAAGCCCAGAATTTGTCAAAATTTAATTTTTTTTGAATTTTCAAAGTTATATCTAGATTTCCAGAAAATTTCCTATCGATCTGTATAATTTTCATAAAAATCGAATCTCTGGTTCTTAAGATATAGCAGTTTGAAATTTTGCATGGATTCGAAAATTTGTAAAATCTAGAAGTCTGAAAATCTTAGAATCTTTTACTAAAAATGTTTATATTTTTTACAGAAACTGAAAATTCAAAAAAATTCCCTATCGTGCTGTACAATTTTCATAAAAGTCGGAACACTAGTTTTTGAGATATAATGGTAACAAAAAACCGTATTTTTTATTGTGTTTTACCAGACAAGTGTAATCTCCAGATTGCATGGCTCAGAAGCCGTCAAAATTGAAATTTTTCTAATATTAAAATTGTATCTAGATTTCTAGAAAATTTCCTATCGACCTGTATAATTTTCATTGTAATCGAACCACTGGGTCTTGAGATATGACAATTTAAAATTTTGCATCAACACAGAATTTCATAAATTTGGAAGCATGAAAATTTCAGAATTTTTAATTGGAAAAAAAACTTCAAAATTGTTACAGAATATAAAAATTGAAAATTGCTATCGATCTGTATAACTTTCATGAAAATCAGAAGACTGGTACTTGAGATATACGGGCAACAAATTTAATTTAGATTTTTACAACATTCAAAATTTAACCTTGATCTTCAAAAAATTTCCTATCGATCTGTAGAATTTTCATAAAAATCGGCTTACTTGGTCTTGAGTTACAGTATTTTGAAAAAAATACAGATTTTTTTTCCAGCAAAATCCGCCATGGAGCAACTGGAGACCCTTCTCAACTCCGCCGACGACAACTCCACCAACATCATTCATATCCTCGATCTCCTTCAAATTGAAGACGTCCGTCAATTCGCCACTCACCTCTACACCTCCTTGCTCCGCCGAGCCCAAAAAGAGCACATCCAATTAACCGGGGACCAAGTCCGTGACGTCATCGCTCATGGTAACGCTCTTGTAGAAGTTCGAATTGCTGTGGAGCACGGATCATCAGAAGACGTTCTGAAGGCTCTTCAGAATCCTCATCTGAATCTGGAGCACGTCGAGAAGTCCAACTCCAAGCTGTACTATAATCGCCTCCGAAAAGAGTTTGATGGGCTCGATGAGCAAGATTTCCTGCTCCAAGAGCAACTTGCCTCTATCGTTGCCGAATACTCAAGTATTTCTCCGGAACGTCGTCTGATCCTAGAGCTCAATGGAGCCCTCCAACGTGGAGATTCTGAAGGCGTTGAGGTTATACTAAAAAGTGTGTCTTTTGATTTCTATGTGGAGGAAAATCTGGAGTATTATGTGAAAAGAATGGGGGTTAAGAAGCCTGGAAATGTGGAAGAGCTGAAGAAGGAGTTAGAAGACGTGAATCAAGAAGTGGAGAAGGCTTTTAAGCTCGCGGAGCAAGTGATAAGAATCAACAAGGCAGGAGAATCGGAAAAAGAAGTGAAGAAGGCGTTAGAAGGGCTAGAAGTCGAGGGATACAGAAAAGAGCTTATTGATTGGTACTCAAAAAGGATTCTGAAGGCTTTGGAGGAAACTCAAGAGGGCCCTGATGGATGGTTGGAGCAAGATTTTGAGCTGGGGAAGGTCTATGTGAATTCAAAGGATTTGGAAAGATCTAGAAGCCCACGGGACCCGATTCAAACTACCTATCTTGGGTTACCAGCTCTCAGAGATCATATCCAGGAGGAAAATTTGAATTTCGATAAGTACTACAAGGAAAATGAGGCTCAAATCGTTCGGGGGCAATCTGTGGTTAGAAGACGTCTGGAGCAGAAGCGAGCCGCCAAGGAGGCGGAGCTTAAGAAGGAGCAGGACGAGGCGGCGGCGAAGATCCAGTCGAGATATAAGACTTATAGGAATAAGAAGGATTTGGAGTTGTTGAGTGAGTTTTGGATTCTAAGGCCCTCAATATCTCAAAATCTCAAAATTTCAGAAACCACCACGACCCCATCCCTCTCACTGGTTCGAAAATTCGTCAATCAACTTCCCCGTGGAGAAGTCGACTTCTCAGATGACCTAGAAGTAGCAGAATCGAAAACAGAAGTGTCCAGATTGATGGCATCCAATAGACAGTTGGATAAGAATCTGGAGGAGATGGATGAGAATATTGGATTGCTCATCAAGAGTCGGTTGAACTTGCAGGTAAATAGAGAATAATTTTCTACACAGGTCGGTGAAAAAACCACATTCCTAGCGCTACTTTGAGCCGAATTATGCGCTTTTTAAGTTTCGAGGTTAGAGACGCAGACGACAAGAGACTCTGCGTCTCTCACTCACCAGCACTCTCTCACACCCAAACTTTGAACGACTGTATCTCTGCTTCTAGAGGTGGTAGAAAGGTGAAACTTGGACGGAAATTATTGAAATTCAATTTTACGTATTTGCAGCAAAAATTTGAAACAGTTATCAAAATTTGAAGTAAAGTTATAAGCGATCAAAAAATGCATATTACTTTTCTAAATTGGATTTTCAAAAAATATAGCCTTCCCAGATCATTTCAATTAAAAAATCATGTTTCTATCACCACGTTGAGCCGAGTTATGCGCTTTTGAGGTTTAGAGGTTAGAGACTCAGACGACGAGAGACTCTGCGTCTCTCACTCCCTCACACTCTATCACTCTCAAACTTTGAAGTGGTGTATCTCGCCTTCTAGACGTGCTAGTAGGATGAATCTTGGACAGAAATACTCCAAATTTTTTGGAGGTTTTTAAAATTTTGTTTTCAATCTGTAATTCCGTACAAGAATTATGTTTCTAGGGCTGCTTTGAGCCGAGATACAATTCTTTGAAAAGACGCAGACTGCTAGAAACTCTAGTTGTCTGCGTCTCGATAGCAGGCAACCTAAAAAACTGATTTCGTTATCCATAGAGCGCATTTGAAAACCCATTCATTTCCAGGACGTCATTGCTCATCGCGACAAGACTGCCGCCTCTGCAGAAGATTTCGCTGCTAAAACCGAGGTTTCTGTCAAAAAACAACGAGAAAAATCTTCTGTAGAATCTCTGGAGCAATTGCTGTACTATCTCCAAACCAAGCCGAACTATCTAGCGAATTTGATTGAGAGTAAGTTCTCAATGCTCAATAAGTCATAAATTTGAAGCTTCCAGGTCTCCGTGAGAAGCGTACCGAAATGATGACCGATGTCGTCTCGCCGATCTTCGGATTCCTTAGCGATAATAGAGAGCAGTTCCTTTTTGTTCGCTTACTCTGTGAGCTCCTCGGTCGAAATGTGGCTCAACTTCGTCTTATCGAAGACTTCCACACGAATCACTTTATGAATGCCACTGCAGACATCGTCAAGCTCTCCTCCTTCGACAATATTCTCTCAGATCCGTGTCAATCTATCATCGAAGAGCTCACCAACTTTGTCGACGAGGAATCCCGAGTGAAAACGTTCCACTTGGATCCCGTAAAACTTTATGAGGACTTGTACCAACAACCAACCGAATCTGCGGAGAAGGCACTCCAGGATACTACGGTATCTGACATCCTGAGCAATTCCATTTCGTTTTTGGCAAAGTGGAGTGAGCGATTTATGGATGCCGTGTTCGAGAACTTCAAGTTGCCTCAAAGTTGTGTTTATATGACATCTTATTTGGAGACAGCGTTGAGACATCATTTCCCAGCGGCTACGGCGATGCAGATTGATCAAACGGTGGCGATGTTTGCGTTTAAGGTAAGTATTAAGGGTTTGAGAGCTTTACTACGGTATTCTTCACAATTTGGTGAAAAAACCACATTCCTACGACCACTTTGAGCCGAGTTATGCGCTTTTGAAGTTTGGAGGCCAGAGACGCAGACGACGAGAGACTCTGCGTCTCTCCCTTCCCTATGCTCTATCACTGTCCAACTTTGAAGCGCTGTATCTCGCCTTCTAGACGTGCTAGAAGAATGAAACTTGGACAGAAAAATTTCGAATTTTTTGGAGATTCTGAAAATTTAGTTTGTGTTTTTCACTGTTTAGTGAATGATTCGTGTTTTTACGATAACTTTGAGCCAAGGTACGCGCTTTCAATGTTTGGAGGTTAGAGATGCAGACAACTAGAGACTCTGCGTCTCTCACCCCACCACACACTATTGCCCGCAAACTTTGAAGCGGTGTATCTCACCTGATAGAAGTACGAGAAGAATGGAACTTGGAGGGAAATGTTCCGAATCGTCTGAAAATTCGGCTCTATCGGCGAAGAACGGTCCCATGGGACAAGAACGGTCCCTTGCGACAAGAACGGTCCCATGTGTACCTATCGGCGAAGAACGGTCCCATCCGACAAGAACGGTCCCATGAAAGCTATAGGAGAAGAACGGTCCCATGGTACCTATCTGAGAAGAACGGTCCCATGCGACATGAACGGTCCCATGGAAGCTATAGGAGAAGAACGGTCCCATAGTACCTATCGGAGAAAAACGGTCCCATGCGACATGAACGGTCCCATTGAGGCTATCGGAGAAGAACGGTCCCATGGCACCTATCGGAGTAGAACGGTCCCATCCGACAAGAACGGTCCCATGAGATTTAGATATCCGTGATCTGTTTTAACTTGCGATTTTTCACCAATGTGTAATCGAATTGATCGTCTGATTGTAATTTCGTTGTCAGATCCGTTGTCTACTTAAGCTTGCAATTCTTCTTCGAATACGTAATCGGACTGGTATTGAGAAATATAATTGAACTGTTCTTGAGACACGTAGTCGGCTTGATCCTCTGATTCTTCTTCCTTTTTGTTATCTTCTTGAACTCGCGATTCATCTTCGAATACATTGGCAGATTATTCTTGCGATTACTTTGAGGATCGTTGCATGAACTAATAGAAAGGCTTTCAGAAAAGTTCTTATAACCTGGTTTCTCCTCATCTTTTTCACTTTAGCCATAAAACAAAGTAGTGTAAATTCACTAAAGAAAATTGTAACATTGTAACTTCTAGGATAGGTATTGGCTATCACTTTGACATGTAATCACATTTGTGACTTGCGATTACTTTGAGGATCGTTGGATGAACAAATCGAAAGGCTTTCATAAAGGGCTTTCAGAAAGAAAGGGCGCTCTATTTGACTAAATCCCATGGGACCGTTCTTGTCTGATGGGACCGTTCTTCTCCGATAGGTACTATGGGACCGTTCTTCTCAGATAGCTTCCATGGGACCGTTCATGTCGCATGGGACCGTTCTTCTCAGATAGGTGCCATGGGACCGTTCTTCTCCTATAGCTTTCATGGGACCGTTCTTGTCGGATGGGACCGTTCTTCGCCGATAGGTACACATGAGACCGTTCTTGTCGCAAGGGACCGTTCTTGTCCCATGGGACCGTTCTTCGCCGATAGAGCCGAAAATTCTAAAAATTTAGTCGTTATTTTATATTTTAGTTTAAAAAAATCGTTCTTCTAGGCCTATTTTAAGCCGAGTTATGCGCTTTCAAAGTTTGAAAATTAGAGACGCAGACGACGAGAGATTCTGCGTCTCTCGCTCCACCACACTCCATCACTGTCCAACTTTGGAGCGGTGTATCTCGCCTTCTAGATGTGTTAGAAGAATGAAACTTAGACAGAAATGCTCCAAATTTTTTGGAGATTTCAAAAATGTAACTTTCAATTCATTATTCAGTAAAAAAATCGCGCTTTTAGAGCTATTTTGAGCCGAGTTACAAACATTTGAAGCCTCGAGGCACTCTAACTATCTTCGAAACTTTGCAAACCTATATCTCGGCTCCCAATCATCCCAGAAGCCTAATATTACTAGCAAATTGTTCCAAATTTCATTAACTTTCCGTTTACAAAAACAAATTTCAGGTCTTCCTCTCCCACCACCTCACCTCGCCACGAAGCCTTTTCCGTGCCCTTGGAAAGCAAATCACCGACGATGCCACACAACGCCTCGAGGCTATTATCCATTTCACAGAAAACGCGGTGGCTAATAAGGGATACGCTAACAAGCTATGGTTCCTGTCGTTGTTGAACGCCAATGTTCATGTCATTCATCGGAAGTTTATGTGAGTTTTGATTTAGGGATACTGTATATCGACTTCTAGTAGTTCTAGAGCCTTCGTTTTTGTACCAATTTTTCTGGAATTTTTTTCTAGTTTTTAATTTCAGCGAATACATCAACAAAAACGTCCGAAATGTCGCCCTGGACGACATTTACTCCATGAACGAGTTCACCCAATTTGATCCATTCCACAAGCCGACTCTTTCCCTCATCGATAAACACCTCCAAACAGTCATTGAGTGTCTTCGAAAACACAAAAAGGACATTTCCGAGGGTGCCGAGGATCAAATCGTGACTCTTATCGAATCCATAGACGATGTGGCGGCTTCTGACGGTGTCGTCATGTTACAGCTGCATCCGTCACCGAATGAGATGTTGCCCGATGGAACGCAAGCTCATTTGTTCACCCGGGCGAAGAAGCAAGTGGTGGAGTTGTTGTTGGAAGGGGTGCCGGGAAGTGATGTGGAGCAGTTGTTGGAGCAGGAGAAGGTAGGGTATTTAATTTGGAACAATTCGGTCCAAGAACCAAGTCTTTAGCTCATCTGGGAGCCTAGATAGGAAGCTTTGAAGTTTGAGAGGCAAGAGTCTCTAGTTGTCTGGGTCTCTCCAAACTTTGAAGGTTCATAACTCGACTACCAAAAGAGATACAAGTTTGATTTTTCGCAGAGAGATTTGGTATCCATTTTGAAATATTTCAGTTTTAGTTTCATTTTTCTAGCTTACCTGGGACCCGAGATATGGCGCTTTGAAATTTAGGTGACGAGAGTCTCTAGCTGTCTGAATTTCTCCAGACTTTGAAGGTTTAAAGCTCGCCTGCCAAAATAGCTAAATCTTTGATTTTCGACTACAAAATTAGTAGGCAGTTTTCAATTATTTTGGTGTTTGTTTCAGTTTTCTAGCTCATTTCTGAACCGATATATGAAGCTTTGAAGTTTAGGAGGCAAGAATCTCTAGCTGTCTGCGTCTCTCTAGACTTTGAAGGTTCATATCTCGGCTGACAGAAAAGCTAGAGCTTTGGATTTTGGGTACAAAATTTGATGACAATTTTCAAATATTTTAGTTTTAGTGTCATTTCTCTAGCTCATCTCTGAGCCGAGATATGACGCTTCAAAGTTTGGGATGCGAGAATCTCTAGTTGTCTGCGTCTCCCCACACTTTGAAGGTTCATAACTCGCCTCCCAGATGAGCTAGAAACATGAAATTAGACAGAACTGTCTCAAATTTTTAGACCTGACAATTTCAGGTCTCCCCGGAACTCAAAACCATCCAAACTGAGCTCAAAAAAGATCTGGAGCAACTCGAAGAGGATGGTCGTACGACCCACCACGATAAGTATCAATCCATCGTCACAGACATTGCCAACGACATTCGACTTCATGAACGACGTCAACGAGAACGGGCGGAGCAGAAGAAAAGCATTGCGGCGACACGAAGAAAGCTAATGGAGCAGCGAGAGGAGTTGAATGAGAAGCTGGCAAGATATGAAGAGTATCTGGAGACGTGTTTGCAGAATCTCTCCCGTACCTCCCGACGTCTTTCATTCCGTCCCAACACCAAGGAAGCCGGAAAAATCCAAAAGGAACGTGCTTCTTTGGACCAAATCAAGACCTATAAGAGTTCAGCTGAGAAGCTATTCCGCAAGGGAATAATTAAAGAAATAGCCGGATATCAGACGCCAAAACGGATTTCAAAATTGTCTGTGGAGATTTCATCGACCGAGGAATCTGGAGTTTTCTCGGTGGCACTTACGGAAGGAAAGGTGGCTGTTGGAGATGCCACGTTGCAGTTCCAGGTGAGAGTGAGCTATTAAATGCACATTTCCGTTCCTTCAGAGTACCAAAAATTACATTAAAAATTAGTGAACTACTCGTTTGAAGTCCATTCTCCCTGTTCCTTCCGCGCACTCCACCTCTGAAAATGTCCCTTATCTTTAATCGTCTGTATCTTGAGAACCAAAAGCGCTATCAAAAAACGGTAAACTATGAAAATGTGCAAAATTGAATGTAAAACATTTTTGTAGTTGACAACTTTTTGATAACTTTATTAGTTTTTCAGTTATCAGCGCTTGAAGTTGGGTTCCCATCTCTCTGTCTCCGCCCTTCTCGGCTTGACGCGCCCGCGCCCTCTAGTTTTCACCGCTCGTATCTCAAGAACCAAAAGTGGTATCAAAATACTGTGAACTACGAAAGTGTGCAAAATGGAATGTAGAATATTTTTGTAGTTGACAATTTTTTCATAACTTTCTTGGTTCTCGAGATATAAGCGCTTGAAGTTAAGTTCCTGCCTCCCCTTTCTTTTCCATGCGCGCGCTCCCTCTCAAGAGGTCCCTGGACTTTAACCATCTGCATCTTGAGAACGAAAAATGCTATCAAAATATTTTAAACTATAAAAATGTGTAAAATTAAATTTTAAACATTTTTGTAGTTGACAACTTTTTGATAACCTTCCTGGTTTTCAAGTTATAAGCGCTGGAAGTTTAGTACCTGCCTCCATCTCGCCCCTTTCTGCTTAACGCGCTCTCTAGTTTGCATCGCCTGTATCTCGAGAACCAAAAGTGCTGTCAAAATACTGTAAACTATGAAAATGTATAAAATTAAATTTAAAACATTTTTGTAGTTATAAATTTCCTTATAACTCTAATGGTTCTTGAGATATACGCGCTCAAAGGTGACCCATTTTCCAAAATTCAAAATTTCCAGGATCTTCTAAAATCCGAAAGTCTCTCCGAGCCCACCTACACTCTAATTGGAATGGTTGTGTTGGATGTGAAGAAATCGATTCAATACATCAATAAGAAATTCTATAATAAGTGATTCGCTTTTTTTATGACAAAATGATTACTATAAAAATCCCCACTATTACCGGTTCCTGTGCCCTGCAATTTTTTACTTAATTATCGTTTTGTGCTTTTTCGAAAAAAAATAAATGTTTATTTCAAGTTTTATTTTAGGCCATTCAGAAGTCTACAAGATTCATTTCAAGAGAGTTTTTTATCTACATTTTTTGCGAGAATTATTGCTTTTTGTTTCAAAAGAGAGAGATCCGACAAAAGAAAATCGACTCGGGACAGAGATCGGGTAGATCAGGGGAGAGAAATCTATATACAAAGTGAAGTTTTTTTGTTAAATTCATTGGATTTAAAAGTTCCGGGGCCTCTATCCTCGTTTCGTGTCCTCGTTCATCGTTTTCGTGATCAAATGCGGCAGTTCGCTAATGTCCTCGAGCTGAAAATCAAGGGATTTCGAAATTGTCCGATGGAGCGCGTTTGCACTCACGAAATAATCCGAATACTGTGCCAACGTTTCGCGAGTGCCCACACCAGTCATCACAGCGACGCTGGCTCGGAGCCCGGCAACTTTTCCCATTTTCAAATCGGCAATCGTGTCGCCAACCATCAGTGTTTCCTGTAAAATAAGATGGTTGCTTCGAAAGTGCGCTCTATGGAGAATCTGGCTCAGAAACGCTCAAAATTGACCGTTTTTTACCCGGTTTTCTCATAAATTCTCAATGGAGCGTACTTACCTTCAATTCTACATTCAACCGCTTGCAAATCTGGATGGCACAGTGTGGTGATGGCTTTGGCACTATTCCAACGTCGTTTCCGCAAATTATCACGTCAATGAGCGGGATCACACCCATCTTGTTCATTTGATCAATAGTGGCAGCTCTGGAAATAGTTGGGCTTAGGCTTAGAGGCTTAGAGGCTCAGGCTTAGTGGCTTAGGCTTAGAGGCTTAGGCTCAGAGGCTAAGGCTTAGAGGCTTAGGCTTAGAGGCTTAGGCTAAGAGGCTTAGGCTTAGAGGCTTAGGCTTAGGCTTAAAGGCTTAGGCTTACCTCGAATCGGCAGTACAAACGGCAATCTTGATACCCATTGATTTGAGTGTGTTGAATAGTTTTGGCATATCACACACTGGCCACATCTCACCGGGCGATGCTTCTAGAACACATCCATGAGTGATGGCGTCGGCTTCTACGGGCGTTAAGCCGAATGTCTGAAAACCCCACATTTGAAGGTGCAAGGCCTCTCATTATTAACAATGAACAGAAATTTCAAAATAGTAGAATCAAAAACCAGTTTCCTAGCTCATCTGGAACCCGAGATACAGCGCTTCAATGTTTGGCAGCGAGAGAGTGTGGGGAAGAGGGAGAGCGCAGACGACGAGGCACTCTGCGTCTCTCACCCCACCACACTCTCTCCTCCATCTTTGAAGCGCTGTATCTCGGCTCCCAGGTGAGCTAGAAGGATGAAACTTTGATAGAAGTATAGGAAATTTTTCAAATTATCAGCTTATCAGATTCATTGATCCAAAGATTAAGATTCTGGCACAATTTTGAGAGGAGATATGGATTTTTCATAGTACGATACTTTAAGAAAGTTCTGTATTCTATTTCGATTGAAAAATCAGCTTTGTAACTTATCTGAAACCCGAGATACAACGCTTCAAAGTTTGAGAGCGAAAGAGCGTGAGGAGGAGGGAGAGCGCAGACAACGAGATACTCTGCGTCTCTCACCCCACCACACTATTTCTCCTCAATCTCTGAAGCGCCGTATCTCGGCTCCCAGATAAGCCAGAAACTTGGTTTTTAGCTAGAATTGTTTAGAACTGAATTTTGAGTCGATTTGTGCCTTTTAATTTCTATAATCTGTGCCTCCAGTTTCCAAATTTCCCACCTACCTGGAGAGTCAACGAGATGTCTTCACGAATGCCGGTCAGTGTCTTCTCGGCAAGTGCGCCCATTGAAACCTGAAACCAACGAAATTTTGAAATGACATCATCTGGTCCCTTTGGCACAATGCCAAACTCGAGATTGATGATGAGCAAGCAATCCAGGGGATTTCCCTGGGGAAAGTTTGTTTTCTCTGGTCAGGTGGTCCCCCAAATTTGGTTAGCTTGGGTCTCAAAGATTGGAATCCTTTTACTAACCTTTCCCGCAACCGGATCGACTCCCAGTGTCTTGTAGATAGCTGGTCCGACGCGTAGATTCGTCGCGGCTTCCAGAAGTCTTACTGTAGTATTTGCATACGGCATCCACATTTTGTTAAAGTCCAGGAGGGTGCCGTCCTTGTCGAAGATGATCAGCTTGACGCCATTGTTCGGTGATGATGACATGGTGGTTTGAGGAGGAGGATGTTAGTACGTGTTAGTGGTCCTGGAAATTTGAAATGTGAAAATAAAAGAATAGAGAATGAAAAATAACAAAGAATGGTATAGAGATCAGTGCTCTAGGATGTCTGGAAGCCGATTTATAAGCGTTGGAAGGGATGATAGGATCGGATTACTTTGAGCGATTATATCCCAAAAACAAAGAGAGCTAACATAAAATTTTTAACAGCAAAAATATTGGAAATTCAATTTTACACATATTTTAAATTACAAATATCTTTATTGGCTCCTGAGATACATGCGGTTAAAGATAAGAGACGTCTAGGAAGGGGACGCCCAAACGAGGGGTGGATAAGCGCTTATATCTCAAGAACAAGAAAAGCTATCACAAAATTTTTAACTGCAAAAATGTTTGGAATTCAATTTTACACATTTTCTGAGTTGTAAATTTCTGATAACTGTTATGGTTTTCAAGATACAGATGGTCAAAGACGAGGGACCTAAGAAGGGGGAGCGCGCGCGTTGAGGAAAAGGGAAGTGATTTCAGACGGGTATATCTCAAGAAGCAGAGAAGCTATCATAAAATGTTTAACTACAAAAATGTTCCAAATTCAATTTTACATATTTTTTAGGTTGTATTTTTTCAATAACTGTCATAGTTCTTAAGATGCAAACGGTTAAAAACAATGTACCTTGGAGAGAGAGCGCGCGCATTGTGGAAAAAAGGGAGGCAACTTCAATTGCTTATATCTCGAAAACAAAGAAAGCTAACATGAAATTTTTAACAACAAATATATTGGAAATTCAATTTTACACATTTTTCTAATAGACCATTTTTTGATATCGTAACTGGTTCTCAAGATACAGACAGTTAAAAACTGACCAGGGAACGTTCTCCAGGGGGGTCAAAAGTTTTTGATGATATTTTGGCAGAAGATAGGAGACAGTGTGCCAAGAACAATCACAAAATATTAGCGGCCCGTTTTGAGGTTCCGAGGAAATAATTGAATTTTTGTGATTTTCGAAAAAATTTTGGTTCGAGCTGTTCTAACCCCGATATTTTCGTTCATATCAAAGATTTTTGCGATTTCTTTTTTGTGTTTTGTAGCTGATAAGATGCTCTTCAAAAAAGTCTCTTGGCTTAACATTCCACCATGCTCTGGAAAAATGATATTGCACAATATGTGGAGTCTTCCAAACTACCGCTACCTCAAAAATCATATCCTAGGGATAGGGGGAGTGGTGGCATCATGTTAGATAGAAAGCTCATGGCTAACAAAGCATAATAGCACACCAAAACATAGGGGTCACCGCGAAGTTACGAGACTTTTTTCGATTTTTTCTAAAATTTTCGAAATTTCATCGTATACCTATACGTCGATTGTCGAAAAAACTGCGAAAATTGAATCGCTTCAAAGCTACTTCGTTTTAGCGTTGTGTGGTTAACTAGCACTTATTTGTTTCAAAACAGCACCCCACTTCTTTATTTCAGCAACTTTCCGATTTTGAGAATTTTAGTACAAAATTCAACGTATAGGTATACGATGAAATTTCGAAAATTTTAGAAAAAATCGAAAAAAGTCTCGTAACTTCGCGGTGACCCCTATGTTTTGGTGTGCTATTATGCTTTGTTAGCCATGAGCTTTCTATCTAACATGATGCCACCACTGCTCCTATCCCTAGGATATGATTTTTGAGGTAGCGGTAGTTTGGAAGACTCCACATATTGTGCAATATCATTTTTCCAGAGCATGGTGGAATGTTAAGCCAAGAGACTTTTTTGAAGAGCATCTTATCAGCTACAAAACACAAAAAAGAAATCGCAAAAATCTTTGATATGAACGAAAATATCGGGGTTAGAACAGCTCGAACCAAAATTTTTTCGAAAATCACAAAAATTCAATTATTTCCTCGGAACCTCAAAACGGGCCGCTAATATTTTGTGATTGTTCTTGGCACACTGTCTCCTATCTTCTGCCAAAATATCATCAAAAACTTTTGACCCCCCTGGAGAACGTTCCCTGGTGAGAGCACATTGTACCAAAAGATGAAGAGTTAGAGGAACAGAGAAAAGCACTTCTAGACTTTTTTGTGGAAAAATTTACCTTATTGGAGGGTTAGTAAAGAAGAGTGAGTGTTAGTAAAGGTTGTTAGTTGAGAAATATTCAAAAATGTTAAAATTGGCGGTAATTTGAATTTTTTGAGTTTTTGATAAAATCTTGTGGGAGGATTTCACGAGGAAAATTGGGATTTTTCAAATTTTCAAATTTCGAAAATTCAGAATCTAAAAAACTTGTGAAATAAGAAGTTACAGATTCTGGAGCTTCTAAATCTAGAAATTCGGGCTCTAAATTTCTCACTCAATTTTGCACGAAAAAAAATTTAGCCTTCAAAAAATCCTCAAAATCCTCTTAAAAACATCATTCCAGCCGAAGATTTCCCAAAAGATTTTCCGCTTTTTTTCGCTTTCCGAAATCCCAAAAACCACTCCCTCTGTCTCACGAGCTCTTTCTCTGCGTCTCTCAACTCTCCTACTCTCTCGTTTCGAAAGTTTTGAATAATTCGGGAAGAGGGTCCCCGCCCGAAAAAAAATCCGAACTTTTTTTGTGAAGAGGAAGAAGAAGATGTCAACGACGTCTTCAGAATATTCAGAAATTTTAGAGAGAATAAGAGACGCAGAGAAAAATTGAAAATGCGGGGGTATAGAAATTTTGAAGTCTGAGCATTCAAAATATCAGTAGAAGAAGGAGGGGAAAATCAAAGCCTATAATTTTGGAGCCAAATTTTTCGAAGAGAAAACAAGATTTTGTAGTTTGTAGTCGTCAGAATTCTTAGTCATGAAATCTGATGACGTCGAAAATTTCAGATGACCCAAAAAAAAATTTCAAAATTTTCACAAAAAAAGAAGACCACAGGTACAAACACCTGTTTCCCCCTGCTTGTCCAAATTGAAATTACGTCAAAACCCATTATTATTTTTTCGCGCCGAAATTCACACAGTCTTGTCGTCAAACATGTGACGGCGGGGGGCTCAAGCTCTTCCACAATTTACTTAACTTTGTTCTTCTCTTTTTGTGTAAGAGGAAATGAGTGAAATTCCAAAAGTAAATAATGGGGTGAGAAAGTCGAAAGGAGGAGGGAAATGGAGGGAATTTGAAAATGAGAAAAATGTAGATCAAAAGATCCAATTTGGCTTGAAAACCAGCTTCCTAGCTCATCTGGAACTCGAGATACAGCGCTTCAAAGTTGGAGAGCAAAATAGCGTGGGGAGGAAGGAGAGCGCAGACGACGAGAGACTCTGCGTCTCTCACCCCACCACACTATGTCTCCTACATCTTTGAAACGCTGTAACTCGGCTCCCAGATGAGCTAGAAGGATGAAACTTTGATAGAAACATAGGAAATTTTTTAAATTATTAGTTTATCAGATTCATTTTAATCCAAAGATTAAGATTCTGGCTCAATTTTGAGAGGAGATATGAATATTTATAGTACGATACTTTAAGAAAGTTATGTATTCCATATTGGTTCAAAAACCAGCTTTCTAGCTTGTCGGGAACTCGAGATACAGCGCTTCAAAGTTGTAGATCGAGACAGCGTGAGGAGGAAGGAGAGCGCAGACGACGAGAGACTCTGCGTCTCTCACCCCACCACACTATGTCTCCTCCATCTTTGAAGCGCTGTATCTTGGATCCCAGATGAGCTAGGAGGATAGAACTCAGATAGAAATATTCCAATTTTTTTGGAGATTTTATACATTTAGTTTCCAAGCTATGGGTCAGTAAAAGAATTGTGCCTCTAGGGACATTTTGAGTCGAGTTACGATTATTGGAAGTCTTATAGCCGAAATTTTAGATTTTGGGTTTTCAAAATCTTGAGAATAAATTAATTCTTAGAATCCAACGAAAATCTAAAGACTATAATTTCAAGACATCTCTAGCAAGTTTTTTTGTATTTTCTAGACCCTTTTATTGTGTTTTTAAACCTCAAATTTTGTAGGCGTGGATTTAGAGGTGTCAGAAGCTCAGAAAACGAAATTTTGAAGCTCTAAAGAACTTGGCGTTGGATTTTCTATGAATTTGCGATTTTGGGAACTTTTCTCTTCCAAGAATCTTGAAATTTCAAACTCCATGAAGTAAGGCAAAAACGAAGCATCATTCGAAGAAAAATAAGAAGAAGATGATGATGGGGCAAAAATGAATCCTCTTCTCCTCATTTTTCTTCTCTATTCTCCCCCTATTCAATTAGCGTCCTATTCTTTTTCTCTCTTCTGAATGTATGTGAGAATCCTGCTCTCCTGCTCTTTTTGTGCTCTTTTTTTCTCTGAAAATGCAATGGAATATACTCGGATTTCACTTAAGAGAGAGAGAGAGGGAGAACAATTCACACGCCCTCCTCTCGAGTTTCTCCATTTTTTTTGAGGTCGGTTTTTTTGGAATTTCAGAATTTCAGATTTTGAACTCGGTTCTATTGAGGTGATGTCATATTGGAGGAATTTCAGACAAAAAAAAATTTCAGATGACGTCAGGATTATGGTGACAAAGGAGATGGAAGATAAAAAGTTTAAAATAGAAGGGGATTTGAAGTTCTGATAGTGGGAGTAGAAAAGTAAGGATGAGGTTTTTGGAGATTCAGAAAATTTCAGATTTGAAAAATGGAGAATTTGGTGGATTCAGGTTTTTAGAATCTTAAGGTACCAAAATTTTAGAAACTAGGAAATCTAAATTCAAGATGTCACAGTCGGGAAGATTCAGAATCAAAAAATCTTCATATTTTGAGAATTCTTTAGAAATTATTGAAAATTCTTTAGAAAAATTTTGGAACCTTTTTGACTTCTTCAAACTCTTCCAATAAACTTCAAAATTTTCTAGAAGTCTTCAGAGTCTTCTAGAATCCTTTAGAATCTTCCAGAAGTTTTTTGAAAAAAACCTTCAAAATTTTTCAGAAGTCTTGAGCGTCTTTTAAGACTATTCAGAATCTTCTATCTGTCTTCTGAATACTTTAAAATCCGTCAAAGCGTTTCAAAAGCCTCCAGAATCTTTTAGAATCTTTCACAATTCTTCAGAATTTTCCAGAAGCCTTCGGAATCTTCTAGAATCTTTTTGAGTCATTCAGAAATCTCCAGGGGCCTCCAGAATTCTCTAATACTTTCAAAAATCCTTGAATTTCTACCTTAGCTTCATTGGAATCTTTTAGAAGGCTTCAGAATCTTGTAGAATTATCTAAATTCCTCCAGAATAATTGAGAAATCTTTAGACTACTTTAAACCTTTCATAATCCTCCAAAGCCTTCCAGACTCCTCTAGCTACCTTCAAAATCTTGAAAACCTTTTTTCTTTCCTAATCTATTTTTACCCATTTCGAGTCTAAAAATAACCTTTTTCAATTCTATAAAAGAATTTTTTTCAATTTACGTCAACCTAGCATCCCTAACCTAATCTCTTCTTCCCTTGTCTAGTGCTCTTAGAAAACATAGAAAAAATCGATTGAATCAGAAGAATTCAAGTTTTAAGAAATGGAAATTCAAGAAGGAAGAAAATAGCTTGCTCACTTTTCTCACCAATATTTTGAAAAGAAACTGAAAAACAGAAAACTTTAGAGAGAATAGAGGAAGCAAGTAATTAGAAAGAAGAAAATTGGGTCGGAATACGGATAACATATGCACAGATGGAAATTTTGGAATTTCAAAATCTACAGTACCACCTAAGCCTAACCTATCCTCTAGTCTCAAGAGCACCCCAAAACTAAAGGATCCCCCCAAAAAAAGAAGACAAAAAAAGCACGAAATCTCCTAGGGGAGTTGTGCACAACACAAAGAAGAAGTGAGAGCATCTTCTTCTCCTTTTCCCCAAAAAAAAAAACTTTCCTTTCCAAAAAAAGTGGGCGTGGCCTCAGGGAGAAGGCGGAGGCGAAATCAAATTCTGTCTCTAGCTCCTCTTCTTTTTTCTCTCAAAACCAGCTGGAAAGAAGAGGAAGAAAAGGAAGAAGACGTTGACGTCTTCTTTTCTTTTTGGAAATTTTCAACGATGAGCTATAGAAGGGCAGTAACGTCATTTTTAGGGGGGAATTTTGGGGAACAAAAGGAGGAGAGTTGTGGGAGGAATTTGGAAGGAAGGTGTTCTTCCTCTGGAAATGGGAGAAGATGACGTGATTTGAAGAAAGTTTGATACTCAGTTTAGGCAGCGAAATTGAGTTTGATAGCCAGCCAGGAATGGTAGCAGCAATATTGAAACCGTGGAAGAGTGTCAAACCAAAAGTTGGAAAGATCATCAGAAATTCAGAATCTCATATTCTTTCAGAACCCTTCAGAATCCTTTCTGAACCGTTCAAAATTCTTCAGAATCCTATAGAATCTTCCAGAAGTCCTCTGGACCCTCTACAATCCTTCAGATTTTCCAAAAGGCTTCAAGATACTTCGGAATCCATCAGAATCTTCCAGAATAATCTAGAGTTCTTCAGAATCTTCCAGAATCCTTAGAAGTGTCCTCCAGAGTTCTTCAAACGCTTCCAGCAAACTTCAGGATACCTTAAAGCCATCAGAAATCTTTAAGATACCTCTAGAAGTCTTCAGAATCTTTCAGAATCCTGTGGTAACCTCAAATTCTTTTGGAACTCTCTAGAATCCTTCCAGAATCTTCCAGAAATCTTCTGACCCCTTTACAATCCTTCAGAATTCTCCAGACTCCTCCAGAATACTTCAGGACGTTTTGAAACATTTTAGAAATTTTTAGACGTCTTCAAATTTTTTCAGACTTTTTCAAAACCCTTCAGAATCCTTTTGATCCTTCAGGAATTCTTTAGAATCTTCCAGAAGTCTTTTGAAGTTTCCAAATTTTTCAGGCATCTTCAAAAAAAGTTCATAATCCTTCAGAATTCTTCAAAATTTTCTAGAATTATTAAAATTCCTTTGTAATCTTTCAGAAGTCTTCTGGAGCCTCCAGACGTCTTCAGACTTCTTCAAAAGTCTTCTGAACTCTTGTGAATTTTTCAGAATTCTCTAAAATCCTTCAAGACCTTCCAGATGTCTCCTGAACCCTCCAGAATCCTTCAGAATCCTTTTGACCTCACCAGAATCCTTTAGAAGTTTCCAGAAGATTTCAGAAAAACTATGAGAGTTTAAAATGCTTTCAGACACATTTAGAAGTCTTCAGAAGCCTCTAGAATGTTCCAGATTGCCCCAGAACCTTCTAGAATTCTTCAGAATCCACATCTTCACTTTTCAGATTCTATGAATCTTAGTAACCCTAGATTTCATGATCCCACAATTCTTGGAGTTTTGAATCATCCAAAATGTTGCTCTCTAGGAGCCCACAACTTTCAAATTCCTTTTTTTTCAGATTTGTCATCCAAAAGATGACGTGACATCTTCTTCTTCTATTTCCTCCTCTCCTCTTGACTACAGTATCCCTTGGTGACTCACAAAGTGAGCCACTTATGTTTTGCTCCAAAATCAAGTGGATTTTTCTGAGGACTCTTGTTTTTCTAAACAAGGAAGCTAGGTGGAAGAAAAAAGTGAGAAAAATTTGGAAACTGGAAAAAGTTTAAAGCGAAAATTGGGGTAGACAAATGAAAAGGTGTTGGGAAAGGAAAGAAGAAGAGTGAGAACTAAATTATAGCTGGGAAAATTTTGAAAATGGAAATTAGAGCTGGATTTTTGAACATTTGAGATTCTGTTTGACTCTAAAATCTGGAAATCCTTGAAATTTTGAGATTCTAAACTAAGCTTCGCCCCTTTTTTTTCTACTTTGAACTCCTTTCGGTATCAATTTCAACATGGAGACAAAAAAATTTGGGGACCCCAAAATTCCTCAAATTTTTCTTCCCTTTGACGTCACAAGAATGTGCGAAAAACTGAGGAAACCTTCCTTCTGTGATTCGATACTCTTCCCTTCTTCTTTTCCTTATACCATAGATGACGTTAGGAGAAACAGAAGAAAGAGGAAAAAGAAGAAAGAAAGGAAGTGAAATTTCTGAAAACTGAAAGAAAATCCATCACCACGAGAAAAAGATGTCTAGGGGGAGACATCCGGGTCACATCATACGAAGAAAGACTGAAGATTTTTTTTGAAAAAAAGGCAAAATTTTTTGGGCATAGAAAGGGGGGGGTGTCCATGGAGAAGCAATAAAACGCTGAGGATTTTCTGGTCAACATAGATTTTAGGAGTCCCTTGGTACACGTGTGCTAACAAGGGATACGGTAGGCGGGCAATGAAAACAGAAGAATATAAAGTTGGGCTCAAAAAGGGGATACTGTACTTGCAATGGCATCTGACGGCGAACGTATGTATTTATCATTGATAGATAGCTTTCAGGATTACTGAATCTTCTAGAAGCATTTTGAGCCAAGAATCAGCTTTCTAGCATATCTGGGAGCCGAGTTATGACCATTTAAAGTTTCGAGGTTAGAGACGCAGACAACGAGACACTCTGCGTCTCTCACCCCTCTCCCAAAACTTTAGATGCTCATATCTCGGAACCCAGAAGAGCTAGAAGGATGAAACCTAGACGAATGCATTTGAAAAGTTTTCAAGTTTCATTTGCACCAAAAATCACTTTTTTACGACCATTTTGAGCCGAATTATGGCCTTTTGAAGTTTTGAGGTTAGAGACGCAGAGAAGCAGACACTCTAACTATCTGCACCTCTTTCCCTCTCACAGTCTTTTCCCAAAACTTTGAAGTTCTGTATCTCGGGTTCTAGATGAGCTAGAACACTGATTTTTGTCTCCAACGAATTCGAACTTCTTCTTCTCTATTATTTTTTAAATTTAACCGTCTTGTTCACTCATAAAACAAGATAGCCCCTTTCAAAGTTACTTGGGTGAGAGACGCAGGCAACGAGATACTCTCAAACTTTGAAGTGTTGTATCTCGACTCCCAGATGAGCTAGAAGGATGGAACTTTGACAGAAATAGTTGATTTTTTCTGAACTTTTTGAAGATTCCGATTTTTTCATTTCATTTATGTCTCTTCCAATCCAGATTCCTACCTCTCATCAAAAGTTTGTCACGCTTTCGACCTATTCCTATTCTGTTTTCCACGGAACCCTTTTTTGGGCATATTTTCTATTCAAAACCTATGCAAATTTGATTTTCCATTTCTTTTTTTCGTCACGATTCGAATCTCTTCTCTTTTTTGGGATTCTCAAAATCTCGTCAACTCGTTTTTATATGAAGTGGATATGCACTCTCTCTCTCTTTTGGAAAAGATGTCAGCTGCTTGGGACGTCTTCTTTCTCTTTTTTTTTTGGTTCCCCCGAGAGACTCACGTCGAGATGGGCTCCGGCGGGGAGAGGAGAACATTTTTGATGGATAGTTTTAAGGGGAAAGGATATGGGAAATTTGAAAAAGAAGAAGCATAACACGAATTTGAAGAAAAAAACAGAGGCAAAAAATTGGCAAAAAATTGAAGAAGGGATTTCGAAATTTCAAAGATAGGGGAAAGTTTAAACCTGTTTATCTTGAGAACCAAAAAGCCAAATAATTTGAAAACTATATTAATCGATAGGAAATCTTTTGCAGATATTGATAACACTTTAAATTTTCAAAAATCTCCATTTTGACGTCTTCTGGAACTGTATAATCATCATCGTTGTCAGATAATGCTTACACCGGGAAAACGCATCAAATGCGCGCCAGCCAAAAGTGCCAACTAATTGAAATTTATATACCACTCGATAGGTAATTTTATGAAAATATTGATAACGTTTTGAATTTCTCAAAAATCTCAATTTTAACGTCTCCTGGAACCGAATCATCATTATCGTTACCAGACAGAGCTTGCCCCGGAAAAAAGCGTCTAAGGTGCGCCAGCTACTGATTCTAATTATTTGAAAATTATACCAATCGATAGGAAAATTTCTGAAAATGTTTATAACATTTTGAATTTTTCAAAAATCTCAATTTTGACGCTTTCTGGAACCCAATTATCACCATTATTACCGGACAATGATTACACCGGAAAAACGTGTCAAAGGCGCGCCAGCCAGCCGCTTAAATTATTTGAAAATTAAACCAATCAATGGGAAATTTTTTGCAGATATTGATAACATTTTGAATTTTCAGAAAATCTCAATTTTGACGTCTCCTGTAACCGAATCATCATTATCGTTACCAGACATAGCTTGCCCCGGAAAAAAAGCGTCTAAGCTGCGCCAGCCAGTGGCTCACAATGTTTGAAAATTATACCAATCGATGGGAAATTTTCTGAAAATGTTTATAACACTTTGAATTTTTGAAAAATCTAAATTTTGACGCTTTTTGGAACCCAATTATCACCATTATTACCGGAAAATGATTACACCGGAAAAATGTGTCAAAGGCGCTCCAGCCAGCGGCTTAAATTATTTGAAAATAGTACCAGTAGATAGGAAATTTTTTGCAGATATTGTTAACGCTTTGAATTTTCAAGAAACTTTAATTTTGACGTCTTCTGGAGGTCTTTTCGTCTAAAGTGTCTGTAAATTTTTGGAGCGCGCCAGTTTTTCCTTCTTTACTAATGTATATGTCCCCATAAAATCCTCCACAATCGTTAAAATTTTTAGGTTTTTTCTCCAGATTCTTTAGGAGCCTTCTGAATCCTTCTGAATCCTTCTGAATCCTTCTGAATCCAAGAATCCACCTACACCACCAAAAAAACAAACAAAACAAAAAGAAGACAGGATAATTGACTCAATCGGATTTCTTTCCAAGTCATGTGAGAAGAGTTTTTTTCGTTTTTCGCTTCGCCGAAAACGAAAAATTGGCTTCGTTTTCGAAGGGGAAATAAGAAGCTGAAATGCAAATTATGGGGAGAATTTTTTTTGGGAAAAAGAGTCATGAGATTTTTTTCGTGATTGAAACGAAAATTGGCTCATTTAATGAAAGGGTTTTTTTGGTTTTTTGGTTTTTCTTTATTTTTAGAGGAATCTGAAGTTGGGGATCTTGGGAAATTATTCTGAATCCAGAACGTCTTCTGAATCCATCTATCGTCGTCAAAGGTATTCAGCATAAAATTTGCTTTGATTTGAGCCCCATATTGCCATACTTCTAAACTTTTGAGGATTCAGAATCCAGAAGACGTCAGAATTCAGAATCCCTCAATTTTTTCAAATATAGGCAATATGGGTGTCAAATCGAAGGAAATCTGAAGGTGAACAAAGTTAACAATGAAAAATATTCCAGAAAATGAAAATCGTGTCTTCAAGAATCCTAAAATCCAGAAGACGTCGGGATTCAGAATCCGGAAATAAAATTTGAAATCACTCTAAAAAATACCATTTTAAAATAATTTGTACACTTTTTATTCAAAAAATAATTAAATTTTCATCCAGATCTCTTCTTCGACTTCTCCTTACACTGCTCCAAATGCTCCATGGATTTCAAATTGCACAAAACTTTTTGAAAATTTTGAGTCGCTTCCCAACTCCGGATTCCATTGATTTTTATCCAAGGGAGGGCCTAAAACTTGAAAATTTTTTAAAATTATATTAAAAAACTCACAATCGAATCATTATGAGGAAATGGTTCCTCTAGTAGCAACTTCTCTCCCTCATCGCTTTTTGAGCATTTTTGAATTCTAAAATTTTGAAATTTAGGATTCAGAAACTGCGCCCTAATGAGAATCCACTCACAAATTCTTATAATCCGCTGGTAGACACTGCAAAGCTCGCTCTACCGTACTCTGGCCTTGAATACAATTGATAGTGGTGAGGATTCTATGGGCGGGAGATTTGAAATCTTTGATGTATTTTTTGGAGCAACATTGAAGCTTATTGAGCTCACACTCAAGCCAGCCATTTTCGCAAGTGGCGCTGGAAAAAATAGGGACGTGTTGGAACCAGGGACGTTTCGCAACCGGGACATCTCGCAACTGTGACGTTTCGCAAGTAAAGTAACAACTCAAAGTAGGATTACAGTCATATTTTTAATTTTCTCAAATGATCGACCCAATTCCATTATTAACAATATTTTTGCACAAAAATCGTTAAAAAATCGATTTTCACCTGAACTTTTTTCTAACCTATCTCAATGAATGTAGAATTTTTCGCTGATTCGAATGCACCTAATATCGCTGCTCAAAACGCATTTTGAAGCGAGTTATGAGCGTTTGAACATTTCGTGAGAGACGCAGACACTGCCTCGTTTCTCTGCGTCTCTACGACAACGAAAGCGTCTGCTTTCTCTGCGTCTCTCTCTGAAACTTCCAACGCTCCTAACTCGCTTCAAAATGCGTTTTGAGCAGCGATATTAAGTGCATTCGAATCAGCGAAAAATTCTACATTCATTGAAATAGGTTAGAAAAAATCAAGTGAAAATCGATTTGTTAACGATTTTTGTGCAAAAATATTGTTATTTTCGTAAATAATGGAATTGGGACGATCATTTGAGAAAAAATGACTGTAATCCTACTTTAAAATCCATAGTTGCGAAATTTCCGGTTGCGAAACGTCCCGGTTACAAAACGACTTACATCTTGGATCCATTCCTCACTTCCGAGCCTATGGATAATGGATGGTACTGTATATCTAATCCCCTCGGAATCGCTTCGAAATTTTTCAAAAACGGCCCAAATTGTGTGCGAAACCATCTTGAAGTCATTCCACATTTTGAAAAACCAGTAACATCTACAGTATCCTGAATCCCGAGGGGACCGTCTAGAGTAGTATGGATAGTGGGAAATAAGAGGAATACGGTAGAAAATAGAGAATAAGTGAGGAACATTTTCCAGTGGAGTTTGAGCATTGAAAAAAGAGTGGAATTGTTGTTTTTTTCTATTGGATTTTTGGGACGTCAGAGATCATAAAGTTGGGGAAAAACAAGAGGGGGGTTACTTTTTCTCATGGGTTATTTTTGTTCTGGAAGAGAGAATGGTCCTTGTGACAAAGCTGAGGGTACAAGTTGAAGACACTTGATTCAATTAACAAATATATAAGATTTTTGAAATAAGCGACATTGAAAATCCCAAGGGCCACAAAACTGGAATCAAAATTTTTTTAAAAGTTTGCTTTTTCAAAAAATCTAGATCCTAGGTACCATTTTAGTCAAAAAAGCATCTTTCTACGACCATTTTGAGCCGAGTTACAGTCATTTGAAGTTCTGTGGTGAGAGACGCAGACAACGAGACACTCTGCGTCTCTCGCTCTCTTGCCGGAAACTTTGAACCTTCATATCTCGGCTCCTAATTGAGCTAGAAGGATGAAACTTTTACAGAAATGTTCAGAATCAAGATTTACATATTTTCATATAAAAATCAAAAATTTTGAATCTTCTTTTACATATGTAAGTGATGTGCCATTTTGTTTTAATTTTTATTTTTCGAAAAAATTAAATCATTGCAATCACTTTGGTTTAAGAATCAAGTATCTACGACCATTTTGAGCCGAGTTACAGCCATTTGAAGTTTAAGGGTGAGAGACGCAGACGACGAGAGACTCTGCGTCTCTCACTCTCTTGCCGAAAACTTTGAACGCTCATATCTCGGCTCCTAATTGAGCTAGAAGGATGAAACTTTTATAGAAATGTTCGCAATCTTTTGGAGACTCAGACGATATAAACAATGTATAAGGGAGCCAATTGTTTGAAGCTGTAACTTGCCTGAGAAAGTTTTTTTAATTTTGTGGTATGTATTTTCTAAAAATTCAACCGATTTCAAATCGATCGGTCCAAATTTTATCGTTTTAGGTCTTCTAGAAGCCGAGATATACCCGTTTGAAGTTTTGTGAAGAGACGCAGACAGTTAGAGTGCCGGCTGACAGGTAAAATGTGAGAGACGCAGACAACGAGACACTCTGCGTCTCACACTCTCTTGCCTGAAGTTTGAAATGCTCATAACTCGGCTTACAGGATAGCTAGAAGCGTGAAAGTTTTACAGAATTGCCCAAAATTTTTCGTAGATTCTAATGATACAAGTTTTGGACTTTTTAAAAGATCAAATTGTTTGCCGGCTTTCTGTTCAAAATCGAATAGATTATATGTAAAATGTATGCATGAAACTGATAGTGAGTGATGAGGCTCGGGAGCTTCTATGTATTGAAGCGATCCTTGGAATTGTATTATAAGAAAAACGCTTAACTTTCTCTCGTTTATTTATCATCAATAAAGTTTATCGCGTTCCAAGAAAATGTGCTCATAATTTTGAAAAATAAAAGCAAGGATACAAAGTAACATTAAAAGTCAAATGCAGAACTGCAAGGATACAAAAAAAGCAACGTAATTATTGTGGTGGCCCGGCTTGAGCTGGAGCTTGTGGCCCTCCGGCTTGGGCCTGTGGTCCGCCTTGAGCCTGTGGTCCGGCTTGAGCCAATGGTGGTCCAACTGGAACTTGGGATGCTCCTGCTTGAGCCTGTTGTGGCATCGCTTGAGCCTGTGGTCCAGCTTGGACTTGTTGACCGACTTGAGCCTGTGGCCATACTTGCGCTTGTGGTCCAACTTGAGCTGGTAGTGGCGCTCCAACTTGAGCATGAGCTTGAAGTGGTCCGACAAGAACCTGTGGTCCGACGAGAGCCTGTGGTCCGACTTGAGCCTGTGGACCGGATTGGGCCAGTGGAGGTCCTGGCTGGGCCTGTGGAAGCACGGCTTGAGCCTGTGGTCCAACTTGAGCTGGTAGTGGCGCTCCGACTTGGACCTGTGGGCCTACTTGAGCCTGTGGCTGTCTCGCATGCGGTCCTCCGGCACGAGCCTGTGGTCTGGCCCGACCTTGCGGCGGTCCAGCTTGGCCTTGTGGCATGGCCCAACCTTGTGGCAGTGCGCCTTGAGCTTGTTGATGTTGTTGGAATGCCATCAACATGTGCATAATAGGATTCCCGAGAGTGGCTCTTCTTTCCATATCATACAGTACCATCTGGCGCTCCATGAGGGCCCTTCGAGTCACATCACTCATTTCTTGCTGCCATATCGCACGAATCTGATCAGTCGAGTTGAGACCACCGATGAGTTCTTGCTAGAAAAATCGATATAATTGAAGGATCGTAAAGGCTTAGGCTTACCGTCAAGTTCTCCAAAGTGTACTGCGTTGCGATACGGAACAAGGTGGCCCAGGTTTTGGTGGACTCGTAGAGCAGGAATTTCTCACAAGTGGTGACGGCATCGGGGGATTTGTACATCACGGCGATATGGAGGACACCTTCGATGTTTTGGTCTAAAATTCTAAGTCTTAGCCTCTAAGCCTAAGCCTTAGCCTCTAAGCCTAAGCCTTAGCCTCTAAGCCTAAGCCTTAGCCTCTAAGCCTAAGCCTCAGCCTCTAAGCCTAAGCCTTAGCCTCTAAGCCTAAGCCTTAGCCTCTAAGCCTAAGCCTTAGCCTCTAAGCCTAAGCCTTAGCCTCTAAGCCTAAGCCTTAGCCTCTAAGCCTAAGCCTAAGCCTTAGCCTCTAAGCCTAAGCCTTAGCCTCTAAGCCTAAGCCTTAGCCTCTAAGCCTAAGCCTTAGCCTCTAAGCCTAAGCCTTAGCCTCTAAGCCTAAGCCTTAGCCTCTAAGCCTTAGCTTTAGCCTCTAAGCCTAAGCCTTAGCCTCTAAGCCTAAGCCTTAGCCTCTAAGCCTAAGCCTTAGCCTCTAAGCCTAAGCCTTAGCCTCTAAGCCTAAGCCTTAGCCTCTAAGCCTAAGCCTTAGCCTCTAAGCCTAAGTCTTAGCCTCTAAGCCTAAGCCTTAGCCTCTAAGCCTAAGCCTTAGCCTCTAAGCCTAAGCCTTAGCCTCTAAGCCTAAGCCTTAGCTTCTAAGCCTAAGCCTTAGCCTCTAAGCCTAAGCCTTAGCCTCTAAGCCTAAGCCTTCGCCTCTAAGCCTAAGCCTTAGCCTCTAAGCCTAAGCCTTAGCCTCTAAGCCTAAGCCTTAGCCTCTAAGCCTAAGCCTCAGCCTCTAAGACTAAGCCTTAGCCTCTAAGCCTAAGCCAAACTTACCATTCAAGCTGTGCCCTCCGTGGAGAATCTCTAGATACGCTTGAAAATCCCTCGCGTCCACGCGTCCGAGCACAAGATTTTCGTGATTCCATTCTTGAATGTTCTCGGCTTCCGGGAAAAAGGTCTCCTTGAAATAGGCACTTTTGGAGGCCAGGAACTTTTTGAGCACATAAAACCGCTGCCCCTCCACCACCAAAACCACATCGGACATCTCCTTCTGGCTCTCATCGAAGCTTGGCCTTTCTATGCCCTCGTCTTGGCGAGTCTTCGCGATTGTCACCTGGGCCTCCAAAGTAAACCAGCCGTTGGCCGCTATCTCCACGACCTGGGGCCACCCCAAGAAGTCCGCGAACCCAAAGCGACCACCGTCCGGCTGGAACGCGAAGCGACCACCTCTAGCGAATCGCTCGCCATTCGCGTTGATGAGAACGAGCATGCAATGGGCCATGATTGAGCCGCTATTTGGAGTTCTTTTGGCGCCAGTGAGAAAAACTCCCAGGTGGTCATTGGTTCCAGTGACACTTAGGGTCCAGGAGCCTCCAAAGTGGTCCTGGGGCTCAAAAAATCGTTCCATTCCTTCGTCCAACGCTGAAGGGTCAAAGTTTTCCTTGATGGAAAACTTTTTGTCCTTTGCCGGGAACATCTCAATCTGGAAATCTCTACTATACTCTATACAAGGAAGCCGCGGTCGACCGCGGCCCGAGCCATGGGCAAAAAAGCTCAGGGCCGCCGGCCGCCGTGAGCCTTGACCCTATGTACTCACATAATACGCTTTCTTCGTCTCCTGAAGATCTGCGAGTATCTCCTCTTGATCTTTGGCCATTTTAGTCAACTTATTGAGCACCTTATTTTGCTCTTGAGTTTTCTTCAGTTGAACGGTGAACTTTTCATTCAGGCGAGTGTAGATAGCGGTGGGCATGTTCTGGAACAGAAACTTTTTGATTTTTCGAAAAATTTAGATTCTAGGTACCGTTTTAGTCAAAGAATCATCTTTCTACGACTATTTTAAGGTGAGTTATAGCCGTTTAAAGTTTCAAGGTAAGAGACGCAGACAACGAGACACTCTGCGTCTCTCACTCTCTTGCCGGAAATTTCAAATGCTCATATCTCGATTTCTAGATAAGCTAGAATGATGAAACTTTAACAGAAATGTTAGAAATCTAATTTTACGTATTATGAGCTAAAAAACAAAAGTAATTTGCTATTATTAGTAAAGTTATGAAGAATTGAAAAATGCAAGATATTTTTTTTGTATTCCAACTAACATTTTTCAAAAAATTCAAGATTTCTTATTCAAATTAGTCAAAGAATCATTTTTCACCGACCATTTTGAGCCAAGTTACAGTCATTTGAAGTTGCAAGATGAGAGGCGCAGACAACGAGAGACTCTGCGTATCTCACTCTCTTGCCGAAAACTTTGAACGCTCATAACTCGACTTCTAGTTGAGCTAGAAGGTTGAAATTTTCACAGATCGATTTGAAATTTCTTCTAGATTCTTATAGATAGAATATAATTTACTTGTCAAAGCTATGCAACTTCAAGCCTGGCCGGCAAATGCCTCTGCCAATCGATTAGCGCGCTAATGACGTCACGATCTTCAACTTACAGTAGTCTTGTGTGTCAGCTCATCGATGCGTTGATTAATCGCTTGTAGTTGGTCTTGGACATTTACTGGGGCTGCTGGAGCTTGTGCCGAAGCTCCCGCTTCTGGAGCGGCAGCACTGGCCTTTCGCTTTCTTCCCGGTGGCATTGCTGAAACTACCTAACGATTTTTGGGCAGTCAGTGTAATCGCAAGGCAAGAATAATTAGAGATCTTCTAGGCCAAGAGTCTAGGGCCCCCGAAAATGGCCCCCCATAATAAGAAAGAGGAATGGAAAAAGCAAGAAGAAAAACGAATGAGGAACACCGCCCGGTTGGCATTATTGATTATTCCTGGGCGCGACAGAGACGCAGAGTGTTTTTGAGTCCACGTGTGCTTTTCCGAGGGGAAAGAGAACATACGAGGGCAACGATACATGTATGTATATATTTTGAATGAGGGGGAAGGGTACGGCAGGGCATCGAAAAGACAAAAAGAGGGCGCGAAGGAAAAGGAAGTGTTCATAAAAAGGGGGAATTGCCGAGTCATGGGTCGGCCGCTTGCCGTTAATCAATAAAAAGTTTGATAGTCAGCTAACAGTGACGTCAAAGTTGAATTAGGAGAGAGACGCAGACAACGAGAGACTCTGCATCTCTCACTCTCTCGCCGGATACTTCAATTGCTCATGTCTTGGCTCAAAGAAAAGCTAGAAGCACGAAAGTTGTTTAGAAATGTTCAAAATAAAATTTCGTGTTCATCCATAAAAAATTCAATAGTTTATGATGATCTCGAATTAAGTTATTTGCCGATTTTTTTCGAGAATCTGAAAATTAGAATTTCTCTATGCTACTTTGTTAAAAAATCAATCTTCTACGACAATTTTCAACAAAGTTACATCCATTTGAAATTTCCGGGTGAGAGACGCAGACAACGAGACACTCTGCGTTTCTCACTCTCTCGCCGGAAACTTTGAACGCTCATATCTCGGCTCCCAGGTGGGCTAGAAGGGTGAAACTTTTACAGAAATATTAATAATCTAATTTTACGTATGTCTACAATGAAATTGAGCAATCTTCGATATTGATTTTTGGAGGAGTGATTCGATAGCCGGACATATTCTTGTAGAAATTATGACTTCCTACAGTAGCCTGAATGTTGGATGAGTCCAGAGCCATTGAGGAGCATTCACATTTGGCTGGAATTTTTGGGGTAATTTTTGACGGTGAGTATGTGTGTTTTATGTAACGAGGATTTTGTATTGAAAGATTTATTCATTCGTCGTAAAAAAAATGCACGATCGGTTACCAATGTATAGGTCCACAATTACCACCGCGATAGAGTGGCCCTGAAAAAAAGAATGAATGTAAAAACTAATTGTATTCTCGAAATATTCACTTAGGCTGCATCCCAAGTAAACTGTTGGGACCACTTCCGATATTAGCACATCGACTTCGTTTTTGTCTTCACAGCCTTTTACAGTAGCATTCACAGTCAATAAATGAGTACTGTGGTCACAGGTGAATGTCACGTTCCCGGTCTGAAAAATTAGATTTGATTCAAGTCAGTCTGAAAAAGAAGAAACATCTTACTGGAACAAGTCTATATGTCGGTAAAACCAAGAAATTTAACGAAACATGAGATTTTCCGCAATTGAAAGCAGTAATACAACCGTGATCGTCAAGTGTTACAGTTGGCTTCAAAGATCTCATGTTTTGAACTCTTCGTACTTGGGATGTGTTGTCATATTGTTCTTGATGTAGTCCGTGTCAATTAGTTCGACATTACATGGGCATTTATTCGGAGGAGTTTGTGCTGAAAACTGATCAATGGGTCACTGAATGAAACACAAGCTCACTATATTGCACACATGCTCCATATAATCTTTTATAGGATTTGAATCCGGATCCATCATCGATTAGCCAAGATTGGGTGGAGGCATCACAGAATCCATCGGCGGAATAGGCACCGAACTGAAAGAATGATTAGATTTTCTCTATCATAATAGAAAATTCAAGTTTCTCTCATTAATTCAGTCAAAGAATCAGTTTCCTACGACCATTTTGAGCCGAGTTACAGATGTATAAAGTTTCAAGGTGAGAGACGCAGGCAACGAGAGACCCTGCGTCTCTCGCTCTCTCACCGGAAACTTGAAACGCTCATAACTCGACTCCTAGATGAGCTAGAAGGATGAGACTTTTACAAAACTGTTCACAATCTAATTTTACGTATTTCTGTTTTTGTTCGATCTTACCATGGCCGCCTCCTCCGTGTCAAAAACCACGAGACTCTTTTCTTCTCCTTCACAAAACATTGAAATCGAGCAATCTTCGATATCGATTTTTGGAGCTGTAACTGGATAACCGAACACATTCTTGTAGAAATTATGACTTCCTACAGTAGCCTTAATGTTGGATGAGTCCAGAGCCATTGAGGAGCATTCACATTTGGCTGAAATTCCGGGTGCATTTTCGAAGGATCTAGGGACAACTCACGAGAACGGATCACCAGGCATCCATGGATTACGGTAGGTAGAATTAGGAACAGAAAAATGGGCTTCATTGTTGAAAATGAAAGTTAGAATCGAATGATGTATTGGATGATGAGTTATTGAATCCTCATGAATATTCTAGTAGGGTCGATTTCCATGATTAAAAAATCTCATTTCAGCAGAATTTTTTGATTTTTCAAAAAATCTAGATTCTGGTGATTAACTCAATCAAAAAATCATATTTGTACGACTATTTTAAGCCGAGTTACGGCCATTTGAAGTTTTGAGGTGAGAGACGCAGACAACGAGACACTCTGCGTCTCTCACCTTGACATCGAGCAATCTTCGATATTGATTTTTGGAGCTGTAACTGCTGAACCGGACACATTTTTGTAGATTATGGCTTCCTAAAGTGGCGATTTATGAAATGGGAACCGCTCAGGATTTTGTATTGAAAGATTTATTCATTTATCAACAAAAAAATTATGTAGGATCAGTTAGAAGGCGCTTGTGGGCAACCAGGACCATAGAGCAAGCCTGAAAAAACACATAAATAACTGAGATTCTCGAAAAGTCTCACATCGTCTGTTACATCCCAAGTACACTGTTGGGAACACTACCGTTTCATACTCAGCGGGACCGTATTTGCAAGGTTGCTTAGTAAGATTCAAAGTCGATAAATGAGTACTGTGGTCACAGCTGTACGTCATGTTCCTCATCTGAAGTATTTGATGCTTTAAGTCAGTCTGGGAAAACAAGAAGCATCTTACAACATCTCTATGTGTCGGAGAAACCATATAAAGACATTCTTTTCCACAGTCGGATTCCACAATACAACCGTGATCGTCAAGTGTTACATTTGGCTTCGCGGTGTCAAGATAAGAGATGGATTCGTAAGCGGGATGTTCTGTCATATTGTTCTTTATATAGTCCGTGTCAATCAGTTCGACATTACATGGGCATTTATTCGGAGGAGTTTGTGCTGAAAACTGATCAATGGGTCACTGAATGAAAACTAGCTCACTATATTGCACACATGCTCCATATAATCTTTTATAGGATTTGAATCCTGATCCATCATCGATTAGCCAAGATTGGGTGGAGACATCACAGAATCCATCAGCTGAATAGGCACCGAACTGAAAGAATGATTAGATTTTCTCTATCATAATAGAAAATTCATGTTTCTCTCATTAATTCAGTCAAAGAATCAATTTTCTACGACCATTTTGAGCCGAGTTAAACCCATTTAATGTTCCAAGGTGAGAGACGCAGACGACGAGATACTCTGCGTCTCTCACACTCTCGCCGGAAACTTTGAACGCTCATATCTCGGCTCAAAGAAGAGCTAAAAAGATGAAACTTTCACAGGATTGCTCACAATCTAATACTACGTATTTCTGTTTTCGTTCGATCATACCATGGCCGCCTCTTCCATGTCAAAAACCACGAGACTCTTTTCTTCTCCTTCACAAAACATTGAAATCGAGCAATCTTCGATATTGATTTTCGGAGCAGTAACTGGATAACCGGACACATTCTTGTAGAAATTATGACTTCCTACAGTAGTCTGAATGTTGGATGAGTCGAGAGCCATTGAGGAGCATTCACATTTGGCTGAAATTTCGGGTGCATTTTTGAAGGCTCGAGGGACAACTCACGTGAACGGACCACCAGGCATCCGTGGATTACTGTAGGTAAGATTAGGAACAGAATAAAGGGTTTCATTGTTGAAAATGAAAGTGAGAATGGAATGATGTTTTGGATGATGAGTTATTGAATCCTCATGAATATTCAATTAGGGTCGATTTCCATAATTAAACATCTCATTGAACTTAACGAAAATGTTCTGTTTTCAAAAAATCTCGATTCTGGTGATTAGCTCAGTCAAAAAATCATATTTCTACGACCATTTTAACCCGAGTTACAGCCATTTGAAGTTTTGAGGTGAGAGACGCAGACAATGAGACACTCTGCGTCTCTCACTCTCTCGCCGAAAGTTTTGAACGCTCATATCCCGACTCCTAGTTGAGCTAGAATCATGAAAATTTTACAGAAACATATACATTCTCATGGAGATTTCAGTTCGTAGTTTTTGTATTTTCTGAAAATCCATTTATACTCAAATCGATTGGCCCAACTTTGATCCGTTTGGGCCTTCTAGAATCCGAGATATAACCGTTTGAAGTTTTTTGAAGAGACGGAGACAACGAGACACTCTGCGTCTCTCACTCTCTCGCTTAAACTTCAAATACTCATATCTCGACTCCCAGTCGATTATACATCATTCCAATTCAATGTGCAAAATCTTATAGAGATTCTGATGACATGAAAACTTTATATAACTCAGTTATTAAGAAATACCATGACACATAAAATGGTAGTCCTTGAAACCATGAAAAGTGTTTGGTGGTATCTCAAGAGGATTATTAGTCAGCCAATCAGTAATGGTCCATGTATTAGTAGCCTTGTCACAGACGGCATAAGCTCCAGCGGCCTAAATTTTTTTCCGGGTTTTTTTTTGTTTCTAAAATTAGCTATAAGTACTTACCTGATGCCTCTCTCCATCGGCTCCATCGGCAAACAAGAAAACCGTATAGTCACGACATGTGGTGTTCCAGCGACAACGATCCTCACTAATATAGGCCTGCGATATTTTGTAGTTGGTCTCCCATTTAAGCTCTACATGTGTATTGGTTATATTGTACAACATTGAATGTGGGCAATGGCACATCGAGGAGGTGGGTGGTAGTGGGTTGGGAATGGGGGCGGCTGAAAAAATTCTAGACGTTTCTGTGAAAGATTCATCTTTCCAGCTCAACTACAAACCGAGATATAAGCATTTGAAGTTTTGGGCGAGAGAGTGAGAGACACAGAGTCTCTCGTTGTCTGCGCCTCTTACTTTGAAACTTCAAATGGCTGTAACTTGGTTCAAAAAAATTGTCGTGGTTAGATGATAATTTGAAATTTTCTGGATTTTTAGAAAAATTAAAAACTATCTGTTTGCAATAACTTCAAAACAAGATGCGGCTATTCAAAGATTCAGGGAACACTTTCCCCATTTCCTGAATATAAAAATAAAGCTCTTTGCGATCATTTTGGTTTAAAAATCATTTTTCTACGACAATTTTGAGCAGAGTTATAGCCTTTTGAAGCTTCAAGATGAGAGACGCAGACAACGAGAAACTCTGCGTCTCTCACTCTCTCGACGGAAACTTTGAAGCGCTGTGTCTCGACTTCTAGATGAGCTAGAAGCATGAAACTTTTTTTGGTAGATTTTAAATTTTATGAATTTCAAGAAGAAATAAAACAAAATTATGAATCTATTATCCAACTTTCCCAAGTTTCAGCGCGCTCCATTGCAATCATGGTGAAATTCAAAATTTCGAGCTTTCGTGCTCACTTTTTTCTCATGTAGGTCACGTCAAATATAATATTTCTGTTGATTTTGCGGTTTCGACGTGACCTACATGAGAGAAAAGTGAGCACGAAAGCTCGAAACTTTGAATTTCACCATGATTGCAATGGAGCGCGATGAAACTTGAAAAAGTTGGGCAATAATTGAAAACTAAACTATTTTACTCACAAAAATTGACACAAGTCATGAACAAATATTCCGAGTCGTACGATTTCCCGGCAGCGATATCATTGTAGCCCCAGAACGGGTTACTTCCGGTTTCCGTATCGCAGAAAAGTTCCAAGTTTCGAACCTGGGAATCAAAAATTTAGGATTTTAAGATACTTCAATCTCACCTCTCCAATGGATACATTATTCGCTAGAACCTTCACCATTCCCTCTCCTTCACAAAAATAATCCATTGGACATCCGGAATGCATCATCATGGACGTTGGTTTTATCATTTGATATCTTGAAATATTATAGAGATAGTAGTCATGATGACCAATGAAATATTGAGCATTGGAACTATCGAGAACTGCCATATTGCAGCGACAAGAAGCGTAGGGAGGGGGCGTTAGAGTAGTTGTTGGAGCTGCTGTTGTTGTTGTTCCGATAGTCCCTGAAATATTGAAAAAAAAATTAAAGTTTTTCAGGAATCAAAACAAACCTAAAACTGTCATTCAAAGTAGGATACAGTCATTTTTTAAATTTTCTCAAATGATCGGCCCAATTCCATTATTTACGAAAATAACAATATTTTTGCACAAAAATCGTTAAATTAGTGAAAAATTTTTCGCTGATTCGAATGCACCTAAAATCGCTGCTCAAAACGCAATATAAACATTTTTTCACAAATTTTCAATTGTCGCGCCGACCGCTGCCGACTTAAATCTGCTGTCGCGCTCGCCGCTGCCGGCTCATACATCGGCAGCGGTCGGCGCGACAAAGTGCATTTTGTTCACAAAAATTTGATTTTTTAAAAAGAAATATTTTTCAAAAAAAAAATGTTCTTTTCGAAAATTTTTCAAATTCCTCTAAAACCAGTTCTAGCCAACTTTGAGCTTTGAATTTAGGCTCATTAGAATCCCCCTTAAAAACTCACTATTATCAACACATGAGAAGTACATATATTGTGATACTGCGTGTTTATTGGGCAATGATCCTCCGACTTCTACATATGTGAGAGCATAGCCGTCCGCACGACAGGAGAATTCGAGGATGTATGGCTGGAATTCGGAATCTAAGAATCTAAGAACCCTTAAAAACCTTACAAGAAGAATATCCTGATCCGTAACCACCAACTTCTGCAGTCCTTCAGCACAATCCATTGTGAATGGACACCCAACGGAGTCCTTCCTCATCTCAATCGGTTTTGAAAGTATAGAGTATCTATACATGGTCCATTTGCTGTGATTGCCTATTAAATATTCAGAATTAGACCTATCCATGGCAGCTGTTCTACACGAACATGCCGCCCACTCTGGACTAGGCGTAGGCACGCCTGGAGACACTTCAACCGCTGAAAAAAGAAAATTGAGAAGTACAGTAGTCCCCGGATCATTTTCTTACAGTAGTCCACACAGACTGCATACAGTTTGTCATAGGATTTAAATTCGGCTTCAGTACCGATGAGCCAGGTTTGAGTGGACACATCACAGAACCCATCAGCTGCATAGGCACCGTACTAAAATCGAGAATCGGAAATTTTTGAGTTTTCGAAAAATCTAGTCTCTAATGGTTAGTTTAGTCAAAGAATCAATTTTCTACGACCATTTTGAGCCGAGTTATGGGAATTTGAAGTTTTTTCAAGCGAGAGACGCAGACAACGAGAGACTCTGCGTCTCTCACTCTCTCGCCGGAAACTTCAAACGCTCATATCTAGCCTCAATGAACAGCTAGAAGCATGAAACTTTTACAGAAATGTTCCAAATCTAATTTTACGTATTTCTCAATAGTTTACAAAAAAATTACAGTTTGGATGAAAGTTGTGAGCGATCGAAAAGTTTAGACCATTTTGGAGTATTCAACTCAAAACTTTTCAAAAAATATAGATCTTTGTGATCATTTTGTTTTTGAAAGCATCTTTCTACGATTTTTTTGAGCCGAGTTATGGGCATTCAACTTTTCAATGTGAGAGACGCAGACAACGAGACACTCTGCGTCTCTCACTCTCTCGCCTGAAACTTCAAACGCCCATATCTCGACTCTTAGATGAGCTAGAAGGATGCAACTTTTACAGAAATGTTCAAAATTTGATTTTACATAATTACAATCGAAAATCAAACGTATTTTGCAATTTTGAGGAAAGGTATAAACAATAGAAATGGGTATAATGATTTTCTGATAAAACTAACTTTTTTGACAAACAAATTTCCCAGAAAAAATAGAGCTTTGCTATCATTTCGGTTCAAAAATCATATTACTACGATCATTTTGAGCCGAGTTACAGCCATTTAAAGTTTCAAAGGGAGAGACGCAGACAACTAGACACTCTGCGTCTCTCAATCTTTCGCCTGAAACTTCAAACGCTCATAGCTCAGCTCTTAGTTGAGCTAGAAGGATGAAACTTTTACAGAAATGTTTAAACTTTAGTTCTACGTATACGTATTTGTATTTAGCTGAAAATTGTACATCTGCGTCTCTCACCTTGTATCCCGTTGTTGTATCGAAAGTCACCAAACTCTCTCCTTCTTTCTCGCAATACACCGACACCGAGCAGTCTTCAACATTGAACTTTGGAGCCGTTACAGCATAGCCAGCGACATTCTTGTAGAAATCATTATTCCCTAAAGTAGTCTCAATGTTGGATGCATCCAGAGCCTTGTAGGAGCATAGACATTTGTCTGAAACTTCGAGGGTCACTTCTGGGCACCTAGCGATTCTCACTGTAGTCCACACAAACTGCATACAATTTGTCATAAGGCTTCAACTCGGCTGCAGAACCGATAAACCAAGTTTGAGTGGAAGCATCACAGAATCCATCGGCTGCATAGGCACCGTACTGAAATCGAGAATCGGAAACTTTTTGGATTTCAGAAAATATAGATTCTAGCGACTAGTTTAGTCAAAAAATCGTCTTTCTACGTGCATTTTGAGCCGAGTTACAGCCATTTGAAGTTTGAAGGTAAGAGACGCAGACAACGAGAAACTCCGTGTCTCTCACCCTCTCACCGAAAAATTCAAACGGTCATATCTCGGTTTCTAGTTGCGCTAGAAAGATGAAACTTTTACAGAAATGTTTAAAACGTAATTTTACGTATTTCTAGCTAAAAATTGTACGTCTTCGTCTCTTACATTGGCTCCCGTTTTTGTATCGAAAACCACCAGACTCTCTCCTTCTTTCTCACATAACACCGCCACCGAGCATTCTTCAACAATAAACATTGGAGCCGTCAACGCATAGATAGCCACGTTTTTGTAGAAGTCATTATTTCCTACAGTAGCCTGAATGTTGGATGCATCCAGAGCCAAATAGGAGCATTCACATTTGGCTGAAATTTCGGGCGGATTTTTGAAGGATCTAGGGACAACTCACGTGAACGGACCACCAGGCATCCATGGATTACTGTAGGTAGAATTAGGATTAGAAAAAAGGGGTTCATGAAGTGAAATGAGAATGAAATGAATGCTTTTCTGGTTTTGTTGGAGAGGAAATTAGTTATTCAACTGTTGGCAAATACATACATATTCATAAAGAGGGAAATTTTAAAAAATCAAACAGTTCTGTTATATTTTCCTCCATGAAACCCATTCTTCTATTCCTAATTCTACCTACAGTAATCCATGGATGCCTTGTGGTCCGTTCACGTGAGTTGTCCCTAGATCCTTCAAAAATGCACCCGAAATTCCAGCCAAATGTGAATGCTCCTCAATGGCTCTCGACTCATCCAACATTCAAGCTACTGTAGGAAGTCATAATTTCTACAAGAATGTGTCCGGTTCTCCAATTACTGCTCCAAAAATCAATATAGAAGATTGCTCGATTTCAATGTACTGCGAAGGAGAAGGAAAGAGTCTCGTGGTTTTTGACATGGAAGAGGCGGCCATGGTAAGATCGAACAAAAACAGAAATACATAGTATAAGCTTGTGAGCAATCCTGTGAAAGTTTCACCTTTCTAGCTCTTCTTTGAGCCGAGATATGAGCGTTCCAAATTTTCCTGCGAGAGAATGAGAGACGCAGAGTCTCTCTGGAAACTTCAAATGGCTGTAACTCGGCTCAAAATCGTCGTAGAAAATTGATTCTTTGACTGAATTAATGAGAGAAACTTGAATTTTCTATTATGATAGAGAAAATCTAATAATTTTTTGCAGTTCGGTGCCTATTCAGCTGATGGATTCTGTGATGCCTCCACCCAATCTTGGCTAATCGATGATGGATCCGAATTCAAATCCTATAAAAGATTATATGGAGCATGTGTGCAATATAGTGAGCTTGTGTTTCATACAGTAACCCATTGATCAGTTTTCAGCACCAACTCCTCCAAAAAAATGCCCGTGTAATGTCGAACTAATTAACACGGGCTATATTGAGGGCTATATGACAGAACATCCCGCTTACCGACTCATCTCATGGTTTGAATCCGCGAAGCCAAATGTAACACTTGACGATCACGGTTGTATTGTGGAATCCGACTGTGGAAACGGAGAGCCTTTTGTAGTTTCTCCAACAGACAGAATTATTGTAAGATGCTTCTTATTTTCCCAGACTGACTTAAAGCATCAAATACTTCAGATGAGGAACATGACATACAGCTGTGACCACAGTACTCATTTATCGACTTTGAATCTTACTAAGAAACCTTGCGAATACGGTCCCGCTGAGTATGAAACGGTAGTGTCCCCAACAGTATACTTGGGATGTAACGTAGGAGGTGAGACTTTTCGAGAACTTTAGTTTATGCATGTGTCTTTTTTCAGGCTCGTTCTATGGCGGTCCTGGTTGCCCACAAGCGCCATCTAACTGATCCTACATGGTTTTTTGTTGATAAATGAATAAATCTTTCAATACAAAATCCTGAGCGGTTCCCATTACATAAATCGCCACTTTAGGAAGCCGTAATCTACAAAAATGTGTCCGGTTACGCAGTTACATCGAAGATTGCTCGATGTCAAGGTGAGAGACGCAGAGTGTCTCGTTGTCTGCGTCTCTCATCTCAAAACTCCAAATTGATTTCTCGACTAGTTTAGCGACCACACGATATATTTTTTGAAACCCCAAAAAATTCTGCTAAAATGAGATTTTTTGATTATGGAAATCGACCCTAATTGAATATTCATGAGGATTCATTAACTCATCATCCAATACATCATTCCATTCTCACTTTCATTTTCAACAATGAAACCCTTTATTCTGTTCCTAATTCTACCTACCGTAATCCATGGATGCCTGGTGGTCCGTTCACGTGAGTTGTCAATAGATCCTTCAGAAATCCACCTGAAATTCCAGCAAAATGTGAATGCTCCTCAATGGCTCTCGACTCATCCAACATTCAAGCTACTGTAGGAAGTCATAATTTCTACAAGAATGTGTCCGGTTATCCAGTTACTGCTCCAAAAATCAATATCGAAGATTGTTCGATTTCAATGTTTTGTGAAGGAGAAGGAAAGAGTCTGGTGGTTTTTGACACGGAAGAGGCGGCTATGGTAAGATCTAACAAAAACGAAAATACGTAAAATTAGATGGTGAGATTTTCTGTAAAAGTTTCATTCTCCTAACTCATCTAGGAGTCGAGTTATGAGCGTTTCAAATTTCCGGTGAGAGAGTGAGAGACACAGAGTCTCTCGTCGTCTGCGTCTCTCGCCTTGGAACTTCCAATGGCTGTAACTCGGCTCAGAATAGTCGGAGAAAATTAATTCTATGACTGAATCAATGAGAGAAACTTGAATTTTCTATTATGATAGAGAAAATCTAATCATTTTTTAGTTCGGTGCCTATTCCGCCGATGGATTCTGTGATGCCTCCACCCAATCTTGGCTAATCGATGATGGATCCGGATTCAAATCCTATAAAAAATTATATGGAGCATGTGTGCAATATAGTGAGCTTGTGTTTCATTCAGTGACCCATTGATCAGTTTTCAGCACCAACTCCTCCAAAAAAATGCCCGTGTAATGTCGAACTAATTGACACGGACTACATCAAGAACAGTATGACAACACATCCCAAGTACGAAGAGTTCAAAACATGGAGATCCTTCAAGCCAAATTTAACGCTTGACGATGATGGTTGTATTGCTGATTTCGTTTGCGTGAATGGATTTATTATATTAATTTTTCCGACATATACACTTGTTCCAGTAAGATGTTTCTTGTTTTTAGACTGCCTTGAATAATCTAATACTTTAGGTCGAGAAAGTGACATTCACCTGTAACCACAGTACTCACGTATCGACTGTGAAAGTTAGTATAAAAAGGTGTGTATACGGACAATCCAATGTCGATGTGGAAATATGGAAAGCGGCCCCAACAGTTTACTTGGGATGCAGTCTAGGTGAATATTTCGAGAATTTTAATTTTTGTATTCATTCTTTTTTCAGTCCCATTCAATGGTGATGGTATTTGTGCCCCAGATATACATTGGTAAATTTTTATGGTAAACTTTTTTCGACGAATGAATAAATCTTCCAACGCAAAATCATGAGCGGTTCCCATTACATAAAACACTGGAATCTAGATTTTCAGACAGTTACAGTTTCGCCGGAAGAATCATCGTTCTGCGACAATTTTGAGCCGAGTTACACCCATCTGAAGTTCCAATGTGAGATCCAAATCTGTGCCATGGAGCGATTTTGTGCGACCGGATTTGTCTTTGACGGTTAGGTAGACTTTGCTGGAAATTTTTTTAATTTCAGAAAATTTAGACCTTTGCGATAAATTCGGCTCAAAAACCATGTTTTTAGGACCATTTTGAGCGGAGTTACAGCCTTTTGAAGTTTCCAGGTGGGAGACGCAGACAACGAGACACTCTGCGTCTCTCACTCTCTCGCCTGAAACTTCGAAGGCTCATATCTCGGAAGCCAGTTGAGCTAGAAGCATGAAACTTTGACAGAACTGCTCAAAATCTAATTTTACGTATTTCTAATCTAAAATCGAAAATATTTTGCAATTTAGAGTAAAGTTGTAAACGATTGAACAGTTCGTAATATTATCTAGTACCCTGACTAGAATTTTTCAAAAATCGCAAGTTTTTCTCTATAACCCAGTTCAAAAAAAAAAAAAAAAAAAAAAAAAACATGGTTATAATTTTTCGCAAGTGAAAAATGCGGATGGTGTGACATGCATGCGCACGGCCAATCCTCCCCCAATATCCGAAAAAACGGTCAACATATTGTTATTCTCGTTACAGTTTATTACAGGTTCGGCCAGCTGTAATAATTTATAGATTGTGTACTCCACGAGAACTAGTCATTACCATATCAACAGTTTCAGTTGGTGTGATGGCTATTGGTTTGTAACCGCTGTCACAAGTGAAAGTAGTGATGCATTTTGCATCGGTATCTATGTTTGGCTTCTTTAGAACTTTCGATACCAATTTTTGATAGTCCATGTGATCTTCAGGAAGAACGTTTGCAATTGTGGAACTATTCAAATAATCATATTGACATGGACATTTACTAGGCGCCCCTCTGTCCACACATACTCCATACAACCGCTCATAAGACGAAAAACCGTTTGAATCTTCGATTAGCCAAGTTTGAGTGGAAGCATCACAGAATCCGTCGGCGGAATAGGCGCCGAACTGAAAAAATAGGTTTCCCCGAACAAAACTGTCCAAAAATCAACTTTCTACGACCATTTTGAGCCGAGTTACAGCCATTTGAAGTTCCAAGGTGAGAGACGCAGACGACGAGAGACTCTGCGTCTCTCACTCTCTCACCTCAAACTTCGAACGCTCATATCTCGGTTCCTAGAAGAGCTGGAAGCATGAAACTTTCACAGGATTGCTAACAATTTAATTTTACGATTTTCTCAAACAAAGGTGAATCTGTACCCAAGTCGCCGAATTCTTATCGAAAACCACCAGACTATCTTCTTCTCTTTCACAGAACATGGAGATCGAGCACTCTTCGAAATTTATTTTTGGAGCAATAACTGGATAACCGGACACATTCCTGTAGAAATCATGATTTCCTACAGTTTCCACAATGTTAAAAAAGTCTAGAGCCAAAGAGGAGCATTCACATTTGGCTGGAATTTCGGGTGCATTTTTGAAGGCTCGAGGGACAACTCACGTGAACGGACCACCAGGCATCCATGGATTACTGTAGGTAGGAGAATAAAAAGAATCATGTTGCGAAACGAGAATTAAATGAATAATTTTTTGGTTTTTTTGGAGGGGAATTAGTTATTCAACTGTTGGCAAATGCATACATATTAGGGTTCCGCAAAAGGCTCAAAACTAACGCCTGGGTTAAAACAACCTATGGCAAGCTGGGCTTGCTAGGCTCGTTTGCAAGTTCACGCTATGGCTCGTTAAGGCTCGTTTTCAAAAAAGCTTAACGAGGCTCGTTGGAACTTAAGGCAAGCTTACGTTAAAACTTAAAAAGCTTATTACAACTCATTCCCAACCTAGGTTGTGGAAAAATTCAATAGAAAATAATAGGAAAAATAGAAATATTCCAACCGTGAACTGAGAAATCCAACATGGAAATCAGAAAAACACTGAAAATTTTGAAATGATAAAATTCTCCACAACTTGCGTAAGGCCTTATAAGCTTTTTGGCAAGTCGTTGACGAGCCTTACCGAGCCTTTTCCACGTTTCAAACAACTTATTTAGAAATGAACGAGCCTTTTTAAGTTGCCCAAAAAGCTCGAAAGCTTAAAAAAGCTCATTTCTAAAAATTGTACGCGGAACCCTAATACATATTCATAAAGAGGGAAAATTTCAAAAAGTCAAACAGTTTTGCTGTATTTTCATTTTTCTGCTGCATTTTTCTATAGAAAATTGTGTTCATATATCTACAAAACCAGATAATCACTTGTTTTCTTCTCATTTCGCTTCATGAAACCCTTTATTCTGTTCCTAATTCTACCTACAGTAATCCACGGATGCCTGGTGATCAGTTCACGTGAGTTGTCCCTCGATCCTTCAAAAATGCACCCGAAATTCCAGCGAAATGTGAATGCTCCTCAATGGCTCTGGACTCATCCAACATTCAGGTTGCTGTAGTAAGCCATAACTTCTACAAAAATATGTCCGGCTATCCAATTAGTGCTCCAAAAATCAATATTGAAGATTGCTCGATTTCCATGTTTTGTGAAGGAGAAGGAAAGAGTCTGGTGGTTTTCGATAAGAACTCGGCGAATTGGGTACAGTTTCATCTTTGTTTCATCCTTCTAGCTCTTTTTTAAGCTGAGATATGAGCGTTCAAAGTTTCCGGCGAGAGAGTGAGAGACGCAGAGTGTCTCGTTGTCTGCGTCTCTTGCCTTGAAACTTCAAATGGCTGCAACTCGGCTCAAAATGATCGTAGAAAGTTGATTTCTGGACAGTTTTGTTCGGGGAAACCTATTTTTTCAGTTCGGTGCCTATTCCGCCGATGGATTCTGTGATGCCTCCACTCAAACTTGGCTAATCGAAGATTCAAATGGTTTTTCGTCTTATGAGCGGTTGTATGGAGTATGTGTACAGCCTAGTAAATGTCCATGTCAATATGCTTTTATGGATAGTTCCAATGCACGATACCTTCTTTCTGAGGATCATCCAGACAATCTAGTATTGAGAAGAATGGTGAAAAGAATGCCTAATGCGTATGTTGTGGATGAAATATCAGAATGCCTCGCCGATTTCTCATGTGACAGCGGTTACAAAAGAATGGCCGTCACACCAACTGATGTTTTTGATGGGGTAATGACTAGTTCTCGTGGACTACACAATCTATAAATTATTTCAGTTGTCCGAACCCTCAGTCAGCTGTAACGAAACTAACAATATGTTGACCCTTTTTTTGAATGGTTGGCGGTTAAATACACCATCTGCATTTTTCACTTGTCTGAAAACATACACCAATGGTTAATCCACATGTTTTGAAAATAAACGTTTATATCACAATGTAGTGCTTAATAAGGCTCAAAGACTTACCTCGGCTCACAGACTTAATTCGGCTCACAGACTTACCTCGGCTAAAAGACTTACGTTTGGCTCACAGACTTACGTTCGGCTCACAGACTTACGTTCGGCTCACAGACTTACGTTCGGCTCACAGACTCACGTTTGGCTCACAGACTTACCTCGGCTCACAGACTTGCCTCTTAAAAATTTACCTCGGCTTAAAGACTTACCTCGGCTCACAAGCTTACCTCGGCTTAAAGACTTACCTCGGCTCAAAGACTTACCTCGGCTCACCGACTTACCTCGGCTCACAGACTTGCCTCTTAAAAATTTACCTCCGCTTAAAGACTTACCTCGGCTCACCGACTTACCTTACCAAAAGACAGAGGTAAGAAAGAAGAATGAATAAAGAAAAAACGGATCAATAATAGGAGGTACTTTCCCAGAAGCAAAAATCGAACAATGTGTCCTCCCACGAACAGTGGCCACTGAAGAAGGAGGAAAAAATGGAAAATTTTTACAAACATATTTGTAACCCCGACTTTGAAAATCTCCGTAAAAATATACACATTTCTGTGAAAGTTTCATCTTTCTAGCTCAACTGGGAGCCGAGATATGAGCCTTCAAAGTTTAAGCGAGAGTGTGAAAGGCGCAGACAGTTCGAGTGCCGGCCGGTCGCACTCTGCGTCTCTCACTCTCTCACCCAAAACTTCGAAGGCTCATATCTCGGATCCTAGTTGAGCTAGAAGAATGAAACTTTTTCAGAAAGGTGTAAAATTTTATGGAGAATCTGATGATATAAAAAACTTTCTATTTGCACTTTCAATTTTTGAATGGATGCTTTCAAAAACCTGAACTTTCAAAAATTACAACTAAAGTTTTGTATACCATTTTGTAGATCTTTTCAAGAGCTATATTTTCACATAACATTTTTGTAAATTATCTTTATTTTAAATGTCAAAATACGAAAAAAGAACCCTATACAGCCGCTGGCCGCACTCCACATACATATCCCATGAATCCGGCGTTCCACGCGCTTGATACATCACATCTGAAATTTAAAAATGTTTTGGCTCCCCTGGGGGCCCTCTAGGGGCGTACTACTAACTTATAGTCATCCACTCCCAAACTATCAAACGTCGATGAATTGAAACCAAAATGAATACAATTTGAATCTCCTGCTTTGATTCCACTTGGCTGCCCGGTACCCCATATGTATCCATCGTATGCCGAGAGAAGGGGGTCGGAAAATGTAAACTCCTGAAAAAAATACAGTAACAATTTCAAAAAATCTACAGTAACCCTTTTTAGAATGCTACAGTAACCTTTTTTTAATCTACAGTAACCCATTTTAAAAATCTACAGTAACCCATTTTAAAAATCTACAGTAACTAGGCACCGCAACGCGAGGGGGAGGCGCGTCAAAAACTTTCTCCGCGGGGGTACCTGGCATGTTTGAAGGCTTATAACTCGAGACTGGATGAACTGATTTTTATGAAATTTGGTCTCGTTATGTAAAAAACCACGTAGAATCTAATGGTGTAAAGCATTCGCATTGAAAAATCAATAATTCGCAACATTTTTGTGAAAAACTGAAACCGGCATGAGAATTTTAATAAAAAAAGGCTAATACAAGTTCGCGTCCCTTCTTTTTATGATTGTTCTAGATACTTTTTTAGATGGCGAATAAGATGCATTGAGCCAAATTTAGCCAGCAGTTCCCCCATTTTTTCAATAATCTATCAAACTTCAAGCAAAAATTGTGATTTTTTTTCAGCGATGACCCCATGTTTTTAATATCAAAATATTTAGATAAACTCTATGACTGCTCAGATATCCATTTTGAAGACATTTGAAAATGTTTGAGCCAGCAAAAAACGCATCCAAAGTTGACATGGTTGCAAAATTATGTAGTTTTTGCGAATTTTGACGGTAATGCTGGTTCGCGTCCCAGCTTTTTATTACATATTCAGATTCTACGCAAAATTTGCCACTAGATACATGTTCGAGTTAGTCTGTACCTGTTCCCCCATTTTTGTAATACCTCGTTTTGTTTCAAAAATATCGCGATTTTCACCAAAAAATATTGCATCATCAGGGAATATCACTGCGGTCGGCAGCGCACTTTCATCAATGCATTGTCATTGGCGCGACGAGTTGCCCCCTGTGGGCGAGTGGGTAACGCATCGGAACACCGTACGCGCGGTGGCTGTTCGCCTCCGGTCGGCAACCACCTCTCTTTTAATTTTTCTCGCGCGGAGAAAATCGCTGATTTTTCTGATTTTCAGATGCTTTTTACTCGGCTCCTAGCGGAGCGTTTCTCTTGAAATTTTGGGAGAGTGCTTAGAATTTTTCTGCGAACATTTTGTTATAAAGAATGTTTACAATAGTGGAGTTTGAAAAAATCGTTGCGGTGCCTAACAGTAACCCATTTTAAAAATCTACAGTAACCTTTTTTAAAAATCTACAGTAACCTTTTTTAAAAATCTACAGTAACCCATTTTAAAAATCTACAGTAATCCTTATCAAAAATCTACAGTAACCCGTTTTAAAAATCTACAGTAATCTTTAAAAAACTACAGTAACACTTTGAAAAAAGCTACAGTAACCCTTTTCAAAAATCTACAGTAACCTTTTGAAAAATCTACAGTAACTATTTTTAAAACTCTACAGTAACCCTTTTTAAAACTCTACAGTAACCATTTTTTAAACTCTACAGTAACCATTCTACAAATCTACAGTAACCATTTTTCAAATCTACAGTAACCCATTTTAAAATCTACAATAACCCTATTTAAAAATCTACAGTAACTCGTTTTGAAAATCTAAAGTAACCCTTTTTAGAATGCTACAGTAACCTTTTTTATCTACAGTAACCCTTTATAAAAATTTACAGTAATCTTTTTTCAAAATGTACAGTAACCTTTTTGAAAAATCTACAGTAACCCATTTTTAATCTACAGTAACCCGTTTTTAAAAATCTACAGTAATACCTTTTTAAAAGTCTACAGTAGCCCATTTTGAAAATCTACAGTAATTTTTTAAAAAGCTACAGTAACCCTTTTTAAAAATCTGCTGTAAAAAATCTACAGTAACCCAAAAAACTAACATTAGTTCCATTACAACTGGCACTAGTCACTGTCATATTACACGAGGCTTTTCTATATCCATTTATCCAAAATCCAAGGGTACCGTAGACTTTTAGAGAGTCTGCTATGGTGGATAGTATCGGTTGGACCATTTCTGCAACAATTTTATGATGAGCAAGCCTTTTAGGACCCTTACCTATCACATAATTATACTCGGCTAGAGTCTGCAGGCCACTCAGGGCCCCTCCATAAACTGAAGAACAATCCGAGACTCCTTGGGTTTGAGTTATAAGTGTGGGGGTTTCAATTACCTGAAATTATAGACATTTGGACCCCTGAAAATACAGAAAAACTCACCCCAATGCACCAATATCCCAATGGACGTTGGAATAAGGTAAAATTTTCATTGGGGCAGGTTAGCGTGGTGAACTTCCAGATGCCATTGGAAGTGGTGATGTTGTATTGGCCTGGGATGGTGGCGCTCTAAAAATGAGTACTGTAAAATAGAGCTACAAATATGTAAAATTGAATTCTGAACATTTCTGTAAAAGTTTCATGCTTCTAGCTCATCTTGGAGCCGAGATATCAGCATTTGAAGTTTTGGGCGAGAGAGTGAGAGACGCAGAGTGTCTAGTTGTCTGCGTCTCTCACTCTAAACGTTTAAATGGCTGTAACTTGGCTCAAAATAGTCGTAGAAAGATGATTTTTTCACTGAATTGTTCAGAAAAACTTGAATTTTCAGACATACTGTCATTGAATTTTCCCCAGCTGTCTGTGGGCAACCTGTCGTCACCGTACCATTCATCTGAAATCAAAATGTTTGTAATTTTTTTCTAGAGCTATATTACCTTCATTGCCACCTTCCCTCCCGTGGCCATCTCTTCCACAGTTGACACCTCTCCAAGTCCAAAAATCTCACAGTAATCTGTTCCATTCTCCGGACTATACACTGCCTGCACATCTGGATTACTGTACTTACTTTAAAGGCGCACATACCATACAAGAATCCGTCTCATAACAGTAGTCTACACAAGAGGCAAAGTCCATGGAGAGGCTCGAGAATGTTGAAAAAGTTTGAGGGGTTCCAAATATAATTACCATTTTTAAAGTGTCCGGGGTCTAAAAATCGATCTTGAAAAGTAGGCGCAGCCAAAAGGTCTTACCGTATTACCGATAACAACTATGAAAAATAGATAAGTTTTGAGCTGGAGCATTTTCTGCAGGCTCAATGAAACAAAAATAATGTTATTCCTCGCCACTTTCTTGTCTGCACGGGCCCCCATGGTAACCCTCCGGCGATGAGAATATGAAATGTTTTACATATTGTCTCGGATGTTTGAATTTGATGAGGATGTCTAGCCGGGAATATTTCGAATTCAAAGCTGAAGTTTTGAGGGTTCTAGCATTATTTTGAGCCAAGTTATGAGCGTTCGAAATTTCAGGGTGAGAGACGCAGACAGTGAGATACTCTGCGTCTCTCACTCTCTCGCCAAAAACTTTAAAGGCGCATATCTCGGTTTCTAGATGAGCTAGAAGGATGAAACAAAAAATTGGAAGGAATCCAAATGTTCTCGCTCAATCCTGTCATAGAATTATTTTTCTACGACAATTTCGAGCCAAGTTACAGTCTTTTGAAGTTTTGGGAAAAATGTTCACAATTTTTTGTTAAATTTTATATTTTTAAAAAGTTCAGGTTATCGCAATCATTTTGATCTAACAATTATTCTTCTACGACAGATTTGAGCCGAGTTACAGTCATTTGAAGTTTGCAGGTGAGAGACGCAGACGACGAGAGACTCTGCGTCTCTCACTCTCTCGTCTGAAACTTAAAATGCTCATAACTCGGCTCACCGAAGAGCTAAAAGGCTGAAACTTTTACAGAAATCTTTGAAATCTAATTTTACCTATTTCAAGCTAAATTTCAAAAGACACAGTATACGCGCTAAAAATGAAGATAATAACTTCTGAAAAGGAAAACCCAAAAAAATCAGAAAACCAAAAACTCTTCATTCATTCACAAAATTCTCCTAGGGCTCAGCGGTTTCGGCTGCTTCAGACAATCGTTCCATTTTGAATTTGTCTCTGAAATTGGCGCCAAATGCAAATTTTCTGTAGCCTTCTTTTTCTTTGTCTTCGGATCCTTCGACGTCTCCACACTGGCCTTGGTCATAATGTCTCGAGAGAGTTCCAAATTGTCTCCATCAGAGTAAAATTCAAATTTCCTAGTGACTACCGTATCCAACTCTGTGCCATGGAGCGATTTTGTGCGGCCGGATTTGTCCTTGATGGTTAGGTAGACTTTGCTGGAAAAAAATTTGCTTAGAATTTTTTTTAATTTTCAGAAATTTTAGATCTTTGCGATCATTTTGGCTCAAAAACCATGTTTCTAGGACCATTTTGAGCCGAGTTACAGCCAATTGAAGCTTGCAGGTGAGAGACGCAGACGACGAGACACTCTGCGTCTCTCACTCTCTCGCCGGAAACTTCGAACGCGCATATCTCGGCTCCTAAATGAGATAGAAAGATGAAACTTTTACAGAAATGTTCGGAACAGAATTTTACATAATCTCGTACAAAAAACTAAACTTTTTGACCAACTTTGAATTCAGTTATTTGTCAATTTTCGAAAAAAAACTTAAAGTTAAATGTTTGCAGTGCAATTCTGACCAAGAATCATCTTTCTACGACAATTTTAAGCCAAATTACAGTCATTTAAAGTTTGCAGGCGTGAGACGCAGACAACGAGACAATCTGCGTCTCTCACTCTCTCGCCGGAAACTTCAAAGGCGCATATCTCGGCTTCTAGACGAGCGAGAAGGATGAAACTTTTACAGAATTGTTAAGAATCTAATTTTACATATTTGTAATATAAAAATTTAAATTTGTGAAAAAATTTTTGAAAATTTTTTCACTTACAAATCCTGATCATCCTTGAGAATCTCATTGACCAAATCTATTTTCATCGTAGTGAAATCTTTTGTCTGCTTCTCTAGACTCTCCACTATTATCTGGTCACTAAAATCGTCGGATTTTCGAGACTCCGAAATTAGTTCAATGGATTGGAGGATGAGGAAAAAATGGATGATTGTGGAGATGAGGGAGTAGGTTGAGAAGGAGAAGGTATTGTGGAAGAGGGAGTAGAAGAAGGATCTGGAAAACGGATAATCAGAATTCTAGGATTCTGAATAAACATTCCAGAACTTGAAATTACAAAAAAACTGGAAATTGAAAGACTCGAAGCTTCTGAAAGTCTAAGTTCCTAACTTTTTGAATTTTGAAAACTTTGGAATACTCTAGAAACTCTTCAGAATCTCAAAATTTCATTTTTTCAAACCCTGATCTCAAAATCCTCTCACCCGTCTCTGCCGCCTCCCTCCATTTGCAAGTATTCCGAAAATCGGAGAAACATCATAACATATTGAAAAATCAAAAAGACAATGGATATCGAAAGGTTTCTACCGAAGGTTAGACGTTTCCATGGAGCCATTAGAAGGAGCCAAACAACGGGTTGAACCTGAAAAAAATTGGGGGGAATTTTGAGGGGTTTTTGAGATTCTGGGAGCTTCTGGAAGCTTTTGGAGCATTCTAGAAACTGTCAGGATTTTTCAAAATCTTCCAGAATCTTTTGAAAACTCCAGTAAACTTCTAGAAACTCCAAGAATGTTTTAAAATCTTCTAGAATCTGCAAGAAACCTTCAAAATCCTATGAAAGCCTATTGGATCTTTTAGAAGCTTCTAGATACCTTTAGAATCCTCCAGAATTCTCGAGAATCTTCCAGTAGATTCCAAAATCATCTAAACGTTTCCTGAGATTCTTGGAAGTTTTTAGAATCAGTCAGAATCTTTCAGAGTCTTCCAGAAACTTTCAAGAACTTTCTATACTCCTATAGTTACCTTCAGAATCCTCCAGACTCCTCCAGACACTTTGGAAATTCTTATGAATTCTTCAAAATCTTCTAAAAATATTCTAGAACACCTTAGAACTCTCTAAAAACTTATCAAAGCTTCTAGAAGTCTTCAGTACCCTTTAGAATCCTCTAGAAACTTTTTGAAACTTTCAGAGCTTTTCAGGATTTTAAAGAATTCTAAAACTTCTTCTTGAAACTTCTGGAATCCTCTGAAAGACTTCAAAATCTTCTGAAACCATTGAGGACATTTCTGGATAATCTAGAAATTTTTAAAATCTCTCAGAACCTTCCGGAATCTTTCAAAGTCCATTAGAAACCTTCAGAATCTTCTAGAAGCTTCCTGGGTCACTCAGAATTCTTTCAGCTCACTTTGAATCCTTCAGAAGCTTTCAAAAATTACCAGAATCCTCTAATAATACTTTAGAATCCTCCAGACATCTCCAAGAACCTTTTAAAACATTTAGAAGCCTCTAAAAACCTTCAGAATCTTTCTGCAGCTTTCAAATCTATTAGGAAACTTCTAGAATCTTCTAGAAGGCTTCAAAACTGTCCAGAATGCTCCAGACATCTCCAAAATCTTCCATAATATTTCAGATTCTCCTAGAGGCTTCTAGACGGCTTCCAGAATCCTCCAGAACCCTTCAGAATCTTTCAGAATCCCCTAGACCTCTTACCTCCAGCAGAAAAAGTCTCCGAACTTTGACCACAACTCCAGATTCTCCAAAAATTAATTGAAACACGCAAACCGTAATCAAATAGATAAAAAGAGCCAGTTGTACGAAGACGATCACTTTGAAGGTGAGAGTGTAGAAGCTGAAATTTTTTTGAAATTTCCGAAAAAAGGGAAATTTTGGAATCGAATGAGCCAAAATTTGGGGCTCAAAGTTGGCTAGAAGTGATTTTATGTCACTTTGAAAACTTTTTGAGAAAAATAAAATTTTCACAAAATTTTTCCAATTTTTTTTCACAGGACTCACTCAATCTCATCAACTGGATTTTTCTTCAAATTATCGATTTTTTCATCAGAAACTCGATAAATCAACTTCCGTGTCGATTCATCTTTCCGATCGATTTGTTGAAAATTCGAAACTTTTCGACTCTCTTTTTTCGTTTTCGGCGAACATGTCAACCGTTTGAGCAACTTTGGATTTTTGTGCGATAATGAAGAAGATTTTGATCTGGAAATTATTTAGGGTGGTTTGAGGGTTTTAGAATTCTCTAGAATCTTCTAGAAATTTCTGGATCCTTTAGACACCTCGAGAATCGTGGAAAAGCTTTCAGAGTCCTCTAGAAACTTCTAGAATTATCCAGAAACCTTTTAATTTTCCTAGAACCCTCCAGAATCTACTGCAATCTTTCAGAAGCCTTTGGAATCTTTTGAATCTTCTAGAGGCTTTCAGAATCTATTAGAAGCTCATAGACTCCTTCAGAATTACGAAGAGTTTTCCATACATCTTCTAGAAGCCTTTAGGATCTTTCAGAATCTTCTAGAATCTTCCAGAAACCAAATAGAGCTATTCAGAATTCTTCAGAACCTTCTAGAAGCCTTCAAAGGCTTTTAGAAACTTCTGGAATTGTCTAGAATACTTCTGAATCTTCTAGAACTTAATACAAGATTCTAGAACCCTTCAGAATTCTTTAGAATCCACTAGAACTTTCTAGAAGTCTTCAAAAGTCTATAGAAACTTCTGGAATTGTCTAGAATACTTATGAACAGTCTAGAAACATCTAGAACCTTTCCGAATTCTTCAGAGATTTCTAGAATCTTTCTGAAACCTCTAGAATCTCCCAGACAGCTTCAAACTTCTTCAGAATCTTCTCAAAGACTCAAGTACTTTCCAGAGTCTTTATGAATCCCCTTAAGAATCCCAGGACTTTTCTGAATATTCTAGGGGCTTCTAGAATCCTTCAGAATCCTCTAGAAGATTTAAGTATCTTCAAGATTTCTACAGTAACCTCTAGAATTCTTTAGAATCTTCTATAACCCTTTAGAACCCTCTAGAGCCGTCCAGACGCTTTCCACGACCTTCACAATCCTACAAAGCCGTATAGAATGGTTTAGAAACGTTACGAATCCTTCCGAAATATCTTCTGTCTTCTAGACACCTTCAGAATTTCCTAGAATTTTTTGGAATCTTTCAAAAGCTATCAAAGTTCTCAAGAATCCTTCAGAACCCCTCTGAAAGCCTCCAACAACCTTCAGAATCTTTCAGAATCCTCTAGAACCCTTTAGAACCCTCTAGAAGCTTCCCAAAATCTTCAGAATCTTTCAGAATCCACTAGAATCATCCAGGCCCTTTTAGAATCCTCCAGAATCTTCCAAAATCCTTCAGGATTTTTCAGAAACCTCTGAAACCTTCTAGATTCCTTAAAAAACCTCTGGTACCTCTAAACCCCTTCAGAATACCCTAGAAGACTCTAGGACCTCCCAGAATCCTCCAGAATCCTTTTGGAGTTTTCTAGGCTCCCTCAGAATCCAATGCGATCTTCTAGAGTCTTCTAGAGTCTCCTACAATTCCATAGAAACCCTTGGGATTCCTTAGAACTCTTTAGAGACTTCTAGACTCCTTCTTCAGAATTCTCTGCGCTCTTCTAAAATCGTCTAGAGTCCTCCAGAATCCCCTACAGACTTCTAAAGTCCTCTAGAATCCCCCAGAATCCCTCAGAACCCTCCAGAATCTCCCCAAAAAAATCACCCACTTTTCAGAAGCAACACGCGCTGTCGATATCGTTGATGATGTCTCGTTGTTGCTCATTTTTCTTTGGGGGGAGGAGGAATTTTCGAAATCAACAAAAAATGTTAAAATTTTCTGAGTTTTCTCAAATCCACGTTCTCACAAAATCATGACAAATGGAGGGGTAGATTTTTGTCGAATTGAAACTCAATTTTTTTACAAAAATAAATAGGATATGCGTTTATGTATCATTATGAAAAGGATGAACAAGGAAGGAAAAAAGAAACAGAGGAGGAAAGAGGGAAAGGAAAAATGAACCAGAGGAAGGGGAAAATTTGACTGAAAATGAAAGGAATTTCAGGCTAAAAAGCAGATTTTTTGAGGCTAAAATTCCTAAATTTTCCGCACAAAAAAAAGATTTTGACTGAAAATCAAGAATTTTGAGGCTAAAACGGCCAACTGTTCCAGATGGCTCTCCAGCTTCGAAACCCCCAATTTTCAGCCAAAAAAATCCAAATCTCCACAAAAAAAAAGGTTCTGACTGAAAAGCAAGGATTTCGAGGCTAAAACGGCCAACTGTTCCAGACGACTCTCAAGCTTCAAAACCCCCAATTTTCAGCCAAAAAACTCCAAATTTCCACCCAAAAAATCCCCTAATAATCAGCGATATCCTGCGAATGATAATAGTCCTCCTTCAACCGATTGACATGCGATGGAATGATACAAGAAGTGTTCGAGACGAAAAGTGTGACCAAATCCGATTGAAGACAGTCGAACGACGGATGAAGGCAATCCACATGGCCAACCGACGCGGCCGAAAAATCGAATGGTAGATCGTTGGAACGGAACGAGTGAAGCGAGGCGGGATCGGTCATGAAGAATGGGCAGAGCTTGTAGAATGGAGCGAGGACGTAGACGGGGACACAGTGTCGCTTGGCTAGCAGTGCAATCTGATGGCCTCCGGCGGGAACCAGACAAGAGCCATCCGGGAAGTACGCCGCGGCCACCAGCACCACTTTCGACGTCTCCGGCATTCGAGAGGCCACCTCGAAGAGCTCTATTGGGGTGACAAAGTCTGGCGCTGTCTCCAGATGCTCCTCCTCGTCGACGACGTCAATGACACGATGCTTTCGACCGGATTTGACGGCGTGCGTCAGGAATGCGTGCATTGTTTTCGAGGTGGCCAGCGAGTGGACCATTACGATGTCGTTGTTGAAGATGAGCTCCGTGGATTGTTGGGCGATGCAGTCGCGAGAGGATTCGATTTCTGTGGAGAGCTGAAATTGAGAAAATTTGAATAGTTTTCAGGCTAAAAATGAGCAATCTCGATGTATAATTCGATTTCCATTCGATTGGTACAGTTTTCCGCGCTCTAGGAGCAAGATGAGCCGAGTTAAGAGCAAAATTGAACTTCCTGTCGATTGGTATAGTTTTCAATTTTCTAGGAGCAAAATGAGCCGAGATGAGCAATTTTTGAAGCTTATAAATGTAAAATTCGATTTCCTGTCGATTGGTATAGTTTTCAGTACTCTAGAGTCTAGAAGCAAAATGTGCTTTTTTTACTCCAAAAATGAGTTTTCAGACCAAAAATTGAATTTTTACGCCGAAATTCAGTTTTTACGCCAAAATTATGTAAAAATCGGCAGTCTAGATATAAAATCCAATTCCTAATCGATAGGTACAGTTTTCAGCACTCTAGGAGCAAAATGAGCCGAGTTATGAGCCAAATTAGCAATTTTTATGATGTAAAATGCAATTTCTAGTCGATTGGTACAGTTTTCAGTTTTCTAGGATCAAAATGAGCCGAGTTATAAGCGAAAATGAGAAATCTAGATCAAAATTCGATTTCCTGTCGATTGGAAGCATTTTTATTGCTCCAGGACAAAAATGAATCGAGTTAAAAGCCAAATTCAATTTCCTGTCGATTGGTATAGTTTTCAATTTTCTAGGAGCAAAATGAGCCAAGTTATGAGCCAAAATAAGCAATCTAGATGTAAAATTGGATTTTCTATCAATTGGTAGCAGTTTGATTGCACTAGAACCAAAATGAGCCAAATTATGAGCAAAAATGTGCCATCTAGATGTAAAATTCAATTTCCTGTAAATAGGTACAGTTTTCAGGGCTCTAGGAGCAAAATGAGCCGAGTCATGCGCCAAATTGAATTTCCTGTCGATTGGTAGATGTTTGATTGCTCTAGGAGCAAAATGAGCCGAGTTATAGAAACATAGGTAAACGGCTCGATTTTCAAGATTTCAGAGTCATTTTTCGGCTATTTTCACTATCTTGAACCAAAAAAGAGCGTTTGGGGAGTATTTTTAGGCGACTTACATGATTTTAGGTCATTTTTGAGCCATTTTTAACGATTTTAAAGTCATTTCTAAGTCAATTTCACTTTTTTACCTCTTTAATCGAAGCCTGCAAATCTTTCCGAATCTTCTTCATATCCGCATTTCTCAATCGCTCCGTCGTCTCATCATCATCTCTCCACAGTGTATACAAGGCTTCTGGCTCCCCTACGCCCTTCTTCTGAAGCACCTCGTCTCGTGCCAACTTTGAAATCATCAATCCGATATTTATAATGATTAGCTCGGATCTCTCGGCTCCATGAAGACGTTTACAGTGTGCGGCGAGCGATGTTTGCAAATCGGCCATCGTTTTCGGATTCTCGCGGAAAATGATTTTTCGGATTAGATTCAGCGTTTGAATGGCGATCGATGAGGAGGAGTCGCGGGGGAATCTGAAGAAAATTCGAGGTTTTTAGGTTAACTTTCGGGATTTTACAGTTAAAAATAGGCGAAAAATGACGATTTTTCAGCTATAAAACTGTGAAAACAATTTTTCAGTTTTAAATTTGCTAAAGTCATTTTTCCCTTTTTAAAACTGAAAACTTACTTTCTCCGCAACGAGAATATAAAATCCCTCTTTAGATTTTCAATTTCGATAGTTGAATCCATCTGAAAACATCAAAAGAATTAGAAAAATCATTTCAATGGGATTTCGCAAGAAATTTCATAACTTTTTTATTCAAAAAAACTGTTATAATATTCTTGAATATTTTAAACGTAAATTCCAACAAAAAAATCCTTGAAAAATCAACAAATCAGCTCAGAAATCGATGGAAAAAATTGGGAAATTGATCCAAAAATATTTTTAAAGGGAAATGCAATCGCGCTCCCCTGGACTTTTTCTCTGCGTCTCTCCATTTCGCACACTCTCTCGTCTCGATTTTTGAATTTAATTCTGAATTTTTCTCATTTTTCGCCTCAAATTCAACCAATTTTCTTCAGATTTTCACTAAAAATGAAACAAAAACGAGCTAGAGATGATGGAGAGTCAATTGATGGTAAGAAATTCCTAAAAAATGCCGGAAAAACTAACGAAAATCGAAGAATATTCAGGTGCCTCTACCTCAACGGACAAGCGGTATTGTGAAGAGGGTCCAATGGAACAATTATTGACTGGAGAGATCGCTAAACCTATAGGTACCCTAAAAACTCTCTAAAAATTTAATTTTTACCCTTAAAATCCTTCAGAAATGATCGAATTCGAGCTACAACAATCTCAGTTGAATACACAAGAAATCGGGCGAATTATTGCTGATGGAATGTTAAATAAAACATTAACAGAAGAAGATCTGAGTGAATTAATTCGAAAAATGGCAAAATCCGTGCCAACTATGGCCAACATCGACTTATTCACACTGTCCGACGATCTGAGTCAGGGAAACATTGATAGTCGTCTGGTTATTATTGGAAACGCTTTTTTGGTAAGAAATGATGTTGAAAATCGAAATCTACGGGTCAGAAAACCTAGAAAACTTGAAATTTGGGATTTTGAAAACCTAGAAATGTGAAAATTTGGATTTTGACCAATTTTCAAAATTTCAAATTTTTTTTAGTTCAAAACTCCCTAAAAACCATAAGAATAGCCTCAAAATCTAATTCTACATGTCTGAAAACCTAAAAATCATGAAAATTTGGGGGGTCTCGACCCCTGAAAAACTGAAAAATTTTGGAAAATTTCTTCCTCAAAATTGACCCGAATTTCAAGATTTCTGAACCAAACTTTTTTAGTTTAAAACCTTTTAAAACATCAGGAAACCGTCAAAAATACTCTGAAAGTCGAAATTTACGAGTCTGAAAACCTAGAAAATTTGAAATTTTGGATTTTAGAGACCTGGAAATGTGAAAATTTGAGATTCCTCAAAATTGACCAAATTTCAAGATTTCTGAACCTAATCTTGGTTGAAAACTTCCTAGAACACTCAAAACATCCTCAAAATCGAAATCCACGGGTATAAAAACCTAAAAATCTTTGTTTTTCCGAAAAAAAATGGGGGGTTTTTTCAGAATGGAAATTTGAAAATTTGCAGCTCAAAATCACTATTTTTTGAGCCAAAATTTGACATTTCTACACCAAAAAAATCCCTTTTTTTCCAGTGGAACCTTCTAAAAGGCTCCATGTCGTCAATCCGCGACAAATTCGATCACTACCACTTCAAAATGTCGACAATGACCAATGCAGCCGTCGCCGCAGCGGCCTCATCGAGCACTTTGGCTCCATCCATCGCAGAATTCTCATCGACACGTGTCAGAAGTGGAGAACATGTGATTCTGAACGACGAGGTCTTTGTTAGTGTCGATTTGTTGGATGTGTACTCAAATATTGTGTTTCGAAAGAATGGAGATATTCAGAACAAGTCCAAACAGTTCATCAAGGCCTATTTTGCTACGGTAAGGGAGTTGGAGCTGAAAAAATCAATTTTTAGGTCTGAAAATGCATTTTTACGGCTTCAATTTCATTTTTTAGCCCCAAAAAATACAGTTTTAACCCTCAAAATCCCATTTTTCAGCCTAAAATCCAGTCAAAAGCAAAAAAACTTAAAGATCTAAGCCCAAGAGTCTCAAATTGAAGCCGAATAGTTTCATTTCGATCTTGAAAATCTAATTTTGAGGCATAAAAATGCAGTTTTTAGCAAAAAAAAGTTCATTTCTAAGCCTAAGAATACAATTTTAGGCCAAAAAATCTAATTTTTAGCTCAAAATGTTTAATTTTAGGCCAAAAACCCCCATTTTCAAGCCTAAATTACCAATTTTCAGCTTAAAAACTCAATTTTCAGCCCTAGAACCACAATAAGCCTGAAAACTCAATTTACAGGCAAAAGCTTAATTCTCAGCACAAAAAATCCAACTTTAAGCCTAGAAATCTCAATTTAATATCTAAAAATCCGATTTCAGCGTAAAAATTCAATTTTCAGAGCTAAAAGTCTTCTTCGAAGCTTAAAAATCGAATTCTAAGCCGAAAAATTCGATTTCAAGTCCAAACATCTAATTTGCAGTGCCAAAAATTCAAATTTAAGCCAAAAACTTTTACTGCAGGCTTAAAAAACAAAGTTTCAAATGTAAACATTCAATTTGATGTTCAAAAATCGAATTCTGAGCCTAAAAATTCAGTTTTCAAGTTTAAAATGTGTTTTTAAGCCAAAAATCTCAATTAAAAACCAAAAAATCCCAATTTTCCCCTTCAAAATCCCTATTTCCAGGCAACCCGCCCAACATGCGCCATTTGGCACTACAGTCTTCGTCAATCCGGCGCATCGCACAAAAAATGGCTCCACAACTTTCCCGATCATGTTCTTGAGGTCTTGATTCGTAAGAAAATTGAAAAAAAGGGCCTAAAAAATGTATAGAATTGCAGATTTCATGCTCTCCTTGGCTGGGCTCGGCGCAGAGGAGCTTGAGCCGACGTCGGATGATGTGGAGGATCGGGGAAGGTAATGAGCTCGAAAATCTGGAAATTTGAGCCCAGAAACCGCTAAATTTAGGCGGAAGTTTGAATTTTTCGACCCGGGAAGATCTTTGGGAAATTTAAGTACTTTTAAATGAAATTAGGTTATCTTAGACCAAAAATTCGCTTTTTTAGGCGGAAATTCAAGTTTTTTGACCCGGAAAGTTCTGGGTGGAAATTGAGTATTTTTCAGTGAATTTTATTTATTTTTTACCAAAAATATTGCTATTTTTAGACTGAAATTTGAGTGTTTTTGAGCCGGAAAGTTCAGGGTTATATTTAAGTATTTTTCAATAAGTTTTGGCTATTTTCAACCAAAAATTCGCTATTTTTCTTCAAATTTTGATCATTTCGCGCTGAAAATTCGCTATTTTCAACCCCAAAATCCCTCTAATTCATTCCAGATTCTTCATGTCCCTTGGCGACAACGACGATCAACGAATGGCCACTTTTGCCACGATGAAAATGACCAGAGAGAGTTTGGTGTTGAAATTCCGACAGAATGTTACGGATGCATTGTAAGCGAAGGTAGCTCGAAATCTGGAAAAAAAATCGCATTTTTTTCAGAAACGAAGCCCGAGAAATGCCCTACAACACAATGACCAGACAGCTGATGGCGCCGCCGGTTGGTGAAATTTAAAGGCCGAAAAAGCTCCGAAAAATGGTCTTTTGACGATGTTCTTTTGCATTCAAAACCGTCAAATTCCTAATTTTTAACTCTGAAAATGCACAGATTTGTCAGAGCCAAATTGTGAATAAAACAGCGTTATTTTAGTCGATTTTAAGCTAAATCTAGACCAAAAACACCTCAAAAATCCAATTTTTCACTTCAATTTGACTTAAGATCACTTATAAACCCCTCGAATCCCAAATTTCCAGCGCGGAAAACCCATGGATAACTCGAACTCGGTCGTCACATGGCGTCAGTACGAGACGATGATCAAACGATGCGAAGCGGATCCGTCGAAGGAGAATTTGGATGCGAAACATGACTTGGAGTGTGTTTTTTGAGGGGAAATTGGGGGAAATAGTGGATTTTTGAGTTGAAAATCATCAATTTCTGCTTCAAAATGCCCTTTTTTTGTCCAAAATCATCAATTACGGCTTCAAAATGCCCTTTATTTGGTCCAAAATCGCCAATTTCGGCTTCAAAAAGCCTTTTTCTTAACTCAAAAATCATCAATTTCGGCTTCAAAAGGCCCTTTTTCGGTCCGAAATCATCAATTTTTGCTTCAAAAAGCGTGTTTTACTCCGATTTTCACCTCAAATTGATCATTTTCAGCCAAAAACTGAATCTCGTCCATTTCTACCGTATCCATCAACCACTGCAACCACCACAGCAACAACCGATTCAAGACGAAGAAGACGTGGAAATCGATGTGGAGAGAGTGATCAAGGAGGAAGTTTGAACAAGTTTCGAGATCTCAATGTTTCACTTATTTTTGATTGATTCCTGTTGCTACTATGTATTACGGTATTTATATATGGTTTCAGTGATGGACAATGAATCAGCGATGGTTTCTTGGATTTTTCGATCTTTATTGGGCATCGTGTTTATGGAACCAAAAAAGTGATTAAAAACAGTACTTAAAACCATACATGTCCAACCCGGTTCCGCCGGGCCGACGCGGGCCGGCAGTTTTCTCCATTTTAAATGATGATTTTCCAATCAAATTTTATACCAAAATGTAGAACTCAACGAGATCTATAAAATGGCACTAAAATCACCAAGATTTCCTGCCTCCGTTGTTGTCCAGAGCTTGTGAAACACTCGGGCTGGCGTTTTCGGCCCGCATATGCTCAACCCGGGTGTTTCACAAGCTCTGGACAAAAACTGAGGCAGGAAATCTTGGTGATTTTAGTACCATTTTATAGATCTCGTTGAGTTCTACATTTTGGGATAAAATTTGATTTGAAAATCATCATTTAAAATGGAGAAAACTGCCGGCCCGCGTCGGCCCGGCGGAACCGGGTTGGACATGTATGCTTTAAAAAGGTATTGAATAAAAATGCACGAAGTTACGGGGGAGATACTTTTCACAGGAGTGCGGTGGCGCATTGTTCACCTGGTTTTTATGGGAGTAATAACAGTTAGTTAGATAATTTCCTTTCACTTCTTCTGATTCTTCTTCCATGGGTGTCTCACCGGCTGTGGTCCAATGTGCAATTTTTGTTTTCTCAACAACTTCATCTCAGACGGGGTGAAACTGCACACATCCGGAAGGATTCCTTCCATGAGCCGCTCATCGATAAGCTCACGTCTCGTGTGTAGCACAATGTCCTTGGCATCTCTGAAATTACCGACTTTTTAATACCGTGAAAAAATTTTATAGTAGGCCCCTCTAAAATGGTGTCCTTCAGGGTTGAGCGGCCACGAATTTCGGCAACCCATTTAAATCAGAATAACTATTCTCTGGGGGTTCGGGTAAAAATACGATCAGAAAAATTGTTCCTTATTTAAAAAGCTACCGATTGGTTAAAAAATCGTCAATTTTCATCAAAAACTACCAGAGTTACGCCTTGTGTTGCCGAAAAATTGCCGAAATCTACAAAATCGGCAATTTTTCGGCAACACAGAGCGTAACTCTGTTAGTTTTTGATGAAATTTAAAGGTTCTTTAACCAATCGATAGCTTTTTTGATACGGAGCATTTTTTCTGTTGACGGTATTTTTACCCGATCCCTCTGAAAATAGTTATTCTGATTTGAATGGGTTGCCGAAATTCGTTGCCGCTCGGCCCTGGTGTCCTTCGATTAGAGAATTTTTTTGAAACTCCTGTAAACAGAATCTTTGAATAATGTAAGCTATTTCTGGTATGTCAACTGTTTCAATTTGATTGATTTCCGTCAAAAAACATGCCTAAAACAAGCAATGCCGTAAGGTTTGACGCATGGTACGCATACACTACAACTGACACGCTCACGCAAAAATGCAGAGACCGTGCAAACCGAGAAGAATGCGCAAAAACACCAAAAATTCTGTAAAAATTCTGCAAACCGTACATTTGAAACGGAAAAATGAATTTAAAGGAGTACGGTTTACATAATTTTTGGTGTTTTGTGCATTCAGACGTGTTGGCTTCTACACATTCTTCCCGATTCGTTTCTTCCCAATTTATACGGTCTCAGAATGCACGAAATACCCCCAGAAATTTCCCCCGGAAAACTGCCTTCACGGTATATTGTAAAATCTAACTCACCTGAGATACTTCTGGAACAGCTGTGCCTGAATTACCGACTTGGCCATGTTCTCCCTGTCGATTACATCCATAATGTACATTTGGTGCATCGGGAGACTGAAATATACACAGAATTTCCTATCAATGTTCCCCATCAAAGTATACCTTCTTCTCTTTTGAGCAAGGGTGCCATTCTCGATGAATAGCTTGCTGTTTTGAAAGTCGATTGTCGCGTAAAAGTCCAGAAACAGAAGGAACAAAGTACCGAGGCTAACGTCGCACGGATTACTCGCCTTCCAATTGTTGACATCTTCCCTCGGAATACCATACGATCCGTATTCCCAACCATTCACACGGTCCCACGTTTGCCTACTAAGTCCAAACAGATCCTCGTGTTTTTTATTGACGTTTGGAAGCATGCCGCATTGTTTCATAAAGAAAACCACCAGGAGGACGTTGGTGCAAGAATTGGGGAACACTGTACGGTAGTAGTCCTCGTTCTCATCGTTCTTCTTGGACTTTGTCCATTTTTTGACATACGCAGCGAGAAGGATGAAGCGACGATCGTATCTAGAAAAGTATCCACATCCGGGAACCCTCAAAACTTTTTCTCACCTCTCATATGCATCAATAAACTTCGCAGCGAGATACTGGGAGGATACTATATACGTCATCGAGATGCTTATGTCTAACTCTACACCATCTACGAATCCGGTTATAATCGGAACTCTTGCGCCATCGATATGCTCCATCTCCTTCTTCTTCCTTCCCGCCAACATTTCTCCCGACTGGATTCTCTTAAATATTTGCGCCAGAATCGCATTGCTTCTTTTCTTGACTTCATCCAATTTTTTCTGTCCCAAAGGCGGATGAACGCAAATAGTCATGTCCAGATCCCCTCCAGTCATGCCTAGGCCAGAGGCGGAGCTTCCGAACGGAACCACAGCCTTGACTTCGTATTTAATGCCTTCAATCTAAAATTGACAAGAGTTCAGAAAAGATACAACGCTCCACATTGACTTACAGGTTTATCGAAAACATTTTTGATAAGATACTCTTCGATTTCTCTTAGGATATCCATCTTCTCCTGGAACTCTTCCGGGGACTGCTTGTTTTCCAAGTAGTACTTCTCAATGTCTTTGGTGAAGTCCTTCAAAGAATCATCCCATTGCTGGGTTATTGATTTCGAAGGATCCTCATTTTTAGGAGGACCAATCGCTCGGAGTTTTTCCTCAATGTTCGCTTTCGGAGACATTACAGAAGTGAGAATAAGCAGTAGCCAAAATTTAGGAAAGGTCCAGATCAGCTTCTCTTCTTATAGAAGACCCTCAGAAACTTCTCGAGTGGGCGGAGTCTCTTTTCCTCTCTCTGCGTTTCCTGTTCCTTTTTTAAGAGTGAGCAAGAGGAGATTCATGAAGAATAGAGGGAAGAGACATAGACAAAAAAGAGAAGGCATTTTTCTCGTTAGTTTTTCACTCCAATGTCTCGACTTGCTTTCTTTTGCGAATTTTGGTTTTGATCCTTTTATCACTCCATTTCTTATTGTAGAAAAATAATGTCTGGGAGAGATGCTATGGAAAGAAGACTAAGAGAAATCGGATACTGGCCGTTCAGCATAACGAATGCTATAAATATGGAAAGTTGGGAGTCTCACTTGAAACCACTCACTTGGACAATTGAAAATTATTACAACCGAAACAAACAAACAAGAGAAGAAATGGAGGAGAAGTTGAGTATTCTGGAGGAGATTGAGGAGTACTTGCAGGAGAATGTTTTCGATGAACCGGTAAGTCCATTTGAGGCTTTGAATGCGAACAATTTAAATTTTTAGATTCGAGGAATTCAATATGAACTCAAAGCTGTTGTCCCCTTTGGAAGCTCTGCTGGTGCTCTTGCCATGAAGGGTAGTGATCTTGATATGATACTTTGCGTCTACCCACCAGTGGATCCAAAAGACGAAAAAACGATCAAATCGAGAACAAATTCAATCCTCAGAAGAATTTTCAAGGACATTGAAAACGGAGATATGATGGAAGATAGAACGTGGAAAGACATGGAGCATGTGAAAACGGCGCGGGTTCCTATCATCACTGGATTTGTGGATGGGATTGAGATCGATATAAGTATCTCGATGACAGAGAGAGTCTCCGCTCAGTATCTTGCTGCAAAGTACATCGATGCTTATGCCAAGTGAGTTTAGCAATTTCTCAATAGGATAAACTTACAATCCTAGGTATGATCGCCGTTTCATTCTTCTTGCTGCTTTCATCAAGGCATGGCAGAAATCCAAGAAGACCGAGGAGAATGAGGAATTGTATGACATAGTGTTCCCCAAGTCGTGTTGCGTGGTTTTGATGGTGGTACTGTTTATGAAACACTACAAAATGCTTCCAAATGTAAACAGAAAGCATAAAGGTATGTAACTTCTTATTATTCAAGCACAGCTCCATTTTTCAGATAAGCTAAGTGATATAAGGGCTACATGGAAGCGAGTCAATGGTGGCGAGGATGGATCATTTGGGGTTGAAAATAAGGGTGTGAAAGTACAATAAGAATAGTTGCAATTTGCAATTTCAGCTGTGAGAGATTGGAAAGAAAGCAACAAGAATGACGTTAGCCTCGGTACCCTCTTCCTACTCTACCTTGACTTTTACACTAAAGTCGTTGATTTCAAAAAGCATAAATTGGTGGTGGAAGATGGGCGATTTGAGAGGAAAACTTCCAGGCATATAAACCCCTCATATAGCTAGAAATGTTCAATTTTTAGCGAACGACGAGATCAAATCGTTATTGAAGATGTTCTCGATGAGAACAACGTTGGACGGTCCGTAACACATGTTCAACGATTCCGAAATTTGCTATTGTCAGGTTTTCCCACATTGTTATGATTCTGATGGAATAATTTTCAGCAAAGCAAAAAATCAGATCATAAAATGTGGATCGGAAATTTTGTGCGACCGATTAATGGATTCCAAGCTTGGAATGACCGCTGAGGATGTTCGCAGGTTGCAAAATTTGAAGAATTAATGATTTTCGATTGTTTTTATAACTTTTATTCTTCGATTAAAGAATGTTTTTTATTTATTTCTATGTTAAATTCGCGAATAAAAAATGTCTCAAAAATTGTTGAAAACCCTAAAAATTATTTTCCCTTCAAGACCCACCACAAAACTTCGGTGCATGCGCCTTTAAGGTTTACGGTAGCCACGTCGACTGCATAATTTGGGCACCGAATTTTGCTTCATTTCTCCCGTTTTTGGCTCTTTTTTCATTTTTTTTTTGCGATTTTTGCGAAATTTTTATTTCAGTAAAACCATGGCGTACAGCGGTAAAAAGCAGGGCGTCATCTCCGGCTCGATGATGTTCAAAGGAAAAGAATATGTCGAGATTTTTGATCATCAGAATAAATATCTCTATGGAGAGGTTGATGATCTATTTGTAAGTGAAAAATAGGGTGAAAACTGATGAAAATGAAATTGAAATTTGAAAAAATACAGAAAAATTGATGAAAAATGAGGGGGGAAAGTGAAAATTCGATTTTTCAGCTTCCAGACGAAAATATGTCTGAAATTCACCGTTTTTTGCAATTTTCGGCAATTTTTCGGCGATTTTTTCGCTTCCAAATCTGTCAATTCGTGTGAAAACGCTCAATTTCTATCGAAAATTGCTTTGAAACCTGAAAAAATGACAAAAATTATGTTTTTATGATTTTGGTCATTTTTCAGTGTTCCTATAGCTTCCAGGCATCATTTACACTAAATTAGTGGAAAAATCTCGATTTTTTGTATCAAAATTCGCTTTAAAACCTGAAAAAATGAAGACGTTTACAATTTTAGGATTTTTGTGCATTCTTTAGTGTTCCTGCTGCTTCAGAGCATCATTTCCACTAAAGCTGATTTAAAAATCTTGATTTTGAGTTCAAAACCTAGGAAGTTGCAGAAAAATACAAACAAAATTAGGGGAAAAATGTAAAAATTCGCTTTTCCAGCATTCAGACGAAAAAAATGTCTGAAAAATCGAAATTTCTTTTTTTTTTGCGATTTTTTCGCTTCCAAATCCTCTAATCGGTGTGAAACAACTTATTTTCTATCAAATATCGCTAAAAATTTGAAAAAAACGCCGAAAAAATCTTTTTTCAGATTTTTGTGAGTTTTTCAGTGTTTCTATGGATTCCAAGCATCATTTCCTCTAAACCAGGCTTCAAAATCTCGATTTTGAGTTCAAAATCTAGGAAATTGCAGAAAAATACCAAAAAAATTGAAGAAAAATGTAAAAATTCGATTTTTCAGCTTTCAAACGAAAAAATGTCTAAAATTCGGATTTTTTTTGCAATTTTTGGCAATTTTTCAACTTCCAAATCCGCCAATTTGTGCAAAACAGCTCAGTTTTCATCAAAAATCGCTTTAAAAACTGGAAAAAAATATCGAAAAATATTTTTCCAGGATTTTCATGCGTTTTTCACTGTTCTAGACCCAAACATCTCGATTTAGAGCTCGAAAAACCTCGAAAATTCACAAAAATGCATTCCAGATCGCCTATGGAGCATGGGTTGAGTACGATGTCGTCGAGGCGCCTGGTGACCATCCACGTAACTGTTTCCAAATGGCCAAAAATATTGATCAGGAAGTGAAACAGTCGCGAGCACCGACTACCGATGAGTTCGATAGGAAGAATTTGATGAATGTTCGAGAGTTTAATAAAGTCGACTTTTTCCACTATCATCCCGAGGGTGGGCAGTTGACGGTACGGTAGAAGAATTTCGCGCTGATTCCGATAATCATAACAAAAGCGGTCAAAAATGACTCTAATACCTCGAAAAACGGCTTCAAACTAGAAAAAAAACCGTTTGAAGCGATTTTTTCAAGGTATCAAAGTCATTTTTAAAGGAGGATTCCGGGCAAAATGAATTTATGTTTAAATCGATTTCCCATGCTGATTCCGAATATCATAATGAAAACGCTCAAAAATGCTTCTCATGTGAGAAAAACGCCTTTAAAGTTGCAAAAAGTTATCCCAGATATCCATAACTTTTTTGCAACTTTAAAGGCGTTTTTCTCACATGAGAAGCATTTTTGAGCGTTTTCATTATGATACTCGAAATCAGCATGGGAAATCGATGTAAACATAACTTCATTTTGCCCGGAATCCTCCTTTAAAAATGACTTTGACACCTCGAAAAATCGCTTTAAACGGTTTTTTTCCAGTTTGAAGCCATTTTTCGAAAAAATTTTTTTTGCCCGGAAAAATGGCTCCGGGACATTTCGAAAGTGTGGAATCGCGTTTTTGCTTAGTTTTTGGGCTCCGCGACGTTTTGCAAGATGACGTTTTGAAAGTGTGACATTTCGCAAGTGCAACGTTTTCCTTCCGAAACGTCGCGGAGCCAATTTTTGCAATTTGCAACTTTTCATATATCTTTTTTTTTGCGCTTTTTTGCGACCTATTATAGGTTAAAAATGCCTTTTATACAAAAAAAAAGTTTCAAAAATTATGAAAAACGCAATTTGAAACTTTTGAAATGTTCCGGAGCCTGAAAAAATGACTCTAAATTTCTCATTTCCAGCACAAATCCACAATCACCCGAAATTTCTCCACGGACAACTACTACAACACCTATTACGGCGAGGTTATCATGCCGAGAGACTCTCGGAATCGGCTCATTGAGCATCAGATCAACACCCTCGACGTTATGCTCAATCTTATTCCATCGGATCGCTATTCGGGACACGGACCACACTGGGAGGTCACTCATTACATTCATCAGGGAAAACAGTATAGTATAAATGGATATGTAAGTTTGGAGTTTTTTTTTAAATTTCGCGGCTTTTAAACCTGCTTTTTTTGCAGCTCTCCATCCGCGGATTCGTCCTTCGTGGCCCTGGCGGCGTTGTCCGTAATCGTCGCGACGTCGTGATCCCTCCAGACGCGCTCCGCCCAATCAACTACAACGGAGCCCCACAGCCGAGAAGACGGAATACTCCGCCGGCTCCAGCTTCCTGGGACGATGAGATTGAGGCTCAGCGGTCAGCTGCTCCATCTCCAGCTCCGCCTTCAAACTCTCCACGAGGTCTCGCCAATTTTGGATCATCTGGATTCGGAGCCGCCGCGTTTAGAGCAACACAAGTTGCTCCAGAAGAGAAGGAAGAGCAAAAGCCACAAGGATTTGGATTCGGACAAGTTTCTGCTCAAAAATCGGCTACAGAGAAGGCTCAAGGATTCGGATTTGGAGGTTTTGGTGCTCCAGAAGAGAAAAAAGAGAAGGCACAAGGGCTCAGAACCGTCTCTGCTCCAAAACCAGCTACAGAGAGGCCACAAGCCGCTCCAGAAGATCAGAAGCCACGTGGATTCGGATTCGGAAGCTTTGGTGCTCCAGAAGAGAAGAAAGAAGCTACCGAGAGCCCTCGAGGATTTGGATTTGGAAATTTGGCGGCTCCAAAAGCAGAGAAACCGGCTCCAAAAGCGGAAGAAGCTGTTCAGGTACACTAGAATCCGGAAAATGACCATTTTCTACTGAAAAATTGAATTGCAGGCCCCCAAGGCTCCATCGCCAGCCCCACCTCGTTCCTTTGGATTCTCGGGCTTTGGCAGCAAACCAAATCCTTTAGCTCCAACTCCTGAACGACCACCATCTCGAGGATTTGGTGAATTCTTCGCCACTTCATTCGGAAAGTACGATTCTACAGTAGGACTGGTGGATGGTGTTTTTATTGGAGAGGACGGACAGCCGATTCCTGCTCCTACTACTACTGGATCAAGAGCCGGAGCAACTGGAGCATTCGCAGGTCGACCGAGATCGTTTGGAGGAACCGGACCAAAATTTGGGCCTTCTGGAGCATCTTCAGGAGCCCAAGGATCGTCTGAAGGAGCAGCTAACACTGGTCCAGGATTTGGAACATCAGGTGCATCTTCAGAAGCGCCACGATTGTTTGGCGAAAAAGCCGATACTGGGCCAAGATTCGGAGAAGTCAAGGCATCTTCAGGAGCCCAAGGATCATTCGGAGGATCACCCAATACTGGACCAGGATTTGGAGCATCCGGAGCAACTACCACTGCCACACGATCATTCGGAGGAACATCTAGTGCTGGACCAGGATTCGGAGCATCTGAATCATCATCTGGAACACCACGGTCGTTTGGAGGAACATCTAATTCTGGACCAGGTTTTGGAGCTTCTGGAGCAACTACCACTGCCACAAGATCATTCGGAGGAACATCTAATACTGGACCAGGTTTCGGAGCATCCGGAGCATCTTCAGAGGCGCCACGGTCATTTGGAGGTTCATCCAATACTGGCCCAGGTTTCGGAGCATCCGGAGCAACTACCACTGCCACAAGATCACTCGGAGGACCGACTAACCCTTCAGCAGGATTCGGAGCATCTGGAGCACCGTCTGAAGCGCCACGATCATTTGGAGGAACGGCCACCTCTTCAGCAGGATTCGGAGCATCTGGCCCGGTATCTGTTGCCCCTTCTACAGTATCCCGATCATTCGGCGGCGCAGCAACACTGCCAAGATCCTTCGGAGGAACCAGCGCTCCAGCTCGCTCGAGTATTCTCACTTCTGAAAAACGTCCTGTAGAGCAGTTATTCAACGAAACCGATGACGGTTTTGACATTCCGCAGCTGTCGATGAGCACTATGGACGAATCGAGAAGACAAGAGGTAAGATTTAGCGCTCCTGAAAGTGGTGAAAATTCTTTTTTTTTGCAGCTCCAGGAGCCCAGCAACAAGACTGGCCCAGGTTTCGGTACTTCTTCTACAGTATCTCGATCATTCGGAGGAACGGCTAATACTGGACCAGGATTTGGAGCTTCCGGAGAAACTACCACTGCAACAAGATCGTTTGGAGGAGCAGCTAACTCTGGACCAGGTTTCGGAGCATCTGGAGCATCATCTGATGCGTCTGAAGCATCGTCAAAGGTCCCGAGATCATTTGGAGGAGCAGCTAATGCTGGACCAGGATTTGGAACATCGGACGCATCGCCACAAGTTCCGCGGTCATTCGGAGGAACGGCTAATTCTTCAGCAGGTTTTGGAGCTACTGGACCAGGATTCGGAGCTCCTGCAACATCATCTGAAGCGCCACGGTCGTTCGGAGGAGCAGCTACTCCTGGAGCAGGATTTGGACCTACTGAAGCGTCGTCAGTAACTCAAAGATCATTCGGAGGAACGGCTAGCTCTGGACCGGGATTTGGAGCATCTACAGTATCATCGGTAGTGCCAAGATCATTTGGAGAAACATCTACTGCTGGACCAGGATTCGGACCTTCTGAAGCTTCGTCAGGAACTCAAAGATCATTTGGAGGAACATCTACAGCTGGACCAGGATTTGGAGCATCTGGCCCAGGTTTCGGAGCTTCTGGAGCATCTTCAGGACCCCAAAGATCATTCGGTGGAGCAGCTTCCACTGGACCAGGATTCGGAGGATCTAGAGCATCCTCAGAAGTGCCACGATCATTTGGAGGAACATCTAATACTGGGCCAGGATTCGGACCTTCTGAAGCTTCGTCAGGAACTCAAAGATCATTTGGAGGAACATCTACAGCTGGACCAGGATTTGGAGCATCTGGCCCAGGTTTCGGAGCTTCTGGAGCATCTTCAGGACCACAAAGATCATTCGGAGGAACGTCCACCTCTCCAGCAGGATTCGGAGCCTCTGGACCAGGCTTTGGTGCATCTGGAGCAACTACCTCTGCCACAAGATCATTCGGAGGAACGACCACCTCATCATCAGGATTCGGAGCTACTGGGCCAGGTTTTGGCTCTTCTTCTACAGTATCCCGATCATTCGGAGGAGCATCAACACTACCGCGATCCTTCGGAGGAACCAGCACTCCAGCGCGCTCGAATGGGCTCACTTCTGAAAAACGTCCAGTAGATCAATTGTTCAACGAAACTGACGACGGTTTTGACATTCCGCAGCTGTCGATTAGCACTATGGACGAATCGAGAAGACAAGAGGTAAGATTTAGAGCTCCTAATAGTGGTGAAGAATCAATATTTTTTCAGCTCCAGGAGCCAAACAACAACTACAAGAGAAGCGAGCCGACTAGCCAACAACTCTTCGACGATTCTGATGATTGGGGAGACGCGGAGCCAGCTCAGCCAGCACCATCGAGAACTCGTGGATTTGGACTTCCGCCACAAGCCAAGACGGGTCTCTCCAAGTATAATAAGAACTTTTAGAGGCTTCAAATTCAAATTTGTCACCTAAAATCCCCTTTTTCTATATCATTTTCTACAGCAATTTTCTCGTTTTTCTAATAGGCCCCGCCCCCTTTTTATAATATACCATCTTTTTTATTCTACAGTACCTTTGTCCTCGTTATATCTGTAACACTCGATGTTTTTTTTTTTTCTGTTCAAATTTATCCGCTCCCTGCTATCATTTCTTTGTTATTAGCACTGTTTTCAATAGGCCTCGCCCACTTTCTGAGGCAATGGAATAAAGGATTTTTATTCAAGAAAATCGAGAGGATCTCAATTTGTTCCAGGAGCTTGGATAGAAATCGGGTTGGCGCATTTCGGCGAAAATTTGGTCGGGAGCTTCCAGGGGGTCCCTGAAAATGGGGAATTTGAATTTGGCGCCGAAATCGAAGGCCCAAAGAAATTGGAGTCTCAAGAGTCGGAGGCCTAAAAAACCTAGAGGTCAAAAAAAGTCGGAAGCCCAAAATATCGAAGGCCCAAAAAATCCCGGAGGCCCAAAAAAGTCGGACCTGCAATTTTTAGGCCTCCGATTTTTTCGAGTCTCCGAATTTTTTGGGCCTCCGGTTCTTTTTTTGGCCTCCGGTGTATTTAGGCCTCCGACTTTTCTGGGCCTCCGGGATTTTTCGGGCCTCCCATTTTCGGGACTCCAATTTTTTGGGCCATCGGTTTTTTGAGCCTCCGGGATTTGTTGAGCCTCCGGGATTTTTTAGGCCTTTCACTTTTTTGGGTCTCTAATTTTTTTGGGCTTCCGGGATTTCCGGTTTTTTTTTTGAGCCTTCGGTTTTTTTCGGGCCTCGGATTTTTAGGCCCCCGATTTTTTAGGCCTTCGACTTTTTCTGGGCCTTCAAATCTTTTGAGCGTCTGGAATTTTCAGGCCTCCAACTTTTTTTTAGGCCTCCAAATTTTTTGAGCCTCCGGGTTTTTGGGCCTCCTATTTTTTCGGGCCTAAAAATTTTCTGGGGTCTACGACTTTTAAGGCCTTCGATTTCTTTGGGCCTCCAATTTTTTGGGTTACTAATTTTTTTGGGCTCCCGACATTTTTGGCCTCCAATTTTTTGGGCCTCTGACTTTTTTGGGTCTTCGACTTTTTTGGGCCTCCATTTTTCTTACCTATAATAAATCTCCGCCCCCTCCTTGGTCAAATAGGCCATCCACCATCCCTGTGAGCTCGTCGGCGCGGTGAGCAAAAAAATATCGCAGAAATTTCGAGAAAATGACATATCATCGATAGGGGAGAGTCCAAGGGTGAGAAGGACCTGAAGATTTGAATTTCGCGCCAAAAATTATTTTTGAAAAAAGTACCGTATACTCTTCGGTGGCACTTATGGAGTCTGAAGAGTCATTGAACTTGTTGAAATAGTTCGATTTGCCGATTTTGTCTGAATTTTTTTTTGAAAAAAAAATTCCAAAAAAATTTGTTTGAAAAAAAAAATGTGCAAATGCGCTCCATTGGACTTTTTGATATTCGAGGTCCAATGGAGCGCACTTGCAACCTTACCCACCATGAAATACATTTTGCGCCCATACCGGATCATTACCAAGTATCACTACAGTAACCCGTTTTCCAGTGGAATTATCTGAAATTTAAAATTTTAAAAAAGTGGGCGTGGCTTATGGGCGCTAACACTTTTCCACCAAAAAATCCGTGGCTCGCCGAGCAAAAATTGGATCTGAGGGTCGAGAGAGAATTGCGGAATTGATGGCCGAGTGTTTGGTGTGAACGCAGATTCTGGAATTTTCGAAAATTCCAAAATTTATCAATAGAGCGAATTTGCATTCTCACATTAAATCCTGTCGAAATTCTTCTGGGATGAGCAATTCTGCTCGAATCGCACTATCGGGTTGTGGTAAGAGAGCTAAGCGAATTTCCGAGCGAAAATTGTCGAAATATTTGAAACTCTGAAAAAAAAGTGTTCGATGTAGCGAATTTGCATTGTTACAAGATAAAATACGTTCGAAATGTTGCATTTACGCTCCATTGCACTCAATTTCTTAAAAATTATCTATAGAGCGCACTTGCCTGAAAATAGACTCCATTTAGCAGTAGGTGCTGCTGATCGATGGATTTCAAATTTCGCGGGTCCTCGAATTTACAGCAAAATCGAATGTTCAAATTTACAGAGATTGTGGAAGAGTCCTGAAAAATGGTTGCAAGATGTCCTAGTTGCGAAATGTATTAGTTGCGAAATGTCCTAGTTGCGAAACGTCCCGAAGCCAAATTTTTAAAGATTCCTCACCTCCAAATCGGTCATTTCAAATTTGGCGCCAAACACCGGGAAATGTTGCCACACTTCTCGAGTTACCGTATCCCAGACTCCGCCCCCTCGGTTTACGGTAGGCACACGGCCAAGTTGTTGAGCAATACCGTACAATGAGACTAATTCGAATAGAATTTGCCCGAGGCTCCGCCCATTTTTCACAGTGAACATTGAGATTTGGAGGGTTTTTCGATTGTCCGGGGGAGGCATATCCAGGGGAAATGGTCCGGGGAATGGGGGTGGTGGTGGCATGTTTTTGAGGTCCTGGAAGAGAAAATTGGTGGCCTAGGTTTTGCAGGATTTGGGTTTCTAGGCCATGAAATCGTTGCTAATGGCCTAGGCTCTGTTTTTGCCCTGTGGGCCTAACTACCTCGGTCTAGGAACTAAAAATGACCTAACTTTCTTCAATGTTGAGATATCGAGTTTCCTGGAAGGACCTGGAAGAGAAAACAATTGGTGGCCTAACTTTTGCAAATTTAGGATTTCTAGGCCGCTAGTCCCACTCGTGGGTCTGCGAGCCTAAAAACGGCCCAACTTTCTTCTTAATGAGTTTTCTGGCAATAATGAGGCCCTGAAAGAATATTGGTGGCCTAACTTTTGCAATTTTGGATTTCTAGGCCATCGTGTTGTTTTCAATAACCTAGCTCTTTCAAATTTGGGTTTCTAGGCCACCAAATTGTTCACAGTGGCCTAGGTTTTGTTTTTGCCTCATGGGCCTAACTTTTGCAAATTTAGAGTTTCTAGGCCACTAGTCCCATTCGTGACCTAGAAACCCAAAATGGCCGAACTTTTCCTAAATTTAGTGGTTTTAGACCACTAGAACCACGTGTGGCCTAGGAATCCAATATGGCCTAATTCTCCATTTTTTGGATTTCTAGGCCACCACATTACCTAGAAACCCAGAAAGCCAAACGTTAGGCCATCTTTTCCTTTTTAAAAAGTGATTGCCTAACTTCCTTCAATGTTGAGCGTCCGGAAGAGAAAAAAAATCGGTGGCCTAACTTTTTCTAGGCTTAGATTTTTAGGCCATCATATTGTTTTCAATAACATGGCTCTTTCAATTTTGGATTTCTAGGCCAGCGGAGGTCCTGGCTTTTTTAGCTTCGATTTTTGCCCTATGGGCCTAACTTTCCGTTAGCTTGGGTTTCTAGTCCACTAGTTCCACTTGTGGCCTAGGAATCCAAAATGGCCTAACTTTGGGTCCTAGACCACCGATTCCATGGACGACCTAGAAACCCCTACAACCAAAAGTTAGGCCACCACTCCTTCTGAAAAGTGATGACCTAACTTTCCCACAATTCACGGCCTCTAGGCCACCTTCATTGCCTAGCAACCCCAAACGACCTAAACGTGGATTTCTAGGCCACCACTCTATTATTGATCCATTTGACGAGCTAGAAACCCCTACAACCAAAAGTTAGGCCACCAGTTCTTTTAAAAAGTGATGACCTAACTTTCCCCATAATTTGGTTTTCTAGGCCCTCCCATAACTCACCTCTATCCTGAATCCATTCAACATGATTCCGCCGGGATTTTCTGGATTTTCAACATTTTGAATTTCTTCCAAATTTGAGATTTCTTTTTTACAATTTTCCCATTTCCGAGAGATCAGAAGATAGGTGAGTATACAGGAACCTGAAAAAGAAACGATGGAATTTGGTGGCCTAGAAATTTAAACAATGCAAAAGTTAGGCCATGTAAACTCAAAAGGGATAGTAGGCCTAAAAACTGAAAAAAAACGGCGAATGGCCTAACTTTTGCAAAATTGGGATTTCTAGGCCATCCATTCAACGAATAATTTATATGAGCTGTAGAATGGTAGAGTTGTGACCTAGAAACCCAATAAATGCAAAACCTAGGCCACCAATTTTTTCAAAAGAAAAACTTACAGATTACAAAAATGAATAATAGATTGGTCAAACTGTTTCTAGAAGTTCTCATCGTTTTTAAAAAATAATTTTTTGAAATAATTTTTTTTCATAGAAAAATATATACACTAAATTGGATAAATGGACATGGACACATTTTTGGCTTGTTGTTGATTTAGCTGTGTTTGTAGTGGTGTCCCCCTAGCGGGAAATTTGGTATTTGGTAGCCTAGAAAACTCGATATTTGGATTTCTAGGCCATCAGTGGAAAAATAGAGATGAGGAGATAGTTGGAGGCCTAGAATTTTAAAAATGGGATTTCTAGGCCCCGCAAAAATAAAGAAAAGAAAACGAATATAATCGGTAGCCTAGAAAATATAGTTTTAGTGGTCTAGAAAACTCAATATTTGGGTTTCTAGGCCATCACTAGAAGGCTAGATATGAGAAAGTATAGTTGGTGGCCTAGGAATTTCAAAAATCGGGTTTCTAGGCCACTATGATTCCAAATGTTAGAAAACGAAGCAAGTTTACCCTATGGAATATTTGATGGCCTAGGAATTTTTAAAGTTAGATTTCTCGGCCACCAACAAGTGCAAAGAAGATAGGATTGTTTTGGTGGCCTAGAAAACTCAAAACATGGAACATCATGGACTTTCTAGGCCATCAGTAGAAAAATTCAAAATTGAAATTAGTTGGTGACCTAGAAATTTTTAAAATTGGATTTCTAGGCCATCAATGGGGAACTAGAGATGAGAAGATAATTGGTGGCCTAGAAAACTTAACTTTTGGGTTTTCTAGGCCACCAATACCCCAAATGATAGAAAACAAAGCAAAAATGTTTTATTGTCAATTTGCAGGCCTAGGAATCTCAAAAGTTGGATTTTCCTAGGCCACCAATAGAAAAGTAGAGATAAGGAAATCTATGGTGGCCTAGAAAACTCAAAAATAGAGTTTTCTAGGCCATCAAGAATCCATACGATAAAAAATGAAGAAAGCATGCTCTATTGAAGATCCGATGGTCTAGAAATCTTTATTTGGTTTTCTAGGCCACCACAATCCCAAACAATCCGAACCATATATAGTGCAGCAACATCGCTCTCTACAATATGGTGGCCTAGAAATTTCTATGGAGTTTTCTAGGCCACCAAGACCACAAATGATAGAAAACAAACTAAACATGTTTCATTGTCAATTTTCTGGCCTAGGTTTCTTAAAAGTTGGATTTTCTAGGCCACCAGTATATAGAGAGTCTACATCACTCTATCGCCAAATTGATGGCCTAGAAACCTCTATTTGGTTTTCTAGGCCACCTAAACCCAAATGATAGAAATCGAAGCATCTGCTTTGTTGAACGTTTGATGGCCTAGAAACTTGATCTATTGATTTTCTAGGCCATCGAAATCCCAGACACCCCATCAGTTCATAGAAAAGTAGTATTTATTGCCAATTTGATGGCCTAGAAACCTCTATTTGGTTTTCTAGGCCACCATCACCACTCTCTCCATATAATCCCATAATAAGCGATCATAAAATGTGAACATTTTATGATGCATATATGTACTTTATTATAAATACTAATGCTGAGTAATCCCTTTTTTTTCTCTGTACTGTATATAGAGGTAAAAATAGGTAAAAATAGTGTAATATACATTTTCGGAAGATTTTTTGGTTTATTGAATTTCGATTTTTTGGAATTTGGGAGTTTTAAAGATTTTTTGTTTCATTTTGTGGCCTAGAAAACTCTATGGAAGTTTCTAGGCCATTGAATTGATGATAGATAGATTTTAAGATTTCTGACAAGATTTCTGTGAGAATCTGCGAAGTTTTTAATTTTTTAATTTGAATTTTTTTTGAAACTTTTGAATTTTTGAATTCTTGAAGTTCTAAGTTTCCGAGATTATGAAGTTTAAAGATTTTAAGGTTTCAGGATGCCGTATTTTTATATTTTTCCCAACCAGTTCTCCAAATACAAACAATAACAACACCCCGATTTCTCTGTTCCTTTCGAACCTCTATGCTCAATGAGCCCTGGCCTAAAAACTTGACAGTAGTAATATTTATTTGCCACTTTGCGGGGGTCTCTAAGGGAAAGGTAAATACAGTATGTACTGACTTCTTTTCAACGTTTTCCTCTTTTCTTTTATTTATTATTATTATTACTACCTCTGGGAGATTACTACTAGGTTGGTGTTTGAGCCAAAAAAAATTTTTTTGTGTTACGATTTTTTTCAAGCTGTTTCACTTCAATATTTGTAATCTACCCAACTTTTAGCACATTTTAAAGATAATTCATTTTTGGTGTCGGATTCCTCCTTGAAAGGAATTTTCAATTTTTTAGCTTTGAAAGTTTGCTCTATTGATACATTTTATAATAAGATTGTTTCATTTGTACTCAAATAATAGTTCCAATTTTAGTGTTTACGAAAATAACAATCTTTTTTCATAAAAATCGACAAAACTTGAGAAAATTTATTTTCAATAAATTTTTTCAAAAAACCTATTTCAAAAAATGCAGAATTTTTCGCTGATTCGAACGCACCTAATATCGCTGCTCAAAACACACTTTGAAGCGAGTTATGAGCGTTTGAAGTTTCAGTGAGAGAGACGCAGAGAAAGCAGACACTCTCGCTGTCGAAGAGACGCAGAGAAACGAGGCAGAGTCTGCGTCTCTCACGAAAACATCAAACGCTTATAACTCGCTTCAAAATGGTCCGTTTTGAATCGTTTTAGACCATTTTGTAGAGGAAATTATCAATTATTAGATGCACAAAAAAAATTATAGTTGTAAACTGGTTCAAATTTTTTAAAAAAATTCCAGTTAATATTTTGTTTATACATCTAATAAAACAAAATTTTCTCTATAAAATGGTGCAACAACGATTCAAAATTGACCATTTTGAAGCGAGTTATGAGTGTTTGAAGTTTCAGTCAGAGACGCAGACACCGTCTCGTTTCTCTGCGTTTCTTCGGCGGCGAGAGTGTCTGTTTTCTCTGCGTCTCTCTTATTGAAACTTCAAACGTTGATAGCTTGCTTCAAAGTGGTCCGTTTTAAAAATTCCGACTTTCATGGTTAGAATTTAAGAAAATTTTGAATTTCAGACATTCAGAATACCAAAATGCACATCTCGGAGCAAATATCCGACGAGGGCTCATCCCCAGAAATCGTCGGCAATTCCTACCCCAAACAGATACTTTTCGGACAAAAAGTGATGCTTTTAGACACTTTTTACGCTTCCCAGTGTCGTGGAATCACCAAAATCATTTGTATTGTGAGTTTTTTTTTTTGGTGGCCTAACTTTCCCCCGATTTTCTAGGCCATGTGTTTCTTCGCTATCGTTTTGGTGTGTGGAAGTCAACCGGTGAACGATGAGCGCGGGCCCGCGCTCTTTTTTTGCTTCTTGGGCATTATTGTCAGTTTTGGAGTCCTCGTGGAGTACACATTTATGCTGAACACACACATGACCGCGACTTGTGGATTTATTACTGTAGGTTTTTGTCAATGGAGCGCATTTGCAAATCTTGAATTTCAGGAAGCCCTTCTCTATGTAATAGTCTCTGTGGGTCTCCTAGTATCTGCCATACTAATGTGGGTCTTCTGTGCAGCCCATTGGGCCGATATGAACCCGAACTGGGCCACCATGCCGGCTCTTGCAGTTGTAAGTACAGTAACCTTTTTGGCGGGAAAAAAAGAAAATTCAAATGTTTTTTTTTGTCCAGGCCGCCCTTTTCCTGTGCTCTGGGCTCTATTTCATTGAGATTTGCGTCTTGCTCAATGATGCACGACGCTGCAGCTGGCGGCCACCCCAACCGACGTCTTCAGTTCTTCCGCATTGATGGATGTTTTTGGAGGGAATTTGAATATTTCGTTAGATTTTTGTTTTTCTACCTCGATTTGTAAATATATTTTGCTTTTTCGCTCTTTTTTACCGAACAAAATATGCTCAAAAATCTTCAAAAAACGATTGAAAAAATTGAATTTCGGGTTACTGTGGATTTAAAGGCGCATGTGTGAAAATTTCGCGCCGACAAGCACTAAAAAGGGGAAAATTGATGGATTTTTTGCATTTTTCGCTGCATTTTCATGTTTTTCGACATTTAATGTAGCTTCTATAGCGATTTTTGAGGTTTTCAGTTATTTTTCAGTGAAAAAAAAACTAAAAAATTGAATTTTTGGTTACTGTAGACTTAAAGGCGCATGTATGAAAAATTTGCACTGGAAAGCACTATTGTGGCGGTAAAATGCAGGTAGACTTGCTCCACCGCACTCCAGTGGAAAAATCACCGTTTCGGGACCTTTTACCACAGGAGTGCGGTGGCGCAAGTCCAGCTGCATTTTACCGCCACAATAAAAAAGGAAATTGACAATTTTTTTGCATTTTTTTTGAGTTTTTTTTTTTCGAACAACAAAACCTTCAGTTTTTTGGTGGTTTTTAAGGTTTTCAGCTATTTTTCAGTGAAAAATGCTCAAAAATCTTCAAAAAACAATGGAAAAACTGAATAACGGATTACTGTAGACTTAAAGGCGCATGTACGGAAATTACGCACTGGAAAGCATTGAAATTGCGCAAAAGGTGAAACTTGGCTGATTTTCAGTCATTTTTTGCTTCAAAAATATTACCTTTTAGTTGGCATACTGTTTTTGTAGAGATTTTCAGCTATTTTCCGATGAGAAAGCTTGAAACCCGTAAAAAATGAATTACGGGTTACTGTGGATTTAAAGGCGCATGTCTAAAATTTTACACCGAAAATCACTGAAATTCGCCGATTTTCAGCGTTTTTCAGAGATTTTGTTGCATTTTTTCACAAAAATTAATTATTAAAGAATTAATTTCAAGTTAATCAACGAAAAAATCTTGGTTTTTCCTTCCTTTTCACTTGGTTTCGGCCAAGATGGTTTACTGTACCTTAAAGGCGCATACATCGAAAATTTAACCAAAAAGGGCTTCATTTCTCTTCTTTTTGCATGCAAATCGCATTCAAAGGCGTTCATCTTCCCATCTGCTCATCGCCTCTTTCCATCGGTGCCACTTCCATGGTAATCTAAAATGCACTTTTCTCTAATTCTCCTCATTTTCCCTGATCTCTCTTTTCATCCCATCTCCTTTCCATTCAATCTCCTTTCCCTTTCTTTCCGCACGCGTACACGTCTTCTGGAGCACAGCTAATAGTAGCAGAACACCCATTCACCACCATCTGTTCCTCCCCGCCAAGGCCAACGAACCGCGACGCGTGCCGCAACGCGCGGCGAGAGATCAACGAGCCACAATGATGAACGAGAGAGACGCAGAGAAGCAGGGTTAAAGGCGCAGCACAATTGTTTGTCGACGATATCTCGCCGCGAACGTCGCTTCGATTTTTGAGTTGCCGCCCCGTTCGATTCGAGTTTTTTGGAGGCGTTCCTTGGCGGTCCCTTGAGGCTTTTATCGGTTTTTTCGTGTTCCAGGAATTATTTTTCGTCGAAAATATCGATTTTTCACGAGTTTTCACCATAAAATACATGGAAAACCCAGAAAAATCGTAGGGAACTTTGAAAATGCGATATTTTTCCGAATTTGAATTTTATTGGTTTTTAATTGGGGTTTTCAAGTTTTCTCCGGTATTTGTGCTTTAAAAAATCGATTTTTCATGAATTTTTACCCTAAAATGCATGGCAAACCGAGAAAAATCGTAGGGAACTTTGAAAATTCAATATTTTCTTGTTCGCTCGATTTTTTGGATATTATCGGTTTTTTCGAGTTTCAGGGGTTATTTTTCGTCAAAGTATCGGTTTTTCATGAATTTGCACCCTAAAATAAATGGAAAACGGAGAAAAATCGTCGAGAAATTTTGAAAATTCGATTTTTTTTTTCATTCGATCCGTTTTTTGAATTCTATCGGTTTTTTCGAGTGTCAGGGGTTATTTTTCGTCGGAAATATCGATTTTTCAAGTATTTTCACTAAAAAATTCATAGGAAACCGAGAAAAATCGTAGGGAATTTTAAAAATTCGATATTTTTTCGTTCGATCCGTTTTTTGAATTTTATTAGTTTTCGGTTGGTTTTTTCGAGATTCCGGGTTATTTTTATCAAAATTATCGATTTTTACTTAATTTTAAGCCTAAAATACTTAGGAAAACGAGAAACATTGTAGATTTTTCCGTCCGCTCGTTTGTTTGCGATTCCGTTATTTCTAATCCATTCTTTTTTAGCACTCTCATAATGAGTGAGGAAATCAAACAAGAAGTAAAACAAGAGTCAGAGGAGGTGAAGCCCTCAGCCGTCGAGCTCAGTGCCACTGAACCACAGGCCACAGAAGAGGCTTCAACGACCGAGGCTGCTGCTGCTGCCGCTCCAGCTGAAACTGAGAATGGAGAAAAGCCGGCGACGAATGGAGCTTCCAGTGAGCCAAGTGTAAGGGATTTGAGCCAATTTTGCTCCCTAACCATTCATTATTCCAGAAATACGCCGAGACTGAGAACTACAAGAAGATGATCGGTCTGAAGATGAAGCCGGCGGTCGCTGACATCGTTTGTGAAGTCTTCGAGACCGGACTTCTCGGCCCGGAGGATCTCGACGAGCGTGCCGCCGATATCATCAACTCGGTGAGCCTAGAACAGGCCAAGTTCATTTTCAACGAGATCAAAGCGTCCGAGCTGTTCGGTGTGACCACCAAATCGCTGTACGTCACATCGCTGATTCGCTCGTTCAAGGATCGCTGCCGTCAGCAGGGCGCCGCCGCCGTGACCTCTGGAAAGTTGATCAACGGACCACCTCTGGAGGCGTTGAAGAAGTTGCTCGAGGAGACTGGCTACCCGTTGGAGGTTACTATTGGACAGAGAAAGTACGGAGGACCACCACCAGCGTCTGTTTGGGAGGGACCAGCTACGGGGCCAGTTGGACAAGGGCATGAGGTAGAGAATGGGTTCTAAACTTCAATTTTCTGTACTTCAAATTCAATTTTTTTTTGGTCAATCTTTATCTCAAAATATAGAACCCAATGGGATCTATGAAACGGTACTAAAATCACCAAGATTGCTTGTCTCAGCTTTTGTCGAGAACTCGTAGAACCTCCGGGCCAAAAACGGCTTCCAGATTTTTTGCTGTATCTCAGTTTCCAATAAACCGAAATGTGTGAAAATTATACAGATCAATTGCAAATTTTCTGGAGATTTCTAAAACTCTAAAATCAAAATAGTTCTAGGCCGAAAACGCGTCCAGGAGTTTTTTGGAAATTTTTCGACTCCTGGCACACTTTTGACGCTTTTTCGGCTTGGAACTATTTTGATTTTAAAGATTTAGAAAACTCCAGAAAATTTGCAATCGATGTGTTAAATTTTCATAAAATTTGGTTTATTGGAAACTGAGATACAGCAAAAAAAACCTGGAAGCCGTTTTTGGCCCAGGTGTGCTACAAGTTCTAAACAAAAACTGAGACAGGCAATTTTTTTGATTTTAGTACCATTTCATAGATCTCATTGAGTTCTACATTTTGGTATAAAGATTGACCAAAAAATTTGAATTTGAAGTAGCGAAAATTATCAAAACCCCTCATAAATCTCTTATTTTTTCCAGATCTACGTCGGTCACATCCCAACGGACATCTTCGAGGACACACTCGTCCCACTATTCGCCGAGGCTGGAACCATCTGGGATCTCCGTCTCATGATGGACCCATTGAGTGGCGCGTCTCGCGGATACGCCTTTGTCACCTATTGTGACAAGGAGGCTGCCGCCGCCGCTGCGAAAAAGGTAATATATAAGAGCTGCTTAGGGTGTCTACACTAGGATAACTCAAAATCAATATGCGTTATGTGCATTTTGTGTTCAAAGAAGTATCCCCACCAAAACCATACAAAACGCATTCCTCAATTTTTCCTTTCGTTTAGTATGACGGCCACGAAATTTCGACTGGAAAACCTCTCAAAGTGAACGTTTCGATCGCTAACACTCGCCTTTTTCTGGGAAATATTCCGAAGACGAAATCTAAAGATGAAATTCTTGAAGAGCTCAAGACTCATGCAGGTATAGCCAAACTTTTCGATTCCAAATGTTACGATGATTTCCAGCCAAAAAGATTAATAAGCTATATATATGAATAAAGAGAAAAGCTTGAAAAGAAATCATGGCGAAGAAAAAATCCTTTTTCAATCTATCTATTGTGATCGTGGTCTTGAACATTTTCTTTTTCTGTTGATATGCTCTCCATTTTCAGATTAATCACCTCTTTTCAATAACCATTACAGATTTTTCGACAAAATTCGCTTTCCCTTATTTTAACCTGTACTATCTCGAAAGCTTTTGCAGAGGGTGTCACTGACGTCATCGTCTATTCGGTGCCTGACAACGAGAAGATTCGCAACCGTGGATTCTGTTTCGTCGATTTCATCGACCACAAGACTGCTTCGGACATAAAGAGGAAGATTGCTCAGCATAAGGTGAATCCTTAATCCTTATTTCAAATTCAAATTTTTTGGTCAATTTTTGTACCAAAATATAGAACTCAATAGATCTACAAAAAGGTACTAGAATCACCAAGATTTTCGTCTCGATTTCGCTCAAAATTGGTCGACATTGAATCACAAGCCTCCAGAATCCTGCGTATTCAATTTAGAGCAATTTGAAGCACTATGAACGGTTAAAATTGGCTCAGAATGCTTTAAATTGCTCGAAATTGGATACACAGGGATCTGGAGGCTTCGAGCCATTTTGGGACAGAAACTCGTCAAAATCAAACGAAAATCTTGGCGATTTTAGTACCATTTTGTAGATCTCATTGAGCTCTATATTTTGGTACAAAGATTGACCAAAAAATTTGAATTTGAAGTGGAGAAAATTAAATGCCCGGATTATACAGAACCCCGAATTTCCAGATCCGTCCATTCAACGCTGATGTCTACGTCGACTGGGCCGAGCATCAGGAGGAGCCCGACGAGGACACCATGTCCAAAGTCAAGGTGCTCTACATCCGCAACATAAAGGAGGCCGTTACGGAGGAGAAGCTCACCGAGTTGTTCAAGGAGTACGCCAGTCTTGATCGCGTCAAGAAGGTCAAAGACTACGCGTTCATTCATTTCAACGAACGCGACGATTGTGTGAAGGCGATGGAGGCGTGGAACGGAAAGGATCTCGACGGAACCATCGTCGAGGCGTCGCTGGCCAAGCCGCCACAGGAGAAGAAGAAGAAGCCGACGATGCGCGGACGCGGATTCGGAGGAGGCGGTGGAGACCGTCAGCACGGTGGACGTGGTGGAAATCATCATCGTGGAGGAGGTGGTGGCGGTGGAAACTACGGTGGACACCAGGGATACTTCCCGAATCACTTCAACAACGGCTACGACAACATGGCGATGCCATGGGGTGGCGGCGGTTATGGAGGCGATATGGGATACGGTGGATACGGTGGTTATGGAGGACCAGGGGGCTACGGAGACTTTGGAGCCTTCGGTGGGCCAGGAGGCTATGGAGGAGGACCCGGCGGATTCCGTGGAGGACCACGCGGATCGCCCAGAGGCGGAGGTTTCCGTGGAGGGCCGCCAGGACGCGGTGGAATGTAAGTGAGATTCCATCTCTACTTCAAATTTGAATTCATCGGTCAATCTTTATACCAAAATGTAGAACTCGAGGAGATCTATGAAATGGTACTAAAATCAACAAAATCGCCTGGTTTTATTATGCCAATCTTAGTCAATGTCAGTCCTGGCACAACTTTCCGGTTTGGCTGCGATATCTCGGCACAAAAATGTTACAGTAATATATTAAAATTTAAAGAAAATATCCTGATTTCATGTCAATTTTTTAATTTTTTCTGTTTTACGAACGATTTTCAGCAAATTTCAGAGTGAAATGTAATTTTCGTAGAAAAAATACCATTTCGCTTCGTAATTTCTTGTAAATCGTTGGAAAAACATGACAAATTGAAAATTGACCTAAAAATCATGGTATGTTCCTTTAAATTTTAATATATTACTGTAAAATTTTTGTGCCGAGATATCGCAGCCAAATCCGGAAAGTTGTGCCAGGACTGACATTGACTAAGAGTGGCATAATAAAACCAGGCAATTTTGTTGATTTTAGTACCATTTCATAGATCTCCTCGAGTTCTACATTTTGGTGTAAAGATTGACCAAGAAATTCAAAATTGAAGCGAAAAAAAAGAACTTAAAAAAGTGTTTATGAAATCTAAACGGTTCTAATTTGAATTCAGGGCAAACAGACGGGGACGCGGCAAGCGGCCAGGAGATGGACGTGGAGGACCGGCGTCGAAGAGAGATAACGGAAAGCCAGACTTCTCGCAGCAGGACCTCAACATGAGCACATTCTAAATCTATTCTTCTTTTTTTCTCGTTGTTTTTTGCTCATTTTAAATTATATTTCACTTTCCCCCCTACTCCCCTTCTCATCAACCTTTCCCATGGAAAAGGTACATATATTAATTTAAAGTTTCTCATTTCTCTCTCCCCACCATCCTACGACCTCAAAAAGTTTCTCTGTAAAAATCCTCTAAAAACTGTACTTTTTTATTCTTTGATTTTTGGCAAATACTTTGAGAAACACAAAAACTCTGTTGTTGGTTTTTTTAACCGTATCTCTCTCTCTCTCTCTTCCAGAAACCGTTTTATTCCCCCTATTCTCCCCCTCCATTGAGTATTACATTTTCACATTTTTTCGCTGTGAAAATTGTTACAAAAACACTGAATTTTATAAATAAAAAATGATTGAAAAATCAGCGATTTTTCCTCCCCCTAGATTTTTAGGTCTTCCAATGTTTTCTATTTCTTTTTCTCTGTTTTTTTTTTCACTATTCAACTTTTTCAGGGAATCCAAGGATTCTCTCCTCAATGAGCAGCAGCAGTGGCACCGATGAGAAGATCAAGAAGAAGAAGCGGTATTTGGAATCATCTGGGTTCTTGGAATCGGAAAATAATTTGGGAATTTTTTCAGAGGAACTTTCAGATTCAGCGTGTTGAGCAACTCGTCGTTCTCGTCATGGCGGAGATCGTCGACGAGTGGGAGGTATAGGAAAATGGGAATTTGAAAGGGAAATTTGGGAGAAAAAAAGGAAAATTTTTTGGGAATTTGAAGTTTGAGAGCTGAAAAATGAGCAAAAAAGCATGAAAATCATAGAAAAAACGAAAAAAAGGTGAAAATTGGAGAAAATTGACAAAAAACCACAGAAAAAGTCAAAGTATATTTGGAAAAAATTTACAGAAAAAGGGGAAATTGAATGAAAAAAATTGACTTCAAAAATTGAAAAGTCGTAGAAAGTTTGACTTTAAAATTGAAAAATTGAAGATAAATCGGTTAAAAAATGGAAAAATGGGCTGAAAAAAATGGTCTCAAAACTTTTTAAAGTTGAAGAAAAATCGACCAGGAAAAATTGGAAATTCCAAAAAATTAATTGACTCAAAAAGTTGGAAAATTCGGGAGGAAATAGCCGAGAAAACTGAAAATAAACAGAACAAATTGAGCAAAAAACTGTAAAATTCAAAACTTTAATTTTTCAAATTTTCACCTCAAAAATACTCTGAAAATTTGATTTTCAATGTAAAAATCACTCAATTTTTGACTGAAAATTGTAGAAAAGCGACGAAAACATTTGAAAATTCCAAAAAAAAAATTGACGAAAAATCTGAAATTCGAAATTCCAATTTTCATCTCATAAATTGTCTGAAAACTGGATTTTCAGTGTAAAAATCACTGAATTTTAGACTGGAAATTATGCAATCTTTGGACCCAAAACTAAATATGCATTGAATCTAATAAAAATTCGTGAAAAATTGGATTTCCTTCTTTTACTTGCCCAGTGTTCCACTCGCTTGTTGACTCCAGTTTCAGCGATTTTCAGCCCGAAAAATGGCTCAAAAAACGCTTTCAGCACTAAAAACTCACTATTTCTCCTATAAAACATCTCAAAATTGACAAGTTTGTGTTCATTTTAATACAATTTATGCAAATATTGTGAATTCTTGACTCCCAGAGCTCCGCGGAGCCAAAAAATGCAAATTTCCCCCCAGTCAACTGATCAAGAAACAATTGGCTTTTCCTTCCTCTTCTTCTTCCTCTCTAAATCCTAAAAAGGACCCCGAAAAAGCAATTATCGCCTTCTTCTTCTTCTTCTTCTTCATCGTCTTCACCATCGTCGTCGTCCCTTCTTTGTTTTTTCTTCCTTCTTCGTTCCACTTCATCAGTTCGTGTCCTTTCGGCTTTTCCGTGCGTGTTTCTACAAGATTGCGCTTTTTTTGGGCTTAAAATTGGATATTTTTATGATTAGTAATAGCGAATAATGGCTATACGAATATTGGTGTGGGCGGTTAGGGGGGCTTTGATTGGATTCGGAAATCGTTAGAACTAAGGGAATATGTGGAGATTGGAATTTGGAATTCTGAAGACACTCTTCTAGCTAAGAAGGCCTCGTTAGAATCGCGATAGAAGGTTATAGAGACCCCTGGGACGAACTACCGTAATCTGCCCTTCTAGCCAAGAAGACGGCGTCTGGAGACCCCAGATTGAACTACCGTAATCTCATGCATATCGTCAGCATAAGCTTGTCGACTTTTCGGAGCCTCAAGGATTCAGAATGTCTTCTGTTTGGGGATTCTGAAGTCCTCAGAGTCTGAAGTCGGCAGAGCCTTAAGAATCAGATGAGTTGAGATTCTCTATGATTCTCCCGGAGCTCTCTTAGCCCCCAAATATTCATCAAGATTGACGTTAACGTCTTCTGAACCGACGCTAACATCTAACGGGAAAATTCTGAACAATCTCGCCTTTTTTCTGAGAAATTTGCAAAAGAATTCGCCAGTTTAGGTACGGCTCAAGATTAAAATCGTTTTTTTTTTGTTTGGAAGAATAATAATCCTCGCAAAAAAAAAGCAATAAAGAGAGACTTCTGCCATTTTAATGGCAGTAAAAGACTCAGAGAGTCATCGAATCTTAAAGGATTTCGATTCAATTGGCTTCTTACGTTTGATAGTCAGTCTAACATAATCTTCTACCTACTCCGCTGGTACGGTACCTCACTGGACAGAAAAAGGATGCTGTTATTATACCAATCTCTGTAAATGGCAGTCCTCACTCCTTACTGAATTTCCCCGAATTTCTGGATGCGATATCTCGAGACGAAAATTCTACAGTAATATATTAAAATTTAAAGGAACATACCCTGATTTTCAGGTCAATTTTTCAATTTGTCATGTTTTTCGAACGATTTTGAACAAATTTCGGAGCAAAAAATAACATTTCGCTTTGAAATTTGTTGAAAATCGTTCGAAAATTATGACAAATTGAAAAATTGACCTGAAAATGGGGGTACGTTCCTTTAAGTTTTAATTCTATATTGAAGAGAGTTCCTCCAATCATTGGCTCACTAACACTGTCTGAAGAATTATGTGACGTCATCGGGATTCAAAACCCAGAATTCCCCCTCTGACCTTCTGACAAGATGATCCACTCCACTTGGAACGTCTTTTTTCCTTCTTCTTTGGTCAGTCGACCTTCTTAGAAATATGCTAATTTCTGAGGGATCAGGAAATGAGGAATAGGTTCTCCCTATTTCCCAACGTATTGTTTATCATTTGAATCATCAATGACGTCTTCTGAATCAGTTTTTCTGAATTCTAGAAGATTCTGATTGCTCTGGAATCGAAATGAGACGATTTTTGGGCCGAGATTTTTTGAAGGAAGATTTGAGGACTTCGAATCCTTCAAAATGCCAATTTTGGGGTCTCTGGATACCCGAAACGTTTTGGGAATCGTCCAAAGACATATTGAACTTTTGGATCTCTCGAAAATGCCTGCATAAATTATTCGAAAACCCAGCCATTCTCTCCTCTTCTCGAAAGTTTATAAGCAGCCGTTCCCCCGTCTCTTATAACCTTTTGTCCCTCTACACTTCCATATATTTCATTTGCCTTCTCCATCTTCTTCGCCGGTTCGTTTTTTCATTTTCATCAAGTGCTGTGGCGACGTTGACTCCCTCGCCACGGCTCCTTGGCTCCGCGACGGCGTGCCCACCCATTTTCTGTTTGCCCCGCTCTTCGCACCCGAGTTGAAACCGAGGGCTTTGTGGGGCTGAAAGCGAGAAGAGAGAGAGAGTGGAAAAAGAGCACACATTGTTGTGTCCTTCTCTTCTCTTCTGTTTTTCGAATTTGAGAATCATCATCATCATTCTCAAATTGGTCGGCACTTATTCTGGCTGTCTCTATCGAAAGATGTGCCGATTCCTGGCCATCCTGTGGAGGCGGGTGTTGGATGTGGTGTTGGCGTATCGACGGAGGCGACGAGGCAGATATGAGAAGTGGGTTTGAAATAGGGTTTCAGGGGCCTAGACGTCCAGAAGATAGTAGAAACTTCACAAGTCTATGGGGCCCAGGGATTTTTCTAGAAGGGAATCTAGAAGGCCCGGACGGAGATTGGGTGTCTGAAAATGTCTAGCAGATGCTTGGAAGGCTCTAGGAACCTGGATTTTGAGTTGGTCAAAGTCCAGAATTCGAGGAATCTAAGAATCTCCAGAAAGCCTCCTCTGTGTCAGTTGGATCTCTTAGGGACTAGTTGTCTGAAGACGATCCAATTAGGTTTGCAGTATCATAGCACAATGGAAACTGGAGAATCCAGAGTCCAGACGTCTTCTGGGCTTACCACAGAAGTCCTGGATTCTTCAGAGTCTCTTGGCATCTCCAAGCCGAATTCTTTTGGATTCTGAAAGTCTTTGTAGAAGTATTTGAAGATGCTCTAGAAGGCTCTGTATGAGATTCTGAGGTTCCAGATTCTATCCAACATCATGTGGCTTCTGGAAACTTCCTGAAGGAAAAAAAAATCACCTCGATTTACAATTTGTTAGAACTCTCCAAGCTTCTGAAATTTCTTCTGAAGAATTTCCAGAGTTTGTGTGTTTCAGAACAGCCTCGTTTCCTTCCTTTTCATACTTTTTTTGCTGAAGAATCTGACTCATAGTTGCCCTCTTTTGACCGGACATCCCCAGAGGTGTCAGTTTTACATGGGAAGCAAAAGTATGCAGTAGTGATCATATTGCTCAGCTTTACTTCTAATGTTGCTTGGTCAATTTGAGCAGCAACTTTTGAGTCAGCGATTATTAGCGAGATTCTGGCAAAATCATGACATTCTATTGGTTGTCTTGGTAAGTGTCAAAGGCTGGGATTTAGATGACCTCAGCATAAAAAAGTTGGATTCTAGAGAAGTTTTGAGTTCGCTAGAGCCTTCCTTAAGTCATCGAACGTTCTGGAACACAAGGCTTAAGAAGCCGAGACTGGAATACTGTAACCATCTTGAGAATCCAAGTTTTGGAGCTCAGAAACGTGCAGTTTTCCTGGAATTCTTTCTAAGACTCCCATTGGGACGAATTTTCCGGACGGACGGCGGGGTCCGATTTTTTTTTCAGAGATGCCTAGAAACTTCTAGATTCCTTCAGAACTTTTCACTTCCTTCTCTTCTTACCTCCCGTCTAGGAGCCCTAGGCTCACTGAAAAAGGAGCTTTAAGAAAGCTATAAATCAATCCTTTCTATTGGAAAAAAGGAGCCCGTTATCCTTATTTTAAGGGCGTCTTCTCCTTTTTTTCATCGTTTTCATCCTTCTCTCTTGAAGCTGAAGACGATTTTCACCTGCCAATCTGCCTCTGTTGCTAGGAGCAGCTTGCGAAACGTCTCCTCCTTCATGTTTCAGTCTACTCAATCACTTGCTCGAGAGCTCTCCAGAGCCCACGAGATACGACTACAAGTTTCAAGTGTTATTTTTTTCGTATTTTTAATCTTCTCCCCCTCCGAGTGTGTATCGATGCAAAACGTACATTCGTTTTTTTATTCTCCCTCTTTTTTTTTGGTCGTGTTTGTAATTTGTAATCTGGTGACATAGGGGGAAGAAATATTGAGAACAGCGGGAGGTTGACGAACGACCAGGTTGATGGGATTTTTTGGGAGAGGAGAAGAAATCGAAATTGGGAAATTGAAATGAGGGGAGAGGAAAATAGTACGGTGTACTTGGAGTGAGTCATCGGAGGCTTGGAATAGTGGAAGTTTTGAAAAAATGCTCCATTAATAGTGACAATGAGCCTAGGGATAGAGTATCCTATTCCGAACCACTGTGACTCCTATTTCTGTTAAGGCTTCCATTCGGACGAATTTTCGTCCGTCCGTCCGAAATTCGTCCGGCAGTACGCAAATTCGCGTCAGCGCAGTGCACAATTTGCATTTTAATTGACGACAAATTGATTTTTCGTTAGATTTTTTCGGGTTTTGCCCTATTTACTACGGTAGGCAACGCACACTGACGCGATATTGCGTAGCACGGACGATCGAGTCGAACGAAAGTCGGACGGACGACGGACGGACGACGAGGGTCCGAATTTTTTTCGTCCCAATGGAAGCCCTAATTTTTGTCACTGGATTACTGTAGTAGGAACTCAGCTCTTTAAGAACTCTATGTCTACAAGCTTGGATGGTTGGGTGGACAATTTGACAGCAGACATTTCGAAAGTGCGACGTTCCGAAAGTGTGACAGTTTGGAAGTGTGACGTTTCGAAAGTGCGACATTTCGAAAGTGTGTCAGTTTGGAAGTGCAACGTTTTGAATGTGTGACATTTCGAAAGTGCGACGTTTCGAAAGTGCAACATTTTGAAAGTTTGACGTTTCGAAAGTGCGAAGATTCGAAAGTGAGACGTTTCGAAAGCGCGACGTTTTGAAAATGCGACATTTCGAAAGCGAGACATTTGAAAGCATACTAAAGAAAAAACTATGCAAATGATGTACCCAGAATGGTTTGTAATGTTTGCTTCCGAAACGTCACACTTTCGAAATGCCACACTTTCGAAACGTCACACTTTCGAAATGCCACACTTTCGAAATGTCACACTTTCGAAACATCGCACTTTCGAAATGTCGCACTTTCGAAACGCCGCACTTTCGAAACGTCACACTTTCGAGATGTCGCTTTTCGCAAAGTTCAAAAATTCGATTTCTTGGACTTTGCCTATGTCTCCTCTCCCGTCCTCTCCACCTAATTAATTGTCATCAGAATCTCATCATCATAAATATAGGAATAATGGGCTGGAACCCCTCCTCCTCATCGACTCCAATAAAATGGAATCTACAAAACGATAAATCTTCCGCCAGATACAGACACGATGCCAAAATTTGATCTATCCCTTTTTTTCGAGAAAGATCATCACTAATATAGTGACTGCGTCTCTCGTTGGTTTTCCCGCGCGTGGCCACGCCCACTTTTTTCGATCTCCTCTCCTTCGGCCTCTCTTCTGTCATCACCAATCACTTGTGTACTGTTTCCTTGTTCTTTTTCTTGTTTTTCGAAAAAAAACGAAAACAAAACAAAAAAGGAATCATCCATCGCAAATGTGCCCCAGTGACCTGGAGGCCGCTTCGAGAATCTTCTGAAAATAGGCAAATCCACGTCACCAACGACAACCATGTGGATCGAGATGATCAACTGTGTGTTTTGTCGGCAGAAGAAGGCGACAAAACAGACGTTACGGTTAGTCTGTTGGTGTCTCTGCGTCTCTCGTTTTACTGTACTCTCTCGCTTTGATAACAACGACGTCTTCTAGTGATTAGAATTGATTTTTTTCTCCTTCTTCTCTAATTTCTATATCTATGCATCCGACGGTCCATGCCATGCCCACCAAGAACCTCTCGTCGCCTTCGAGGTTGTACAAGTATGGGCATAGTTGTCAAGGCCCGGGCCTGCCCGCCAAGGCCCGGCAAGGCCCGAAGGCCCGGGCTGGCCCGGGCCGGGCCGGGCCGAGCCGGGCCGAGCTTTGGAAAAATTTTCAAGGCCCGGCTGAAAAATTTTTTTTTTTCAAAAAAATTTTCGTTTAATTTTTTTTTTCTAAAAGATAAAAGCATTCAAAATTTTCAATTTTCAGTCTATTTCTAGAAAATTTCGGAAGTTCATTTTGAAGCTGACGCCGTTTTTCCAACAACACTCCGATTTTTTTGTCCTATTTGCTGTTCAATAAGTAACGTTAGTGATTTTAGTATGCAGTTTTGTGCATGTTCCCGCTTGGCTCGGGATGATTATGGGTCTACTTTCTGCTTATCATAAAGAGCATCTCTTGTACTGATGGTAAACCAATCGTTATCTCATTCTTTGCGTTTGATGGAAAAATATAGTCAATGTTCTTTCTTGCGTCAGTTTCTGATTTTGAGTGTCACGACTGAACTCGCTAACTCGCAGTTAATTTTGCAGTTGTATTAGGCATTTAGGTTCATGAAACCGCATAAACAACTTAAAAATAATTCATTTTCCCTCCGTATGAGGTGCCAATTTTTTGGGCGGTTCTTCTAGAACATCGCATTAAAAATTGAAAGACGATCTGAGCAAGGTTATTGTTTTTTTGTACAGCCATACTCTTAAGCTACATGGCACTAAAAACTTCTTTGTTTCTACCTACTTTTTCAAGAAGAAAAATACAACGGTTTGAGAGGTAGTCAAAATGACCTAGCGTTACTTTTTAGGGTCCCGAAAGCCTAGTTTCAGGAATGAGGAAGAGCTAAGTTGTCAAAATATTCTACGAGAATACTGAGAATACTCAGAATTTTTTTGCGAATATTTTGATATATAAAATGTGAAATATGGTGTAGTTTGAAAAAATCGTTGCGGTGCCTACCTATTAGTTCTTAATTTATTGTTCATCTGTTATAATGTTGTTAAAATAAGTTTTGTTGATTGTTTTTAGTTCGAAAAAACAACAAAACCAAAAAAAAATATACAAAAATTAGAATTTTGAAATTTGGCGCCGGGCCTTCGGGTCTTAAGCAAGGCCCGGAAGCCCGGGCCAGCCCGGGCCGGCCCGGGCCGGGCCTTGACAACTATGAGTATGGGAGAGTTTTTTGGATGATTTTTTGCACTAAAATTGACTATTTTTGGCTTACAGTCTTCGACTCGGCTCGAAAAACTAGAAATCCCAAAAAAATGGCCGAAAAATAGCTAATTTTGAGCCCGAAATCAAAAAATTTCGAGTCTAAAAATTTAAAAATGTAAGGTTTCGACTTGAAAACGCTCAAATTTGAGCAAAAAAATACAGATTTTCAGATTTAAAAAAAAATAGAAAAATCTCTCTTTTTGGTCTAAAAATTGCAAAAAAAGCCACAGATCGTTTTGAAACGTTGAAAATTCTATTTTCTAGCTACAAAATCCAAATTCTGAATTTTGAGCCAAAATGAACAGATTTTCAGTCGAAAAATGCTCATTTTTAAGCTGGAAAATTTTTGAAAACTGCAAAAATTATAAGTTTTCCGGTTTTTTAACCTGAAAAGGGCCACCAAATCTACAGTAATCCCCTCCCACCAACAATGCTCACTTTCTTACAGTATCTCGCAATCGCGTGCCTCAACAGCCACGACGTCGTCAATCTTCACACCGGCATTCCCCCTGAATCACAACATTAGTCACAACAGTAGTCAACAGAATAATGCCACCACCACGACCCCCGGCGGGCCCCACCCATCGACGTCTTCATACGAGCCGCCGGCATCGGCGCCGGCTCGAATCCCAATAGTGCACAATTTGGTGAAGAGCAAGTCGAAATTTCGACAATGCGATGTGTGCGATCGATTTTTTATTTTTGATTTTGTGCGGAGACAACATTTAGACGACGTTTTTGCCTGTAGTGTTTGTGGGTGAGTTTTGGGGATCCAAGAAATACAAAAAGCCCCAAAAAAGAGCCCCAAAATGCTCCAAATGTAACGTATTCCAGACCACCAGAGTCTCCGAAACTCGTGATTTGCAGAATTCGCGTTCACGAGGGATGCATGCGAAAACTCGGCGACGATTGTGTCATGACACCGCACATGATGGGTGGACTCCTCTCGAACGCGGTCATGGCGAGCAACAAGAAGCTCTGGGAGGATGCGGCGCCGACGCCGGCACCAACGCCTCCGTCGTGCTCCAAAGTGATGGTGACGTCGCCGACGGACTCGTCGCTGGCGACCATCGCCGCCGCGCTATCGCCGAGTATGGATTTTGAGAGTGAGTGAGAAAAAAACCGATCAAATTGGCATCAAAATGAGCCAAAAATCATAAAAATAGGTCAAAAATGAGCCAAAATCGTATAGAATTGGCTCAGGCTGATCTGAGCTCAATCTAAATAAAAATGAGCCAAAATCGACTCAAAATTGAGTGAAAAAAAGCCGGAAATCAAGAAAATGAGCCCAGATTTATAGGAACCAAATATAGACGAATAGGCAAATACTCACTTGCTTTGGTATTATTTGCTATTTTCCCGTTTGCTATTTTGTCTCACTTGCTATAGCTAAGCTCACTTGCTATATTGGATCACTTGCTGAATATCATTTGCTATCTCTGGCTCGTTTGCTAGTTTACCCCCCATTTCCAAAATATCATTTGCTATCGGTGAACTCATTTGCTATGGGGTTTCTCATTTGCTAGATTGATCTCAGTTGCTATAGGTCTTTTGCTAGATTTGTCTCATCTGCTATAAGAAAACGTCCTTCAAGGCAAAGTTTACTATCAACAGGTGCTTATTGATATGTCTATGGAGTCGGTACTTACCACTGTCACTTGGCTCATTTGCTATTTTTGTCTCGTTTGCTATGGTGGATTTTAGCTACCCGTGCTTAACAATTTAAAAAAGAAACCGAGTCAAGGGGCTTCCTTGAACACTTGGATTGAATTTTTTTTCCTGAAACTTTGGTCCTAGACTAAATTGACCTTGAAAAGCCCAAATCTGCAATAAGAAGTAGCCTGAATTCCTTCTTTCCCACAAGGGAAGTGTTTTCAGAGAGGGTTTGAGAATTTTTTTCCAGGTACTTCAAAAAATTTCGCACCCAAATCGTGGCGAAATTTCGAATTTTGGCTCAAAACTTTTTTCTCCAAAAAGTACCGGAAATTATTGTACTATCAATTCTCCAAAACAAAAAACGAGACCTTCTGAAAGTGCCTAGAAGCAGGGCAGGTCCTCAAAAAACGGAATTTTTTGTACTGGATTTTGCTTGTTTCGCTGATATCTCGGTCCACAGGGGCAAGGGGCAAAAATTATATTTACCACGTTTTTCAGATTTTCAGAAAATTCTCAAACCCTCTCTGAAAACACTTCCCTTGTGGGAAAGAAGGAATTCAGGCTACTTCTTATTGCAGGTTTCGGCTTTTAAGGTCAATTTAGTCTAGGACCAAAGTTTCAGGAAAAAAAATTCAATCCAAGTGTTCAAGGAAGCCCCTTGACTTGGTTTCTTTTTTAAATTGTTAAGCACGGGTAGCCAAAATCCACCATAGCAAACGAGACAAAAATAGCAAATGAGCCAAGTGACAGTGGTAAGTACCGACTCCATAGACATATCAATAAGCACCTGTTGATAGTAAACTTTGACTTGAAGGACGTTTTCTTATAGCAGATGAGACAAATCTAGCAAAAGATCTATAGCAAGTGAGATCAATCTAGCAAATGAGAAACCCCATAGCAAATGAGTTTACCGATAGCAAATGATATTTTGGAAATGGGGGGTAAACTAGCAAACGAGCCAGAGATAGCAAATGATATTCAGCAAGTGATCCAATATAGCAAGTGAGCTTAGCTATAGCAAGTGAGACAAAATAGCAAACGGGAAAATAGCAAATAATACCAAAGCAAGTGAGTATTTGCCAGACGAATAATGAGCCAAAAATCGAGAAAATTAGCCCATTTCGATCCTAGTCCAATCTAGACAAATAAATAAGTTGAAATTTATGGAAATAAGGTGAAAAATGAGCCCAAAATAATCGAAATCGGCTAAGGACAACTGTAGAGAGATTAGCTTGATTTAGACGAAAAATGAGCAAAAAATCTTGGAAATCCATCAAAAATGAACAAAAACTGATGAAAATCGTTTCAAAATGAGCCAAATCTGGTAACAAAGAGTCCAAGAGCGAGAAAATTGGCCTGAAAATAAATGAGATCGATCTAGAGAAAAAATAAGAAAAAAGTGATGAAAATCGGCTTAAAATTAGTTTAAAATCGTATAAATCGGTTATGTACTACTGTAAATAGATTCGCTTGTTCTGGACGAAAAACAAGCTAAAATAGACTCAAAATGAGCCCAAACTTATGGGAATTGGTAAAAAATGAGCCGAAGTTCATGAAAAATTACTAAAAATGAGCCAAATTCGATGAAAAAGAGCCCAAAATCGAGAAAATCGGCCTGTAGATAGATTAGAACGATCTCGACGAAGAATAAGTCAAAAGTCACTAAAAATTGGCTCAAAATAAGTCCAAAATCACAGGAATCGGTAAAAAATGAGCCAAAATCGGGAACATTTTCCCAGCTTGATCTGAACTCAATTTTTTTTTTTTTTTGAAAAAAAAAACGAAAATTTAGGAAAATCGGACAAAAATGAGCCAAAATCGACGAATTGTGACTGAATGTGAGCCAGAAATCGAGAAAATTGGTCCACTTTGCTTTGAGCTAAATCTAGACGAAAAATTAGCCGAAATTGATGAAAATTAGCTGAAAATGAGCCAGAAATCGAGAAATTTGGTCTAAATCGATCTGAGCTCAATGTCGAATGAAAAAGCTTAATCTAGCTGAAAATGAGCCATTTTTACTGAAATTTTCGTGAAAAATGCCAAATTTTTCAGCTAAATTGAGTTTTTTCAGCAAAATTAAGTGCAGATCGACCTGAGTCAAATTTCTTGATTTCGGGCTCATTTTGAGCAAAATTTCATCAATTTTGGCGTATTTTTCGTCTAGATTCAGCTCAAAGCGAAGTGAACCGATTTTCTCGATTTTGGGCTTATTTTTCACAGATTTTATCGAAAATCAGTCGAAAATCCCCCAATCTCTACCCAATGTTCACTCCAAAACCCTCAATTTTCTTCCAGAAAATGTGCACACCGCCACGTCTTCCTACACGAACACTCCTCTGATGACAATGACGGCGTCGAGTTTCGACGACGTCACCCTTCAATCCGACCAGTTGGAATACGAGAGTACGACGGACTATGAGCGAGAGTTGACCCAATGGCGAGATATCACAATTCAACTATCGGATGTTCATGTGAAGGGACGAATCGGTGATGGACGATTCGGAACCGTCCATTTGGCAGAGTATCACGGAGATTCTGCAGTGAAATTTGTGAATATGATGTATTTGAAGGAGGAGAGACGCAGGTTGGAGGTGTTCACGCAAGAGATTGTCACCGCTTATAAGGTAGGAGACGGTTCTAGAGGAATTGGGGGAGTCCTGGAAGGTCCAGGAGGAAACTGGAAGAATCTGAAGGGTTTTTGAGGATTCTGACGGAATCTCGAGGGTTTTGAAGGATTTTTACGGCTCCAGAAAGCGCCAGAATACTCCAAAAGATTCCAGAAAGAGCCAAGAGGATCCTGAAGGATTCTAGACGATTTTGTAGGATTCTGGAGCATTCAGAAAGGTTCTAGATGAGTCTTTTGAATTCTGAAGGATTCTGGAGGATACTGGAGGCTGGAGGATTCTGGAGGACTCAGAAGAATTCTTAAGGGTTCTAGAGGATCCTTGTGAAGTCTGGAGGATTCTAGAGGGTCCTGAAAAATTCTGAAGGATTTTTATGGCTCCAGAAAGCTCCAGAAGACTCCAGGAGACTCCAGGAAGAGCCTGGAGGATTCTAGAGGATCCAGGAGGCATCTGGAGGATTCAGAAGGACTCTGAAGTATTCTGGAGGGTTTCTAGAGGATTTTTTGAGCTCTAAAAAGCTCCAGAAGACTCCAGAAGAGCCCAGAAAAAATTCACTGGAAATCGGCTCAAAATGAGCCTAAATCTATGAAAAAAGGCCCAACATCGAGAAAATTGGCCCAGGATGATCTGAACTCAATCTAGAAGAAAAATGAGCCAAAAATGATGAAATTGGGCCCAAAACGAGCCCAAAATCGAGAAAATTAGCTCAGGATGATCTGAGCTCAATCTTACCACAAAAAAACTCACTCTAGCTGAAATATGAGCCAATTTTTACAAAAGTCTCTGAAAAATTGGCTCTTTTTCCAGCTAGATTGAGCTTTTCCGTCAAAATTGAGTGCAAATCGATCTAGACCAATTTTCTCGATTTTAAGCTCATTTTTCACCAATTCTCGTGAGTTTGGGCTCATTTCAAGCCAATTTTCATCAATTTCGGCTCATTTTTCGTCCACATAGAGCTCAGATCGTCCTGAACCACTCTTTTTGATTCTGGGCTCATTCTGAGCAAAATTTCATTAATTTTTGTTTGTTTTTCGCCTAGATTCAAAAGCAAAGCAAAGTGGGCCAATTTTCTCGATTTCCGACTTATTTTGAGCATATTTTCTGAAAAATTGGCTTATTTTCTAAATACATGTTCAAAATCTCCTTTTTTCCAGAACTCCCGCCACGAGCACATAGCCCTATTCCTCGGCTACGTCGTCGACCTGCCCACCAACACGTATGCCATCGTCACCAACTTCTATCAACACAAAACGCTCTACCATCGAATTCACGACGATCAAACGGAGGACTACGAGCAACCGTGGGCCTTTCAAGTAGGATTACAGTCATTTTTTTGTCAAATAATCGTCCCAATTCCATTATTTACGAAAACAGCAATAATTTGGAACAAAAATCGTTGAAAAATAATTTTCACCTGAAATTGTTTCTAACCTATTCCAATTTAGACTTTTTCGCTGATTCGAATGCGCCTAATATCGCTGCTCAAAACGCATTTTGAAGCGAGTTATGAGCGTTTGAACATTTCGTGAGAGACGCAGACACTGCCTCGTTTCTCTGCGTCTCTACGACAACGAGAGCGTCTGCTTTCTCTGCGTCTCTCTTACTGAAACTTCCAACGCTCATAACTCGCTTCAAAGTGTGTTTTGAGCAGCGATATTAGGTGCATTCGAATCAGCAAAAAATTCCGCATTTTTCGAGATGGGTTACAAAAAATTTTAGGTGAAAATCGATTTTTAACGATTTTTGTGCAAAAATATTGTTATTTTCGTAAACAAAGAAATTGGAACGATCATTTGAGAGAATAAAAAAATGAATGTAATCCTACTTTTCAGATCTCCCTCCAAATATGCCAAGCGATGTCATATTTGCATCGACGGAAAATTCTTCACCGAGATCTGAGATCCAAGAATATCCTTCTGGACAACCCGAATCGAGTCGTCGTCGCCGATTTCGCACTGATGAAGTGGGAACGGATGGCCGAGCCGCGAAGAGACTACACTCTCATCGTTCCCAACCATTGGTTGGACTATTTGGCGCCGGAGATGGCGGCGAGTTTGGCGTTGGACTGGAGGGGAGAGTTTCAGTTTGAGAACGAGTTGCCGTTTAGTGGAGAGGCCGATGTTTATTCGTTTGGGTAAGAGGATTCGAGAAGGTTCTAAGGGGGCTTAACAGGTTCTAAAGGATTTTAGAGGATTCTAGAGGATTCTAGGAAATACAGGAGAAAACTGGAGGATTTTGGAAGATTCTGAAGGGTTCTAGGGGACTCTAGATGATCCTTGAGTCGCCGATGAGATTCCCGAGGATGTTGGAGGGTTCTAGAGGTTACTGTAAGATTCTAGATGATCCTAGAGTATCCAGAAATTCTAAAAACTTCCTAACTCCTATTTTTCAGAACAATCTTCTTCGAACTGCTCTTCCGCAAAATGCCCACTGGCTGCGATTCATGGGAACAAAAGCTCTATGCCAAAATGACCGGTCAAAAGGCGCCACTTCAACGAGTCGATTCTCAATTGCAAAAAATCGACACAAAACTTCACGAGCTACTTTTAAGCTGCTGGTCAGCACACCCAGAGAAACGACCGACGTTTGCGTATATCGTCAAACGGATCACATCGATGATGCCGAGAAACAAGGATTCGAATAAGCAAAAGCGGCGAAGTACCGCCCATGAGAATCCCTTATTTTAACCAATATACATAGATGTACCTTTTGAGAATTATATTACCCAATTCATAGTTTTATCCGCTCCCGAAAAAATTCGAATTTTTTTCGATTTTTTTTCACCCATTTTTATCCGCGTTTTCCCCCGCCCTTCCAAGTGTATTTACCCCCCAAAATTATAATACCCAAATTAATCACAGTATTACTGTACAAAAAACACTACATTATTTTTTCCTAGAGATTCTCCCTTGTTTTAGACCCACTTTTAGATACCAAAACTTCCCGGATTTCCCCACCCCAAATTTTCCTGTGCCATTCCGACACCACCCCCCAAAAAAAGTGTTACGAGTTTTATATATTTTTCTAGAAACTTCGCCTTGAAACTTCCCGAATTTCTCAAAATTTCCCAACAATTTTTTTTTATCTGATAATTATTTATATACGAAGCATCCAGTTTCCGCCAAATTGGCCAGTTTTGAAAAATCGAAATTTTATTTTTTAATAAAGATTTCGAAATTTCAGAGTGTTTTTGGAGACTTTTAGTTGAAAATCTGAAAAAATTGAATTTTGTCATTTTTTAAAAAAATTTTAGCAATATTCTTTGATTTTAGCGTTTTTCTAGACAATTTTCCAATTTTTTATCATGAAAAATCACTGAAAATCCTTTTTTACACCTGAAAATCCAAAAAAACGATTTTTGTTGAAAATCTAAAAAAATGAGATTTTGTAATTTTTTCCAAGTTTTTGCAATATTTTTTGATTTTATTTAACGATTTTTCAGGTAATTTTTCAACTTTTTTCCAAGAATAATCACTGAAAAAACCTTCATTTTCACCTGAAAATCATTTAAAAAAATGGTAATTTCTGTTGAAAATCTGAAAAATCGAATTTTTTTATAATTTTCTCATAAATTTTAGCTTTTTTTCATTTTAACGATTTTCCAATTAATTTTTCAATTTTTTATCAAGAATAATCACTGAAAAAACCTTCATTTTCACCTGGAAATCTTAAAAAATGAGATTTTGGTTGAAAATCTGAAAAATCGATTTTTTGCCATTTTCGTATAATTTTAGGAAGATTTTTTGATTTTAACGATTATTTGGCCATTTTTTCAAAGTTTTATCAAGAAAAATCACAGAAAATCCCTTCTTTTCACCTGAAAACCATTAATTTTAGACTGAAATTTTCTGAAAATCCTTCCCAAAAAATCCAAGAAAAAGTGTGCGAGGCGTTTGCAATTTCCCTGCGGCGCGGTTTTATGGGCGGAGCTTCGATTTTTGTTGGAGGCAGTTTGAATTTTGATTTCGCAATTTTTTCAATTTTTATCGATTTTTTTGCGTTTTTTTCACGATTTTCTGGTTTCAGATGAAATCCCTTCGAACCACGAACATCACCACTGCCAAAGCAGTCCATATTCCGGCGCCTCGTCACGTGATTCTCGGAAAAAAGCGACGTCGAGGGAATCTGAGGGATACGGATATTTTCTGCGATTTTTTAGTCTCCTTCTGTCACGCCGTGATGGAGAGATGCTCACCGAGCATTGAGGATTGGCGGAAAATGAAATTCGGACCGGATTATGAGCATTTGAGGTGTCCGGATGATCGATTTGATAAGTATGTGGAGGAGAATTGTCAGATGGCAGAAGAGTATATTTCGAGGGATCGATTACTAGCTTTTGAAGGTGAATAGGGCTATTTTGAGTGTAAACTTCGAGAAAATCACAAAATTTTGGTCTAGAAAGTTTGAATTTCGCGCCAAAATCTTGAATTTTCATTGAAATTCCAGTATGCATGGTGACCCCTTCGGAACGTCAACTTATCGGATTTCGAGTCGCTCTTAGTCAACTGGATTATCCGGAATGGTAGGCTTCTGAAACCTAGATTTCCAGTTTCCCAAAAAAATTCTCACAAAAATTTTTTTCAGCCGTCGAATTCGAAATATTTACTCGAAATTTTCGAAAATTCTGGAGAAAGTGAGAACGATGAATATCACGCCGGAACTCGATGCAATGATGAGATCTTGTAGTAAGTGGGAATCTGAAGATAACTTTAAACGAATAAAAAAATAATCTGAAAATTTTGAGCCGAAAATCAAAAAAATTGAGCCAAAATGAAGTTTTCTGAAAAAAAACTGTGAAAATTCACTTTCTAGGCTTAAATTTAGCTTTTTGAGCTCAAAAACTACATTAAAACAGCAAAATTTTTATTTTAAAACTTAGTTTCCGCCAAAAGTTTGAAAAATAATGTTTTTTTTTACTTTTGAAATTTGGAATAAAGTCGGAAAATCACAAATCTTCCACTTTTTAGGGTAAATTTTTGCTCAGAAAGACAAATTTAAGGTTGGAAAATTGACTACGGACTCGAAAATTGCTTTAAAAATCAAAATTTTAGCCAAAAAATCGACTTTTTACAAAAAAATTGACTATTTCTGGAAATTGCAAATTTCATTTTTTTAGGGTCAATTTTTGCTCAAAAATTCAAATTTAAGAATGGAAAATTGATTCTCGCAATATTCAGGAACCAAAAATCGTTTAAAATGGCTTAAAATTGCTTTAGAAGTCCTAATTTCAGCCAAAAATCGACTTTGGAAAAAAATTTGGCAAATTTGAAAATTTTGCATTTTCCACTTTATAGGGTCAATTTTTCCTCTAGAATACAAATTTATGGTTAAAAATCGATTCCAGTAACTTTCAGAGCCCAAAAATCATGTAAAATGACCAAAAATTGCTTTAAAAATCAAAATTTTAGCCAAAAAATCGACTTTTTACAAAAAAATTGACTATTTCTGAAAATTCAAAATTTCACTTTTAGGGTTAAAAATCGATTCCAGCAACTTTCAAAGCCCGAAAATCATGTAAAATTATGTAAAATTACTCTAGAAATCATAATTTCAGTTTTTAAAAAATTGACTTTTAAAATTTTGAAAAAAATTCCAAAGTTTGAATTTTTCGAAAATTTTCACTTTCTAGGGTCAATTTTTGCTCAAAAATTTAAATTTCGTGTTCAAATCCTTTTCTATGCAGTGAGACTCAATTTCAGTCATTTTCAGTCGAAAATCGCAAATTTTTTGCTCAAAATTGCTCCAAAAATCTCGAATATTTCCAGAATACCGTCCACGCATCCGAATGCTCACACGTCTTCGTGCCGAATCGAAACGAAAACGCGACAAATCAAAGGCGGGAGATTCGAAATCTTCGGTGGCTTTGGCCAATTCCTTCCCATTGACTCAGTATCATTTAGCTTTTTATGCTTTCGTGTAAAAATTTGCATCTGAAAAAAGAGAAAAAAAGAAGAGTTTTGATCACAAATCGTTTATTTTCAGGTCTTTCTTGTTCTTATTATTTTAAAAGTGATGATTTTTCTTCCTCGAATTCCATTTCCAGCCTAATGAGAGCCTTCACATGGAAATAGAGTTTTTTATCACTTTTTTTTGTGATCGTTCTTTTTTGATGGAAAAAATGATGATTTCAGTGTTAAAAAAACGCCAATTTTCAGCTCTCTCGTCAGATGGTTGGATAAGAGAAGCTTGAAAATTGGGCAAAAAACCGCTAAAATCACGGGGAAAAATCGCTCGAATTTTCGGGAAATCGCAATTTTTGGATTAAAAATTGATACTTTTCCCAAAAAATTTGAGGATGGGTAGAAAAAAAAAGGTGGGACAGGAATGCGAAAACCTTGGAGATCAGGGTTTTGGGACTCGCGAGAGGGAGAGAGAAGGGAAAATTTAAAAGAATTAAGGCTTCGAAAAGAGAGGGGTAGGGGATACATAAAGGGGAAAATGGGTGAAAAATTGGAGATTTGAGCTAAAAAAAAGTCAATTTTGGCTTAAAAAAAATCAAATTTTTTGGGTAAAAATCAAACTTTTGCAGTTAAAATTCAATTTTTTGGGCTAAAATCGATTTTAGGCCGTTAAAATCAAAATTTTGAGCTAAAAAGCCGAATTTCTGCCGTTAAAATCTCAATTTTCGACGTTAAAATCTCAATTTTCGAGATAAAATTGACGATTTTTCCGACTCAATTTGAGTCATTTTAGGCTCAAAATGCTCCAAATTTTCTCCATTTTTTGGGTTGGTAAATGAATGGGACTAGATATAGATCAATAGGTGGCAAAATGAGATAGGAAAGGAGAAAAAAAAAATGTAAAGAAAGAAAAACTAAACCATATAACGAAAAACTAAACAGGGATAGATAGGATAAATTGGGGGATTACTGTAGATTACTGTAGTTTAAGTCATGACGAGAGATTATATATAGAGGAGAGAGGGTGCTAGAGAAACAAACAGAAAATTAGAGCAACCTGAAGAAAACAAAATCCGGGTGAGAGATAGTACAAGAGATGAAAACTAACCTAAAAAGGTCGAGTTTTCAGACAAAAAAAATCTGCGAAAAAAGCAATCGATAACAAAATGGGAAAAAAAGGTGGGACCGGCCAGATTTTTGAAACCCCAAAAAATTCCGAAAATTTTCAGATTTTTAGGGGTCCAAAAGGGGAGTTATAGGGGTACGACCCGGCCAAAATCAATTTTTGAAGTTGGGAACGTACAAGAAGAGAGAAAAGAAGAATTTTGGATTTTGGGAAAAAAATTTTTTTTTGCTCAAAAAAACATTTTTTCCTCAAAATCCAAAATTCCCCAAACAATTAGTGAAGGAAAAATTCCAATATGTACAGGAAAATCATCACAATCAGAGAGCGGAGGGGACCTAGAAATCTAAAAAAGGGGAACTTGGGGGTGACAAAAAAGTGGGCGGAGCCATAAAGGGGCGGGGCGATGTACCTGTATTTCTAAATTATTATTACCGATAGGGATTTCGAGAGGGGAGGGTTATCTATACACAGATGTGGATTGTTCAGAGTAATTTCTATAAGAGCTTTAGCACACGGGATTGATGGAAAAAGAAACGGGGATTGGATCCTCCTGGAGAAAAGTGGGCGGAGCTTAGAGAGAGGGGCTCCAGAAAAAGCATCTGCTCGCTTTTCTCGATACTAACAAGTTACAGTCAAAGTGAGAAAAAAAGACAAAAAATATATGAAAAAAAAGAGGGGAAATAAGAAGCCAGAATTTTGATTAACTTTTGTTTTGAAAAAATTGGGTAAATTTGAGAAGAAAAAAAAAAGAAATTTTTCTTCATCATGAGCACATCTATGCTGAGACGACAGCGGCGATGAGTTGAAGGGGGCACACACGCAGAAGACGTCCCGATTCGTCATCCTCCATCGTCATATAGTTAGAAGAAGAAGAAGACGATTTTTGGGTTGGAGATGAGAGAAGAAGAGAGGATGTGGACGATGAGGTGGAGTTGGACGACGATGGGCGAGATGGGAAGTCGCATGGCACTTGGAGCTGGAATTGGGAGCAATTTTTAGGGTGGAAATCTTCTAAAAATGAGAAGAAAGAGCTTTAAAGGTTTTTAGAGCGCGAAATTTGAGCCATTTTGAGCCAAAATTCGTCAAAATTAGACAAAAATGAAGTTAAAAGTTGAGCTCAAAAATCGACACTTTTCGAGAATTTTGAAGCGAGATAGAGCAATTTCTAGGCTGAAAATATAGGCCTGAGGCTCTTTGAATGCAAAAAATAAGGCTCTGACAGTTTTTAGAGCGCAGATTTGACGGTAAATGAAGTCTTTGGAGATTCTAGAAGGGTTTGGCTCAAATTTTAAGAAATTTGGAGCATTTTGAGAGGTAGATGGTCTTCAAAGCTTTCTGAATGCAAAAAAAAATAGGGCTCCGAAAATTTTTAAGGCGCGCAAATTAAGCCATTTTGAGCCAAAATCCCCCAATTTCGGTTAAAATAAACTCCGAAATTGGGCTCAAAAATCGATGGTTTTCGAGCTTTTTGAAGCGAGATGGAGCAATTTTTAGGCTGGAATTTTGAGCTCGTACCCATTCTAGGGCTCTATTAACCCTTAATTGATATTCTAAAAGGGTTTTAGAGCGAAAAAATGAGCCAATTTCAACCAAAAATCGTCAAAAATGGGCAAAAATGAAGTAAAAAATTGAGCTCGGAGAAAACTGACAGCTAGAATATCGCTGAAAGACCTCAGCACTTTGAAATGCGAAAAATAGAGTTTTTACGGATTTTTCCGATGAAAACAGCCAAAAATAGCGGTTTTTCGACTGAAAATGCTGTATTTTCGAGGTTTTTTAGCTAAAAACTGGCTGGCGGAAGCTTTTCCGGCTCAAATGGGCTTAGGAGCGATTTTGAGCATTTCCGACCCAAAAACGACATTTCTGGGTGAAAAAACCCGATTTTTGAGCGTTTTTCCATGAAAATCGTGCAATTTCCCCTCTGAAAAGCATATTTTTCCCCCCAACACAAACCTTGTTAAGCCACTCCATTGGCGGCAACGGCACATTCTTGGCCGACGGCGACGAGCACATTGTCGACGAGGCGAACGTCGGGAACAACGATTGGGGGCTCGATGACTGAGCCTTTCGTTGACGGGCGGCTCCGTTGGCTCCACCATTTGGGGTCCGATGATGATGACGTGGATTTCCGGTGGATTTCGGCGTCGTCGGGAACGCTGGCGAGGTGTTACTGCCACTGGCACGAGATGAAGACGTTGTTGGAGTGTTCATGATGAATGAATAGAGAGTGAGAAGAAAGGTTATTCGTTACAAGAATTTATATTGTGGGAGAGTTTTTGATCTTACGAACTACACCGGGGTCACTAACCCGAAGGTTATGATGTTGCTATAGAGCGTTGGATCTGAAAATTGAAGAAATTTGAGTAAAAAGGGAGAAAAATGAAGAAAATCGAGTGAGAAATAAGGAAGATATGAAAAACGGGCTAAAAATAGGAAAAACCATGAAATTTTTGATAATTTCTAATCATTTAGACCTCAAAATCACATTAATTTCCAATTTTTCATCGAAAATTCCAGGTTTTTGGCGAAAAAACGAAGAAAATCGAGTGAGAAATGAGCAATATCGATTGAGCGCTAAAAATAGGAAAATCCATGGAAATTTTAAATTTTTATATCATTTAGACCTCAAAATCGCATTAATCTTGAATTTTCCATCGAAAATTCTAGGTTTTTGGCGAAAAAATAACGAAAATCGACAAAATTTGGGATGAAAATCTGTTATCTTTGCGCGTGGATTATGGCGCATTGAACGCAGCTACTCTGCGTACAATGTACTTTATTTCACGCGCAAGTGATTTTGGGATAATTTTTCGGAAGATTTCGGGGGATTTCAAAGGATTTTAGACGGATTTTTGATAGATTTTTGGCTTAAAATTGAAAAATAAAAATTTTTGAGTGGAAAACTGGCAAAAAAATATTAAAATCCATAGAAAATGGGGAATTTCCGAGCTTGCGAAGAAAAAAAACAATAATTTCAAATTGTGAGAGGGGGAAATATAGGGTTCGAGAGGGATTTTCATGGATTTTTGGATTGAAATGAGAAAATTAAGGATTTTTGAGCAAAAAATTGACAAAAATGCTTGAAAATCGATAGAAAATAGGGGATTTTTAAGCTGCGAAGAAAAAACCGGGGTTTTAAGTTGTGAGAGGGGGAAATATAGGGTTCGAGAGGGATTTTTGAATGAAAAGAACCTTAAAAATCATTAGAAAAGCATGCGAAACGATTCCAACATTCAAAAAACAGAAAGAAATTTTAGATATAGGAAAAAATCCAAAAAGTTCGGTCCAAACTAAATATAAAGAAAAATAGACAATGATTCAATATTGAGTAAACTGACGAAATATGCCTCCATGTGAAATAGACTAAGTTACGAAATCGATGGCCTCGGCCTCCCGGGAAGAGCCTTAATGGTTTTTTCTTCGGCTTTTTGCCTGTGGGAAGAGTCCACCTGGACAAATGGGGGTCTCGTGATAGGGTAACTGACATGGGGTAACGAAAAAAATGCGTCGAGAAAAGAGACCACGCTTACTCTCTTTCTCTAACCCCATGAATCGATACCTGGGGCGTCACGAGGCGAACCGCGACGCGTGCACGCGACGCGAGGGGAGAGACGCAATGTTTATGGCTTTTTTCTCTTCTTCTTGTGGCCAACCGGCCCCCCAACAGAGGGGGAAACAGAGACGGGCGCTCTAGGAGGCCAAGGGCAAACTCGGGGGGAGGGGCGAAATAGTGTGTGACATTTGGAGGGTCCAAAGAGTGACGTATCACATGTGGCATTGAGAAAACGGGGGAAAAAACAACGTTTCTCTAGTCAGGTGGCAGGAGGCACACAAATCATATTTTTAATAGGCTTGAAAAGGGGGGGGGGAAATAGGGGGAAAAATGGTCATGGGGCCCGGCCTCCCAGGGTGAGGGTGCATGGCTTTCGGAAAGCCTAGAAGGTTCTGTTTTAAGGATGAGCAATGGGCCCCGGGGGTGCAGATAGCAAGACTGTCACACGACGCGACCTTCTGGGCCGCGGCCCGGGTTGAATCCGGCCGTACTTTTGAAAATAAGCTCTTTGGATCGAAAAAAGCATGACTTTGTCTAGAAAGTCGCATTAAAAACAGGCCAAAGGCACTCCTTTGGTAAAGGGTGCGCCTGTTTTTAAGCGCCTAAAATTAAGGATGAGCAAGGGCGCAAAAAATCACCCCATTTTTTCTTCCTCACTTTCTCTTCTTGACGGCCATGATTTTTCTTATCAAAGAAGAAGAAAAAGAAGAGAAAAGGAATAAGCAAACAATGGGGCTAGAATGATAGATAGATAGATGGGACACAGTTTTTTGTTCATTTTTTTTCTTGGCACAGTGCCAAGGGGAGGGTGATAAGGGAGTGGATATGGTGGGAGGGATTCTGGGGATTCTGAGAATTGGGGAACTTTTAAATTCTTGAAAGTAAGAATCCATGAATCTAATTATCTTTACAGTTTCGAAAATTCTAAAAACACAAAATTTTGGAATCTGAGAACCTCCATATCTTGAAATATTGAAATATGGGATTCTGAAAAGTTCAGATTTTTTATATTTCAAAATATAGAGGTTCTTAGATTCCAGGATTTTGGAAATTGTCAAGATTCTTGGATTCTTCACTTCCAGAATTCTAGGATTTTCAAGAAATTAAATTTTTCCAAGTATATTCCGATTCATTCCGAAGAATTCCCAAGTATCCTTAGATTTCTTGGTGTTCTTCAGAATCTGAAAGTTTTTCCATCCGAAAATTTCTGTGTTAATCGATAAGACTTCCGGATGGTGACATCAGAATCCAGAAGGTTTGAACAACAAAAAAAAAAGATTCAAAGTTTCAAACTCGAGGATTATACAGTACTGGCCAAAATGAATAGCGTTTTCAGTTGAAATATATCAACTTTGAGGGCCTGAAAAAGTGGTTTCCAGTTTTCCGATTTTTCTGAAATTTTGTGGGTGTATAGAGGAACTCAAGAACTCTATTTTTGTAGTTGGCCACTTTTTCATAGGACCAAAATCTAAAAAGTTAGGCCAAATGGAATCGCATCACCTCGAATTTGAGCTTATTTTGGAACTTGCTGGGTTCCTTGCAACCTAACTGAATGAGTTTTGGTCCTATAAAAAAGTGGTCAACTACATAAATAGAGTTCTAGAGTTGCTCTATAATCCCACAAAACTTCAGAAAAATTGATACCTGGAAACCACCTTTTCCGACCCGCAAAGTTGGCTTATTTCAACTAATAACGCCGTTCATTTTGGACAGTACTGCACAAGATGATGACACGCTACAAACTTTGAGTGTTTGAAAATGGGGTTTCCAAATATCAGATTTTTCTGAAATTCGGCAGATACATAGAACAACTCAAGAACTCTATTTTTGTACTTGACCACTTTTTTATAGAACCAAAATCCAGAAAGTTGGGCCAAGTTGAGTGTTGTCTTGTCTAATTTTGAAGCCTTTTGACTTCCACGCCACCTAACTAACTGGATCTTGGTCCTATGAAAAAGTGGTCAACTACAAAAATAGAGTTCTTGAAGTGCTCTATACTTCCACAAAATTTAAGAAAAATCGGATATCTGAAAACCACTTTTTCCTACCCTCAAAGTTGGCTTATTTTGACTGAAAACGTCAGTGGTGGCATTCATTTTGGTTAGTTCTGTAACTAACTGGATCTTGGTCCAATGAAAAAGTTGCCAACTACAAAAATAGAGTTCTTGAGGTGCTCTATATATCCACAGAATTTAAGAAAAATCGGATATCTGAAAACGACTTTCTCATACCCTCAAGTTTTACGGCTCAAAGTTGACTTATTTTCAACTGAAATGTGGTCTATTGCATGGTACGACTGACTAAAATGAAAGTATGACTGACTAAAATGAAAGCACTGAAAAAAACTAGGAATACTGTAGTTCCGATTTTCAGACAGATCGGTTTTCAGAATACTGCCTGTATTCACTTTAAATCTGGATTTTACATATATCTTTATTATGCTTCAACATTTTATTACAACATATACACAAAATATACATAGACTCTAAAAAAGTTTCCAGTGGCTTATTTTCCATTTTCTAGGCCCTTCTAATAACACCAAATTCATAGTGGTGATTGAAGTCGAGCAGTGATTGTAGACCTAAAAATTCACACTATTTTAAAACTTCTCAACAGAGCGCACTTACCATAGAAAACCACTACATTTCTACCCCTTTCATATCTAATAGGTGGTCCGCTTGTCCATCCTAACAATAAATCCAATCGACACATCAAAAACGCCCGTAAATTTGTAGTTTGGAATACTGTAGATAGAAGGAAAAGTACGAAAAAATGAAGGGGAAGAAATGAAAAATCAAAGGATTGGATAATTGGGTCATGGATGACAAACATTTCTCGATATGGATTTTATCAATTTGGAGAGAAACGAGGGGAATATGGATTGTATAGGCTTCAGATGATAAGAAAGCGCTAGTATACAATGAGAAGAAGAGAAAAACAGTATGGCGCTACAGTAACATTTTTAAGGGGCAACTTTGGGGGTCTGTAAAAGTGTTTTCCAGATCTTCAATTCTTCTAAAATTTGGTAGATGTATAGAGGAACTCAAGAACTCTATTTTTGTAGTTGACCACTTTTTTATAGGACTTGAATCCAGGTAGGTACAGTACTGGCCTAAATCAATGCCACCACTAGCGTATTCAGTCAAAATAGGCCAACTTTATGGGGCTCAAAAAAAGTGATTTCCAAAAGTCCGATTTTTCTGAGATATTGCAGATGTAAAGAGCAACTCAAGAACTCTATTTTTGTAGTTGACAACTTTTTTATAGGACCAAGATTAGGCTAGTTAGGTGGCGTGGAAGTCAAAAGGCTTCAAAATTAGACAAGACGACACTCAACTTGGCCCAACTTTCTGGATTTTGGTTCTATAAAAAAGTGGTCAACTACAAAAATAGAGCCCTTAAGTTGTTCTATGTATCTGCCGAATTTCAAAAAAATCTGATATTTGGAAACCCCATTTTCAAACACTCAAAGTTTGTAGCGCGTCATCATCTTGTGCAGTACTTTCCAAAATGAACGGCGTTATTAGTTGAAATAAGCCAACTTTGCGGGTCTGAAAAAGTGGTTTCCAGGTATAAATTTTTCTGAAATTTTGTGGGCTTATAGAGCAACTCTAGAACTTTATTTTTGTAGTTGACCACTTTTTTATAGGACCAAAACTCTGTCAGTTAGGTTGCATGGAACCCAGCAAGTTCCAAAATAAGCTAGAATTTGAGGTGATGCGATTCCATTTGGCCTAACTTTTTAGATTTTGGTTCTATAAAAAAGTGGTCAAGTACAAAAATAGAGTTCTTGAGTTGCTCTGTATACCTGCCGAATTTCAGAAAAATCTGATATTTGGAAAGCACATTTTCAGACCCTCAAAGTTGACCTATTTTCAACTGAAAACGCCACTGATTTTGGGCCAACATTTTTGGCCAGTAGTACTGCAGGATTAGGACCAGTCCATGGGAAACCTCTACAGGGTTCTTTCTATCAACCTATTAGTGTCTTTAAGTCTCTCATTATTCCACACTATCTCGACTATTGTACTCCCCACTTTCTCTCATGCCTCTCTCACTCTCAGATAACATTGGCAAGTCGCGTACACACATTTACACTCACAACGTTCATGTTTTCCCCTCTAAGTCTCTCATTCTTTCAAAAATTATTGGTTTTTTTTTCAGTCTAAACATGCCTCGAATAAAAAAACGAACACATCTATGGAGGGTCAAAAGAAACCAACAAAAGGAGATGATGAAGAAAATTGAAGAATTGAACCAAAAGTTGGATAATTTGAAAGTGAGTTTTTTTTCGTGTTGTATCGACTTTATATGGCTACGCAGCGAATTTTAAAATGATACAACAAAATCAATAATTTTAGACCGAAAAGAGTTCCAATGATGCGAAGAATCTGGAGATGTCTGAATTAGAGAAAAAGAAAGTACCAGAGAAAAAAGAGTTCGTGATGAAACATACATTTGAGAAAGTATTGGAAATGGAGGAAGAGAGCGAGATGAGCAGTCCGTGTAAGGAACATTTGGGAATTGAGTGGTAAGAATTTATATTACTGTAGATTTTTGAAAAAATCGGAATTTTAACCGAAATATGGCCCCGTTTTGAGCTCTAGACAGTCCAAGTCTTGGTGTGCTAACGCGGAGGCAAATATCTATCCTCAAAATTGGCATATTTTACACAAAAGTTATATCAAAATGTAGGTCTTGAAGAGGTCGACAAAATGATATAACATTCAATAATTTTCAAACGAGCAATTTTGATCTGTGGACCGTCAAACTTCGGCTGACCTGCTAGCAAAGGATTCATCGGTGCCGGCGCGCGGCGCAGTGAATATCTTTGCTTAATATAAAAAATTCTACTACGAAATTTATACTAAGATGTAGGTCTTAAAAAGATCTATAAAATGGGATAAAATCGATGATTTTTAAATAACAAGTGTAGAGTTGGAGGTCGTTAAATTATGATTGGTCTTCTAGCCAAGGGGTCCATTGGTATTGGCGCGCGGCGCGGCAAATATCTTTGCTTAATACTAAAATTCTACTACGATATTTATACTAAAATGTAGGCCTTAAAAAGATCTATAAAATGGTATAAAAATCAATAATTTTAAAATAACCATTGTTGAGTTAGAGACCGTCTAACTTTGTGGTGGTCAGCTAGAAAGCGATCCATAGGTATTGGAGCGCGGCGCGGCAAATATCTTTGCTTAAAATTAAAATTTCCTATGCAAAAATTATGCCAAAATGTAGATCTTGATAAGATCTACAAAATGGTATAAAAATCAATAATTTTAAAATAACCATTGTTGAGTTAGAGACCGTCAAACTTTGTGGTGGTCAGCTAGAAAGCGATCCATAGGTATTGGAGCGCGGCGCGGCAAATATCTTTGCTTAAAATTAAAATTTTCTATGCAAAAATTATGCCAAAATGTAGATCTTGATAAGATCTACAAAATGGTATAAAAATCGATGATTTTTAAGTAACAAGTGTAGAGTTGGAGGTCGTTAAATTATGATTGGTCTTCTAGCCAAGGGGTCCATTGGTATTGGCGCGCGGCGCGGCAAATATCTTTGCTTAATACTAAAATTCTACTACGATATTTATACTAAAATGTAGGCCTTAAAAAGATCTATAAAATGGTATAAAAATCAATAATTTTAAAATAACCATTGTTGAGTTAGAGACCGTCTAACTTTGTGGTGGTCAGCTAGAAAGCGATCCATAGGTATTGGAGCGCGGCGCGGCAAATATCTTTGCTTAAAATTAAAATTTCCTATGCAAAAATTATGCCAAAATGTAGATCTTGATAAGATCTACAAAATGGTATAAAAATCAATAATTTTAAAATAACCATTGTTGAGTTAGAGACCGTCAAACTTTGTGGTGGTCAGCTAGAAAGCGATCCATAGGTATTGGAGCGCGGCGCGGCAAATATCTTTGCTTAAAATTAAAATTTTCTATGCAAAAATTATGCCAAAATGTAGATCTTGATAAGATCTACAAAATGGTATAAAAATCGATGATTTTTAAATAACAAGTGTAGAGTTGGAGGTCGTTAAATTATGATTGGTCTTCTAGCCAAGGGGTCCATTGGTATTGGCGCGCGGCGCGGCAAATATCTTTGCTTAATACTAAAATTCTACTACGATATTTATACTAAAATGTAGGCCTTAAAAAGATCTATAAAATGGTATAAAAATCAATAATTTTAAAATAACCATTGTTGAGTTAGAGACCGTCTAACTTTGTGGTGGTCAGCTAGAAAGCGATCCATAGGTATTGGAGCGCGGCGCGGCAAATATCTTTGCTTAAAATTAAAATTTCCTATGCAAAAATTATGCCAAAATGTAGATCTTGATAAGATCTACAAAATGGTATAAAAATCAATAATTTTAAAATAACCATTGTTGAGTTAGAGACCGTCAAACTTTGTGGTGGTCAGCTAGAAAGCGATCCATAGGTATTGGAGCGCGGCGCGGCAAATATCTTTGCTTAAAATTAAAATTTTCTATGCAAAAATTATGCCAAAATGTAGATCTTGATAAGATCTACAAAATGGTATAAAAATCGATGATTTTTAAATAACAAGTGTAGAGTTGGAGGTCGTTAAATTATGATTGGTCTTCTAGCCAAGGGGTCCATTGGGATTGGCGCGCGGCGCGGGAAATATCTTTGCTTAAATTTAAAATTTTTAAAACAAAAATTAAACCAAAATGTAGGTCTTAATAAGATCTATAAAATGGTATAAAAATCAATAATTTTAAAATAACCATTGTTGAGTTAGAGACCGTCAAACTTTGTGGTGGTCAGCTAGAAAGGGATCCATAGGTATTGGAGCGCGGCGCGGCAAATATCTTTGCTTAATATTAAAAATTCTACTACGATATTTATACTAAAATGTAGGCCTTAAAAAGATCTATAAAATGGTATAAAAATCAATAGTTTTTGAATTTGCGATATTTTGATGGAGGCTGTCAAGTAAAATGAGGCAGACTGGAACTCGTCTAGAAGCGTTTTTGACGGCTCCCAGGAGAAAATTGGCAACAAAAACCCAATAGTTCTGCATACCATTTTATAGATCTTATCAAGAGCTACAATTTGGTATAATTTTTGTTATAAAAATCGCAATATAATATACAGATATTTGATGTTCTTTGCCGACCAGTGACGTCGCTTCGAGGGCTCACTCAATCTTATAGTTTGACGGCTCCTATTTCAAATTCGCTATTCCAATTACAAAATTTTTGTATACCATTTTGTAGAGCTTTTCAAGAGCTACAATTTGGTATAAATATTACTATAAAAACCCCGTTTTCAAAGATTTTTCAAAGCATTTTGCCCTAATTCCAGGATAATCAGCCTTCACCGCTTTGACGGCTGGCTCGGAGTCTACCTAGAAATCAACGAGGCCCCCGTTGCCGATTATTGGTGCATAGAAATGGAAGAGGCCGTCCTGGTAATGTCCGATGACAAAGTGAAGCGAATTGAAACGGGAAAGTCCATTTTCATTCGAGACGAATGTTGCATGGGATACGAGGAAGTGATTTTGTTCAATGAGGTTGAGCATGAGTTCAAGGATGGACGGGTTACGGTAGAGTATCGAGTGAAGATATTGAAAATGGATGGTTTGGGGAAGAAAGAGGAGCAAGTGAGGAAGTATACGTGTGCGATTCCGAATTTGACGGATGTGGCGCTCAGGGTTGGAGAGGAGAGGTTCCATGTTTCGAGACAGGTGAGCTACCCTAGCGAAAATGTGCATTTTTGCCGTCAAATTAGGCAGAAATCGACTAAGAATTTCAAAAGCCACCATTTTATACTGTTTGAGTGGAATTTTTGCGTTTTAAAATTCTTAGGGAACCGATTTTCAAAAACAGTCGTTAGTTACCGGGTCCTTAGCGAGTTCTAAAAATTATTTTCGAAAATCGACTCCCTAAGAAATTTAAGTCGCAAAAAATGCTCCTCAAAAAGTGTAAAACCATATATTTTCGTTAAGATTTGAAGGAGTTATAGGCATTTGAAGTTTTGGCCAGTTTTTAGTTATCTACAACTACAGTACCCCTAACTATTTCAGTGTCTCGCTAACCACTGTGAGTTCTTTGAGAACCTTTTCTACCATAACTTCATTGAGAAAGGAAAGGCAGAAGTCAGCCTAGATGGAATCGACCCCAATGACTTCCAGAACTTTCTTGACGTTGTCTATGGAGAGCTAGCGATCGATGGTAAGCTTTTATGGGGTCGCCGACCCGTGAGCCTTGCTAGTGCGCGTTTTTTAGCGTAAAGCTTCAAAAAAAATCACTAAGTTTGAACTTAGCAAACTTAAAACGGCTCGGAGTACGTACAATGAATTACCGACCGAATTTTTCTACAAATAAATCATTGAAAACAAAATTCGGAGCGAAAAATAACATTTCGCTTCGAAATTTGATGAAAATCGTTCGAAAAACATGAAAAATTAAAAATTAACATGAGCATAAGGGTACGTTCCTTTAAATTTTAATATAGTTTTTTTGTGCCGAGATTTCGCAGCCAAAAAATCAGGAAAATTCAGTCCTAGCATAATACATACAATGAATTACTGAACAATTTTCCAACAAATAAGCCTTTCAAATTACTAAAATCATCAATAAAATTGGCTGAAAAGCGTTTTTTCGAAAGCTAGTGTCGATTTACGCTAAACAACGCGCACTAAATCCTTGCGGAGTGTCGTTGCTTTTGCGGTGGCTCGTGGGTTCACCGTTTTGTTGCGTCTTCAAAACGTCTTTGTTGCGAAAGCTCCCAACAATTAGAAAAAACCTTACTTTGCGACGGCTCAATGGTCGGCGACTGAATAATACGATTATTTCCCAAAATTTCATTTAATTTCAGACGACAATGTGGAGGGAATCCTAGTAATCGCTGATATGTACGCGGCACGGAAAAGTATCGCCCATTGTGAACAATTTTTGATGTACAAATCCAAAAAATCAAGGGATACAACTTTTGCCATGGCAGTCAAGTATCAGATGAAAGAGCTACAGGTAAGGCTTTTCCATCTTCCACGCTTTTATTGTAATTTTTGTTCAGGTTCATTGCATTTCCAAGTTGGAGACCATGCAAGAGTACAGGTCAATGGTGGAGGAACATTTGGACGACATGGATAAGAATGTGTACAAGACAGCGGTGAAAAAGTCGTTTGAATTGAGTTAACCTTCATAATCTTTATTAATAACAAAAACTATCAAAATAAGTATAAACATGAGCATATCAATTTCTTTACTAATAATATAACTTCTGTACATTTTTTTGTTATTCTGAACCAATTTGAATAAAATTTTTATAATGTTTACCACTTGACCAGTCTAACAAACACGTTTTTGGGGTAGTTTCGAATTCCAAACTTTCGAAGCTCGATTTAGCTTAGCTAGCGACTAAGTTAAATAGCTAGAAAGAGTCTAAATAGCTAGCGACTGAGCTGAATAGCAAGCGACAAAAACTTCAAGTTTCTGCATCAAATTTTGCACCCGTGACGCAGAAGGTGTGAAGGATCAAAAAATGTCTCCAGCTGAGAAAGAGAAACGGTTTTTTATGGGAAAATGATGTCATGCAATGGACTATATCTAGTACCTGTTTCTATAGGGGGGGGGGGGGGGTCATTGAGTAATAACACTAAAAAACGAGAACCAGAATCAAAGAGGTCAAGAAACATATACAGTGATAAGAGAAAGTGCCAAAAAAATTGTAGACTACCGGAAAATGTACTTAGCTGAGCTTATTCGCTAGCTATTTAGGTTGATCGCTAGCTATTTTACTTAGTGGCTGACTATTTAGCTCTATCGCTATCTATTTAGCCCAGTGTCTAGTTATTTAGCTTTGTCGCTAGCTATTCAGCTCAGCCTCTCGCTAATTAGCTCAATCGCTGGCTATTTAGATTAGCCGCTAGCTAGTTAGCTCAATCGCTAGCTATTTAGCTTTGCCGCTAGCTATTTAGCTTAATCGCTAACTATTCTGCTTTGTCGCTAGCTATCCAGCTAGTTCGCAAGCTATTTAGCTTGCTAGCCAACCGTTAAACTTAGTTGCTAGCTATTAAGCCCAGTCTCTAGTTATTTAGCTTATAGTTAACTTAGACACGATTTTTCAAGATAATCAGAAAAAAATTGGTAGGTTTCATACATATCAAAAACCAAGGAATTCACTGATAAGAAAGTCTGAAAATAACGGTAAAAATGCTTTTCTGATAAGCAGAACAGAAGTACATGTATGTCATAAACTCAAAGTTTACACCGGAAACCCCCCGAATTGGGCATGGAAAAAGTGGTTTCTAAATGTGTACAAATGGTCTAAAATACAAATGTGGGCTAAGCTACGTGAGCTAAAGATAGAGTTTCCTCTTGTTGGAGGTCAGGGTGAAAGTCACTGATCTATTATTTTCCAGAGATAGATTTTCCGCCATTCATCTCGAAAGTGCGACCATTCTTGGAAAAAGTGCCTCTGTGTACATTTGCGAAACGTCACACTTTCGAAATGTCTCGATGCATGCTAACTAGAACTTGGGACTTGTACTACTATACCAATCGACTGTCAAGAATTTTAGTGTACAAAAAATCTATAAGGAAAAATGTCCCCCAAAAAACCCCAGAAGCAAAATCACTAAATACTAATACATTTTTGTATAGAAAATTATGTCAAACAAGGTGAATTTTCTGCACAGCATGGAAACCCTAGTTGATTGTCATTATTAGTTCCGAATCTCTAACGTTTCTCTATTTTCCATACACTTTCTAAGCTAGTCTGTTATCTATCAAACTCTCCTGGGTCTCCTAGTCAACTTTCAATTCATTAATATTACTTTTTCACCCGTGGCGATGTGTGTAATTGCCTCCAGTAAGTTTTATATTGAAAATTTAAGTTATTTTTCAAGTTTTTGTATTTCAGATTGATTTCTATTTTTTTGAAAATGGTAATTTGTCTGCAAACTTAGTTGGTTTTGAAGGTGAGTTTTTTTGCTTAAAATTCAAATTTTGTTGACAAAAAGTAAACCAAAATGTAGAGCTTTTAAAGCTCTACAAAATGGTATCTAAAAATTTTAAATTTGAGTTAGATGAGTTTAAATAAAAGACTTCAGACTTTGGAACCCTTTATGTCTACTCGACTTCATGTCTCGCTTATTTTCAACAGCGATTAGCAAAAAATCGGATAATCAAATTCTATTGATTTTTATACCATTTTGTAGCTCTTATCAAGATCTACAATTTAATCTTTAAAAAATGTTAAAATATCGAATTTTTAAAAAAGATAGAGGCCTTCAAACTTTGGAACCAGTTATGTCTACTCGACTCCATATCTCGCTTATCTTCAACGGCTAATATCGAAAAATTGAAAAAAAAACAAACTTTATTGATTTCTATACCATTTTGTAGATTTTATCAAGACCTACAATTTAATCTTTAAAAAATGTTAAAATATCGAAATTTTAATAAAGATAGAGGCCTTCAAACTTTGGAACCAGTTATGTCTACTCGACTCCATATCTCGCTTATCTTTAACGGCTAGTATTTAAAAATTGAAAGATCAAGCCCTATTGATTTTTACATCATTTTGTAGATCTTATCAAGACCTACAATTTGATATAAATTTCATTTGAAAATCAGAATTTCAAAAGAAAATATAGTCTTTTTTTCAAAACCGATGACCTCGATATTAAACTTATGTTAAATTTAAATTTCTCATAAAATTTTGACTCTACTCGAGTTGAATGGTCCCATGGGAATAGAATGCCTCATTGTAATAATACAATACTCTGAAATATAGAGAATTTTAGCAGAAACACAGCAAAAAATTCTGCGGAGAACAAAAGAAGTGGCAGAAATCTCTGATGTGGCAATTGAGCAACTGCAAGCTCAACATGAGTTGAAAAAAGTGAGATGCACTCTGACAAATTTTAATTAAAATTATTTTTTCAGCATTTTCACCAGAAGGACCAAAGAAGACAACAAAATGTATAATTTTTTGAATTGTTGTATGTAGTGAGGAGAGGCAGTGTATAAACTCCTCTCCTCGCTGATAAGCCAGTTGGTATCGTAGAATGAAAGTTAATGCATTTTTATGAAATATAGCTGGAGCTCAGACCATCACGAGCGAGGGCTATAACAGAATGTTTTATTTTAGATTATAATCTTTTTTGAATTTTTATGTTGTAGTGATAAACGTCGTTTTTCCTTCCATCACACAGAAAACAGACAGAAGAGAGAAAGCCTTTACCGGCTACTAGCTTAAAATTGAAAAATCGAATTATTTCGATTTTTATACTATTTTGTAGTCATTATCACGACCTACAATTTGGTATAAACATCATTTGGAAATCTAGATGTTTGAAAAAGATAAGAGACTTCGAATTTTAAAACCCCGTTTATCAATTCAAATCCATATCTCGCTTATCTTTAACGGCTCCTAGCTTAAAATTGAAAAACGAAATTTTATCAAAATCTATACTATTTTGTAGATCTTATCAAGATCTACAATTTGATATAAATAACATTCAAAAAATCTGGTTTTTAAAAAAATATAAAAGGCTTCAAACTTTGGAACCACGTTTATCTATTCAAATCCATATTTCCCACTTGTCTTTAACAGCTACTAGCTTAAAATTGAGAAGTGGAATTATTTTGATTATTATATCATTTTGTAGCTCTTCTCAAAATCTACAATTTGACATAAATAACATTTAAAACATCTGGATTTTTAAAAAAGATAAGAAGTTCAAACTTTGGATCCCTGAAGGTCTATTCCAATTGATATCTCGCTCATCTTTAACAGCTACTAGCTTAAAATTGAAAAGTTAAATCTCATTGAATTTTATACCATTTTATAGATCTTATTAAGATCTACAATTTGGTATATATAACATTTCAATAATCTGGATTTTTAAAAAAGATAAAAGGCTTCGAACTTCAAAACCCCGTTTATCAATTCAAACCCATACCTCGCTTTTCTTTAACAGCTACTAGCTTAAAATTTAAAAGTCGAATTATTTCGATTATTATACCATTTTATTGATCTTATCAAGACCTACAATTTGATACAAATAACACCCAAAAATCTCAATTTTAAAATAAGATATAGTCATTTTTCAGCAACGACGACCCCTAAAGACTGAAGGAATATGCTGTTTTTGTTAATTTCAATAACTATTTTTCAATTTTTATTAGCAAACCAGAAAGCTCAATGAACAAGGCACAAAGCAAATAGATAATTTAAAAAAACAAGACACCTGTATTTAGAAGACTTTGGAGAACACACAAAAAATAATTATGCAATAACAAAAAAAAATAAATTACAACTCATCATGCTCCTCGTTCAACTTCAACTGCTGTTTCACAATTTGAATGAACTGTTCCTTATGCTGCGTCCCAATACCGTAACCCAACACATCCTGTCGAGACCATCCACTTTTACCGTAATACAGACGAATCGTCGGATAGGCTCTGACTTGAGCCCCCTGGCACACTCCTGGCCACTGATCGCAGTCCACTTTGGCAAAGTTCACTTTACCGGCGAGCTCTTTAGCGATTTGATCGTAGACCGGAGCAAATTGAATGCAATGACCACACCATGGAGCGAAGAAATCGACGATCCAAGGTTCGGATGAGTCGAGTACGGTACTCGTGAAGTCGTTTCCAAGGGTGACGACTTCAGTTGGAAGGAAGTTGTAGACCCAACGTTGGATGGAGTCCGCGTTGCGCCACATGTGATTCGGGTAGTCGCTGGAAGAAAAAAAATTAGGGGTACTGTAAGGTTCTGAAATTCAAAATCTGAATCTCAATGGTAGAGGTACGGTGATTTCAATTTTGAAGCTTTGCCTGATATCTCAGCTTCTAAAACTGCTAGAAACATGGCACCTAGATTCAAGATTTCTTCTAATAACAAAGACAATTTAAGTAAAAAAAGCCAACATTCTATGACAATTTTAAACCGAGTTATAGACGTTTAAAGTTTGAAGGTAACAGACGCAGACAGTCAGACTTTCTAGCTTCTCTGTGTCTCTCGACTGAAACTTCAAAGAGTCATATCTCGGTTCAAAATTCAGTTAGAAGCTTGAAAATTAGACCAAAATATAGAAAAAAAACAAAAAAAAACTGCTGGATTTTCTGAAAATTCAGTTTGTGACGGTAATTTTAGTACAAAAATCAAATTTCACCGACATTTTTGAGCCGAGTTATGTCTATTTGAAATTGCAGAGAGACACAAACAGTCAGACTCTCTTGCTTCTCTGCGTCTCTCTATTGAAACTTTGAAGGCGTATATCTCGGCTCACAGATCAGCCAGAAAATTGAAAATTAGACCAAACTGCGGAAAAATCGCTGATTTTTCGAAAATTTAGCTTGTGACAGCAATTTTAGTTTAAATATCAACATCCTACGACATTTTTGAGCCGAGTTATAGCCGTTTGAAGGTTCAGAGAGACGCAGGCATAGAGACTCTCTAGCTGTCTGCGTCTCTCTAAACTTCAAAGACTCATATCTCGGCTCATAGACTAGCTAGAAGCTTGAAAATTGGACCGAAATGTGGCAAAATTGCTGGATTTTTTGAAAATACAGTTTATGATAATTAGTTTGGTTTGAAAACCGTCGTCCTACCGTAATTTTGAGCCGAGTTATGCCTATTTGAAATTGCAGAGAGACGCAGACATTTAGACACTTTAGCTTCTCTGCGTTTCTTCGGCCCACAGATGCCTAATTTGAGCAAAATAGAGAAATTCGGTTCAAGATGAGCATTTTGCTCTAAAAATCATTATTTTACGACAATTTTGAGCAGAGTTATGGCCGTTTAAAGTTTGATGGTTAGAGACGCAGACAGTTAGACACTCTAGCTGTCTGTATCTCCATTTCTTTGACGCTCTTTCTACTGATACTTTGAAGGCTCATATCTCAGCTCCCAGACTACTGGCTAGAAGCTTGAAACTTGGACCGAAATGTGGCGAAACTGACGAATTTTCGGAAAATACTATTTATGATGGTCAGTTTAGTTCAAAAACTAACTTCCTGCGCCAAGTTTTAGCCGAGTTATGGAAATTTAAAGATTGAGGATGAGAGACGCAGAATGTCAGACTCTCTAGCTGTCTACGTCTCTCACAGACTAGCCAAAAACAAAAACTCACTAAAACGCGGCTCTCCTTGGCTGTTTGGTCTTCTTCGCCGGGAACATCCGTACTGTTGGATAACTATTGATACCAGTCTTCGTACAGAATTGTGCATATTTCTGACAATCAATCGACGCCACATGAGCATTCTCATCAAACGCCTGAATCGCCCTGGCGGCCTTCTGAAGTTCCGGTGCCAATTGTTGACAAGGTCCACACCATGGAGCGAAGAAGTCCACGAGCCACGTCTCCTCGTCTTTTCGATTCACTACAAGTCCCTCGAATTCCTCTGGACTCATCTCCATGACCGAAGGATTCATAGCGTTGTCAAGGAACTCCAGGATGTACTCAACGTTATGGTATCCTACCATCTTGTGGGTCTTTCCGTCGGGGGTATAGATAATACTAGTGGGATAGCTTTGGACACCAGCGGTCTGGCAGAGGTCCTTGTACTTAACACAGTCGAGGGTTCCAATGGCAACGGTATGGAGGATGGAGTCTTCAGAAGTGGACGTGTGGAAGCGGCGGTATTCGGAGAGAAGCTTCATACACGGTGGGCACCACTGAAAATGTTATGATAAAGTTACTGCCAAAACCGGCGTTTTCAGTCAAACTAGGTCAACTTTGAGTGTCTAAAAATGTGGGTTCCAGAAGTCCGATTTTTATGAAATTTGGAGGGTGTATAGAGTAACCTAAAAACTTTATTTTTGTAGTTGACTATTTTTTCATAGCTAGCGTGGTTTTTGAGATATAGCGCTCAAGGAGACGCAGACAATGAGACAACTCTCGCTCTGAGGGCGCCCTAACTTTGAAGCAATATATCTCAAGGCTCGTTAGAGGTATTAAAAAACTTGAAATTACAAAAATATGTAAAATTTAATGATGAGCAATTTTGTAGTTGTCAATTTTTTCATAACTAGCTTGGTTCTCGAGATATAGCGCTTTTGAAGCCGCTGTCCGCGAGGACGCCCTAACTTTGAAGCGATATATCTCGAGATTGGTTAAAGGTATCAAAAAACTTGAAATTACAAAAATATGTGAAATTTAATGATAAGCAATTTTGTAGTTGATTATTTTTTCATAGCTAGCGTGGTTCTTTATAATGCTCGTGGAGACGCAGACAACGAGACAACTCTCGCTGTGAGCGCTTAGAAAATGTGGCGCTTTTGAATGCGCTGTCCGCGAGGACGCCCAAACTTTGAAGCGCTATATCTCGAGGTTGGTTAGAGGTATAAAAATACTTATAATTACAAAAATGTGTAAAATTTAATTATAAACAATTCAATAATTTTCTACGTTTTCATAAGACCACTAACCAGCTAGCTAGGCCAAGTTTACTAACGCTATCTCAAATTTTATCTCATTTTGGAGCCCTCTGGCTTCCATGCAACCTAACTAACTGGATTTTGGTTCTATAAAAAAGTTGTCAACTACAAAAATAAAGTTCTAAAGTTGCTCTATACATCCACAAAATTTTAGAAAAATCGGATTTTTGGAAACTACTTTTTCAGACCTTCAAATTGGGCCATTTTCCACTAGAATTGTTTGAATTCCGTATTTAATGATGAGCAATGTACTGTACTGGCTTCAAGAGCCCTATAAGTGATCTTATGAAAAAGTTGTCAACTACAAAAACAAAGTTCTTACGTTGCTCTATACATCTGCGAAATTTCAGAAAAATTGGGTCTTTGGAATCCACTTTTTCAAGCACTCAAAGTTTACCTTTCTGTAACTCGGTTCATTTTTAAACTAGAATCGCTTGAAAATTGAGTATTTATTTTGGCCTTTAGGATAGACTCACCGGCGCAAAATAGTCCACAATATAAAACTCTCCACCACTGATCGCATACTCATAAGAATCTCGATTCAAAACATGCAAATGACTCTTGGAGGCCTCTCGAATGAAAATACTGGCCGCGTGGAAGTCCTTCGCGCCGGCATAGTCGATCTCGTAGCCTCCGGTGGGCTTGAAGACGATGAATTGGGGAAGCTTAGCCTTGTCGACGATTTCATCGCACATTTCGGAGGATTTCGAGCAGTCAGAGGCGAAAATTTGGTTATTTACAAGGGCTGGAAGTCGGCGGAAGTCTTTACGCTGGGTTCCTTGGATCTCGTTGGCCAACATCCAGACAGCGATGGCTTCTTCGGGGTCGTTTCCTTCTGGAAAATAAAGAGTTTAAAGTAGGAATAAACTCATTTTTTCTCAATTGATCGTCCCAATTCCATTATTTACTAAAACAACAATAATTTGGAACAAAAATCGTTAAAAAATAGTTTTCACCTGAAATTTTTTCTAACCTATTTCAGTAAATGCAGAATTTTTCGCTGATTCGAATGCACCTGATATCGCTGCTCAAAACGCAATTTGAAGCGAGTTATGAGCGTTTGAAGTTTTCGTGAGAGACGCAGACAGTGTCTCGTTTCTCTGCGTCTCTTCGACAACGAGAGTGTCTGCTTTCTCTGCGTCTCTCACGAAAACTTCAAACGCTTATAACTCGCTTCAAAATACGTTTTGAACAGCGATATTAGGCGCGTTCGAATCAGCAAAAAATTCTACATTCATTGAAATAGGTTAGAAAAAATTTCAGGTGAAAATCGATTTTTTAACGATTTTTGTGGAAAAATATTGCTGTTTTTGTAAATAATGGAATTGGGACGATTATTTGAGAAAAAATACCTACCCAACAGCCTCTGCAAACTCTCTGGCTCAATCATTGGCAGTTCGTCCAAATACTCAATAACATGCTTGGTAATCTCTTGAGCATCCATACTCTCGATATTAATTTGACTCTTCTTCTCCAATTTTCTCGCCGGGAACCACATTACTCCAGAAGAATGGTCGAACTTTGAGCAGAGGGTCTCTTCGGCGTTACAATCGATTGTAGCGACATTGGCCAAGCCGTCGAGCATTGAGGAGAGTTTTCGTCTGGAAAGAATGGCTCATAACTTCGCTAATTTCTGTCCTAGAGCTTTGAAAATGCTATCAATTGATTGGAAATTGAATTTTCTATAAATCGAGAAAATTTCAGAAAAATCGAATGTCTGGAAGTGACTTCTAAAGGAGATCAAAGTTCATCTTACTGTAACTCGAAAGCATTCAAAATACGCATTGAAAAATTAGTTATAACTTGGCTAATTTTTGTCATAGAGTTTTGAAAATACTACCAATCGCTTGGAAATTTAATTTTCTATAAAGTGACACAATCTTAAAATATTTTAATGGCTAAAAATTACTTTTTCGGACGCTCAAAGTTTATATGCGTATTTTATCTTACTTTAACTCGAAATGTTTGAGAAAGCGCCTTGAAAAATTGCTTATAACTAGGCTAATTTTTAAGCTACGGCTTTGGGAGTACTATCAATCGATTGGAAATTTAATTTTCTATAAGTTAATATAATTTCAAAAAAATCAGATGCCTGAAAACCACTTTTTCGGAAGCTCAAAGTTCATTTTACTGTAACTAGGTTCATTTTCAAGCTAAAACTTTGAAAATACTACCAATCGCTTGGAAATTGAATTTTCCGTCGGAATCCATGTTATTTTAAATGAATTTCCAAGTTTCAGAATATTTTAATAGTTAAAAACTACTTTTTCAGTCGCTCAAAGTTTACATAACACTTAGTCTTACTGTAACTCAAAAGCTTTGATGATACGTCTTGAAAAATTGATCATAACTTAGCTTATTTTTAAGATAGAGCTTTGAAATTATTACCGATCGATTGGAATTTGAATTTTCTATAAACTGATAAAATTTCAAAAAATTTAGATAATTTGAAACTACTTTTTAGACTCTCAAAGTTCATTTTACTGTAACTCCGTAAATTTTCAAGCTACGACTTTGAAAATACCACCGATCGCTTGGAAATTTAATTTTCTTTTAGAATCATCTTCTTACCTTGTAGTCGAGCTCAAACACTCAATATTATCCCCTCCACACATGTCCACAATCCATGGCAGTCTATTATAGGGTTCCCAGTCCTCGCTCAACGCCTTCCAATTCTCTTCGTTCAAATGAAGAACCTCGGATTTCAGTCGCTGGATGACAAAGTCTACCATAAGCTCAACATCACGATGTCCTTGGTAGAATTCTCCGGTCGGGTAGAATACCAGCGATGGGTAGGCGTTGACACGTTGAGATTGACAGAGTTGGGGATCTTCGGCACAATTGACGGCTCCAACACGGATGGTACCCTCGATTTCACGGGCGAATTTGCGCCACTGAAAAAAAAACCAACATTCTATGAGCATTTTGAGCCGAGTTATGGCCATTTGAAGTTTCGGTAAGAGAGACGCAGACAGTTAGACACTCTAGCTTTTCTGCGTCTCTCTACTGGAACTTTGAAGGCGCATATCTCGGCTAATAGACTAGCTAGAAGCTTGAAACTTGAACCAAATTGTGACAAAAAATTATTACATTTTGTGTAATAGTTTTATTATGACATTTTGTGAAAATGCAGTTCGTCAGTGTTATTTTAGTTTAAAAACCAACGTTCTATGACAATTTTGAGCCAAGTTATAGCCATTTGAAGTTTCAGAGAGACGCAGACAGTTAGACTCTCTAGCTTCCCTGCGTCTCTCTTAACTTCAAACGCTCATATCTCGGCTCACAGACTAGCTAGAGGCTTAAAACTTGGACCACAATATGGTAAAATTGATGAATTTCCTACAATTCAGTTTATGACGATTATTTTAGTCCAAAAACCAACATTCTATGACAATTTTGAGCAAAGTTATACTAGTTTGAAGTTAAAAGGTTAGAGACGCAGACAGTCAGGCTCTCTAGCTTCTCTGCGTCTCTCTATTGGAACTTTGAAGGCTCATATCTCGGCTCATAGATTAGCTGGACGCTTGAAAATTAGCCCAAAATGTAGACAAATTGTTAGATTTTCTAAAAATTCAGTTTGTGATGGTTGTTTCAGTGTAAAAGCCAACGTTTCATGACAATTTTGAGCCAAGTTATAGCTATTTGAAGATCTAGAGAGACGCAGACAGTTAGACTTTCTAGCTTCTCTGCGTCTCTCGACTGAAACTTCAAAGAGTCATATCTCAGCTCACAGATTAGCTAGAAACTTGGAAAGAATTGAGATTGAATTCTTAGATTTTCTAAAAATTTAGTTTATGATAATTATTTTAGTCCAAAAAACAGCAATCTATGACAATTTTGAGCAAAGTTATACTGATTTGAAGTCGGAAGGTTAGAGACGCAGAGAGTAGGACACTCTAGCTTCTCTGCGTCTCTCTATTGAAACTTTGAAGGCGTATATCTCGACTCACAGACTAGCTAGAAACTTGAAAATTGGTCCAAATTGTAGACAAATTGTTAGATTTTCTAAAAATTCAGTTTGCGATGGTTGTTTCAGTGTAAAAACCAACGTTCTATGACAATTTTGAGCCGAGTTATGGCTGTTTGAAGTTCCAGGGAGACGCAGAAACTCAAGCTTCTCTGCGTCTCTCAAAGGCTCATATCTCGGCTCCCAGACTAGCTAGAAGCTTGAAAATTGGACCAAAATGTGGCGAAATAGCTGACGGTTATCTTAACACCCAAAAAAAAAAAGATTTCTAGGCGGCCTAGAAACCCAAAGTCTTCCTTACCGTTGGTGCCAACTGATGGCAATGTGAGCAATAAGTGGAATAGAAATTGATGAACCAAATATCATTGGAATCCGAGACCATCCTCTGGAAATCCGCTCGATTCAAAGTGACAATCTCTTGATCCTCATCATAAATTCCAAAATTATCATTGTAAAACTGCCAACTTTGATAATTATTGCCTCCCTGGAACCCGTCTTCGAGACCTTTCTCCCCAAATTGATCGTACTTTTTTCGCAAATTTTCGTCTTTTAGGACTTCGTACGCTTTGTTGATCTTCACGAATTCGTCATGGGCGTTTGGGTTGTCCTAGAAATAGAGAATTTGGGGCGGAATTTTGAAAAAATCGTAAAATTTGACCTAAAATTAGGTTCAGGGAAGTTTGAAAGTATTATTGAAAAGTTAAAAAATCTGAAAACGAGAATTTTCGACCAAAAATTTCGAAGAAGTTAGTTTTCAAGTACTGTAACTCCACTCAATTTGCACCTAGAAAAATGGTTTTTGGCTCAAAATGTGTGAAATTCAATGGGCTATTTGAAAACTAATGTTTTTTTATTAATTTTAGAAAAAATTTCCAAAAACTAAAAATGAGAATTTTCGACAGAAAAATAGGTTTTCGTTAAGTTTCAAGTACTGTAACTTGAGTTATGTTTGACCTAGAATCATGATTTTTGGCTTAAAATAACGAGAATAAAATGGGCTATTCAAAAATTAATGTGTTTTTGAAATAGCTTTACTGAAAGTTGATAAAATTAAAAATGAACATTTTCGTCCTTAACATTGGGTTTCGAGAACTTTCCAAGTACTGTAACTTGACTTATTTTTTACCTAGAATAACAATTTTTGGCTCAAAATGTCTGAAATCTGATGGACTATCTAACAATGTAGAAATTCTTGAATTAAAATTGTTTTAAGTTTTTTAAAGTTACAAAAACCCTCCATAATGGCTCATCATCACTGAAGTACTGTAACTCCCTTCATTCTTCACCAAACTTCCTAATTTTTCTCCCAAAATATTCCAAATCTCTTACCGTATTTCTATCGGGATGTTTCTTGATAGCCAACTTCTTGAAAGCCTTTCGGATCGTTCGATCGTCAGCATCCCTATCAACACCGAGCAACTCATAGTAGTCTTCGGCCAAAACCAGGTAGATAAGAGGGAGTAGTAGGAGAATTGCCCGCATTTTCTGGAATTGAAAAACCGTTGAGAAAATTTTGAGATCTCGAGATTCATTAAGAGAACGTTGACTAACTAGGCGGTTAGTACACGTCTTATTAGGCACGAAGCGGATAGAGAGGAGAGGGAAGAGACGCAGAGATAAAGAAGAGATTTTGGACACAAACTTAATACATATTACAGCCCCAGGATTACTGTAATCCATTCAAGACCTTCTGAGATTGAAAATGAATAAAAAAAATCAATAACTATGGCCAATGCCAACTGTGCAGTAATAGAGTAATGGACTGCTATGAGGAGGTCTATGTGTGCAAATATCCTTCCCAGGGGAAGAAAACAAAATAGTGTGTATTTATAGGAGAGACGCAGAGAAAAGAGTCGGCGAACTGTCCGAAAACTGTTTTGTGTGTGCTCAGTAAACCTATGAGACTTTTGAGCCCCCACCGAAAGGTTTGCTCGGGGGAAGGGGTACTGTAGAACTGCAAAAGGGAATAGAGTCTAAGGCAAATTTGAATTCCCACAAAAAAAGTTAGTCATGGGGCGCCCAAAGTAAAAATTGGGGTAAATTTGAATCCGAGATATGAAAAATGCATTTTCCCATACTTTGCATAATAAAAGACCCATTTTTTTTCCAATTTTTCGTTTTTAGCATAGAAAAAGTACCTATAGATCTTTTTAAGCTAGAAAAATGATTCATTTTCTAGGCCCCGAAATTTCGAAATCAAAAAAGACAAATATTGGTTCGAAAATTTGATACTATTTTTCTTCTTCCCCGAAAAAAATAGTACAAAGAGACCCCATAGAAAAAAATCAGAAGCTCAAAGATGGTAAAATAACAAGAAAAATCGGATGACTCACAGTAGCTGTCTGTCGGCCCGCAAGTGACCCCTCTTCAACACAAAAAGTAGGCCTTCTGTTGTTGTCTGCGTCTCTCGAAATCCAACACTCTCTCTCTTCTTGGATCGACTTGTGGAAATACCTTTGAATTGGAGAGGGGTACCCCCTCTCCACTTCAAAAGAAAACGAAACAACATCGACCCCGGGTGTGTTTTTGCTTTTTGACATTTTTGTATTGATGATTTGGGTTTTCAGTTTTTTTTGCTGGAATCTAAGTTTCTATGTTTAAAACTGGGATTTTTGAGGAAATATTTATACAAAAATGTAGCCCTCAATAAGATCTACAAAATCGTATATAAAATAGTAGGATTGAGTTTAGAAATTTTCAGTTAGAACCCGTTAAAGACAGGGTTCGCTAGGGATTGGCGGCTAGTTGATAACACTTATCTTTGACGAATTCTAGCTAAAAACTAAAAAGTCCAATAATATTTAAAGTTCTTGTATTTTAGAGGTCTTATCAAGAGCTACATTTGATATTATTTTTGGTAGGAAAATCTTGATTTTAAAGGGAGATACGAGTCTGTTGAGATTATGTCTACTGAGAATCGACGGCTAGTTGTTATACCTTATCTTTGTGGACTCCTAACTAAAAACTGGAAAGTTTAATATTATCGAAATGTATTGTATTTTATAGATCTTATCAAGAGCTGCAATTTAATACTATTTTTGACAAAAAAATCATTCCCTCTGTTTGTCTCCCTCCTAAGAGGTCGTCCCTTTTTGGCCCTCTCGTATTGATTTTTCTATATTCCTAGTACTATATTACTATGCCTCCACCTGTTGCCAAGCGGAGACGTGATGGGGTGCCAATAGCCCCTATCAACCCCCACCCTCCGGAATTTGTTGCCTATTCGGATTACCTCGAGCTCCATAAGCAAGTGGTCGTGCTCACCGATATTGTCAACCAACTACGCCAAGGCCTCATTGAGAGTGGACCAACTAAACTGGGTACGAAAATTGCAGATACGTGTCAGGAAGCTCCCGAGGCCACTTCGCCAGGTCTCCCTCTGTCCAATCCGCTTCAAACTGACGTCTACCGGGATACCCTCGCATCAACTCCTGCCCCTGTTCCCAAGACATCTTCCAGTGACATTCTCGCCTCAATCACAACTTCCGGTAACAATGGCTCCCCTCCTCTTGATCCTATCGAAATCGCCCGTCAAGCTGCTCTTCTCCTTGAAAAATCGACCAGGGCCGTTATCGAGCGTCTTCCGGACGATAAGACCCCGGAACAGAACAAAAAAGATGCCGATATGATAACCAATTTTGCCAAAACTCACTCGCTCCCGATTCCCACTCAGGTTTACCGTCATGATTGCTCGTCTCTTTCTCGCCCACTCAAGTTACAGTTTCCCACCAAAGCCGAACGTGACAACTTCATCAAAGGATTCGGAAAGGCTCGCCAGTCTGACAGCCTGCTCTCCAACTTCAACCCGAAACTTCGTGCCCGTCGTGATCTTACCCGCCCAGAACTTGAAACGCTCCGGACATCTCGAAAATTTGTATACGAAGAGAACTTGAAAGCGAAGGAAACGAAATTCATTATGGTAGATATATCTTATAAGGTAAACTCTAAGCCGCGCCCTTTTTCCTAGGCGCCTGTCCCCACCCACAACATATCGATCTCTTTTCATCCTCCAGCTGTGATCTATTCCCCCGCACTAAGTTTGATCTACCCTCCTCCTCTCTTCTTTCTTCCTCTCAGGCTCATCCTATTGTCTCTTCATCTCCCTTGTTTTCTAATTATTCCAACAATGCGTCTTTTTCCCCTCCTCCTTTACTGGCCCCTAGGACTAGTCTGAATGCTCACGTAGAAATCGATATCCTTCTAGCTAACATAAGAGGTGTCGCTACCTTGCCTAAAATTCTTCTTCTCCTTGATATATTTCTTGATTCACCTCACCACCTCTTAGCACTTACTGAAACTTTTCTAGACAACACTATCCCGTCTTCTATCTTTTCTTCCAAAAATATTTCCATTGCTCGTTTCGACCGTGATCCCTCTATTCATCCCAAATCTAGAGGAGGTGGCGTTGCCATCCTCTTCAAAAACTCTCTCAGCATCTCTACTACCGATAGTGATATCTCGTCTCAATACAATCTTCATCATTCCGAAGTCTTGACCTGTTTAGTATCCTCTTCCTCCTTTAACTCTACGCTTTCCTCATCGAGCCCACTTCCTCTATTTGAGCCATTTACTCTTTGCCTGGTTTACAGACCTCCCAATCTTTCCACTTCCAGATCTTTAGACCTCGTCTCCCATCTTGATAGTCTTCTCCCTCTTTCTTCCTGTGTACTCCTCGGAGACTTCAATTATCCGTCTATTGACTGGTCTGACTCCAACTCTTCTCACACATTCAGGGATTTTCTCGACTCCAAGGACCTTTCTCAGAATGTCACATTTCCTACTAGGATCACTTCTTCTGTCTCCAACATTCTTGATTTGGTTATCACCAGTGATGACGTCCTGATTCATGACCTCTCCCCGACAGCCCCTCTGCTCAATTCGGACCATTTATCGGTCAACATCATAATCTCCCGTTCTCCTCCTCCGTCTGCCAACTCCTCCTCTTCTTCTCCCTCTACTTCCCGCCTCAACTACAAGTTGTGCAATTTTCGTGAGCTCAACTCTGATCTGGCTTCCGTAGACTGGGCCTCGTATCTAAATCCTCTTCCCTCATCTTCTGCCATGTATGATGAGTTTATCACACTCCTTTCCCGCCTAATCACAAATCACACCCCCTCTCTTGACCATACTGGTCCACGAACCCTTTCCCACTCGAACCCACTCAGACAGCTTCGCAGAGTACGCAGAAAACTTTCAGCTGCACTGAAAAGGAATCCCTCTGTGCCCAGTCATACTTCTTTGCTTCGTAGCCGGATTAAATGTATTTCTCGCAATATAAGTAGGTCTACTGCCAGGAAGGAGAAGTTACTACTCGCGGACCCTCATTCCAACAAAACTCGAGCGCTCATTTCGAAGCGTGTCAAGTCGGTAGCATCCATCCCATCCCTCAAATATAACAACAGTCTCCTCACCTCTGATTCCGATAAAGCCGCAGCATTCGCCCAAACTTTCAAAAACAACTTTCCATCCCATCTTGCTTCCAATCCTGGATATTCCTCCAATTCCAAGCATCTTGGCTCGACCCTCCCTGCCGATGATTATTTTCCACCTTGGACAATAGAACATACCCTCGAGAAACTCCCCTCCAAATGCGGATTTTTCACCCACCCGGCCAACTACTACCTCATCAAAAGGTGTGCCACAACGCTGGCGTTTCCATTGTCTTTAATATTCTCGCGCTCCCTCGAAACATCTTCTGTTCCTCTCTCCTGGAAGCATTCGTATGTAATCCCTGTCCACAAAAAGGGGAATCCTTGCTCCCCTGACAACTACAGACCAATCTCTATTACCGATCCTTTCGCCAGAATTTTCGAACGAATCATCTGCTCCAGAATCCGTAGTGACTTTAGTCACAAATTTTCCCCCTACCAGTTTGGGTTCCTCTCCCATCGTTCTTGCACCAATGCCCTAATCTATTCTACATCTATGTATAAGTCTATTCTCAAAGATCATAAAACTCTCGACATTGTTTTCTTCGACTTTAAAAAAGCTTTTGATATGGTTCCTCACGATCTCCTGCTTCAGAAACTCCACTCCTTTGGTATTGCACCCCCTCTAATCAGTTGGCTGGGGGACTACCTTTCTAATCGCTCCTTTTCAGTTAAAGTCAACAATCATATTGATCCTCTTTCCGTCTCGGTACCTTCGGGAGTCCCTCAAGGCTCAGTAGTCGGTCCTCTACTCTTCCTCATCTTCATCAACGACCTTCTCATGAGTATCCCTGGTAGTCTTCATTTCACTGCTTTCGCTGACGACATTAAACTATACTCCCATGACCCCATTCTTCTCCAAGCGGGTATCAACACTATTGACACCTGGGCCACTCAAAATAAACTCCCTCTAGCTCATGCAAAGACTTCACTCCTCCGTCTTGGCTCTCGGAACCCTCTTACTCCTTTACATATCGCCTCTACCAACATCGAATCCTCCGACAACATCCGTGACCTTGGCTTAATTACTGACATCAAGCTTAAGTTCTCTCATCACATCAATAAATCTGTCGCTGTTTCTCTCCTTCGCAGTAAGCAACTCTTGAAATCCTTTAAATCTACCAACCCCGAGTTTTATCTCCACCTCTTCAAAACCTATGTTATTCCATCGCTTGAATACTGTTCTCCCATCTACTCCCCTTCTCCAAACTCTAAACTCTCTCTCCTACTTGAATCTCCACTTCGTTACTATACAAGAAAAGTCTTCCAAAAATGCAATATACCTTACTCTTCTTATCATGATCGCCTCTCTCAACTAAATTTCTTCTCTATGAGACATCGTAGACTCAGATCTAAACTTCTTCTTCTTTATAATATGCTCAGCGGCACCTCTTATTGTCCTAACTTATCGACATTCCTAAAGTTTTCGGACTGTCCTAGAAGACCAATGTCCCTTATCCTCTCTTCCAATTGTTCTGATGATTTCTTTAGTACCACCGTCCCTATCTGGAATGCCATAGTTCATCCCGTTCCCGTTTTCTTATCCCCCAGTCAATTCTCTAGTTTAATCCTTGTTTCCATCACCCGGTTCTGATGTCCTCTTGCCTCCCTAATTCTTCGGTTATAGTCTTATATTTTCCCTTTTATCTAGGTTGATCTCGTGAGGGATCCTATCTAGAACTATTGTTCTCTTCTTCTGTTTATTTACTTGTCAATAAATACAATACAATACAAATCTAGATTTTAAGGGAAGGTATAGGTCTTCGAGGTTATTGTCTGCTGAGAATCGACGACTAGTTGTTATACCTTATCTTTGTGGACTCCTAGCTAAAAACTAAAAAATCTAATTGTATTAAAAATTACTGCATTTTATAGATCTTATCAAGAGCTACATTTTGATATTATTTTTGGTAGGAAAATCTTAATTTTAAAGGGAGAAATTTGCCTCCGAACAACAGTGTCTGTATTTTTTGAGGCTGCACTTTCTTGGTTTTTTAAACCACAGTTTTGTGAATCTCGATTTGCAAAAAATACAATTTTTCAATAGCCATTAGCATATTCTTTGGTTTTTTTAAAAATTTTGGGAAACTTTAACCCCTTTTTGGGGATTTGAAGCCCCGAACTCACTGTATTAGAAATTCCTTATTTTCTCAAGACCCCTTCTTCCAAATTACCTCATTAGTAGATACTATATTACTGTTTTCTTCTCGAATTCCCATGACACTCAATTATGTGTATGATCGTGTTCTCACCTTCCCAATGGGGGCCCTCAGAAAATGCAGGGCTCATTTTGTACCCCGAGAAGAGTCCACAAGCAAAATTTCTCTCTCCCCGTTAAACATTTCTGGGTTTTGGGGGACTCATTTGTAAAGAAGGACACTTGAAGTTCTTGAGAAACCCAAAAATCTAATTTGATTTATTTCCAACCCATTCGTCTTCTTCTCTGTCTGCGTCTCTTTTCTTCTTTGGAAAAAATAGAAGAGTCTTGAGAAGCCCAGGCAGTGGTCAAACACCTCAAGAGTTGTGCTCCAATGAGCTGGAAGAAACTTTGGATTTTTATGTTCTTTTTTAAATTCACTGCGTGGCAATGGTTAGTTGATACTGCATTTTCAAAAATCACATCCTTTTTTTGACCCTCGTTCATCATTTTTGGAATTTTTTGGACTGCAATTTTATGGGAAAATGCCTCTTTTTTTTCTCACATTTATTAATCTGTGTTGTGCAATATGTTTAGGGTCCTCTATTCCTATTATTTATAAGGGGATTATGTAATTACCATAAAGGGTATAATTAAAAGCGGTGAAGGTACCCCAGGTGTGGGACCTGTGGAGGTTAATCGGAAGATTCTGACGTCAGAAGGAATAGGGAAATACAGGATTTTGAAGCGTTGGAAGTAGTAGTCAATATGAGACCTTAAAAAAATTGAAATTTGAAAACTTGGAAAAAAAATGTAGTGTAAAAAAGTCGAAGATATATTTGACCCCTTTTTAGTTGAAAATTTTAACTTTGACAATATTATTTTATACCAAAATATAGTCCTTTTTAGAATCTTTATTTTCTTACGCTTTTCTTCAAAAACTCTCGACTTTGAAGCGAGCTACAGTACTCCATAGTGAGCTACACTATTTCAGTTACAGTAAGATTGAATATCTCAACTTTGAGGGCCTGAAAAACTAGTTTGCAGATATCGGATTTTTCTGAAACTTTGGAAATATATAAAGCAACTCTAGCATTCTATTTTTGTAGTTGAACATTTTTTCCTAGGACCACATCTAGGGCTCGTGGAGCCGGTACAGTACCATAAAATGGAATTCGACCATTTCTAGTGGAAAATGGTCGATTTTGAGGGTCTGAAAAAGTTGTTTTCAGATATTCGACTTTTTTGAAATTTTGTGGATGTATAGAATAACTTTAGAACTTTATTTTTGTAGTTGACCACTTTTTTGTAGGACTTGAATCTAGGTAGTTAGGGAGTTTGGAAGCCTGGAGATTCAAAAATGACGAAACATTAGAGGTTACGCTAGTCTACTTGGCTGGATTTCGATCCTACAAAAAAGTGGTCAACTACAAAATAGAGTTCTTGAGTTGCTCTATAGGTCCACAAATTTTTGAAAAAATAGAATATTTGAAAACCTATTTTTCAGACCTTTAAAGTTACATCGTAACTCGGTTCATTTTCAAGCTAGAGTTTAAAAAATACCACCAATCGCTTGGAAATTGAATTTTCTATTAGAAAAAAGAAACTTCAATTTACTGTAACTCAAAATCTTTGAATATGCGCCTTGAAAAAATGCCCAGCACTTAGCTAATTTTTGTCCTAGAGCGTTGAAAATACTACCAATCGCTTGGAAATTTAATTTTCTATAAACTGACAAAACTTCAGAATATTTTAATAGTTAACAATTACTTTTTCAGAGGCTCAAAGTTCATTTTACTGTAACTCGGTTCATTTTCAAGCTAGAGCTTTGAAAATACTACCAATCGCTTGGAAATTGAATTTTCTATCGGAATCTATGCAAAAATTGTGTTTTTGTAGTATCTAAACTAAAAATCGCTTTTAAGTCCTCCAAATTTGATAATTTTCTATTGAACAGTATACCTTTAACTTTTTGGGGCTTAAAATTCTTCTTCTTTTTTTCGATTTTAAAATCCAATTGTCCAAAAAGTGCCCTCAATTTTTTGTCTCCTGTTCTATTCTCGTTTTCTCCAAATCAATCAGAGAAAGAAAGAAGATGAATCATCACCGATAACAACACTCTCCCCGAGACAGAGAGACACTCAACCTTGGTCAGTTTCCTCTTTCTCTGCGTCTCTCTCTCTCTCTCTCTCTCTCTCTCTCTCTCTCTCTCTCTCTCTCTCTCTCTCTCTCTCTCTCTCTCTCTCTCTCTCTCTCTCTCTCTCTCTTTCATTTGGACAGTAACACAGTGTAAGCCACGCCCACAATTTGGTTGTTTTTGGAGAGTTTCAGTGGTACTATGATTAGTCATAGTAATTTGTATGAGGTGATTAAGGATTTCGTAATTTTTTGGGATTTTATAAATTTATAAATTAGTTTTATAAATTTATAAATTAGTTTATTTTTATAAATTATAATGCTACGTTCCATAGAATAAGACTACGGGAAGATTATTCGTTAAGCTATGCCTGGAATTTCCAGATTTTCTATTTAAATTTCGGATTTCTATAGTCCTATCGACAATTTTTCATCTCAAAATTCCGACTACTGTAGAAATTTCCCACTCGCAGATTTGGTACTATAATGAACCTAGTAATCCCCTTTTCAACCTCAATTTCCCCTCCCTCTTCTATTGAATTCGTTCCCTTTTCCCCTTCATTTCAATTTCATCCTCACTCCCTCTGTTCCCTCCCATTATTCTATAGAAGAAGGATAGAAGCATTGGTTATTTTCCATGTCTCTGCGTCTCTCTTGCATGTGTTCTGAAGAGGCAACAACAAAAAAAACATTTTTCCATCTAGCATATGACTAAGGGTCTTTTTGGGTTCGATTTTTTGTATTTGACATGGTTTAACAATTTTCTGTATCAAAAATAATGTAATTTGTTTTTTAAAAGCTTCAAACCATTTATTATGCCAGTCTCAGTCAGTGTTAGTCCTGGCTGCGATATCTCGGCACAAAAATGCTAAAGTAATATATTGAAATTTACATGAACATACCCGGATTTTCAGGTCAATTTTTCAATTCGTCATGTTTTTCGGACGATTTTCAACAAATTGCGTAGCGAAATGTTATTTTTTGCTCCGAAAATTACATTGCACTCTTAAATTTGTTGAAAATCGGTCGAAAAATATGAAAAATTGAAAAAAATTGGCCTAAAAATCAGGTCATGTTCCTTTAAATTTAATATATTACTTTAGAATTTTCGTGCTGGGATATCGCAGCCAAAAAATTCGGAAAATTCAGCCAGGACTGACATTGACTGAGACTGGCATAATAATCTATGTAACTACGTAAATTTGATACTGGAAAGTTTTTTAAAAAAATTCACTGCGTAGCCATTCTGAGTTGATACTGCACTTTTTATACAGTACAAACGGTAATTCGCTGCGTAGCCGCTATAAATTGATACCGCAAAAGAATTGACAGCGTAGCGATGTTAGCCTGATACTGCATTTTTAAAAGTAAGGCTTGAAATTCGCTGCGTAGCAACTGTAAATGATACATCACAGTTATTTATGTAGCTTGAATTGCTTCAAAAACTATATTTCGCTGAGTAGCCACGCATAATTGATACAGCAAAGTTTTTTTAAAAAATTCACTGCGTTGCCATTTTGAGTTGATACTGCAAAGTTTTCAACATGAAGAGCCTCTAAACAGTAGAATCTGCAATTCGCTGCGTAGCCATTCAAAATTGATACAGCAATGTTTTTAAAGCGAAAAAAACAGTGCAAATTGAAATTCACTGCGTAACAATGTCCAATTGATACTGCACAGTTTCTTCATTGGCGAAGCTCCAAAATGTAGAATCTTTAATTCACTGCGTAGCCATACTATCTTGATACCGCACAGTTTTCTTTTTTTTCTTTCTTTCGCAATTTCTTCGACCTCTTGACTCTTTTTTTATGTACTTTTTCTTCTCATCTTATTTTTCAATAATAACAAAAGTGACATCAAATTTTCTTATGAGTTTGCTCTTCTTTACTTTCCAGACATCTGCGCCTTTAAGAAAGTAACCCCGTTTAAAAATAAACAAACAAAGAGTGACCACCATATGTGTGGTCACTGTTCCTCCCGTCTACTCGTGCAAGAGAAGGAAAAGGAAAAAGAAGAAGTTCTATGTGTTTTTCATTTCCCTCTCTCAAGTACTTGTGATTTCTGTCGGCTTGTTTGGTTAGAGGGGCAAAAGAGGACACGGTTCATAGGGGGGCCTCCCGGTTTTAGCGGTTTTTGAGGTTGGGAAGGTCAGTTTTTTTTTATATAGAAGTTGGTAGAAGGACCCTGGGACTAGCTAGAAATGGTCTAAAATAGCTGAGGGACTTTTTGGGCTATTCATATTCTAAAAGGTCTTACAAATTTCAAGTATAATCTTCTTAGACCCCCCGAACCCCTTTATTTCCTTATCTCCCCAACCGTACTCTTTGAAGAATTGAGTACACTAATCTAATCTCTTTCCCGAGATCCCATATGTCACATTGTGTAACTTCTCCACTGGTATTGACAAATTGGTAGATGTCCAAGTTGATAAGATAGTGTGTATTTACGGACTGATGATCCGTATTGGAATTTGTAGGGCGGCACACCCCATTTAGTATCGGGTAATTGATACGGTGGTCTAACTTTTCTCATTTCGGAGAATTCTAGACGGCCTAACTTTCCCTTCCTTTTCTAGGCCGCCACCTTGACCATGGCCTAACTTCCCAAATTCTTCAATTCCTAGGCGATCATATTCTTCCCCTTGCTCATCACTAAACTTTCTCAATCAATTCCTTCCCATCTTCCGGTCTCTCTCACCCCCGCCTCCATCATTTTCTCACAATCACACACAAACACACATTTTCTTATCACCTGGCCGAGACCCCAATATTTTTTGTCTGGTTGTCTGCGTCTCTCCTTCTCTATGTTCCCAGAAATCCAATATTTTCTCATGGTTTTGATGGCGAAAGCTTAATTTCGATTTTCTAGGACTTCGCTCTACTTACAATTTTGTAGTTCTCAATAGAGCGAGCTTTCAACCCGAGAGATATTCTTATCCTATTGCATCTTCTGGGGGGACTATAAAGGTGCGCCCGCGCAACAGGTTTAGTTTAGACTATCTCTTTTCGGGGCGGTACCCCTTTGAGACGGACCATTGGATATTTGATCACTCTGACACCCTTTTTTTGACCGATTGAGAGGGGAAGAGAGGATTAACGGGTGTGGTGAGGAAGCGGACCACTTACTCAGTTTGTTTTTATTAGTGGAAGATTGAGTACAGTGGTCTTTAGATGTATGTTGTTAGGCTCAGGCTTTAGGGCTGTTTTATCTTGAAAACTAGCTTTTCAATTTCTATGAAAATAATGAAATTTGACAGGAAATCATCTGTAGATCATTTTGGTATTTCAAACTTCTCAAAAACCCTAATTTTGAAGGATTTTGAGTCCACTTTTGCAAATTTGTGCTTTACTCAACCTTCAAATCTTATTTTGCTTTTTTACTTGATTTCTAGCATTGCAAACTGAACAAAAATAATACAGCTTGATAGGAAATTTTCTGAAGATTATTTTTGTATTTCTAAATTCTTAAAACGTTTAGTTTTAACGTTTTCTGCACCTTTACAAAGCCAGACACTCTGCGCACATTAATTATTTGCTATAGCCAATTTTGTTGAAAATTATACGAATCGATTGGAAATTTTCTGTAGATAATTTTTGCGTTTTGAATTTTTCAAAACTCCATTTTAACGTTTTCTGAACTCCTATAAAGCTAGCTTTTTCATCCGCATTTGTTATAGGCTCTAGTGCCTGAAATTGTGAACCAATGTCAACGAAAATTATACAGTTCGATAGGAAATTTTCTGTAGATAATTTTTGCGTTTTGAATTTTTCAAAACTTTCAATTTTAACGTTTTCTGAACCCAAACAAAGCTAACTGTTTTATTTTTATTTGTTATGAGCTCTACCTCCCGAACCAGTGCACCAATAATTACAAAAATTATACATTTCGATAGGAAATTCTCCGTAGATTCTTTTAAGATTTCGAAATTTCAAAAAATATTCACTTTGGCGTCTTCCGACCCTTTAAAAGCTCTAATTCTCAATAGAGCGCGACTACTGCACACACATTTTTGAATCAATTTTTTTCGCTTTTTTTCGGGGGGTTTTCCACAGTGCCCCCAACTGATAATCCGCAAGGGAGCGCATATGCATAATTGTTGACGTACTTTGCGATATTTGATCTTTTTTGAAAATCTCAAAAAAGACCAATTTATTTCGTTTCAAATTTAGTAACATTTGTTAAGCAGAAAAAAAGAAGAAAAATGAGCCCAAACTCATAAAATTTGATAAAAATTTGAAAGCGCTGATAGATTTTTTAGAAAATCAACTGAAAAAAACGAATTTTTTGAGTTTTTGGACTTTTTCAGAAAAGTGAAGCAATTTTGAGTTCTGTAGTTTAGTAACAAATATGAAGTCGATTATTGCGGTCATTTTGAGCCCAAATTTACAAGATTTGGTCCAAAAATGAACTCGCTGATAGATTTTCTAAGTAGCAAAATTTGAATTTGAAAATTACAAATTTTTGTGTTTTAAGGTTTTTTCGCTTCGGAGGTGTTTTATATGATAAATTATGGCGCAGAAACTGTTTTTAATGTGAAAACATAGCCTAAAACCTTATATTTTGGCTAAAAACATCATTTTTCAGATTCGACGAAAAAAAAATTTTTGCAGATTTTTTTCGGTCAAAATGTTCATTTAGCCTTTCTTATCACTTTTTCTCAAGTTTTCACTTATATTAATCGGGAATTTCTTAAAATATCTGAAAAATATGATAAATTGGATTTTGTGGTGCGAAAAGTATTTTCGGGTTACTGTAGCTTCTTAAAGGGAGGCACCTGAAACGCTTCGCATCAGCAAGCGCGCAAGCACTCTCCCTTGTGCGCTTTGTTAGTTGGGGGCACTGTGTTTTCGGCATTTTTTACATAAAATGGGGTATTTGAACATTCATACTGTTGTTGAAGAGTAGTCTAAGCATTTTTATTAATTATTTTGACAACTTGTACCTCGAAAATTCGCTAAAATCTTAATTTTCTGATTCTTTTTCAATTTTCCTCCCGTTTTCCATCTTTTTCAGCTCCCAAATCTCAATTTTCAGTCTATGCGTCAGATTCTTCTCGCCGTCACGACGACGGCTCTACTGGCCAGTGTCTGGCAAGTAGGTCTCGTCGATTCGCGGGCTCCGACGTTTCCAGATAAGCAACAACAGTCACAATCAACTTCAGATGAGCCACGTGGCGATCATGTGTGTACCGTAAAGACTATGTGAGTTTTTGAAGGCTAAAAGTGACTCCATCGGAATATTTACCCTTGGATTAGTAGGGATACAAAGAATCATTTTTGATCTGCCCAAATGTATCTATTTGCCAGAGGAAATCCTCACTTGTAGATAGATATACAATGTTACGCAAATATTAGGGTGAGCAAACTCGCTCCGACGCTAAAATTTTTAAAAAAATGTTCCTATGAAAACTCGCTCCATTGCAAATAATTCGAATTTTGATTTTTCAGCGTTGATGACTACGATCTGGTGAAGAAGACGCACGACGTTGTGTACAACGACACGGAGCAGTGTCTGAATCCGTTGACCGGTTTTCAGTGTACGGTGGAGAGGTGAGATTTTTGGGAGAGTTGAAATAGGAGAAAAAAAGGAAAAAATTGATTAAAAATGAGCCAAAATCATCGAAAATCGCCTAAAAACGACTCAAAACTCTCAAAAATTGTCAAAAATCAGTCGAAAATAGCTTAAAATGTTTGAAAATTAGTTAACCATGACAGAAACCAACTAAATTTGGCGAAAAAAAGTCAAGGATCGGTTAAAAATAATGGAAAATGAACTAAGCTTGATTCGTGTCAAATTTGACAAAAAATAACTAAAATTAGATTATAATAATCTAAAATTGACCAAAAAAAGTTTAAAATTGTCGAAAATAGCTCAAAAATGGCGTAGAAACGTCAGAAATTGCTCGGAACGAGCTTAAAATCTTCAGGAATACGAAAATAGTTCAGAATAATCGAAAATTGATCAAAAATCGACGATAATTAATCAAGAATAGTTGAAAGTGAGCCAAGTTCGACCCGATTCGAATTAGACAAAAATTGAACAAAAATATCCAAAATTATTATTCAGTTTTCCCAAGTTTCATCGCGCTCCATTGCGAACTTGGGGAAGTTCAAAATTTTGAGCTTTCCCGCCCACTTTTTTTCTCATGTAGGTCACGTCAAATATAATAATTTTGTTGATTTTGTGTTTTCGACGTGACCTACATGAGAAACAAGTGAGCGGGAAAGCTCAAAATTTTGAATTTCCCCAAGTTCGCAATGGAGCGCGATGAAACTTGGGAAAACTGAATAATAGATAAAAATGGTCAAATATTGGTCGAAAATGGCTTGAAATTGTCGAAAATTTCTCAAAAATGCTGAAAAAAGACTCAAAATTGTCTGAAATTAGTCAGAAATAACTCAAAATCGCCAGAAATCTCTCAAAAAAGCTCAGAATGATCACAAACTGGTCAAAATCAGCTAAGATTCAATTTGGCTCAATTCTGATCCTAAAAACCTCAATTTTCTTCTTTCAGACGCGGCAAAAAAGCGTACTACACTCGACAGCTGGTCAAGAAGGAGAAGTACGTGAAACAGTGTTGCGAAGGATACTATCAGACGAAGGACAATCAATGTCATCCCGATTGTAATCCACCGTGCAAGAAGGGAAAGTGTGTGGAGCCGGGAAAATGCGAATGTGATCCGGGATTCGGTGGCAAATCGTGTGCTAGTTGTGAGTTGGTTTTTGGAGGTTTCAAATAATCGAAAATTTGAAAAAAGCGTCAAAAATGACCCAAAGAAAGTTAAAAATATATTAAAAATGACTCAAAATCACCCCGAACTTATCGAAATCCAAATAATGGATTTGAACAGAATTAGAGTCAATTTAGAGTCAAAATCCATGATTTTTTCATTAGTTTGAACTATAAATCTGAATTTTTGTACTCTTTTGAATCTGAAAACCATCAAAAAGCAGGAAAAATGATGAGAAATGACCCAAGAATCATGAAAATTCAGTAAAAATTAACCTAAGTGGATGAACTGGATTTTCCACTGAAAATAGTCAATTTTGAGCCAAATTCAATTTAAATCTAATTTTACAGCCTGCTCCACCGGCACGTGGGGTCTCGGATGCTCGAAAAAATGCGACTGTGAAAACGGAGCCAACTGTGACCCGGAGCTCGGCGATTGCATTTGCCCGTCAGGTTTTCGTGGAAAACGATGCGAGGAATCGTGTCCCGACGATAAATGGGGACCGAATTGTCTGAAATCGTGTCCGTGTCAGAATGGTGGAAAGTGTAACCATGAGGGAAAATGTGTCTGTAGCGATGGTTGGGGTGGAGAGTTTTGTTTGAATAAGTGCGAGGAGGTGAGTTGGTTTTTGGCGCAGTTATGGAGCTTTGAAATTTGAGCTCAGGAAATTCCCTATCAATCTGTACCATTTTTTATGGAATTTGAGCCACTGGGAGCCAATTTATGGGCTCTGTGATCTTCCGAGGCTCATAAGTCTACCTACAGTAATCCAATTTGGACCAAAATTACACAGGAAGATAGGGAATTTTCTGAAGAACATTTCAAATTTCCCTGAAATTCAAAAATTTCCAGGGCAAATTCGGCGCCGACTGCAAATTCGAGTGCACCTGTCAAAACGGTGCCACTTGCGACAACACCAATGGAAAGTGTCTCTGCAAGGCGGGTTACCACGGAGCCCTCTGTGAGCATCAGTGCTCCGAGGGATTCTTTGGCGCCGGATGTACGGAGAAGTGTCAATGCTTGAATAATCAGGATTGTGATAGTGAGACAGGAGAGTGCAAATGCGTCGGATGGACAGGGAAACAGTGTGATATTGGATGTGCTAGGGGACGGTTTGGGCTGCAGTGTAAGCAGAAGTGCACGTGTCCCGGGTTGGAGTTTCAGGTGAGGGAAAATCCGGGGAAAAATGACGCAGGAAACATGAAAATTAATCTGGAAGTCTCCTGAATGGCGTGGCAACACGAGTGCTTATGCCCTATGTATGGCCTTGGCGTCGTAGTGAACTCTGCGACGCTTGAAATCCTGGGGGACCCAGAAGGATCTTGGAGGATTTTTAGCATTCAGAAGGATCCAGGGGGTCCAGGAGCTTTTTGGAAGATCGAGAAGGATTCTGGGTGGTTCCGAAGCTCCCGGAAGTTTTTAGATAGATCCAAAGGTCCCAGAAGCCCCACTGATCCCTCACAAGTTTCAGGACTCGAACGCTTCTTGCGACGCAAAAACCGGCGAGTGTCAATGCGAATCCGGCTACAAGGGCCCGAAATGCGACGAGCGCAAATGCGCGCCCGATCAATACGGCGCCGACTGCTCGAAGACGTGCACGTGCATCATGGAGAATACGGTGATGTGCGCGCCGAACACCGGATTCTGCCGCTGCAAACCCGGCTTCTACGGTGACAATTGTGAGACGGCGTGCTCGAAAGACGCCTACGGAACCAACTGTGAGAAGCAGGCGATGTGCGATTGGAATCATGCGTCGGAAGCGGATCCGACCGATGGGACGTGTGTTTGCAAGTCGGGAAGGACCGGGAAGAATTGTACGGAGAATTGTCCCATGGAGTTTTATGGGCCGAATTGCGCTCTACAGGTGAGTAAGCTGTGTATTTTTGTGTCAGTTGTAGTGTCTGCGTACCATGCGTCAAACCTTAGGACAGAATATATTTTTTAGAACTGTTTTCGGACGGAAATCAACCAAAATAGAAAAGTTCATAATCCGCTTACACTATCTATAGCTTCAGTTTAAGCCACTTCAATCTTTTTATTGTGTATTTTTGCGTAAGCGTGTCTGTTTGCGTACCATGCGTCAGACCTTACGACATAATATCATTTTAGGCTTGTTTTCAGACGGAAATCAACCAAAATAGAACAGGAGTTTCACAAAGAATTACAACGTATTTTTCAGTGCCAATGCAACAACCGTGGCCTCTCTTGCTCCGGCTTCGACGGCAAGTGCCAATGCTCCGCCGGCTACACTGGCCATCGTTGTGAACATCACTGCCCGGCGAACACCTACGGCCCGGATTGCCAAAAGACTTGCAAGTGCCCAGCTGGCGTCGGTTGCAACCCGATCACCGGCGAATGCACATGCCCTGCTGGTCGCCAGGGAGCCAATTGCGACGTTGCGTGTCCGGAAGGATCCTATGGCCCCGGATGCAAGCTGCATTGCAAGTGTGTCAATGGAAACTGCAATAAGGAGACCGGAGAGTGCAAGTGTGAGCAAGGATTCTATGGAGCGGATTGCTCCACAAGTTGTCCGCCAGGAAAGTATGGAGATAGCTGTGAGCTCTCGTGCGATTCGTGCTCCGATTCATGCTCAAAACAAACCGGAAAATGCCTGTGTCCATTGGGTACCAAAGGAGCGTCCTGTGAGCAGAAATGTGATCACAATCAATACGGATACCTCTGCCAACTGACAACCACCCCATCTCAATGTGCATCAACGGATCCTAGGAACGGAGTATGCCTTACCTGTCCCGCAGGCTCTTCAGGCATCCAATGTGAGCACAACTGCCCAGTTGGAACCTTCGGTGGAATGTGTGCCGGGAAATGCAAATGCGCTCAAGGGCACGGATGTGATCCGACGACAGGAGAGTGCATCTGTGAGCCCGGCTACCATGGAGAGACGTGTCACGAGAAGTGTCCGGAAGGAAAGTTCGGATACGCGTGTGCCCAAGACTGCCCGAAGTGTGGACCCGGTGCCAGTTGTGATCATGTCAATGGACAGTGTATGTGTCCGGCGGGGCTCGAGGGAGCACTTTGTACACGGCCATGTACGGCTGGATTCTGGGGCAACGGATGTACGCAGGTGTGCCGGTGTACGTCGGAATTCAAACAGTGCAACGCGCAGACCGGGGAGTGCAGTTGTCCGGCAGGTAAGGTTTTCGAGGGAGGGATTGAAGGAAGCGAGGAACTCCTAGACGATTCTGAAGGCTCCTTGAATTTTATATGTGATTCTGAAGAGTCCTAGGAGCTTTTAGGCTCCTAGTCACTTCTGGACGATTCTGGGAATCCCAAGTCGTGAGAATCGTTTGACAAACTCTCGAGGGGCGTTGAGAATCCTAGAGGCTTCTGAACAGTTCCAGAGGATCTCGGAGGGTTTTAGAGGATTCTTGAAAATTCTAGACGGTTCTAGAAGATCCTAATGGATCCTGGAGGACTCTGGAGGCTTCTGGAAGATCCTAGTGAATTCTGGAAGATTCCGGATGATTTTGGAGGCTCCTAGGCGATTCTAACGGATTCTAAAGGATCTAAGATGGCCCGACAAGAAAGCCAAAGCTATTCTAAACTATATTTTTTCAGGATTCCAAGGAGACCGATGCGACAAGCCTTGCGAAGACGGCTACTACGGCCCAGACTGCATCAAAAAGTGCAAGTGCCAGGGAACGGCGACGGCTTCTTGTAATCGCATCTCGGGACAATGCATCTGCCATCCCGGCTTCACCGGAGAGTTTTGTCATGCTTGTGAGTTTTTTTGAATCACTGGGGTAGGCTTAGGGTGGATCATGGAGTCTCGAAATGCCCATAGATCTGTCCATATGATTTCTCGACTTTCCGAATACCACTGGATGAATCTCGGAGCTAGATGGTCCTTGACAGTTTTAGATGCTTATAAAGTGCCTCCTAAGCCTACACCCCAATATCCCCTCTATTACAGTATGCCCTGAATCAACCTTCGGCCTTCGCTGTGCCCAAGAGTGCCCCAAAGACGGCTGTGGAGACGGCTACGAGTGTGACGCCGCAATCGGATGCTGCCACGTGGATCAGATGAGCTGTGGAAAAGCGAAACAAGAGTTCGAGGCTCTCAACGGAGCACAAAAGTCTTCGGGAGTAACATGGTTCTTGATTCTGTTCATTGTGGCCCTATGTGGAGTACTTGGACTCGTCGCCTTGTTCTATAGGAACAAGTACCAGAAGGAGAAGGATCCCGATATGCCGACAGTGTCATTCCACAAGGCGCAAGGCCCGGATGACAATAGGGAGTTCCAGAATCCTCTGTACACACGGCAATCGGTGTACCCGGATACGGGAGCCCTGGCGTCGGAAAGCCAGAATCCTGAGGGGCTTCTGAGTCTAGAGGAGGAGGAGATGGAGCAGAGGAAGATTGGTGGAGGAGGAGCTGGAAGGCCAACAGCGAGGAATAGTGAGTTTTTGCAGCAATTTTATCATGAGCAATGATTTTTTCAGACGACTACGCCTCCCTTGATGAAGTCGCCGGCGACGGACCGTCAACGTCTTCTGGAAGAAGAGGTCAGAATTCATCCCAGATGGATGAACGGAATGCAAGAAGGCCTCTTCTGAATTCAGAAGACGATGAGGAAGAATTCGACGAACCGCACGAGAATTCGGACCGTACGTCAGACACGCCCACACAGCAAACATGATTTGAAATTTGAAAATTGAATTTTTTGCATGATTTTTTTTTTGAAAATTGCCCCCATAATTGCATGCCATTTGTGTTTGTGCCATATTTTTTATTGCTCAGCTTTAAGCTGAGCAATCGTCTTGGGTTCTCCTCCATTGGTCTGATATACGGTGGTCTGTTCTGGTGTCTGTTTGTCCATCTTCTTCTGAATTTTCTCTGTGTTATTGTCGTGATGGTCCGGTTCGTATCGTGCGGTAAGTCACACTCTCTCTCTCTATCCTCGTGTTTAAAAACCGGAAAATTTCAATTTTTCGATGTTGAAAAGCCGCGCCTTACCGAATTAGTACCGATTTAGTGTCCGAAAAAGCGAAAATTTTGAATTCTGAGCATTTTTCTCACCAGAGCGCATTTGCATACCGCAGCGATTCAAAAATCAATATAACCACCACCATCAGCATTGTATTGTAACGCCGTTGTTACTGTTGTTGTTGTGGTCTCACAGTAATCCCGCCCGCGAAATTCAAAATTTCGAATTAATTTTTCCTTCCAGAAAACCCCTATGCTCACATCCCATCACCCAACCCCAACGTCCAAAACGCCACCAACACCAGACGTGCCCAGGAGAATTTGTATACTTGAAAAAATTGAATTTTTTTGAAAATTTTGAATTCCCGCCCTACCCCATTCCCACTCATCATTTTTCATACGGTGTATGTTTTGTTGTATTATTTTCGATTTTTTGGCATTTTTTAAATGTTTTTATCCCCTCTCGCCCCTCCCACTCACGAACCGGTGCTTTTTCTCTCTATCTGTAGAATTTTTATTTGAATTTTTTTTCCCCCACTAACAATTTTGTGTGCTTTATTTACGGCTAGCTCATGTAAAAAATGTTTTTCAATTTTCATGTACCTTATATTGAATTCGATACAGCTTGTAAATGTAAAAAGTTGAATAGAGCGAAATTGCATCTCTCTGCTTCTCTGCGTCTCTTGCAGAAAAATGGCAAAAACGAGCAGAAAATCATTGAATTTCGAAATTTCTTCACTAAAATTATGTATGAAATAATAATTTAAGTATGAAAACACGCTCTAATGCGAATTTAATTGAAATTCCAGCGAAATTAAGCAAAAGTTCGTTAGAGCGCGTTTGCAGCTGCTTGAAAATTTCGATGATTTTTTCACTAATTTCAACCGCGTTTTCGTTGTTTTGCGTCGTTTTTTCTCGATTTTTCTGCATTTTTCAATTAAAAATTCTTCAGATATGTTCACTAACCAAAAGGAAAATCAGAATCCAGATATGATACCCGAGTCCGAAGAAGAAAAATCGCTGAAAAATCTGAGCAAAATTTCTAGAGATTTTCTCAAGGCGCTTTGCAAGAATCGTGATGATTTGAGAGTGGAAAATGGCGATGAAAAGTATAGCGAGGAACCTCAGTTTGAGGTTAGCTGAAAATTCGGAGAGAAAAATTTTCAAAAAAAAACTTTTTTTTTTCAAAAATTCCAAATTTAGTCTCAAACAATTCCTAATTTTGTGGGAAATCGAATGGTACTAAAATTGTCGCTGAGAGTTGGCTAAAAGTGATTTTATGGAAATTTTGAATTCCAAAAAATAATTTTTCGAAAAAAAATTGTTCAAAAATTTTTTTTCCAAAATTTCAAAATTAGTCTCTAAAGTTTCCTCTTTTACAGAGGAGTCGAATGGTGCTAAAATTATCGCTGAGAGTTAGCTAGAAGTGGTTTTATCCTCGATTCAAAAAAATCGCACGGAAAAATCGAGTCGATTTGAAATTCTTAAACCCCGCCCACAGTCGTTTTTTCGCAACACTGCCGCACGCAGTTTCGCAACTTTGCCGCACGGAGTATTTTTATTGATATTTTTCGCGTTTCAGGGTGGTTTTTTTGTCGTTCAATTCACTGCTTCCGATTTTTTTTTCAAATTTTCGTTGTTTTTTGCCTACTTCCATCGCTTTGATAAATTATTAGATTTATGTGTGCTTTCTGTGTATAAAATAGTATTGTTTCAGAACACGCGATTGTGGCTCATAAAAGGAACAACAGAGAACATCGATTTGAGGAAAAAAATCCGAAGACGGTTGAATGCGGTTAGTCACTCTGTAACTCTAAATACTTCTCCGCCAAAATTTCAGATGTTCGCTCTTGGCTTAATGTGTGTGCTGCTTCCGAAGAGATATTATCTCTTTTTTGATGAACTACAACAAGAGGGAATCGAAATTAAAGAAAGAAGGTAATCTACAATAAAATTTGAAAAATCTAAAAAATATTTGAACACTAAATAGAAATTTAAAGAATTTCACAATAAGAGTGAGAACCTAACTAGAAAAAACAAGTGAAAAAATGAGTGAAATTATGCCATTTCATCTATTTCAGACTCGGAATCAGTCAAGAAGTCATCGTAGATGCCTCCATCATTGTCCTCGTCAAAGTCATCGTATTCATCTTCATCCTCGGAGATGTGGATATTGATGAGGTTGCCTGCCTCATCATGTTCGTAACTGAGTCTAAATGACTCGTCATGGATGGTAGATTCCCGCTCCTTCATCATCTCTCTGACTTCATGCTCATCTTTTCTTGTATGCTCTAATAGCTTACGTGCTTCCTCCGCTGGAAAGCTCTTCAAGAAATCGAGGGTTCTCTGTCTGACCTGAAATTATATTCAAAAATTTTGCTCTTTTTCTACACATTTACGAGTTGCAGAGAATCAGAGACACATCCCAAGCTTCGGAGGTGATGCTTCATTTGCGCCCAAAGCAATTCGATTGGGTTCCAGAAACAATGGTAAGGGGGCAAGCGTAGCACTTGAACCCCCTGACCCAAAGCCCATTCGTCCAATTCGTATACTGTGAACGCGGCACGTCCTCCATTGCTCTTTAAGAATGAAGTCATGATCTGAACAAGATCTTTCTTGAGTTGACCAATGTGATGAGGCACGTTGTGCTTCTGAAGGAACTGAATAATATCAGCTTTAACAGCATTCGCGGTAGGTGGCCTTTCCAATGCCTTGTTATGATAACTGGCGTTATCTACAAGAACGGCAGCCGGCCGTCCTTGTTTGTCAGCAGCGGCTTTCAGCAGAGGAACAAACTCCTTGAAATAAGCTTCGAAAGTGTCTCCACTCATTTCCTGATGATAATCGAGCTTTTGATCCTGGATTTTCACACCCGAAACAAGAACTGTTTCAGAACCGGGAAGCACACCATCTTCTGTGAGCACAGCCAGGACGATCCCACGGGTACCACGATGTTTGCCTTTACTTGGACCCGCAACAGGAGTATCCAAATCGACCATTCTCGACCGCCTATACAAATCGCTGTTGTTATGTTGCCACGCTGTGTTCTTGGTCATTCCATTATGATTCCAGGTCTCATCGGTGGCTCCAAAATAGAATCCAGCTCTATCCATCTCCTCCTTCTTTTTCAAGAAAACGGCACGGCTTTTTATGATGTCAACCCTCTCATCGATCACTGTGTCGAGATTTCGCTTTCTATCACAAAAACCCATTCCTTTGATGATATGATAGAAATTGGTCCTGCCGCCAGAATAGCCTATGTTGGCTTTCGCCCATTCCAAGACCGACTCAATTGTTACATTATTTCCGTTTTTCCACATCTCGTGGATTCTTTTGGTGACTTTGAAACGGTTGAGCAACGAGAGCCGAGAAGCTGCGCGACGGTTACGTTGCTTTTTTGACAAGTCCTTTTGAAGCCTTCTCGATGGAATTACTGGTTTCTCCGAGTGTCTTTTTATCGTGGTACGATGAACTCCAGATAAGGCAGCAGCCGATTCTACAGAAGAGCGAAACGGAGTCGATTTAGCGTCATTTCCGAGGAGATTCTTGATGTAGTCGGTCACAGCCAGAATATTTCTCAGCACATCATCACCACTGCTTTTAACTTTTCCCGAAAGATCGAGGGTTGGCAGATCTTTCAGATCTAGGTTTACAAATGTTTCACCGACTCGGAGGTACAATTTTTCCGTCTGTAATTTCTACTTCTGTTTTCTATAGTTATTATCTAATCTAACCTCATCTAAAAACTTGTATCTGTCTGTGGGTGCGATTGAACAACTAGTGGACTTGTCTAGATGCTTTGTGGAAGCTTGTACTGCGGTGGTGTAAGATTTGAGCTTGTCTGTCTGGGTGTGACGTGTGGTTTTCGAGTCTTTCGGAGTTGCAGTTGCAGTAGAAATGCTACGAAGCATCGTGATGCGCCCGGCGGCTATAAGTTTTTTTTAAATTTATTTTGTTCTTTTCAGCTGATATTCTCAAAATCCATGGCAATTTCTAATCTTCAGAATCCAATGAAACATTTTCTACTAATAAATTTATTTTTTTACTAATAAAGTTATATTTTTTTTCGGTAAAAAAATTCAGGTTTTTCAGAATTAGGAGATATTTCTACCTCTTCGCTCTCAGAATCCTTCGACAGATAGCAATTTTTAAATCTTCAGAATCCAATAATACATTTTCTACTAATAAAGTTATATTTTTTCAGAAAAAATTCAGGTTTTTTTCAGAATCCGGGGATATTTCTACCTCTTCGCTCGTAGAATCCTTCGACGGTGACCTCAGAAGTGCGACTCCTTTTCATTTTCTCCGTTTTGTATTTCGAAATCCGTTTAAAATCGAAAAATACTAGTAATTTATTGGAAGAGTGCTTACAAAACGCGAAAAATATCAATAAAAATACTCCGTGCGGCAAAGTTGCGAAACTGCGTGCGGCAGTGTTGCGAAAAAACGACTGTGGGCGGGGTTTAAGAATTTCAAATCGACTCGATTTTTCCGTGCGATTTTTTTGAATCGAGGATAGAACATTTTTTAAATTAAAAAAAACGAAAAAAAAATTTTTTTCAAAAATTTCAAATTTAGTCTCAAAAAATTCCCCATGTCATGGGGAGTCGAATAATATTAAAACCGTCGCTGGGAGTTCACTAGAAGTGATTTTAGGGAAATTTTAAATTTTAAAAAATCGAAAAAAAAATTTTTTTCAAAAATTTTAATTTTATATTAAAAATGTCGCAAAAAACAGATTTTTTTCCAGTTGCAAACTCTCGAATGTCCAACATGCTCGGCACCCCAGAAGGACACTCGTGGGCTCATTGAGCACCTAGTCGAAGCCCATGGCTCAAAAATGGATCAGTTTTGGTGGCGGAATTACGAAATAGTGACAGTTGAAATGAATAAAATATATGAGAAAGAAGTGAAAAGACAGGAGGAGAATAGTTGGGTGAAAAGGTATGGGATTACTGTAGTTTGGAAGGGAATTTTTGAAATTTGAAATTCCAGGAAGTTTCTGAACTCAGAAGACGTCATTTCTTGTCCGGTTTCATCTCCATTGGGACCGTTTTTAATGATGAGAAGTCTTCAGGTGTATTCAGAAGAAGCACCGGCAGATGGATTCGAGTTGAAAGTTAAGGTAGAGTGAAAACTACAAATTTTGAAAAGATTTTCAGATTTAAAAAGGCAAATTTGATTTTACAAGATTGTTCAAAACAAGAGGATTCTAATGATACCAAAATTGCACCGAAAATTCGCTTAGAACTGATTTTATGGCAAATTTGAAAATTTGAAAAAAAAAATGTTTTTCAAAAAATGTTAAATTTGTTATCAAAAGATTCCCCATTTTTTGGGGATTCTAATGGTGCTGAATTTGTCTTTAGAACTTGCCTAGAATTGATTTTAGACCATTTTATAAAATATTGAAAATTTTTTTTGGGATTTTTTAAAACCAAAAAATTTAAATTTAGACTCAAAAAATTCCCCACTTTCTGCTGCTTCCAATACTACCAATTTTACTAATTTTCAAACCATTTTTCTCTATTTTTCAGAACATCAACAGCGACACTGAGACATCTGTGATTTTTTGTTGGCAAAAAATCGACAGAACTCGGCAGAAAATCAAAGAAAAACGAGAAGAGAAGAGCCTTCAGAAGTGAGTTTTTTTGAAGACTAAAAACTACAAAAATTGGAACGAAATGAGCCGAGGAACTAATTTTTTCGCCAGATTTTCGAGTTTTTGAGCTCAAAATAGCTATAAAACCAGTTTCAGCGAACTTGGAGAGACTTTTTTAGGCTTATTAAAACCCCCGGAAATTTTCGAAAATTTCTGTGCAAAAAATTGGAATTTCTCACATTCTGGAATGCTCAAAATTTCATTTTTAGTTCTAAAGTTCAGGAATTTTCCGACGGTCAAAATGAGCCAATTTTCATTCCGAAAAGTTGCCTAGAAATGATTTTAAGCTCAATTTTTCGATTTCAAGCCAATTTTTAACCGAAAAATGCCCATAAAATTAGTTCCAGCCAGCTTCCTACGATGAATTTAGGCTCATTAGAATCCCCGAAAAATTCTCTACAAACTACAAAAATTCCAGACGAATCAACTACCTCCACAGAGAATGCGGAAAATGGATCGCACGCAACGACATTGTCACCAAGAGAACCAGACGATCGGCTGAAGAGCAAAATTACCTGGCACGGGCTCTAGATTTGAGCCCAAAATTTACACAGGACGATTTGATGGGAAAAATTGATGAGATTCGAGAGGAAATGAAGAAAGAAGAGGAGAAAAAGAAGCAGGAGGAAGCTTGGTAGGGGATTTTTGAATTTGGCGCTAAAAAATTTCAAATTCCCGCCAAAACTCCCAAATTTCCAGCAACGAGAAACCGACTGGGCTCAAAGCCGATGGGACGCCTATGACTTCCGAGGAGCGAAAACTACACTCGGCACTTGTCAATCATCAAGTGACTGGGAAGCGAAGAACTACAGTAATCCGCAAGAGCGATGATGAAATTGGGAAGATGACCGTAAAGAAGTGATTTTTGTACTATAATTTATTCTTATTATCTATTTGCTGACATCGTCACAACGATGCTCCGCGATTCCGCAAGCCTTTTCAGCCACTTATAGCCTGCGGGATAGCGGAGCATCGTTGCGGTGTCGGCGAACAGTTAATAAGCCAGCAAGCTATCTGTCATACCTTATTTATTTTGTGTCATTGGAAAATTTACTGAAAAATGAATGCGTTTACTGAATCAAAATTGAAAAGAACAACAAAAATATGGAAAAATTCAAGTTTCCCGCCTTTTCTTCATCATCGACCACCACGATTGTTCTTCCAATTTCTGGGGCCTCTTTCTTCGGCGGCGGCGTGCAAAATCCACTTTTCGCTGTTCCGTGTGGACACTGAGTTCCTGGAGGCCCATATTGAATGTCAGAAGAATTGAAGACGGATCTGAAAGAGGAATTTCTAGGCCACAAAGACTCCAGCGCTTACCGTGGCCCATAAATTAGCACTTGTATTTCTTGGCGATTCATTTTTCTTGCATTATAAATTTCTTTGGCTGCCGATCTAACGAAACAGTACATATCCACATAGCACATGACAAAACTGGATTGGCGTGGATGCGCGGCGTCTGGAGTGAAGGCTTGGAAATTTTCCAGACTTTTCTGCTCCGCAAATGCTTCATTTTTGTGCATATACTCCACTCTCCAGAACGATCCGTTCTCCAGATGATCGCACGTTGAAAGGTCCATTATTCGCTCGGCCATTGTGGTGTCGTAGGTCTGAAAACGGAATGCGCTCTATGGAAAATATCGGTGGAGCGTAATTGCAGAATTTATAGCTTCGGCGCGTGCATGTTGCAAACGCGCTTCATTCGATTCTCCATGAAGCGCATTTCCAGCAAATATAACTTGCACTGTGGTTCAGCAAGCGAAGCCGCGAAGTTGATTGCTTGCTGAGTATCGAACTTTTTACGTAAAAAAGTTTGATACTCAGTCAACGAAAAATTTCGCTGTCACTCTCGCGTTTAATTCTTATTTACACTAAAAGCGCTCTATTGAGAGCTCGCTGAAGCGCATTTACAAAAAAAATTTGAACAGCAGCGGGAAATGCGCTCTACTGATAGCTAGATGAAGCGCATTTTCGACAATCAAGCATAAACGCTGTAGCTGCATTGTGCCCTTTTTGAAATTTAAGAGCGCACATTATGCTATCCACCATTTCATGCATATTCGCTATCTGAAGCTTCTCCGCTAAATTTTTTCGAAACTCGATTATCGATTTTTCCTTCTCCGAATAATCCTCTTCCTTCACTGTACAATTGTGCACTACCGAATAGAATGGAGAATCTTTTGAGTAGGAAGTTCTCGAGAATGTAGCTGGAACTATTGAAAACTTGAAAAGTTTATTGCGAAATGAAATATACCAAATGGAAGAATAAGAAGCAGAAGAAGTAGCATTTCTGAAATAGAAATGAATGGAAATTTGTGAGATTTGTGAGATCTTATTAGATGATAATCATCCAGAATTGTTTGGTGCCATTGGAGCCTTCGATAGATGCTTTTGTTCCATCCACGTGTCTTTGGATACTGTAGTTGATGTGAAGGTGGTTAGGTAATCCATTGTAGCTGAAAATTGAAAAGTTGGGGTTTAAATGAGAAAAAACTGTAAAAAACGAAAAAATTGCAATCGCGAAACCGCCAAGTGTCGTGAAGACCTATTTGCTTACCTTCTGAAATCCACCTCCTCTCCATGTCCTTCAACAACATCTAACCCCTCCAGAATCTCATCGAAATCGAGACGCCCATTTTCTAACACCACTCGAAATTCCTTCAGTTGCAAGTACGCTCCATCGCACCATTGTCTCAAGAATGCATTCAAATCTTCGCTTCTCAACCGCGACCCTTCTAGCAAGAGATACTCGCAATCCATAGCCAATAGATGGTCCCTAGTGATCCAGTGGGCGTGGCTTATATGGATACAGGTGGTACGGAGATGCTGAAGATCCCAGGGGATTTCTGGATCTTTAGGTTTTACGAGAAGAGATAGGCTTTGAGTGGCGTTGATGTTGTGGAGAAGATAGCCAGTTCCATAGTCATTCTTTGAATTGAAATGAGCGTAGACAGTGTTCACGGACTCTTGACGATTGTTAATCCAATCGATGGCTTTCTTATAGTTATGCTTTATCCTGCAGCCCAAACTCAACTGCTCAATGTCACAATGGAAAATCTCACAAGCCAAATTTCCATAGAAAATGAGGCCTTCGAGAGTGTCACTGCTGTAGGAGTAGAGGCACGGCCCAAAAGGGCTAAACCTCATTACAGTATCTCCGACATTGTTGTTCCAGAGAAGTTGGGCTACGGCTTTCTTCGGGTTTTGCACTCTAACGAGGTAGAAGTAGCGGTCTCTTTGATGGCAGATGATTGCCTTTCTGAATCCAATATCGACTTCGATTCGAGCAGTGAGAGTATTGTAAGTTTGGACGAGATGTTTGGAGAGTTTCGAGCAAGTGGCGAGGAGGAATCTGAAATTTTGAAAATTATTTGAACACTGAAAGAAAACTTACAATGTTTGGGGATCTTGAAATGCAGGCTCCTTGAATACCAATTCCAGACATCGTCGAGGAAGACGGAGTAGGTCCATCGGTAAAAAAAGGACAGGGAACTCTTACCCACACATAGTGACCAAACCTGTGCGAAAATCAATGAGGTCACACCCTCCATAGAGCGTATTTACTCACTATTGCATGAAGAAGGGGAAGTGGGCGGAGCCAGGGATCGCGAAAATCGAAAAAAAAATTATCTGAAAAAAAATCGAAAATCTGCATATTCAGCGATCAATTTTTTTGGAAAATAGTCAATTTTTAAATGTTTTATTACATTTTTAATTGATTTTCGTATAATTACCTAAATTTTCCATCAAAATTCGCTGAAAAACCGCCAAAAATGAAAAAAACATTGATATAAATTCTCTGCGCGTCGAATCTAGTGCTTCGTCTGCAAACACCGCAACGCGAACATGCACGAAATCTTGCGAATGCTAATTTCGAAATTTTTCGTTTTTGGCCTAAAATTGTCCTAAAGTTGGCAGAAAATGCAGATTTTCGTCACGGATTTCCAGTTTTTTCAACTTAAAAAAATCAAGAAAATGTAGCGAAAACACTCAAGCCTCTTCGTGTTCATTGTGCTTCCTTCCGCTTCTGCGGAAACTAAATAATAGTTTCAAACACTTCCAAAGCTGGCTCCGACATGAGCACGGTGTCGGCCGAGTCGAAAATATCGAAGCGATTCAGGTTTGTAACATCTGAAGATGTTTATGATCTGAAAAAAAACTCAGTTTTCAGTGAAAAAGCTGGAGAGGACACTACACCACCGAGGGATGCGACAGGCTGGGTTCCTCGAGAGCACGGTGGCAACGACAGCGACAGAAGCGATTTTTCTGTGGAAAACGAACGCGGACATCGTGAACGAGGTATTTGAAAAAAATCCGAATTAACCATGAGCAATGTTGGTGTTACTGTAGCCTCGCACTTCACTGTCATTTTCTAATGAGTTTTCTAGCTATTCTTCCTTTCTTTCTCCTAGCTTCTGCCATTTTTCCTCAGTATTCCTTTGAATATCACCGATATTCGCCATATATTCCTTTGTTTTTGCTCAAGTCGCATTTAGTGGGTCTCGCCGCGAAAATGGGTCTCGAAGCGAACAACGTGGCGCGAAGCTGGCGATCGGCCTAAAAAATTTTCAGTTCGTTTTTTTTTTCATGTTCCGGGACCAATTTGTGCGCGGCAAAAGTTAAGTTAAGTGATGTTTGTTTACGTCCTATTTTAGAGTGAGCAATGTCATCGTTATCGTAAAATTTTCGTTCTTTCTCAGCACTCATAGAATTTTTCGATCCCCATATGAATGCGATCAATTTTCTTAGTTTTTGCACTGGTTTTCGCCGTGTCTTTTTAGCTGAAAGCGTTTGTAGTAATTTTTACATCTCTTTTTAACTGAGTGCGCACGGAAATTTGAGAGAGCGTCTTTGGGCGAGGGCTGACAGATCCCGATGTAGGATCACAAAAAAATATACCAACCATTACTTTCTAATTCCACTATTTTCAGATCTGTGCGCCATCGGAGTACCACAACGCGAATGCCCCCTCTCAAAAAAAAAAAAAAAAAAAAAAAAAAAAATGCTATCCGACTGTCTACTGCATGCAAGAAGAAAGCTCAGTCAACTCTGAAAAACCGACATGATGTCGGCGACATCGCCCGGCAAAACCCTCGGCTTTTTTGCACCATCGTAACCATAATCCGAAGGCACTACTCATCCACCCAGCCAGCCTCAATATGCACTACTGAAGGGGTACAGGGATCATCAACAAAACAAGAAAGAGGACAAGGCGGAGTCAACATAACAGATGCAGAGGCCGTACCAATCGGAAAGAATTGGAAAACGGAAAGAAACGAATCGGAAAGAAACAAATCGGAAAGAAACGAATCGGAAAGAATGTGCAAAATCCGCCACGTCTGAATGCACCAAAAACACCAAAAATACTGTAAAAATTTTGTAAACCGTACTTTTGAAACGAAAGAATGAATTGAAAGGAGTACGGTTAACAGAATTTTCGGTGTTTGTGCATTCAGACGTGGTCGATTTTGCACATTCTTTCCGATTCGTTTCTTTCCGATTTGTTTCTTTCCGATTCGTTTCTTTCCGATTTCCATTTCTTTCCGATTTGTACGGTCTCCAGATGCAATACGGAGGCGCGATTTCGAAGATACATAATTTTCAGCGAAGCTTTTTTCAAACTAGGTATGTTTTCTGTAGCAGACTTTCTTTAGTTTCATCCAGTATTTTTTCAGAGCTGACCGATGTGATGGATGGGCTAATTGCTTTGGTTTCCTCCTTCCCGCGATCGGCCGAGAATCTCGATTCGTTCTAGACACTACCGAACACATTTGGACCGACAAAATTAAAGGTAAATGAGACTTCGATTTTGAGCGCGTTCAAATTATTTTAAAGAAGGATTCCGATCCAAAAATGAATTAGCTTCGAAATGTGCTAAAATTTATTGAAATTTAAAAGAATATACCCTGATTTTCAAAAATTACATTTTGCTCGGAAAAATGCTCCGAAAATTACATTTCGTTCGGAAATTTGTTCGTAAAACATGACAAATAGCCAAAAAATCGGGAAAATTAAGTCAGGACTGCCATTGACTGAGACTGGCATAATATAATTTTTTGCTGATTCGAATGCACCTAATATCGCATTTTCATGCAAGATAAATGTTGTTTTCGTAAATACTGAAATTGGGGTGAAAACAAATGAGAAATGATTAAAATCTTCCTTTCAGTGTGACTTCCCTCAAACTTCTGACGCTCTGAATGCAAATTTCGATGAGGCGTAAAGCTCAATAGAGCACGAGGTACACACAGAAAATTCATCTTTATAAAAATGTGCTAATTTTTGGATTCGAAAGCAAAATCTAGGCGTTTTGTGGGCGGAGCTTGAATGATTCGGATATGAGCACGGTGCAAATGACGAATCAATCACAACGGAGAATCGCTACCAATTCCAAGTGCTCCACCGAAATGAAAAAGGCCAGGAAGATAGAGCGAAGTTGCAACGCGATAATTTCGGATATAGATTTCTGTGAGTTTTGAACTGGCGCCTGATGTGTAGATGGATTTTTCAGGACCTCATTTCGATAGGGATGGAGAATTCAGAAGGACTTCAGATCTAAAAAATTATAATTTTAAGAATTTAATAAAATTTAATTTTTGTATTCCTCCATTTCCCTTTTTTCCACCTACCCGTTCCGATCGGTTATCCATTTTTTCAATGTTTTTTCAGATATTTGCTCCAAAAATCCAATTTCAGTTCACTTGTGATAATGGGTAAAATTCACGCCAACAGCGACGACTCGTTGAGCGGCCCAGACGGCATATGGGGATTGTCGGATTCGGAATCGGAAGCGGTGAGTATTTTCACTGAAAATCATTGAAAAAATCGAAAAATTTAACTCAAAATCTGAAAAAATGATGCAAATTCGATGAATCTTCGAAATGAAAGCGAGGGAGCGCGGTTGACGAAGAGACGCAGAGAAAGGGGCGGAGCTTGCATTCGAAAAGTTTGCATCATTTTCGAAGCAGTTTTTCGCCATTTTTCAAGGAATTTCTTAGAAATTGTTGGGGTTTCCAGGTTTTAAGAGGTGTAGAATTCGATTTTCTGTTGTTTGAGACTAAATTTACCCAAAAAGTTGGGTTTAATTCCCGAAAATTGAGGAATTGTTAGTGAAATTCAAAATATTGAATTTTTGTTCATTTTCTATAGATTTTCTGCCAATTGTTTGAGTTTTTAGGGTTCAAAAGGTGTGGAATTCGATTTTCTTCATTTTAGGACTAAATTTACCTAGAAAATTCGGGTTTAATTTTCAGAAAATTCAATTTTTACACTTTTTTTGGGTTTTTCGAGGTTTCCAGGTTTTCAAATGTGAAAAATTGGATTTTTTACATTTTTTTGTTTTCAGCCACCACCACCTCGCGCATCGTCTCCGACATCCTTCTCCTTCGCACCGCCAAGAAGTCCCGTGGCTGAACTACGTCGTAGATCTTCTAGACTAACTCGACGTGCCGTATCACCAAAAACATTTCTTCTCCTTCCGCCAAAGGACCTTCTAGAGGCGTTTACTACTTCTAAGAAGGACTCGAAAGCTGTGAAGGTTAAGAAGACGTCAACGTCATCTGCAACGTCTTCTAAGAAGAAATCAAACGTCGAAAAGTCAACTAAGAACACTCCAACGTCATCTGAGGGTTCGAAATCTGCCAACGCTACTAAGAAGGCTTCGACGTCATCTGCGACGTCTTCTAAGAAGTCGAGAACATCCAAAGCAGCATCTAAGAAGTCTAGAACCGTCAAAAAGCGTCTTAGAAAGTCAAAGTCTTCTGAGAACGTTAAGCGAACTTCTCAGAAGCGCAAAACTGCTGGAAGATTCGCCAGGGAGTATGTTGGAGCTTCAGAATCCGCCAAAGCTGCTGGAGATGACGTCAACAACGAGCACGAACTATTTTTCCCTTTTGAGTGAGCTTCAAGACTACAAAATATAAAGTTTTCTCATCTTTTTTAGAGCTCCAGTAGCACTAGCCGAGGCGCTCAACGATATCAAGACGGAGCCCGAAGATGGCCATTACGAGTGAGAGAGGAGTTTTCGCGGGAAATTCGAAACTTTAAAATTTCAGAGACTTCGTTGATCGCGAGATCAAGTTGGAGCCAGTATGGGATGAGCCGGAGGAGAAAGCAGAAGTCAGAGATTTCGTCGAGGTCAAGGAGGAGCCATTGTGGGGTGTGGAGGAGGCTCAGCAGCAGGCTTACCATGAAGAGGTAAATAATGGCCCAGGATCTCAATTTTATGGGCTGGTAGTTCAAAAACAAATTTGGAGGCTCAAAATTTGCTGAAAAATGTCTCAGGACCGCCAACACAGCCTTGACTTTCTCGGCCTAGAATTCTCATTTATTGGCCTAGAAACCCTGCGGAATTTTCTCTTCCAGAACGCTCCCGAGGTAATGCTCATCAACTCGCACATAGTCGGCGCTCAACTGCACGGCGTCGTCGTCTCGCACTCGTTCATCGCGGGCTCCAATATTTACGGTGGAATCATTTTTGGAGCGCTCATGAATCAATAACATGTATAGCTAGTTTTTTGTAATTTTTTTCCAGCATCGCCTCATCTTCTTTCCTTGCCAATAGTAAATATTCGAATTTCGCGTAGTTTTATTTGTTTTTTTTTAATGCAAAAGAATAAAGTAGTGATAAGTAATTAATCTTCCTTTTCCTTGGCGGCGTCCATCTGGTTACAGTGGTTTTTGATGTCTGTTTCGATTTGCGTTGTCAAATGATGCGCAGCGACGAGCTCCTCGGCTAGAGTTGTTTGAAGAAGTTCCATGCAGAGCTTGTACTTTTCCTGGGAAATTAATATAGAAAACATAGGAGAATACAGTCGGTGAAATTTAGAGCCTAGATTTCCCCAACTATATTTTCTAGATTCTAGGCTACAGGATTGTCCACGAGGACTACACGAAGCATTGAGAATTAAAAAAGGATGTTTGTTTTCAATGGAGCGTGATGGTTTATGGGGAATTTCGCTGATTGAGGAAGAGAGTTTTGGACCACGAATTTGGAGAAAGCTAAGCTATGAAAAGTTTGCTGCGTTACTTACCATACGAAATGGACTCGTCGCCCTCATCACAATCTGCTCCAACCGACTCTTATTGATCACTCTGATGACTCTAGCAGCTTGTAAGTTGAGCCCGACAGGGTGTGGATTTTTCTGGAAATGGGGATTTGAAGGGACCTGTCGGTCCTATTTTCAAAAAGTTGCTTAATCATATTTTTTGTTATAAATATGATTTCTTTCCAAGGAAACAAGAAATTTTCCGTAATTTTAAACGTTTGATTTTTTTTTCTGCCGCTGTCTGGCTCGGTTGGCCCAGATCGAAAAAAATGTATATAATCACAACACTGACCACAGGAATTTTCTTCTTAAAGCCAATCGACCCAATTTACTCTCAAAATAAAGAAAATCGAATTCTATAAATCTGAAAACCCGGTCCAAGGATACATTTTTAGGAAACTCACACCAAGCCAATCAGCGGTGTGAATGTACAAATCGTGAGCGGTTTTCTGAAAAATTTGAAATTTCGAAAATGGCGGTAAATTTCAAATTCAAACTAACCGTCCATCTAACGGTGAGAACACACTTTCCGTGATCCATATCATAGTGGAGTCCGTTTTTAATGATTTTCTTGATGTCTTCGTATTCTTTCTGGACATTCAAATGATCAGGACGATGGATGCCAAGGTGCTCCAATAAATCGGACGACATTTTTTGAGGCCTAAAAGTTGATAGCGCAAAGAGTGCACTCAGAAATGTGTCATTCAAAAAGTTAGACAATGAAGGTTATTTTATAAAAGGGGCGTGGTTTAGAAAGCAGAGTAGACATTCAAACTTGACGAGAGAGTGTAGAAATTTGAGAGGATTAGAAAACTTTTGAATGTTTATAACTTCTGTCTGATACAATCTAAGAGAAGCGGCACCTGCTCATCTAACAAGGTCACATGAGAGAAAGGGGGGGGGGGGGTATTTGAAAAGTTGATATTTGAAAAGTAGGCACTATTTAGAATCCAGAAGACGATTGGGATCTATGGGACAGTATTCCATCGCATTGAGCACACCATTAAACTAATAGCTATTTAAAAAGAGGACATAATATACGGCAACTTTTTTTTATTATGTTGGATTTGGATTCAAATGGTTTTTGATACTCATGAGAGCCGAGGGGAGATATTAGGAAATGTTGAAAAGAGTTACTTACTTAATCCATAAGGTCCGATCACAGCAAGCCAGGCCTTTCGATCTCTGGCTACGGTCGTCAGTGAGGAGATGAGTTCATACCGTTGTCGGATGGAGAATAAAATCAAAAAATGTGAACATTTATTAAACTCTTTTATTAATAACTGTATTAACAACACGAGTCCTAAAAATGTTCTTCATATGAAACGCAACAGTAAAAAGTGTCTCATTCACTTTTTCACACTGCAAAATTAATACATTCCCGAGTTGACTTCCTTCCAATACCAGCTTCCCATTCTCATCCACAAATGTGTATTTTGTGGCCATCATCCTACTGGGGTCGGTAGGGAATATTCGAATCTCGGATTCCTTGGTTAGGCTCACTGTTTGATATCGACTTCCGGGGGCAATTGTCAAATGATAGGGCTTGGTTCCCGCCCAATGAACAACGGCGGCGAGCTTGCTTGAGCATTGGGATAGGGTGAATCTGAAAAAAAATCAAAAGTTGAAACGAAATATCGATTTTGACCGACCTAGAAATGTTTCTAGGCCACCAATCTCTCTGAATCAAGAGACGGTTTCCAGGATTGGAAATTAGTTGATTTCAAAACAAGTTTTGGTCTTGAAATCCAAACTTTGAGGTTTCTATGGCCTGTTAGTACGTTTTGCAACCAAAAATCCATAGTTGCGAAGTGTCTGTTTGCGAAACGTCGATGAATAAAATACTTACAATTCCAGTGGTGTCATTTGTTTAAACACTTCGATTAGTACAAGGTATGGGAGTTGACAGATTTCGAATCTCGGGGACAGGGGCATTATTGGTTTTGTTGTTGGGAAGAATAAAGGGACTGACTATTGGACAGACACTAACACAAACGCACAAATCAATCAATAGTTACTCCATCTCTCGTATTGTACTTGATATTAGGTCGGCAGTCTTAATGAATGGGACCCCTTGCAATGGGATGGGGACGTTTCACAACCGGTTATTCCGCAACTATGGCATGTGACTGCAAAGTTATCACGATTTTCTTCGATTTCGCAACTTTGACGCTTCGCAACCGAAAATTTTGCTACTTTGAAGTTTCGAAAACGTCGAAAACTCAGCCTACAGAGTGTTACAAATTGTGGCACATATTTTGTGTTTTGTGGGCGTGGTTCTTTTCTTCAACAACAAGATTGCAGCTCACAAGACTACACGGTACCCCGCTCAATAAAACCCCGTCCACTTTCACTGATAAGACATTCATACACAACTAGACTACCTTCTGAAATGGTCGGTCTCTTATTTATTGATTTTTTCTAAATTTCAACATAGTTATTTCTAGTATTCTATTAGATCACCATCTGATTCGGAGGTCCTTTTGATTTTCTAAAAAATTACACTTCTGTAACAGTAATCGTACAAAGTTTAAGACAGTGCGGGTTAGCAGTATAAATGTGAGTTTTTGTGTGATTCTTGGACAGTCAAAATATAGGAAAATTTCAGATTTATTGGATATTTATCAAGAAGAAAATGATAAGAAAAGAAGGTAAGATTTGGAAACTTTTAAACTTCAATTTTTTTTGCGGATTTTCAGAAGAATTACATGGAGGTTCCACTCCGCGGAACAGAATGTCAAGAGAGTGGTTCACCGAAGCATTGCTCACCATTATACCCAAATTCTCAGGGGAGAAGGACGACGACACTTTTGTCCAGGGGATAGCAACAATGGTTATAAAGGCGAACGCTACCGCCTCAGCTAAAAAGACCTCGTGGACATCGCATATAAAAGGGTAGAAGAGCCCTCTAATGTAACATTTTATTTTATTCTCTTTTTATTATTTTCTTATATTATTAATAAACCTATGCAATCAATTATCGTCGTCTTTTTCTTTGAAGTCTTGAAACTAGGACACTTCGCAACCCCGACATTTTGAAGCTAGGCTCAGTAACGGTTGAAAAACGACACTATTATGCTAGTCTCAGTCAGTGTCAGTCCTGATCGAATTTTCCGGATTTTTTTGGCTGTGATATCTCGGCACGAAAATGCTACAGTAATTTATTAAAATTTAAGAGAACATACCACACGGCACCCTGGCGCTCGAATCGGTTTGAATTCGCGCCACTGTAGGTCCGCAATCACTACGGCAAAAAATGTGTGCATTTTTGCGTAAAATTTTAGGTGAAAACTTCAACTTTGTCGCCCAACATTTTGGTCAGTTTTTTGCGGCCAAAAGTGCATAGAAAATGTTCGCAGGAAAATTTCGCATCTAAAACGTAAAAAAAACTGCAGTTTTCGTCAAATATTCAGATTGCAATCGACCATCTTTAATAAAAATTTCAAACGCTTATAACTCCTCTAACTCTGAACGAAAATTCATGATTTTATACTTTTTGAATAGATATTTTTTTAACTTAAAAAAGTTGGGGAATAGTTTTTTGAAAAGAGTTTTTAAAAAGCTTTTATCCTTAAGAACGACGATACCCTCTTGTAAATTTTTCTGGGCATACTGTAGTTTACAAAAAAAAAAATTTATGCGCAAGCAAAAGCTAAATATTGCGCGTCAACTACCGTGTTGGCTCATTCGTTGATCAGGGTGCCGTGTACCATGATTTTTAGGTCAATACTTTAATTTTTCTTGTTTTTCGAACAATTTTCATCAAATTTCGATGCGAAATGCAATTTTTAGATCGAAATAGCACATTTTTCTGCAAAATTTGATGAAAATCGTTCAAAAAACACGAACATTTCAAAAATTGACCTGTATATCAGAGTATGTTCCTTTAAATTTTAATATGTTACGGTAAGGTTTTCGTGCCGAGATATTATCGCTGCCAAAAACATCCGGAAAATTCAGCCAGGATTCAGTGAGACTGGCATAATAGTACACTTTGCAATTCCGACTTCTTGAAACTGGGCTCCATACCGGTTGCAAAATGACTTTCTGACACGCTTTCTGGCAATACGGTTTATCCGTTTTGCAACCGGACATTTCGCAACCAGCCGTTTCGCAACCGGGACACTTGGCATCTTTTTGGAACTAAATTCGTACCTGTTTTGGAAGTTTCTATAACAATACTCATAACAATTTCAACAACACGAGTTGAACTTCATTCCAATTTCAAGTCAACACAACATTATTCAAATTTCAAGATTAACATAGGATACTGTAGTTTCAATGCTTGCTCTTCTCTGAATTGCTCCTGGGTTTTCAGGAATCTCCGAATTCTCAGATGGAGCAACAACAACCGGTTCCATTGGAATATCCAAGCCAGAAGTGACCCTTGGAGCACTTGAATTCCGGAATTCTTCTTGATTCTGAACCCATACCAATACTGGAAATGAGTGGCAAATGTAGCAAGAGATAATCCAGATATAGGGAAGATAGAAGATGCAGGAAATGTAGTCGTTGGCGATGATTGGGGTCTCAGAGTCGTTTTGGATGATTTTTAGAAGAAGGAAGATCAGTTTTGTGATCTGAAATAGGGAACGTTTCGCAACTAGGACGTTTCGCAACTTGCGAAAAGTCGTAGTACTTACGGAAATCACTAGAAGCACTGAAAATGACTGAAAAACGATGCAGAATCTTTTTTGAGTGATATCAAACTTCTGATATAGCCATCTGACGTATAAAAGAAACAAGAGGAAATTGCTCATTGTGTGGATTACTGTATCCAGATACTCGAATTCAATAGCGAGGCCGAAGATTTCCAGGATTATTTTTGCTGAAAATAATTAATTGAATCAATTTCATCGTCAAAGTTATTCTGCTTGAAATTTGCTTTGATTTGACACCCATATTGCCCATATTTTAAAAAATTGAGGGATTCTGAATTCTGACGTCTTCTAGATTTAGAATTTTCAAAAATTTAGAAGTAGGGCAATATGGGTATCAAATGAAAGGGAATTTTAGGATGAATAACTGAAGATGTGAAAGCCTTTGAAAATCAAATTCTGGAAAATCCAAGAATCGCATTTACGAATTCTTGGATTCAGAATCCATGAACCTTGAAATCATGTCTAATTTCATCGTTGAAGTTATTTAACGTGACATTTGCTTTCATTTGATACCCATATTGCCCTACTTTTGAAATATTGAGGATTCTGAATCCTGATGACGTCAGAATTCAGAATCAATCATTTTTTCAATATTGGGCAATATGGGTATCAAATTGAAGGAAATTTTATGCTCAATAGCTTTGACGGAGTGAAAATATGCGAAAACTGGATTCTGGAATAATACAAAAATCGCATTCAAGAATTCTTGGATTTTGTACATTCTACAAACCTCGAAATCTTGTCGATTCTCATCGTCAAAGTTATTCAGATCGCAATTTGCTTTGATTTGACACCCATATTGCATTCCTTCTAAATTTTTGACGATTCTGAATCCAGATGACGTCAAGATTCAGAATTTTCTATTTTTTTCGATTATGGACAATATGGGTATCGAATCAAAGGAAATTTTATACTGAATAACTTTGACGATATGAAAAAGTCAAAAAATCAATTTCTGAAATATTTTTTCGCTTACTCCCATTAGTTCCAACTCTCAAAAACAGCAAGAACATTGTGCCAATTAACATTGCCCTCTTCTCGTTTTGGATACCAAAAAACACTATTAAAAGTTCCAAAAACGCCAAAATCAACATGAGAAAATGTTGAAAACCGAGGAATAGCATCACATAAGTGACTAATAGAATATTTATGAAGTTTGGTTTTTCTCCAAGAATAAATTTAGAAAACGGTAACATCAAACTAGCCAATATAGATAGGTACATGAAGAAGTGGAAGACTCGAAAATTCAAAAATTGAGACCATTGATTTTTCTTGATTTTCCATGCGTATAAACTCATGAAAACTGTCATAAAAAAGACCAAATGATAGGAATTTTGAGCTTCTTTAATTCCAGAGAACAATGGTTCTTGGAAAAATGAATCATTTGAATTGATTGCAGAAGAATTGGAATCGAGAATAGTCGAGTTATCTAACGTTGAATTTTTGGAATCCGAGATGATGTAGAGCCTCATTTTGTGAGAAGGGAAAACTTGAAAATGAAGTAAGGGGGCAAAAAATTTGTTATTTATTCGAAAAAAGCAGGTGAAGAACAAGAATTATATAGGAAAATGGCAGTATACGCAGAACAGGTGATTTGGAAGGCACCTGCCGATCAGGGTTACTGTAGTTTTAGATAATAAGGAATCAAAAATGATGGAACAAACGGATACAACGGTTGCGAAGTGTCCTGGTTGCCAAGTGTCCTACTGGTTGCCAAACGTCTCAGTTTTAAAACCTCGTATTTATGAAACGACTGGTTGCAAAACGTCCTAGTTGTTGCGAAACGTCCAGTTGGTTTCAAAATGTCCTAGTTAAAAAAACGACGTAGTTGCGAAAGGTTCTAAGTATAACGACCAGTTGTAAAATGTCCCAGAACGGTTGCGAAATATCATAGTTACAAAGTTATAGTTGCAAGTTATAGTTACAAGTAACGTCCTAGCGGTTGCGAAATGTCCTACCGGTTGGGAAGTGTTCTAGTGGTTGCCAAGTGTCCCGGTTATAAAACGACCGGTTGCGAAATGTCCTAGTTCCGAAATGTCCTAGTTACGAAACGTCATAGTCAATCTGTGCTACAGACGTTTTGCAACTGAGACATTTGGCAACTCGGATGTTTTGCAACTCGGACATTTCGACACTAAGAAATTTCGCAACCCGGACCTTTCGCAACTCGGACGTTACGCAAATATGTACAAAATTTTTGCAAGAAAAAAGTGGGCGGAGCTTAGAAAAAAAATTCCCCAAAAATTCAAAAACAAAACTCCGTGAATCCTCTTATGTGGATTTTCAGTTTCGAAAAAATTTGAAAAATAGAAAATAGCCAGTTTGAGTTTTAAAAAACTAAACATTGGAATCGCATCTCAAAATGAGAGGTCAGTTTTGAGGGAGGATTACTGTAGTTTTTGGTGTTGACGCATTTTTGGTGCTGACGCATTTCTAGTGCAATTACTAATATAGCGCTAACGAAGGTTTGCTGTTGACGCACTTCTCGAGCTGACGTAGATTCAGAGTTGACGCGTTTCTAGTGTTGACGCATTTCTCGTGCTGACGCATTTCTAGTGGTGTTGACGCGTTTTCTGCGTGGACGCATATTCAGTGCTGATGCGTTTCTCGTGCCGTTGACGCTTTCCTCGTGCTGAAATAGATTCAGTGTTGACGCATTTTTGGTGTTGGCGCGTTTTTAGTGCAGGTATTATTAACGTTAACGAAAGTTTGCTGTTGACGCACTCATCGTGCTGACGCATTTCTCGTGCTGACGCATTTCTAGTGCAGTTGCTAGTATAGCGCTAACGAAGGTTTGCTGTTGACGCACTTCTCGAGCTGACGTAGATTCAGAGTTGACGCGTTTCTAGTGTTGACGCATTTCGCGTGCTGACGCATTTCTAGTGGTGTTGACGCGTTTTCTGCGTGGACGCATATTCAGTGCTGATGCGTTTCTCGTGCCGCTGACGCTTTCCTCGTGCTGAAATAGATTCAGTGTTGACGCATTTTTGGTGTTGGCGCGTTTTTAGTGCAGGTATTATTAACGTTAACGAAAGTTTGCTGTTGACGCACTTATCGTGCTGACGCATTTCTCGTGCTGACGCGATTCTGGTGCAAACAAATCCCTTTCTTTTCCAGCCTTCCAAATCCTCCCGCTCCTCCTCGTCGGAGCCCTCGCCGAGCCCTTTCCCGAACCTTCAATCATGGATCGTTGGATCGCCAATAATGCAACATTCCAAGAGCAAATGGGTGTGCTCCGAGAGCTACGCGTGTATGTACAAAATTCCACTAACACTCGATTTCTGAACAACCTTCGCGAAGTGATCGAAAAAGGCAGTGAATACGTTCTCGAGGATGAGATTGTTGCTCAGGCACGGAAGAATCTTCAGGCGACTTATAAGGGCTCCGCGAGCCCTGAAGAAGTTTTGGACTTTGCCAATGTTTCGATAGAGTTTTTGAGAAAGGAGAACGTTTCGGATTCGGAAAAGTTCAAGTTTTTCAAAAAGTTTGAGGATAGAAATGACGATATGATTCAAATGAAGTGGATGTTGGAGATTGGATTCTATAAAAATGAGTTCTCCCAGGAGCTCATGGACTCGATAGGAGTGAAATTTCAAGTCAATACCGTACCTATTATTGATAGAATGATCGAAAGCCCAGTGAAGGATACGGAAAAGATTGCAATTTTCTTTGAAATGAATTCTCTTATCGGCTACGCGTCCAGCTTCTACTACAACATAAATCTACTGCTCCGGCAGAATCAAACCTATGCCAACATGCACGAAATAGGTATAGAAGCTGGAAAGAATCTGCTCAAGCTATACACCGGGTCGGAGAATCCCAAGAATTTTTTGGATTTTGTGGACATTTGTGTGGATTTTATCATGAAACAAAAGCCAACTACTTCCTGGGCGTGGCTTTTCTTCCATGGAGCAGTTAGGAGAATGAAGGATGGAAAAAGTTTGAAGGATTTGAAGGTGGAATTGAAGGAGGGGACGTGGAAGCTACCGGAAGAGGTTTTGGAGGCGTTGGGAGTGGAGAAATTGAGTGGTAAGGATTCGGAAAAGTTTTCTTTTTTTCGAGTCAAAAAAACTCGCTTCAGAATCATTTTTTGTGAATTGAGAATATGTTTTTTGGATTTCTCGTGGTCTTTTTAGTCTGAAAAGTTGAAGTCTGAAAAAAAATTCGGACAAAAAATTGAAAAAAAAAATGAAAAAAATTTTTGACTGAAAATTTTCATTTTTCATTATTCTATTAAAATTTTTTTTGTCAGATTTTGATTGTTCTATGCTGAATAATGCATGAAAAATGTGAAAAATTTGGTTTAAAGTTTGTTGAAAAAAATTTTGGCCCAAATTCGACAATTTTTCAATTTTTGCAAAAATTTCAAGTCTGAATAATTTACTTAAATTAATTTTAAATTATTTTTTAGCCCCCATTGAAGTTCCGGAGGATGAAGATGAGGAAGCGACCTCTCCTGAACCCTACGATCCCTCCTGGACCCTATTAGGTGAGTAAATTATTTTTTTTGTTGGTAAATTTTAACGAAACATTTTGCAGATGAAGATACGAAGGCCCCGGTCCCAGACGATGAGGCCCCGGTCCCATACGATCGTATGTTTTTTTTTGAATTTTGGTCAACAATTTTTCTCTCAGGTTGTCATGATATTCTACTAATTAGGACATGAGAAACCCAAACAACTGAGTTTAATTTCCTGAAATCAATTTTGAAGCCAGATATGGGCTGAAAAAAAAGGCTCCGCGGCGTTTCGAAAGATGACGTTTCGAAAGTGTGACGCTTCGGAAGTGTGACATTTCGAAAGTGTGTTGTTTCGAAGGCAAAACGTTGCACTCGTGAAATATCGCACTTTCGAAATGTCACACTTGCGAAACGTCACACTTTCGAAACGTCATACTTTCGAAACGTCATACTATCGAAATGTCGCGGAGCCGAAAAAAATGCCGTTGGTCTGAACAAAAAAGGGACTTTTTAAAATTGAGCACAACCTTTTTTTTTGGCTCAAAATCATTTTTGTAATTCGAAACTAATTTTTTTGGATTTCTCGTAGTCTGTTTAGTCCTAAAGAATCAAATTTAGTTACGCCGATTTTTTTTCAAAAAAAAATTTTCAACTCATAAAAATTAATTTTTAAATTTTTTTAGCTGATGACGGAGCACAAGAGAAAATGCCCACAATTGCACCAGATCATTACGATGGTAAGTACAGTACTATTTGTTTTGGAAATTTTAGCCAGATAATTTTCAGATTGGGTTGACGACACTACTCCATTCTATTGTATGTTTTTTTTTGGCCGGAAATTTGAAAAATTGAAATTTCTATTTCAGCCGACGTCGATGGCCTCTTCATCAGGAATCATTGAGAACAAGCATTGAGAAAATAAATGGTTTTTAAAAAATTGTTTTTGAATTTTGAATTTTTTTCCACCCGAAAATTTCCATGAGCGCCCTCCTCTCCCCCTCTCGACCTCTCGCCACCCCCTCCTTCTTGTACGCCCTCCCCCTCCTCCTGCGCCAGTGGCCTCCTTAGCTCAGTTGGTAGAGCGTGAGACTTTTAATCTTAAGGTCAGGGGTTCGAGTCCCCTAGGTGGCTGAATGTTTTTTATTCTTTTTTGGACTATTTCGAGACTTTTTGGATCAAAAACATAGAATTTTCATGAAAATTTTATTATTACAAGACTGTTTTATTCAATAAAAAGCTTTCTTCTAAGAAGACACGATCTGGTTCCGAACTCCTCGTCAAACTGTCGAATCGCCTGGTACACATTCCATGTGTCGTAGTTGCCCTCGGCGCGGGTTACGGTAAGAATACAATCCTCTCGAGTGAATTCTTCGGTCATTAGTGCTTGCATGAAGTATCTTCTTTCCATGGTGACAGAGTGGTACGTTTGAACGAAATTTTCCAAGGCGTTCAATTGGGGCTCAGTGAAATTTAGGGGGCCCAACTTTTCGTCTATTTTGGATTTCAAGTCTTCCAGATCGGTTACAGAACGTTCATCGAAACCATTGACCAAATTTAAAAGATCAAATAGTTGAAACTCGAGCAACTTTTGCCTCAAATTTTCCATCTCAAAAAAGTCCAATTTTTTGAACTCTTCCGCCAAATCCATGACCATCTTAACATCCAAATTCTGAATTCTTCCCAACGCCTTCAAGTACTCCGTATCATCTTTATAAAAGTGGTCATAGTGGAAGAGCCATTTGAATCCATGCTCCAGATGCTCCTTGCCTTCTGAAGACACACCGAATTCTTTGAGAATTCCCAAGGCAAATTTGAGTTTCTGGGTATCGTTGTTTTGGAAAATTTCGTAGAAAGAGCCATTCTGAAGGACTTTGTGAGCTTTGATGAAGTCGTCAATGGTGTGGAGGTCTGAAAAAAGATACAGTAATCCCTAGAAATATACCGTAATCCTGAAAAAAGTACCGTAACTTATGGGGAGGTACAGTAACCCTTAGGAATGTACAGAAATCCCTAGGAATCTACAGTAATCTTTAGGAATTCACAGTAATTTTTGGGAAGCTACAGTAATCTTTAGGAAGCTACAGTAATTCCTAGAAAAATATTGTAATTCTGAAAAAAGTACCGTAATCTCTAGAAAGGTACAGTAACCCAAGGAATCCCCAGTAACCTTTAAGAGTCTACAGTAATCTCAAAAAGGTACAGTAATCCTAGGGATCTACAGTAATTCATAGGAAAGTACAGTAATCCTGTAAAAAAGTACAGTAATCTTTAAGACTCCACAGTAATTTTTGGAAGGTACGGTAACTTTTCTGAATCTACAGTAATCTCTAGAAAAATACGGTAGTCCCCGGGAAGATACAGTAATCCATAGGAAGCTACAGTAGTCTCTAAGAAAGTAAGTAATCCTTAGGAATCTACAGTAATCCCTAGAAAGATACCGCAATCCTGAAAAAAAGTACCGAAATCTATAGAAAGGTACAGCAATCCCTAAGAATATAGAAAAATCCACAGTAATCCTAAGAAGAGTACAGTAATCCGTAAAACCCCATAGTAATCTGTACAGTAATCCCCAAGAACCAAGGAAGTACAGCAATACCTAGGATTCTACAGTAAACCCAGAATGGTACAGTAACACTAGAACACTATAGTATTATCGAAACATCCCAAGTTTCATCGCGCTCCATTGCGGACTTGGGGAAATTCAAAATTTTTAGGTTTCCCGCTCACTTTTTTCTCATGTAGGTCACGTCAAATATAAAAACTTTGTTAATTTTGCGGTTTCGACGTGACCTACAAGAGAAACAAGTGAGCGGGAAACCTGAAAATTTTGAATTTCCCCAAGTTCGCAATGGAGCGCGATGAAACTTGGGATGTTTCGATAATAATTCCTAGGAATCCCTAGGAATCCACAGTAATTCTTTGGAAGGTACCGTAATCATCGGCAATGTACAGTAATCCCTAGATAGCTACAGTAATCTTTATGGGTTTACTACAGTAATCCCTGCGATGATACAGTAACCCTTAGAATCCTACAGTAATCCCCCCAAAAACCCACTTTCCATATTCCAAAACTCCGGAAGCGGTGGTGGTGTTGGTGGTCTTACTGTAGTTGTCTCCTCAGGACCCTCTTCCTTTTTTCCCTCCACTTCCAACGCCTCCAAAACTTGTTCGGGAAGCTTCCAGACGCCTTCCTCCAAGTACACTTTCAACTGTGCCATACTGTATCCCTCCTTCATATAATCCACGGCTCCATTGAAGAATAACCACTTCCATGAGTCCTCTGGGTCCTCTTTCATCAAAAATTCCACACAAATTTGCAGAAAATCAAGAACTTTCTGGGGATACTCAGATGTGGCTCGGATTTGGACCAGGTTGGCAACTGCTTCCATGGATCTGAAAAATATGCTTTAAAAAGGTACAGTAATCCCTAAGAAAAAAGGTACAGTAATCCCTAGGAAAAAGCACAGTAATCCCTGGGAAAAAAGGTACAGTAATTCCTAGGTTTCTACAGTAATCCCTAGGAATCCAGAGTAAAACTTTGGAAAGTACAGTAACCTTTTAAAAAAGTACAGTAACCCTGAGGGATTTACAGTAATCCTTGCGAAAGTACAGTGATCCCTAAAAAGGTACAGTAACCTATAGAGATCTGCACTAATCCCTAGGGAAGCACAGTAATCCATAGAAAAGTACAGTAACCCTCAGAGATCAGCTGTAATGTTTGGGAAGGGACAGTGACCCGTAGAGTCCTACAGTAATCCAAAAAAGTACAGTAACCCTTAGTGATCCCCAGTAATCATTGGGAGAGTACAGTTGTCCATAAAAAGTACCGTAATCTTTGAGAAGATACAGTAATCCATAAAAAATACAGTAACTGGAAGGTACAGTAATTCATGAAAAGTACAGTAACCCTTAGAGATTTACAGTAATCCTAGGGAAGGTACAGTAATCCGTGAAAAAGTACAGTAATCCCTAGGAAAACAGTACAGTAATCCTTAGGGATCTACAGTAATCCTTGGGCAGATACAGTAACCCTTATGAACCGAAAGTAATCCCTAGGAAGGTACAGTAACCCTTAGAGATCCTAGGAAGGTACAGTAATCCATTAAAGGGGGCGTAACATAATTATTTTTTTGTTGATATTTTTATACGGTTCGACGCAGAATTTTTGTGAGAACAATAAAGTCTCTTGGAGCATAGTCTAAAAATGCCTAGTTTTTGATTTATAAGCCAAAAACAGGCCGAAAATTAGTACTGAGCGAGTGCAGAATTGCCACGTGGCTGAATCTGCACTCGCTCAGTACTAATTTTTGGCCTGTTTTTGGCTTATAAATCAAAAACTAGGCATTTTTAGACTATGCTCCAAGAGAATTTATTGTTCTCACAAAAATTCTGCGTCGAACCGTATAAAAATATCAACAAAAAAAAAATAATTATGTTACGCCTCCTTTAAAAAGTACAGTAATCCCTAGGAATCCACAGTTCAATTATTATCGACGTTTTGCAACTAGGACATTTCGCAACCGGTCATTTCGCAATTTTTTTTCCTAGAATTGCCGCGGTTGCGAAACGTCCGGTTGCCAAACGTCCTGGTTGCGAAAAGACCTGTTTGCGAAACATCATACTGTTTTGCAACTAGACGTTTCGCAACTAGGACATTTTGTAACCAAGACATTTCGCAACTATTTGACCTAGCAGCGGTTGCGAAATATCATGGTTGCTTAACGTCCCAGTTCCAAAACGTCCTTAACACCTACCGTAACCCTCCGATTTCCTTCTCATCCTCATACTCATCTCCTTGCCGAACCACCTCCAAAAGATTCTCCTTGAAAGCAGTATCCGGTGCAAAATTGATAAGAGTTTTCAGCTGAGCGAAAATCTCCTTCTTCTCCAGCTCCTTGGCTCCATTTTGAGCCATTCTATGGATTATTGGACCCCCAACAAATTCATCCATATCCACGTGGATCCCCAAAGCATTGAGAACCTCTTCCGGAAGTATCCACTTGCCAGTCTCCAGAAGTTTCTTCAATTCCGAAAATTTATAAGACTCGGATTCATAGAAGAATTCATAAGTATCGATTTGATCCTCAAATTTCGCGATGAAATTCAAGCAAATTCTCAAAAAATCCATAAATTCTTCCGGATTTTTCGAGGCCTCTCGTAGGTTCCTAAGAGGAGTTATTCCTAATGTAGGTACTTTTCCATCTTCAGGAAGGCTAACGTATTCCAGAAGACCTTTCACGGGTGATTTGACTTCTATCATCGACTTCAGTGCAAAGAATATCTCGATTTTTTCCGCTTCCGTGGCTCCATTTTGAGCCATTTGGTCGATAATCGATGTGGCAGTGGATAGTGCGATTAGGAGGGTGAAGGCGGAGATGGGGAGTGCTGAAAGTTGCGAAACGTTCTGGTTGCGAAATGCCCTAGTTGCGAAATTGCCAGTTGCGAAATGTCCTAGTTGCGAAATGTCCTAGTTGCGAAATGTCCTAGTTGCCAAATGACCTAGTTGCGAAACGTCCTGGTTGCGAAATTTCCTCGTTGCGAAAATACCTAGTTGCGAAATGTCCTAGTTGCGAAATGTCCCAGTTGCAAAACGTTCTAGTTGCGAAATGTCCTAGTTGCGAAATGTCCTAGTTGCGAAATGGCTGATTGCGAAATGTCCTAGTTGCGAAATGACCACAGTTGCGAAATGACCTAGTTGCGAAATGTCCCAGTTGCGAAATGTCCCAGTTGCGGAATGTCTTAGTTGCGAAATGTCCTAGTTGCTAAATGTCCTAGTTGCCAAATGACCTAGTTGCGAAACGTCCTAGCTGCCAAATGTCCTGGTTGCGAAATGACCTAATTGCGAAATGTCCTAGTTGCGAAATGTCCTAGTTGCGAAATGTCCAAGTTGCGAAGTGTCATAGTTGCGAAACGTCTTACCTCTCATTTTGAGATGCTATTCCAATCGGATGAGTCCAATCTCGTGACGGGAGAATAACTCAAACTGATTTCCTTTTTTTTTGGATTTTCAAAATCCAAAAATCTAGTGGAAAAGGAGGGGGGGGGGGGGGACACGTGAGACTTTTATGAAAAATCAAAATTTAAAAAAAACTAGGACAGGTTCAAACCCTGTTGCAGAAAGCCAGAGTTATAGAACGTTCCAGTTGCAGAATGTCCTGGTTGCGAAATGACCCAGTTGTAAAACATCTGAGTTGCGAAACGTCCCAGTTGTAAATGGACCCGGTTTCAAAATTTTATAATTTCGAATTGGAAGACTTAGTTACAGAACGTCCCAGTTGCGAAATTTCCTGGTTACAAAATACCTCAGTTATGAAATTTCCTAGTTGCCAATTGTCCTAGTTGCAAAAAAAACGAAGTGGCGAAGTGTCCGGTTGCGGAACGTCTTAGTATTGAAAAATCCTGGTTGCGAAACGTCCTAGTTGCCAAATGAAGGTTTCCCAAACTTTCTTGTAAAGGATCTAAGTTTCAAAGTTTTTTGGTTGCAAAATAGCTGGTTGCGAAATGGCTTGTTCGTAAACGTCCTAGTCACAAAACACCCCAGTTGTGAGATATCCTAGTTGCAAAATGGAAAATATGGAAGTTTCGGATCATCCCAGTTGCAAAATGGCACGGTTGCAAAGTGTCGCAGTTACGAAATGTCCTGGTTGCAATACGTCCTAGTTGTGAAACGGCCGGTTTCCTAACGTCCAAGTTGCGAATCGTCTCAGTTGCCAATAGCCTTAGTTGCAAAACAGCAAAGTTGCGAAACGTCGTAGTTGCGAAATGGGGGCTCCACAAACTTTCTTGTAAAGTATCTTAGTGTCAAAGTTTTTTTGTTGCAAAATAGCTGGTTGCGAAACTCTCGGTTACAAAAGGCTCTAGTTGCAAATCGTCCTAGTTGCCAAGTGTCCTAGATGCAAAAAACCCGGTTGCAGAGCGTCTTTTCTAGTTTCGAATCGCTTTGTCATGTGAACTCATAAAAAAAAAATATACTTCTTTCAATGTCTTCCTCCTCCCCCCTCCTTCTTCATTCATTTCAAAACCGACTCTTCCAGGTAACCCTCCTCCGGAGGAAACGAGAGAAATGTGTTATCACCTCTCCCTCCATATCATAAATATTTTCTCTAAATCTCTTTCTCTTTCCCTCCAAAAAATATTCCAACACACATACTCCTCTCTCCTCTCGTCACCTAACACTCCAGGACAATTCTGTTATTATTACTACCCCTTTGTTTCTATAATTATTACTATTATTAGATTCTGGAATTTAGTTATCTATTTTTGAACAGAAAATAGTGTAAGGAATATGGAGACAACTGCACTAATCGAGCAAGGATTGGAGGAAGAAGAGGTAATTTTTGAAAAGTTTAAAGTTTTGTGAAACCTGTAATAGAAGGGCCCTCTCAAAACAGAAATCGAGGTTTCAAGTAATCGAAAAATCCAGAATTTCTGATCCTTTAAACTGGAAAGTCTGAGGATCTAAAAATCCAAGAATCCTAATTCCCAAAACCGCAATTTCAGAATCTCACTATTTTTCTCTGGAAATCTACAGTAGTCCTCGTAAATCCACAAAAAACCCTCGTTGCCAGACACTTGAAATCTCTAAAAAACGTGGGGATCCCTGTAAAACTTTCTGAGATCTACAGTATACAGAAACTTCGAAGATAGAGACGAAAAGGTGCACGAAACTCAAAAAGTCCAAAATCAAATTGTTCATCAAATTTCATTTCATTTGGTAAAAGTTTCACACTTCTAGCTCCTCTCGTTCCCGAGATACATTGCTTCAAAGTTCGACGAGCGAGAAAGTATGGGGAAGGGAGAGGCGCAGACACCTCTCGTCGTCTGTACCCTCCCTCTTCCCTGCGCTGTCTCGCCCCAATCTTCGAAGAGGCGTATCTTGGCTTCTAGATGAGCTAGAGAGATGACCCTTTTACCAATTTCTTTAGAATTCAATTTTCAATAAAATGATATTAATCTCATTCGGCTAGCTTTTTTAGAAGCCGAGATATAGTGCTCGAAAAATTGAAAAAAGAGTGCAGACACCCAAAATGTTTAAAATCAAATTCTCCATGAAATTTCTCGCAATTTGGTAAAACTTTCACTCTTCTAGCTCCCCTCGTTCCCGAGATACATCGCTTCAAAGTTCAACGAGCGAGAAAGTGTGGGGAAGGGAGAGGCGCAGACACCTCTCGTCGTCTGTACCCTCCTCCTTCCTCACGCTATTTCGCTCATCAAACTTTGAAGCGATGTATCTCGGGAACGAGAGGAGCTAGAAACATGAAAATAAGCGCAAGATGTAGGAAATCAAAATTTTTATAAAGTTTCATACAGTTTGTGAAAAGTTTTATTGTTAGAAGTCTACAGTATCCCAAAAATTGCAACTAGACTTTCGATACGATTCTAAAGTCCAAATTCTTCAGAAATCTCAAAAATCCCCAACACCAAAACCAATTCCTTAGACACTCCCCTCCCTTTTAAGTTTTTTTCCCTCTATTTTTTCTTGAGTGGTTTTTCCTATTCGTGCCGCCTCCTTCATGAATTATTCAACTTTTTCTTTCACTCTTTTTCTCTCTTTTCCTCTCCTTTTAGCTCACTTTTTAGCACATTTAGTGTAGCACACAGATTTTTCAATTTTCTCCAACAATTTTTATTTTATGGTCGTGTTTATTGGATAGACACTCGAATATTCCTTGAGAGAGTAGATGTTGTAGACATTGGATGTGAGCTTGGGAAAGGTTTTATTAGTTTTTTTCGGGTCCCCTGGGGTTTCTTAGAACTCATGTCTTGGAGAATATGTATTATTCTGTTTTTTGTGGATTTTTCGTGGAATTGAAGATTGAAAAAGTATGAAATTTTGAAATTTATACCGTTAGCTATCAAGGAGTAAGAAGTTTCTAAAATTCAACAATCCTGAATTTAAGTATCTAAGATTGGGGAATTCTTGAAATTTGGATTTTTGATTATGAGATGATTCTAAGACTTATGAAGGCTTCTAAAGATTCTGAAGACTTTTTGATAGTCTCGAAAGCTTTTTTCCAGATAATTTTGACGGCGTCTGAGTTTTTTTCAAACAAAAAAATATTCTGAGGTTCCAAGGAACTGAGATCTTGAGTTTCTAGGAGCTCTCGAAATTCTATAATTCGTAGATTCTATAATTTTCTTATATTCCGATTTCGGGAAGTTCTTAAATTCTTAGATTCTTACCCGCTATTTTAAATTTTGGTTTTTACCAAAATTTCCCTTTCCAAAATCGGAAAAAAAACTTCAATTTTTTTGGACTCCAGAAATTTTAAGCTTTTCAATAATTTATAGAAACTTTTTTGGTCTAAATTCTCATTTTGGAAATCATTAGACACTGAAATTTGGTATAAGAGACTCTAGAAGTCGAGAAAACTCTGAAATCGAGAAAAAAATCAGGAATCTGAAACCTTTAGATTCTGATTCTTCATCAGTCTCAATTCATTGCATAGAAATTTGAATTTCAAAATTTCAAATTCGACTTTCAAAATTTCAAGTTTAAATTTTAATTTTCAAGTTCAAATTTCAAATTTTCAAGTTCAAATTTTCAAAGTCAGGGTTCACATTTTCGAAGTTAATGTCTTTTTATAGTAGGATTACAGTCATTTTTTTCATTTTCTCAAATGATGGTCCCAATTCCATTATTTACGAAAATAACAATATTTTCGCACAAAAATCGTTAAAACGCGAGAAAATCGATTTTCGAAACGCCAACTTACATTTTTTCTAACCTATTTCAATGAATGTAGAATTTTTTGCTGATTCGAATGCACCTAATATCGCCGCTCAAAACGCAAAAGAAACATTTTTTTAAACGAATTTTCAATTGTCGCGCTCACCGCTGGCGACTTAAATTTGCTGTCGCGCTCGCCGCTGCCTGCTCATACGTTTTCAGCGGGCGGCGCGACAATTGAAAATTTGTTAATAAAAGCTTTTCTAGAGTGTTTTGAGCAGCGATGTTAGGTGCATTCGAATCAGCGAAAAATTCTACATTCATTGAAATAAGGTAGAAAAAATGTAAGTTGGCGTTTTGAAAATCGATTTTCTCGAGTTTTAACGATTTATGTGCAAAAATATTGTTATTTTAGTAAATAATGGAATTGGGACGATCATTTGAGAAAAAAAAAACTGTAATCCTTCTTTAAAGTTATCCAACTTCAAATATTTTTTTTCAAATTTCTAGAAATTTTCACTTCTCTAAATATAATTCTAGGCTTCCTTCTTCCGTCCTCTCGTTCCAATTCCCTTGTCTTTTCGAGAAATCTGACACATTCTCCCTTTTTTCTTCTTTTTTCCATCCGTCAACTAGTCACTACGTTAATTGTTGTACTCCTTTCTTCTTCTTTTTTTGCTACATGTAGCAAAAAAAAAAAGAAAAGTGAGAACACATTGAAGGACAACGTAGAAGCTTCTTCTCTGCGTTGAAAGTGGATAATTATTGATGTTTTTTCTTTCCTTTTTCTCTATTTTCTTATGTGCCATTTCCATGGTTTTGAGCATTTTCAAAGAGCTTCTTTAGGGCTTCATAAGTGACATCGTTTGGGGTTTTTGAATTTTGGAAAATTCTGTCATAGGAATCCAAGCTCTTGAAATTCAGAAGACTAGGATTCTAGATAGTGAGATTTAGCGGGCCCTAGATTTTTCCGTTTTGATCCAAATTTTCTAACTTTTAGCGCGAAAAACTTCTAAATTCAAAATTTCTGATCCTGACCAATAGAATCTTCGGAATTTCCTCGGCCTAAAAATAAAAGCGCGCGAAAAAGAAGCTTAGTTTTTGATTCGCCGCAAATGTGTAATCAATCATCATCTCATCAAACATATTGATCAAAAAAGAAATCAAAATAGTGTGGAAAAATGAGAGATTTAGAGAAAGAAAAATGGACAAGCAGGTGAAAGTTTTCGCGCGTTTCGTTTCGTTTTGTCTGTGGTTGAAAAGAGGGAAGGATACTTTTGATTTGATTTCCTCAGAGATTTTTAGATTCTCAAATTGTAAAATAGTACAAATTTTTGAACCTAAAAACTTGGAATCTTTTGTGATTTGAATCTGAGAATCTAAGAATCTAAGAATCTAAGAATCTAAGAATCTAAGAATCTAAGAATCTAAGAATCTAAGAATCTAAGAATCTAAGAATCTAAGAATCTAAGAATCTAAGAATCTAAGAATCTAAGAATCTAAGAATCTAAGAATCTAAGAATCTAAGAATCTAAGAATCTAAGAATCTAAGAATCTAAGAATCTAAGAATCTAAGAATCTAAGAATCTAAGAATCTAAGAATCTAAGAATCTAAGAATCTAAGAATCTAAGAATCTAAGAATCTAAGAATCTAAGAATCTAAGAATCTAAGAATCTAAGAATCTAAGAATCTAAGAATCTAAGAATCTAAGAATCTAAGAATCTAAGAATCTAAGAATCTAAGAATCTAAGAATCTAAGAATCTAAGAATCTAAGAATCTAAGAATCTAAGAATCTAAGAATCTAAGAATCTAAGAATCTAAGAATCTAAGAATCTAAGAATCTAAGAATCGAAGAATCTAAGAATCGAAGAATCTAAGAATCTAAGAATCTAAGAATCTAAGAATCTAAGAATCTAAGAATCTAAGAATCTAAGAATCTAAGAATCTAAGAATCTAAGAATCTAAGAATCTAAGAATCTAAGAATCTAAGAATCTAAGAATCTAAGAATCTAAGAATCTAAGAATCTAAGAATCTAAGAATCTAAGAATCTAAGAATCTAAGAATCTAAGAATCTAAGAATCTAAGAATCTAAGAATCTAAGAATCTAAGAATCTAAGAATCTAAGAATCTAAGAATCTAAGAATCTAAGAATCTAAGAATCTAAGAATCTAAGAATCTAAGAATCTAAGAATCTAAGAATCTAAGAATCTAAGAATCTAAGAATCGAAGAATCTAAGAATCGAAGAATCTAAGAATCTAAGAATCTAAGAATCTAAGAATCTAAGAATATAAGAATCTAAGAATCTAAGAATCTAAGAATCTAAGAATCTAAGAATCTAAGAATCTAAGAATCTAAGAATCTAAGAATCTAAGAATCTAAGAATCTAAGAATCGAAGAATCTAAGAATCTAAGAATCGAAGAATCTAAGAATCTAAGAATCTAAGAATCTAAGAATCTAAGAATCTAAGAATCTAAGAATCTAAGAATCTAAGAATCTAAGAATCTAAGAATCTAAGAATCTAAGAATCTAAGAATCTAAGAATCTAAGAATCTAAGAATCTAAGAATCTAAGAATCTAAGAATCTAAGAATCTAAGAATCTAAGAATCTAAGAATCTAAGAATCTAAGAATCTAAGAATCTAAGAATCTAAGAATCTAAGAATCTAAGAATCTAAGAATCTAAGAATCTAAGAATCTAAGAATCTAAGAATCTAAGAATCTAAGAATCTAAGAATCTAAGAATCTAAGAATCTAAGAATCTAAGAATCTAAGAATCTAAGAATCTAAGAATCTAAGAATCTAAGAATCTAAGAATCTAAGAATCTAAGAATCTAAGAATCTAAGAATCGAAGAATCGAAGAATCTAAGAATATAAGAATCGAAGAATCTAAGAATCTAAGAATCTAAGAATCTAAGAATCTAAGAATCTAAGAATCTAAGAATCTAAGAATCTAAGAATCTAAGAATCTAAGAATCTAAGAATCTAAGAATCTAAGAATCTAAGAATCTAAGAATCTAAGAATCTAAGAATCTAAGAATCTAAGAATCGAAGAATCTAAGAATCTAAGAATCTAAGAATCTAAGAATCGAAGAATCTAAGAATCGAAGAATCTAAGAATCTAAGAATCTAAGAATCTAAGAATCTAAGAATCTAAGAATCGAAGAATCTAAGAATCTAAGAATCTAAGAATCTAAGAATCTAAGAATCGAAGAATCTAAGAATCTAAGAATCTAAGAATCTAAGAATCTAAGAATCTAAGAATCTAAGAATCTAAGAATCTAAGAATCTAAGAATCTAAGAATCTAAGAATCTAAGAATCTAAGAATCTAAGAATCTAAGAATCTAAGAATCTAAGAATCTAAGAATCTAAGAATCTAAGAATCTAAGAATCTAAGAATCTAAGAATCTAAGAATCTAAGAATCTAAGAATCTAAGAATCTAAGAATCTAAGAATCTAAGAATCTAAGAATCTAAGAATCTAAGAATCTAAGAATCTAAGAATCTAAGAATCTAAGAATCTAAGAATCTAAGAATCTAAGAATCTAAGAATCTAAGAATCTAAGAATCTAAGAATCTAAGAATCTAAGAATCTAAGAATCTAAGAATCTAAGAATCTAAGAATCTAAGAATCTAAGAATCTAAGAATCTAAGAATCTAAGAATCTAAGAATCGAAGAATCGAAGAATCTAAGAATATAAGAATCGAAGAATCTAAGAATCTAAGAATCTAAGAATCTAAGAATCTAAGAATCTAAGAATCTAAGAATCTAAGAATCTAAGAATCTAAGAATCTAAGAATCTAAGAATCTAAGAATCTAAGAATCTAAGAATCTAAGAATCTAAGAATCGAAGAATCTAAGAATCTAAGAATCTAAGAATCTAAGAATCGAAGAATCTAAGAATCGAAGAATCTAAGAATCTAAGAATCTAAGAATCTAAGAATCTAAGAATCTAAGAATCTAAGAATCTAAGAATCGAAGAATCTAAGAATCTAAGAATCGAAGAATCTAAGAATCTAAGAATCTAAGAATCTAAGAATCTAAGAATCTAAGAATCTAAGAATCTAAGAATCTAAGAATCTAAGAATCTAAGAATCTAAGAATCTAAGAATCTAAGAATCTAAGAATCTAAGAATCTAAGAATCTAAGAATCTAAGAATCTAAGAATCTAAGAATCTAAGAATCTAAGAATCTAAGAATCTAAGAATCTAAGAATCTAAGAATCTAAGAATCTAAGAATCTAAGAATCTAAGAATCTAAGAATCTAAGAATCTAAGAATCTAAGAATCTAAGAATCTAAGAATCTAAGAATCTAAGAATCTAAGAATCTAAGAATCTAAGAATCTAAGAATCTAAGAATCTAAGAATCTAAGAATCTAAGAATCTAAGAATCTAAGAATCTAAGAATCTAAGAATCTAAGAATCTAAGAATCTAAGAATCTAAGAATCTAAGAATCTAAGAATCTAAGAATCTAAGAATCTAAGAATCTAAGAATCTAAGAATCTAAGAATCTAAGAATCTAAGAATCTAAGAATCTAAGAATCTAAGAATCTAAGAATCTAAGAATCTAAGAATCTAAGAATCTAAGAATCTAAGAATCTAAGAATCTAAGAATCTAAGAATCTAAGAATCTAAGAATCTAAGAATCTAAGAATCTAAGAATCTAAGAATCTAAGAATCTAAGAATCTAAGAATCTAAGAATCTAAGAATCTAAGAATCTAAGAATCTAAGAATCTAAGAATCTAAGAATCTAAGAATCGAAGAATCGAAGAATCTAAGAATATAAGAATCGAAGAATCTAAGAATCTAAGAATCTAAGAATCTAAGAATCTAAGAATCTAAGAATCTAAGAATCTAAGAATCTAAGAATCTAAGAATCTAAGAATCTAAGAATCTAAGAATCTAAGAATCTAAGAATCTAAGAATCGAAGAATCTAAGAATCTAAGAATCTAAGAATCTAAGAATCGAAGAATCTAAGAATCTAAGAATCTAAGAATCTAAGAATCTAAGAATCTAAGAATCTAAGAATCTAAGAATCTAAGAATCTAAGAATCTAAGAATCTAAGAATCTAAGAATCTAAGAATCTAAGAATCTAAGAATCGAAGAATCTAAGAATCTAAGAATCTAAGAATCTAAGAATCTAAGAATCTAAGAATCTAAGAATCTAAGAATCTAAGAATCTAAGAATCTAAGAATCTAAGAATCTAAGAATCTAAGAATCTAAGAATCTAAGAATCTAAGAATCTAAGAATCTAAGAATCTAAGAATCTAAGAATCTAAGAATCTAAGAATCTAAGAATCTAAGAATCTAAGAATCTAAGAATCTAAGAATCTAAGAATCTAAGAATCTAAGAATCTAAGAATCTAAGAATCTAAGAATCTAAGAATCTAAGAATCTAAGAATCTAAGAATCTAAGAATCTAAGAATCTAAGAATCTAAGAATCTAAGAATCTAAGAATCTAAGAATCTAAGAATCTAAGAATCTAAGAATCTAAGAATCTAAGAATCTAAGAATCTAAGAATCTAAGAATCTAAGAATCTAAGAATCTAAGAATCTAAGAATCTAAGAATCTAAGAATCTAAGAATCTAAGAATCTAAGAATCTAAGAATCTAAGAATCTAAGAATCTAAGAATCTAAGAATCTAAGAATCTAAGAATCTAAGAATCTAAGAATCTAAGAATCTAAGAATCTAAGAATCTAAGAATCTAAGAATCTAAGAATCTAAGAATCTAAGAATCTAAGAATCTAAGAATCTAAGAATCTAAGAATCTAAGAATCTAAGAATCTAAGAATCTAAGAATCTAAGAATCTAAGAATCTAACAATTCTTCAGTTTTTAAACCTCGAAATCTCGGAATGTCTTGATTTTTCGGTCTCCAAACCTAGAATCTCAATTTTTTTTCATTTTTGATTATTGCTTTCAAAAACATTAACTTTCTCCGTAATTCTACACAAAAAACTCCACCCAAAAACTTTGTATTCTTGTCCATACACAAAAAAAAAAGAAAACAAAAATTTATTCAATTTCTTCGTCCCGTTATCCATCTCAACTTTTTTTTCTCTCCATTCCAAAATCTATCTCTTTTTCTCTCTGCGTCTCTCGAAATTTCATACTCTCTTCTGACTTTTTAAAAAAGAGAAAAGGGTTTGTCAATTTTATGTTGTTGGGGGAAGAAAGGTACAGAGATAGAGAGTGTCGAAAACTTGTTTCATGTCTTTTTCTCTGGTGCTCTCTCATTTTTACACACTCTCTCGTTTCACTTTTTTAAATTTGTCACACAGGTGTAGTATAATAGTAATGATGATCTGAAGTGACGATTTTTGGTGACACTATTTTTGGGAAATATTTGAATTTCAAATTTTTCTGGAAATTCTAGATTTTTGAGAACTGCACTTTAGTGTGAAGAAAATTTAAGAGTTTTGAGTATTATAGATTTTGAAACTTCTAGATTTTCAATTTTGATATTCTAATGGATTCTTAGATTCAAAAATTTTCATGCCTCTGAAAATTTGGCTCCGCGACGTTTCGAAAGATGACGTTTCGAAAGTGTGACGTTTCGAAAGTGCGACATTTCGAAAGTGCGATATTTCACAATTGCAACGTTTTTCTTCTGAAAAACCACACATTCGAAATGTCACACATTCGAAATGTCACACTTGCGAAACGTCACTATTTCGAAACGTCATACTTTCGAAACGTCACACTTGCGAAACGTCTTACTTTTGAAACGTCACACTTTCGAAACGTCGCGGAGCCGAAAATTTCTGATTTTGCCAATGGATTCTAAGATTATGAATTTAAAAAAAAAATTTTGATTCTGAATTTCTTAGCTTCAAAAAATGGAGAATTCTGAAGTTTGAGAGAATATGAGACTTTTTTAGGATTTCAAAGTAGAAAATTTCATGATTTGGGAGAATCTGAAATTCTGAAATATTTTTTCTGAAATTGAAATCATGAAATTCTGAGATTCTGAAATGCTGGGGTCCTGAATATCTGAAATTTTGAAATTTTAAGATTCTAAAATCTGATTTTTTTTCAAAAATTCGATTTCTGAAATTCTAAATTTCTGAAGATCTGTAGTTTTGAAAATTGTGCAGTTCTAACATTCTAATATCTGATTTTTTAAAATTTTCTGAAATTCTACGATTCTAAGATCCAGAGATTCTGAAATCCTGGAACTTTGAAATGTTTATATTTAATTTTTTTTAAGTATCGATTTTTGAAATTCTGAACTTCAGAATCTGAAATTTCAAAATTCTGAAAAGTCCGAATTCAGAATCTAACATTCTAAGACTCTACCCCTGAAAATTTGAAATTTTCAAGTTTCTGGAAAGCTTTACATTTTGAAAATTGAATTTTTTTTGAAATTGAAGTTTTCCAAAACCCGAGTTTTCGAAAATTGCCAACTTCATTTTTCTCTTATCTTTCACTTTTTTAGTATAGTTTATAACAACTACAAATTTGACACTCCCATCATAAACTAGAGAAATTTTGAATTTCAAATTTCATTCTTCGGAAATTTTCACTTTGAATTTTGATGCCACTAGATCAATTTTCCCAACCATTTTCTTGTCAATTGATTTCCCCCTATATTTATTTGTATAATATGGGGGTGCGTAGTTAGTTGACATTGGCAGTGGAAGGAGAAAACAAACAATATATGAAGAGGAGAGACGAAATAAGTCACCTGGTATTTTTTGATTTTGAAAAAATGGTTCCTTTTGTTTATTTTTTTTGTAGAAAAAGCAAAAGTTCCGCTAGAAAATAGTTTAGCTTTGCTTGCTTCAAAATGAGTATAAGGAGTTCATGCGCCTTTAATTTTTGACTACTGTAGTTAAATTTAGTTTGACGATTTTAAAATTGTTTAGTTTTTGTAGGAAAAAGATTCTCAAAAAATGAAATTTTTTTAATTCGAAAATAGTGTAGCTGAGCTAGTCTTGAAAAGAGCTTCAAAGCGAGTATAGTCTTGTCCAGCCAAGGGGGCCCATGCTCCTTTAATTTTTGACTACTGTAGTTAAAATTAGTGGTGCTTTCAAAAAAAGTATATTTTTTAAATGCAAACTTCAAACTTCCTTTTCTCCATAATTTTCTACTATATTATTATCTCCGACCAAAATGTGACCAATTTTCGAATTTCAGATAGCGATAGATGACGAGACGCAGAGAAGTAGAGAGAACGACAACGAAACCCGCCACACAGAAGTGCACGTGAATCGTGAGTTTTTCATTCAAAAATTTTGGGTCTCGACATGAAAACAGAACTACAGTAATCCACATTTAAAGGAGGATTCCGGGCAAAATGAGTTGATGGTTCAATCGATGCAAAATTTCATGTTTTCATGTTTTCAAAATTTCAAAATTTCATTTTTGCACTGTTTACGTGAAAAGTTAGGCCAGGAGGGATAACTTTTTTGCAACTTTGATGACGTTTTTCTGGCCTGGGAAGCATTTTTGAGCATTTTTATTATGATATTCGGAATCAGCATAAAATTTTGCATCGATTGAACCATAAACTCATTTTGCCCGTAATCCACATTTAAAGGAGCATGGAACCTAGAAGATCGTCTTCATACAATAGATAGATTAATATCTGATTAGTTTAATTTTGACTAGATTTTCAATAAAAGCCAAAACGTTACAATTACAGTGGTCTTCAAGGTTTTTTAGAAATTTGGGATACTGTACTTCAGCTTTTGACTTTTTTGAAAGTTCTGCCAAACTACAGTACCCTTCCCAATTTAAAGGCGCATGGATTGCTATCATGATTAGATTGATTTTGAAGCCCTGGACTTCAAGATTTCAAATTTATTGACGATTTTCAAAAAAATTTTTTCCATAACTCTTTTTTTCAACAACTACCCTAAATTATAAATGTGACAAAGTGGGGGGACAGGTGCCTGTTGGCACCTGTCCCTTCTATACACACTGAACATTGAGTCATACACCAAAAAACGCCTGCATTTTTGTTTCATTTATTTTGTCGTCAACATTAGTAAACCAGATGGGTTTTTTTTGATTTTGAAAAAAAATTGTGAGAAATTTTTTACGGGCAATAAAAAATGTTTAGAATTTCAAAAAAATCCAAGAAAAGCCTCTGAAAATTTGAAAAAAGTTAAATCGAAATTTGACAAAAAGTAAAATAGAAACTATTTGGTTTTTATCAACTTTTCAAAATCTTTAGTTTAATTTTGACTCAATTTTTAATAAAAACCAAAAATTTACTATTTTCCTATTGTCCAATTTTGACTTATCCGAAAATTCTCAAATTTCGATTTTTGAAATTTTCTGAGGATTTTTTTTTTGGGAAGTTTGGAAGGTTTTGAAACAGTGAATTTGAATATTTAGAAAATTTTGAAAATGTTCAGAAAATTCATAATTCAACGAAATTCGGAGCTTCAATTTTAAACCCACAAAATTTCAAGATTTGAAATTTTCAAAAAAAAATTTAGAATTTTCAAGTTGTTTTTCGAATTTTTGAAGCTTCTGACCCTCTGACCCTTTGTGCCCTCTAGGCCCTCTAGGCCCTCTAGGCCCTCTAGGCCCTCTAGGCCCTCTAGGCCCTCTAGCCCCTCTAGGCCCTCTAGGCCCTCTAGGCCCTCTAGGCCCTCTTGGCCCTCTAGGCCCTCTTGGCCCTCCAGGGCTTCTCGGCCCTCTAGGGCCCCCTAGGCCCTCTAGGCCCTCTTGGGAATGTAAGCCCTTTAAGACCACTAGGCCCTCTAGACCTTCCGACCCTCTGGACCTCCGATCCTCTAGGCCCTCTATGCCCTTTAGGCCCTAGGCCTTCCAGCTCTTTAGGCCCTCTAGGCCATTTAGGCCCTCTTGGGAATGTAAGCCCTTTCGGCCCTCTAGGCCCTCTAGGCCCTCTTCTCCATTTCTCACCCTATCATTTCCCAACTTTTCCAGAATGCGTAATGGTCTCCCCATCACCAGTCACCTCATCGCCCTCCACATCATCTGCCTATCCATCAGACGACATTGAAATCGCTACAGTATCCGGACGAGCCCAGCAATATGTGTCGCCCGAATTCTCACCGACTTCAGAATCCACGTCGAAACGGAAAAAAAAGTATCAAATCCACGCCGGGCGGAATCGTTTCGGGTGCGGCGGCCGGCTGGTGTGCTCCAAGAGCCACGGAGCATTTGTGGTTACCGTATTCCTTATGATAGGCACCCTAACTCTGTACTTTGTGTTTGAGTAAGTTTTCAAGGGCTGGAAATTCAAAATTTTAAAGTTTTTGCAGTGCTCCATTCCTCTGGAACTACTCCCCAGCGATTCCCATTGTCGCCGGGGTCTTTTCAATTACAGTAATCTCGAATTTTCTTGCCACATCGTTTACGGATCCCGGCATACTGCCACGTGTTGAGAATATGGAAATTATTGAGATGGACCGCCAGAATGGGGGCGGAGCCAACAATGGGTATCAGAATGGACAGAGTGGAGACGCCAACCTACCTCGCCCCCGGTTCCGTGACGTCATCATAAACGGAGAACACGTCAAAATGAAGTACTGTACCACATGTCGACTCTATCGACCCCCCAGATGCTCACATTGTGCGATTTGTGACAATTGTGTGCTCATGTTCGATCATCATTGTAAGTCTAGTAAATCTACAGTAACCCAAGACCAAAAACTACAGTAATCTTTAATCTTTTCCAGGCCCCTGGGTCGGCAACTGCATCGGGCTCCGTAACTACACCTACTTTTACCGATTCGTTTTTTGCCTATCAATTTTGGTCATCTATTTATTCGCATGTGCAGTTACGCATATGAGTTTGTGTGAGTTTTTAGATTGGGATTACTGTAGATTTCCAAGGGGAGTATTGTAGTTGGCAAAAGGTTACTGTAGCAGCCACGGAATTGCTTTTACGGGTTACTTTACTTCCCAGGGGGTACTGTACCTTCCGTAAGATGACTGTGGATCCCCCAGGGTTACTGCACCATCACAGAGAATACTGTATCAATTTAGAGGTTACCGTACCATTTCTGAGGATTACTGTACTTTCCTAGGGATTACTGTAACTTCCCAGTAACTAATGTGTTTTTCTAAGGGCTACTGTAGAAATTTAGGAATTACGGTACCTCCCAACGAGTTACTGTACTCACCAAAGGATTACTGTAGCTCCTAGATATTACTGTAGATTCCTAAGGGTTACTGTATCTTCTTAGGGATTACTGTATTTTCCAAAGTATTACTTTGGATTCCTAGGGATTACTATACCTATTCTAGTAGTTACTGTGGATCCTTCAGGATTACTGTACCCTTCCTAGGGGTTACTGTACCGGTCTAGGCGACTCTTTAGTCTTTTGCGGATTACTGTACTTTTAGAGGGAATACTCTATCCATTTCGGGATAACTGTAACTTCCCAGAGGTTACGGTACCCGGCTAGCCATCGTTCTGGTCTTCTATAAATTACTGTACCTTCCCTGGGATTACTGTACCTTCTTAGACATCACTCTAGTTTTCCATGGATTACTGTACATTCCATTTTTCAGTAGCCCAACAAATGCCGTTTGGAGAAGTTATGAGAAAAACCCCAGGATCAGTGGTGGTCATTGTGATATGCTTTTTGACGACGTGGTAAGCCTTCAAGATTTTTTCGCCCATTTCTACAGTAATCTTTTCAGGTCTATTATAGGGCTAGCTTGCTTTCATACCTATCTACTATGTGCCGATTTGACTACCAATGAAGATGTAAGTTGTTTCCCATTAGAAAAATCCAAAGTTAAGCCCGCCCCTTTTTTCAGCTCAAAGGTCTCTACCGTAAGAAGCATCGGTCGACTCCGCCGGCTCAGCAGGCGCCAGGGAATCCGACGAAGAATCCATTTTATACGGGATGTTTTAAGAGTTTTATGGGAAGGCTTTTCAAGTCGAGATTTCCGAGGTTGGTGAAGGGGGTACTGTAGTTCTAGAGGGTCCAAGGTTACTGTAGTCTCAAGACTTACTGTAACTGCAAGGATTACTGTAGTGCCAATGGTTACTGTAGGCCCAAGGGTTATTGTAGCTCCTAGGATTACTGTAGTTTCAGGGCTTACTGTAAGAGAAGTGAAGTGGGAACGTTATTTTAGTTGACCTTGAGAATTACTGTAGTTTTCAAAAAAACATTTAATGTAAATTTTCACTTCCCTTTTCAGTCTCCTTGACGCCACCGGATACGTGGACCCCCACCCGACGATCGAAATTCGGGTCCCCGTCGAAAAACCGGAACTACCGGAGAAGTCTACTGAAAACGTGTAATTTTTTTGTTATAGCTGCAACGATGACGATATTTTGAAGTGGGAATTCGAATGAAAAATGACAAAATTCCCACTGATTTTCCATGTTACGGGTTGTTTATTTTGTGCTCACTTTGTTTTCCGGTCAAATTTTAATGAAGTTTTTTTTCTCTTTGAGCTCTGGTCTTTTTTCTACTATGCTGAAAGGTCCAAGGCACAGTGGCACAGACCCCAGGCACAGGCCCAACAACGCATAGGCTCAAGACATAGGCTCAAGGCATAGGCTCAAGGCATAGGCTCAAGGCATAGGCTCAAGGCATGGGCTCAAGGCTTAGACTCAAGGCTTAGGCTCAAGGCATAGGCTCAAGACATAGGCTCAAGGCTGAGGCTCAAGGCTTAGGCTCAAGGTTTAGGCTCAAGGCTTAGGCTCAAGGCTTAGGCTCAAGGCTTAGGCTCAAGGCTTAGGCTTAAGGCATAGGCTCAAGACATAGGCTCAAGGCTGAGGCTCAAGGCTTAGGCTCAAGGCATAAGCCACAACTTACACAGTAAGTTTGATTTTGTCCGAGGCACAGTTGGACAGGCGCAACCCAAGGCATAGGCCAAAGGCCCAGAAGTATCCCAAGGCGCAGCAAATTCATATAGGCTCACGGCATAGCAGATTCATAAGCCCAAGGCACTGGGTCCATAGCTTAGGCTCAAAGCATAGGCTCAGGGCACAATAAATTCACATATGCCTCAGGCTCAATGACTTCATTTATGCCCAAGGCACAGTAAATTCATATAGGCCCAAGGCATACAGACCCAAAATATAGCGGCCTCATAGTCTCAAGGTCCACAGCACAGCAAATTCATGTATGCGAAAGGCATTGATTTATGCTCGAGGACCAGGGAATTCATATATGCCCAAGGCACAGCGGATTCATAGGCACAAGACCCAAGACACATCATTACAGGCCCAAGGCTCAGTGAGTTCGTATAGGCTCAAGGCACAGTTAATCGATATAGACTCGAGGCACATCGGATTCATAGGTCCAAGACCCAAGGCACATAATAATAGGCCCAAGGCTCAACAGGCTCAAGGCATAACAAGGCACAAAGCGTTACTTTTTCTCAAAACTATGCATGTATGACAGCATTTTCTTCATTTTACAGACAAAAAATCAATTATCCCCTTCTTCTTCTTCCTCTTCATCTTCCTCATCCTCTTGCTCATCTTCTTGCTCATCCTCCTCTTTCTCCTCCAAAACCTCAAAAACGAATCCAAATCGATTAACCAACACCCTGGCCTCCATTCCATCTCCTCGTCTTCTCAGAATCTTCTCCACTCCTTCGCTAGGTGGATATCCTACAATACTAACCAGGACATTCCTCTCCTCCACAATTTCCCCTCTCCGAATTCTCTCGAAAACAGCGTCCCGATCGAAATTGAGCGCAGGAATTGGCTGGAAATGTAGAAATGTAACATTTTCCGATCTGAGCCAGGTTCTCAAAAAGTCATTCATCTGCGGCCCGGTGAGCGCGAGGTACAGAAAATGAGCCGTGGAGCAGTCCCAAGTCATCATTGTTTGGAAGTTGAGCTTGAGCCAATTGATATTTCCCAGAGTTATTGTGGAGGCTCTCAGGGGCTTTTTGTAGAGGAATTTCTTGGAGGCCAACACATCCAGAGTCAAATTTTGAGCCCTGATTTCTCCCAAGAAAAAGTGAAAGTCTTCCGGAGTGAGCCTCAAGTTGAATCTTGAAGAAGAAGTGATGCTAAAGTTCTCAAATTTCTTTGAGATTTTCCAGATGAAAAGGTCCCTTGGGCGAATGGGCAGACTTGTACAGAAATTGAAGTCGAAAATTTGAACAACCAGAATCGGTAAAACCCTTTCTAGGACCTTCTGAACCTTCTCAAATCCCGTCAACTTTTCATCGACTTTCAAATTTATAGCCTCCTCTTGAGCCTTCGACTCCAATCTGACTCCAGGCCCATATGGATCCATGTACTTTCTGAGCCAAACTTTCATCTCCAAATCATTCCATTTCACTAGGAATGTGTCATCGGTCACACGGAATTCCAAACGGTCCACGAGGATTTTATGATGAGCAATGAGTGTGGAGAAGGCTTTGGAGGTGGTGTAGAGGTGGATTCTGGAAGAAAATTAGGTTAGGAATGAAAGGACGCGAGTCGTAGGCCCAAGGCTTAGGCTCAAGGCTTAGGCTCAAGGCTTAGGCTCAAGGCTTAGGCTCAAGGCTTAGGCTCAAGGCCTTGAGCCTAAGCCTTGAGCCTAAGTCTTGGGCCTACGACTCGCGTCCTTTCATTCAAGGCTTAGGCTCAAGGCTTAGGCTCAAGGCTTAGGCTCAAGGCTTAGGCTCAAGGCTTAGGCTCAAGGCAGGCACAGTAAGTTCGATTGTGCCTTAGGACATTTCGCAACTAGGACGTTTCGCAACCAGAAAATCTAGCGGTAGTTGCGAAATGGAATAGTTACAGAACTTAACAGTTCTAAAATGGGTTGGCTGCGAAACGTCCCGGTTACAAAACGTCCCTAATTTTCAAAAAAAAAAACTCACATATCAATCGGCTCAAACTGCTGGACAAGACATTGCAAAGCGGTATACGGTAGTTTTAGAATAGGAATCGGCATTTTGAATACAGCAGAAATTACTAGTAATCGATTTGAGGGGCCCCAAGATGAAAGAGATTGTATCTGACCCTCCTGGGAAAAAGGAAGAATTGCGGACTCAGCATCGGATTTGACGCCAAGTAGCCTTACACCGGGAAATTTTTTAAAAAATTAAAATTTTTCTGACTTTTTTCGATTTTTAAAAATCCCAAAATTTTTCTTCTCGTTGCTTTTCCTCGCCTCCACCATTTCCCATTCCGCCCCCTTTTATGATCGCCATCGCACACACTCCTCGAGTTTCACTGTATGGCGCAGTGGGTTAGGCGCGCGCCCACCAGTGGAGAGGTCGCGGGTTCGATACCCATCGGTGGTTTTTTTGTTTTTTGTTTTTTGTTTTGCACAGAAATTGATACCAGCACTTTATTATTGTCAATTATTATGGGAAATAAACAATCAAGATGAAATTTTTTCGGAGGAGGACAAAAAAAGTATAGGAGAGGGAAAGATATCGGAATGGCAAGTTGTGGAATTTTGAATTTTAATAACATCGAAATTTGGGGGAGGTATTGCAACGGAATCATAACAAATATTAGGGGTTAATAAAAATGTTTAAGATATTAATCATATGGATGATATTTAGGCTGCTCAAACTCTTGCTCTTTTGGCATTTTTTGCGAGCTCTTTCTCTTCCTCTTCTTGATGCTCTTTTTGACTCCCTCGATTTCCAGCTCCTCGTCTAATTTTTGTTTCGGGGCGTAGTCGTTGAGAAGGGTTAGAAGCGCGGATTGCGTCATTTGGGGGGCTGAAAAAATAATAATTAATACTAATAATAATTAATATATAAATTTGGACCCAAAGGTCCAAAAAAAGAAGAAACTCACGTTCTTGCTTCTGTTGTTGTTGTTGCTGGGGCTTCGCTCGGCTTTTTTGCTTCTTGGGTACTGTAGTTGGCGGGATTACTGTAGCTGGAGGGGATGGAGAGGCACTCGAGGTGTCTGAAACATAAAAATTGAATCTAAGAATCTAAGAATCTAAGAACCTAAGAATCCAAAAAATGGAGAAAAAATTTGGGGTCCCTTACCTGTATAAGAGAGTAGAGAGTCCGGATACTGTGTAGAAGTACTGTAGCCTCCAGGGTACTGTACTTGAGGCCCTTGGCTCCAGGCGGGATTTTGAGCGGCCATCGGGGCCCCATGGGAATAGTATTGATTCGGGTTCTGAGCCTGTCCCTGGGAGGTACCGTAACCTCCTGGGTACTGTAGTTGGGTAGAGGCGCAGGGACCGTGAGCCTGGCTCCATTGGAAAGTGTCGTATCCTCCGGGGTACTGTGGATTTTGAGCCGTGGTCTGAGTCGGAGCCTGGGAGGTACCGTAGTCTCCGTGGTACTGTAGATTCTGATTCTGGATCGAGTTCTGAGCCGGATTCTGGGAGCTACCGTAATACCCTGGGTACTGTACTTGAGGATTCTGAGCCAAATTTTGATTCTGGTGCCATCCCTGAGAGGTACCGTAGTCCGCGGGATACTGCAGATTCTGTGCCGGCGCCTGATTCAGGATCCCGTACTGAGCCGGAGCCTGAGCCGGGGCCTGAGCCGGGGCCTGATAAGTACCGCAATCCCCTGGCGCCAGGAAATAGTTTTCGCTCGGAATTCGGGCCCCCTGACATCTAAAAGTGTTCAGGCTTGGAAGCGGTTGGCTCAGCGGCTTTGGAGTCAAGTCCTTGGCGATACCGCAGTCCCTTGGATTGTCGGATTGAGCCAAGAAGGCCTCTCGGTCCCAAATACGGTTTCTCGGAGGTTTGGGGGCTCTTTCGACCTTTGGACGGCCTATCTTTTTGGCTTGGCTCGGCGCGGCGGCTCCTGGGCCCTGGGAAGTGCTGGGGCCCTCGGTATACTGTAGTTCAGGATTCGGTTTTGGCTTGGCTCTCTGGGCGCCTCTCGATTTTTGAAGAATCCTTGGCACAGCCGGCGGCTCAATTTGGGCCTGAGGCACAGCCGCTGGCTCAATTTGAGCCTGAGGAGGGTCGGCCTGTGGCTCAAATACCGGCTCCCCTGTTGGAACCCGCGGCTTCTTAGTGGGCGGAGCCTCGGCCTTCGGCTTGATCTCGAAAAATTGGTCACACATCGCCGGGAGCCCCGGCTCTTTGAGGCCCAACAAATTGTCCAGATGCTCCGAGAAGAGTTGCATGAATTCCTCCTCTTGCTCCGCGGCCAAGTCCACTTTTGAATGCTCCAAATTTAGGCCGAGAGTGTTGATTTGGTAGAGGGTCTGGGTGACCGCGATTCGAGCAGAGTTCATTTTTCTGAAAAAAAAATAGTAATAAATATTTTTTTTTAAGTCCGAAAATCGAGCATTTTAGAAGAAAATAAGCCCCGCCTACTAGAAATTGAGAAAATAAGCTCCGCCCCCTAGAATTAGGCCCCGCCCCCCTAGACAATAAGCTCCGCCCACTAGAAAAGGAGAAATCAAACCCCGCCCACCTAGAATTGAAGAAATAAGCCACGCCCACTAAAAAATAAGCTCCGCCCACTAGAAAATGAGAAAATAAACTCCGCCCACTAGAATTTAAAAAAATAAGCTCCGCATACTAGAAATTAGGCCCCGCCCCACAAAATAAGCTCCGCCCACTTAAAATCTCTAATTTTTGGCTCTGTGACATTTCGAAAGTGTGACATTTCGATTTTTTCGGATTCTCAAAAAACAATTTTTTTCGAAAATTTAATTTTTCTAGATTTTCAAAAAATCTTAATATTTTTGCAATTACACTTTTTGCATCGACATTTCACAAGTGTGACATTTCGCAAGTGTGACATTTCGAAAGTGTGACATTTCGCAAGTGTGGTATTTCGAAAGTGTCATGTTTTTAACCGGACGTTTTGAAACCTTATGAGCTAGCTCGCACTTGCGAAATGTCACAGTTGCGAAACGTCACACTTACGAAACGTCACACTTACGAAACGTCACACTTACGAAACGTCTCACTTTCGAAATGTCATACTTGCGAAATGTCATACTTGCAAAACGGTAAAAAAATAGTTTTGGATGTTTTTGTAAAATCTAGAAAAATTTTAATATCGAAAATTAAAAAATCTAGAAGAATTAAAATTTCGAAGTTTCTGTTTTTTGAAAATTCGATAAAAATTGAAATTTCGAAAAAAAAATGTTTTGATAATCTAGAAAAATTTAAGAATTTCGAAAAAAATCTAATTTTTTAAAACATGATTGTGTACTCCACGAGGACAAAAGAAATCCCCAATTATTTAGATAAAGAATAAAAGAAAATAACTCACGATAAAATAACAAATAATACCAAGTAGTTTATGTTTTTGGTAACTATGTCGATGTCTAATATGACTGACTGACTGACTGACCCAATATGCCCGCCAAAAAACTCTTCACATATAGGCTCCGCCCCTTATCTTCTACGACTGTTTTACAATCAATTGTGTCATTGTTAATCCACCCTAAACAGACACATAGAGATGAGCAGATGGAGTGAAGGGTTTTTGGAGGTTAGGGGGGTCTTTTTGGCGCGAAAAAAACGATAATTTTTAAAAACCTAAAAAATAGCGCGAATATTTAGATTTAAATACAAATTAAATAAAGAAAATATTTAGTAGAAAATGAGCTATAAATTGGTATAATTTTCATTAAAATTAGTTGATTTTGAAAGGAGATATTACGTTGTGGGAATATAGTATGCATATGGAACAAAAATAGTACAAATTTACAATTGAAAATATTGAAATTCACAAAAATTAGGTTACTGTAGCCTCCTGTACCACAACAAACTTGAAATACTCCTTGAAAATAAGCTCCGCCTTCTTTCCATCACATTTTCGTTGGAGGGTTTTTTGGTGCCCATCTCGGGTGGCCTTGCTGAAAAAATTAAGAGTTTTTGGGGGTTTTAGGGGGACCTAGAGTCTAAAAAGCTCAAAAATCTACAAGGGCTTAGAAGACCCAATTGAAAATTTCCAGAAATTATTTGGGAAAGTTCTAGAACTTTCAGAAGATTCCAAACCTAGATTTTGAGCTTTCAAATTTGAAGAATCTAGAAGACTATTTAACGGGTCCCCCACAATTTCTAAACCCCAAAAACTCACACTACAGTAATCTCCATTTCCTCGAAACTCTTGTAGACATCTTCTCTATAGACATATGTTCGATTCGTATCGCTAAACTCCCATAGGTACGGTACCTTGCATTGGAATTCCTGAAAATTGAGCATCTGGATTACTGTACCTTTCAATTTTCAGACTCTTTGGAATATTATAAACTACATTTTTCGCTCACCAAAAGACTCAACTAGCACATTCTGTGAGATACTGTAATTGCAACTTTGAGTGTCTGAAAAAGTGGTTTTCAGAGACCCGAATATTCTAAAATTTTGTGAATATGTAAAACATCTCTAAAGCTATATTTTCCTAGTTGATCACTTTTTGACAGCTAGCGTGGTTCTCGAGATATAGCGCTCATGGAGACGCAGACAATGAGAGGCGCCTTCTAACTTTGATGCGCTATATCTCTGGAACCAAAAGCGATAATAATAATTTTTAAATTAGCATATTTTGTAAAATCTTAGGCTGAGCAATTTTGCAATTAAGCACTTTTTGATAGCTAGCATGGTTCTCGAGATATACCCCTTCAAAGTTACGACGCGCTCTCAGACAACAAGAGTTATTTTATTGTCTGCGTCTCCATGAGCGCGATATCTCGAGAACCACGCTAGCTATGAAAAAGTGGTCAACTACAAAAATAAAGCTCTACTCTGGATTACTGTACCTACAAAATTTCAGACTTTTTGGACTACTGTCAACTACGTTTCTAGACCCTCAAAGTTAGGTAACCATTTTCAGTCGAATCTTATTTCAACTCAAAACTCACTTGTAAATTCTCGAATCCCCCGTTTGCCCATGTCCTTATAAACTCTGAGAAGCTCTTCTGTGTCATATGATTCACTCGATCCACTCGTAAAATTTCACATTTCATGTTTAAAATCGATTTGAAAGAGAGCCAGTCCACATTCCCCAATTCCATTATTCGATGCTTCAATTCGAAATCTTCTGGAGCACATTTTGGACCGGTATACGATAAAATTAAGTCGTCAATATCCATTTGCTCCAATAGAAATCTAGCCTGCTCCACAGTGATATCATGTCTGACCAATTGAACCTTATCGTATTTTTGATTATTTCGAAAAAGTGTCGTATCAAAAATGTTCATCAAAGAGTGCAAATGGAACTCCTGGACTTTTAACATCCCCGACAACAAATGTTTCGAAAGATCCTCAAAAATCGATATATTCTCCGCATAGTCTTTGCCACATTTCAATGTGAATGTTTTTCCGGATCTCTTTATTTGAATTCTTCTCCGAGCCCATTTTCGATGCATCGTTTTTGAGGGAACCTTATCGATACTGAACACAATTTTCAGATTTTGATTGCTATTTTGATTCAGAATAGTGGCTTGAATCGACATTTGTTTCTCTCCGACTCTACTGTAGAATGAGGGAGTTTCGATGTGAAGAGAGCTGGCGGCAGAGGCGAGAATTGGAGACATGAAGGTGAGGTCGAGTCTGGAATTTTTTTGAAGGAGGATAACTTGAGTTATAATTGATTAATTTTAAAGTTCTTAAAAACAAAACATGCCAACTTTTATTGGCTTTCGATTGATGTTAAGAACTTTTTGATTGGTCAACTAGAACTCAAGTTATATCTTGTCAAAATCTGAGATCTTTAGCTCACAAAAAAATATTTTTTGGCACTTATTTTGAAAGAACATAACTTGAGTTGTAGTTGGCCGATGATAACAATTTTATGACCAAAATAAGTCAAATTTTAGTGGCTTTCGATTGATTGTAAGAACTTTTTGATTGGTCAATTACAGCTAAAGTTATACTTTGTCAAAATTAGAGATTACTAGCTCATCCAAAAGCTTTTGTATCGCTGACTTCGACAAAGCATAACTTAAGTTCTAACTGATCAATTTTTTAATTCTTAAAATCGTTCAAAAGCCCATTAAATTAAGCACATTTTGGTAATAAAAATGTGTTAATTGGTCAACTACAACTCAAGTTATACTTTGTCAAAAGTCAAGAAAAATTTTTTTGTGTGATGAGGTAAAAACTGTTGACTTCGACAAAGCATAACTTCAGATGTAATTGACTAATTTATAAGTTTTTATAATTATTTGGAAGCCAATCAAATTGGCACATTTTGGTAACAGAATCGGTTTGATTGGTCCATTACAACTAAAGTTATGCTCTGTCAAAATTTATGAAAAACATTTCTGTGATGACATAATATCTGTGGACTTTGACAAAGCAAAACTTTAGCAGTAATTGACTAATTTATAAGTTTTTATGAGCATTTCAAAGACAATAAAATTTTTCACATTTTGATTATAATATCGTTTCAATATGTCAATTACAACCAAAGTTATGCTTTATCAAAGTTAGAGCTCACCGAAAAAATTTTAGCACTCAAAAAAATATTTTTATCTCTATCTTTGAAGCGGCATAACTTAAGCTGTAATCGACCAATAAAAACAGCTTTACAATCAAAATATGATCAATTTTATTGACTTTCAAATAATTTTAAAATTATGTCAACTGGTCAACTACAACTGAAGTTATGCCTTGTCAAAAACAGAGATCCTTAACTAACTAAAAACACTTTTGTCTCTAACTTTGAAAAAGCATAACTTGGGTTATAATTGACTAATTTATAAATTCTTACAATCATTGAAATGCTAATAAAATTTGACACATTTTGGTTATAACCGCTTTTTAATTGGTTAACTACAACTCAAGTTATACTTTGACAAAATATGATTAAAAAATTTTGTGACGAGATAACAACTGTTGACTTTGACAAAGCATAACTTTAGTTGTAGTTAACCACTTCAAAAGTTTATATGATCAATTAAAAGCCAATCAAATTTGCTACATTTTGATTATAAATATGTTTTGATTGGTTGCTTACAACTCAAGTTATACTTTGTCCAAAATCGAGAAAAAATTTTTTGATGAGATAAAAGCGGTTGAATTTGACAAAGTAAAACTTTAACTGTAATGAAGCAATTTAGACAGTTTTATACCCGAAAATGCGCCAATTTTAATAAGCTTTCAAATAATGTTAAAAATGTGTTAATTGGTCAACTACAACTCAAGTTGTTTCTTGTCGAAAACAGAGCTATTTACCTAAAAAAAAACAATTTTTTGTCTCTAACTTTGAAAAAGCATAATTTGAGTTGTAGTTGACTAATTTATAAGTTTTTATAATCAAAATATGTCTGATTTTACTGGCTTTTAATTCATTATTGATATTTTACAGTTAATCAACTACAATCCAAATTATACTCCATCAAAGTCAAAAATTTTTCTCGCCGACAAAAAATTATCTCTAGTTTTGACGGAACATATACGCTATGTTAAGCAAAATGTACCTAATTTTGTTGCCTTCTAGTTAATTATTTAAAAAGTCAAGTTACTCACAATTCCATCAATTCCATCTGCCCTAGTGCCAACCTTTGAACGAGATACGGAACTTCGAGTAGTTTGAATCCCATGGCTGAAAATACAAGATTTTTTCAAAGTCCCGAAAAAATCCCATGTAAAAATAGTTTGGCAAAGAAAAACCACAATTTTGAGAAAACGAAAAGCAGTTAACAAAAAACCAACAAAAAGCCGTTTGTTCATAAGAGGGACCTGTTCATCTTGGCGGGGCAAATTATGTCTCAATGGAGCGCGATTGCATTATGACCTTTAATGACGTCACCAGCAGCTATTAGACTACCCACGTGGCAAATAGTAGCAGTCTTGGCCTATGGGTGTGACCCTCTAACACCTGTCCTCTGGAGACAGGGGCCCCCAAAACTCATTTCCCGATTTGAAAACTTTTAGAATTTCAAAAATAAAACAGTTTAAAAAATAAAACAAAACTTTCATGCAAACCAGGGAAGATATTAGAATATGGCACAGATATTAAGGGCTTCAAATTATTAAAATAGTTATAAAATTCCAGGAAGGGGTAAATAAATAATCAGTATGGATCAATTTTGAGATAAAACGGGTATATATGAATTATTGATACGGATGGATTGTAGAGGTAGATGTTGATGATGATGGAATCCAATATCCTGACCTTGCGAGGGGTGCTGGAAGAGATAAGTAGAGGTTTGGGATTGTTTAGGATGTTAGAGGGTCTTTTAGAATTTACTAAACTATTCTAGAACCTCATCGAACTTCCCCAAACTTTCTGAAATTTCAGAGAACCTTCCAAAACTCTTTTGAGCATTCTAGAATTGACTATAATCTTTTAGACTCTTTCAGAACCTACTAGAATCTTCTAGAAACTTCTTGATTCTTTCAGAATCTACTAGCATTGTCTAGAATCATTTGGAATCCGATTGACCCTTATAGAGCCTCCTATAATTTTCTAAAACCTTGCAATCTTTCAAAATATCTCCCAGGACTTTTGAAATACCTTTCATTGCCTTCTAGAATTGTCTAGGTCCTTTTAGAACCTACTAGGGCATTTTAAAAGAGTAGAGAACCTTCAAGGACCTCTTGGACTATTTTAGGATATTTCAGAATATCATAGGACCTTCTAGAAGCGTCTAGATCTCTCTAAAGCCTTCTAGACTATTCTAGACTATTTTAACATTTTTAAGAACTTTCGAGACCCCTTCTAAAAGCTTCTAGAATGTCTGGAACCTTTTAGAAATTTCTAGGGCTTTTCTAGAATTTCAAAGGACCTAGAGTTTTCTAGAAATGTCTGAAGATTTCTGAAGACTTCTAGAACCTCATGGACCCCCTTCTAGACCCCTTTCAGAACCCCCTAAAACTCCCCGAATCCTCACCACCTCTAGTCTTCCCCAACTCAGCTGCTTGCATCGCCTTCTGACCCCGATACATCATCGGATGATTCCATGAAATTGGGTCCAAGCGTTTGACGGGTAGTAGCATATTGTTTGGAGCAGGTGGAGATGGATATGCATACGGATGATGGGATGATGAGGAGGCGAAGGGGAGATTCTGGAAATTGGGAGAGGTTAGAGGGGTTTAGAAGAAAAAAAATCGATATTCAAACTTCAATTTTTTATATTTTCTAACCTATTTCAAAAAATTCAGTATTTTTTGCTGATTCGAATGAGCCAAATATCGCCTCCCAAAACCCACTAGAAACCTATTTACGGGAGTTCAAAGTTACAAAAAGAGACGCAGAGAAAACAGACACTCTCGCTGTCGAAGAGACGCAGAGAAACGAGACAGTGTCTGCGTCTCTCACTAAAATTTCAAAAGCTCATAACTCGCTTCAAAGAGGTCCGTTTAGAATAGTTTTTTGACCATTTTTAAGGGAAAATTATGCATTATTAGATGCATAAACAAAAATTATTTTTGATAACTGGTTTTAAAAATTGGTTAAGAATTACAATAAATTTTTGTTTGTGTATCTAATAATGCGTAATCTCCTCTTGAAGATGGTCTAAAAACCATTGAAAACGGATTATTTTGAAGCGAGTTATGAGCGTTTGAAGTTTTTCGTGAGACGCAGAGAAATCAGACACTCTCGCTGTCAAAGAGACGCAGAGAAACGAGACAGTGTCTGCGTCTCTCACTAAAATTTCCAAAGCTTATAACTCGCTTCAAAGTGGTCAGTTTTGAATCGTTTTTCGACCATTTTTAAGGGAAAATTATGCATTATTAGATGTATAAACAAACTTCTCTATATCAATTTTTCGAAAACTTACTGTAACTACAGTACTACTGCACTTTCAGCGGTGATATTAGGTGCATTCGAATCACCGAAAAATTCTACATTTGTTGAAATAGATTTCAATAGAAAATTTGACCATCTTACCTCCTTGAAATTCGATTTCTTCGAATTCCAAACTCTCAACGGATACCAAGCGGGGGCTCTTTTTGTCTCCATCTTTCCAACGTCTTCTGAAACAAAGTACTCCACGTCATCATCAATAGAATCCATGGATTCTTGAAAGTATTGAAGCCATGGGTCCGAAATTGAAGTCAAATTTGGCTCCGAAAATTTCGAAGTTTTCAAGATCGAATTTTCATATAATTCTTTCATTGGATCTTCCAAACTTTTGAATTTCGAATAGTCGGAAATCGGGCACTTCAGAATCCCGTTGGCCATCGTTAGTGTGAAATTGCGGTCGGATTTTTTCAGATTTTGAAATTTGGGGTGGAAAAATCGGGTTTTTCGGATAGGGCCCGGCATTCTAGAAATAAGGAGATGTAATAGATGAAAATAAAGGGAAAATATGAAGAAAAACAAAAAAATTGATAAAAAAATCAATGAAAACTTGTTTGGGATGGGATTCGAAAAAAGGCTAACAGTAGATCAAAAAATGTTTTTTCGAAAATTGTTTTTTTTTTCGAAATTCGAAATTTTTTATCTTGAACGCTTCAGAATCTGGAAATACTATTTTAGGATTCAAAAATTTCATTAAGAAATATGTTATCAGCAAAAAAACGGTACATTACAACATTTTTTTGAAAAAAACATTTTCCGAAAAAAATTGTTTTAAAGAACTTTTTTGATATTTCAAAATTCTGATCCTGAAAATTTCAGAATCTGGAAATACTATTCTAGGATTCAAAAATTATATTCAAAAAAGTGTTATAAGAATTTTTTTTGAATGTGAGAAACAATTTTTCTAAATTTTTTTTTTTGAAATTTGAAATTTTCGATCGTAAAGGTTTCAGAATTTGAAAACAAGATTCTGAATTTTGATTTTTTTTTGTTTAGAAAAAAGAAAAAACTCCAAATAAAAAAAAATAATATAAATAAATAAATCTGAGAATAATTTTTTTGAATAAAAAACTTTATTTTGAGAAGAGTTATCAGCAAAAAACGGTACATTACAATTTTTTTTGAGAAAAAATGTAAAAAAAAATTTTTTTAGAAAAAGTTTCCGAAAAAAATTTTTTCTGAAATTTCAAAATTTTGATCTTGAAGGCATCAGAATTGAAGAAAAAGTATATGGATTTTGAAATTTTCTGTTTAGAAAAACGAAAAAACTGCAAATTACATCATTTTTCAGAAAAATTCTTTTTACTTTTCTCCAAATTTTTTAAACTGAAATTTCTACATTTTTAATCTTGAAAGTTTCAGAATCAAAAACTTGTATTCTAGAGTTCAAAAACTTTATTTCATGAAATATAATAAGCGAAAAAAAACCGATAAATTGCATTGTTTTTCAGAAAAAAAATTAGGTTATTCAAAAACATTTTTTTTTGGAAATTTTAAAATTGAATAAAAATGAATAAAATTTTCGATCTTAAAGGTTTCAGAGTCTAAAATTTTTGTTTTTCAGACTAAACAAAAACAAAACTTTTTTATTTACAGAAAATTCGTCAGCAAAAAAAAAAACACAAGTCAAATCATTTTTCAGAAAAAAAATCCGAAAAAATTTTTTTTCAAATTTTTCAATTTTCAATCTTAAGGGTTTCAGAGTCTGAAATGTTCACTTTTCAGACCAAAAATAATGTTTTAGAAGTCAAAATTTAAATTTAGAAAAGCGAAAAAAACCACAAGTCACAAATTTTTTCAAAAAAAAAATTTTTATACAACTTCAAATTATAGAAAAAAATTAAAAATCGAGTCGAGAAGATTCCAAAACTTGAAATTCCAGTGTTCTCAATGATCTGAACGAAATTTGCGCAATTTTTCCATCCAATGGTCTTCTGATGTATTTGGCGTTAGGTTGGGGGTCATAGGGTCTGAAAAAAATTTTTTGAAAATTTTCGAAAAAATTTTTTTTTCAAAAACTCACTCGAACTTCAAATCCTTCAACTCTTCCAGAATTCCATCTTCATCAAAAACATCGGTCCTCATTTCCACTTTGAACGTCTTCAGAATCCCCGATTTCCCATCTAACCAGCTCCTCAAAAAGTGACATATATCCTCATGGGATACTGTAGGTACAGTAATCCTAACATCTTCAGTGGTCTCCAGGTTACTGTAGCTTTGGAAATCGATGCATGTAGAATAGTTTAAATTAATTTTTCGATGGTTCATTTTGACAGGAATTGAGCCTTCAGAATCCTTCAAACTCATCTCCATATTTTCCACCGTCAAATCTTCCATCAAAAACTTTAAGTTTTCCGAATCCACTGCTACAGTATCCCTTGCAGTTTGAGTGAACACAAAGTTCTCAAATTTCTTACTGTACTTCCACAAGAAGCACCCCATTAAATCTTCTATGAAAAAATCATGGGCTAGAAAATCATACTTTTCGAATTTGAAAATTTCATGGAGATGGGAACCCAAAAGTTCTAGAATGGGTTTTTGGGTACTGTAAGTGTTTTCTGGACCACAAAAAATAGAGAAATTTGGGGTGGAGACTCGGATTTGTCGGGTCCCCATGGTCCAAAACTGATATTGACCCCCTAGATATAGATGATTTGTTAGACAAAAATAAATAGTGGATCCATTTCCAAACTCCAAAATTATTCTTATAAAATTACAGGGGGGATTGTAGGCTACTAGCTTAAACTTTATGGATCTAATTTTTGAGAGATTAACTGCGTCCTTGATGGATTTGAATCGGAAGGTGAGCTCGATTCTGAAAATATACCATCTTATGAAAGTTAAAATTTGAATATCTTACAATTGTTCTAGATCCAATAGATGTAGTATCCGATTTCGTGGGATAGTGGGAAGATAGAAGAAGAAGGGAAACTCTGTGGACATGTTTGAGCTGAAAAAATTAACCATTTTTGTACCTTTTCAGACCACAAAACCCCCTTCAAACTCATCCCCCGCTCTTTAAAACCTGAAAATTCGAATCCAGCACCCCTAAAAACCCCCAAAAAGCTTTTGAGGGTTCGAACTTGACCCAATTTTTGCACCAAGTTCATCCCTCTTACCGACTGCGCCATTTGGACGCGCGCGCTGGGAGAGACGCCGCGCCTGCCGCCTCGTGTCCAAATGGCGCAGTCGGTAAGAGGGATGAACTTGGTGCGAAAATTGGGTCAAGTTCGAACCCTTGAAAGCTTTTTGGGGTTTTTGAAGGTGCTGGATTCGAATTGTCTACTTTTAAAAGACCAGGAATGAGATTAAATAGGTTTTTGGGGTGCAAGAAGTACGAAAATCGATCAAAAGAGGGATAGAAAAAACAGGAAAATTGAAGGCCATTTCTGAGCGGAAAATTGAGACTATTTTTTACTTTTTGAGACCCCAAAACCCTTATTAAACTCATCCCCAAGCGTTTTAAAACCTGAAAATTCGAATCCAGCACCTCTAAAGACCCCAAAAAGCTGCTGAGGGTTCGAACTTGACCCTATTTTTGCACCAAATTCCTCCCTCTTACCGACTGCGCCATTTGGACGCGAGGCGGCAGGCGCGGCGTATATCCCAGCGCGCGCGTCCAAATGGCGCAGTCGGTAAGAGGGATGAACTTGGTGCAAAAATTGGGTCAAGTTCGAACCCTCAAAAGCTTTTTGGGGTTTTTAAAGGTGCTGGATTCGAATTTTCTACTTTTAAAGCTCTGGGAACCAGCCTAAAAGGATTTTTGTGGTGCAAAAATTACGAAAATCAACCAAAACAAAAGTAGAATAAGGACATCTTCAGTTAGCGGTCACATTATGGCCAAATGTGTCTTCCCTACGTCTCTTTGTATATGCAAATGACCCCTCATCGCCTATATAAGGCAAACAAAAGGACCATCTAATTGTCTGCGTCTCTTTGCGTTCCAAACCAGATAACAGTCTTAGTAGATGTATTACTCCACATACTCGGGAAAAATCAATAAAAATAAATGCTCACAAATTTATTCAAGAAATTAGCCACAAAAATTCAATTATCATATGGCAACCATTCCGGATTAACTGGTCTGCAAAAAATCGAATGTTTTCCTTTCTAAACTTTCACAGAATACTCACGCTCCAGTGTAAAATTGAATTTGCACATTTTGCGCCGAGTCAAAGACATACTCAAATGATATATTGTAGACTGCCATTACCATTGGAAAATCAGCGACAACCCAATTCCCACCTTCTGAAAAGGAGTTGGCATACTGAAAGGTTACTGTAGGGTACTTTTTTTTTTCAAAAAAAGATCATTACCACAATTTCGTTAGAATCTTTCATTGTTACACGAAATTCCCAACGAGATACAGGGGACACTGAAATTTCAATTTAAAAAAAAATTATTCCTGTTACCCGAGGGAGCGCCTCTTTATGCGCGTTCCTTGGGCGGACAAGCGGGCAGTCGGTGCGAGGAAGAGGAGAGGGAGATGCGAGGGGGACATCTTCTCCTATATTTAACCTTTTTCATGTATTCTATTCGTATCTCTATTAACACTTATTTTTTTATTATACTAATTCATATTTTACCTAATAAACTCTATTATTGGAACCAAAGGTGTTGTATTCAACTCAAGTAAAAACTGAAACTAAGCACGCCATGAGCGTGTAACGTTCCATAACCCCTCAGGCAAGGCTGCCGCAGAGCCGGCCGCGGTATTCTGACCATGGAAACCTACGACGACCTGAGCTGTTTTGACCACGGCAACCTACCAGTCCGCGGCCGTGTTTGCCACGTCCTTGCCCTTACAAGGACAAACTTACAAGGGCTCATTTCAGTAATCTGACAGATGTATGTGCCAGGTAAGTCAATTTGAAGGTAAGGCAAATGTAGCTTTCCACTGCCAGAGAGATTTTTGAGGTTGGATTTGTAGACGAGAAGTGGAGCACGGTAGGTTTGAAAGGTTTGGACGGCCTGTAAGAACTTCTATGAGGTTAAAAAATCGGAAAAAAACAAATTGGAGGCCCAAAAGTCTCAAAAATCGATCGGAGTCACATGAAAAAATCGGAGGCCCTAAAAATTTGGAGGCCCAAAAGGAGGCTCAATAGAAATCGAAGGTCCAGAAAACGTCAGAGACCCAAAACAAATTGGAGACCCAAAAACCGTCGAAGGCCCAAAAAATTTGAGGCTCAGAAAAATTGAAGGCTCAAAACATTGGAGGCCCTAAAAAATTGGAGGCCCAAAAATTGGAGGCTCAAAAATTGGAGGCCAAAAAATGTCGGAGGCTCAATTAGTTCGGAGGGCCAAAAACATTGAAGACTCTAAAATTTCGGAGGCCCAAAAGAACCAAAGACTCAAGAAACATCCGAGGCCCAAAAAATTGGGGGCTCAGAAAAATCGGAGGCCCAAAAATCGATTTATTTCGCCTTGGGCCTTCGATTTTGCCTTGGGCCTCCGGTTTTTTGAGCCTTCGATTCTACTATGGGCCTTCGGTTATTTTGGGATTACGATTTCGGAACAAAGCCACAATGGCTTCAAAACTGGTGGCCTAGAAGTCCATCAATTGGGTTTCTAGGCCTGCGACTTTAAATGACCGTAACGTGGCCCAAAATTGAGATTTTTCAATTTTGATAAGTGAAATCGAGAGCCGCGATTTAATAGATTTTTTGTAAAATAAAAGCCTCACCTTCAACATATTGCTCTCCTCATCAAACACCGTAAACCCATTCGTTCTACTTGTCAAACTGTACAACATGCTTCTCACACCATCACTCGGCTCAGGATCCATCGCGTAAATATAGGGAAAGACACGGCGTCTTCTCAACTTTTGTACCAATTCATCCAAATTCTGTACAGCTGGGAATCTCTTCATCCAGATTAGAATCTTGGAGCCACAAGTTTTGCTAAGATAGTTTTCCAAGTTGTCACCAAACTTGGAATGGAATCTGAAAAACGAGTTCTCGTTTTTTTTTTATTTTTAACTCGAAGGCCCAAGACGGAATCGGATGCCCAAGGCGCAATCGAAGGCTCAAGTTAGAATCGAAGGCCCATTCAAAACCCCTTACCCGCAGTATTGGAAGCCCTGAAAATAGAAGACCCATAAATTGATTTTGGGGCCACCAATTTTTTTGGAGCATCCGACTTTTTTTGAGCCTTCGAGTTGTTTGAGCCTCCTATTGGGCCTCCAAGTTCTTAGGGCCTTCGATTTTTTTATGGGCCTTCTATTGATTTTGAGCCTCCGATATTTTTGAGCCTTCGATTTTTTCATGGGCCTCCGAACTAATTGACCCTCCGATCTTTTTTGGACACCCCAACAAACCTGCCGTCCAGGTAGTCGTTGATGACTTCGAAAATGTTACTGGGTCCGTCGAGAGCTGGCCGAGGGTAAGGGATCAGCATAACGCCGAACATGGCGAGTTGTCTAAACTTTTGATATTTCGAATTTTCCTTAACTTCAAAACCCCTTACCCCCAGGTTCCGGGAACGGTCCATATGGGGTTCATATGGGGTTCATTCACCGAATCAAAACGTTCAAAGCCATAAAAATTGAGATAAATTTGTTGCGGCGGATTGTCATTCATCCAATTCAAAACATCCACAGTTATATTAGGATCCAAATCGTTTGATACTGCGAGGTAAAGGGATGTTTGTGACCTTGGGGTACAGCGAGCTGCGGACTTAAAGTCCACACATGTTGCATAGATTTTTTGGTAGGGGTGTAGAACGCCATCTGTATCAGTGAGGAGCCAAGTTTGTCGGTAAGAATCGCATATTCCATCAGTAGGGTATAAGCCAAACTGGAAAGAGAAGGTACAGTAAGCCCAAGGCTGACACGCGGCCGAGCTGTTCGATCCTTGCAAAAACCAAGGCTGCCGTGGCCGGCCGCGGCTTGGACCGTGGATAGGTCTTTTGAAAACAAGCTCTTTGGATCGAAAAAGCTCAAGGCCGCGGCTACCCTTAACCTCAACTCACATCGGTTACTGTAGTGTCATCAAAAACCACCAAATTCCAATCCCCTTCACACATAATTGATACCGAACATCCATCTTCTTCTACTCTGTTCACCGGTCGCTTGATATATACTTGTTGATAATTTGTTAGGTTACTGTAGAAGGGATGATTGGATACTAAATCCAGATTCGCTTCGTCCAGGATTTGATAAGAGCACTCGCACTTTGCTGGAAATAAAGGGGTCACTTTTAACAGTCTGAAAAAGTAGTTTCCAAACATTGGGCTTTTCTGAAAGTTGACAACTTTCTCATAGGACTACGATCCAGTTAGCTAGAAAAAATCACCGAAAAATTTGCAACTTTCCTGTCTGAAAACCATCTTTCTAGCTCTTCTAGAACTCGAGATACGCCTCTTTAAAGATTTGAAGAGACGCAGAGAAAACAAACGCTCTCGCTGTCTGCGTCTCTCATCGGACTTTGAAGCGCTGTATCTCGCCTCCTAGGTATGCTAGAAATTTGATTTTTAGACAGCTTTGAAGGTCTTTAAATTTCTGATTGTTTGCTACAAGTTTGAAATTTCTAGCTCATCTAGAAGTCGAGATATGAGCGTTCAATGTTTCCGGCGAGAGAGTGAGAGATGCAGAGTGTCTAGTTGTCTGCGTCTCTCACCTTGCAACTTCAAATGACTGTTACTCGGCTCAAAATGGTCGTAGAAACTTGATTTTTAAATCAAAATAGTCGCACTTATCTAAATTTTTTGAAAATTAAAAATATTCGTCTAAAAAAATTGTCACATCATTTTCCTCTGTGAAAGAAGATTTTAAATTTTTGATTTTTATATGAAAAAGTGCAAATTTTGATTCTAAACATTTCTGTAAAAGATTCATCTTTCTAGCCCTTCGAGAACTCGAGATACGTCTTTTCAAAGTTTTAGAAGAGACGCAGAGAAAGCATACACTCTCTTCATACTCTGAAGCGCTGTATCTCGGCTCCCATATGTGCCAGAAACTTCAAACTTGTACCAAAAAATTAGTAATTGCACGAGCTTAAAATTTGTTTAAAAATCAAGTCTCTAGCACTTTTTGAAGCTGAGATACAGCGCTTCAAAGTTCGGTGAGAGACGCAGACAGCAAGAGTGTCTGCTTTCTCTGCGTCTCTTCCAAACTTTGAAGAGGCGTATCTCGAGTTCTAGAAGAGCTAGAAAGATGGTTTTTGGACAGGAAAGGTGCAAATTATGCGGTGATTCTTTCTAGCTAACTGAGTCATTTGCTCAGGAAGTTGTCAACTAAGGAAGTATATCTCGAGTTCTAGAGGTGCTAGAAAGATGGTTTTTGGACCGAAAATTTGCAAATTTTTCGGGGATACGGGATTATGAGAAAGTGACGGGATTATGAGAAAGTGGTCAACTACAAAAATAGAGTTCTTGAGTTTCTCCACAAAGTTTCCCAAGACTTTTGTCAGACGCTCAAGGTTGTGTAATCTTACGTGGCTCGGAGTACTGTATAACCAGACAAGCGTCAGAATGGGACGCCAGGAACAAAAATAGAGATAGCAACGGGAGCATAATTCAATTATGAATGTGGAAGGGGTATCTGAACAACCGAGAGGCAAAAAACCATACTAATGAATATTCAATTGCTGTTAATATAATTAACATAATTATAAATTCACATTTTTTTGTAGTTTGTAGGTGTTCTGATGTTCAGAAATAGATTCACATTTATTAATCATCCACTAGCAGCCTTTCCACAAATATACCCAACAATGGCCCTTGGCGACGGATCAGTGACATTCGGATCGCATCCAACGTCATCCAACAGGTTATTGGGCCACACCACATTCTTGATAGTAATCGGGCCACGAGCCGCCAGTACAATTGCACAGTCTTGTTTGGCATCGTAAGCGTTGTCGGGTTGCGCTTGGCTCCACACGAAGCCGGCGGTCCCCGAAGCCGAGTTGTCTGTCCAGACGAAGGTGTTGAGGGCGGTGCAAGTGGCGGTGAGGCGTTGGCGGCCGCAGGCGGGTCTGCGACGGGCGCCGATCCACAGGGAGCCACTGGGACGGCCGATGAGGGGAAGGGCGGCATCTGGAAGGAATTAGTCTGGGATAGTACTTATATAGTTGCTGTTTTATTATTACAGCTAGATTAAATACACGGAAGCGTTTAAAGGTGCATGGAGCTTGTTCAGCTTTAGCGCCATTAGGGTCGGTTTGGCCGAGAGCCTAGGCTTTGGATGAGTATCAAACTTGAAGCCTCGCTGAAACAGCTAAGCCTTTGATATTCAGTCAACAAAGCGTGCAGGCACATATGACGGCTACCTAGAAAGGCTCCCTAGACCCCCAAAACTTCCTATTTCGCTACCAAATCAAGACGTTTGATAGTCAGCCCCATTCCCCTAAACTCACTAGTGGCATATCTGGCCTCCTCCATATTCTGCAATCCTGACAGTGTGCCTCCAAATGATTTGCACTGGGCTTCAGCGCTGGCATGGGTCAATCTTCCGGCAAATGACTTGATGCACCAACCGCCAGATGGACGGTTGAAACGACGCCAGCCGGCGTCACAGCCGCCCTGAAAAGCCATACTATAAGCTAGACGATATAAGCTACAAAACCTTACATTTGGCCTGCCGTTCCCTCCACCGTTCCCGTTACCATTGCCCGGGGGCCGTCCGCCAGGCCTACCTCCATGTTCCCGACTATCTGAAATTAGCACAATTCAAAAAAGTACCCAATTACCTACTACAAACCTTCACAAGACTCGCTGGAAGAGAAGCCGAGAGCCACTACAGCTCCAAGTACAAATGGAAGTAACACCAGAAATTTTGCCATAGTTTTTTATCGAGGGTTTCCTAACTCTTCCGTCCCAGATGTTCGTTTTATAGTACACTCTCGGTGTTATTCCGATTTTTGTCCATTTCGGGAGGGAGGTTGCAATGAAAAGAGGGAGTAAAAGTTTTGCAGGGGGAAATTATGGGCTTGGATGTTTGGTTCCGGGGGCACTTTGGAGGAATATGTTGTAGTTTTAGGGGGTCTATCTATATATTAGGCTTTTTTTTCATAGGGACAGTGCTCGGGGGGAAAGCTAGAAGGAACCTGGGGCCGGAGTTTCTCCATGCGCCTTTAAACTCTTCTATGTAGCTGTTTTTGCCGAGTTCGTTACATTATTCGGAGTCAGCGTTAAATTTTACATATTTTTTTCATGAAAAAAGTTCGTCTTATCTGGTTTGGAACGCAATTGCTCGCAACTTTTGCATTTTACAACTACTGGACGTTTCGCAACTTGTAATATCGGAATCGGCAATTTCGCAACTATAACTTCGCAGCCAGTTACTTTGCAACTATTAAATTTTGAATCCGGTCATTTCGAAACTATAAAGACACGTGTTCAGATACAAAATTTGATGAATTTTTTGAAAATTTAATTAATTGATTAGTATGAGCAATCCCCATCCAGATATGATCTCTCAAAATTGATATTTAAAAAAATTTTTTTTGAAAATTTTTTTGGGAATTTTTTTTCAGATTTTCAATTCTTGGTTTTTATTCAATCGGCACATACAAAATTTGATGAATTTTTTGAAAATTTAGTTAATTTTTTAGTATGAGCAATCCCCTCCGGTATTCCCTGGTTTCTTTGAAGTCTTGTAACTCTCGAGAAGGGCTCCAAATTTTGAGCCCAAATTTTGTGAATATACTAAATTTAAAATGAGCAATCCAATGCTCCAGGAGGCAGTGAGCAACGGATAGTGAGGGCTTGAATGAAAGATTGTTAATTGTTATTGAAAATGTGCAAAAAAACTGACAAAATTAGATCAACAATTAGAAAATTATATAATTATCGTTGTTTTTGGAGGCGGAAGATGACGTGCTGTCTGGAAGAAAAAAGAATGAGAAATGATTGCTCAGGTTTTGAATTGCTCACCTTTAGATCTCTGTACTAATAGGAAGGCTTAGGTGGGTCTTATGAAGGTATTGCTCATCGTAAGATTGCTCAGGATTCTTCTGATGACTCCAACGGCAATGTCACCTCCTCCAACTTCTTGATTGAAGACGTGGCCACCAGTAACAACCGTATTCCTCCGTTTTCCGATATCGCGTGGCTCAGAGTCGCATTAGGCTTTCTGGATCTTCTGACAGCTCTAGTCTCATTGATCGGCGTGATCCATAGCTCTCTTCTGAATCCAGAATACTTGAATCCAAAATTCGAGCCCTTCCTGACTTCTCCAGCCATTTCCACGTGTCCAATCACCTCCGCAATGATGTCCCCTGGATTCATCGCTTTTTCAGATTCCAAAATTCTTTGGCTATCAAAAATCCGGCAAGCTTTGCTCTCTCGAATCGCCGCTTTTATCGATTTCAATCTCTCTTCAGAATCCGGCGGAATCTGAAGACGTGCGACGTAGTCGAAGGCGAGTTTTGAGTACGTGTTGAGAGTAGGATTGGCTGCTTGTCTTATGGATTCGAGGGCCTTTTTCTGGTCCATCCAGGGCTCAGTGATGTCTAGATCATCTTCAGAATCTGGTTTAGAAGACGTTGGGAGATCAGGAGCTTCGGGATTCTTCGGAGCTTCTGGAATCATAGTAGAAGGCGTTGGAGCTCCTGGAGCTTCAGAATCTTTAGTATTAGAAGTCGTCACGATTTTCGAAGGCCCAGAAAACGTTGAGGTACTCGAAGCCTTTGGATCCTTGGGAACTCGTGGAGTCGAATTGGAAGACTTTGGGATTTCTGAATCCTTTATAGTCGACGTCGGATGGGTTTCAGATTTTATTGTTGTGAAATTAGAAGATGTCACGATTTTCAAAGCTCGAGAATCTGCTCCAGAATCCCTTGGTGCTCCAGAAGCTGCAAAATCCACTCCTGAAGACGTCGCGCCTCCAGAATCCCGTCTAAATGGCGTTCCAACTGCTTCTCCCTCATCAGAATCCATCGATACCCATTCCGGAGACCCCACACTTCCAGTTATCTCCCATTCCATGTTCGTGGCTCCAGATGACGTGACGATAGGCTCCGGATTCTTCTGGGGGGCCTCAGATGACGTCAGATTCTGAAAAATTCCTCATTTACAGTAGAAATTTTGACTTCTGAATCCCCACCTTGGGCTCAGATTCTCCAGACGCGATTTCCACCTTCACTGGAATCTCTGCCGTCGATTCAGATGCCTCCCATTCCATTAAGGATCCAGAATCCTTGGCTCCGCCCACTTTCTTCTTCTTCGGATCCGTTGTCGAATTCATGCTTCCCGATCGGCGCTTCTGATTCTTGAAGGGTGGTGGGGGTACCTAAAGGCAAAATTAAAAAAAGGTTGAAGGGGAACTCAAAAACCTCGGCTTTATCGGCGAGTGGAAGGGTGACGAGCCCTTTCTCGGTGCGGATTCTGATGAGAGGAGCGGATTTCCGGGGAGCAGATGATGTCGAAGAGGATTCTGGGGCTTCTGGACACTTTGGTGCCAGTTTTGCCTTTTCTGGAGCTTCAGAAGATGTCGGATCCGGTTTTGGTGTTTCTCGAGCATTTTGAGTCATCTTTGCCTCGTTTACAGCTTTAGAAGACGTCAGATTTGATTTCGGTGCTGGAGGTTTTAGAGACTCTGGACTGGATTTCCTGGATTCTGGAGTTTTGAGGGCAACTTCTGGAGCTTCAGAAGACGTTGGAGAAGATCCTGGGACTTCTGGAGCCTTTGGAGCCATCTTTGCCTTCGTTACAGCTTTAGAAGATGTCACAGCGGATCCTGACGATTCTGGAGTTTTCAGATTCAACTTTGTCTTCTTAACCGCTTCAGAAGACATTGGATTCGATGCTGGAGCTTCTTGAGGATCAGGACTCGATTTCTTGGCTTTTGAAGCTTCGGCTGAAACTTCTGCAGCTTCAGAAGACGTCACAGCGGATCCTAACGATTCTGAAGCCTTCAGATTCAAATTTGTCTTCTCCACAGCTTCAAAATCCCCTTCCGTCTTCAATTTCTTGCTCCCAACACCCTCTAGACCACTCGATCGACGTTTTTGAGCTCCCTGAAAGCCTCGAAATCCTCAAAACGCTCAAAATTTCGAATCTCACCTCTCTCGGAGCAACAGTTACGAATCCCTTCTCCGTGCGGATTCTGGTGAGCGGTTGTGGTTTCTTTTTGGGTTCAGAAGGCTGAGAATCCAGGACCCATGAAGATGTGATGTGCAAGAGATGTGCGTATTCTGATTCATCGTCATCGATGATTTCCGGAACGAACATGGAATTCCAAAGTAAAAGTTGGCTGGATTTCGGGAAGGCTGAAGATTCCTCTTGGTTATAGGCGAAGTAGGTGTCTAGAGGTTCTTCTTTCACTTTTAGAATCGTCGGAGTCGATTTTTGGGATTCTGGGGCTTTAGAAGGCGTTGAAATTGCTCTTGGAGCTTCTCCTTGGGCTAGATTCGCTTTTGGAGTCAATTTCTTGGATCTGGAGCCTTTAGAAGACGCTGACCTTGCTGTTGGAGCTTTCGGGGTCTTCTTCAGAGTTTCTGGAGCTTCCAGAGTCGATTTTTGGGGTTCTGAGCATTCCGACGGTGTTGTTAATGCTCTTGGAGCTTTCAGATTAGTTTTGCCAGCTTCTGAAGCCTCTGGAGTCGGTTTTCTTGATTCTAATTGTCTAGAAGTCGTTGAGGTTTCTCTTGGAGCTTCTGCACCCTTTTTTACAACTTCTGAAGCTTCTGGAGTCGCGTTTTTGATTCCGGAGGCTTTAGATGACGATATTTTCGCTCTTGGAGCTATATGAGTCGTCTTGATAGGTTCTGTAGCTTCTGAACTCGCTTCTGAATCTTTTGAAACCGATTTTTCGGATTCTGAAGCTCTAGATGCCGTCGATGTCGCTTTTAGAGCTTCTGAAATGGACTTTTTGATTTCGGAGGCTTCAGAAGACGTTGATGACGTTGGAAGAGCTTCAGAAGTTCGACGCCATTGTATTCCCTGAAAAAAAACGAAAAATCTTCTATTCAAATTTTCTGAATTTTTACCGAGGTGGATTTTCTCGCAGTGGTAACCCTTCGTTCTGGAACTTTCGGTTTTACAACGGATTCAGAATCCGATTCTTCTGATGAAGACGTTGGAGTGCTCTGAAAACCAAAAAAAAATCGTAAAAATTCGCACTGAAAGCCTAGTACCTCAATTTTCGGTGATTTCAATGGCGGTGCCACCGTCGCGAATCCCTTTTCAGTACGGATCCGGATAAGGGGTTCGGCCTTTTTCTTAGGACCGAATTCCACGACTTCAGGCTCTTCTTTTTTGGCTTCTGGGACTTCTGGAGCTTTAGAATCTTCAGCTTTCTTGCTCCTTCTTTTGGCGCTCCAACCAAAGTGCCACGGTTTTCGTCGCTTGATTTTTGGCTTATTTGGAGGCTCAGAAGACGTGATAGGGGTTGTAGAAGATTCAGAAGACGTCGGAATCATCAGGAAACGATCGCCGATGCGTATTCTGATTGAGGAGGGTTTTGGGGGTCCCGGAGGTGCTTCAGAAGGCGTAGAATTTGAATTTGGAGGTCCTGGATCTTCTTTTTTTGCTTTTGAAGCAGGGATGGAGGCTTTAGAAGGCTCAGAAGACGCTGGCTGAAAATTTCTACACTAAAAATAGCATTTTAAGCCAGTTTCTCACCTTTGGAATCGTCAATAATTGATCTCCGATGCGTATTTTGATCCAGGAGGGTTTTGGAGCTTTAGTAGGCCTTGGAGACGTTAGCGACTGAAAAATGCGATTTTTTAGGTGGATTTTGCAGTATTTTTGCAATTTTTAGACCTAGAAACTGATTTTTGAGCTTAAACCGGCGATAGAAATTTTTTTATAGTTTTTAGAAAAAAAATTTTTTAATTAAAATTTTTTTTTTAGTTTTAGAGTTTTTAGAGACGATAAATTCATGATTTTTATGCTTTACTCAAAGAAAAACATCAATTTTACATTATTTTCCACAGAAAACCAGTGATTTTTCCAAATTTCCCACCTTGGTCGAATTTTCGTCTTGTGCTTCTGAATCCGACGACATTAGTGATTTTTTAGAGGATTTCCTGAAAAAAAGGAGCATTTTTAAAGGAGAAAAGAGGGAAAATTGTTTTAAAAGCGAATTCTAGAAAAAGAAAAAGATGGGAAATTTTTATGATTTTTTCGCATTTCGAGTAGGTTTTTGCGGATTTTTTGGTATTTTAACAAATTTAGAATAATTTTAAACTCAAATTATATCATTTTCCAACATTAAAACACCAAAAATCCGTTAAAAACACTGAAAAATCTTCCAAAAAATATTAAAAATTGATTTTAAAATTTGCGTCGTCAAATCGCGCGCATTGTGTGCAAACACCACTGCCTACCGTACCTCTTAAAAATTAATTAAATTGATTAAAAATTAATTTCAGACATTTTCAGACGGGAAAAAAAGTGGAAAAAGTGTCAAAAAGAGCTACAGAAGAAGCGGAATCTGAAATCTCCATATTTGAAAACCTAGAAATTTGCAAAAACCCAAGATTTTATGACTTTTTCATTGAACGCAAAGATCAATGTAGAAACCTTCCCTGCAAAAAGTGTTTCGCGTTTTTATAGGTTCGCAAAAAGTTATATAAGCCCAAAACTTCCAAAAAAAGGTTCAAATTTCCGCCATGAAACACTTTTCCATCATTCTATTAGCCCTTGTGCTCGGCGTTGTTGTCTCCCAGAGAAGTGAGTTTCGGTGGCCTAGAAATCCCAAATGGCCTAGAATTTTTTTTCGAAATTCCAGATAACTACAATAGAAGACCTGGAAATGGTGGACGGCCTGGTTGGAATAACGGAGGCGGAAATGGGGTAAGACTACAAACTACAATTTCGAAGATTCTAGAAAATTCGAAAATTTCAGCGCGGCTGCGGCTCAGGATGGCAACGATTCAACCGCCCGTCCGGCGGCTGGTGCATTAAAGTGTTCCGCGGTGAGCACAGTCAATCGCAAGCCGAATCCAGATGTGCGAGTGTTGGAGCAAAATTGACCGGTGTTCAGAATCAAGAGGAGATTAATTATATTACTAGTGAGTTGAAATGGAGGCAAAATTTCGGTGTTTTGGCCCGAATTTTTTTTCAAAACGTATACAAGATTACTGTACGTCAAATTCTGCATCCAACACAAAAAACTTGACCGCCTGAAAGTGATTTTGAGCTGAGTTATGGGTCCTCAAATTTTCACTTTGGCCTTGATCGCTGCAATTTTGAGGGCTCATATCTCGAGTTACGTGAGCATTAGGTTATTTTTTCTTGCAGATTTGAGGTTTTCAGGGTCAACTTAGTCTAGAACTAATGAAAAACGCTATGCGCCTTTAAAGCGTCCCCAAATGAGCCGTGTGATACAGGCGCATGCGCTGGCGTGTGACGTTACTGTTGGCTGACTATCAAACTGAAAATTGTAATTTTCACTGAAACTCTTCTGAACTGCAGCTATAGATAGTGTAAGCCACAGGGGTCGAAAGCCAGAGGTATGCAAATGCGCTCACCGGAGAAGCCGGGCCTAAAATAAATTTTTTAGACTTTTTTAGTTCCGCTCATTTTTTTTTTGAAAATTTTATATTATTCCGGTACTAACTTCAGTTGAGAATTTTTCTAACGCAAAAAAGTTCAGAAAAAACGCTGGAATTTGAATCAGAAGGCGTTAAAGTTCGGAAAAAATGCCAAATCAGGGGAGCGCGTTTGCATGTCTCTAACTTTCGACCCCTGTGTGTAAGCGGATTCGATTTCTGTCTGAAAACAGGCCTAAAATAAAAAATGTCGTAAGGTTTGGCCAACGGTACGCAAACACTACAGCTGACGCGCTCACGCAAAAATTCACAGAATTTTTCCGCGATTTCCCTCGGAAAACTGCTGCCCCGCCACTTCCGAAGCCCCGTCTGCTGTTAGGTCGCTTCAAAGACGCACCAGACATGGTCCGAAATCGAGAAATACAATTTTTGAAAAAATTGTGAGCTAAAAATGGGAAAACTGAAAAAAATGCGAGCTAGAAAGAACAAAATTGAAAATTTGCGAGCTAGCTGGTGACACACCGACCGCACATGTAGCCATGTCTGAGGCGCATGGAGGATTTCAAGGAGAAATCTTGTTAGTGCACGAGAAATGCGCCAGTAGATGATACTGTGAACGGAAATCGCGCCCAAGAGTGCTACTGGCGCGCTTCTTGTGCCCTGCCCTGACGAGATATCTCCTTGAAGAACTCTATGCGCCTTTAAACCGGCGGGACAACAGATAGAGGAGCGTCCTCTAAACTACAATACAATATTATGGTATTTAATTGTGAGGCGCAGCGCGCTCTGCTGCACTAGACGGCGGACGGGCGTTGCCGGAAACTCTCCCACCAACAAGGCCGCTATTTGGTGGAAGGCTTTCCCAAAACGTTCATCCGCTGCCCCGTGCAGGAGAGCGCGCTGTGCCTGGAAAATATCTCTAATATCTAACTTTCCTCAGGATCCACGCTCAATCTAATCTCCCAATCCTCTGGCTCCGTTTGGATCGGCGCTCGCCGCACTCAAGCGTGCTCCGGTGCCACCCTTTCCACCTCTTGCTCCTCAATGAACTCCTTCTGGTGGACGGATCGTGTGACCACTGGAACATCTGGCCTCATCTGGAACACGAATCAACCGGATAATGCACACGCTCAAACTCAACAATGCATGGTTTTGTTGGCATCGCGTGCCGCATCGGTGCGAGATCAATGGATTTGGTATAATGGAAAGTTGGATGATGTTAATTGTGCCGGAGCGGTGGGAGAGAATTCTGTTAGAACTATTAGAGGATATGCATGCGGAAAGAGAGCCTAAATTGTGTGTTACTGTAATAAAGAATTGTTGGTTTTGGAATTTGAGGAATTTGTCTCGAAATAGAAAATCTTTCTAAGGCCGAGATCTTGCTAGATTAGGTTGAAAGTGGATCCTATGTAGCTTAAGCCTCTAAAAAGTTTGATAGTCAGCCAACAGTGACGTCATATTTCAGAGGAGCGCGTTTGTAAGCCACGCGGCTCACTGTGACACCGTCTGAGCCACGCGATATCGAAAAACGGAGGAGAATGGTTGTTCCTAGTGGCCTCGGCTTCAATCAAGAGTCGTCAGAGGAATCCTGAGCAATTTTACGATGAGCAATCCCTAGGGTGAGCAATTTGAAGTAGAAAAACCTGAGCAATCCTCTCTTTTTTTCAGAAATCACATCATCTTCTGCCTCCAAAAACGATAATATTCTAATTGTTGATCTAATTTTGTCTTTTTTTTTTGCACATTTTCAATAACAATTAACAATCTTTTATTCAAGCCCTCTTTCCACACAAATAGCCCCTCACAATCCGTTGCTCACTGCCTCCTGGTGCCACACATGCGACGTCGTCCAAACGATTCGAATTCCATGTCCATTTATCCCGAACTACCGTATCCCTAGATGCCAGGAGAACTACACATTGTTGTGTCTTGGCGTGAGCGTTGTCGGGTTGCTGAAAATTTCGATACCATTGGATTGCTCATCTTAAATTTAGTATAGTCACGAATTTTGGTCTCGAAATTTGGAGCCACTTGAGAGTTATGAAAATTTGAAGAAAAAACTGTTTTCCAAAAAAAATTGTTTTGTAACTTTCAATTTTGACAGATCATATCTAGATGGGTATTGCTCATATTAAAAATTAACTTGATTTTTGAAAAGTCCATAAATATTTATATCTAGACATGCTTGTGCTCCAGAGGAAAATTTCAGAGGAAAATTTGGATGGAATTTAAAGTTCTGAAATTTTCAGAAAATATGTTTTCCAATAAGTTTTTTTGTAACTTTCAAACTTGGGAGGTCATATCGAGATGGGGATTGCTCATATTGAAAATTAAATTTGATTTTCGAACTTTTCATCAAATTTTGTGTCTAGACATATAAATGTTGATAGAAAATACAACACTGAAATTTCTGAAATTTTTGAAGGAAAAAAATTTTCCAAAAAACTTTTTTTTTCAAAAACTCGAAATTTCTTACTTTTAAATTCCACAAGAATCCTGAAGTACCGGATGTCATACTATCCGTCCACCTAAACGAATTCAGTGGAGTACACGATGTAGAAATTGGAGAAGTACTACATTCCGATGTCCTTCGGGCACCAATCCAAATGGATCCGCTAGTTTTTGGAGAGATTACACGGAGAGCTCGAGCTGGAATTGGAAAAAGGACGTTTTAGAACTGTGGGACGTCTTGGAACCAGAAAGTTGCAAAATGGCCGGGTGCGAAATGTCCTAGTTGCGAAATGTCACAGTTTCGAAATGTCAAATTGATTACGTCAATGGGACGTTTGGCAACCAGGCCGGTTTGGAACCGTGGGACGTTTCGCAACCATGAGATCATAACGAGTTCCACTAAATAGGACAAAAATTGTCGGTTGCGAAATGTCCACGATTGCGAAAAGTCAAAGTTGCGAAATAGTCACAGGTCCCGAAACTGAAGATAGTTGCAAAATGCCGAATTCCTTCTGCGAATGAGACGTTTGGCAACCAAGCCATTTTGCAACCGGCTATTTCGCAACCGTGCCATTTTGCAACTGGGACATTTCGCAACTTTTTAATAGGAAGATAGTAGCTTTGCTATAAATTGAAAATAAGACGTTTTGGAACCATGAGACGTTGCACAGCAATTAGAAAAAAATTATCATAGTTCTAAAATGACTGGTTGCGAAATGTCTCATTTTCAAAACCATTTTGTAACAGGGGATTCAACTTCAGTAATGACAATAATATGATCGTAGTTGTAAAATGACTGGTTGCGAAAAGTCCTATGGCGGTTTAAAATGGGACGTTTCGTAACCGGGACATTTCGCAACCGTACCTGTGACCCTTCGAATCTCTTGCTCATCCTGTAATCCCGACAATGTTGCTCCCTCGGCTCTACACTTTGACTCTGCATCTGCTTGGGACATTTCTCCCTTGAAAACTTTCAAACACCAACCGCCGGACGGGCGGTTGAACCGATGCCATCCACGGCCACAGCCTCGCTGGAAATTTGGGAGAGACTACAAACTACAAACTACAAAACTACAAAAATCTAGGCTTACATGGTCCCCTCCTCCATTCTCATGACTATCTGAAAATAATTTTTTTGGAACTTATTTTTTTGTACCACTAACCTTCACAAGACTCGGAATCATCGAAATCTAGGTCAAATCTTGCTGAAACAGTACAGAATAGAAAGATAAGAAAAACCGGAAACTTCGCCATGATTCGATATTTGAAACCACGAATTGAGTCTTTATATATTTGCAAAAGTTTCCGACGGAAGCATAAAATTTTTAAAAGTCGCTTTTTTTTTGGGTTAGAACTGATGTATGAACAAGGGTGACGTCAAGGGACGTTTCGCAACCGGGTCATTTCGCAACCAGGATACGGTAGTTCAAGGTGCGAATCGTCTGAATTCTCAAATTAAGATGAGCAATACAATGCAATTGAAATATATGCACGCTAAACTTTGAACTCCCTGTGGACAACATTTAAATGCGTATTATGTGGTTATTCACGGGTAGCAAAAAACGTTTTTTGCTAGCATTTTTTGCTGGGATATCGGAGTGTCGTTGTGAGATTTTTGAAACATTTTGAATCAGTTGAAGGCAATTTTTTTCGGAAAACATAAAAAAGTTTCTAGAAACGAACAGTTTGTTTGTTAGAATCGTTCTAGGTGGTTTTTTCATGTTTTAAAAAACTCGCAACGACACTCCGATATCCCAGCAAAAACTGCTAGCAAAAAACGTTTTTTGCTACCCGTGAATAACCCCATTGTATCTTCCCCGACTTTGCAAAAGTGGACCCTCAGAAAACCTCCGTTCTAAAAAATCAGTAGATCAAAATGATATAGAGTATGCCCACAAACTTCCGCTTCCACCGCTGCAGCAAAACTTTATGACTCACTTTTTTTCAAAGAAACGAAACGGGTATAAAACCAAAGCGTGCAGCCGAAAACCAACCCGATCAGAAAATATGGTTTCTAGAATTTTCCCGCTATTTTTGTGCTTTTCAATTTTTCTCGCATCGATAAACGCGATTTCCTTCTCATCGAGCAGTGAGTCGTGTGAAGGTACGTTTACAGTTTTGGAAATTTCTTGTAGATTTCCATTTTTCAGATGATGACCATCACCATGGAGGAGGAAATGGTGGAGGTAACAATGGTGGCGGAAATAATGGTGGAGGTAACAATGGTGGCGGAGGAGGCGGAGGAGCCAATGTGAGTTTTTGAATTTTGTGGTAGAGAAAATGCGCTCTGTCGCACTGTATTGTTGTTGGGACGCAACGCTTTAAAAAACGTGGAAAAATGGTCAACCTAATGAGAAACCGCGACGCGACCGCAACGCTACTAGAAAATTGTGTGAATTGTTTGAAGTATTGAAAAAAACCGCTACGCCACCGCAATGCGACGATAAGTCACAGAATTTCGAATCGCACGATTCAAAAGCCGCGACGCGACCGCAACGCGTTCCTGAAAACTGAAAAAAAAAGACAAAAAACGCGAGGCGACCGCAAGGAGTTGAAAAGTTCAAGCTTAAATTGATTCAAGCTATGCAGCAGTCGTTAAGCGACCGCAACGCGCTTAAATTTCGTTTTGAAAGCGTATTCAAGAACCGCGACGCGACCGCAACGCGTTGAAAAAATTGCAGCTAGGCACTGATAAAAGACGAAAGACGCTACGCAACCGCAATTTGTTGAAAAGTTCAAGCCTATTAAAATTGATTCAAGAGATAGATCAGCCGTTAAGCGACCCTAACGCGCTCGAAATTCGTGATTCAAGAGCCGCGACGCGACAGCAACGCGCGGTCTCAGCCAAAATTCGCTGCGCAGCCATTTCATGTTGATACGGAACAGTTGCTTAGCTTTCACATAGAAAGTATCGCTTTTTTTGCAGCGTGGCTGCCCATCGGGATGGCAACGCTTCAATCGTCCACAAGGCGCATGGTGCATGCGTGTTTACCCGGGCATGGATAGCCAAGCGGAAGCCGAAACGAAGTGTACGGCACAAGGCGGAGTCGTCAGTGGAATACAGAATCAAGCGGAAGCCATTGCTATTGGAAGTGAGTTTTGTAAGCTAAGCTCAGCCTAACCTCTTTACTCTCCAGGAATGGCTCTCTCCGTCATGTCCCAAGCCTCTGGCTCCATCCGAATCGGCCTCCGAAGACGTCAAGTTTGCTCGACGTCCCCAATATCCTCCACGTGCAACTCGATGAACTCATTCTGGTGGTCCGACAGAGTGACCACAGGAATCGACGGTCTTCTCTGGAACCGCAACCAGCCTGATAACGCTCACTCGGCCAGTCAACAGTGTGTCGTGCTGCTCGCCTCGCGTACGCCTACAGTAACCGATAATTGGACGTGGCAAGCGAATCGATTGGACGATGTTGGATGTGATCGTGTGCCCGGGGACACGCCGAGACAAGTTAGGGGATTTGTGTGTGGACGGAAGGCTAATAATTGAGATTTTGAGAAGATAATGAAGTTTCTTGTTGATGTTTTTCGTATTGCTCATCGTATTTTCATCACACATACAAATTCGATTCATTCTCGAGTTAAAAGCCTCCAAAGAACCTGGGATTACTGTATAATTCAGAGGCTTCTTTGAGAGGTCATATCGTGGTGAGGATTGCTCATATTAAAAAATAAATTTGTTTTTCAAAAATTTCATCAAATTTTGTATCCAGACATGTACCTTCCGGATGAAAATCTAGAATGTAAATTTCAAAAAATTTTAAGAAATAATTTCCGAAAAAAAAACATTTTTTTGAACAGTTTTTTCTTAAACTTTTCAGAACTTAAAATTACAAACTTTCCTTCAGAAAGTAGATGTCTAGATACAAAATTTGCTGAAATTTTCGAAAAGCGAATTTATTTTTTAATATAAACAATCCTAATCTCAATATGACCTCTCAATGAAGCCCTCGAAATCTACAGTTTTTTTTTGGGAAAATGTTTTTCCTCAAATTTTCGAAACTTTGAATTTCAAATTTTCCTTCAGAAAGTAAATGTTTAGATACACAATTTGATGAAAAATTTCAAAGTCTAGCTTGTTTTTTAATATTAGCAATCCCTATCTCAATATGACCCCTCAATGAAGCCCCTGAAATATACAGTACTCTTGGTTTTTTTTTTTGAAAGCCTATAACTCGAGAATGATTCCAAATTTTGGAACGAAAATTTGGAATTGTACTAACTTTAATATGAGCAATCCAATGGTATCAAAATAAATAGGCCCAACGCACACGGTAAGGCACAACAATGTGAAGTTCTCCTGGCATCTAGGGATACGGTATCGTCTGAATTATTGAATTAAGATGAGCAATGCAATGAAAATTAAATAATATGTTCAAGAATGATTCATTCACAATAATGCATTTAAAATCAATTCGTAGCCTTCTGTCCGCACAAAATTCCTCTAACCTGTCTCGGCGTGTCCCCAAGCACCGTAAAGCACGAAACATCGTCCATTCGATTCGCATACCACGTCGGATCACCGGTTGCTGTAGGCGTACGCGAGGCCAGGAACACGACACAGAGTTGAGTACCGCCAGAGTTGTCCGGTTGGTTACGGTTCCAGAGAATACCGTCGACGCCCGTGGTGACACCGTCTGACCACTCGAAGCCGTTCAACGCGGTACATCCGGCAGGTGCTGGGTACGGTGTGCAAGCTGCAGTGCGCTTTAGACCGATACGGATCGAGCCAGAGGATTGGGTAATGATGGCGAGAGCCATTCCTGGAAAGTTAATAGGTTAGGCTTAGGCTAAGAAAAAACTCACTTGAAACAGCAAACGCTTCTGCCTGATTCTGTATTCCACTGACGACTGCGCCTTGGGCTGCACACTTGGCGTCGGCTTCCGTTTGATTATCCATTCCCGGGTAGACACGCATGCACCATCCGAATCCTGTACGATTGAAACGTTCCCATCCCGATGGGCAGCCACGCTGGAAACTGGCGATAATTTTCACGTGAAGGCTAACAAACTGTTCAAATTGGAATGGCTACGCAGCAAATTTTTGCTGGGACCGCGCGTTGCGGTCGCGTCGTCAGATTCAACACAAATTTCAATCGCTTTTCGATCGCTTAACGACTGATGTACCGCTTGAATCGAATTAAGTTTGAACTTTTCAACGCGTTGCGGTCGCGCAGCGTCTTTCCTCTTTTATCATTCGATTCTCAGTTTTCAGTCGTATTTTTTAATGCGTTGCGGTCGCGTCGCGGTTATTGAACCGTGCGATTCGAAATTCTGTGACTTCTCGTCGCGTTGCGGTGTCGTAGCGGTTTTCTCCATACTTCAATTATTTTGAAGCAGATTTCTAATAGCGTTGCGGTCGCGAAACGGCCTTACAGCCTTTTAAAGGAGGTGTACACAATTTCCCAAAATTTTGAGATTTTGGTATCATTCGATGCAGAATTGCATCCTCACCAGGGGTGTGCGGCAATGCCGTTGCCGAGTTGCCGAATTGCCGAAATTTCCGACTTTTTAGGCTCAGTTGCCGTTGCCGAATTGCCGATTTTTTTTGGCAAGCATTTCGGCAATTAATATTGGAGATTTTTTTGAAAAATTCGTTGCTTTTTTTTGTTAAAAATTGGTTACTGCATGCAGGCTTTTTAAAGATTTCTGTCGATTTTCGGTAAATTTCAATAGTTTCGTTCATTTTTTCCGATTCGAAGTGGGAAACTATTCTCATTTGTCAAAAAAAGAGTTTTAATTGAGAAAATCAGCAAAAATAGTAAACATTAACACATTTTCGCTCATTGCCGAAATTGCCGAAATTTTGGACCGGCAATTGCCGAGTTGCCGGATTGCCGAAATTTTCCGTTGCCGCACACCCCTGATCCTCACAGTTAATTTTTTTGGGCTGTTGTTGACCCGTATTTTGAAAGTAAGGAATTTTCGGACCATGGTCCAAGAGAATTTTCTTCCCGCGCCCAAATTCTGCATCGAATGATACCAAAATCTCCAAAATCCCATTTAGTATTCTACCCCTTTAAAACGATTTTTCGTGCGTCATGGTTGCGTTGCGATCGCGTGGCGGCTCAACAGCATCAGAGCGCGTTTTCTCCATAATGAAATTCCAAAACTAACATTTGGGTCGCCGCCACCATTGTTACCTCCACCATTACCTCCACCATTATAGCTACCATGATCTGAAAAATTAAAATCTAAGACACGTTCTCTGTAAGACTCGAGTGTACCACTGCTGATCCTTTGTACAGAAAAAAGTCAAATCGATTCTTATGGGTTTGTGTTTGGTATAGTAGGTACCCATGTACTTCTAAGAACATTGACCCATACCCCTTTTGGCCCCGCCCCTTTTTGGCTGAAATATGCATATGCTTGGCTGAAAAACCAAAATTTTTTTCTGGAAGTTTTTTCGGTCTGATTTTGTTGGGAATGGTTAATACACATAATTTTAAGAATTTTATGTGTTGAAACCAACTTTCTAACAAGACGGGTTCATGACATAACTTTGACTTTTACTGAAAAAATGGTATTTTCGACCAAAAATGGGAAATTGTGAGAAAACAATAAGCCACTCCGGCGAGATATTGTCAGATTCAGATTTCTCGCTAAATTTTGGTCCAGATAAACATAGTCCGGACAAAATTTAGGGGGGACGTATTTTTGCTAGAGGTCAAAATATGTCATTTTTCGGTATTTTTTCATGTATTCCTATACATGACAAAAAGTCAAAATCTGAAAATCGGCTCATATTTGGCCAGATTGTAGTACCACTACCCCTAATAACATGGGCGGAATCCCATGGCCTCCTGTTACCATTTACTGAAATGGGAGATGTTTTTCAATAGACCATTTGGGGTATCTTTGAGGGTCCACCATTTCAGTAAATGGTAACAGGAGGCCATGGGATTTCGCCCATGTTATTAGGGGTAGTGGTACTACAATCTGGCCAAATATGAGCCGATTTTCAGATTTTGACTTTTTGTCATGTATAGGAATACATGAAAAAATACCGAAAAATGACATATTTTGACCTCTAGCAAAAATACGCCCCCCCTAAATTTTGTCCGGACTATGTTTATCTGGACCAAAATTTAGCGAGAAATCTGAATCTGACAATATCTCGCCGGAGTGGCTTATTGTTTTCTCACAATTTCCCATTTTTGGTCGAAAATACCATTTTTTCAGTAAAAGTCAAAGTTATGTCATGAACCCGTCTTGTTAGAAAGTTGGTTTCAACACATAAAATTCTTAAAATTATGTGTATTAACCATTCCCAACAAAATCAGACCGAAAAAACTTCCAGAAAAAAAATTTTGGTTTTTCAGCCAAGCATATGCATATTTCAGCCAAAAAGGGGCGGGGCCAAAAGGGGTATGGGTCAATGTTCTTAGAAGTACATGGGTACCTACTATACCAAACACAAACCCATAAGAATCGATTTGACTTTTTTCTGTACAGTGACATACTCGAGTTTCTCAGAGAATGTGTCCTAAATCTTCCAAAACTGACAATTTACCTTCACACGAGTCACTGAGACGTTTTAAGAACATTGCGTTTGCCGAGGCGAAAAAGATCGAAAAGCACAAAATTAAGGGGAACATTCTGGAAGCCATCTTGAACCTTCTGAGAGGCTTGGTTTTCCAGGGCACGCTTTGGTTTTATACCCATTTCGTTTTTTGAAAAAGTGTGTCGTAAAGTTTTGTTAGTTTTGTTGCAGCAGGGAAAGCGGAAATAATAGCGGAAAAAGGTGTGTATGTTTTCACACTCTATATCATTTTGTTCTTGGAGGTTTCTGAGTTCCGCTTTCGGGGGAGCCTAGCATCTAAGGTCGCTGAGCCCACAACTTGTGCTGTATTATATTAGGGCGGCAAAAATTATCGTAAGTGCGCTCCCTCGCACCTGCCGAGCGTGGAAGAGGCGGGTCATTAATTTGAAAAACGCAGTGTATTTTTTGAATTTTCGGCTCTCGCGCCTCTTCCACCGGACCAAATGTAGATTTACGGGACTCACCCTTGATTTTACTTGCCTAATATCGAAACAGCTACGCAGCGAATAGCGGTATCCCGCGGCTATTGTTTTTTGGTGGGTTCGAGTCCGTGGACCGCTGTTGCCAACACTTTACTTCAAAAGTGATCGAAAAAAAATGGAAAACCGTTTATTTTGGTAAAAGTAAGGCTTCCATTCGGACGAATTTTCGAAACTCGTCCGGTTTCGGTTTTTCGGTACACAAATTCGCGTCGGTGTATTGCACAATTTGCATTTTAGTTGACGACAAATTAGTGTTTCGTTGGATTTTTTCGGGTTTTGACACAAAATTGCGTACCACGGACGGACGACGGGGGTCCGAATGGAAGCCTTACGATTATGTAAAAGTTAACAAACACGAACACTAATATAATTCTTCCCTTCCAAGCGACTCAATCGCATCCTTAGTCCAAAACAAAAAGTGCAATCTCGACTGCGTTAACATGATACTTATACGCGTCCCATCCCGTCGACTACGCTCAAAAATAATACTGGTTTCAGGGTTCGCCAGAGGACTAATTAGACTGAGCACTTGTTGGCGGCTAAAAAAAACAAAGATTGTGTATTCCACGAGGACAATGATTACCTGAAACGCTCTGGCCATTCCGAGGTCCAATCAAGTCCCTCTAATGTCCCAGAAGTTGCCAAGGGATCCTTCGAATGAAACTCCAAACGTTCCAGTGACTCATTTTCCCCGGAATTCCATCTTCGGAGTGCGGTATTTATCTCCTTTACAGAATTTCCATGAATCTCACAAATTATCGTATTACTTGCCATGCTTAATACATTCGATAAATCAATGAGATTAGGATTCAGTAGAACAATTTTTGGAATTATTTTCGTTGATCGATATTTGAATTCAGAATCGTCCCATGCTGACGCATTCAGAATCAGATTATCCTTCTCGACGTCATCTAGAAGGAATCGGATATTTCTAGAGTCCATTAACACTGGATTTCGGTTCTTGTCCACCGTAATACAAACGAATTTTTTCACAAGTTTCCAGATGAATAAATCATGAAAATTTTCGGAATCTTTTTGGATGTTCAAATAGAATTTAAATTCCTTCAACAGTTTCAATAAGTGAATTGTGACCTTCTCAATTCCACATTTAGATGTATAACTATTTTTCACTGGATCCTTCCGAACCAAAACCCTCTTTCCATCGATGCTCCAAGTTTCTCCACTTGTGATTGCCCTTGTTGTTGTTCTCCACATTGAGCATTTTTCAGACCTCACTTCGATTTCGTCTATTGTTAGGCACCGCAACGATTTTTTCAAACTGAACCGTTTTTCACATTTTTTATATCAAAATGTTCGCATAAAAATTCTAAGTATTCTCCTAAAATTTCAAATGAAACGCTTCGCTAGGAGCCGAGTAAAACGCATTTGAAATTTCGAAAAAACCTCGATTTTCTCCGCGCGGAGAGAAATGTAAAAAAGGCTGTCGCCGACAGGTGTCGAACATCTACCAGGCGACCGCTGTTTCAACGCGTTATCCACTCGGCCGCGGAGGACAAGTCGTCGCGCTGTCGCGAGGGCTATGATAAAGCTTTGGTGCCGACCGCAGCAGTTGGCTGCCGAGATGCGCGAAATTATCGAAAAATTATGCATTTTTTGGCACAAAAAAGGCTTATTGCTCAAATGCGCTAACTGGTGGGCAAAATTTGACAACAACCCTTAGTGTAAAATTTTACGTAGAATCTGATACTGAAGAGAAAACATGCGGAGTCGACCTGCAAATCGTCCAAAATCCACAAAAACCACTGAATTTTAGAGATGATGTGTCTTGCTATCAGTATTAATGTAGCTTAAAAGCTTCCAAAACTCTTGAAACTTTTTGTGCTAGTAGCAAAAAGGTTTTTCTTTGTTTTTCAGTGGAAAAAACATACTGTTGTCACTGAAAAAATTTCAAAAATTTTGCTTAAAGTTTGACTAAATACAACCCAAATGCGCTAACTAACTGAGAAAATCTGATCAAATTATCTTTTTTGTGATCACAAGAAGTATCTAAATCAATAATAAAAATATGCGGAGTCGACTTTTGTGGGTCATTTTTGGCCGATTTTCCATACCCATTTTCAGTTTATCGTGTATTTTCTGAAATCTAATCATTTTCATGAAAAAATAATAACTCCATTCGATTCTACGTAGTCGATTACATAACGACGTCAAATTTCATAAAAATTGATCCACCCAGTCTCGAGTTCTACGCTTTGAAACATGCCAGATACCCCCGCGGAGAAAGTTTTTGACGCTCCTCCCCCTCCCGTTGCGGTGCCTATCTATTGTTGATAATTTGAGAGTCACATTTTCCGTTTTGAGCTTGACGTTTTCTAGGACTCGGTGAAGTTTCGAGGATATAAGGGAGAGCTGTATTCTGAAAAAAACTGCTCAAAAATAGCTTCTCAAAATTTGCATCTCAAGGGAAAACGTATTTTTTAAGATTTCCCATGCCTACAAAACAATCAACATCTGGAATAAAACCTTGTGGGCCCAAAATCTGAAAAATGGGTTTTTTTTCCGATTTTGGCCCAAGAATTTTTGCCTCAGCTTGGACGACGGCCTTCAGTAGTTTGGCCTATATCTTGCTTCAAAATCGTTTTTGTGACTCGAGACTCTGTTTTTCAGACTTTTCATGGTCTATTTAGAACAGTAGTAAAAATTCGAAAAAGTGCCTCAGATTTTTTCCATCAAATTTTAATACTACTGTACTAAATTGACCATGGGAAGTCCGAAAAACATAATCCTAAGTCGTAAAAAAGATTTTAAAGCGAGATATACTCATTGTAGCCATAGTAATCTTTTTTTTCGATTTTTGAGCCAAAAATTTTTGTTTCCGATTTTGATAGTACTGTATTAAATATGACCTTCTGTACTTGAACTTACAAAGAAATCGGCTCGATTTGGGGAAGAATCTCACACAATACAAGATAGGGAAGTTGAATCAGCGGGAATTTAGACATTGTTTATTACTAAAAAAAGAAATTTTCTTGGTACAAATGTTTCTTTGTTTGAATATGTTGGGGGTCTCTCCCCACGGAAAATCGATGGGAATGGGCCAATTGTCCACATTAGCACACTTCCAAGGCCACGTAATTTTGTTCACGAGGAGTACAAGAAACCTCGATCTGCAACTCGCTGCGTAGCCGTTACCATGTGATACTGTACAGAAAAACTTGCAGTATCACATCAAAACGGCTACACAGCGAATTATTTATAGACTACCAGATTCGCTGCGTGAACTCTCCAGTTTTCAAATAAAAAAGTTTGATACGTAAGATGTACGTGGATGTACGTGGAAAACTAAAGCGGACATCCTGACCAAGGGACAGACAAACTTTCTAGCGGATTATATATAAGTACGATACTATTGGTGGTCTGCAGTTGTAGTGAAGTGTTTCCCGCCATTTTTTCTTCTACTTCTCGTGAACAAGCTCAACGTGTATGATAAGAATCCACATCAAGTTTTCAAACAAAATTTATTCCCAACAATCTTCATCAAAAACTACAAACTACGAAAAATGAGCGAATTGAAAGAGATGGGCTCATCGGTGCGGAGCAAGTACGACGACGACTACACGCCCGCCTCGTTCACAATTCTCATTCGCACGTCGAGCACGTCGACGTCGGATGGGCCGAGCCAGAAGATTTCCGTGATGATTCGAGACGATGAGGGACGAGCGACGGACAAGCAAGCGTTGCGCTACTCGCACACCCATCCCACACCGTTTCAGCGTGGACATGTGAGCATAATTTTTTTATTTTTTGTCCCAGGGCCCTGAAACTTGTTTCAATCGATTTGAAATTAAATTTTACATGTAGTAATTTAATTAAATTGAAATTAAATATTACATGTAGTAATTTAACTAATTTTTGCTAGTGCCGTGAAAAATATACCAATAAATTTCAAACTGAATTTTTCATCTAGTACTAATTTTCATCGGCTCACAACTTGCTCAGTTTTTATCCCAGGACACTGAAAATTTCACCAATCGATTTGGAATTTGATTTTACATTCAGTAGCGTTTTTGCTGGCTCATAACTACATTCATTTTTATTGTAGAACTTTGAAAAATACACCAATCGATTTGGAATAAGATTTTACATCTAGCCACATTTTTTAGTTGTTCATAACTCCATTCGTTTTTATCGTAGAGCCTTGATAGTTATATCAATCGATTTGAAATTGAATTTTACATCTAATCATTTATATAATTTCTTATAACTTGCTTAGTTTTATTTCCAGGGCCCTGCAAAGTATACCAATCTCCATTTCAGAACGATCTCTTCGTGATGGCCAATCAACCGTCGCTGGGGCCGCTCACCAACTTTGAAATCCACTACGATGGATCGAAAGAAAGCATGTGGTTTTTCTTTTATAGCCTTCATAAATTTCTCAAATTTCCAGCCATGGGAACCCCATGGAAATTCCACACCGTCGTCGTCTTTCATCACGAAAATGGGCGTGTCTACAATTTTCAACTCGACGAGAAACAATCGACGGATACGGTGGCAATGATGGTTTGTAAGGATAACGGAGTACAGGCGATGCCCATCAAATTGAGAGATCCGTTCTTTTGAATGAAGATTTTGATATTCTTTTTTTTCAATTTTGCCTCAAAATTTGGCTTCGCTTTTCGATAAAATAGATGTTGAAGTTTAAATGCAATATTTTATTAACTTTGATGAAAAAACACAACATTATTAACTGGGGACCAAAAAATCGAACAACTTTTCACCATTCCACTCATTAATCATCTTCATCCAGCCAACGGTCCCATCAATTCTGCAAATTTTGAGAGCTTCTTCAATTGGGTGTTCACATCTCCAGGGGTATTCAATTCTGAAAATAACATTTGAAACCAAAATAACATTTGAAACCAACGAGGTATTCAATTCTGAAAATAACAAGCCTAAGCCTCTAAGCCTAAGCCTCTAAGCCTAAGCCTCTGAGCCAAAGCCTCTGAGCCTAAGCCTCTAAGCCTAAGCCTCTGAGCCTAAGCCTCTAAGCCTAAGCCTCTAAGCCTAAGCCTCTGAGCCTAAGCCTCTAAGCCTAAGCCTCTAAGCCTAAGCCTCTGAGCCAAAGCCTCTAAGCCTAAGCCTCTAAGCCTAAGCCTCTGAGCCAAAGCCTCTGAGCCTAAGCCTCTAAGCCTAAGCCTCTGAGCCTAAGCCTCTAAGCCTAAGCCTCTAAGCCTAAGCCTCTGAGCCTAAGCCTCTAAGCCTAAGCCTCTAAGCCTAAGCCTCTGAGCCTAAGCCTCTAAGCCTAAGCCTCTAAGCCAAAGCCTCTGAGCCTAAGCCTCTAAGCCTAAGCCTCTGAGCCAAAGCCTCTAAGCCTAAGCCTCTAAGCCTAAGCCTCTAAGCCTAAGCCTCTGAGCCTAAGCCTCTAAGCCTAAGCCTCTAAGCCTAAGCCTCTGAGCCTAAGCCTCTAAGCCTAAGCCTCTAAGCCTAAGCCTCTAAGCCTAAGCCTTTAGGCCTAAGCCTTTAAGTCTAAGTCCTTAATTCTAGACTTTGGGCCTAAGCCTTTCTTTAAGCAGAAGCCTTTAAGCTCTGAGCCTGTAAACCAAAGAATAACTCACTGAACTGAAACTGTTTCCTTATTAACTTTATCCTCAAAGGGCCCCGGAACTCCAACAATCGCATCCGACTGATTCAGAAACGCGCCTTTCACTTGAAGATTCCTCAATCTCGAATATTCTCCATTCTTCCATTTCCGCAAAAACACATCCAAATCCTTATTGGTCAAAGACGATTTCAGTAGCTTAATCCGGACACAATCGCTTTTCAGTAAATCATCCAATGTGAGCCAAGAGCTATCTCTATTAACTGTCAGGTATCTCGGCCAAACTTTGAAATCGTGTCGGAATGCCCCTTGGATTTTTGTGTCAATCACAAGCTCTTCAATGACATTGAGCCGACCCAATATCTCTTTCAGCTGGGCCCCATCAACTTGCTCACCATGAACGGCTAGTTTTTGAATGTCGCATTGCCTTCGGAACACCCAATCAGTCAATTCGTTAGAACCGACCCACTTGAACGAATGAATGGTGGGACAGTGAAAAGTCTCAAGCATGTATTCGAAAAGTTCCCAGTATGATTTGTTCCAGTAAACCCGCATCTCTACTCGATTTTTCTTATTAAGGGATGCGAAAAGGTGATTTCGCCTGTTTGGTCCACAGATGGCTTTTAAAATTTCAGATGTCGAATCAAACTTCTCTATCCAATAATCGTGAGCTTTCGTTGTAATCATGAAGCAACGAGAGGAGAGAGAAATTTCGAATTTGCGAGAGCCACTGAGAAAAATGAATTGTTTGGTTTTCTTGGAACATTGTGACAGGTTGAGTCTGAAAAAATGAGAATAGATGAGGAAATTTTAAAAAAAGACTTACAATTCGACAGGATTCAAATACTTCAAACATTCTTCGATGGCTACTGACGGAAGACAGAGAAGAGGGAAATGGTTCATTTCTGCAGAGTCGATGAACAATAATGAACGAAGGTCGAGGATGGGGTGCAGTGGGAATCAGAAAACAGATCGATAATTGGTATATCTGCATTCACAAGACGTGTCGATGCTCCCTATTGTATAAGTGACCCTGACTCTAGCAGATGACCTTTCCCACAGGCATGTTTTCTGATTCCCACTGCACTCCATTCTCTCCATTCATTTATTATCGTTGCTCGGCATCGAATCTGCAGAAATGGACCATTTCCCTCTTCTCCGTCTTCCGTCAGTAGCCACCGAAGAATGTTTGAAACATTTGAATCCCGTCGAGTTGTAAGTCATTTTTTAAAATTTTCCTCTTCTATATTCATTTTTCAGACTCAACCTGTCACAATGTTCCAAGACAACCAATCGACTCATTTTTCTCAGTGGCTCTCGCAAATTCGAAATTACTCTCTCTTCTAGTTACTTTATTATCGCAACGAAAACTCACATTTATTGCATAGAAAAATTTGATTCGACATCTGAAAATTTGAAAGCCATCAGTAAACCAAACATTCAAAATGACCTTTTCGCATTCCTTGACAAGAAAAATCAAGTAGAGATGCGGGTTTTCTGGAACAAATCACACTGGGAACTTTTCGAATACATGCTTGACACTTTTCACTGTCCCACAATTCATACGTTCAATTGGGTTGGTTCTGACGAATTGATTGATTGGGTGTTCCGAAGGCAATGCGACATTCAAAAACTGACCATTTGGGGTAAGCAAGTTGATGAGGCCCAGCTGAAAGAGATATTGGGTCGGCTCAATGTCATTGAAGAGCTTGTGATTGACACAAAAATCCAAGGCGCATTCCGACACGATTTCAAAGTCTGGCCGAGATACCTGACAGTGCGTATAGATAGCTCTTGGTTCACATTGGATTATTTACTGAAGAGCGATTGTGTCCAGATTAGGCTATGGGAATCGTCATTGACTAATAAGGATTTGGATGTGTTTTTGCGGAAATGGAAGAATGGAGAATATTCGAGATTGAGGAATCTTCGAGTAGAAGGCTCATTTCTGAATGACTCGGATGCGATTGTTGGAGTTCCGGGGCCCTTTGAGGATAAGAATAATAAGGAAACAGTTTCAGTTCAGTGAGTTTTTCATTGGCTTTCAGGCTTAGATGCTTAGAGGCTTAGGCTTAGAGGCTGAGGCTTAGAGGCTAGGCTCAAATATTTCTGGTTCGACAAAATTTTTCAATTATTTTCAGAATTGAATACCCCTGTAGATTTGAACACCGAATTGAAGAAGCTGTGAAAATTTACAGAATTGATGGGACCGTTGGCTGGATGAAGATGATTAATGAGAGGGATGATGAGAAAGAATTCCATTTTTTGGTCCCCAGTTAATAATGTTGTTTTTTACAAAGTTAATAAAGTATTGCATTTTAATTTTCACATTATATCGAAAGTGAAGCCAAGAATTTCTCATAATTCCAAAAATGAAACTTAGAGGCTCAAGCTCAGAGAGCACCAACCGAACAATTATTGCCATAGAACAGTCTCTACAGATACATGTGAAGATACGTCAGAAGTTTCTGATTTATGATCCCAATACATGTCTTCCAAAAATCCATCAATACGTTAACATTCGTTTTCACCTTACCACCCCCCCCCCCCCCCCCCCCCGCCCCCCAAACTTGTTTCAATAAACATTTTTTCTTACACAAAATGCGTATCTATTGGGGAGAAGTTTCCGTTAATACTACTGGATACAAAATAGAACGTGATTATGATGAGTTTCTCGCACATTTTAGGGAAACTTTATGGCATACTATTTTTCCTGGAATTATGTTTATTTTTTATACCTGGAAATTGGTTAGGAGACAGGTAAGCTATTTGATGAAAATCCGATTTACCGACTTTGAATTTTTAAAAAAATCTAGTCCAAAAACTGCAAAATTTCTCGGGGAATCGAATGCATCTAATATCGCTGCTTAAAACACATTTTGGAGCGACTTATGAGCGTTTGAAGTGTCAGTAAGAGAGACGCAGAGAAAGCAGACACTCTCGCTGTCGAAGAGACGCAGAGAAACGAGACAGTGTCTGCGTCTCTCTTCTTGAAACTTCAAACGCTTATAACTCGCTTCAAAATGTTTCATTTTTACTCGTTCTTTCGGCACTCGAACGCAGTAGAATATTTTTTTACAGAAAATTGTTTCAAAAGCGTTGAAAAATTTTTGTAAAAATCGTTCAAAAAATGAACTACGGCGCTTTGAGCTATGAAATTAAGCGCATTCGAATCAGCAAAAAATTCTGCGTTTTTTGAAATTAAAATTATCAGACATGTCAATTTTCCCACTTCTTCACATTCCATTGTCTAATGTATTTCTCAATTGTATCTATTATCTCTCTGTACTTAAACGAGCCAAAATGTTTCATTTTTACTCGTTCTTTCGGCACTCGAACGCAGTAGAATATTTTTTTACAGAAAATTGTTTCAAAAGCGTTGAAAAATTTTTGTAAAAATCGTTCAAAAAATGAACTACGGCGCTTTGAGCTATGAAATTAAGCGCATTCGAATCAGCAAAAAATTCTGCGTTTTTTGAAATTAAAATTATCAGACATGTCAATTTTCCCACTTCTTCACATTCCATTGTCTAATGTATTTCTCAATTGTATCTATTATCTCTCTGTACTTAAACGAGCCAATTATAAACAGCAATGTTATACTGAGACTCTCGGTGGGTTTCGGACTTTTTAGTCTTGTGCTCGACTGAAAATATCTAGAAGACACGCAGTTGTCGCGGGTGCAATTATTTTGGTTTTTGTTATTTTGAGAATAACGTTTAAATATTGTAAGTTTGTGCTCGGATGACACTTCTGAGTGTAAAAAATGATCTACAGTAATTCTAGAACAAATTTTCGGTGCTTTCGCAAAACGTTTTTACAATAATTTTGAATCAAGTTCCGAAGTGCGACGTTTCGGAAGTAAACATTTCAAACTATTCTATGAAATTGTTTCCGAATTGGCTTCACTTTTTCGAAATGTCGCGGAGCCTAAAAAAGCTGTTAAAAACAACGAAATTTTTGATCGAGGATTACTGTAAATCGGCAATTATCCGGGACATTTCGAAAGTGCGACATTTCGAAAATACGATGTTTCGATTTCATTTCGGTACAAAGGTATTTTTCTATATAATGCTTTGAATTTTTTTACCCTCAAAACGTCACACTTTCGAGATGTCACACTTTCGAGATGTCACACTTTCGAAGCGTCACACTTTCAAATGTCGCGGAGCCCAAAAACATGTTACTTTTTAGATGCAATAATAATCGAGCACGACGAAAGAGTAATTGTAAGTTTTCTTCTCTTTCAAATCTATTAAAAAATTCCAAATTTAGGACCACAATGTTTTCGAACTAGTCATTCAATTTTCGAACTTCATTTTCCTCGTGGTCGTGTGTCTCAAGTGTTTCTTAAAACGTCTGAAAATCGATCAAAATCTTGTTTGTATTATCATGAATTCCGCATTTCTCATTGGATTCTCACTGGTAACTTTCTTTGGGACTTTTCAGCTAAAAAATCAGTACTTTTATTCAGCTCTCCAATATTGTAATGATTCAAAAACTCGTCACAAAATATTCTTCATTTCTTCCACTAACCGTTGACAAGTATATCATCAATCTGTATTATCTGCCATCCATTTGGATCCTATCCATGTATTTTTGTGTTTCGACGACTGTGCAAAATTGGATCAAACGCAATACCGATAATTGTGACGATCAGGAGGCTCAGTTTCAAATGGGACAAATTCCGGTGCATTGAGAAAAAAATGCATTAATTTGATCAGAATTATATAAATAACAAAACAAAAACGATACTGAAAGGCACAACAGGGAGATGATCGAAAACAAAGGGGAGAATCTAATAAAAATCTAATAAACCCAAAAAAACATTTCCTAGGTTCAAATTGAATTTTACATCTAGTAAATCTTTGATTTTCAAAACTCCATTTGTTTTCATCTCAACTTCAATTGCGCTAACATTTTAAACTTATCCCAATATAGTTTTGGTGCAGTTTTCCTCATTCTGTAGAGACTGTTCTATGGCAATAATTGTTCTCCTCCCTCCCTAATTCAAAATGGTACCGTTTTTTCTGGTCGGTGCTCAACAGATCGATAATGTGCCTGTGGGAAAGGTCATCTGTTAGAGTCAGGGTCACTAATACAATAGGGAGCATCGACACGTCTTGTGAATGCAATTATACCAATTATCGATCTGTTTTCTGATTCCCACTGCACCCCATACTCTCCATTCATTATCGTTGATCGGTATCGAATCTGCAGAAATGAACCATTTCCCTCTTCTCCGTCTTCCGTCAGTAGCCATGGAAGAATGTTTGAAACATTTGAATCCTGTCGAATTGTAAGTCATTTTTTTTGAAACTTCCTCCTCTATTCTCATTTTTTCAGACTCAGTCTGTCACAATGTTCCAAGAAAACCAAACGACTCATTTTTCTCAGTGGCTCTCGCAAATTCGAAATTTCTCTCTCTTCTGGTTACTTTATGATTGCAACGAAAACTCACAATTATTGGATAGAAAAGTTTGATTCGACATCTGAAAATTTGAAAGCCAACTGTAGACAAAACACTCAAAATGACCTTTTGGCATTCCTTGACGAGAAAAATCAGGTAGAGATGCGGGTTTTCTGGAACAAATCATACTGGGAACTTTTTGAATATATGCTTGAAGCCTTTCACTGTCCCACCATTCATACGTTCAATTGGGTCGGCTCTAACGAATTGATTGATTGGGTGTTCCGAAGGCAATGCAACATTCAAAAACTAGTCGTTAACGGTGAGCAAATTGATGGGGTCCAACTGGAAGAGATATTGGGTCGGCTCAATGTCATTGAAGAACTTGTGATTAACACAAATCCAAGGCGCATTCCGATACGATTTCGAAATTTGGCCGAGATACCTGGCAGTTAATAGAGATAGCTCTTGGTTCACATTGGATGATTTACTGAAAAGCGATTGTGTCCGGATTGAGCTACTGAAATCGTCTTTGACCAATAAGGATTTGGATGTGTTTTTTGCGGAAATGGGCGAATGGAGAATATTCGAGATTGAGGAATCTTCAAGTGAAAGGCGCATTTCTGAATCAGTCGGATGCGATTGTTGGAGTTCAGGCGCCATTTGAGGATAAGAATAATGAGGAAATAGTTTCAGTTCAGTGAGTTTTTCTTTGGTTTACAGGCTCAGGGCTTAAATGCTTATTCTTAGAAGCTTAGGCTTAAAGACTTAGGCTTAAAGGCTCACGATCAGAGACTTAGGCTTAGATTCTTGGGCTTAGATGCTTAGAGGCTCAGATGCTTAGAGGCTCAAATTTTTTTAGTTCGACAAAATACGTTTGCTATTTTCAGAATTGAATACCCCTGGAGATTTGAACTCCGAGTTGAAGAAACTGTGAAAATTTGCAGAATTGATGGGACCGTTGGCTGGATGAAGATGATTAATGAGTGGAATGGTGAAAAGTTTTTCGATTTTTTGGTCCCCAGTTAATAATGTTGTATTTTTTCTTACAAAGTTAATAAAATATTGTTGTTTGTTATTTAAACTTCGACATCTATTATATCGAAAAGTGAAGCCAAATTTTGAAAAAGAAAATCTTCATTCAAAAGAAGGGATCTCTCAATTTGATGGGCATTGCCTGTACTCCGCTATCCTTACAAATCATCATTGCCACCGTATCCGTCGACTATTTCTCGTCGAGTTGAAGATTGTAGACACGTTCATTTTCGTGATGAAAGACGACGACGGTGTGGAATTTCCATGGGGTTCCCATGGCTGGAAATTTTAGAAATTCATGAAGGCTATAAAAGAAAAACCACATGCTTTCTTTCGATCCATCATAGTGGATTTCAAAGTTGGTGAGGGGCCCACTGTAATCAGTGCATTTCATTTTTTCTTTAAACGGTAAACCGAGATATCTCATTTCTGGTTGACGAGCGGATTCCAAAATTTTCAGGCCTCTTTAAGGAGTTGTTCTTTAATCATCCCTCCAAATTTTAGTCAATTCTGAATTTACAAGGTGTTGAAGTCCCCTTGTTAGTTTAGCCCTTTTTAAAATCGAATAATTTTCTGGTAAAAATAAAAATAAAAGGCCACCGTGAAACGTGGATCCAATGGCGGATGACATGCTACTCTGCAATAGCTTTCATTTTTGGAAATGGACTCGTCTGCTTTGAAGGAGAGTCTAAATCAAAAACTGGAGGAGGGTAAGCTGATGAACCTATAACGTAAAGCTCACTGAAACGTTTTACTTTCAGCCAGGAGAAGTGACAGTTGTGTTTTAAGACTCAAGAAAATCGCTGACAAAGCAACAATGATAACCTCCGCATACACCATATTCTTAGTGCAATGTTTTCTGATATTCGATATAATACTCGTGGAGGACAAACGTGTGACCAGCCGTAACGCCAATATTGACGACTCCGTTTCGTGAGTTTATAGAAAATCCGGTGTTGAGAGATCTCTTACACGTAGGCTTCTTGGTTTGAGACCAGTGTGCTGTCTCGAAAAAAATCGCTCGAAAAATGCCATGACGAAAAATTTCTCGAAAATTTTTGGAAAAAAAATTTCCAAAACCAGCCTGCTTACCGCAGGCTGGATTCGCGGCCTTGCCGCTCAATATTTCTCGCGTTTTTATACGCCACCGGCCACTTTGATTTTGTTTCACGTGTATTGTCGAAATAATTAAACTGAGACTCGGTGTTTGCAGACTTTACAGTATCTCAAGCCAAATTTGGCTTGGTGAACTGAAAAGTCCGCAAACACCGGGTCTCAGTTTAATTATTTCGACAATAGCGCAGTCGGTATCGCGCTCCACTGCTGCGCGGTAGTCGCGGGTTCGATTTTGTCGCGCGACAAAATTCTTTATCTTTCGGAAAAATAAAGCGGGCATCGTGACCAATATCGGATAGTCGAGTTTCTCCCTGTTATGATCACTGTGGCTCTTTTAGTGTCCGGAAATAGACCAAACAATCATATTTTATTGTGATCTATTGTGATCTTGTTCGGTCCTTTGGTTAAAAAAAAAACAGTCCTATGAAAATTTCGCGGGTTAAACAGGATTTTTGACAAAATATAAGGATACCAAATTAATTGTTCGTTTGAAATTCAGGCTTAGAAAGAGTTTGGAGTGCTCTACTACGTACGAAGTTAACTGTCAAGACGTTTCTAAGCCTAATTTGTAGCACTGAATGATAGGAAGAGAAATTTGAATTCTTGACAGACTTACTCCCAACGTCAAAGGACCGTTATTTTTTTCTCAAAGGACCGTTATTTTACCGCCGCGGACCGTTTTATTTCTCAAAGGACCGTTTTATTTCTCAAAGGACCGTTATATTTCTCAAAGGACCGTTTTATTTCTCAAAGGACCGTTTTACTTCTCAAAGGACCGCTTTTTTGACCAAAGGACCGTTTTACTTCTCAAAGGACCGTTATATTTCTCAAAGGACCGTTTTATTTCTCAAAGGACCGTTATATTTCTCAAAGGACCGTTATATTTCTCAAAGGACCGTTCAATTTCTCAAAGGACCGTTCAATTTCTCAAAGGACCTTTATTTTGACCAAAGGACCTCTATTTTGACAAAGGACCGTTATTCTGGGACAGAGCCGAAATTTCTTCTGTTCACTTCTGCTATTAGAGACTTCTTCATTTGGAATTACTCACAATGTCTGGTGTCGTTTGGAATAGGTATCTATTTCGGAATCAAAGTGTTGTGGATCATTGTCATTCTAGTGGTTGATGAAGATTTATACACCAGAATAATTCACACGGGGTTCGACGATGTCCGGTTCTGCGAAGTCGCGCTCCACTGCACTTTGGCGGTATTTCAAATTATTTCGCTGCGTAGCGACTCGATTGCAATGCTAAAAGCAAAAAAGTTGATACGTAGTTTTGGCAACGCTCGAAACCCGAATTTTCGGATTTTTCGGCGATTTTTTCGAGTTTTCCGGTTGTTTTACAGCGATTGCAATCGAAAAAACTGTTTTTCATTTAAAAATATCATTGAAAAACATTAATCACCGTTCGTCAACTTTACGGAGTTTTTCCGATCTGTATGAATGTTTTTTGTGATTATAAGTGGTTTTTTTAGTTGCGCAGATATGCAAAATCAGCATTTTTTCGACAAAAAATCTCAAAATCAGCAACTGAAATTTTACTTTTTTTGAATTCCCGCGCAAAAATCAGCAGAGCGCGTTTGCTCGCGTTTCGAAAAAACCGCACACCGTAGAACCCCGTGTAATTCACTCTGTCATCTTCCGTAAGTATCAAAATGTATTTTCCATTTAAAGTGCGCACTCCGTTCTTCATATGGGTCGATCCCAAAAGACGCATAGATAGGGACCGCAACGTGAAGGCGCGCAGCGACTCTGGTAAAATATAATAATTTTGTGCTTTCCAGCCATAATTACGACCTATCTCGACGCTAAACTACAAGAATATTTCGATAAAGAGAAAAAGACTATGAAGAAGATATTTGTGGACTTATTCTGTATTATCGTCTCCGTTGCCGCTGGCTGTTTCCATACCACCGTCTGGCACAAATACGATACCGTCAAACTCACCCTCCGTGTTTTGTATTGGATAGCGGTTGCTCAGCTGATACCCCTTGGACTGAAATTCATCCTCTCCGTCTCGAGCCAATCCACAGAGAGAATGGAAATCGTGGATTTGGCAATTAAATATGCTGGAAAAAGTCGAGGAAGCTCAAAGAATACTGAATCGTTTAATTCCAGGTACTATGCCTTCGTTCACCTTAATGAAAATCCATTTGCTTTTCAGAATTGTTAGAGGATTTGGAAATGAGAGATGTGTTGGAAGGAAATGGACCCGGAGAGTCTACTGCACCACCAGAACTACTCGTAGCAAACGATGGGCCGCGTGCGATCGCTGAGAAAGGATCAGAAGATGCCGTTGGATCGACTAAGGAGGAATGATCAGAAGATGTCGTTGGATCGATTAATGAGGAAGGATCAATCACTCGAAACCATCAACAATTCTCCTCAATTTGAACCTGGAACAAAAGAAGAGTTTCTGGAGCACTCTGGAGGATGTTGAAACAGTGACAGCAAAGGATATTACCATTCGACTGTTGGGTGTCACTATTGGTTGGCGAGGAGCAGTCGAACAGCTCATGAAAATAGATTCTGTACAGCAATTGTCGATACATATTCCACTACAATTCGTACAAACGACGCTGGATAATATGCTTAATGGAGAGAAGCCCCCATTGAATGGTAGACCGATTGAAGTTAAAATTTGGTAGAAATCATTCCGAGTCGATACGGCCGGAGGTCTTGTGACATTCGAAAGATTATAAATAACCATTCCGAAAACACCACAGTTGTATCGATTTTTCCTGTCTCTCACCTCACCTGCCTTCTGTATTTGTTAGTTTGTCTATCTCCCCGATCACATGCTTCTGATTTAATTTTTATTATTTTTGAAAATTTAAATTGTTCATAATAATAATATAAGCCCCGCTATGTATCGACTTTTCTATGTCAATAATAATTGCTCTCCTCCCCCTTCCCAATTCAAAAATGTTCATTTTCTGATTGGTGCCCCCTTCGCCTCTTTATTCGTCTACAAATAAAATTGTTGTATTATTTCGTTTTCGAACACTTGTTTCAGAGATAACAAAAGAATGAGCAAATAATAAATGGAGCAGCTTATAACTGAAAATGTGAGAATCGATGCTTATTATTTCTAAAGCAGTGAAAAAATCAAAAAAGATCTTGTTGGAGGCTTTTTTGGAAATTGATTTTAAAAATTTAATAGGATTCCTTCTCATTTTTTCAACGTTTCTTACCATCAATTACGGTTGTTGCTCTGAATGCGTAATTTTGAGATTCAGTGATGTCTACAGTATTTATTTAATCTTCATGACAAGAGAAGCATCCATATGCTTTGTTGTTATTTGAGCCTCAATTGCATTCGACGAAACACTGCAAATCATAGTGATTGAGCTTCCTTCGTCCAGACGCGAAAACTGCTTTAAAATCATTAATTTGTCAAGAATTATAAATAACAAAACAAAAACGATACTGAAAGGCACAACAGAGAGATGATCGAAAACAAAGGGGAGAATCTAATAAAAATCTAATAAACCTAAAAAAACATTTCCTATTGAAATTTGAATTTCTGATGATGATGCGATGACGTTCGTGCCGACGGTGTCAACGGCAGCGGAGAGATTCGTCGGAGACTATTCATGTACACGTATCTAAAAGAATTGACTTTGTAGAGGTTCTAGAATAACCCAATTTTCTCTACTTCAAATTCAATATTCTCGGTCAATCTTATACAGTAGAACTCGATGAGATCTATAAAATGGTACTAAAATCACCCAGTCTGTCTGGAACTTGTAGAATACCCGGGCCAAAAACGGCATCCAGATTTTTTTTCTGCATCTCAATTTCTAATATACAAAATTTCATGAAAATTATGCAGATCGATTGCAAATTTTATGGAGATTTCTGAATCTCTAAATCAAAATAGTTCTAAGCCGAAAAAGAGCCAAAAGTGCGTCAGGAGTCGAAGAATTTCCAAAAACTCCTGGCGCACCGTTGATGCGTTTTCGGCCCAGAACTATTTGATTTTGAAGATTTAGAAATCTCCAGAAAATTCGCAATCGATCTGTATAATTTTCACAAATTTTTGTTTATTAGAAACTGAGATACAGAAAAAAATCTGAATGCCGTTTTTGGCCCGGATGTTCTACAAGTTCTAGACAAAAACTGAGACATTCCAACTGGATGATTTTAGCACCATTTTATAGATCTCATCAAGTTCTACATTTTGGTATAAATATTGACCGGAAAATTTGAATTTGAAGGGCCGAATTCCAAAAAGTACCTGCTAAAAACAATGAACAACACTCGAAACCAGACCAACTGTGACCGATGCGCCCACATCGCTCGCCAACACGCCGCCACATCGCGAAACCGAGCCATATAGAAGAACGGCGATCGTCCGAACGAGAACAACGCGTCCAACATTCCGATGTACTTCCTCCACAACGGAATCGAGTCCAACACGAAGATCTGAACGTCGCGAGGCACACCGCCCGTACTGTACGCCGTCTGGAGAGCGTCGTGACAACTCGAGTGATTCTGATGTCCGGAGACGCCGTGCGCGTCGAACGAGATTACGGTATCCGCGGAGAGCACCTCAACGTGGCGCATGACGATTTGACCGAGCGCGTTGCGATTCCAGCTATCACCATCGCGGAATTCATCGTAGTCGAGACACGTGACATCGCTGGCGGAGATTCCGAGTTTTGAGGCGGCACGCGAGAGCTCACGAGCACGGATTTTGCCCTGAAATATGGATATTTTTTTAAAGAGAAGTCTACAAGCTACAAAACTCGTTTGAGGCTAAAAATTGAGCTGTATTTCCCTAAAGTTGAGAATATCTGTTTTGAAGAAATGCGATTTTTGGCCGAAAATATCGCAGAAAACTGGCTGGAAATTGAGCGAAAAGTTAAAAAGGAGTACTTGTATTGAAAAAATGGTTTTAAAGACTGAAAATTATGAATTTGTGTCGAAAAAATGGCTGAAAAACGAAAATTTGGACGAACAACGATTTGTAGAGGCTTAGCGAAAATTGTAGTTTGTAGTCGCTAAGCCTCTACAAAATCACTTGCGGTCAGCGGCGGCGGCGGTGCAGCGATTTTGTAGAAGCTTAGAGACTACAAACTACAATTTCCTAAGCCTCTACGAAATCGAAAATCGCAAATTTCCAACCAATTTTCTTTAATTTTCGCTCGGAATTTTTCCAAAAATTTTTTTTGCTATTCGTAATGTGCAGCACGTCGGCTTTTGAATTCGTCAGAAAATTCTAGAAATTTTAGGCGGAAAACCAGCGAAATGAAGTTTTCTAGAGGCTTAGGAGAAATTGTAGTTTGTAGTCGCTTAGCTAAAAAATTTCAGAGTGCCGTATCTCCGCTTCTAGTGAATCGATTTCAGTGAAAATTCTACAAATCGTAATGAGATTTTTTGTCGTTTTTGGAATTCTGGAGCCTCTAAAAATTTCTTCGGCGGCTTTTCTGTGACTTTCCATCTACTACACTTAATTTTTGAGCTACAAGTATGAAAATTACACGATTCGAAAGCGGAAACCACGAGGATTCTAGTAGTCAAGATCATTTTTTAGGTAGCGATTCGTTTCAACCAATAACGATGTAATTTTTTAGCATTCAAATAGCACGGAAACCAATTTTCTATCGAAATTAGTCAAAAAACCCACCAATCCATCGAAATTCCCGTTGGAAACACACAGGACAAAAACACGATGTCCGGCTTGAATCAACGCTCGAATCGTTGGCGAGAAGAACATTGTCTCGTCGTCGGGATGTGCGATGAGCAAAAGAATTCGCGATTGGGGGAGTAGAGGAATCGGTGAGGAACGGACGGCGAAGATGAGAATGATGACGAAGAGCAGAGCGCTGGATAGTAGTATTAGGGGCAGCATTTTTTGAAGAAGATGGGGTTGGTTTGGAGAGAGTTGTAGTTGTAGGAGTGCTGAAAAATTCAGAATCGGGAATGAGATAGATTTCGGAAGGTTATGATTGATTCATAGCCCTAAAACTTTTGGGAATCTCAGAAAACGAATATGTGAAAAAATTCTCTATTTTTCACTAAATTATTTTTGCTATTCAAATTTTCGGCTCCGGGACATTTCGAAAGTGTGAAATCGCGTTTTCGCTCAATTTTTTGAACATTTCGTATAAATTTGCTCTAAAAATGTATAAAAAGTTTTAAAAATTGATCAAAAACGCGATTTCACACGCTTACTTTCGAAATGTCCCGGAGCCGAATTTTCGCCTCCTTCTTTTCAGTGATATAGATTGTTTTCTTGGTGGGGAAATTATAATAAAATTTCGAATATTATCAGCGAGACATAACATTCTGGTTTTCAGTTTCCAAATAATCGAATATTCCCCTAAAACTCCAAAATCTCACTGATTTCTGTGTAAAAAATCACAGGGTAAAAAGTGACCAAACGTTAATAACTGGTCAAAACACTGATTGGCGAGAATTTTCGATAAAACTTTCCGTTTTTGAAACTGAAAACTGTGGGCTGTGTCTGTACGAATATTCTAGCATAAAAATCGTAAAAATGAACATATAATTTTCCCCGTCTTTTTCCCCAAGAAAACAATCTAAATCAACGAAAAAAAAAATTGAATAACAAAAAATAATGTAGTAAAAAAAAGAACGCACGACTAAACAGTCTGCGTCTCCGTGTTGCATACTCTCTCGTCGTCGAGAATAGTGAAGAAATATCGAAAAGAAGGAAGGAAGAACATAACATAACACACACTACGTGGAACACATTAGAGTGTATGTGTTGGGAAGGAGAGACTGGGTGGACCAGCTGACCAGTGCACCTCTGGGGACTTTTTATCGATTTCGGGGGGAAAAAAGGTTGAAAAAAAACTAGAAAGAGGGATAGCAAAGAAGATAGAGGGGGCTCGATAAGGGCAAAAAAGTGGTTTTTTCTGAACAAAAGGGTGCCAACGAGGGACTTTTGTGGAACTTAGACTGGAAATAGAATTTGGTTCGCTGGTTCAAAATTGACAGCTTCAAAACTGGCTCCGGGACATCTCGAAAGCGGACATTTCGAAAGCGAGAAATTTTGAAAGCAGACATTTTAAAAGTGGACATTTCGATAGTGTGAAATCGCGTTTTTGCATAATTTTTGGAACTTTTCACATTTTTGTCTAAAAACGCTTTTTTTAACGTATAATCGTAAACGCTAAAAAACGTTAACGTAAACGTTAACGTAAACGCTAAAAAGCGTTAACGTATAACGTAAACGCTAAAAAAATTATACGAACAGTTCCAAAAATTAGCAAAACGCGATTTCACACTTTCGAAATGTTCTCTTTCGAAATGTCGTACTTTCGAAATGTCCCGGAGCCCAAAATTTCACTATTTTTGCACTGATTTTGGTCAGATATCAACTTCAGAAGATTTTTCGGATTTTTTTCCAGGAAAAGCAAACCAAATGTAATTTCTTTGCTCATAATCCAATCACCAGCAGAAAGATTATAAATCAACAAAATTTGAAATCTTTTTTTTGCAAAGTTTTCGAGATTTTTTCCGTTTCAATTCCATTCAATTACCTATGTTATTATTGAGTTTGGGTTTTTTGGCTTATTTTTTCGGTGTTCTCAGCTATAGAAGTAAATTACACTACAAGGAACACAAAAAATATGAAATTTGCGACAAAAATGAGCAAAGTTACGAGTATTTTTGATTTGATAGAGGCTCACAAGCTTTTGTAGTTTGTAGTCTAAGCCTCTACAAAAACCTCAAAATTCATGTAACTTTGTTGGTTTTGATCGTAATTTGGACATTTTTGTCTCTAATATACTGAAGTTCGCTAGAGAGCATTTTGAGCGCGTTTCACTCATGTTAACCTATTTTTTCGTTTTTTCGACACAAACTCATTAATTTTTCGATAAAAATTGAAATTTTTTCTGGGTGTTTTCTTTTCAATTACCTATATTATTATTATTGAGAGTTTCCTTCCTTCTCTTCCCCTTCCGCTACACCCGTTTTCGTCTCGATGCTCTTAATAAACTCCTCAAAAGTCTGCGAATTCGCGCTCTGCGGCAATCGAATCGAATCGCCGAACGCCGTTTTCATCGCCGCGCCAAACTGGCGAGGCGTGTTCACTTGGAGAAGTGCCGAGACGCCGACGATGAGCAGTGTGAAGCCGGAGACTGTGATGACGGTGGCGACGCCCAAGGCCTTCCCGGCGAATGCGGCTCCAGAGAAGAGCTGTGCAGCGGCAAGATCGGCGGCTTCTGGTTGTCTGGAATGCTTCCAGGCACTCCGGATACCAAGGGCAAGGGTGACCAGCGATGTTCCACCGATTACTGAAAGAATTCAGAATTTTAGAGGCTTAGGAAAATTTTTGTAGTTTGTAGTCTCTAAGTCTCTACAAAACGACCGCCGCCGTTGTCGTATTTCGGATCCATTTTCGTTCGAGTTGTTGGGTTTTTTGAAAAAAAAGCATTCTCAGTTGGAGCAGCGTTGCACACAAAAAATACGAGAAATTGATGAAATTTGGGCCAAAAATGAAGAAAAACGGTTGAAAGTAAGCAAAGTTACGAGCGTTTCTGATTTTGTAGAGGCTCAGGAGAAATTGTAGTTTGTAGTCTCTAAGCCTCTACAAATTCAATTGCGGTCGGCGGCGGTGGCAGCGCATTTGTAGAGGCTTAGGGCGTTTTGTAGTTTGTAGTCTCTAAGCCTCTACAAAACCCACCGATTTTGTAGAGGCTTAGCGACTACAAACTACAAAACGCTCTAAGCCTCTACAAATTGTTTTTTCGTCCAGATTTTGGAGTTTTAGTCATTTTTTCGACACACATTCACAATTTTCAGTCTTAAAAACCATTTTTTTTTCAATAAAAATAATTCTTTTTAAGGGCTTTTGCACAATTTTCAGCCAGTTTTCTGCAATATTTTTGGCCAAAAAACTGCATTTTTAAACAGATATACTCAATTTTAGGGAAATTTAGCTCAATTTTTAGCCTCAAAAACCATTTTTTGGAAATTTTAGTACAATATTCAGACTTGAAACCCATTTTTTTGGGTGTTTTAGCTCAATTTTTCTATTTTTTCGGTCAAAAACCGCGATTTTTGCATTTCATTCTTACCACTCTTCACAAATCCAGCCGTATTGCTCGTATCAATCTTATCCAAAGCGACCAAAGCGTGTCCCGATAGAGAGGACGGTTGGCTTGTGTTCACGTCGCCCATACACCTGCAGTGCCCCTTTTGGAAGAGTTTTCAAGTTTTAAAAGAGATATTCTAGGCCATTTTGAAGGCGGAAAAAAGAGAGAAATAGAGGGGGAATTTCATAGGAAACCATATTTAATAGGAGCATGAAAACGCACAAAAAAAAAGAGAGAGTTAATTTAGAAAGTTGGGGATATACATTATAAATAAGAAAAAAACAACCAAATAAATATTGCAGGAGACCATTTTTAGAGTGATTTAGATGATTCTTAAATATAAAACGATTTAGTCACTTTCGGATCCAGACGCGGAGCTCGATGGAGAACGACGTCTTCGGTGCTTCTTCGACTTCTTTTCCTGAAAGGAATAACTATTTTTTAACCATTATTGCTGTGCTCAAAGTCATGAAAATCGGTCGAAAATTAGTTAAGTTACGAGCGTTTTAAGTTTTGTAGAGGCTTAGAAAATTTCGTAGTTTGTAGTCTCAAAGCCTCTTCAAAAACAAAACCTCCGTAACTTGGTCAATTTTCAGCCGTTTTTCATGTTTTTTAGCTCAAAATTTTCGTAATTTTTTGTAGTTTATAATATAAACCTTCTTATGCTTCTTGGCCTTCTTCTCCTTCTTGGCGCGCTTCCGACGACGTTCCTCCTCTTCTGAATCCATCGATGCATCTGAATCCGATTCGTCGCGGCGGGGCTTTTTCGCGTCGGGACTTTTGTCTACAGACGAACTTCGATTCCGACGACGGTATTGAGCCGGAAGGCTCGGACTTTTTCGCTCGGCTTCCTTGGGCTTTCTTGCTTCTGGAGAACGTCTTCTAACTGGGGATCCGGAGGGAGAGCGTCCTTTTCTAGCAGCTGGGGAAGCTGGACGTCTTCTAGCAGGGGATCCAGAGGGAGAGCGTCCTTTTCGAGCCGCTGGAGGTTTTGGAGATGCCGGACGTCTTCTGATTGGGGATCCTGATGGAGAGCGTCCTTTTCGAGCAGCTGGAGATTTGGGGGAAGCTGGAGAGCGTCCTCGTCGAACCGCTGGTGAAGCCGGACGTCTTCTGACTGGCGATCCAGACGGAGAACGTCCTCGTCTAGCTGGTGGAGATTTTGGTCTTCTGACTGGGGATCCAGAAGGAGAGCGTCCTTTTTTAGCCGCCGGAGATTTTGGAGAAGGTGGAGAGCGACTTCGATTGGCTCCTGGGGAAGCCGGACGTCTTCTAGCCGGGGATCCAGATGGGGAACGTCCTCGTCGAGCTGCTGGAGATTTGGGAGAAGCTGGAGAGCGACCCCTTCTAGCTGCTGGCGACGCTGGACGTCTTCTAGCCGGAGATCCAGATGGAGAACGCCCTTTTCTTCGTGGTGGACTCTTCGATCTCGATTTTCTCGCGTTCTGCGATGCTATAGCCTTCCGACGAAGCTCCGCCTCCTCGTGACGCTTCTTTCTCTCGATTTCACGACGCTTCGACTCTTCCTCTCGCTCTTTTTCGTCACGGACCGGGCGGCGATCGTTATTACGATCCCTGTCTCTATCTCGGTCCCCTCCACGATCCCTCGGCGGCGGAGAACGTCTTCTGGGTGGGCTCCTTCGTCTATCGTCCCTTCTAGGCGGTGGCGATCGTCCGTCTCTTCTCGGCGGGCTCCGCCGTCTTCCCGGAGAGTCACGCCTTCTACCCGGAGATCGTGGCGCCGGAGACCGTCTCCCGGGACTCGCATTCCGTCTGGGCGGCGTTTTTCGCGGACTCAACGCTCTCGCCGGTATCCGATCGTCGCGAACCTGCTTCTCCCGGGCTGGTCCCGTGTACCGCCCGTTGCTCAGCGTCTTGTAGCGATTCGTCCAATCGTTATCCTCGCCTCGAGCGTCTCCTTTGTCCTCTCGCTCCACTGTCTTCATTTCCGCCATCTTTTTGTTGACTAGCGAGGTCGGAATTCCGTCTTCCGACTCGTTGGCCTCGATGAACAGGTTCCAGAGCTCACCGACGAATTGGCGCGCGCAACGGGCGTTTAGAAAGCCGGTGACATTGATCTGAACGTTAGAAATGTTAAGAATTGCACAGTTTTTCATTAATAAACCTGCAATTTCTTCGGATTCAGGTCCTTCTCCTCTAGTTGTCCCAGCACATACTCCACGACAACGTCATCCTCCATTCCGAGTATCTCATTGACACGGGCGGTGATCCACGGCTTGATGACGTCCATATTGATACGGTTCAGGTCGATCTTGAAGAAAATAGAGAAGTGCCATATGAGTAATCCTTTAATTATTGAGATTTAGAAAAAAACATTTGAAAAGTGGGATTTTGAATTTTTTTCGTTGCACAATCGAAAATTTCGCATCAATTTCGTATCAAAACGCTATTTAATCACCTTCTGCTCCAACTGCTGCTCGAATTTCATGGTTTTCAACAACTTTTTCTCCTTGTCCGAAAATCGACCATCCTGCTCCGAGCTGGCGCCGCGAAAGTAGCCGGCGTCCATTCTGAATATTATTTTAATATTATTATTCGAAAGAAATGGAAAAAAAATGAGCAAAAATCGATAAAAACGATAGAAACAGATAGTGTGGAAAACCCATAAATTCGAAATCGAGAAACGCGCAAGCAAATTGGTTTGCGCACTTTTCGTGCACCCTTTGCGCATAACTCGTTTTCGGCGGGTATTCAAATTAGGTTTTCCTTAATATAATTTTTTCGTTGATTAAAAACCACCAAAACAGCTTTTTGGCGACCAATTCAATTACATCGCATGTATAAAAAGGCAGGTGATAACCTCCGGACTCTTAAAAATGGACTGGCACTGCCCGCCGGGTCCCCCTGACTATTATCTAAAAGTTTTACATATAATTGGGTTCGTCTCAGTGCCAATTAATTTTCTGTGCTTGTATCTGGTGTGGTTTCACACACCAAAAGAGTCAAAATTTCGTTATTGTCTACTGTATGCTCAGGTAGGCACAATTTTTGTAGGTTTTAGTCTATTTTTGGCTCATTTCACAGTTGTGACATTTCGCAAATGTGACGTTTCGCAAGTAAAGCCATTCTGGGAAAAAAATAACTTCGAAACGTCACACTTTCGAAACGTCGCTATTTTCAGATCGTCGCATTTCTCGTCGAAATCGACATGTCGTGGGTGTGCCCCGGCTACTATCTGTTTCCGATGATGGGCGGTTATAATATCGCGCCGACCGCCCGTTTATTCACCGGCCATCAGAATACTGTAACAGATTACTGTAGTTTGACCTAAATTTTTTTGAAATTTAGGTCTTCGGCGCGTTCAAATTCTGCTTCGAGTTGCCTAGTCTGCTTTTATGTTTTATTTATCGGCAAAACGCCGCGGCCGAGTTGGACCAGGTTTGGATGGCCTAGGAATTTTCTGGGCCAAAAAATGTTTTTCTTCCAGAAATTCAAAATCCATAATACCGTAATCCATACTGTTATTGCTATATCTCACACTTTTCCCTTTGTCATCGCTTTTTGCCTTATGAAATCTGGCCTAAGCCAAGAGGAGATGATTCAAATTGTAGCCAAGGTAAGACTACAAACTACAAACTACAAACTACAAAAATTTCTCTTCCAGAATTTTCCGAATTGTATGCATGTTTTTGAGAATCCCGGATTTGTGATCTATGATCCCAGTGGTAACCCGTGGAGCGCCGCCGTGGGCCTCTCGGCTATGGCATATATTTCCGTTTTTTCAATGTATTAGAGTTTTCTAGGCCACGGCCATGGAAAAATTAGGCCATTTTCAGATTCGGTGCCTGTTTGGGATTCCACACCATGTACATTCTTCAGAATGTCAAAATGCACCTGTCCCGGCAAACCTATGCGGCTCATAAGACTGCGATGCTGAATTTGACGTTGCAGGTTTTTAGTGTTTGTAGTTGGGTTACTGTAGTTTGTAATATTTTAAAAATTAAAAAATATTTTTTCAAAAAAAAAAAGTTCAAAGAAAAAATTTTTTTTCAGACAATTTTTATACTATTCGATGTCAAATTTTACGCTGATTATTTTTGTCTCTTGACAAAAATCATGAAAATCAAAAATAAAAGAGTTATAAAGGTTTTTATGGTACAAAAATGTATCTTTTAGAGTGGTATGCTAAAAAGTTGTAGTTTGTAGTTTGTAGTCTTCATATTTGAGAATTATTTTTATTATCAAATTTATAGTTATTTTCCTTTGAAGGTTGTATTCATCAGTTTCAACTAGTGTTCAAAAAAATTCAAATTTTTTTTTGAAAATTTTTCAAAAAAATTGTTTTCGATTTTTTCAGAAAATTGTTATACCATTCGATGTAAAATTTTGCGCTGATTACGTTTTGCTCTTGGCAAAAATTATGAAAATCAAAAAGAAAAGAGTTATAAAGGTTTTAAGATCCAAAAATGCATCTTCTAAAGTGGTATGCTAGAAATTGTAGTTTGTAGTTTGTAGTCTTCATAGTTTAGAATTGTTTTCATTTTTAAATTTGTAGTGTTTTTTTTTTCTTATTGCAGTTTATCAGTTTGAACCACTATTCAAAAAATCATAAATTCAAAATTTAAAAAAAAAAATCAAAAATTTTTTTGAATTTTTCAGAAAATCTTTACACAAAACGATGTGAAATTTTACGCTGATCATTGTTGTCTCTTGACAAAAATCATGAAAATTAAAAAGAACAGAGTTATAAGGGTTTTTAAGATCCAAAAACTAATATTCAAAAATCTAAAATTCGAATTTTTCAAAAAAAAATATTTCAAAATTTTTTTGCAGTTTGTAGTTCGTAGTCTTCGTAGTTTATAGTTTAAAGTAGGATTACAGTCATTTTTTATATTTTCTCAAATGATCGTCCCAATTCCAGTGTTTACGAAAATAACAATATTTTTGCACAAAAATCGTTAAAACTCGAGAAAATCGATTTTCAAAACGCCAACTTACATTTTTTCTAACCTATTTCAATGGATGTAGAATTTTTCGCTGATTCGAATGCACCTAATATCGCTGCTCAAAACGCTCTAGAAACATTTTTATGAACAAAATTGCACTTTGTCGCGCCGCCCGCTGCCGACTTACATCTGCTGTCGCGCTCGCCGCTGCCTCGGCAGCGGGCGGCGCGACAATTGAAAATTTGTTGATAAAAATGTTTATATTGCGTTTTGAGCAACGATATTAGGTACATTCGGATCAGAAAAAAATTCTGCATTCAGTGAAATCGGTTAGAAAAAATGTAAGTTGGCGTTTTGAAAATCGATTTTCTCGAGTTTTAACGATTTTTGTGCAAAAATATTGTTATTTTCGTAAACACTGGAATTGGGACGATCATTTGAGTACAAATAAAAAATGACTGTAATCCTACTTTAAATCCAAAATTTCAGAGTCTTGTCCCTACTATCTGCGTCATCCTCCCATTCAACTTCATTTTCCTCGTAGTCCTCAATGACTGGTGGCAGTATCAAGGTTTGTAGCCTTTTTGCAGTTTGCAGTCTCTGTAAAATTTCAGAATCCGCTACAAACACCCTCTTCGTAATGTCTGCTCACTCTATGGCATCATCGTTAGTACTGATTCTCTCGAATCGAAGATTCCGGAGTTTGATAAGCGACAAATTTTTGAGATGGTAATTTTTTTAATGTGAAATTTTTCACTGATTCTGAATATCATAATGAAAGCGAATGACAAAAATGACTGTACAACACCAAAAAACGGCTTCAAGCTGGACCAAGAAGACATTTTTCGCCATTTTTGTTATGTTATTCGAAATCAGCGCAAAATTTCGCACTTTTTGAAGCAAAAAAAGTTTTCAGTCCCCGAATGTTGATTGTCTACAGTATGCCAGTGGATTTTACAACGGAACAGCATCAGAGGGTTTCACCAATGACTACAGTATTGGCGCCAATTTGAATTTTTTGTTTGAATTTGGAGAATAAAGCTTTCAGATTCTTAGATTCTTAGATTCCTCAGAACCCTTGAAATCCCTCTAAAATCTTCAAAACACTCGATGATTCTTTAAAATCTCAATCTCTGGAAATCATTCTATAGAACCATTTGTCCCTTCTAAAAACTCAGCAAGCCAAAAAAATTTGTTCTAGAAAAGACAGATGGATGCAAGAAGATAGAAAAGAGAGGAAATTTCAAGTCATCTTTTTCTTCTTCTTCTTATTTCCTTCCATCTTTCTTTTTTCTTCGACTTTGCGGAAAAAAAGAGAGAAAGGGACCATTTGAGAACTAGAAGAGCGAGAGAGTACGAAAGACGAAGAGACGCAGAGAATCACGTTTTCGAAATAGACAGAGTGTAATCGGTCCCTCCGAATGTTGTCTTGAAATGAAGTCTTCTCTTTTCTTGAACTTTCAGTGGACTCTTTCTTTTTTGGGGGGGGGGGGGGGGGGGGGGGACTGCAAACTAAGAAAAAATGGGTTTGCAGGATTCTAGATTTCTTCAAAAATAAGAAATCTAAGAATCTAAGAATCTAAGAATCTAAGAATCTAAGAATCTAAGAATCAAAGAATCAAAGAATCAAAGAATCAAAGAATCAAAGAATCAAAGAATCAAAGAATCAAAGAATCAAAGAATCAAAGAATCAAAGAATCTAAGAATCTAAGAATCTAAGAATCTAAGAATCTAAGAATCTAAGAATCTAAGAATCTAAGAATCTAAGAATCTAAGAATCTAAGAATCTAAGAATCTAAGAATCTAAGAATCTAAGAATCTAAGAATCTAAGAATCTAAGAATCTAAGAATTCCGAAATCAGGATTCAGGATTTTCGAAATCTCAAAAAGACTCAGAACGTCAGATTCCCAGAAAAATAGGACTTCTTCATGATTGTGATCTTCAGAAAGATCGAGATTTAGTATAACCTCCAGAGCCGTTCTGAATCCATATAAACATAAGATTTTACAGTACTCCCTTCCCATAAGAGCCTCTGCAAAATTTCGAAACTTCCAGAGTTTTCATCTTTCTCTTTCTCTCTCCCCCAGTCCCATTCGACCCCGAAGTTCACAATGTTTCGAAAACATAGTGGTCCCCGGGTCGCTTCCACACACACTCCCTAAATTTCCAGTCTCTCTTCGATTCCCCTTCCCATTTCAACATGTCCTTTCTCTCTGCGTCTCTCCAACGATTCGGGGGGAGCGGACCCACTGAAACAACCCAAAGTGTCTGTCGTCTCTTCTTGACGAAGAGTTTCAGAAAGGTTTCAGAGGTCCCTGGGAGCGCCCCACACAACAACGAAGAAGAAGAAGAAGAAGCAGAGAAAAGAGCAAAGCCAACAAAGAAGAATTGAAGAAAAGAGGAAGGAAAGAGTTTGTGTGTATGTGACTTCTCTTTCTGACATACACGCCAACGCGTTTTTGTGCTTTTCTAGATCGCTTTCAGAACAACATCAACATTTTCAGAAGGGGTCCCTTCTTGTTGTTGTTTTGGGGTGTACTCGGGGTCTTAGGGTCTGGATCTTCCACTTTCTTGAGGCTACCCACTTTTGAAAGCTTGAGACTTTTGGTACAGCTCAAGAGTTCAAAGTGATTACCAGTTCAGAGCTGGGACTATCTTGACCACAGAGACGTCTAGAACCTTCTGGTTTTATTTGGTCGCACTATAGCGTTCTAGAAGGCGTCTTAAACCTTGCAAGTCTTGGATAACACTGTCTAGCTAGCTAGTATGACTTCGAAACGTCGAAAGGTTTAGCCAGCATAGAAAAGTCTCTTAAAGGAGGCGTAACATAATTATTTTTTTGTTGAGATTTTTACATGGTTCGACGCAGAATTTTTGTGAGAGCAATAAGTTCTCTTGGAGCATAGTCTAAAAATGTTTAGTTTTTGATTTATAAGCCGAAAACAGGCCAAAAATTAGTACTGAGCGAGTGCAGATTCAGCCACGTGGCAATTCTGCACTCGCTCAGTACTAAATTTTGGCCTGTTTTCGGCTTATAAATCAAAAACTAAACATTTTTAGACTATGCTCCAAGAGAACTTATTGCTCTCACAAAAATTCTGCTTCGAACCATGTAAAAATCTCAACAAAAAAATAATTATGTTACGCCCCCTTTAAAGGCACAGAACACTATACGCTGCTTCCAGAAGCGTCTAGAACCTTCCGAACCTATTTTCGAATTTCGAGGGTTTGAGACTCTTGATAAAGCCCGAGATTCCAAAGTGGTTTCTAGCTCAGGGCTAGGACCACTCTGACCAACTAGAGATCTACAGTAGTCTTAGCTGGCTAGCCAATGTAACTTCGAAGTGTCGAAAAGGTCAGCAAGCTTAGAAGAAGTTCTCGGAGCTGCTGAACACTTTACAATATCTCCAGAAGCGTCTAGAACCTTCTGAACCAATTCTTAAAATTTCGAGTACTCGAGACTCTTGATAAAGCTCGAACATTCAAAGTGGTTTCAACCTCAGCCATATATACTACCTTTAGTACCGAGAGATCTACAGTAGTCCTAGCTAGCTAGACATTATTACGTCACTGCATCGAAAGCTTAAGCTAGCATAGAAGAGACTCTTGAAGCTACCGAACACCATAATGTCTTAGGAAGCCTAGAACATTCTGAGTCTATTCAGTCACTCAAAACGGCCTTAGAGGATCTTCTGCAGATCGAAACTCGAAGACTTTCCAAAGACAGCGTTAGTCCTGTCAGTCTCCGCTCCTAAGATCTTTTCAGTCCTGACCACTGAGAAATCTAGAGCAGTTCTAGCTAGCTAGACAGTATAATTTCGAAGTTTCAAAAGGTTGGGCTAGCTAAGGTTCAGAAGAATCTTATAAGCTAGCGAACGCTATACGCTGTCCCCAGAAGCGTCTAAAGCCTTTTGAACCTATTCAGTCGTTCTAGAAGATCTGGGCGGATTATTAAGACTTTCCTAAGACAGTTATAATCCTGGCAGTTTCCGCTCCTAGACCTTTCTTGTCCTGACCACTGAGTGGTCCAGAATAGTCCTAGATTGCTAGCCAGTATAACTTCGATGTATTGAAAGACTCAGCCAGCTAAGGAGAATCTCTTGGGGCTACTGACATATATACAGACGCTCAAAACGGTCCCAGAGGAACTTCGAAGATCCAGAAAGCCTAAAAGTATCTTTTCAAACGACTGCAAGAGTCGCGATGTCTCCAGAAGTGTTCAGTACTTTCTCAAGCTTACGAGACGAGATTCTAGAAGGTTCCTTAAACCTTCCAAGTCTTTTCGATCTTGAGTGGTACTGTGTCACTTTCTAGTATGACCTCGAAACGTCGAAAGATTCAGTTAGCTCAGAAGAATCTTTCCAAGCTTTACGCCGTTTCCAGACGCCTAGAAGCTTCTGAGCCTATCCAGACACTCAAAATAGTTCAAGTAGATCTGGGTGGCTCAGAATTCCTAGACATTCTGATTCTCAAGATCTTTTGCCTTCTCAATCTTCGAAAAGTCTAGATCCTTGAGCCCCAATTAGACTTATAGCGCCACGTGGTTCCCCTCTCCTCCCAGAGAGTGTCCACTCGGGACCCCTCCATAAATCTGAGCACCAGAAATAAAACGAATGGATAATTATTCGCTTATAACGGAGACAGGTGGAAGCGGAAGCGGAAAGACAGACCGAGCGATGCAAACCGAGTCAGAAAAGGGAAAGTTTGGGGGCGGAGCGTTGAAAATTAGAGATTTAAGGAAGAAGATTTATTGCGGATTTCAAATGAATACACTATTTTTAGAAGGGGAAATAGGAATTTAGGGGGCTGGGGAGCGGGAAATTTGAAAATTTCTCAATGATAACTACGGAAATTTTGAATTTCTCGTTGTTTTTGTCCCTGCAAATCTGACTTTCAATAATTTTCATTGAAATATTATTGCAATTTTTTGAAATGCCTTTTTCTGTTGTTTCCGAATTCCATGTCATTTTTGAAGCCGATTTCTTCATTTTTAGGTGACAAAATTAGTGAATTTTGCTATTTTTTTGATTTTCATCCACTTTTTCGTAGTTTTCTTCTCCAAAATCCTTGAAAATCTGAAAAATATGCTGCAAAAAATTTTAATTTTTTAATCAATTTCTGAAAGTGCGCCCCATCGATAACAAAAAAACGGAGGCACTTTGAAATTTTCCTAACGAAAAATATTTCAAATTTAATTTTTTTTCACTTTTTTCTCAATTTTCCGGTCATTTTTTGCAAGAATTCATTTAAAATTCACTCAGAAATTCAATTAAATGACACACAAATTTTTGTTCATACGAATTCCTGCAAGATAACATTTTAATCTTCTTGAATCCGAAAAAGGGCAAAAAAAATGTCGAAAACTAATCTGAAATTCACATGTTTGAGTTTCAGCCGTCGCATTTTTTGCTTTTTTCTATTCTAAATCCTTCTAGTCGTTTTTTTCCAACATCTTCTAAGCTTCAGAAGCCACAACGTCTTCTATTTTGTCACGCTTCATCTGAAACTTCGCCTCCCTCTTTGTGCTCTTTGTGCATTTCGGATAAGTCCTTTTTTCTCTCTTTCCAGAAAAAAAAAGTATGTCAGTAGAAAAGGAAAAGGAGAAAAGTACTCTTTTTTGTCTTGTTTCGTGCTGAAATTAATTTCATTGCTCTTCTTCTTCTTCTCCTTCTTGAGAGTCCTTTTCCACTTCTTCTTTCTTCTTATATCGTCAAGAAAAAAACGAAGAAAATTCTTTTTGAGCTTAAAATTTTTTCTCACATCTTGAAGAGGGCCGCTGACCTCTTCAGCAGCAAACTTTTCTTTTCTTTTGATTCACCGCCTGCCTTTTTTATGAATTTCTGAATAGCAAGAGGACGACGTGGGACGACGAATTCAAGAAGCCCCGTCGAAGATTCTGAATGCACTTTCTTCGGCCGAGGAATTTCGTAGAGGCTTAGGGAAACATGTACTTTGTAGTCGCTAAGCCTCTGCAAAAAAACAAAACCTGCCGTAACTCGGTCCATTTTCTCGATTTTCGGCTCAATTTTTTGGGTATTTTCATTTGTAACAGCTTCATACACTACAAACTACAAAAAAATGACGAAGTTCGAGCCAAAAATGAAGAAAAACGGTTGAAAATGAGCCGAAATACAAGCGCTTGATATTTTGTAGAGGCTTAGGGCGTTTTGTAGTTTGTAGTCTCTTAGCCTCTACAAAACGCGCTGCGACCGCGCCGCGCAAGTAAATTTTGTAGAGGCTTAGAGCATTTTGTAGTTTGTAGTCTCTAAGCCTCTACAAAGTGCGCGCCGCCGACAGTGAACAGCGGTCGTTTTGTAGAGGCTTACGCGCTACAAACTACAATTTCTCCTAAGCCTCTACAAAATTTCAAACGCTTGTATTTCGGCTCATTTTCACCCGTTTTTCTTCATTTTTGGTCAAATTTCATCAATTTTTTTTTGTAGTTTGTAGTGTATAAAGATGTAAGCCTCTACAAAATCGAAAACCCACCATCACCTGGTGCATTTTTCACCAATTTTCTTCATTGTTTGCGCAATTTTTTTCAATTTTTTTGACATTCGTAATGTGCAATATTAGGTAGGATTTTAAATTCGTCAAAAAAATTCAGAAATTTTAAGCGAAAAACAGACGATATGAAGTTTTGTAGAGGCTTAGCGAGTTTTGTAGTTTGTAGTCGCTTAGCCTCTACAAAATGCCAAGTCGCTGTTTTTTGGTTATTTTCAATCATTTTCGCTCGTTTTTGGCTTGAAAAATTGGAAATTTGGAAATATTACGTACAGTAATCTATTTTTTTTGCAATTTTTTTTTTGCAAATCCTTGATCCCGTTCTTTTCCTCCGACATTTTTTTTACTGATTTTTTTCAAATCGCTTCAATTTTTTCACTCATTACACTTTTCCACTCCTCTCTCTTCCCCATCCAATTGCCCTCTGTTTGCCCTTTGTGAAAAATGAGAGAAACTTCCAGATTCTTGCCCTCTCTTTCTCTCTGTCGGTTATCCAGTTCTTTTCTCTGCGTCTCTCCGATTCGAACACTATTTCTTCATCTCGAAGGTTTCGGGAAGGATCAACACATCTCGGAAGAATACGACTGCGCTGAAATCTTTTCGTTTCCTCTCGAAATCTCTCGATTTTCAGTGACCTCTCTTTGAGAGAGATTCAAAATGTGTAGAGAGACCTTTTCCTCACATTTTATTAGTCACCACTTGTGTCTAAAAGGTGGACAGTGTGTCTCATTTATATGGGAAAATGACGAGTGCCATGACCTTTTTGACCAATTTGCACTTATAGACCGATTTGAATTTCAAGGTTTTCGAATTTGGCGCCGTTTCCGATTTTCGAAACCTGAAACTTTTTTTTCCAGCATTTTATCATCTCCTTGACTACATAAAAATTCGGAACTTTTTTTTTTATTTGCTCTCAAGGTTTTGGTGTCTCTCTGAAATTTCTGTAGTTCTTCGTTTTCATTTTCTTTTGTTTATTCTCCGGATTCTAGAGAAGCATATTATTTATATTTGTTTAAAACGCACAGGGCAAACGGGAAGAAAAATCTGAAATTTGATCTGCCCATTTTTTTCTAATGAAAATTTGGGCTGAAAGAATTTGGGACCAGGAATTTTGATTCTTTTTTCTATTATCGTTTTTGTGATTCCTTGTTGCGGATAACTTTGACAGAAATCCTGGGATACTGTCAAAGTTATTCGCTATAAGCTATAATTCGAAAGAACTGCATGCGCCTTTAAATGAGGTGGGAGAGCAAAAATAACATTTTTATGAAACTCTTGTAAACGGAAGCTACGGATAGTTCATGCGTATTCTGATATTTCAATTTCTCTATTTTGGTTGATTTCCGTCAAAAAAACAGACATAAAATAAGAAATGTCGTAAGATTTGATGCATGCTACGCATACACTACAACTGACACGCTCACTCAAAAATGCACGATTTCCCCCGCAAACTGATGTCCCGCCACCTTTAAATCGGACTATTGGTTACCAAGGACTACATTAATCCCTGAGCCTCTACTAGAGATTCAGTCTCTAGAACCTTCTGAATTTTTTCATGCTCCAACTTCCTCTCAAAACTTCTTCAAAACTCCTCAACACAATTCAAGAAATCGCCCTTTTCAAGTTCATCATTCCCCTCCCCTACTACTTGAAAAAAGTAGCAAAAAAACTGCAAGACGTGTACATGGACACAAAAAAAGTGGTCAAAAAAAAGTGTAGAAGGGGGCACCGGACTTTGGTCTTCTTCTTCCTTCTTCGGCCTTCTACTTCTACTTTTCCAACCATCATCATCGTTCTCGTCATCTTCTTCGCCTTCTTCTTCAATTCCATCTGCGCGGGCGCGCACTGCGCCCCCCTCCGTCCCGCGCAGCAGTCAATCTACTTATAGCCATGAGATGTTGCTGCTGCTGCTGGACAGTGTCAGTCACGAGAGAAGAGATCTAAAAGAGTCTGTCTCTTGCATTTGCGCACTCTCAATACCATCACCATCGACACGGGAAGTGAAAGGACTGTTTTGTGTGTGTACACTCTCGCTGTGTGAGCACCGCAATGGAAAAGAGCACCTTCACCGAAAAAGCGAGTAGAAGAAATAGACGGAGAAAAGAAGTGCGCAAATAGACGAACCTTTTGCGAGACGACGGAGCCGAGCGGCGGTTGCCCCCTTTATTTTCCGCACTCTTAAACTCCATCTCACTTTTCTTCTGATCGATTTTAGTATATTGTCTTGAATTTTATCGTAGAAGCTCCGCCCACATTCTGAAAATCTCTTTGAGTTTTTCTAATAAAATTGAATGGTGCCAGTAGCATTTAGCTCAGTCGGCTTGAACTTCCAGAGCGATCAGAAACCCGACTTGAGTAGAATCTTCAGAATTCCTATCTGAAAATACCCCTAAGCTCCTGAGTCAACATTGGCAAAGCTGACACAGATCTTGACTCAGTTACAGACCACAAAGTTGTTGGGCTTAGTCATTGTGTCTGAAATCCGAGTTCACGTCATACTATTTGGATTTCGAAATGGGCTCCGCCCCGGAGATACAGCTACAGTATCTTAAGATTCTGAGCCTTCATCATTGAATTATTCGAACCGGAAACTTTCCAAATCACTTTGAAACACACGTGGGCACCTATGGAAAATTGGGCTCGCGCCTGACTCTAACTCGGCTCTTAGGGGGTCTGTGGGATCGCAAATTCGGCATAAAAGTCCCAATTTCCGAAATTTCGATTCGCCCGCCCATGTGTGCCTTGAAAACAAGTTCTCAAGTTGACTGACCACCTAAAGTACATTTTGTACTTGGTCTCCTTGATCTCTGCATCTCTGAAACTCTCCCCTCTATAATTAGAAAGACCGTTTCAGCCGCAATTTCCAATTCCAGCAGCAGTCGAAAATTGCTTCTCTCACTCTCCATCAAACCATTCCTTATCACGCGATAAAATTTTCGCGGGAAAAAAGCGAGAGATACGGCTTCGATGACAGCCCCTCGAGAATAAGAGAAGAAGACACTGTTATCTATAATGTTCTAAAAGAGAAGAAGAAGAAGTGGTCTTCCGAATAACACTGACCGCATTTTCATTTTCAGCGAAACGGAGAGAAATACTGTTGCCGAATTAGGGTCGTGAAGGAGGCGATGGCGCATCCTCTTCTGATTCTATTCTATTTTTCTTCGTTTTTATGTTCATCTCATCATCATCTGGGATTCGAGAACAGTGGTTTTTTGATTTGTGATCGTGGAGAGAAAGTCACTGAAAATCGAGAGTCATTTGTTTGTTTTCCTTCTCGTTGAGTTTCTCTATCTCAAGTTTTCGGGCATTCCGAAACATCTGGAAATAGTTTCGAGGTGTGCTCTGAGGATGCTGGGAATCTAGGAGCCCTGGAATTGCGGCTTGTGATTTTAGGCTAGGAAAACGACCAATGAGACCTAGCAATTCTTGAAGCTTGTGGGGGTCCTAGCCTCTACAAAAATCTTGTTTTGGTGATGCTACCGAACTCTTAGAGGCTTACCGATCCTTGTAGTCCCTAAGCCTCTACGAAACTTCGAAGCCTCATATCTCGGCTTCTAGTGGATCGATGCCAGTGAAATTGCTACATATAGAAGCGGATTTTTTGTAGTTTCTACTACCTAAGGTTTCTACGAAAATCAGTCTCAATGAGGTTTGCATTTCTGGGCATCTAGATGCCTCATATTAGTTGGAGACCTTTCTAGGATCGTAGCTAGAATCCAGAAGGTTTCTAGGAAGAACCAAGGCTCATAGAACTCTGAAACTCTCGAGTATCCAAGAACCGAGACTTTTAGATTTTTCTAGACCTTACGAGAACCAGCTTCTGATCCCGGGCGTAGATCAACGCTAGATCCACGAGTAGAAGGATTCCAGTTTGTTCCTTCCTTCCAGCAGTCATCTGTCTCTCATCTGAACAACAAGGTCACCAACACCACACACACACGCACCACACACTTTTCTGCGATTTGACCTAGATTTTGTGATCGGGCGGTCACTACTGGGGTTAAAGAGAGGGGCGCTAGTCTCAAAGGCTAGATGGCTATGCTTTCGAAACCAGTTGAACACAAAACAGCCCAGAAAGAGTCAGGAGAGATGCATACAACACATACACACACAATACATATCTATCTCTGTTTCTTGTTTCCGCAATCCATTCCCATCCATGGATCAGAATGATGAGGATTTGGGGGTGGCTGGCCTGGCCACGAATCGTTTTTCACTTTCGATTGTTTCCATTGTTTTCAGCCGTTCTGGATTTGACACCATGGTCAGATTCACAGGCTGACTCTTTGAATGCAGAAGCAAATTTTTTTCCATTCAGAAGTTGTTCTGAAACTTGAACTGATAAGAAGAGTTGCCGTTATCTATGGTCAGCGATAACGCCACTCATTTTTTTTCTCTCATACTTCTGAAGTTTCTACGAGCACCAACTGGTCCTCCGCTCTCTCGAAATCTGACCTCTTAAACTCGGCGAGCCAAAGAGGATTACAGCGCAGAAATCGGAAGAGATGGGGGGACCCTCTCAAAAGTTTCGCTGTTTCCTCTCTCTGATGATGATCGGATAGAATTGATTTTGAGTTAGAAAAGAAGCAGAAAAAAGAAGAAGGAGACAAGTCTCTCTGGAGATTTGTGGTCCTTTTGATTTGTGATGATGCGTTTTTTTCTTTCCAAGATTTTTTTGCTCCTGTGAAAAATAAAAATAGTGCAAGCCATCTATTTTTATGCTGAAAAATTAACATCTCCGATTTTCTAGTTGGTTTTTAAACCGGTTTTTTACTTTGAAGAAGTTTTACTTCATTTTTTCGGCTGATTTTTTGATGATATAGAAATCTCTTCTTTTCCTAATCGATTCTACAAAATTTTCAATTTTATCACTAGTTTTAAAGTGAAAATTCGTCCATCTGATGCTGGATTGGAGTTCCTCCAACTTTTCCGTGGTTTTCAGACTTTGGAACTTCCAAAAACGGAAACTCCACCCCTATCATTTCCTCGTCTTCTGTGTCTCCTTACTCTCGAATTTTCTTCCATTCTCTGTAACTGCTAGAACAATGACTAGAAGAGCACAGAACCTCCTTCTTCTTGCAGTTGGTTGGAAAAAAATGCCCCAAAAAAGGCTCAAATTTCTCGGTTGCGGAGCTCCGTGAGCCATGAAAGATTGGTGGGTGAGAAGAGCACAGGGGACCAAGAGGAGAAGAGAGTTTTTTTTCCATGTGGACTCTATGTGTGTGGACGAAAAGCGCCCTATTATAAACTTTGTCATGTGTGTCCATTTTTGGGGCCCCCGACAAAAAATGTATGCTTCTAGAGCTAGTTTTGTAGTCCTTTCTGATTTTGACGTCTTCATCTTCTTTTCATTGGTTTCCCACGTCTTCTAGCCAAGGCATACGTCACTGTCATTCGAGCAGAAAAGGTCCCTCCCTATGCAACCAGTTGCGCAAGGAGAACAAACACCCCAATGGGCGGTCTATAATCCTCATATCCCATATAAACCATCCATCTGCAAATTTCGAGGTCATTTATCTGAACGTCATCACCGGAAGAGGTGTGAGAGAGAGAGAGAGAGATGGTGATAAGATTGCTGAAAGACGCTGGTGATCAATTAGAAATGATCTGATTTGATTCCACTGATACCCGACCATGTTTGTTTGGTTGGAAAGTCATCGACCATTCTAGGAAGCTTCCCATACACCCGCCGCTAGAAATATAGTGTGCGCAGTTCAAACACACCACACATAATTTCAGTGGTGGAAAGAAAGAGTCAGTTGTCATATATTGGCCTCTCTCCCGCTGACTACTGACTCGCACACACTCATTTTGCTTCCGCGCGATCGGCTGAATATCTGCGGAGAAATGGAAATAGTGTGGCCGATCAGGAGGCTCCCCCAGAGATTTAGAGAGGTCACCCGGGTGGTCTTTATCCCTGTCTCTACATACACACAAATCAAGCGGAGAGAGAGAGTGAGGGATATGAGGAGAGTGCGCAATGGGTCAGACCTCTCTCTCTGTGTCCTTTCAGTTGCACTCTCTACTACCTCAATACCTGTACTCTCTCTGCATATCCAGCACACATAGAAACAGTAAAGAGGAGAGAGTATGGGAATGTGAGAGACACCAGAGGGTAACGGGATAATGAGGACTGACGGTTCTAGAATATACAGCCAACACGCACAACGCCACTCTCAAACAGACGGCACTGTGTTGATGGATATGCACTGGTGAAGTTTGAGGCCGTGGATTTTGAAGCCGTCGAGCTTTAAGTTTCGAGGCTAGCGCTTCTGAAACGTTTGTTAAAGATGTAGAAGACTTGAGCTTGACGCTTCGAGGCTAGCGCAAGATTTGCCTCTACGTCTTCTAAATCCTCGGATTCTAAGCATCTTCCAAAAGTGCATCTCCCAAGAACACATGTTCCGTCCAGCTGTCTTTTCATTGCTTTTTTGCCTCCTTTTTTAGAGGTGCATGCTCTTTTTGAGACTACTTGCACATGATTCTCGAATTCCCTCGACTAATAAGGGATTATCTTTCTCGGATCTCTTATCTTTATAATTGGCTACAGGTCAACAGGCTAATTAGATCATTGGTCAGCTGGAATCGCTTGCTAAGCAGATTCGAGACTCCAGTCTGTAATCCTGCGATCCATCATTTCTTTAAAGAAAAAACATCGCTAGCTACAGATTCGAGATCTCTTTGTCTGTAATCCTGCGATCCATCAGATGGCCAGATGGTCTAGGGTTCCCACGCTGGAATAGAAGGTCCACAAAGAGAAGATTTAAGACCTTGTGTATTGTCTGTGCCTCTCTCTTTGTACTGTCACAGTCTGTCCAGATGGCAGATGTTCGCTGCGGTCTTAAAGGGTCTTACAGCGCGGTGTGTTGCTCATTTTTGACCTGAACGTCTATGTCTTGTCTAGACTGTCTCATTTGAGACGATATCGATCTTGAGACTAAATCAAGGTGTCTCTCGTTTCTTATGGATTTTGAGGTGTTCAAGAGGCTCAGGTGGTTTTCCTCAGTCCGACATGACCTGAACGTATGTGACCTGTCTATGCAGTCTCATTTGAGGCAATCTCGATTCGTTAGAGTCTTAAGACTGTATAGAGGCGTTCGTTTTCGTCAGGGTCTCGAATATTTATCGGATTTTGAGGTGTTCCAGAGGCTCGGCCTACTTGGCTCCGTCCGGCAGACCCCTCGAACCTTAGCCGTCCCATTTTTTTTCCCACCATTCACTCGTCCATCCATCTCCACACCACATCGTTTCTTGTCTGTTTCCCCGCCGTTGTTCTAGAAGCGAAAGCTCTATCCAGATGGTTGGGTCATTGTCCACCCTTCTCATCGCTCTGTCATTCAGTTAGAGTCCCCTTCGCTCTCCCTCCTTTAACCATTCAGCCCTCACTCGTTTCCTCTTCTTCCAACACATTTCGTGTGTGTGTGGGGGGCCCCCCGCGAGAGGACACTCACTCCCACACCCCTCCCATAGTCCCTCTCTCTCTCTCGTTTTCTATTCGAATGCCCTTCTACAAGCGAATAAGAGAGAGGGACACATGGCCTTCCAGCCCCAAGCCCTCTGTCTCCCGAAACACCAAGAAGTAGAAAGAGAGAAAGAATGACCACTACTTCTAACCCTCCGAAAAAGTAGTCGTGTCCTTTTTTCTTATACTGACCTTCTCTGTAGTGTAGATTGGGGGTTTTTTGGGGTTTTGGAACTTGTGAAATTGTCTTGGATGTGATTAAAAAAACTTGATTTTCTTGAATTTTCTGGCCTAATTTTCATCCTTTTTGAATCATTGGCTCTCTTGAGATAGAGTTCACTTTTGATCCACAATTTTATTGAAATTTTTCGAAGTGCAATATCTCAAGAACCAGCAGGCCAAATTTGATGAAAATTATACAGAAAGAAAGGAAATTTCAAGAATCTTGATCTTCTTGAAATTTCCTTTCTTTCTGTGTAGTTTTATCAAATTTGAACCGTTGGTTCTTGAGATACAGAATTTTTGTTATGTCCCATATCTCAAAAACCAACGATCCAAATTTGATGAAAAATATACAGAAAGAACGGAAATTTCAAGAAGAGCAATATTCGAAAAACGAGCTGCAACAATTTCAGCTCATTTTCCGAATCTTGATCTTCTTGAAATTTCCTTTTTTTCTGTATAGTTTTCATCAAATTTGGACCGTTGGTTCTTGAGATATCGCACTTCTTAAAAAACGATTTTTTTGGTTTTCGCCTCCAATTTTTGCACCTAAAAATTTGAATTTCCTCTCAATCTATACAGTTTGTTCCAGTATTAGATTATTTCTTCTCAAAATTAATTGATCTGAAATTCCTGTTCTCAAAATCCCTTATTTTCCCTCTAAAAAATCTTCACTTATTTGATTGATTTTTTCCTCACCATCACCCTTCTTCCGTTTTCTTATCCCATAAGTGTCATAGTACCTCTGGAAAACAAGTGCTAATCCATTTATTAGATAGGTGCTAAACCACCCCTACAGGGGCACCACTCTATATGGATATTGTTTGGCCTGGAAATCTGGAATCCAGGATCTCAAAATATGGTTTTTTATTCAAATTAGGGTTTTGAAAACCCAAATTGAGTTTCCTGGTTTTTCAGTTGATTCGAGATCCATTTTTTTCGATTTTTCCATCTACTCTAGGTGTCCATTGCTCATCATTATATTTCCCATTATTGTCAGTTGTAAATGCCTCCAGATAGTACTGTAAGGGAGCCGACTCATTAACCACCCATCGATTTTTTTCTACAGTTTCAGTCTATCGATCGAGACCGCCCATAACAATCTTTTCTTCATTCAAACGTCCATGACGGTCCATCTAGATTTTCGATACTACTGTTCCAATACTTTGCGGATCCCTGCATTCTTTAATCCGTCTATATCGATTTTTCTACAGTAGTCCCGCGGTTTTTGAATTTCTGAATCCCTCCAAAAGCTAAGTAGGCTAACTCATAAAGTCCTAGCTCCCTTGGATTCCAATTTTCACATTAAATGGTTGCCCTTGGTGGTGCTCGCCCCGGGTTACCCCCCGAGGCCCCCGCCACGGAAATGTGCTCTCTGTGCCTTTTTTCCAGGGGACAGGTCAGCAGTTAGTTGAGAGAAGCACACACACATCTGCTGCTTCCTATTCTTATGCTTATTCCCCCCTCGAATCGTCCGCGGCTCCCCTCGCTCTCCTAACAACCGACACATCATTTGCATTTGAATATTCGCTTTTTTTTCGATTGCGTAGTCTCTGAGATTCACACACTATTTATTGGACCCAGCCGGACATCTCAACGTCTGTTGAGATGGAATGGATTAGATGGGCGAGAAGAGCAGGATTTTTGGGATTTCGAAAGTTACAGTAATCTAGAATTGAGTATTCAGGGAAAGTTGAGCTAGAAAATCCCGGAATTCAAGCTCGGAAAGTTCTGAGTCTCCTTTCTAGATTGTGGGCGGAGCCTAGAGCCTAGTTTTGAACTGACAATCTAATAGCTAGGCGCCCTACAGTAATCCGTAATTGACGATCCAAGAAATCCCAGCAAGAAATCTCCAAAAATCAAAAAATTGGAGAGTCGAAAATCGCTCTTAACGCTCTCCAGGTTCTCGGTTATGACCGGAGCCTAGTTTTGAGCTAGCAGGCTAATAGCTAGACTATTGTGGCATTTAAATACCTGCAACTCGGTGTTTACACCAACAACGACACTCCGCATATGCCGGCAGGCCACGCCCCTTGCAACCCTGGCACGAGGTTTTTGCATGCCTGTGCACGCGTTTATTTTTTTGCTGTTTTGCAGTAAAAAACACGAAAATTTATACATTTTCCGCTGAGATAATGACAAATAATCGTGTTTTTTAGTGTAAATCAGGGAAAATAAACGCGTGCACAGACATGCAAAAACCTCGTGCCAGTGTTGCAAGGGGCGTGGCCTGCTGGCATATGCGGAGTGTCGTTGTTGGTATAAACACCGAGCTTCTGCGATCTGAATTGTGGGCGGAGCTAGCTTGAAGAGTTTTGAGCCGCTCCAATGACCCCTAAAATGGGAGGAAGCCTCGATTTCGAAATTTCTAGAAACACTCCCTTATCCTCCCACTAATTTTCAACACACATGTGCGTAGTGTCTAAAAGCGTGTGTGTTGTATCTGCTGAATCGTGAGGGACATACTACCTTGAAGGTCACTCGGAAAAAAAAAAACGGTGATGGTGGTGGTGGCGGCGCCGGGCACCGACGAGTCCCCTCCACTTTTTCTCTTCTGTATCTGTGCGTGTGTCACAGTGTTGAATTCAGCCCGGAATTGCAGAGAAAAACCAAAAGGGAAGGGCAGCGGTGGAGGATGACCCTGAACGCTCCCAATGGCTACTCTGGCAATCTCTAAAACAGAAATAGAAAAGTCGACCAATGTTTTTCGATTCTAATTCTATTATTATGCCTGTCTCAGTCAATGTCAGTTCTGGCTGAATTTTCCGGATTTTTTGGCTGCGATATCTCGATACGAAAATGCTACAGTAATATATTATAATTTAAAGGAATCATGTTTTTCAGCAAATTTTGGAGCAAAAAATAACATTTCGCTTCGAAATTTGTTGAAAATCGTTCGAAAAACATGACAAATTGAAAAATTGACCTAAAAATCATGTTATGTTCCTTGAAATGCTAATATATTATTGTAGCATTTTCGTGCCGAGATATCGCATCCACAAAATCGGGAAGATTCAGCCAGGACTGGCATAATAGAATGAAGGCAGATGTCCATGTACCCTACAATTTTCTGGCTTTCTGAAAGAGGGTACTTGACCTTGGCGGGCCGCGGGATGTGTGGTCCTTGAATATGAATCGTGTTATGGATTCGGAAGTCCGAAAGGCCCCCGAATTGCCCTTGAAACATTTGACTCCGCTCATTTTCAGTCAATTTCGTTTTTTTCCCGCTCTTTTTCTCTTCACTTTCAAATTTTCAAATTTCGCGCCTTTTCCCCCTCTCTCTTCTCGCCTTTTGAAAATCGCATTTTCCACCATTTTTTCCTCTAATTTTCACTAATTTTCAGATATTATTAGACTAGATTCACAAAAATGGGACCGGAGACGTCGATGCCGGATCGCATGGGCGAGGATCTGATGCAGGCGGTGACGTGTTTGAAGCGAGTTATGGACGGAATGAAGAGCTCATCGACAGCGGAGCCATTGGAAGAGGAACAGGTACGGAAAAAATTGCGAGAAAAATTGAGAAAAATGACGGATTTTGAGCGATGTTCGAGTTTTGTAGAGGCTTAGCGTATTTTGTAGTTTGTAGTCGCTAAGCCTCCCCAAAATTTGCTCGCGCAGTGCGGTCGCAATGCGTTTTTGGGGAGGCTTAGCGAATACAAACTACAAAACGCTCTAAGCCTCTACAAATTTGTAAGCGCTTGTATTTTGGCTCATTTTCAACCGCTTTTCTTCATTTTCGGCTCAAATTTCACCATTTTTTAAAAAATTTGTTGTGTTTTGAGATGTTGCAAATGAAAATACTGAGAAACTGAGCTACAAAACTCTCTAAGCCTCTACAAAAAACGAAAACTGCAGTAACTCGGTCAATTTTCAACCAATTTTATCGGTTTTTGGCTCAATTTTTCAGTATTTTCATTCGCAAAATTTTGTACAACATAAACTACAAGAAAATGGAAGAAATTTGAGCTAAAAATGAAGAAAACCGGTCGAAAACTAGTCATATTTTGAGCGTTTCAAGTTTTGTAGAGGCTTAGAGTGTTTCGTAGTTTGTAGTCACTAAGCCTCTACAAAGTTTGCTTGCGCGGGGCGCAAGCAAACTTTGTAGAGGCTTTTTTTTCTAAGCCTCTACAAATTTCCAAACTCTTGTTTTTCGGCTCATTTTCAACCGTTTTTCTTCATTTTTGGCTCAAATTTTGTCAATAATTTTTGTAGTTTGTTGTAGTTTGTAGTGTGAAAGGCTGCGAGACATAAGAATACTAAAAATTTGAGCCGAAAATGGAGAAAATTGAGCGATTCCGAGCGATTTTCTATTTTTGTAGATGCTTAGCGCTTTTTGCAGTTTGTAGTCCCTAAAAAATTCTTTTCAAGCGATTTTTTGTAGTTTTGAGCTCTCCGAAACTCCATCAGTTTTTCAGAACCCCCCTAGCGACGTGATTTGCACACTGGAGAAGCTCACCGGCCAGCTGGAACGGTGTATGGAGAACAATAAGACGTTGAACGATGTGCTCAGTGGAAAAATGGTAAGTTCGATACAATTATTACGAATGGACTAATACGACAATTATATAGGTCAAATTAGATTAGATTAACAATGCCCCCCAGAGAGAATTAATTGCAGAAATGTACAACATGTGGCTCGACATCTGTCGGTTTCCTCTCCGACTGCCACGACAGTGCCACGTCGACGACGACAACAGCATCACATCGGTCTTCAGAAGAGCCGCCGGCGCGTCGGAAGCACTCTGGAGAAGAATGCGACGAAGAGATGGACGAGGTGTGCTCATCCATTGGCACACGAAGCATTCGATCGGTGAGCAGTTCGGTGAATCAGGACGACGAGGACACGAATCAGACGATAATGGCACCGGATGAAATGAAAACGGAGGATAAGACGCTGGAGGAAGAGGACGAGGAGCACGATTTGGTGATGAAGACGATTCTGTCGTCGGCGACAGCAGCGACAGCTTCGTCAGAAGTGAAAAAAGAGGAAGAAGTGACACCGCCGATGGATACGGCGTTGTTGGATCAGTTCTTGCAAAATTCGCTGCTGGGATTGCCGGATATGAAGGCGATGATCGATATGCCGACGGATTTGGGAACGGCGAGTACGAATAATGAGGAGAATGAGGATGAGAAGAATAGCAATGAGTTGTTGAACAACTTTTTCCAGGTAAGGAAAAGAATTGGAACTTTGTTGTAGGAAATTCGAAAATTCTAGAATCTTTGGAAGCCTAGTCTTGGGATCATTGAATTTTGGAATCCCAAAGTTTTCAAACTTTACAATAATAGCATCTATGGATTCCTAAAATCTTGGATTATTGGGATTTCGGAATTTTTAAAAATATAAATTTTTTGAAAAACTCAATATTCTAGATCCAAATTTTTGTAGATTCCGAAACTGGGATCCTGGGTTTTATTCTTCTATAATTCTAGGATTCCTGAAACCATGAATTTATAGATTTTCGAATTCTGGAATTTTAAAATTCTAGGATTCTAGGATTCGAGATTTTAAGGATTTTGGAATTCTAGAAGAGAATATTCCAACGAAAGGCTAACTTGCAAATTCTGGCTGATTTGCGATTTCTTAAGCCCCGTCCACAAAAATAGTTTTTTTTGTCTGGAAAATTCTGTATCTTGTGGGCGGAGCCTTATGAATTTCGCAAGTCTACGAAAAATTCATTTTATAGGCATTGGGATTCTAGAATCCGAGAATTCTTGAAATCTGGAATCCTAGAATCTTAGAATCTTAAATTCTCGGAATCCCAGAATTCCGTAGTTCTATTGGTTCCATAGGGGGATCTATTCGAATTAGGAGAATTTTTGAAGATTCTGGATGATTCTGGAGAATTCTAGAATCTTAAGAACGCTAAAAATCTTAGAATTTTAGAATCCAAGCATCCCAGAATCCAAAAAATCGAAAAAACTCGGAATCTATGAAACGTTGAATCTAGAATCTTTGAATTCGACGATTCCTGGAATTCTGAAAATTCAAATATTCTATAATTTTGAAAAATTGTAGTTCCAGAATCCCAGAAAATCCATGATCATATGAACCCTAGGATCTAAGAATCTTAGAGTCTTAGAATCTTAGAATCTAAGAATCTAAGAATCTAAGGATCTAGGAATCTAAGAATCTAAGAATCTAAGAATCTAAGAATCTAAGAATCTAAGAATCTAAGAATCTAAGAATCTAAGAATCCAAGAATCCAAGAATCCAAGAATCTAAAAATCTAAGAATCTAAGAATCTAAGAATCTAAGAATCTAAGAATCTAAGAATCTAAGAATCCAAGAATCCAAGAATCCAAGAATCTAAAAATCTAAGAATCTAAGAATCTAAGAATCTAAGAATCTAAGAATCCAAGAATCCAAGAATCTAAAAATCTAAGAATCTAAGAATCTAAGAATCTAAGAATCTTAGAATCTTAGAATCTTAGAATCTAAGGATCTAAGAATCTAAGAATCTAGGGCTCCCGGATCCTAAAAATCCCATATCCCATAATGAAATTTCCAGATTCTCTTCGCCAACAACTCCGCCGGCTCCCCAGGCATCGACGAGTCCATCGAAAACAACACGGACTCGTCATCCTCCTCCCAACCCTCCCCACCAGCCGACCCATCACAATTCGATTCGATGGCCATCATTGAATCACTGCTCGCCGAGTCGATGAATCAGTCGGATGCAACGACGTCAGTGGAGAATAAAGTCGTACCTCAACAACAACGAAAAAAGAAGGCGACACCGATAAAAGTGCCAAAGTCAGAGAATGGATACGTTTGTCCGATGGATGGATGTAATAAGATTTTCAAGGAGAAAGGATCGGTACATCGGCACTTTGTAACGCATATTGGAATGCGTTTTAATGTGAGTTTGGAAAAAATTGCGAAAAAATAATTTTTCGAAAAAAAAAATTTTTTTTTTTTTTTGAAAAAATTTTTGTCATTTTTTTGAATAGATAATAGTGGCACTATCCTCTTTTTGACGTCAGTTTTATAAATTTCTCATTAGAGCGCATTTTCTCTTTTTCAGTGCGACAAGTGCAAAGCATCGTACACACAGAAGCACGCTCTGATGCTCCATCAGAAGATCCATTCGAATCCCGACGCGTATCAATGTCGTGGCTGTGGCACGAACTATACCACACAGAATGGGCTCCGATTGCATCGGCAGGTAAGAATTGGGAAGGATTTTTTGGCTGGAAAAAATTGAAAAAAAAATTTTTTTCAATATTTGAATTTTCAAATCTTGAAAAAGTAGCAAAATTTTGAAATTTCCTAGGTTTTTTTGGACTTTTCCAAATAGTTTTTAGACCGAAATTTGGATTTTTGAGATTTTTGGAAATTTTCAAAAAAAAAATTTTGGCCGAGTTTTTGAATTTTTTTTTTGAAATTTTCAAAAAAAAAATTTCTTTTGGTTTTCGAAATCAAAAAAAAAACATAAATTTTGTCAATTCAAAGTAATCGCAAGATAAAATTGAAAAATTTCTTTGCCCACCACTTTTAGGCTCCGCCCACAACAGTGTCTGCAAAAGTGGGCGGAGCCTGAAAATTGGTTTGAAAATTGAGTTTTCAAATTATTTCGTGCTATTTCAGTGAATTGACAATAAAAGTTTTTGATTTTTTTTACAATGCCGGAAATTTCGAACATTGAAAGTCCTGAGTCTCAAAATTTCCAAATTTTCAAAAAAATTTCTTGAAATTTTTGAAAGAAAATTTTTCAAACTTCCAACTTTTCAAAATCTAAAATCCTAGCTATCGTTACTTTGCCAACTCTAAATTTCTAGTTTCCTCCATGATTTTCTTTTTTCCAAACTGAATCTCAAAATTTTCAAATTTTCAAAAAAAAAATGTTTTTTTTTTTTCAAAAATTCAAATTCCAGAGAAACCCGGCATGCCAAGAGCTCAACACAAGCAGCGCCTCGATGCCCGACTTCAACTCGACCCTTTCATCACTATCCGAAGCGCTGGCTCTTCAAAAATCCAACACGGCCACGCCCACAAAGCAGATGGTCATGGCGGCGCCATAGAAATCGATTTTTTTGTTATCGCAAACGCGCTCTAATGTGAAAAGTGATCGTTGAAAATTTTTTGTCACTTTTATCATTAGAGCGTGATTGCAGACTCTCTGAAAATTCTCATTCAATTACGCGTGCAATCTATCTCTCCTCCCATCCCTGCAATGTTTAAATAATAATAATATTGTTTCTAATCTGAAAAATAATAAAAAAAAGATCCCCGGAAAAATTTGATAAGTTTTATTATCAATTTTTCCCTCACCCTTTTCCTGTCCCCTGTCCTTGTGTGTTATTCCTTTTTGTTCTCAAAAAATATTCAAATTTCCCGCCACTAACTTTATTGATGTGTTTTCTTTCTACGCTCTCATCATATTGCATTTTGTTTCTTCTTTTCTATGAACTCAATTTCACTTGTACCCTCCCAATCCCTTCTCCCCACACACTGCAATTGCGCTCTGCTGAACATTTACAGGTCCACTGGAGCGCACATGCTGCTCACCGCATTTTATTTTTTCTATGTGCAAAGTTCGAATAATTTCATAATAATAATATAAGCCCCGCCCCCCCCCCCCCCCACTTAATTACATGTTTCTATGTATCGACTTTTCTATGGCAATAATTGTTCTCCTCGTTCCCAATTCAAAAAATACCGTTTCTCTGGTTGGTGCTCTCCTTCTCCCCCTTTATTATGTTGGCTCCGCCCCCTTTTTTCTCTTTAAAAACACACCGAATGCCTTTACATTGAAAAATAAAAGACTTGTAATTCTTTTTTCCCCTCAAAATCATGGGCACAATATCAGAAGAATAAGAAGATGGGGTCAAAGGTGGAGTAGCTGGAAACAAACAAAATTGGTAATCATGGACTTATTGAAGCTCTTTTTTTTGAAAAAAATTCACCATGCATACATTTGAAATTCAAGTTCTTGTCTACTGGAATCATTTTCAGCGCACTAAGAAAAAAATGAACCAAGTTATGTTTTTTTCCATATGTATAGGCTTTAAAGGTGGCAGTTCCGATCGGAATATTCCGACAGTGAAAAATGGTACCTTGTGAGACGCATAACCTGGCTCACAGGCATCAGGGGTGTGCGGAACGGAATTCGGAATTCCGAAAATTCCGAAAATTTGGCTATTTTCGGAATGAAACTCCGATCTTTAAGAAAAAAGTAGCGAAGAAAAACATTATTGTATGTCGAATATGCATGTTCAAGTGGTTGTCGCTTGTCGAAACAGTCAATTTACCTAAATTTTTCTACTTGCAGAAGGCTTTTCCCGAAAAAGTCCTTTTTTAACGAAAAATACTGTAGAAAACGACCATTGTCGATATTCCGAACATTCCGAAATTCCGACTATTTGAAACTCGGAAAATTCCGAAGTTTTGAAAGTCGGAATATTCCCATGTTCCGAAATTCCGAAAAATTTAAATTCGGAATATTCCGACATTCCGAAATTCCGAAAATTTTCATTCCGCACACCCCTGACAGGCAAAGAGAAGAAAAGCTGTATATGTTTTTGTGAATGGTTTGATCAGACCTTTCGAATGGTATAAGTTTCGATGGAAAAGGCCACTTCGTGTTTTGGTCATTCCCTAGTCAGTGATTACAGTTTCTAAAGGGTGACGATTTCACGGAATTATTTTTCAAATTTTAAAAATTTTCATTCTCTTATTAAAAAATTACATGATACTGACTTACACAAACCAATGTAACCCCGAAAGAAGAATGTACACACATCAAAATAAAAATAAGAGAGAGCGCCTTCATCCCAAAAGATGATAACTGGGAGATATGTCATCCCGTTTTATAGATAATTTTACTATTGTTATGCTAATTTTTCCCAACAAAACTATTGTTCGGTACCCTTTGGTCTTCATTCATAACATACAATACAGCATTTTTTAAAAGTTCAAATCGACCGACACAAAATACAAGAACTCTGTGTTTTCAGCATGCAGCTATACATTCGTTGACAAGACATTATTCAATTCATAACTGAAATGTGTGCCATTTGAAACTCCTGACAATCAGCTCGAGTTTCCTGATCATCAATATTCTCAGTATTGCGTTTGATCAAATTTTGCACAGTAGTCGAAAAACTAAAATACAAGGATAGAATCCAGATGAATGGAAGATAATATAGATTAATGATATACTTGTCAGCGGCTAGTGGTCGAATTGAAGAATAGTTTGTGACGAGTTTTTGAATTATTACAATATTGGAGAGCTGAAATAAAAGTACAAAAAAGGTAAAAAAAAAGAGAAACTTACCAGTGGGAATGCGATAAGGAACGCGGAGTTTGTCATAATACAGACAAGAATTTGATCGATTTTCAGACGTTTTAAGAAACACTTGAGACACACGACCAAGAGGAAAATCAAGTTGAATAACTGAATGAAGAGTTCGGAAATATTGAGGTCCTAAATTTGGAACTTTTTTATGGCTCGAAAAAGGAGAAAACTTACAGTTAATCTTTCGTCGTGCTCAATTATAATCGCATCTAAAAAAAAAGATTATGAAAATAGATAAATAAAATTGCGGCTATTTTGAGCTATTGTGGCGGTAAAATGCAGCTGAACTCGCGCCACCGCACTCCTGTGGTAAAAGGTCCCGATAAAAAAAAGGTCGTGCGGTGGCGCAAATTCAGCTGCATTTTACCGCCACAATATAGTTTAACTTGAAACGTTAAGAAAATTTGTGACTTTTTTCTAGGATTACTGCAGATAGTTTTCACACTCGGAAGCAAGGCTGCCGTACGGCCGGCCGCGGCCAGCCGTGAAAAGCCGGCGGCCGGCCGGCCGGCCGCGGCTTCTGAAGATATTCACGTTTACACTGATTTTCATTCCCAAAATGAAAATTTCATTTTTGAAAAAAATAATTTTCAGTGTTAATTTTCACGTCTCTGAAGCCGGCGGCCTCAGCGGCCGGCCGCCGGCTGGCCGCCGGAAGTGGCACCCTTGCTCGGAAGTGTCCCCTGAGCAAAACTTACATTTAGAAAGCATGTTTCTCAAAATAACAAAAATCAAAATAATTGCACCCGCGACTACTGCGTGTCTTCTAGATATTTTCAGTCGTTCAGGGATTGGAAAATTGCAAAGAATGAATAATTGTTGTATAAAGATTATAACATGAACAAGAAACGAAGTGACCACAAGACTAAAAAGTCCGAAAAATAATAAGAATCTCAAAATCGCATTTTCGTGTTGAATCGGCTTGTTTAAGTACAGAGCGATATTAGAGACAATTGAAAAATACATTAGACAATGGAATATGAAGAAGTGGGAAAGTTGAGATGTCTGAAATTTACAAAACAATCGGTTTTTAAATTTTATTTTTATTTTTTCCAACCAATTTCAAAAAATGTAAAATTTTTCTCTGATTCGAATGCGCCCAAAATCGCCTCTCAAAACGTTGTAGAAAATGTTTTATGAGCGTTTGAAATGTCAGTAAGAGAGACGGAGAGAAAGCAGACACTCTCGCTATCGGAGAGACGCAGAGAAACGAGACAGTGTCTGCGTCTCTCACTGAAACTTCAAACGCTCATAACTCGCTTCCAAATGGTCCGTTTTGACTCGTTTTCAGACCATTTTCAAAAGGAAATTATGTATTATTAGATTTACAAACAAAGTTTTTTTTTGAAAACTAGAATGGTTCAAAATCGAGTCGAAACGGTGCATTTTGAAGCGAGTTATAAGGGTTTGAAGTTTCAAGAAGAGAGAAAACTTGAAACTTCAAAGGTTTGTAAATCTAATAATACATAATTTCCTTTTGAAAATGGTCTGAAAACGAGTCAAAACGGACCATTTGGAAGCGAGTTATGAGCGTTTGAAGTTTCAGTGAGAGACGCAGACATTGCCTCGTTTCTCTGCGCCTCTTCGACAGCGAGAGCGTCTGCTTTCTCTGCGTCTCTCTTACTGACATTTCAAACGCTCATAACTCGCTTCAAAATGAGTTTCAAGCAGTGATGCTAGGTGCATTCGAATCAGCGAAAAGTTCTTCATTTTTTGGAATATATTTTTTGAAAAATTAAAAATTGGAAAATCGATTTTCGACAAATAGCTTACCTGTCTCCTGACCAATTTCCATATATAAAAAATAAACATAATTACTGGGAAAATAGAATGCCATAAAGTTTCCCTATAATGTGCAAGAAATTCATAATAATCTCGATTTATTTTGTATCCAGTAGTATTGACGGAAACTTCTCCACAATAGATACGCATTTCGGGTGTGCAAAAATTATATATTAAAACAACTTCAGGGGCTCCTCGATAGCAATGAATTCTCGGAAAGCAGCTGATTTTCTACCTATACATATAAGCGGTTATTGAGTGAAGTAGCTAAAATTCACTGCAAATGATGTGGTTTTTCTATGTCCCTCTCCATACACACTACAATTGCGCTCTACTGAACATACAGTGGCGAGAAATGGTGAGGGTACCTTTTTTAGTGATTTAATTTCTTCCATTCTCATCGAAAAATGTTGATAATAGTTCAAATAGATACCAAAAAAAAGTTTGGTTCTCTTTCGATGATCGGCTCCAGAGATATAGACGTCGGAGCACAAAATGGTACGTTTAGCAGATTGAACATAGCTCGGGTGATAATAGCTGTAGGACGTTCAAAATTTCAGAGAATAGGAACCTTGACATGTTTTACAAGATGGCCAAAAGAAATTTCGATTTTGAGAAAAAATATATTTTTTCGAAGTACTGACCCATTCAGCCCAAAGTGGCTCTGTACTTCGAAAAAATATTTTTTTCTCAAAATCGAAATTTCCTCTGGCCATCTTGTAAAACATGTCGGCTCTGTCCCAGAATTACGGTCCTTTGTGAAAATAACGGTCCGGCGCGAAATAAAAAGGTCCTTTGAAGAAATAAAACGGTCCTTTTGGGTATTACAACGGTCCTTTTAAAAATATAACGGTCCTTTGAAAAATATAACGGTCCTTTGGTCAAAAAAAACGGTCCTTTTAAAAATATAAAGGTCCGTGGGGGTAAAATAACGGTCCTTTGACGTTGAGGGTAAGTCTGTCAAGAATTCAAATTACTCTTGTTATCATTCAGTTCTTCAAATTAGGCTTAGAAACGTATTGTCAGTAAACTTCAAACGTAATAGAGCACTCCAACCCCTTTCTAAGCCTGAATATCAAACGAACAATTAATTTGGTATCCTTATATTTTGTCAAAAATCCTGTTTAACCCATGAATTTTTCAAAGGACCGTTCAATTTCTCAAAGGACCTCTATTTTGACAAAGGACCGCTGAGAATGTAAAGGACCGTAATTCTGGGACAGAGCCGACATGTTTTACAAGATGGCCAGAGGAAATTTCGATTTTGAGAAAAAAATATTTTTTCGAAGTACAGAGCCACTTTGGGCTGAATGGGTCAGTACTTCGAAAAAATATATTTTTTCTCAAAATCGAAATTTCTTTTGGCCATCTTGTAAAACATGTCAAGGTTCCTATTCTCTGAAATTTTGAACGTCCTACAGCTATTATCACCCGAGCTATGTTCAATCTGCTAAACGTACCATTTTGTGCTCCGACGTCTATATCTCTGGAGCCGATCATCGAAAGAGAACCAAACTTTTTTTTGGTATCTATTTGAACTATTATCAACATTTTTCGATGAGAATGGAAGAAATTAAATCACTAAAAAAGGTACCCTCACCATTTCTCGCCACTGTATGTTCAGTAGAGCGCAATTGTAGTGTGTATGGAGAGGGACATAGAAAAACCACATCATTTGCAGTGAATTTTAGCTACTTCACTCAATAACCGCTTATATGTATAGGTAGAAAATCAGCTGCTTTCCGAGAATTCATTGCTATCGAGGAGCCCCTGAAGTTGTTTTAATATATAATTTTTGCACACCCGAAATGCGTATCTATTGTGGAGAAGTTTCCGTCAATACTACTGGATACAAAATAAATCGAGATTATTATGAATTTCTTGCACATTATAGGGAAACTTTATGGCATTCTATTTTCCCAGTAATTATGTTTATTTTTTATATATGGAAATTGGTCAGGAGACAGGTAAGCTATTTGTCGAAAATCGATTTTCCAATTTTTAATTTTTCAAAAAATATATTCCAAAAAATGAAGAACTTTTCGCTGATTCGAATGCACCTAGCATCACTGCTTGAAACTCATTTTGAAGCGAGTTATGAGCTTTTGAAGTTTCAGTAAGAGAGACGCAGAGAAAGCAGACGCTCTCGCTGTCGAAGAGGCGCAGAGAAACGAGGCAATGTCTGCGTCTCTCACTGAAACTTCAAACGCTCATAACTCGCTTCCAAATGGTCCGTTTTGACTCGTTTTCAGACCATTTTCAAAAGGAAATTATGTATTATTAGATTTACAAACCTTTGAAGTTTCAAGTTTTCTCTCTTCTTGAAACTTCAAACCCTTATAACTCGCTTCAAAATGCACCGTTTCGACTCGATTTTGAACCATTCTAGTTTTCAAAAAAAAACTTTGTTTGTAAATCTAATAATACATAATTTCCTTTTGAAAATGGTCTGAAAACGAGTCAAAACGGACCATTTGGAAGCGAGTTATGAGCGTTTGAAGTTTCAGTGAGAGACGCAGACACTGTCTCGTTTCTCTGCGTCTCTCCGATAGCGAGAGTGTCTGCTTTCTCTCCGTCTCTCTTACTGACATTTCAAACGCCCATAAAACATTTTCTACAACGTTTTGAGAGGCGATTTTGGGCGCATTCGAATCAGAGAAAAATTTTACATTTTTTGAAATTGGTTGGAAAAAATAAAAATAAAATTTAAAAACCGATTGTTTTGTAAATTTCAGACATCTCAACTTTCCCACTTCTTCATATTCCATTGTCTAATGTATTTTTCAATTGTCTCTAATATCGCTCTGTACTTAAACAAGCCGATTCAACACGAAAATGCGATTTTGAGATTCTTATTATTTTTCGGACTTTTTAGTCTTGTGGTCACTTCGTTTCTTGTTCATGTTATAATCTTCTTACAACAATTATTCATTCTTTGCAATTTTCCAATCCCTGAACGACTGAAAATATCTAGAAGACACGCAGTAGTCACGGGTGCAATTGTTTTGATTTTTGTTATTTTGAGAAACATGCTTTCTAAATGTAAGTTTTGCTCAGGGGACACTTCCGAGCAAGGGTGCCACTTCCGGCGGCCAGCCGGCGGCCGGCCGCTGAGGCCGCCGGCTTCAGAGACGTGAAAATTAACACTGAAAATTATTTTTTTCAAAAATGAAATTTTCATTTTGGGAATGAAAATCAGTGTAAACGTGAATATCTTCAGAAGCCGCGGCCAGCCGGCCGGCCGCCGGCTTTTCACGGCTGGCCGCGGCCGGCCGTACGGCAGCCTTGCTTCCGAGTGTGAAAACTATCTGCAGTAATCCTAGAAAAAAGTCACAAATTTTCTTAACGTTTCAAGTTAAACTATATTGTGGCGGTAAAATGCAGCTGAATTTGCGCCACCGCACGACCTTTTTTTTGTCGGGACCTTTTACCACAGGAGTGCGGTGGCGCGAGTTCAGCTGCATTTTACCGCCACAATAGCTCAAAATAGCCGCAATTTTATTTATCTATTTTCATAATCTTTTTTTTAGATGCGATTATAATTGAGCACGACGAAAGATTAACTGTAAGTTTTCTCCTTTTTCAAGCCATAAAAAAGTTCCAAATTTAGGACCTCAATATTTCCGAACTCTTCATTCAGTTATTCAACTTGATTTTCCTCTTGGTCGTGTGTCTCAAGTGTTTCTTAAAACGTCTGAAAATCGATCAAATTCTTGTCTGTATTATGACAAACTCCGCGTTCCTTATCGCATTCCCACTGGTAAGTTTCTCTTTTTTTTTACCTTTTTTGTACTTTTATTTCAGCTCTCCAATATTGTAATAATTCAAAAACTCGTCACAAACTATTCTTCAATTCGACCACTAGCCGCTGACAAGTATATCATTAATCTATATTATCTTCCATTCATCTGGATTCTATCCTTGTATTTTAGTTTTTCGACTACTGTGCAAAATTTGATCAAACGCAATACTGAGAATATTGATGATCAGGAAACTCGAGCTGATTGTCAGGAGTTTCAAATGGCACACATTTCAGTTATGAATTGAATAATGTCTTGTCAACGAATGTATAGCTGCATGCTGAAAACACAGAGTTCTTGTATTTTGTGTCGGTCGATTTGAACTTTTAAAAAATGCTGTATTGTATGTTATGAATGAAGACCAAAGGGTACCGAACAATAGTTTTGTTGGGAAAAATTAGCATAACAATAGTAAAATTATCTATAAAACGGGATGACATATCTCCCAGTTATCATCTTTTGGGATGAAGGCGCTCTCTCTTATTTTTATTTTGATGTGTGTACATTCTTCTTTCGGGGTTACATTGGTTTGTGTAAGTCAGTATCATGTAATTTTTTAATAAGAGAATGAAAATTTTTAAAATTTGAAAATAATTCCGTGAACCCTTTAGAAACTATAATCACTGACTAGGTGTTATGTCCTTGCGGTAGCCACGAGAAGGAGAGTAAAACTACTTTATTTACTGTTACGTCTCCCTGGTTAGACTTTATTTGAGAAGAGCTTAGTCGTAAAACTTTAGAATAATCACTTAGAGAAGAGGTTTCACTTTAACAGTAGTTTTCCACGTCAATGCCATCGGGGCAGGCCACGTGCCTTCCCAACATCTCCCCCCCTTTTCGACGAATTACTAGAGTGTGCCGCGAGTGGACGAGTGGCGGTGAGGGCGCCTCTCGTTTGCATAGACGAGTGATCGGGAGCTTGCGATCTTGGCTGTGGTTCGGAGCAAGGGTCAAACCGGGCTGGAGGTCGTCGGACTCGTCGGCTTCGTCTCAAGGAATGACTTGGGTCGAACATCGGTTGGGCAGGCGGCATGGTCCGAGGCGGAGTCGGTGATGCGCGAGTGTGTGGATTCAACGTAGTACTTGTAGCATTTGCTTTTGGTGATGAATTGCATGGCGTTGTCATTCGTGTGGGCGTTACAAAATCTGGCGACGCCACTCTCTCTTCATTGTCTTCTTGACGGTCAACCAGTACACTGTCTTTCGAGTTCTCAGATCGCCTTGATGAGCTTCCACGACCTCTGCCACTGCGAATCAGCGCCTCCGGAATCTCGGTAGTCAACTTCTCATTATTGGCAACAACATCAGTATTACTAGCACAAAATTTCCTCACAAAACACGGAGATGGTGCCTTATCTGCAAAACTCTCACCATTAGCTTCCCCCCCAGGGACCCTCGGGACCTCCTTTACCAGGGACAACTCACCACCCTCGTTACTCACCCAATCACTGAAAAATAACGGAAAAATAGCATCCTCTAACACCTCCTCACGGCTCTTGTCTCCATAACGTCGTCTCAACTGATTCGCATGACAGCGTTGCATGCGGTCACCGATCTGTACCTCATATATTACGCGACCTACTTTTCTCCTAACCACCCCGTGCATCCAACTCCAATTATTACCCCTCTGAACCCTCGCGAACACCCTATCCCTTTCACCAAACCCCCTTACTTGAGCGCCATTGCGTTTATCATAAAACTTCTTCATGTTCTCTTGATATGTAGACCGTTGAGTCTCGTTTATATGGGATTCTTGCGGCAACAACAGGGACATGGTTGTCTTGATTTTCCGACCGAAATGCACCTCTGCCGGGGTTTTACCATCTAGGGCACTGTGGGGAGAATTTCGATAGTGGAACAGAAACTTGTTCAATGTCTGCTGGGACCATGATCCTGAATTTTTTATTTTGGCAAGACCTCGTTTCAAGGTGTCCACAAATCTTTCCGCTGCACCGTTTGACCGAGGATAGTATACGGCTGATGTTTTGTGTTCGATACCGTAGTTCGCGCACATTTTGCGGAACTGGCTGCTCATGAATTGACTGCCATTGTCCGACACAATCAGTTCGGGGAATCCGTGCGTCGTGAATATCTCGTCCATCAAATCAACGGTGGCCACTGCCGTAATGGTCTTCGTTCTTTTCACTTCTGCGTATTTGGTCAACGCATCGACCACAACCAGAAACCAGGTGCCACTGACGGGCCCCGCGAAATCTACATGAATCCTGGACCACGGCTTAGGGGGCACGGGCCAAGGATGGAGGGGAACAACTCGAGGCATTTTTGCCTGTTCTTGGCATGGAGAGCAGTTCCTGACCATTGCCTCGACCTGAGTGTCTAACCCTCTCCAGAACACGTACGATCGAGCCTTTTGTTTCATCTTAACTACACCTGGATGACCTTCATGCAATTGACCTAGCACTGTGTTCCACAAAATCCTGGGCACCACCACTCTATCATCCAACATGAGACATCCATTGACTATTTTAATCCTATCTTTCACTTTATGCCAATATCTCTCCACATCTGTAACCGGCTTTGCGTTCCAACTATTCATCGCGTGCCAACTCATCACACTTGAAACTTCCGAATCTTCCGCCGACGCGGCCTGTATATCGATGACTGTCACCGGACTCAGGTTTGCCTCAGGGAAACCTTCAACTTCTTCATTAACTTCTGCTATTACGACATCATTGTCATCTCTCGGGAACTTGTACATCATTCGGGATAACCAATCTGCTTTCGCGAATTTCGCCGTAGCCACGTATCTCAACTCGAAATCATACGCCAAAAGTGTTGTCGCCCAACGAACCAATCTGTTCTGTGAGTGGACCGGCAAATCTTTTTTGTCGCCAAAAATGGCAAGTAGTGGCTGATGGTCTGTCTGCAGACAGAATCTTCGGCCGAAGATGAACTTGTGAGCCTTCTTAATTGCAAACACCAACGCCAAACCTTCCTTTTCGATCTGCGAATATCTTGACTCTGTTTCTGTCAATGCGCGGGCGAAATGAGCGATTGGGGCTTCAACTCCGTCTGGTGTGGTATGTGATAGCACGGCCCCGATTCCGTACTGGCTGGCATCGGCAGCCAGCGTGATCGGCCAATTTTCATTGAAGTGTGACAGCATCGTACTCTCAGCCACGGCTGTTTTCAACTTCACGAATGCGTCTTCTTCACCTTTCTCCCATTTCCATACACTGTCTCTTTTCATCAATGCATCCAGAGGGCCTCTCAATTCGCTCATTTTTGGGACAAATCGACTGTAGAAGCACACAGCCCCTAGGAAAGAAGCGAGCTGTTTCTGATCTGTTGGTGGAGTCATCAAGCGGATTACTTCGGTCTTCTTCGGGTCTGGCCTACGGCCTTTACTATCGACGATGAATCCTAGAAAGTGAATCTCGGATTTCGCAAACGCACATTTATCTTTGCTAATCCTGAATCCGTAATCCCTTATTCTGTCAAATAGCACATTCAGAATTCTCTCGTGCTCTTCGATAGACTCAGCTGCCACAATCAAATCATCCAGATACGCCGAAACTCCGGGGATACCACTGATCAACTTGTCCATCACTTTCTGGAAAATAGCGGGGGCTGGTTTCAGACCAAAGGGCATACGAAGGTATTTAAAGAGGCCCAAATGGGTGTTTATGACCGCTAACTCCTGTGACTCCGGATCCATTTCCAATTGCAAATACGCATCCTTTAGATCAATCTGTGAGAACACCTTTCCTCGTATCTTCCCGAAAATATCTTCCATCACAGGCAACGGATGGATCTCATCGAGTAAGGACCCATTTAAACCTGAACTCTTGAAATCGGCGCAAATTCTGATCTTGCCGGTGTCTTTCTTTTTGATAACAACGATGGGTGATGCCCAGAAGGAATGACTGATCCTCTCGATGACCTTCAATTCCTGCAGACGCTTCAGTTCTGCCTCAACGGTTTCAAGCGACCCATATGGTACAGGTCTAGCCTTCTTGAAAGCGGGCTTAGCATCCGGAGTTGTGCGGAACTTAGCCATTTCCTTTGTGCAAAGCCCGAGGCCTTCCTCAAATACCTCTGGGAAAGCCTTTTGTAGCTTCGTTGCTAGCCGTTTGCTCTCCGACTCAGGCTCTACGGCCACTTCATTCACCATGACTTCTATGGCTTCTTGAATTTTCGGTGATTGGCCTAACCAGCTCATACCGATCAAATTTGTGTCGGTGTTTCGTACGTACACAAACCCAGTGTACCATATCCCCTTTAACTCGAACAGCACTTCAGATCGTCCCAATACCGCCAATTCAGACCCATTCGCGCACGAAATCCTATGCGTAACCTTTTTAAGCGGCGGACAACCAATTCTTTCCCAACTACTTCTATTGATTAGCGTTATTTGGCTACCGGTATCGAGCTGGAACTCCAACTCGACGTTCTCCACCTTTACCTTCATCACACGCTTCGATTCCCGACCTCCATTATTCTCAATCGCGTCTACCTTAACAATCTCCGTATGCTGAGCGGGGTGACGTTTATCTTTCCACGTGTTGTTGAATCGTGGTCTCCGTCGTCTTCCTGAACCTCCCTGCGGGCAATTTGGGGAAATATGACCTGGTTCTCCACAACGATAACAGATGGGCGCGTCCCATTTCGGGTGGTCATCGGGGCTGGCTTTCTTCTTGTCTGCCTTGTAATTTGACTTATCGATCTTGTTGATTTCCACTTCCGCCACTTGCTTCCCGGGATTACCGCTGACCACTGAATTCGTCTGAGCCTTTAGTTGCAAGAATCTAACCCACTCATCATGAACGCCTGCTAATGTCACTTTCTCATTCTTCCTGATACACGTCTCATACCACGTCATTAAGAATGTCTTCGCGGCAGCGTTCTCGGGCCCATCAAGTCCTCTCAAAAACAGGAAGACTGCCCAATCATCGGTGGTCATTTCCGACAGCTTCGCATCCAGAACAGCTTGACTGATTCTGTTCGTGTATTGCAGAGGATCCTCATATTCCCCAGAAGCGTGGCTAATCTGTAGACATTCGTTTCGCGTGATCATCAGACTGCGTGGGACACCAAAAATCTTTTCAAGACTTTTCACCGTGTTCCTGAATGATACGTCATACACATCCTCTATGTGTCTCGAACTGTCCATAAATCGACGGAACGTGGATTCTTCCAAACAACTAATCAGCAATCGTACTTTTTCTCTTTCGGATAATTCCTTTCCGTCCTCCGTGAAAATCAATTCGTTTCTGCTGATCCAATGCTTAAACCCATCTGGCTCTTCCAACGAATACTGATAAGGTGGCACACGCTTTGCCAAATCGGCCATGATTCTTGAGTTGTTTGGTGCCTTCGATCCCCCAGCTTGTGCCCGCATTTCCCCCTGCGCTTCGCGTAACATTCGGTTATCTTCCATAAGCTGTTTTGACAGCTCCGTTTGCGCTTCCAGTTTAGCGCTAATTGCAGTCAACGCGTCAGCTATTCCTTGCGCTAGCGCTAGTTTACCTGTTTCATCGGTCATGTCTCCCTCTGGAATCCGCTTTGTTCCTGATCGCCAATGTTACGTCTCCCTGGTTAGACTTTATTTGAGAAGAGCTTAGTCGTAAAACTTTAGAATAATCACTTAGAGAAGAGGTTTCACTTTAACAGTAGTTTTCCACGTCAATGCCATCGGGGCAGGCCACGTGCCTTCCCAACATTTACATAGAGAGAACCCATTTACACTGAGTTCAATAGGCTTTTATAGGCAGTTCTTATCGCCACGTAGATCTGAGGGTTGACGTAACTTGTGGACAGTTCATGTCACAACACTAGGGAATGACCAAAACACGAAGTGGCCTTTTCCATCGAAACTTATACCATTCGAACGGTCTAAAACAAAACATTCACAAAAATATATAGAGCTTTTCTTCTCTATGCCTGTGAGCCAGGTTATTCGTCTCACAAGGTACCATTTTTCACTATAAGATGTTGAAGAATAGAAAGGCATTGTCTCGACGGAAGGGTTTGGGCCTTCGCCGAGTTGTATTAGAGAACAAAGATAGTTTGTAGTGACACTTTATTGTGATAGAGAAGAGTTTCAAGAGAGGGCACTGACCGATTGATGACTTGATCTCGAAGATGGGCTCGTCGGCTCCTCCATGGACGAGTTTGTGAGTGGAAGCGCCTCCAGCGGCTGGAACGGTGTGTGCAGGTGGATCGGCAGTGGAGGACATGTTTCGGCTTCGGTTGGTACTTCTGGAGTCGGAACTTCTGGAGTTGGAACTTCTGGCGTTGGAAGACTTCGGCTCTGTTGATTCTCGTCTCATCTCAACTCAACTGAGGTTTCTGCTGGAGAGTCCCGGCTTTTATATGGCGTTCTACGTGGAAGATGGTTATCGGCAAGATGTCCTGGTCAAGGGTTCGAAGCGTCACTCTTCTTGATTATTCTTCTTTCTCGTTTGAAGTTCACGTGGGAATTAGTGTTTCCGTGGATTCATTTGTAGAATCGCTTGAGTTGTGAAGAAAGAGTCTTTTCTTCCACGACAGGCATGTTCTACTATTAGAGCTTTTATGGTATACACATAAACCGGGAAAAGCCTATACATAAGTGCCTTAAAGATTTTTGCAGATGGCAAGCATGTTGAGAACATCTATCGAACAATTCCAATTTGATATTATGAACACCGTCAATACGACGATCCACTCGGAACAAGCCACTCAATTAGAAAAAGCAATCGGCTCATTATTTGAATCGTTGCTCGGTAATTTTATCGTATTTTTTCAAAACAAAATTTACTGTTTTTCAGTTCTATGGAGAAAAATAAAAGCTAATCAGAATGCTTTTGCCAGTGTGGGTTCATTATTATAGAAATGCTCAAATTTCAAGAATCTTTCCGAAACTAGAGCTAAGATTCGCGGGACGGTTTTAGAGTTTTCTCACCATTTTTTCTTTGGTTTTTTCCTCCCATTTTTTTGGCATGTACTCATTGGCTACAGCGTCGCAATGACTACACTTTCTCTATTAACATTTTCGGCTCCATCGGCGAAGAACGGTCCCATGTGACAAAAACGGTCCCATGGCACCTATCGGAGTAGAACGGTCCCATGGGATTTAGATATCCGTGATCTGCTTTAGCTTGCGATTTTTCACCAATTTGTAGTCAAATAGATACCAAAAAATGTTTGGTTCTCTTTGGATGATCGGCTCCAGAGATATAGACGTCGGAGCACAAAATGGTACGTTTAGCAGATTGAACATAGCTCGGGTGATAATAGCTGTAGGACGTTCAAAATTTCAGAGAATAGGAACCTTGACATGTTTTACAAGATGGCCAAAAGAAATTTCGATTTTGAGAAAAAACAAGAAATTACTTAATTTATAACTGGAATGTGTGCCATTTGAAAGTCCTGGCAACTATCACGAGCCTCCAGATGTTCATCATTATTAATATTGCGTCGAATCCAATTCTGCACAGTCGCCGAGTAGCTGAAATACATGGATAGTATCCAAATGGATGGCAAATAATATAGATTGATGATATACTTGTCAGCGGTTAGTGGAAGAATTGAAGAATAGTTTGTGACGAGTTTTTGAATCATTACAATATTGGAGAGCTGAATAAGAACTGTTTTTTGAGCTGAAAAAAAGGTTAAAAAATGAAAGTTACCAGTGATAATGCAATTAAAAATGATGAGTTTATTATAATGCAAACAAGATTTTGATCGATTTTCAGACGTTTTAAGAAACACTTGAGACACAAGACAAAGAGGAAAATGAAGTTGAATAATTGAATGAAGAGTTCGGAAATATTGAGGTCCTAAATTTAGAACTTTTTTGAAGGCTTGAAAAAGGAGAAAACTTACAATTAATCTTTCGTCGTGCTCAATTATAACTGCATCTAAAAAAGATAACTAATTTCAGCTATAACTAATCTTGAAACGTTAAGAAATTAACGAAATTTTTCTAGGATTACTGTAGATCGTTTTCGCACTGGGAAGTGTCCCCTGAGCAAAACTTACATTTAGAAAATATTTCTCTCAAAGCAACAAAAACCACAATAATTGCACCGGCGACAACTGCGTGTCTTCTAGATATTTTCCGTCGATCAGAGAGTTGAAAATTGCAAATAATGAATAATAGTTGTATAAAGATTATAGCATGCATAAGAAATGAAGTGAGCACAAGACTAAAAAGCCCGAAAATTAATAGGAATTTCAAAAACGCATTGTCGTTTAGAATTGGCTTGTTTAAGTACAGAGCGATATTAGAGACAATTGAGAAATACATTAGACAATGGAATATGAAGAAGTGGGAAAATTGGTATGTCTGAAATTACAAAAGAATCGCGTTTTAAATTTTTTTATTTATTTTTCCTAACCTATTTCAAAAAATGCAGAATTTTTCGCTGATTCGAACGCGCCTAATATCGCTGCTCAAAACGCATTTTGAAGCGAGTTATGAGCGTTTGAAGTGTCAGTAAGAGAGACGCAGAGAAAACAGACACTCTCGCTGTAGAAGAGACGCAGAGAAACGAGACATTGTCTGCGTCTCTCACTGAAACTTCAAAATCTCATAAATCCCTTCAAAATGGTCCGTTTTGACTCTTTTTAGACAATTTCAAAGAGGAAATCATTCATTATTAGATGCATGAACAAAACTTATATCTGAAATTAGTTCAAAAAATTCAATTTTCGAATATAATTTTTGTTTATACGTCTAATAGTACATGATTTCCTCTTTTAAATGGTCTAAAAACGAGTGAAAAAGGACCACTCTGAAGCGAGTTATGAGCGTTTGAAGTTTCAGTGAGAGACGCAGACACTGTCTCGTTTCTCTGCGTCTCTTCGTCAGCGAGAGTGTCTGCTTTCTCTGCGTCTCTCTTGCTGACATTTCAAATGCTCATATCTCGTTTCAAAGTGCGTTTTGAGCAGCGATATTAGGCACATTTGAATATGCAAACAATTCTGCATTTTTTTGGATTTTTTGAAAACTAAAAATTTGAAAATCGATTTTTCGACAAGTAACTTACCTGTCTCCTGGCCAATTTCCACATATAGAAAACCAGCATAATTCCTGGGAAAATCGAATGCCATAAGGTTTCCCTATAATGTGCAAGAAATTCAAAATAATCTCGATTTATTTTGTATCCAGTAGTATTGACGGAAACTTCTCCCCAATAGATACGCATTTCGGGTGAGCAAAAAGTGTGTATTAAAACAACTTCAAGGGCTCCTCGATAGCAATGGATTCTCGGAAAGCAGCTGATATTTTGCCTATACATACATGTAAGCTGTTACTGGGTGAAGTAGCTAAAATTAAGTGCAAATTAAATATGTAAACTTTGAGGACCGGAAAAATAGGTTTCTAGATATTCAATTTCTGTGAACTTTTGTAGGCTTATAGAGCAACTCAAGAACTCTATTTTTGTAGTTGACCACTTTTTCATAGGACCGAAATCCAGGGAGCTAGGTCGCTTGGAAGCCAAGGGTCTTCAAATTGAGACGAAATTCATGCCACCAGTCTTTTTTTTTAATTTTCTGCAGTTTCTGATGCACATTTTAACGTCTAACATCCATACAATAAAGCATTTATCAAAAGTTCAGCTTGTAACTATAAATTCACTGACAAGCAATCAATCAATTTTTAACTGAATTGTGTGCCATTTGAAAGTCCTGGCAACCATCACGGTTCTCCAGATGTTCAGTATTATTAATATTGCGTCGAATCCAATTCTGCACAGTCGTCGAGTAGCTAAAATACATAGATAGGATCCAAATGGATGGCAAATAATACAAGTTAATGATATACTTGTCCACGTTTAGTGGGAGAAACGAAGAATAGTTTGTGACGAGTTTTTGAATAATTACAATATTGGAGAGCTGAATAAGAACTGTTTTTTCAGCTGAAAAAAAGGTTAAAAAAAATGAAGTTACCAGTGATAATGCAATTAAAAATGATGAGTTTATTATAATGCAAACAAGATTTTGATCGATTTTCAGGCGTTTTAAGAAACACTTGAGACACACGAGCACGAGGAAAATGAAGTTCGAAAATTGAATGAATAGTTCGAAAATATTGTGGTCCTTAATTTTGAACTTTTTTGGCTTGAAAATGGAGAAAACTCACAATCACTCTTTCGTCGTGCTCAATTATAATTGCATCTAGAAAAAGATCACTAATTTGAGCTATAACTTATCTTCATGTTCAGAAATTAACGAAATTTTTCTAGGATCACAGTAGTTCGTTTTTAACACTTATGTTAGAAGTGTCCGCAAAACTTACATTTAGAAAATATTTCTCTCAAAGCAACAAAAATCAAAATAATTGCACCCGCGACAACTGTGTGTTTCCTAGATATTTTTAGTCGTTCAGAGAGTTGAAAATTGCAAATAATGAATAATAGTTGTATAAAGATTATAACATGCACAATAAACGAAGTGAGCACAAGACTAATATGCCCGCAAAATATCGATAATCTCAAAATCTCATTGTCGTGTAGAACTGGCTTGTTTAAATAGAGAGAGATAATAGAGACAATTGAAAAATACATTAGACAATGGAATATGAAGAAGTGGGAAAGTTGACATGTCTGAAACGAAGAGGAAAATAATTTTCCTACTGCGTTTTGAGTGCCGCAGAAACGAGTAAAAATGGATCATTTTGAAGCGAGTTATGAGCGTTCAAAGTTTCAGTGAGAGACGCAGACAAAGTCAGGTTTCTCTACGTCTCTCCGACAGTGAGGGTGTCTGCTTTCTCTGCGTCTCTCACTAAAACTTCAAACATTTATAACTCGCTTCAAAATGCTCCGTTTCGACTCGTTTTTGGACCATTTTACAGGAGAATTCATGAATAATTAGATGAAGCAAACATTATACTCGAAAACTGGTTTCAAGAATTCTAGTTTTCAAATAAAAAATTTGTTTGTAAATCTAATAATACATCACCTCCTTTTGAAAATGGTCTACAAACGAGTCAAAACGGACCATTTTGAAGCGAGTTATGAGTGTTTGAAGTTTCAGTGAGAGACGCAGACATTGTCTCGTTTCTCTGCGTCTCTTCGACAGCGAGAGTGCCTGCTTTCTCTGCGTCTCTCTTACTGACATTTCAAACGCTCATAACTCGCTGCAAAGTGCGTTTTCAGCAGCGATATAAGGTGCATTCGAATCAGCGAAAAGTTCTGCTTTTTTTTGAAAACTAAAAATTGGAAAATCGATTTTTCGACAAGTAACTTACCTGTCTCCTGGCCAATTTCCAGATATAAAAAATAAACATAATTCCTGGGAAAATAGAATGCCATAAAGTTTCCCTAAAATGTGCGAGAAACTCTTTAAAATCTCGATTTATTTCATATCCAGTAGTATTGGCGGAAACTTCTCCCCAATAGATACGCATTTCGGGTGAACAGAAAGTGTGTATCAAAACAACTTCAAGGGCTCGATAGTAAGGTGAAAACTGAAGTTAAATATTAATGGATTTCGGAAAGCAGCTGATTTTTTTTTGTGAAAGTTGGTGCACATTCCATCTATTGGGATCATAAGTCCGTTTTTTCCTTTCATACAATTTTTTATCAATCTCCATTGAACCCTCGTAATGATTACTACAGATGACGTGGCAAACTACACCTTCAGAAGTTTTGCAGTCCCAAAAATGCTCCACTGTTTTTTAGAAGTATTGGGAAACGCCGAGATCATTTTGACACAGAGGAAACATATGGGGCCCTCGAAAGAAATACGGTCAGTGTGCTAATGTGGACCATTAGACTCTTCCCACACAGTGTGTCGCCCCGGGACAAAAATCCCGGGATATCCCGGGATATTTTGAAATTTGACTAGCGACGCTTCGCGTCGCTGGACACGGCTGCACCGCGTTTCTTGCTGCGTGTGTTAGCTCATCATAGAAATTATTCTAATTTCATTATTCCCTCAAAAATTTGGAAATGAATTTTTGCATTTTTGAAAAATTTCAAAATCCCAAATCAAGATAAAAGATCAAAATGTGAGATAAGAGATTGAGAATGATCAAAAAGGGCCAAAATCGACATACATTTTTATGGCTCTATTTTTTATTTTTCAAGATTTCGAGCTGAAATTTGAGCTCAAGACAATTGAGATTACGCTCTTCATAATGGTGAAATATCTAAGCAAAATAAAGAAAACAGACTCAGTGAGGGTCCAAAAACCCTTATCAGCTCAGTACAAAATTTTCGACTGAAAACAAAGGTTTTGCCGCAGCGATCATAAATTGGGTCATTGTAGTCCATATTCAACCCCTTTAAATTCTCGATGGTCGGCCCACGTTTTCCTATCTAATGGTGCGAAAATCGAAAAAATCGGTTAAGTATGAAAGGAGTTATGAATGCGCAAACTTTGTGACAAAATATTCCGCATTTTTGTAGAAAAGTTAGGCTCCGCCCACAAATCGAAAAGCTCATACTTTCCGCATTTAATAGAATAGGCAGAAATTTTAATTTCCCGGGATAACCCGAGATTACGTGTTTTGAAATTTTCATCTCGGGATTCATCCCGGAACTTGAGGATGATGAAATCCCGGGATTTGAAAAAAATATCACGTTGAATTTTTCACAAGGGGCTTCCTCGAACTCTTGAGTTGAACTTTTTCTGAAACTTCGGTCCTAGACTAAGTTGACCCTGAAAAGCCCAAATCTGCAATAAAAAGTGGCCAAATGTTTACGTAACTCGAGATATGAGCCCTCAAAGTTGCAGCCAACACTAAAATTGGGGTACTTTGAGGACCCATTTCTCAGCTCAAAATCACTTTTAGAAGGTCTAGTTTTTTGTATTAGACTCAGAATTTGCCGATCAACAAAGTCCAATACTTTTTGAACAAAAACATTTTTGAGCCAAAACTTTGAAATTTTGCCACCATTTGGGTGGGAAATTTTTCGATCAATCTGGAGTTACCAACTTTATTTTTCCAATTCCCTAAATGATGGAATGAAACAAACTATATATGTTTGTAACAAGGTTTTTTAAAGTTTCATGACATTTTCCGAACTTTTTTTTACTTGGCTGACCTGTTTAGGGCCAAAAACCGTCTAGGATTTTCAGTCATCATTTGACCTATAAAAAGGTTCCTAACCGACAGAAAAATACATGAAATTCATGAACACTTTTTTGCAAACATTTATCTTTTGATTTCAACTTTCAATCACCAAATTGGACGAAAAGAAATGGCAAAACAAGCAATCCGCACCCATTTGGTCGGAAATTTTCGTTGTTCTGGCTCAAAATTTTTTTCTACAAAAAAGTATAGGAGGACATTGTTTGGTATAAAATTCTGAGTACAAAACAAAAAACTAGACCTTCTGAAAGTGATTTTGAGCCAAGTTATGGGTTCTCAAAGTACGCCAAAAGCACTGTTAGCTGCAACTTTGAGGGCTCATATCTCGAGTTACGTGAACATTTGGCCACTTTTTATTGCAGATTTGGGGTTTTCAGGGTCAACTTAGTCTAGGGACGAAGTTTCAGAAAAAGTTCAACTCAAGAGTTCGAGGAAGCCCCTTGTCAGTGGAATTGCCGGTTTTTAGCACAAAAAAATCGTGGATTCTGACTGAATCCACATAGATCGGGAAAAAACTCTAAAAAACCATAAAATCCCGGGATATCCCGGGATATTTTTAGAAAAAAAGTGGAATCCCGGGATTGCGTGAACCCGGGACCCGGGATTTTGTTTTTCAAATCCCGGGATCCCGGGATCCCGGGGTCACGTGACCCCGGGAAAATCCCGTCCCGGGATAACCCGGGAAAAAATAAAAATTTCAATCCCGGGATTCCCGAGATTTTCATCCCGGAGCGACACACTGTTCCCACAGGCACCAAATCCATCGATTTTCCGCGGGAAGAGACCATCACCTATTCATATTCAAATAAGAAACATTTGTACCCAAGCTAAACAACTTATTACAATAATAAGCAATGCATAAATTCCCGCTTCTTGATCTCCCCTACCTAGCACTGTGTACGCTTCTTCCTCAAATTGAGCCGATTTCTTTGTAAGTTAAAGTACAGAGGGTATCTTGGTCTATATCTCGCTTCAAAATTGTTTTTTTGTGACTTTGGACTGTATTTTTCAGACTTTCCATGCTCTTTTTAGTACAGTACTATTGAAATCTGAGACAAAAATTGTTTGGCCCAAAAATCAAAAAAAAATCCCCATGGCAAAAATGAGTATATCTCGCTTCAAAATAGTTTTCGTAACTTAGGACTATGTTTTTCAAACTTCCTATGTTCCAGTTTTAGCGAAACATGAAAGAAAGAGAAAGGATGCCCTGGAGTCACATGGATGCGCATCAGGCTTGCTCGGAAAAAAGTTTTCGGAAAATCGGAAAACGATATTTTTTTCCGAATTTTTTTTTCGGAAAATTTTTTCCGATCGGAAATTTCCGATTTTTTTTTTCGGAAAAAAATTTCCGACCGGAAATTTTCCGACTTTTTTTTTCGGAAAAACGGAAAAAAATCGGAAAAAGTTTCAAAATAGTCTAAAATTGGCTTTTAAGCAGAATTTTTGCTATTCCATTGAATATATCGATATTTCAGACACTTATTTGCCAAATAACATTCATTTAACAAGATATGAACCAAAGAATACAATAAGTTTGAAATATTTTTGTTCAGTATTTCAATTAATTTTTTCAATTTTTCGGATTTTTCTTTCCGATTTTCCGAAAAATTGGGTCGGAAATTTTTCCGTCGGGAAAAAATTTCCGAAAAAAAATCGGAAATTTTCCCGTCGGAAAAATTTTCCGAAAAAAAAGTCGGAAAATTTCCCGTCGGAAAAATTTCCCGAAAAAAGTCGGAAAATCGGAAAATCGGAAATTCCGATTTTCCGATTCCGAGCAAGCCTGATGCGCATGGCAAGACAGCAGAAGAAGGAATGGCTGAGAATCATGACTCCAGCGAGAAACGACGCCTGAACTAGAACTCCTATTTCTAAATCATTCTCTGAATATCTGGTTAATAAATAGAATAGAATAGAAAGAAAAAATCTGAAGCACTTTTTTCGAATTTTGGGCCCAAATTTTTTCGTCTCTGATTTTTCAATTTCTGAAGATCGATTGAATGCAGTCACTTTATTAGCAACAGCGAACAATATTTTTAAAATGAAAGAAGTAGCTGAAAAAATTAAAATAAGGCACAACTGGTAGGATCTCTCAGAAGTCGCTTTATTGCAGTGCTAGTAGTTTCCATTAATAATTGAGTGGCTCGAACCAACCAAATCTCGACAAGTACTTTGCCCGATTTGATTACATTAACAAGACGATTCAAAGATTCAGTGTATAAAACGATCTGGTTCATGATATAAGCATTGATAGCCTGTAAATACTGTTTTGTCCGTTCATTCTATACGTGGTGGCTAAACCAACCCTTACGAATTCGTATAATACTCTATCTAGGTGTTCGGCTTTATCAAACAAAGTGTTGAATATTTTATTCAACAAAGTGTCGACAAATCCTCCTCTTGATTTGATTTCATCCAGGCGGAGCTCGTAAATCTGAATAAAAAGATTTCATAGTTCCAGGACGCAAAACTAAATTTTAAATAACTTATCAGCGCATTTTTAGCTTTCGAGTGATATAAATCGTGCCCCATAACTATATATCGACTGCTAATTAGGTTTTTTACCCTAACAATGTAATTACAAAGTTGTTCTTATAGATCACACAAGACTAGTATTGATGTTAACTTTGTGAAAGCACAGTTTTTCAATGAACTTGTCATTTTGAAATCAAAAAAAAAAATTTTTTTAACGTCCTATACTTATTAGCCACCCTGTATTCTCTGGTATCAGTTAGTTTTAACATTAGTTGTAATATGATTTGGTTCTGCAAGATTCTTGAAATTCGAACATTTTTAAAATAAGAAACACCCACCTGGTCATAAAGAACAGAATTAGCATTTTTTCCAATCCTTGCATCTAAAAAAAAACTCAAAATGTTGTCTTGTAAAAAGAAGATGCAATTACCGGACAAAGATTCAAGGAAGGAGCCGACTGCATTCCAAAAATGAGCGACTTCTTCCGAGTGGACCGCTACACTCAAGTCGTTCAAAACTTCATCTACCACTTGGTAGATAGTATTATTCACCACTCGTGACAACTGTAAAAAATCTTTACAATAATTATGTTCAGGCGTGTCTTGGTCTATGTGCCCAACCTTATTGTATTCTAACGATTCATTGAGTTGCGGAATACGTATAACGCTTTCTGTCTTACCAGACCGATCGGATTTTTTAAAGTGAGATGTTTACAGATCCCCGATTGCGGACTTGGAAAATAGGCGCCGCCCACCGCCATGCAGCTGCGGCGCGCGGTTTTTGCAACAGTGCCGCACGCATTTCGCTTTTTCCGTATTTTCAGCGTTTTTGACTGAAAGAGAGGGGAATTCGAGATAGCTTTTCTTGGAAACTATCGGGAGGTGGTTTATCCGACAATAGGAATCTTAAATTTTATCCAATTTCTGATTGGTTTTTGAATTCTGTCATCATTTTCGGGTTCATAGATAAAAATGGGAGCCATTTTTCAAAAATCGTGCCTTTTTCAGTGCAAAATCGGGTCACTTCGACGGCTCAGAAAACAGACCCGACACTCTTTGAATCAAAAAGTTGTTGTTTATAATGTTCTTCTAGTTGGATTCATTGATTTAAGCTAAAACTTTTCAGTTATGACGGCCAAATAGTTTAAAAAATGGCTCCAATTAGTTTGGAGGTTTATAGTGCGCCGCAAGTCAAGGTAAGGTTTTTCTTCCCTCCATAGCGACACCATAGAATTTGTTAGATGACCAAATTTAGCTTTTTCGAGTTTTTCTATGGCACTTGAAGGTTTTCAACTCATCCGAATGTTTGCGAAGTGATTTCAGTCAAGACATGTTCATTTCAACCAGGTGGCTGTCGCCCCTTCGGGGCTCATCCACCTGGCCTTCGCTTACTTTAGGTTTTGAACCGTCTGTTCCATTTTTCGAGCCTTCGGCTCTTTCTCTTAAAACTGGGAACTTTTGGAGTATGGATAGAAGACACTCTGTATTCTAAGAGGCCCAATTTATGATTTTCAAAGAAAAAACGTGCGCTAATATTCCGTCTCTTCGCATCGAGACGAACAGTATGGTACAAAATTTAACTAAATTATCTTTCTCCGTCCCCAAACTTGGGTAATTGAACCGGCTTCCCCTCTCCTGTCGGCGGGGGTAGTTCAGAGAAGCGGCCGACATCAACCGGGTTCGCGTCGACCACTATACTTTGTGTGTGCGCCGCCCCTCTGCCGCCGCGACTCTGGTTCTCTGTCGCCGCGCGTGCGAAAATGAACCCTATTGCTCAGAAAAAGTGCTCCAGAAGGCTTCAAAATTGGACTTTGAAAAGCAAAAAAGTCGTGCATCATCCTCAAATAATCAGGAACAAACTGTGAAAATTTCAAGAGAATCGGTAAACTCTGAAGCGAGTTATGACTTGCAACACATTTTCGGTACCGAAATTAGTACTGAAAATTCACGAAAAGAGCCGTAACTTGCTCACTTTTTGAGATATCGAAAATCTAAATAGATGGGCATCAACGTAGACAAATTTCTGATCTTTCTGTAAAACTTTCATCCAAATCGGTCCAGTTTGGGCTGAGTTACAGCCGCGGACATACAGACAGACATACAGAAATCACAGGTTGTTATTAGTAAAGATTAGTACTGAAAAGTCGATTTTTTTTGGGCAAATCCGAGTCATATTTCGAATCATAACTCCTTGGAACAGTGATCAATTTTGATGAAATTTTGAACAGTAGTGGAAATTGATCTGGAGATCATATTTATGACGTTTGTTTTCTCCGTCAACATCATACTTTTATTTTATCCTGAACAAGAGCCGCGGCGCAGTGCCCTTAAAAAAGTTCCATGTTTTGAACCTTTTGGGAAGATACAGAAGCCTCGAGATGCCGGAACAACAAATAACACAAATTTTGGATAATTTTTCATCTTTGATTTCAGAAAAATTTTTTTCAGAATTTTTTTTTTTTTGATTAAAAGATTTCGATAAAAGATTTCGATAAAAGATAAATAAAAGATTTCAGAAAAAAAACTCTTTGATTTCAGAAAAATATTGAACGTTAGAAAAATTTCGGACAACTCAAAACGTTGCACACTTATTAGCCACCCTGTATAAGGTTTATGTAAGGCAGGAGAAAGGCAAGGGTCGGGGACACCGGTAGCACAGTGGTAGTGCAGCGGAGGCTTAATCCGATGACGGTGGTTCGATTCCACCCTGGTCCAACCGACTTTTGCCAGTCTCTTGCTTACAAACCTTTCGTGCGAAAACATCATTTATGGTCCCAAAAGGAGAAATCTCCATCTACCATACATGTCCAAACCCGGGCCGGGCCGGGCCGGCGGAGGAATTTCTACCGGTCCGGCCCGGTCCGGCCCGGCCCGGTCGGCCGAGGTTCCTCTTCGATTTTTTGACTGTTTTCTGTTCAATTTTAGAATGTTTCATACTTTTAGTACTTTCATGATTTTTCATGCAATTCAGACACTTTTTCATAAAAAATTGATTTTTTTTCGGAAAAATTTTGACGAAAATTTTCTACCCGGGCCGACCGGGCCGGGCCGGGAAAATTCCCCTCTGGCCCGGCCCGGCCCGGGTTGGACATGTATGATATCTACCATTCAATTATCAACGAAACGCACTTAAAACCGAAGAATCCAACCATTCTTGGCTAATCATAATATATTATTCTATTCTTCGAGTATTATTCTAAAACTAGTACCCATTGGTTTATAATATTTCATTGAGCAATATCAAAGTATACATCAGAACTATCGCTAATTAAAACAACCCTCACTTTTCAAAAATGAGTATATCACCTTTGAATCATCTAATGCTGACTTACACATGCTGCGTATCCTTGCAGGTTTGAAAATGCACTCCCGAAAGAAGAATGTACACACATCAAAATAAAAATAAGAGAGAGCGCCTTCATCTCAAAAGACGATAGCTGGGAGATGTGTCATCCCATTATATAGCTGATTTTTCCATTGTTATGCTGATTTCTTCCAACAAAACTGTTATCTGGTACCCTTTGGTCTCTATTCATACCTTACAATAAAGCATTTATCGAAAGTTCATTTTCAACATGCAACTATTAGTTCGTTGACAAGCAATTAATCAATAATTAACCGAAATGTGCGCCATTTGAAACTGCTGACAATCAACTCGAGTTTCTTGATTATCAACACTATCAGAATTGCGTTGGATCCAATTCTGCACAGTTCTCGAAAAACTGAAATACATAGACAGGATCCAGATGAATGGCAGATAATAAAAGTTGATGATGAACTCGTCAACGGTTAGTGGAAGAAATGAAGAATAGTTTGTGACGAGTTTTTGAATCATTACAGCATTGAAGAGCTGAAAAAAAGTACTGATTTTTTGAGCTGAAAAAAAGGTAAAAAAAGTAAATTTACCAATGGGGATGCAGTTAGAAACGCGGCGTTTGTAATAGTGCAAACAAGATTTTGATCGATTTTCAGACGTTTTAAGAAGCACTTGAGACACACGACCAAGAGGAAAATGAAGTTTGAAAATTGAATGGCTAGTTCAAAGATATAGTGCTGCTAAATTTAGAACAATTTTTTATGGCTTGAAAATGGAGAAAACTCACAATAACTCTTCCGTCGTGCTCGATTGTAACCGCATCTGAAAAATAACCGAAATTTTCGTTTCAGCATTTTCAAACAGTTATAAAGGGCAACAACTATCCGAACTTATGTGTAATCCAACATTTGTGTGAAAAACACTGTTTTCGGCTTTAGGTCGGACCTTGGTCAGCTTTTGGTCAGACGTTGACGGTTCGTCGGCTTTAGTGCAGACGTTTGTCAGCTTTTGTTCGGAAGTTGCAACTTCCGATCCGTTCAAATTTGAAGTTGGTCGGACCTTGGTCGGCTTCTGTAGCCGTCATGTCCGGAACACGACCAACCTTTGACATAAAGTTGCCGGCGACACCCGAGTAAATACGGTAACTTGATTCAAAGGTATTGTAAAGAAAGTTTCGGGAAAACAATTTCTAGGATTACTGTAAACTTACATGAAGAAAATATTATTCTCAAAATAATGAGCATTAAAACAATTGCACCCGCGACAGATGCGTGTTTTCTCGATATTTTCAGTCGTTCAGGTTGCCGAAAATTGCAAATAATGAATAATAGTTGAATAAAGATGATCTGAGGAAAATAACAAGTGAGAAGAAAACTAAAAAGTCCCAACAAGCTCGAAAATGTGCATATAGTAGTGCTGTGTTGAGTGTTGAAAGACATAAGGATAACAGAGGCAATCGAAAGCCACATTAGACAATGGAATATGAAGAAGTGGGAAAGTTGACATGCCTGAAGAAAAAAGAGATTCCGGTATTTACCAAAACAACTATTATGCCAGTCTCAGTCAATGTCAGTCCTGGCTGAATTTTCTTGATTTTTTGGCTGCGATATCTCGGCACGAAAATGCTACAGTAATATTTGAAAATTTATAAGAACTTACTCTGATTTTTAGGTCAATTTTTTAATTTTTCATGTTTTTCGAACGGTTTTCAACAAATTTCGGAGCAAAAAATAATATTTCACTCCGAAATTTGTTGAAAATTGTTCGAAAAACATGACAAATTGAAAAATTGACCTGAAAATCAGGGTATGTTCCTTTAAATTTAAAAATATTACGGTAGCTTTTTTGTGCCGCGATATCGCAGCCAGGACTGACATTGACTGAGACTGGCATAATATTTTTCATGAAACCCGTCAAAACTCGAAAAAATCCATTTGCGGGAGCATAAAGGTGGTGGGATAGCAAAATTTTCATTCTGATATGCTAACTTTCCTAATTTGGTTGATTTCCGTCAGAAAACAGGTCTAAATTAAGAAATGTGATAAGGCTTGATGCATGGTACGCAAACAGACACGCTCACGCAAAAATGCACGGAAAACTGCTGTCCCGCCACTTTTTAATTTTTTCTACCCTTTATATAGAAACCACAACTTTTTTTTTTCAAACTCGACATAGACATAAAACTTAAACTATTCGAAAGCTGATGACCTAAAACATCTGAAATCAATTTCAAAAAGTGCTCAAGAGCCACGTGGTTTGAGAAATTCAAGTTAGAGTACATGTTCAGTAGTAATTCAGTAGTTATAAATTTCAACTGGAAAAATATTTTCTTGACGTTTTTATATTTTTCGAAAAATTTAATTTTTCCCTTGCTAATTTCTATTGAAATTAGTACTAAATTACAACGTTGACCCGGATTTCTCGAACCACGTGGCTCTTGAGCACTTTTTGAAATTCAGCTTTCGAATGGGTTAAGTCTTATGTCTCAACTCCACAGAAATGTCTGACCATTCCCTAGTAAGAACAAATTTTAACTTCGTCGCATGCGTCGCTGCCGACTAACAATCAGCTGAAGCGCTCGCCGCTGCAGACAAAAAATCAAAGCTTGAAAATAGATTTCTCGACAAAACACTGGAATCGTGTCAATCCATACCTGATCCCTCACCAATTTCCAGATGTACAAAATCAACATTATCGCGGGAAAAATCGCATGCCATAAAGTTTCCCTATAATGTGCGAGAAATTCATTATATTCTCGTTCTGTTATAGATTCAGTTGTATTGATGAAAAATACTCTCCAACGCATTTTGTGTGCGCAAAAAAAGTATATTTGAAAACAACTTCAAGGGCTCGATAGTAAGGTGAAAACTGAAGTTAAATATTAATGGATTTCGGAAAGCAGCTGATTTTTTTTTGTGAAAGTTGGTGCACATTTCATCTATTGGGATCATAAGTCCGTTTTTTTCCTTTCATACAATTTTTTATCAATCTCCATTGAACCCTCGTAATGATTACTACAGATGACGTGGCAAACTACACCTTCAGAAGTTTTGCAGTCCCAAAAATGCTCCACTGTTTTTTAGAAGTATTGGGAAACGCCGAGATCATGTTGACACAGAGGAAACATATGGGACCCTCGAAAGAAAATGTGGACCATTAGACTTCTTCCCACAGGCACCAAATCCATCGATTTTCCGCGGGAAGAGACCATCACCTATTCATTTCAAATAAGAAACATTTGTATCCAAGCGACACATCTTATTACAATAATAAGCAATGTCTAGATTCCCGATTCTTAAACTCCCCTACCTTGTATTGTATGAGATTATTCCTCAAATTGAGCCGATTTCTTTGTAAGTTAAAGTACAGAGGGTATCTTGGTCTATATCTCGCTTCAAAATTGTTTTTTGTGACTTTGGACTGTATTTTTCAGTCTTTCCATGTCCTTTTAAGTAAAGCACTATCAAAATCTGATGCGAAAATTGTTTGGCCCAAAATTTAAAAAAATCCCCATGGCGAAAAAGACTACACTTCGCTTCAAAATAGTTTTCGTAACTTAGGACTATGTTTTTCAGACTTCCTATGTTCCAGTTTTAGCGAAACATGAGAGAAAAAATATGAGGCACTTTTTTCGATTTTTGACCCAAAATTTTTTGTCTCAGATTATGATAGCACTGTACTAAATAGAACATAGGAAGTCTGAAAAACATAGTGCTAAACCACAGAAACGATTTTGAGCCGAGTTATAGCTATTTTGGCCTTGGGCATTTTTTGCATCAGATTTTGATACTACTGTACTAAATAAGGTATGGAAAGTCTAAAAACGTAATCCTAAGTCATTATTATGAAGCGAGTTATAGTCTTTTCCGCCGAGCCGCAACTTTGAAAAGGAAATTTTTTTTCAGAATCAAGCTCTCCCTGATATCCTCCAAACTTCACGGTGTCCTAGAAAACATCAAGCTCAAAACAGAAAGTGTCACTTTCAAATTATCAACAAATGTAGAAATCAAAGTGAAATCTGAAAAATGCTCAATGTGGATAAGCCCGAAAACAAGGGCAATGACAAGTAGAGCCACTTGGACCAAAAAAAGAATTCACAATTCACTTTTTTTTACAATTCATTTGTTGAAGATTTTGAAGGACTTTAAATTCCATTTGAACGTCGAGAAAGATTCCGAAGGTTTACAAGATTTACTCATTTGGAAGCTTGTGAAGAAATTCGATTGTATTACGGTGGACAAGAATCAAATGCCAGTATTGATGAGTTCAGAGAATCTTAGATTCCTTCTGGATGACGTCGAGAAGGACAATCTGATTCTGAATACTTCAGTCTGTGGTTATTTTAATTCCAAACATCGATCGACGAAGCGAAACCGAAAAGTTCATCTTCTGAATCCCCATCTCATTGGCTTACAGAATGTATTAAGCATGGCTAGTAACACGATAATTTGCGAGATTCAAGGCTGTACTGCAAAGATGATAAATACCGTACTCCGAAGATGGGATTCGGGCGAGAACGAGACACTGGAGCGGTTGGAGTTTCATTCAAATCAAGATATAGAAACGTACCGATTGCTAAAAGGAATTCATTGGACCTCGGTAGATCCAAGGCGTTTCAGGTAGTAATGTCGGCAAGAGCCCGCTCGTCTCCCGGTACACTTTTGTGTTTGCACACAATGCGCTAAACTTGACGACGATTCGATTTTTCACTATAGTGCCTGCAGAAAATCGCAATTTGTTTTGCGAAAAACAATACGGTTATTGTTGTTTTAATAGGACACCGATATCTAGTATCTTACTAATGCCTTATGCCTACAACTAACAACAGGGGGACCAGAAACATGGGTGGGGAAACGTGAATATAGGTAAAAAACGAGAGTAATTAAAATAGATCCCGAAACTGTGTCGGCGGCATTGTCGTGGGTCCCGCAGCTCTCTCATTGTGGATGTGCCTCAAAGTAGCGCTTAGCGCGGGCGAGAGAGTGTACCCCGTCTTTTCCCGACGAGTCGGCCCTCGAGTCTAGAGTTGGTCACTAGGCTGGGCAAGACGGGCTAAAGCGTCCACAAAGGCCGTACACCTTGAACGAGAGCAGCGTCCAATGCTTCTTTTTCAGGTGGCCCCCGCGCGGGGTCTTCGGCCGCCGTCCCACTCCCTTCTGGGAACTCCCTCCAAGGCCTCGTAAGCCTAGGAGGGAGGGGACAAAAATACCAACCCACGAAAAAATCAATCACAAATTTAAATAAAGGACCGGATCAATCCACCGGACCAAAGCCCGGACCAGGTACCGATACCCCCCTGGGAAGGGCTCCGGTGCAGCAGAAGGGGGTATCAAACCCATTCGGAACGATGCCATACACCAAGCAAAAACCACACACCAAACCCACCTCCAACCCTAAACAGCCAAAGCTGAAGAGAAGGGATCTCTTCCGGATTGGTACGTGGAACTGTCGTAGTGTCTCGAGTGAGGCGAAGCTTCACCCAGCGGTCCAGTACTGCAGAGAATCTGGATGCCACATCGTGGCGATTCAAGAATCCCTCCACCCACAGTCTCGACAGTCCGTAGATGGCTCCGACTACGAGCTCCTCTTCAACCCACGAGTATCATCAAAGGATAGGGGTCTCGCGTTCTTCATAGTGAAATCAAAAGAGCTTCTCGTCGATTCCGTCGAATGGCCGCGTCCAGGGATCGGAATCTTAAAATTCCAATATCAAAAGACGCCCCATGTCCTCTTGAATATCTATGCTCCCGTAGTCAAGAAAAATTCGGAAGTTGACGCGTTACGATTCTTCAGATATCTCGAATCCGTGCTCATAGAGCTTCGAAAAGTTTCCAATGGAAAAGTCGTTCTTTGTGGTGACTTCAATGCGGCTGCGAACCAATGTCACAACAATGAACTTGCTCCGTATATCCACAAACACATTCTTGGAAACGGCAATGACCACGGAGACCTCCTGTACAATTTCCTCGCCGCCAACAAGCTCCACCTTCTAAACTCCAGATTCCCTAAAAAGACGTCAAAGAAATGGACTCATCACGGCCCGAAAGGGAAATCGGAAATCGATTTCTTTATAGCCTACCACACCAACACTATCTCTGACATCGCAACGTTTTCTTCGCCCCTGAACCTAAGCGACCACCGCATGGTCCGGGCGTACTGGAAACCAGAGGCTTCCAAGCCCATCAACCACAAATTCAATGGCTTGAGTCCCATGAGAAATGATAAGAGGAATTGGGAATCATTCGAGAACGACATCCATGGGATCGAATCGCTCGGGAGTGTGAAGGACTACGAGGAGCTATCAAAAACGCTCGTCGAGTGCTCTACAAGGCTCCCCAAAGCTCCCAAAAAACCCTTGTACTGTTCCGACACCCAGCAACTTCTCCGGGAGAGAAGAGCGGAGCTCGAATCGGCAAGCCCAGACGCTACCAAGCTGAGGGACCTCTCCAAGAGAGCCAGAATTGCCATAAAAAACGAAAAATCAGCCAAGCTTCTTCTCTTACTAGATACCTGCAAAAAGAAAAAGTCCATGAAACCACTCCAGAGAAAATTGAAGAATGAAGTTCCCCTGCAAGTTCTAGAAAGGATGGATGGTTCCTTGACGGGCAACAGGTCTGAAATTGTCGAACTTGTCAAGAAGCACTATCTCGAGACTTTCTCGATCCCCAACGCTAGGCAAAGCCAAAACGCTCCCAGGGACTACTTTTTACAAGCTCCCATCCTCCGCGATGAAGTCAGAGCGGCGATCAAGAATCTAAAGCCAAACACGGCTCCGGGCGCGGATAAAGTAGATGCCTATATGATAAAGAAAGGTGGAGAACCAGTGGTGGAGTGCTTCACAAATTTGTTTAATGATGCCCTCAAGAGCATGTCCACGCCGGATTACTGGAAGAAGTCATTAGTGAAGTTGCTCCCGAAAAAGCCAAACCCGATACGTATGAAAGACTATCGCCCGATATCTCTTCTTTCTCTCCCCTCAAAACTCATGACGAGCGTACTGACAAAGAGACTCTCAAGAACTCAAGAAGATTTCCTCGACGAAAGTCAATGCGGCTTCAGAAGGGGAAGAGGATGCGTAGAGCACATTCAAACAGTCGCACAAGTCATCGAGAAGGGCAACGAATTCAATATTCCTTGGATTTTGATATTCGTAGACTTTTCGGCTGCCTTCGACAAAGTCACCCATTCCGGTGTACTGAAGAGTCTACAGGAAGCGGGCGCCGACGACTATCTAGTCGACTTCTTCTCGGTCACTATGGCAAGCGGTACAGCCCTTATTCCAATCCATGGCCGCTCTATCAAGATCCCGCTGCACCGAGGCGTCCGCCAAGGTGACTCCGCTTCTCCATCTCTCTTCGCAATGTCGCTCCAGTCTGCTCTCAACAGAGCCGATGAAGAGTATGAAGGTGAAGGGCTTTCGATAGACGGAGCAAACCTCCGCCGACTGGAATTCGCCGATGATGTCGTACTACTCGCCTCCGATGAGATCGAAATAAAGGAAAGACTAAAACTGTTGAAGAAATATGGAAAGGACATAGGGCTCACCATAAATGCTTCAAAAACTGTCCTGCTCTCCAACATTCCGACGCTGCTTTCCATCGATATAGATGGGGACAAAATCCTAAAATCCTCTGGCTGCCGTTACCTAGGACGTTGGATAGAAAGCTCAGGCAACCTCGACAACGAAATCTCCAGAAGAATCCAGGCAGGCTGGGCAGCTTTTCATTCCCTAAAACCCCTAGTCAGATCCTTGGACCAGAGGGAAAAGAAGTACATGTTCCACCAGAATATCCTCCCTGCCCTATTGTATGCCGCCGAAACATGGAACACCTCTGCCCCTATCATAAATCGGCTCCAATCGGCTGCCAACGCGATCGCCAACTCCTGCGAAATCTCCAATTGGCTCCCCGACATCCAACATATACTCCTCGCCAAGAAGTGCAGATGGGCTGGACACATCGCAAGAGCCAGTTCTCTCAGATGGTCAAAAATCGTCACAGAATGGCAACCGAGGAACGGCAAGAGGAATTGTGGTCGTCCGAAGAAACGATGGAGTGATGACATCAAAGACGCCCTAAGAGAATACAAAGACGCCCAGTCGAGACGCAATGGCATTGTCGAAGGAAGGAAAAGGCTGGGAATCCTATTACCGAAGACCACCTGGTCTACCGAAGCCAGGAAGGACCGATCCTTGTGGTCTGATTTTGTCCGCAGCTGCTCCAGCTTGAAACCCACGGACATCTAAGTATCTAAGTAAGTAAGTCCTAGAAAACATCAAGCTCAAAACAGAAAGTGTCACTTTCAAATTATCAACAAATGTAGAAATCAAAGTGAAATCTGAAAAATGCTCAATGTGGATAAGCCCGAAAACAAGGGCAATGACAAGTAGAGCCACTTGGACCAAAAAAAGAATTCACAATTCACTTTTTTTTACAATTCATTTGTTGAAGATTTTGAAGGACTTTAAATTCCATTTGAACGTCGAGAAAGATTCCGAAGGTTTACAAGATTTATTCATTTGGAAGCTTGTGAAGAAATTCGATTGTATTACGGTGGACAAGAATCAAATGCCAGTATTGATGAGTTCAGAGAATCTTAGATTCCTTCTGGATGACGTCGAGAAGGACAATCTGATTCTGAATACTTCAGTCTGTGGTTATTTTAATTCCAAACATCGATCGACGAAGCGAAACCGAAAAGTTCATCTTCTGAATCCCCATCTCATTGGCTTACAGAATGTATTAAGCATGGCTAGTAACACGATAATTTGCGAGATTCAAGGCTGTACTGCAAAGATGATAAATACCGTACTCCGAAGATGGGATTCGGGCGAGAACGAGACACTGGAGCGGTTGGAGTTTCATTCAAATCAAGATATAGAAACGTACCGATTGCTAAAAGGAATTCATTGGACCTCGGTAGATCCAAGGCGTTTCAGGTAGTAATGTCGGCAAGAGCCCGCTCGTCTCCCGGTACACTTTTGTGTTTGCACACAATGCGCTAAACTTGACGACGATTCGATTTTTCACTATAGTGCCTGCAGAAAATCGCAATTTGTTTTGCGAAAAACAATACGGTTATTGTTGTTTTAATAGGACACCGATATCTAGTATCTTACTAATGCCTTATGCCTACAACTAACAACAGGGGGACCAGAAACATGGGTGGGGAAACGTGAATATAGGTAAAAAACGAGAGTAATTAAAATAGATCCCGAAACTGTGTCGGCGGCATTGTCGTGGGTCCCGCAGCGACAACCTGCACATCTAACCATATTGGTGGCAGTTCAAATTGGTCCCGGGTTGCTGGCATTGTAGTTGACGGCGATGAGTACGGTTATACAACTGAAACTAGAAAAAACGAAAAATTTTGAAACTAGGTCAAAAATACGTGAAAACAACCATTTTTCGAAACATGTGCTATCATTTTTGGACGGTCAAAATCGACCATTTTTCCAGCTGACCTACTTCCAGTCATCAGAATTGATTCAAATTTTGCACCCGGAGGTATTTTTTGATTTGAAAACAAATCGCATTAGCCGTTTTTTCATATCTTGATTCGTTCTCAAGTTATGGTCAAAAATAGGGGGTGTGCTATCATTATTGGACGCACTGTATGAGGAAAGAGGCGGGCGGGTATGCGGCCTCTCGCATGGAAACCATAAATGTCCTCGTGAAGTACACAATGTTTTCTTTTTTCAGCATGGAAGAAGTCAAGAGTCGAATCAGTCCTCTGCCGGACCAGGAATGGTGGTCACATGGGATATATATTCGACAGGATGGGACGCCTATAAGTAGCATTATCGCGCAGCGAAGAGTGGATTTTTTGTTTTGGACCAAGAGTGCGATTGAGTCGCTTGGAAGGGAATGATTATAAGTATTCTTGTTTGTTAACTTTCTCCAAAATAAAGAATTTCTTTTGAACTCCAAGCCACCCTCCATTTTTTTTCTTATTGGCGCAGTACTTGTTTGCGCGTTTCCAGTTCGCCTGCGCATTTCGCGTGCAAACTTCAAATTTAGTACTGAAAATAGCAAAATGTCGAATATTTCCGTTGTGGGGCATTTTTTTCTGAAATTTTCGCAATAAATATAGAAGAATATGCAAAAATGCGCCTCAATGTTTTGCCTTTTTGCCGAGATTTTAAGGACCAAAGAAAGCGACATCATAAAGCAATTTCTGGAGCTCGTACATCTGTAAATATATTCAAATTTGCTCCGTGTCAAAAAATCTGAGGACCGAACGTGAAACGCTCAAACTGGTATTGCGCAAAGAGATTTCGCCCAAATTGGGATGCTGTGTAGAGTCGCTCAATCGTCATACATGTATCGGTTTCATGCACCTGTGATTAAAAAAGTTATCGACCCCCTCACTATCAGCATGGAATCTCTCACAGAAATTCAAAACTGGGCTCAGGGCGCATGGACTTATGTGACCTTGAAAAAACTAACCCCCCCCCCCCCCCCCCCCACCCATTGTACCGCAAATACGGTCAGTGTGCTAATGTGGACAATTAGACTTTTTCCCATGGTGATCCAATTCATCGATTTTCCGCGGAGAGAGACCGTGCAATGTGTCATCTATTCATATTTAAATAGGAAACATTGGTACCCAGCGAAACAACTTGTTACAATAATAAACAATGCCTAGATTCCCGCTTCTTAAACTCCCCTGCCTTGCATTGTGCCAGATTCTTCCCCAAATTGAGCCGATTTCTTTGTAAGTTCAAGTTCAAGTACAGAGGGTATCTTGGTCTATGTCTCGCTTCAAAATCGTTTTTGTGACTTAGGGCTATGTTTTTCAGACTTCCCATGGTTTATTTAGTACAGCATTATCAAGTCTGAAGGAAAACATCTGAGGCTTTTTTTCGAATTTTGGGCCCAAATTATTTTGTCTCAGGTTTTGCTGCTACTGTACTAAATAAAACATGGTGAGTATAAAAATCGCAATCCTGAGTTACAAAAATGATTTTGAAACGAGTTATAGTCATTTTAGCCATGGGCATATTTTTCGGATTTCGGGCTCAAGTTTTTTTGCCTCGGATTTTGATAGTACAATTTCATTTCAAATCTCAGTTCAAATAATTTTTTTCAGAATGCAGCTCTCCCTTATATCTTCAAAACTTCACCATGTCCTAGAAAACGTCAAGCTCAACTTGGACAGTGTCACTTTCAAGTTATCAACAATAGACGAAATCGAAGTGAAGTCTAAAAAATGCTCAATGTCGATAAGAGCAACATCAAGAGTAATGACAAGTAGAGCCACTTGGAGAACCAACAAGAAGTCAACTTTGGTTTGGAAGAATTCCGAGAAAAATAGTTATACATGCAAGTGGACATCTGGAATTGAGGTTTTGGAAAGAGTCACAATTCACTTGTTGAAGATTTTGAAGGTATTTAAATTCTATTTGAACGTCGAGAAGGACTACGAAGATTTACAAGATTTATTCATCTGGGACCTTATGGAGAAGGTCGATTGTATTACGGTGGACAAGAATCAAATGCCAGTATTGATGGATTCAGAAAACATCAGATTCCTTCTAGATGACGTCGAGAAGGACAATCTGATTCTGAATGCGTCCGTCTGGGGTTATTCCGATTTCAAATATCGATCGACGAAGCGAATCCGAGAAATAGTTCTTTTGCATCCATTCCTCATTGATTTACCGAATGTATTAAGCATGGCTAGTAACACGATAATATGTGTGATTCAAGGCGATGCTGAGAAGGAAATCAATACCGTACTCCGAAAATGGGATTCCGGGGAGAACGAGACACTGGAACGTCTGGAGTTTCACGCAAAAGATCGAAAATACCGAGATATTCCCGATGAAATGACCGGAATATTCGATGGGCTTGATTGGAACGGGGACGACCCAGAGCGTTTCAGGTAATAATGTAGTCCTCGTGGAGTACAAATTGTTTCCTTTTTTCAGCTTCAAAAAAGTACTCAGTCGAATCAGTCCTCTGTCGGACAGTCCATTTACGGGTCATGCGGTATATATTCGGCGGGATGGGACGCCTATAAGCATCATTATCTCGCGGGGAAGAATGGACTTTTTGTTTTGGACCAAGGATGCGATTGAGTCGCTTGGAAGGGAATGATTATAAGTATTCTTGTTTGTTTTTCACCAAAATGAATGCTTTTTTCTATTCCAAATCACATGTTACTGTTACGAAATCGAACTGTGCAAAATAGAATCGCACTGAACGGAACTGCTACAGAATCTGCTACAAAATAAAACTGTTATTATTTAACTTTCCCAAGTTTCACCGCGCTCCATTGCACTCATGGCGAAATTCAAAATTTTGAGCTTTCCCGCTCACTTTTTCTCATGTAGGTCACGTCAAATATAATAATTCTGTTGATTATGGGGTTTCGACGTGACCTACATGAGAAAAAAGTGAGCGGTAAAGCTCAAAATTTTGAATTTCGCCATGAGTGCAATGGAGCGCGGTGAAACTTGGGAAAATTGAATAATACGTAATAGAACCGCAGTATCACGGGAGCGCGTTTTCAAAAAAATTGGCGGCAATTTGAAAAATTTGAAAAACTGAGCACGCGCAACCGTTTTTCGTGCTGAAAAATGTTAAAAACTGGAAGTTGAGGCGAAAAACACAAAATTTTACGCTTTTAATCTCAAATTTCAGTCTTTTGAATAAATTTCAGCACAAAAAACGGCTGCGTGTGCTCAGTTTTTCAAAATTTTCAAGTTACCGCCAATTTTTTTTGAAAACGCGCTCCCGTGATACTGCGGTTCTATTACGTATTATCCAACAAGCTGGTTAAAAAATGGAAAATTATTTTTTGGAAAAAATTTTTTGATGCATTTTTTTCAAAAATTTTTAAAATTCAAATTCATTTCAAAAAAATCAGCACACAAATGGGCAATTGAACTGGGACAAGGGGAAGGGGCAAACAAGAGAGAAATAACACATAAAAAATAGTCAATAAATAGTAAAACTTGAAACGATTATCTTCGACTACTACGGCTATCCCTGCCACGATCCCTGTCCCGTTTCCTCTCCGAACTTCTACTTCTCGATCGCTTTCGACGCGACGGCGAACGACTTCTGGAGCGTCGGAGACGTCGCTCCCTTTCGCGACTCCGAGATCTGCTCCGTTTTTTGCTCTTCTTGCTGCTGCTACTGCTCGATTTCCTCTCTATCTTTTCCTCATTTCGTTTCCCAATCTTTTGGGAATCTGAAAATTCAAGGATTATTTGAGACCAGAGTCGCTGCGCGCCTCTGGCGCGTGAACTCCAGTTTTCAAAAAAAAAGTTTGACACGTAAGATGTACGTGGATGTACGTGGAAAACTAAAGCGGACATCCTGACCAACATCGGACAGACTTTCTAGCGGATTATATATAAGTAAGATACCGTAAAATTTGCGCGGTTATTTAAAAAAAAGCGCCGCTGTGAAAAAAAGACAAAAAAATGACACAGAAAATTCAAATATATTAGGCTCCGCACACTTTCTCGGTTACCTTACCTTGTGCGCGCGAATCATCATCACCATCAACAACCTGGTCTGGTGGGTGTGGGTGATCTGTCTTAACACTAAACTTTCGATGATTTGGGATACCCACGGGAGCCTTGAAGCCTGCTCCTTCAGCTGCAGAAGACGTCGTCGTCGACGTCGTTGTCGCTTCTGAATCCACCGCGACGTCGTCAGCTTCCACTTGATCCTTGTCGCTGTCGCTATCCTCATCGTCCCCTAAAAACCCGCGAAATTTGAATTTTCAAAAAATCGCGCGTAAAAACAGACCAAACGCCGCGAGAGCCGCCAGTGCCGAGCTGTTCCCAACGATGACTTTCGATGGGCGGCTTGATTTTTTTGGCTCTTTTGGCCGCGCGCGATGCTCGCGGAGCTCCTCTTGTATGATTCGCATGATCGCGTCGTTCGACGTCTCCAGCAGCACGTTCATCATCAGCGATTTCACACAGCGCATCTGAAAAATGTTGCGAATTTTGTTATTTAGCTTTGAAAGCGCTGAAAAACCACTAAATTTGAGCTAAAAATGAGCAAAATCGGTTGAAAATAAGGCGAGATATGAGCGTTTGAAGTTTTGGGGAGGCTTAGGGAAAAGTGTAGTTTGTAGTCTAAAAGCCTCTACAAAATCAGAAAAAAAGCGATTTTCGACTGATAATATCGTAAAAGGCCGAAAATTGAACTAAACCTGTTATAACAGCCAATAAATGACAATTTGTGTTTAAAAAATGGTGAAAAACTCGAAAATTGGACGAAAAATGATTTGTAGAGGCTTAGGGAAAACTGTAGTTTGTAGTCGCTAAGCCTCTACAAAATTTGTTTGCGCGTCGCGGCCGCAACGCGTTTTGTAGAGGCTTACGCAATTTTGTAGTTTGTAGTCTCTAAGCCTCTACAAAACGCGCCGACCACCTTGCGCGCTCTGCAATGTTGTAGAGGCTTAGCGACTACAAGCTACAATTTTTCTAAGCCTCTACAAAACTTCAAACGCTCATATCTCATCTCATTTTCACTCGATTTTGCTCATTTTTGGCGTAAAATTTGTGATTTTTTTTTTCTGCGTTTTCAATCCTCCATCGACACTCACAAATTGCTCCCGTCTCTCCTCATAATCGTCCTCCGACTCCTCCTCCCTAGAATCCTCATATCTAACAGGCTCCTCCTGCCCTCCATTCCTCTCCTTCGGATCCTCCTCTTCATCCGACGACGAATCGAACTTGCTCTTTCCTTGCTCCGCACGTCTTCTTGCCTTTTCCTCTTCGGCTCGCCTTAGTTTTTCCTCCTTTTCAATCTGTTTTTGTTTCTCACGTTCCGCCTTCTCCAGGCCCTCCAGAATCCATGCTGGCAGCCGTTTCCTGGCCTCTTTGTCCATCGAGAACTCTCCAGACGGCGGTGGCACGCCCACAGGTGGTGGTGGAGGGGGCGTGGTCTCCGGGTAATGCTCCAGATGATGTTGATGATGCGATGGTGGTGGCGGCGGAGGGGCAGCGCCACGTGGCGTATCTTGGAAAAAGTGTAGCTGAGCCGGTGGGGCTCGCGGAGCTGGTGCTCCAAAGAATGTTGGGGGCCCTGCGGGCCCTGCGCCACCGGCGAATAGCGGCTTAGGGGGTGCCGGCTGTGTAGAAGAGGCAGCTGATGGGAATAGGCTTTTAGCGGGAGCCGGCGGGCCTGGAGGGCCCTGGAAGCCGTGTGGAGGGCCCTGTCGATTCGGGTAGTGCATTGGGGGCCCCGGCGGCGGCCCGTGACTTCGCCAAGACTCTTGTGGGCCTCCGTTGTTCCGGAAATTATTCTGAGGCGGATAGTTTTGTTGTGGAGGCGGCGGGGCGCCCCGCCACTGTCCGTTATCGCTCGACCAGTCTCCCCAGTCTTGATTTTGGAAGTTTTGCATATTCACTCGCGGATTCTGCTGATGATAGTTTTGATTGGGAGGTGGTGGTCCGTGTTGTTGGAAGTTTCTTTGTTGTTGGTGCCATGGAGCATGGGGTGGTGGCCCATAATCGTGATGTTGTGGTGGAGGTGGTCCACCTCCTCCGCCACGTGGATTCGCCGCCATCCATTGCTGTGCGAGTTGCGCCCAATCGACTGAAAGATTTGGATGATTTAAAATTGGAAAAAAAGTCGAAAATTTCATTGAAACGGGCAAAAATTCGCAAAAATGGCTCCGAAATTTTAATGGCCGAAATTATGGCCTTTTTAGTCAATTTTAAAGCGTTTTGAACGTTTTAAAGGTATTTTTCGAGTTTTCGAGCGATTTTTCGAAAAAAAAAATCAGCTGAAAATCCACAAAAACTGGCCGGGAATCGCAAAAATGCCTCCGAAATTTCCCTGCCCATGGATTTTTAGATAGATTTTAAAGGTTTTGAAACGTTTTAAAGGTATTTTTAGAGTTTTTGAGTGATTTTTTAGAAAACATGACTGAAAATCCACAAAAATCGGCGAAAAATTACCTAAAATAATGAAAAAAGCCACCGGAAAATTCAAAAATTTCTTCAAAACCTGTTATACGATTTTCGAGGATTTCGTGCAATTTTTCATGCATTTTTTAAAAAAGAATTGAAAAAATTTCGAGAGAAAAATCAAAAAAAATTGGTCGAAAATTAGCAATTTTAGATTTTGTAGAGGCTAAAAAAATTTTAGTTTGTAGTCTCTAAGCCTCTACAAAATTCGCTTACGCGTTGCGACCGCAACGCGTTTTGGTGAGGCTTAGCGACTACAAACTACAATTTTCCCTAAGCCTCTACAAAAATTTGAATCTCTCATTTTCCACTTTTTTTGATTTTTGGATGAAAATTTTTGAATTTTTCTTTTTTAAATGCTTGAAAAACCGCTCCTGATCCTCAAAAATCGTTCAGAACCGAGTTTTTAGGGAATTTTTGAAATTTTCGGTGATTTTTTTCAGTTTCAGGTGATTTTCCGCTTTTTTTTGCCAAAAAATCTTACCATTTTCCGTTGGCTGTGCCTGATGATAGGCGGCCCAACTATCCATTGATCTTTTTTGGACTTTTTTTTTTCTGAAAAAATTCTAATTTTAACTTCAAAATCTTGCTTTTCAAGCGAAAAATAAAATAAGAAACAAAAAATCGAAACTTTCTGCCAATATGGGTCCCCCCAGTTTGTCCGAGTATCGCGCTCTCTGCAAAGTGCTAATAGAGCTAATTTGCATTGCTCGGGAAATCTGTGTATAGGGCGTTTATAGAGAGGAAAATCCAGGAGAGAATTTGAAAAAAATTGAATTATTTATAAATTAGAGAATTTCTGAAGGGGGAAAATTGAATAATCGCTGAAAAAAAACTTGAAGAAGAGGGGAAAAGAGAGAGAAGAAAAGTGATTAATAAACAAATAGAGACGCAGAAATGCCCAGACTCTAAAGATTTTCTTCTCTCTAATGTATATATCAATGAGCTTTCGATTTCGATTTCTCGTCCGCCGGCCTCTAAATTTTAGGCCAGCAGCTGAAAAACAATTATTTTTTATCGATATTTTTCTTGCTTTTGCTTTTTAATGAGAAAAAATCGACAATTTTTCGGCTTTTTTTCGCTTGAAAAATCAAAAAATAAATCACGAAAATGTTTCAGAAAAAATAATAAATTTCGCTTCGAGACCCAACGAACGGATTGGGGTATGCGCCTTTAATGATTACGGTGGGTGGCTTTTTTTCAATCAATTTTTTTCTTTTTTTTTGCAGATGTCAGAGAGAAAGGAGGACTTCTCCTTTGGTTTCAGCAGTGATCAGTATAATTTGAGAACGAGTACAGAGGTAGAGGTATTTAATCTGAAAATTCATCGAAAAACCCCGGAATTTTCACAGGATTCATTCTACAATTGCTCGTGGAGCAACGACGGACCAAAAGTGTTGACAACGATGAGAAATATGTTCGCTGAGGAGAAAAGCGATGAGTATGAGCTGGTTTATCATAATTTTAGCGAAGAGGAGCAGTTGGAAATCCTGAGCCAAATGAAACAACAACAACAGAAGCAACATCGACAGACTTTTCAGCGTTTTCCCCGAATTCATAATTCACAAAATCGCCCTGTAGCTGTGGCGAGACAGAATTTTCAAGCGCAAAGCTCTCAAAATTATCAAAATTTTGCTCCGGGGCCTCCGGAAATCGATGATGACGATGAGGAGGAGGATCATGATGAGGATGATAATGTAGAAGATGTGAGCATTGGTTTTAGAAGAGAAAGTTTCGAAGTTTTGCTTGAAAAACGCTGAAAAATCACAAATTTTACGCTAAAAATGAGCAAAATCGGATGAAAATGAAGCGTTTTTGATTTTGTAGAGGCTTAGAGAATTTTGTAGTTTGTAGTCGCTAAGCCTCTACAAAATGCGCGCTGATTTGGGGAGGCTTAACGACTACAAACTACACTTTTCCCTAAGCCTCTACAAACTCAAAAACGCTCACAACTCAGCTCATTTTTCTCCGAATTTCTTCGTTTTTGGCACAAAGTTTCTCTTTTTTTTTCGTAGTTTATAGTGTGCGAATGAAAATACTGAAAAAAAAATTCGCCAAAATCAGAAAAACCTGCAATTTTTAACTAATTTTTTTTTGATTTTTTGGCGAAAATTTTCCAGTATTTGTATTCGAAGAAACTCTGTACACTACATACTACAAAAAAAATTGAAGGATTTTGAGCAAAAAATGAAGAAAATCGAGCGAAAATGAGCCAAATAACGAGGGATTTTCGATTTTGTAGAGGCTTAGACGAGTTTGTAGTTTGTAGTCTGTAAGCCTCTACAAAATAAGGCGCGCGCAAGATGGTCGGCGCATTTTGTAGAGGCTTAGAGACTACAAACTACAAAGTTTTCTAAGCCTCCCTAAAACTTCAAACGCAAATATCTCGCCTCATTTTCACTCGATTTTGCTCATGTTTAGCGCAAAAATTGTGATTTTTAGCGTTTTTTAAGCAGCTGAGCTTATTTTGAACCTCTACAATAATCAAAAATTCAAAAAAAAACACTGAAATATCTCCCTTTTTTCTAAAAAAATTTATACTCTAATCCCTGATGATGTCTTCTCAATCCACGCCTTCAAACTACAAAAAAATCCAATTTCAGAATCGCATCGTCCACCACTGTCCCGAGTGCAGCAAAAAGTACACATCGGAACGACGCCTCAAACATCACATTCAGGTGCACAAAAACGCCGACGCCTACAAATGCCCGAAATGTGGATATTGTTATCAGAGTCCGGACAGTTTACGAAGGCATTGGAAGGTACAAAAAAATTAAAAATTTTGTATAAAAAATAGGTTTTTTTTCCAGAAAACACCGAATTGCGACGAGATTCCCGTTCAGCGACCTATCAAATCGGAAATCGTCGATTTGAACTCATCAAACTAATTTTTAAAGCCATTTTTTAAAACAAAACCTCGATGATTCTGATAATTTTTTGCCCTCTAACAACAACTCCCTGTGACTTATAATCGATTCAATCTTATCATAATTTGTGTTTTTTTTTTCATTTTTAAAATGTTATTAATACTAGTATTAAAACAATAATGTAGTTGAAAAAATATTATAACAGAAAAAAAAGAAGATTTTGCGTTTTGAAAAGGCCTATGTTGTCGTCATGGATACCTCTGAATAGCTGGCGCTATGAACTTTTGTTCTTTCTTTGTGAAGGTAAACTCGAAAAACTCGATTAGTGAAGATTTGAACTGAAAATTCTAGAAAAAAGCTGAGAAAAATGACCCAAATTGGGTTTTGTAGAGGCTTAGAGAACGTTGTAGTTTGTAGCATCTAAGCCTCTACAAAAAAACCAAATCGCTCGTAACTCGGCTCATTTTCAGCCGTTTTTCTTCGTTTTTGGCTGAAATTTTAGAAAATTTGTCTCGCAATCTGGTTGCCATGAAAATTTCTAACATTTTAAGCCAAAAACGAAAAGAATCGGTTCAGAACTGACCGAGTTATGAGCGTTTGATATTTTGTAGAGGCTTAGCGACTACAAACTACAAAATTCTCTAAGCGTCTACAAAATGAAAAACGCTCATATCTCGTCTCGTTTTCAGCCGATTTTGCTCATTTTTACGTCGAAATTTATGATTTTTTAGGGTTTTCAAAGTAGCGGCGCTTCTACTAAGCCTATTTTTTGTCAATTTAGGGATATTTATCAATGAATTCGAAATTTCCATAGCACTCTTTTTTTTCCAGTTTTTAAATCGGAAATTTAGTTCCATTTTTTGCGATTTTAGATTCTTTTTTTCTCATTTTCGTTCTCAAAAATGTAGAAACGAGGATTCAGTTTTCATATAGAATTCGCAGTAATTTTTTGTCCACACAATTTTTTATGTTCTCACATGATTTTCTATCTTTTTAAACCTAAATATCATCATGATTTTTACATAAAAAAATTGCAACAATCTCCAGAAGACAATGTTCTTCATTCTCCAATTGTCCCTCTCTCATCTCTGCGTCTCTCACTCCCCCACACTATCTCCCACCAGTCACATCTATTCTTCTTCAGATTCTCCTCTATCTCATTCTCCTCACACTCTAATAGCAAACACACTAAACAACTGCGTCTCCACTGTGCCAATATAGAAATCAGAGCGTTCTCTATACACGGAAAGTAGAGGTTGAAAATGTGAGTACAGATTTTTATTGTGTCTTTTTATTTTTTTTGCGTTTTCGATTTTTTTAAAACATAATTTTTGATAAAAATTCAGTTTTAATATTATAAAAAATTAAAATTGTCTTCTTTTCTTTAAATATCGTTTTTTCTAAATATTTGAATTTGTTTATTTAGTCTTGACCACAAAAAAAAAAGAATAATATACATATTATTCTATTTTCAGGTTGCTTTCTCGCTCTATTTTCACATCGTTGAAAAAAAAAAGAATTAAAATCAGAGCGAAAATTCAACACCATTAAAAAAACAATTTCGCATCAATAATTGTATTCATAATTATTTTAAAAATTATCTTATGTTCATTTATAACCTTAAAAAAACCCAAAAAAAAAGAATTTAAAAACACTTCGTTTGATCAAATTTGAGTGAAAAATCTCGAAAATTTCCCGTCAATTTCACCGAACCCCGTTTTGTAGAGGCTTAAAAACTACAAACTACAAGATTCCTTAAGCCTCACCAAAAATTACAAACGCTCCTTTTTATCTCGGCTCATTTTAAAGCGTTTTTGATAAATTTTCGCTGAAATTTTCGAGTTTTTTCGTAGAACACTACAAACTACAAAAAATTACAAAAATTTTGAGCTAAAAATCAAGAAAATCGGTTGAAAATGAGCCAAGTTATGAACATTTGAAGTTTTGTAGAGGCTTAGAAAATTTGTAGTTTGTAGTCGCTAAGCCTCTACAAAAATCAAAATCGCTCAGAACTCGGTCAGTTCTGAACCGATTTTCTTCATTTTTGGCTCAAAATTTAGGAAATTTCTCTCACAATGTTGTTGCCAAGACGATTTTTTTAAAAATCGGTTTAAAGTTATGAGAAGCTGAAATTTTGTAGAGGCTTAGAGGCTACAAACTACAAAATCTTCTAAGCCTCTACAAAACTGAAAACGCTAATATCTCGCATCTTTACTCGATTTTGCTCATTTTTAGCGCAAAAATTGTGATTTTTCAGCGCTTTCAAAGCAACATTAATAATTTGTATTTTTCCAGGAATTTCTACAGTCCGGGAATGCGAGGAGGCAAATCACCGGCGGCTCGACGGTGCAATATACTACGACATCAGGGCCCGCCCCCCGTACAAGCGACGACATCCGAACCATCGACGTCTCAACTAAAACCAGCAGCATCGTCGGACGAGCTGAAAAAGTTGTGGTTCAATGAGAAGAAGCAAAATGAGCACGCGACACACGCGGGCTCGACGATGCGGCCGATGACGTTGCCGGTGACGACGCCGCCACCGGAGACGTCGCAATTGACGATGCCGAAGAAAGAAGACGTGTCGAGGAGGCTTCCGGAGCGAAAGCCGATGCCCTATATGGGCCCTCCAGGCGAGAATCACTACTTCCCAATGCCCAACGTTCCCGATAAACCGGTGTACGCGATGACGTCACATATTCTGAAGAAGAATCCACGCTACGATCCGGACGCTCCTTCAACGACGCCGGTGGTGGCGTTCAAGCGGAAAAAAGGTGCGAAAAAAGAGCAGGAATCGAATGAAGAAAGGGATGAGACATCGGATAATCTAGTGATACCGATGCATAGTCCGCCGCGGAGCCCGCCAATGGATCCGTATCAGGAGCCGGAACGGGCCCCAGAGCCCGCACCGGCCCTACCGGCCCGCCCCAAACCAGAGCCCCCGTGTCGCTCACGTCCAGCACCATCACTACCGCTACCTCGGCCACATCCGTGCCCGCCGAAACTTCCCGATGATTGGCAACCGGATCCCACGGTCTTCGACGTGATGAAATTCGAGAAAATGAAACAGCAAGCGGTCGACAAAGCCGCGTCGCAACTTCAAGTAGGATTACAGTCATTCAGAAAAACGAATTGCCGAATTTTTTTCTGGAAAATCGAGTTCTCGAAATTTTTTCGGAAAAAAATCGGAAAATCGGGAAAAAATTTAGCTCAAAAATGATGCTTTTAAAAATTTTTGAAACCTATTTCAATGAATGCAGATTTTTTTGCTGATTCGAATGCACATAATATCGCTGCTCAAAACGTATTTTGAAGCGAGTTATGAGCGTTTGAAGTTTCCGTGAAAGAGACGCAGACAGTGTCTCGTTTCTCTGCGTCTCTTCGACAGCGAGGGTGTCTGCTTTCTCTGCGTCTCTTTCACCGAAACTTCAAACGCTCATAACTCGCTTCAAAATACGTTTTGAGCAGCGATATTAGGTGCGTTCGAATCAGCGAAAAATTCTACATTGCAACCGGTTAGAATAAAATTGAGGCTTGAAAATCGATTTTTTAACGATTTTTGTGCAAAAATCCTATTATTCTTGTAAATAATGGAATTGATACGATCATTTGAGAAAATAAAGTAATCCTACTTTCAGAAAAAGTACCTAAAAGATCAGGCGAAGATCCTCAGGCAACAAGCGAGGGAAGAGGTTCGGCGAGAGGAGCAGCGGAGGGAGAGGGTTCAGCAGGAGACACAGCAGACGGGGGGACATTACACGATTTCTTATAATGAACCGGAACTAGAACCGGAAATGGAGTATGATTTGGGACCGATTCCAGAAGTATCTCGGCATCATCTTCAGAAGATCGCCGTTTTCAGTGCTGAGCAGTACAATCGAATGAATTCTATGACGAATGTGCCTAGAAGGCCCATGCCGACGATTCGGCACGCTGGAGTGGCGATGTCTCAGCGAAACGCGCAACCCTATGATCCGTATTCGGGAAAAGCGGTACAGTATGCCGAGGAGGAGGAGCAACAGATTACGCTGCCAAGAAATGGTCAAGTACGGGTTTTTTTCTTGTTTCCAAAAAAATTGGCTCCAGAAATGTGCTCTATTGATTTCCATAAGAAGATAGAGGACGAAATCCCATCTGATTCCCCAGAAAATTTTGCCAAAATATGAATTTCCCACTGAAAAAATCTATAGTCAATTTTTCAATAATTTCGCTTATTTTTTCCCCGAAATTATAGAATTTTTATTACTGTACACTACAAACTACAAAAAATGCAAAAATTTTGAGCAAAAAATCAAGAAAATTGGTGGAAAATTGCGCTTTTAGATTTTGTAGAGGCTTAGAGAAAATTGTAGTTTGTAGTCGATAAGCCTCTACAAAATTTCAACTTCTTGTAACTCTGTCAGTTTTCAACTGATTTTTATCGTTTTTGGCTCAAAATTTTTGAAATCGTCGTGGTAACAACACTGTGAGACAAATTTCCTAAAATTTAAGCCAAAAACGAGAAAAATCGGTTAAAAACTGACAGAGTTATAGAGATTTTATTTTTGTAGAGGCTTAGAGACTACAAACTACAAAATCTCCTAAGCCTCCCCAAAAACTTCAAACGCTGATAACTTTTTGTTTTGTTTGTTTATTCAAAAAGGGTAAAAAACCACTAACACTTGAATGTAGCTCGGCTTATTTTCAGCCGATTTTCTTGATCGAATGGTATATCACTCATGTTGAAAGGCCACGGTCAGTTCTGACCATTCCCTAGTAAGCCTCTACAAAATTGAAAATCGCTCGAATTTGGCTAAATTTCGACCCATTTTCTTGATTTTTGGCTCAAATTTTTCCAATTTTTTTTTTTTGCGTTTTCGTAGTGTACAGTAGGTAGGCTTTAAAATTCGCCGCAAAATTCTAAATTTTTAGAGAAAAAATGAGCGAAATTAGTGAAAAACACTACAAACTACACTTTTCCCTAAGCCTCTACAAAATTTAAAATCGCTCTAATTTGGCTATTTTTCAACTAATTTTCTTCATTTTTTGCTCAAATTTTTTCACATATTTTTGCTTTTTTGTAGTGTACAGTAGGAAGGTTTTTTGGATTTGTCAGAAAATTCTAAAATTTTAGATAAAGAATGAGCGAAATTAAGTTTTGTATAGGCTTATAGAATACTGTAGTTTGTAGTCACAGTGACCATTTTTCCAGCTCTTCCAATACCGATGGACAACCAAAGCGAAATCAACAACGATTTTAGTGCCAATGGACGAGAAAGCGACACAAGATGATGTCGATGTAAGCCGAATTCTCCATCACTGAATTTTTAATTTCTATTCTTTTCCAGAACATAATTCCTCAACTTTTGGGCGCCGATCCATCCCTAGTGACCATAGATACCATCCCAGCTACCTTTGACGACGTCTCCGACGTCGTCTATCCAACGCTAGTGAATCCACGTCAGTACGAGCGAATTCTGAAGCGAAGAGAGGCTCGAGATCGTCTGGAAGCCGAGGGACGGTTGCCGGAGAAACGGCAAAAGTACATGTACGAGAGTCGTCATGCGCACGCGTTGAATCGAGTGAGAACCGGTGGTGGACAGTTTAATAAAAATGCGAAAGGATCGGATGAAGAAGAGGAGGAGGACGATGAGGACGATGATGACGATGATGGTGAGGAGGAAGAGGACCAGGAAACTGGAGAATCGGATGTTGTTAGTGAGAAGAAGCCCTACGCGCCGATACAGTAAGTTTTTTTTTTATTTTTTCCAACCTATCTCGAAAAATGCAGAATTTTTCGCTGATTCGAACGCACATAATATCGCTGCTCAAAACCTACTAGAAACATAGTTATACGCGTTTGAAGTAGCAGTAAGAGAGACGCAGAGAAAGCAGACACTCTCGCTGTCGAAGAGACGCAGAGAAACGAGACTTTGAAAGCTCATAACTCGCTTCAAAGTGGTCCGTTTTGAATCGTTTTTAGACCATTATAAAGAAGAAATCATGCACTATTAAATGCATAAAGAAAATTTATATCTGAATATTGGTTTTCACTACAAAGTTCAAAAAGTTACAGTTTTCAAATATAATTTTTGTTTTGCCATCTAATGATGCATGATTTTCTCTTTAAAATGGTCTAAAAACGATTCAAAACGGACCATTTTGAAGCGAGTTATAAGCTTTTAAAGTCTCGTTTCTCTGCGTCTCCTCGACAACGAGAGTGTCTGTTTTCTCTGCGTCTCTCCCACTGACACTTCAAACGCTTGTAACTAGTTTTCTAGAGCTTTTTGAGCAGCGATATTAGGTGCATTCGAATCAGCAAAAAATTCTGCATTTTTTGAAATAGGTTAGGGAAAAATTGCAGATGAAAATCGATTTTTAAACGATTTTTATGCAAATATTTTGTTATTTTCATAAATACTAAAAAATCATTCAAATACAAATAAAAAACGACTAGAATATTAATTTTTCAAAGACACTATGCTAATGAAGTTTCGAAGTTTCAGACCAGGACCATCTCAAATTAAAAAGCCGCCAATTCCAATGCAGCCAGGCCCAAAACCCGCTCCACAACGTCAGCAAATCAGCACCAGAGTGTTAGTAGTTTTGTAGTTTGTAGTCTCCAGAAATTTTCAAATTTTAGGCCTCCGCAATCTCATCCACAACAAATTCGACCAGTTGGTATGAGACCGTTCCTGCCTCAACAACAACAACGGCCGAGGCCCGCTCTACCGGCGCCAATCCCAATGAGGGCCCCAGTTCCAATGAGGGATCCAAACACGCCCAGGGCCTTATGGTAAGCCTTGAGAGCTCTAATTTGTAGTTTGCAGTCTTGTTTTTTTCCAGGCAACCCCCAAAAAAATCAGGTGCATCGCCAGTAATCCCCCCACAAGGACCGCGGCCAGTGTAAGCTTCAGAAATTGTGCTCCAAAAATTTGACCAAAGAATCGAATTTTTCAGACGCCCACCTATGGGACAACAGCGGCCTGTGTGGTATCCACCGCCGGCTAACAGTAATTTTAGGACGGCAGGGTGAGTTTTTTTATTGAATATGCTCTCCAGAAAATTTGGAACAATTTGCGACAAAAATGACTATCTTACGATAAAAACTAGCAAAGTTACAGTGATTTTAAGTTTTTGTAGAGGCTTAGAGATTTTTGTAGTTTGTATTCGCTAAGCCTCTACAAAATGAGGCGCGCGCGCAAAGTGGTCGGCGAGTTTTGGAGAGGCTTAGGAAATCTTGTAGTTTGTAGCCTGTAAGCCTCCCTAAAACGCGCGGGCCTCATTTTGTAGAGGCTTAGAGACTACAAACTACACTTTTTCCTAAGCCTCTACAAAATTTCAAACGCGTTTATCTCGACGAATTTTCAAGTGAATTTCTTGATTTTTCGCTCTAATTTCTTCAAATTTAGTGTAGTTTGTATTTTCCCTTCGAAATAAGTGAAAAACCATGACAATCGGTCGAAAATGAGCCGAGTTATGAGTGATTTCCGTTTTTACAGAGGCTTGGAGGCTACAAACTACACTTTTCCCTAAGCCTCTACAAAATTTCAAACGCGTGTATCTCGGCTTATTTTCAAGCGATTTTCTTGATTTTCAGCTCAAATTGCTTCAAAATTATTGTCGTTTGTATTTTTGCTTTGAAATGTGCGAAAAATCATAAAATCGGAGCGAAACAAAGAAAGTTTGAGCGATTTCCGTTTTTACAGAGGCTTAGAGGCTAAATTCTTCCCTTTTTCCAGACCAAATCCATCGCGGCCACCTACGGGATACACTCAAAACGGGCCCAACATGCCGAGCACCTCCACCTCCTCTTCCTCGGCTCCGCCCGTCTCGAACAGACCCCCAACGGCTGAGGAAACGAGCCGATAGCCCCAGGAATTTCAGTGCTTATTTTTTTTTCTTGTGTACCGGTTGTATTAATTCTCTACTTTTTATATTATCGAAACATCCCAAGTTTCATCGCGCTCCATTGCGAACTTGGGGAAATTCAAAATTTTTAGGTTTCCCGCTCACTTGTTTCTCTTGTAGGTCACGTCGAAACCGCAAAATTAACAAAGTTTTTATATTTGACGTGACCTACATGAGAAAAAAGTGAGCGGGAAACCTAAAAATTTTGAATTTCCCCAAGTTCGCAATGGAGCGCGATGAAACTTGGGATGTTTCGATAATATTTATATCGCATTGCATTTATATGACAACTCCTCAAGCTTTAAATCTGCTTAAAAGTTTCCATTTTATTTGAAAAATCTTCAACTTTTCTACAAACTAAAGTATTCCAAAATCAAAACTTGCACCCGTAGAAGAAGTTGCAAAATGTTTCGTAGTTTGTAGGCGAGTACTAAAATTGCGCTTCCTTGGTTTCTTGGTTTATGGATCAGCAAAACAGGACGATCAAAAAGTTCGGAAGAAGGCGAATCCGGGTGCATATAAATAGGCGGAAGTTTTGGATTTCAGAGTTGCAGAATTTGAACAGTTTTTGCTATTTTTGTAGAGGCTCAGAGGCTACAAAACTCGTCATTTTTGCTCTGTTTTTAGAATTTCGGGGGCGACTCATAAGCTTTTTCTACTGTAAACTACAAACAGCCAAAAATTTTAAAAAATTGAGCCAAAAATCGCAAAAATTGGTTGAAAACGAGCCAAATTATGAGCGTTTGAAGTTTTGTAGAGGCTTAGGGAAAATTGTAGTTTGTAGTCTCTAAGCCTCCCCAAAGCGCGCGCCGCCGACAGCCTGTCGTTTTGGGGAGGCTTAGAGACTACAAACTACAAGTTTCCCTAGGCCTCTACAAAATTTAAAATCGTTCTAATTTGGCCCATTTTCATCCAATTTTCTTGATTTTTGCTAGAAAATTTTCAATTTTTTCTGTTCTTAGTGTACACTACGTAGACTTGCGAATTTTCAGGTAAATTCTGCAATTTTAGAGCGAAAATGAGCGAAATTAGTGAGAAACTGATGAAATAAAGTTTCGTAGAGGCTTAGAGACTACAAACTACAAAGTTTCCTAAGCCTCTACAAAAAAAACGAAATCGCTCATAACTCGGCTCGCTTTGAACCAATTTTTGTGATTTTTGGCTCGAAATTGAGGAGATTTCTCTGTCATTGTTATTGTCAAGACGATTTCAAGCATTTTGAGCCGAAAACGAAGAAAAACGAATCAAAATGAAGCGAGATATGAGCGTTTGAAGTTTCGGGGTCGCTAAGCCTCTACAATTTAGCCGCCGCCGCTGCCACGTTGTAGAGGCTTAGCGATTTTTGTAGTTTGTAGTCTAAGCCTCTGCAAAACTTCAAACGCATATAAGTCGGCTCGTTTTCAGTCGATTTTCCTCATTTTTAGCTCAAATTTTTTGTAATTTCGTGTAGTTTCTGCTGGTAGACTACAAACTACACCTTTTTACAGAACCATGCTCAAACTTCTCGGTACCTCTCTATTCCTCTCGTTGCTCATCTCCACAAGGGCCCTCGACTTCGGAAGTGATGAATCCTGCGATTCATCCGAAGAACATGGGCATGGTGGTGGGCGGCCCCGCCCACCAGGCCGCCCAAGGCCTCCACCACCACCAAGACCACCGGCGCCAGGGCCCCCAGGAGGGAACTCGAATCGTCCGCGGTGTGGACAGGAGTGGTTCACCTCGTATCGCCCTCAAGGAATCTGGTGTTTAAGAGTGAGCAATTTTTTTTGTAGTTTGTAGTCTACTATATCGATTTTCCAGGTCGGAATCGGTTCCATGGACTATAACGGAGCGATTGCACAATGTGCCACGTATGGAGGAGTGTTGTCGGGAGTTCAAAATGAATGGGAGAGATGGTTATTGGCGAATGAGGCTAACCGACAAACCCTGGCTCATAATATTCAGTATTCTGGAATGTGGTTGGGGGCGCAGAGGGATCAGGGAAGTAACACTTTCCACTGGACAGATGGACACACCACTGGAAACGCTGGATTCGTTTTTGGACCCGGACAACCGGATAATGAGAACACCGCTGGAAGAGGACCCCAAAACTGTCTCCAATTGATCTCATTGGCTCCCGGATACTGGAATAATCCTGGAAAATGGGCCAGCTGGCAGAGTGGTCAAATTGACGATTATTGGTGTAGTATCACCGAGGATCCGAGCAAGAGAATGTATGCTTGTGGAAAGAGAGGTCCTTCGGAATAAGACACTAAAGTAATTTGTATAATAATAAATATTTTTGAAGTGTTAGATAAGTTTTTTTCCAATTTTTTTTTCTCAAAGTGTTGTATACCATTAGAAAGCCCTTTAAATGTCCTACAAATCTATGTAAAAATCATAAAAATCGGTTGACATCGAGAAAAGTTATGCGCCTTTAAAGTTGACGAACATATTCTTCATAAGCCCCGCCCACTTTCTAGTCGCTTTTCAAAACATTTCAGTCAATTTTTTTTTTGTGTTGTATATCAATCGAAAGCCCTTTAAATTTCCTACAAAACCATGTAACAATCATAAAAATCTGATGTCTTTGAAATTAGTTATGCGCCTTTAAAGTTGGCACAAACAGAGAGACTATGGGAAAGGGAGAGACGCAGAGATGCGAGAGTTCTCTCGTCGTCTGCGTCTCTAGCCCACCGCGGAGATTGAAAGTGCATAAGCTCCGCCCACTATCCCTTTGAAAATTTGAAAAAAATTTTGATCTACAATTTTGATTTTGATCTACTCCACCCGAATCGAGTTGTTTCATGGCTGGCATGATTAAAATCGATAATTTATTATTATTTTTTTTTGTGGGATTTAATGGAAAATGGGAATCTTGAAAAAAAAGGAAATTTTTTCTTAAGCTCCGCCTACTTTTAGAAGATATTGAAATTGCAGAAAATTTCGCTTTTTCGATGGATAAAAACGAAAAATTTGACAGTATTGAAAAAACCTGCTAAAAGTGGGCGGAGCTTATGGCTGACCTATTTTTACTATCCTGTTTTTATGGATAATATTTTTAGAAGCGCAGAATCTTCAGAAGTCGTCAGTAATGGAGTCAGAAGTCGACGTCAAAATTTGAAGTGGAAATTTCGAGCTTTGGATTACTGTAAGTTAGTCTGAAATGTTCCACATTTAAAATTTGAAAATTGTTTTATTCAAAAAAAAACTTTTAGGCTCCGCCCACAAAACAACAGCAAAACTATTAATAGTGGGCGTGGCCTACATAGCTGGATACAAAAAATTTTCCCGCTGAAAAAGTTTCCACCTGTAGATCAAAATTAACTTTTTTGTCAAATTACTTGGCTTGTATCAAAAAAAAATCCGTCAACCGTCCCACGAGACGCAGACGACGAGAGTACTCTCGCCTCTCTGCGTCTCTCCCCTTTCCACAGTCTCTCGGTGTGCGCCAACTTTAAAGGCGCATAAATCAGTTTAGAGTGAACAGATTTCTATAATTTTTACATGTTCTTGTAGGAAATTTGAAGAGCTTTTCAATGATATACAACACGTAAAGAAAAAATGACTAGAATTTTTTGAAAAGCGACTAGAAGGTAGGCGGGGCTTCTGTAGACGTGTTTTAAAGGTTGCTTTAAACTTCTAAGCTCATGTGAACTCACTTTAAATCATCCAAATCTGTCAACCGCACCCTGAGTTACCCCCTTTCAAACCGGGGCTAGAGACGCAGACGACGAGAGTACTCTCGCGTCTCTGCGTCTCTCCCTTTCCCATAGTCTCTCGGTGTGCGCCAACTTTAAAGGCGCAGAACTCATTTCAAAATAAACAAATTTTCATGATTTTTATATAATTTTGTAGGAAATTTAAAGGGCTTTTCAATGATATGCAAGAAGAGAGAACATTTGACTAAAACGTTTTTTGGAAAGCGACTAAAAACAAAATTTTGATTAGATTTCTGGCCTAGAAAACTCTTTATTTTTGGCCTAGAAAACTGTAGATTTATGGCCTAGAAAACTTCATCTCAAAATTTCTCTTACATTAGGTGGTCCCCTTCATTTCCATCTGGAAACCCCCATTTTCTCTGTTTCAATTCCAAAAGGGATTAGAAGGTAACATAGAGAGCCAATTAGAAGGGGGTCCCCTATCTATTTGAATAAATATCGGATCTTTCATCACTAATCCTCTCTCCTTCTCTATTCAAAAGGAGAAGCTTAAGGTCCCCCGTTGTCCCTTGAAATTTGATGTCTTCTGAATTCTTTTGACTTTTAATAGGATCTCCATATATATTGCCTTTGAGAGCCCATCCTTCGTATAGATGTCCTTGTGAAAGAAGTATTTTTGGGGTGCTAAATTTTCGAGGAAAGAGGATTAATTAGATTTAGAAGGGGCAAGAAGACTCTTCTTCTTCTTCTATTTTTACTCATTTTCTTCTTATTTTCCTCACATCGGATATTGCCTTTGTTGAGGAAATAGAGAAGGGTCACTTTTAGAAGTGTTTACTCGAAATTTGGAATTTGGAAGATTTTCGGGATACTGTAGTTTTGGAGATACTGTAGTTTCCTAGTTACTAGAAATGTAGATTTTAGAAGAGTTTCTGAAATTGTTGAGTTTTTGGGCCTGGCTAAATTTTTTTTAGTTCCGCAAGTGTGACATTCCGAAATTTCGGTTTCTCGCAAGTGTGACATTTCGAAAGTGTGACATTGCGCAAGTGCTCTCTTTTTTTTTCGTTTTTACCTTGCTTTCGAAATACTTTCAAAACGTCGCATTCTTGAAATGTGACACTTGCGAAACGTCGCACTTTCGAATCGCCACACTTTCGAACTGTCGCGGAGCAATTATTTTGAGCCTGAGCAAGGCAAAAAGTCTGATCAACTTTTTGATAAGCCTGAACAATTTTTTTGTGAGCCGAATCAATCTTTTCGAGCCTGACCGATTTTTTTGAGCCTGGCTAAGTTGAGCCTGACCATTTTTTTTAAAGCCGGACCCTTTTTTTTTTTTTGAGTTTGAACAAGTTTTATTGAGCCTGTCCGAGTTGAGCTTTACCAATCGATCCTGACCTATCTTTTCAAGCCTGACCCTTTTTGTTGAGCCAGAACAATTTTTTTTGAGCCTGACCAGTTTTTTAGAGCTTGAACAGTTTTTGGAGCGTACCGAACTGAGCCTGACCAATTTTTTAAAAGCCTGAAACTTTTTTTTTGAGTTTGAACAAGTTTTTTTGAGCCTGTCCAAGTTGAGCCTGACCAACTTTTCGTTGAGCCCGGACCATTTTTTTCGAGCTTGACCAATTGTTGTCTGATCACATTGAGCCCGTCCAATTTTTTGAGCCTAAGCCTAACCAAATTTTTTGAGCTTGACCGATTTTTTGAGCCTTGCCAAATTGAGCCCGACCAATTTTTCGTTGAGGCCGACTTTTTGAGCCTTTTTTTGGAGCCTGACCGATTTTTGCCGAAACATATTGAGCCTGACCGAAGTTTTTAAGCCTGATCGAATCGGGCATTACTAATTTTTTGAGCCTGTCTATTTTTTGTTGAGCCTGAACTATTTTTTTTTTGAGCCGGATCAATTATGTCGAGCCTGGCCACTTTTTGCTGCACCAAATTAAGTCACACTAACTTTTTAAAAGCTTTACTTTCTTAGAAGTTTTTTGAGCCTGACTATTTTTTGTGTGACCAACTTTTTTTTGAGCTTGACTTTTTGAGCCTTTTTTTGGAGCCTAACTGACCAATCAAATCGGGCATTACTAATTTTTTTTGAGCCTGACTAAAATTTTAAAAGCCTGACCAAATTCTTCAACTTTTTTCGTACAAAACAAATCTGAAGGTTGCTAGTATTTCATTATTCGGTACTGGTTTTCAAAAATTCGTCGAATCTTTCAAACTCCTTGTCTTCTTCAACCTGAAAATGAGTCATCTTCTCTCTACCATTTTGCTCCCCCCCCGGAAAATTTCGAAATCTACATATTTGCCTTCTTCAACGTTTTTTCTAATTTTCCTCACCCATTCATTTTCCTTCCAATAGGTGATGAAATCCAGTACACACTCTTCTTCCAAAAAAAGCTTTTCTTCTTGGCTCATCCATGGGTATTCCAGAATGAGTCATGGTCAAAACAAAACTCAATGGTCCAGATGGGACCCTGGGGAATTTTGGTTAGGAGAACTAGAAAACAAAAGAAAGAAAAAACAACAACATTAAAAATTGGGGAAAGAACAAATGTACCCTGTGGAGATATGCAGAATAGATAATGGAACCTCTTTTTGGAATTATAAAACTTTGAATTCCTCGAGATTCTAGATGCCAATAGGGATTATTGGGACACCCAAGATTCACCCTTATAACGGAAATAGGGACCACTGCTAAACACTTTGATGATGACCATCATCTTTGGGGGGTCTTTTGGGGTTCTTTTGAGTGAAGATGGTCACAATGTAATATCCGGTACTTCTTGGGAAATGAGTAGAGAGACTATTGAAAGGGGGGGGGGGGGTCGCTTAATTTAATTAAGCTCATATATGGGGAAATCGGTTGGGAGGGTGAATAACAAAAAGTACAATAGAGAAGAAGGGTCTTTAGGAGGTTTGGGTTAAAATCTGTATTAGAAGGGCATGCCCTTCTATTTTTTCTCATCACCTAAAATTTTTTTCGAATTCTCAAAATGGATAAAAAATCTGTTGGAGAAGAGATTTGAAACATATTTTGTAACCTGTCTAGTCAACTTTTGGCGAGCATTCTAATAGGACTAATTTCAATTTGTTTGAATTTCAAAAATATGCTCATTTTGAGCTCATTGGGGTGCCCTTCTAATACTGATTTTACGGCATCATTCTTTCACATTCAAAAGTCTACTAACACTTTGCTAACGGGAACAGTTTGACTCGAGTTTGTCCACGAGGATTACACGGCAGCGGTTCGAAATTGTAATTTATCTGTAATTTTTTGTGGCTTTAGTTGAAGTTCGGCTATTCCAGATTCGGCATTTTTCGAACTTTTCCAATTTTTTCTATTCATTTTTGAATTTTCTCATTCTAACATAGAATTTTATATTAGGCTAACAGTAATTTCTTCTACTTTTTTCAAATAATCGTCCCAATTCCATTATTCACAAAAACAACAATGTTTTTGCACAAAAATCGATTTTCACCTGACATTTTTTCTAAGCAATTTCAATGAATGTAGAATTTTTTGCTGATTCGAACGCACCTAATATCGCTGCGCAAAACGCATTTTGAAACGAGTTATGAGCGTTAGAAGTTTCAGTGAGAGACGCAGAGAAAGCAGACACCCTCGCTGTCGAAGAGACGCAGAGAAACGAGACAGTGTCTGCGTCTCTCTTACTGAAACTTCTAATGCTCATAACTCGCTTCAAAATGCGTTTTGAGCAGCGATATCAGGTGCGTTCGAATCAGCGAAAAATTCTACATTTATTGAAATAGGTTAGAAAAATGTCAGATGAAAATCGATCTTTTGAACGATTTTTGTGCAGAAATATTGTTAATTTCGTAAGTACTGGAACTGAGACGATCATTTGAGAAAATTTGAATAATGACTGTAGTCCTACTTTCAGTTTGAAGCTTGTCTATTTCAGTTTTTGGGATTTTCTCAAACTCTCCCAAAAATTTCCTTTTTGAATAATATAACAATGTTAAAAGTGCATAACTTTTTGTCTTCTTCATACTACCCCTATTTCCGTGTCCACTTTTTTCACCACCCTTACTTCTTTTCCCCTTTTTTCCCTTCTTTTTCCGTCCTAAATTCAATTTCGAAACATCTCTTCTCCTTATGTATAGTGCAATCTTCTCCAGAAGTCTTCTTCTGGAGAAGACGTTGACTCGAAGAAGCCATCTCTTGAAGAAGGGAAGAAAAACGCGATAAAAAAGGCGATAAATTTCGTATGAGAAGAGGAGGGGAAATGAAATTAAATGTCACCCACATCGAAACCATCGTCTTCCAAAAAAAAATTACGAATGAATTTTGGGATCTTGAGGACTGAAGATGAGCGGCGACGAATTTCGGCAATCCGTTCAAATGCGAATAACTTTTTTCAGGGGGATCGGATGAAAATACGGTCAACAGAAAAATGTGCCTTATTCAAAAAGCTATCGATTGGTTAAAAAAATCTCAAACTTTATCGAAAATTAACAGAGTTACGCCTTGTGTTGCCGAAAAGTTGCCGATTTCGGCAATTTTGCCAACTTTTTTGGCAAACTGAGCGTAACTCAGTTAATTTTTGATGAAATTTGACAATTTTCTAACCAATGAATAGCTTTTTAAATAAGGTACATTCTCTTTGTTGACTGTATTATCACCCGATTTTTCTGAAAAAAGTTATTCGCATTTGAATGGATTGCCGAAACTCCTGATGAGGACCGACATCTCGACCGTAGGTAGGCCACCGTGGGCGAAGTCGGTCATTTCGAGGATTCTGAATTTTTGAAAAACCTACCAGAGATGTACTCCACAATCTTAGAAATCACATTGTTTTTGAGTTTTTGAAAATTCTGAAAATCTGAAGAGCTCAACAGATTTGGGGACAAAGATGGTGATTATGGCGAATTGAGCTATTCAAATTGCATTTCGCTGCGTACGTTTGATAGTCAGTGATAAATTTGAAAGCTTAAGAATGGCTTCAAAATACCGAATTTTCTAAGTGTGGGATTCTGAATCTGTGTATCTAAAAGACTATACAATTCTAAGGATTCTTGAAGTCTGATTTTCCAAGGTTATAGATTTCTGAAGTTCTCAAAAGTTACCCCCTATGTACTCTTCTTCCTGATACGATTTCCAGAAGTACCTCTCTCCATAACATATTTATCCCCTGATTGTTGTTTCCCAAAACAACAATCCCTCTTTTTCTCTGCCCCCTCTCTCACCTCTCTCACTCTCTGACCGGTCACTTTCGACTCCGCCCACATTTGTTTTGCTTCTCCTTTTCTCTCTGCGTCTCTCTCTCTCTCTCTCTCTCTTTTGCATTTGCATGAGAGGATCATTTCTGGTTGAGAGCACGGTGGACGGAACATTTGTTGGTGGATCCAATTTTCCGAAATGGGATCCCGGACTCTTTTTTTTTGGCTCGCTTCATTTGAATGCTTTTTGGGGTTTTGGGGCCCTTTTTTTTGAAAGTTAGGATTTTGTAAAAATTAAGTAATTTTCAGTCTTCTGATAATGAAAAAGTTGAGATTTGATAAAGTCGCAATTTTAGAAAAGCTTTGAAAGAAGAGATTATGGACCTGAGGAACAAAAACTCACAGATTCCCTAAGTATATTGAAACCTGTTAGTTAGTTTTCGAGCATCCGTATTTTCCAGAAAATGAGCATTTTGAAAAGTTCAAAAACTAATTACAATTTTCCTAAAATTTCCTTTCGATTCGTGTAATTTTTAAAAAGTTTGGTTGATCAAAACTTGAGAAATAGTAGCTTTTAGAATTTGAAGAAAATTCGAGTAGTTTTCAATATTTTGAGGCTAATTTAAGCCGTATTGTCCATTGACTTCTCAAAACCAAAACTTGTATACTATTTTTGCCATGAAATTCCCTTTCCAACCGTATAATTTTCATTAAAATTGATTAACTAGATAATGAGATACAGACTGTCTAAAAAGCCTTCTAAAAGTTCTAGAACATTTTTAACTTTTTTGCAGTCTTGTTGGAGCAATTCTGTGTTTCGAAATCTCAAAATACATAGAAATTTCAAAAAGGAAAAACGATCTAAAAATATTTCCTTTCCAACATTACAATTTTTATAAAAATTGGTGAACTAGAACTTGAGATACAGGGTCAAAAATAATACAACTTTTTCAACACTCCTTTCTTGTATGCTATTCGACCTTATCGGAGCAACTTTGACCCATCATTGTTAAAAATGCTTACAAAATTCAACAATAAAAATGATATAGAGAAAATTTCCCATCGAACTGTACAAGTTTCGTTAAATTTGAGCCATCTTTTACCCCCTCAAGATTCTGAATTATTATGTCAAATTAATAATCATGAAAATTAAAGTAAAGCTGTAAAAAGACCCCGTTCGATCCATACAATTATTTTTGGAAGTTCGGTGTTTTTTTTTAATTTTCCAGATCGTGGGAAATTCATAAAATTCCATGGCTTTGGCTTTTTGGAAAACTTAAATTTTAGACGTTTTCCAGATTTAAGATCTACCTTTCTAGATTTCAAATTCCTCTTATAAAATAAATAATTTTGTAGTTCATACTCCTTAACTTTGTTTGTAACTAACGATTTCTCTTTGTGCTCCTCCAAATGGTGGAATATGGGAACATCTCTTGTTTCCCATACAAATACCTCTCTTTTCCCTTTCATAAAAGGGTCCCATCCATTATTCACCACTACATTACTCTTCTTTTGCTACTTGGGGCCCCTTTAACAAGGTTAAGAAATTTTTGAATTAAAATCTAGAATTTAGAATCCAAAAGTTTCGAGGCTTGCTAAAGTCGAATTTTTTGTAGTTTTTAGTGTATCCGGGACCCTATTTAACACCTGCCCCTCTAGTCCGGAGCAATTTGTTGGGCCCTTCCTAATTACTCCTCTTCTCAACTATTACGGTTTTCTATAGAATTATAATAGAAGAAGAATGTTTTCGAGAGAATCAAGAGGGGACCACCTGCCTTCTCTCTGGGGAGTAGTAATGAATAAAGGTGCAAAATGAGAAGTTAGAGAGTACGAGAAACCGAGAGATTTAGAGAAAACTAAAAGAGAAGGGGTGGAAATTAAATTTTGACTTCTTCTCAGCTCATATACATATATATAGAGAGAGAGAGAGAGAGAGAGAGAGAGAGAGAGAGAGAGAGAGAGAGAGAGAGAGAGAGAGAGAGAGAGAGAGAGAGAGAGAGAGAGAGAGAGAGAGAGAGAGGGGTTATGTTTCATTATTTGATTTCTAAATAATATGGGAGAGCTACAAACTACACAGTTTCATACTTCTGGAATTCAAATTAAAATGATAATAGGGGGCGATTTAAAAATTTTCAAAAAAAAAAAATTGCAAAAAAATGTTTTTTTCCAAAATTTTTTTTCTCAAATTTCTAAACTATTTTTATACGACTCGATGTGAAATTTTGCGCTGAATAATGTTGTCTCTTGACAAAAATTATGAAAATTGAAAATAAAAGAGTTATAAGGGTTTTTAGAGTTCAAAAATGTATCTATGTTCAGTGGTATGCTAGAAATTGTGGTTTGTAGTTTGTAGTCTTTGATCATTTTTTTAGTTTCTAGTTTTAAATTATTAGTGTCTTGTATTTTTAGTTTATAGTATCAAAAAGTTCGAAAATTGAAATGTTTAAAAAATCCTTAAAAAAATTTCGAAAAAACTTTTTTTTTCAATTTTTCAAAATTTTCGAACTTTTTTGTACTATTTGATGCCAAAATTTGCAATGACTTTGTTTCTTTATTGATAAAAATGATGAAAATCGAAAAGATAAGACTAATAAGGGGTTTTAGGATCCAAAAATGCAATTTGTAGTTTGTAGTCTCTGAAACTGCCCCAATTTGTTTTTGTAACTTTTGAACCCCAAAATTTCCCTCTGTCCCGTTTTCCCATTCAAAAAAGAACCCATTTCTAGGACACCCTCACCCAAAAACGGGTCCCCTTTTTCGTCTCAACTAATCCCCAGGATGTTCATTATTACGGAAATAGTGTGTAATGCGGAGAGACGCAGAGAAATTAGAATCGGCGCCGCAAAGTCCCATTTTTAGGATGCGGATGGCATTGATGAATTGGTGCTCTTTTTGTTCGCGGGGAACTAAAAAAGGAAAGAAAGTGAAAGTTTAGGGGAACAATGGACTCTTGAGGAATTTTTTTGGGAGTTTCCTGTGTGCGTACAGATCCGAATGTCTAGGAACCATTGCTTGCTCATTTTTTTCTGGATTCCGTTCCAAAATTCCCATCTAGAATTACTGCTTCTAAATCTGTATAGGATTCTAGACTCTCTCATTACAAAATCCTAGACTTTGGGACCGTCATCTGAAACTTATAGTATAGAATTCCTAGATATCCATTTTCATTTTCAGACTTTTCAAATCATATCTGAATATCTTGAAATGGGATTACAAGAATTTTTTTTTTATTTTCTCAAATGATTGTCCCAATTCCATAAAAAAAAAACAAAAATCGTTTGAAAAACTCGAGAAAATCGATTTTCAAAACGCCAACTTACATTTTTTCTAACCTATTTCAATGAATGTAGAATTTTTCGCTGATTCGAATGCACCTAATTTCGCTGCTCAAAACGTATTTTGAAGCGAGTTATGAGCGTTTGAAGTTTCAGTAAGAGAGACGCAGACAATGTCTCGTTTCTCTGCGTCTCTTCGACAGCGAGGGTGTCTGCTTTCTCTGCGTCACTCAGAAAACTTCAAACGCTCATAACTCGCTTCAAAATGCGTTTTGAGCAGCGATATTGGGTGCATTCGAATTAGCGAAAAATTCTACTTGAAATAGATTAGAAGAAATTTCAGATGAAAATCGATCTTTTAACGATTTTTGTGCGAAAATATTGTTATTTTCGTAAACAATGGAATGAGACGATTATTTGAGAAAATACAAAAAATGGGTTTAATCCTACTTTAAAGATATCCAAAAGCTCCTTTTTTTTGTCCTCTTTCTCGGCCTGGCTAGCCTTTCTTCCATAAGCTTACAGCCACTACTAAAAAGTTCATCTGCCTGTCTGTTTGTCAGGATTTCTCTAGGTCTTAAAGGTGGTGGGACAGCAAAGTTTTAATTTTTCTGAAACTCCTGTAAACTGAAGCTATAGGTTGTGTAAGCAGTTTCTGATATGCCAACTCTTCTATTTGGTTGATTTCCGTCAGAAAAAAGGCTTCAAATAAGAAAAGTCGTAAGGTTTGATGCATGATATGCATACACCACAACTGACACGCTCACGCAAAAATGCGCGATTTTCCCCCGGAATTTCCCCCCGGAAACTGCTGTCCCGTCACCTTTAAGAATCCAACTTTGTTTTCTCTTATGCCTATCTGTCCCTCTGTTTGTCTGGATTTCCACTTTTCTTCCATGAACTTCCACTCCAAATCCACTACATTTTGACAACTCGATTTTCAATTTCTGACTCCCATCCGCTCATCATCCTCATCATCATCGTCCATTTTGCAAAGAGAGAGAGAGCTTCGTTTTCCTTATTGAATGCCAATTCAATTCCTTCATCCTCTTCTTCTTTTTCTTCTTCTTCTGATGTCCACCACCACATCATCAAGAAGACAGATAGACCTCCCTACTCGTTTACCCTCTAGTACTCTATTTGTTGTAGTATGTAGTAGGAGAGACATTCATGTATAACTTCTGATGCTGATGATGTTAGGGGGCACCAAGAATACCCGGAAGATTCAGAGTCTGAAGATTTTGAGGTTGAAAAACTCAGATTCTGAAAACAGGGTCTTGAAGAAGGTTTTCAGATTCTGAGAGTTTTTGGATCTTAGAGTTCCAGAATTCCGAAGTGTTAGGATTATGAAATCAGGATTATTGGGATTTTGGATTTCAGTATATAGGAGTTTTCGATTTCAAAGATTCTGAAGATTTTGGGATTCGGAAAACTCAGATTTTGAAGATTTTTGGAACACAGATTCTGAAGATTTTATAATTATAAAGGCCCAGGTTCTGCTGATGTAGGAATTCCAAAGTTTTGAGATTCTGAAGTCCAAAATTTCAAATTTAGTAGATTTTTGGAGTCTCAGATTCTAAAGATTTTAGGGATTCGAAAGTCTCAGTTTTTGACAACCAACTTCCAGGATTCCTGAATTTCTGGAGAATCAGAAGTCTCTGGATTCTGAAATTTCAGATTTCGAGCCTCTAAAGTTTTTGAAGTCTTGGATTCTTCGATTCCTGGATTAGAATTCCTCATAATAATTTTCAAAGATGCATTGATTCCGAAAAGTTATGGACTTTGGAATTCCCGGATTTTTGAAAATTTGAGTTTCCATTTTAAGGTTCTGAAATTATTGATTCTGAAATCTTCAAATTTTCAAGTTTTTGAGTTTTGAAAAATCAAGATTTTGGACAACTAGAAATATCTGGCTCCGAGACGTTCCGAAAGTCTGACATTTCGCAAGTGTGTTTTTTTCAAAAGAAAAACATTGCAATTGTGAAATGTCACACTTGCGAAACGTCACACTTGCGAAACGTCATCTTTTGAAACGTCACGGAGCCAAATATCTGAGGTTTCCAATTTTTTGAAGACTCTGAATTTCCTACTCTCAATTTCCCTCTATATTCCTCTAAATCATTTTTCCTCTTAAAAACTGTAACTTTTTCCAGATCACCACCCCCATCTACCCCTCCAAATCGACACAAATGGAAGCCAGGATACACAAACTACAGTAATCCTCGAAAAAAATTCCGAAATCCAAAACATCTTGGCCTAAAAGATGAGGAGGACAAGACGACTAGTAGATCCACCGGATCTACTTCGATTATGGACAATTTTCTTAGTTTTATCTAGTTTTGGGAATGGAGTCCTGGTGAGTATTTGAATTTGTTGAAAAATCCAAAAAAAACTGAATGAAAAAGCTACAAAATCCACAAAAATTGAACCAATACCTAAAAAAAATCCAAAAAAAATCAACAAAGGAACAGACTACGCTTCTCTACTAGCTGAATGTAGTTTTTAATTTTTGTAGTTTTTGTAGTTTGTAGTTTGTAGTTTGTAGTCTCTCTTCCCAACCCCTTCCATCCATTGTCACGCAACATTGCCCTTCTCTCGCTTTTCGAATCATAATCCCATATCCAAAAAAAAACCCCCTACAATTTAAATGCATCCAAGGGAAAATGATATGGATGCTACTAGCTAGAGAGAGAGGCGGATAAATAGTGTAGGTCAAATGCGCGGAAAAGTGAAATACGAAGGGGGCAGATGGGAAAGGCTAGGGAGGGACAGATGGAAACATTTTTTGGAGGAGAGAGAAGTGATAGAGGGATTGGGGATCTAGAATCTAGAAATTCAGAATCTGAAGTACTCCGAAGAATCTCCGAAGAATCTAAGAATCTAAGAATCTAAGAATCTAAGAATCTAAGAATCTAAGAATCTAAGAATCTAAGAATCTAAGAATCTAAGAATCTAAGAATCTAAGAATCTAAGAATCTAAGAATCTAAGAATCTAAGAATCTAAGAATCTAAGAATCTAAGAATCTAAGAATCTAAGAATCTAAGAATCTAAGAATCTAAGAATCTAAGAATCTAAGAATCTAAGAATCTAAGAATCTAAGAATCTAAGAATCTAAGAATCTAAGAATCTAAGAATCTAAGAATCTAAGAATCTAAGAATCTAAGAATCTAAGAATCTAAGAATCTAAGAATCTAAGAATCTAAGAATCTAAGAATCTAAGAATCTAAGAATCTAAGAATCTAAGAATCTAAGAATCTAAGAATCTAAGAATCTAAGAATCTAAGAATCTAAGAATCTAAGAATCTAAGAATCTAAGAATCTAAGAATCTAAGAATCTAAGAATCTAGGAATCTAAGAATCTAAGAATCTAAGAATCTAAGAATCTAAGAATCTAAGAATCTAACAAGGGAAGTGTTTTCGGAGGGGCTTTGAGAATTTTCTGAAAATTGGTACACTAGTACTTTTGACCATGCTGAGAAACGTGGTGAATTTATTTTTTGCCCCTTGCCCCCGTGGGCCGAGATATCAGCTAAAAAAGCAAAATCCAGTACAAAAATTGCCAATTTTTGAGGGCCTGTAACTTTGCTTCTAGGCACTTCCAAAAGGTCTAATTTCTTGTTTTGGACTCACAATTGATTGTATAACAATTTCTGATGCTTTTTGGAGAGAAAAAATTTTGTGCCAAAACTTGAAAATTTTCGACCATTTGGTTGCAAAATTTTTCCAAGTTTTTTGGATTTTCAAAAAAAATTTTCAACCTTCCAGATTATGGTTGGAAACGATAGATGGATATTTGTACAGCACTCCTCCATATTTTCGTAACAATACTTGTCACTTTTTCAAAAAATTAGATCAGTTATGCGCCAAAAACCTTGAAAAAAATTCAGCCATAATTTGACCTATAAAAAGCACCCTAATTAGTGAAAAAGTACGTGAAATTTTCATGAACTGTACTACAAACCTCCATCTATCGTTTCCAGCCAAGAACTGCCAGATTGGAAAAACAGTTTTGAAAATCCACGTGCTTCAAAAAATTTCGCACCCAAATGGTGGCAAAATTTCGAATTTTGGCTCAAAAAATTTTTTCTTCAGAAAGTACCGCAAATTGTTATACAATCAATTCTGAGTCCAAAACAAAAAACGAGACCTTCTAAAACCGCCTTGAAGCAAAGTTACAGGCTCTCGAAAAATCCCCTTATTTGTACTGAGGGACAGCTTTGTCGGCTGATAACTCGGCCCAAGGAGGCAAGGGGCAAAAAATAAATTTACCACGTTTCTCAGCATGGTCGAAAGTACTAGTGCACCAATTTTCAGAAAATTCTCAAAGCCCCTCCGAAAACACTTCCCTTGTAAGAATCTAAGAATCTAAGAATCTAAGAATCTAAGAATCTAAGAATCTAAGAATCGAAAGAATCCAAAATTTACAACGCTAGAATCCTGAAATCTCCAATTCAAAATCTAAGTATCACCAGAATTCAAAATTCTTTGAATTTGGAGTCTCGAAACTTCTGGAACCTTGGAAATCCTAAAAATCTGTTATATCTAACTTCTACAAAGTTAGTCACATAGCTTCAGCCTACATTTTTCATTGACTACCAAACGTACGCAGCTAAATTTGTCACAATTTGAAATCTTCCGAAAAAAAACTACGGAGGCTCCCATTCCCCTCATTTTTTAGGCCCGGACATTCCTCAAAACCAGTGGTCCATAATTTTATGAGTATCTCTGTGTGTGTGTCCCCCTTTATCCCCTCATGCCCATGTCAATTCCCTCATTTCCTGGTCTCCACTTGAAATCTCTCTCTTCTGAATAGAAAAGAGCATGTTGTGTCGGAAGGCTTCTTCTTCTTGCAACCAACAAGAAGATCATAAAAGAGAACACACTCTTTGGTTACTATGTGTTCATTCGAATGACCCCCTCCACTCATAAACATATGTCTCTTTGGATGAGGCTAGGCTTACACAGAGACACGGATTTTCCCTTCAGATGTCTGCGTCTGGAGGGGGAGAGAGGTTGGGCTATGAAAAAATGAAGAAATTGTCACTGTTCTCGATTTTTCTTCTGGTTTCTGCGTCTGGATGGGAAGAGCTTGAGATGAAGGAAAAGAAAATTCTCATGGATAGGGTATGAAAACTGTAGAATCTAGAAAATGCAATGTTATGTTTTAAAAAGGGATGTGTCAAAATTAGGAATTTTTTTTGGAAAAAAAGGATGTATCAAAATTAGGAGTTTTGAGATAGTAAAATTGATTTGAAAAGTGATGAGGAATTCGGAGAGCCATATCTTGAAAACCAGTGAGCCAATTTGAATAAAAATGGTATAGAATAAGAGATAATTTTGCAAAAAAGAGTAAGATCCTTCATAAAATCTATGGAAATTCCGTTAAAATCGGTTCAAAAAGACTCTTTGCAATTGAACTGTTTCCCCCGTAGCTCCGTTACAACTAAATAGTTCATTTTAGATTTGAAATACCAATCATCAAACTTCCTTAAGAATCCTCTCCACTAGGCTTCAGGGGTCATGGGATAAAACGCGCCAAATTTTGCCCCAGCTAACAAGTATTGACCAAACAGTGATATTTTCTTTTCCGCTCTAAAATTTTTTTAAGTGCAAGTTTGCTGGTAAACTCAAAAACCACTTTGCTCAAAATTGGATTTCCTTTTTAACAGTGTATTTTTCATAAAAATCCATCAACTGGCTCTCGAGATAACACGCGTCGAAAATACCTCGTAGTTAGTATCATGAAGCTAAAAGTAACATTTTTTGTTTCAAAATCTTTTAAAATGTTAGCTTTTTTAAAATAAATTCAAAAAATATCCTAATCAAAATTAAATTTCCTTTCGATAGGTATACTTTTCATAAAAATCCATCCATTGGTTCTTGAGATACAACAGGCCAAAGTTGCCCCAGCTAACAAATATTGACCAAATAGTGATATTTTCTTTTCCGCTTCAAAATTTTTCATAAAGTAACTTTTCCAAAAACTTCAAGTTGTGTTATTAATTTCCATTTGATTTCCTTTTTATAGGTACATTTTTCATAAAAATCCATCCATTGGTTCTTGAGATAAAACAGGCCAAAGTTGCCCCAGCTAATAAATATTGACCAAATAGTGATATTTTCTTTTCCGCTTTAAAATCTTTTAAAATTTAAGTTTTCTGGAAAACTCAAAAACTACTTTGCTCAAAATTGAATTTCCTTTTTAACAGTGTATGTTTCATAAAAATCCATCAACTGGTTCTTGAGATAATACGGGTCCAAGTTGCCCCTAGCTAACTGACCCTTCCCTTCAAAACTCCATCCACTAAAAATGCGCCAAACGTCACCCCAGCTGTCCATTATTCTGCATAAACAACAACTAGTTAACAATTACTTAGTAATGGACATTCCATCATATAAACATTTCTCCCCAAAAAATCCATTACTATCCATTTACTCTCCCAGAAGCCATCAGAATGAATTTATATAATATACATCCATTTGGTGTCGTGATTCTTCTGACACCTCCTCGCTTCTTCTCTACTGTTTTGACACGGTTCTCTCTCTCTCTCTCTCTCGCGCGCAATAAACAGGCAGATGTGTGGGAAGAGAAAGGATAGGCTTTTCTCTTCCTGTATACACAGGAGGGACCAGATGTTATGTTGGAGGAGAAAGGGATCATGATGTGTTAGCCGTTGGATTAATCTAAATCAGAGAGAGAGGGGGGGGGGGGGGGCAGTACCTAGACATAACGGAAAAATGAGGGACTGTTGGTAGTTTCTGGGGTCTATAACAGAAAATCGAGAAAAAAATGGATTGTCTAATTTGGGGTCCAGAATATAGCTAGAGTTGGAGGCCCAATTTTGGGGTCCACAGTTTAGAAAGTTAGGCTTCTGAACTCTCGGATTCTGAAATTTCAGTGATTTCACTAGTTCCGAAGGTTTGAAAACGATAAATTTTGGTTTCAGGGATTCTTGAGATTTGTGGATTTTTGGATTTTAATATTTTGTAATTTTGAGACTCTGATTTTCTCAGATTCCTACTTTTTTGTAAAGTTTTAACAGCAAAAAATACTTCGCTGCTTATGTTTGATAGTCAGTTATACGTAGGCTCAAAGGCCCTGAAAATGTTCAATCGAATTCAAAAATTTAGAATTCAAAAATTTTGGAGTTTTTGGGTTACAGGATTTTGAGAATTCTGGAGATTCTTTGATTCTTAGAACCCTTGGACTTCTGAATTTTTGGAAATTTGGATTCAAAATTTTGAAGATTATGAAAATCTGAAAAAAAGTTCTTCATCAATTTTTTTTGACATCTGGAGTACACTCATCATTTTTTTCTGTCAAAAAAAAAACAAACTTTTGATATACATAAATTTTTAGTGTATGTATGTATGTATCAAGTGAAAATATGTGGTTAGTATTCATGGGAAAAACTAAAAAAATTTTCTAGTGAAGCAAAAAAATTGAAGACGAAACTTTTATGGATAGGAAAAAGGGACTGAAACAAAAATTCAAACTTTAAAAACTTTTCGGAATTTATTTTTATTTTCTCGATTATTTCTGAATTTTTTAATTTTTAGTCCAGATTTTGATTATCACTTTACTTTTAGAGTGGAAAATCTGGAATTTCAGCTCAATTTTAAGGGAAAAAAACATGTTTTGTAATTCTATGCTTTGGAAAAAAGTTTTAACAACAAAAATTTTTTTCCAGAATTTTTCAAAAATTTTTTCAGATTTAGATACTCTTTTTTAACACTACATACTTTCACTACCGGAAAGTTCTAGACTCCCAAATTTGGTCCGTATTTCCGTGAATAAGGCCCAAATTGGGGGTGACAGGGAATATGGGGGGTCCCTCTCCCCCCTAAAACCGAACAAATATATCAAATGACATGAATTATGGAGACCACAGCTAGTAGAGGATATATATGAGTATGTATATATGTCAAAAGTTGATGAAATTTTGGAAAAAAAAGGACCCCCATGGGGGGGGGGGGGGTCTGGTAGTTGAGATAATTGAAAAAAGGGCGCCAGAAAAATTGAAAAATTTAATAGAAAAAATAGAAAGAGGTCCCAGAAAAATTGAAAAAAATTGAAAAAAATTGAAAAATTGAAAAACTGTAGTCTTTTAGATGATTCAAAAATTGAAGAATAAATGGGGTCCTCTGAACATGGAAAATTAAGAAAGTTTGAAATTCTAAATTTCAGGCAAAAACTCTACTCAAAATCCCCACCAATGCTCCGCCCGGCTGGCTCATCAGTGATCTTCGATTTCAGAATCTTATTGGAGATTCTGAATCCGCCACACTACAACCATCAATTTACAGTACCTATTTTCAAGTGGACGATGGGGAAAGGGTAAGGTTTTGGAGTTTGAAAAAATTGAAAAAATTTTAATTTCGAAAAAAAATTTTGTTAAATTTTTTGGAAAATTTTACAATTTTTTCTTAATTTTTCAGCAATTTTTAATACGATTCGATGTAAAATTTTACGCTGATCATTTTTGTCTCTTGACAGAACCCATGAAAATCAAAAAGAAAAGAGTTATAAAGGATTTTAGGATCCAAAAATGCATAATCTAGAGTGGTATGCTAGAAATTGTAGTTTGTAGTTTGTAGTCTTTGTAGTTCTGAATTTTTTGAAGCACCAAATTTTTAGACTCTTCGTCTGTAGTCTGTATCTGGCAGTTTCAAATAATATTCAAAAAATCAAAAAAAATTGAAAATTTCAAAAAATAAACTCTCAAAATATCGAGAAAAAATTTTCAAATTTTTTCTGCTAATTTTTTGACAATTTTTTTATGATTTTATGTATAATTTTTGGCTGATTATTTTTTATCTCTTGACAAAAATGATGAAAATCAAAAAAAAAATATTCAAAAATTGAAAAAATTGAAAAAAATTTTCCTTTTTTTTTCAAAATTCTTAGCAATTTTTATACTATTCGATGTCAAATTTTATGCTAATTATTGTTGTCTCTTGACAAAAATTATGAAAATCGAAAAGAAAAGAGTTATCTGTTGTTTGTATTTAGCAGTTTCCAATAATCTGCGAAAAATCAAAAAAATTGAAATTTTCCAAAAAAAACCCAAAAAAAATTCCAAAAATTCCAAATTTTTGACAGTTTTCAGTGAGGTTTTGTACCCAAACACTATCAAATTTAAAAAAAATATAGTCAAACTCAAACATTGAAAAAAAAAACCAAAACATTAAATTTTCAAATTAAAAAATCCGAAAAAATTTTCCTTGAAAAATTTCCCAAAAATTTTTTGAAAATTTTCCCAAAAATTTTTTCAAAATTTTTCAACAATTTTTATATGATTCAATGTGAAATTTTATGCTGATTATTTTTCTCTCTTGACAAAATTCATGAAAATCGAAAAGAAAAGAGTTATAATGGTTTTTAACTTCCCAAAATTCATTTTGTAGTTTGTAGTCTTTGTAGTCTCTGCAGTAACCCCCTCCCCATTTCCAGGTAACCACCAACACCTCAATATCGCAACTCCGTGGAGAACTCTTCGAACTATTTCTCAACGTCCAAGAGTCCAACTTCCATCGCCTTGTCACCCTTCACATCTACGTGGATCCCCCGGGGAATACTGTAGATCCGAAATTCTTAACTACAGTATACCAGGCTACAGTATACACATCGCAACCCGCAGGGACCCCTGTGATCTTCTCGAAACCAATCGGATTAGAGGGGTCCTCTAAAAATGGAAAAATCGAAATTTCCCCAATTTCGAGAATTCCAAAATCGAGTCCCTTCGTTGTGAGCCCCCATTCTAGAACCGTCGAAATTCTGATGATGAAGACGTCGTTGGAAGAAAAAGACGTCAGACAACACGTCTTCTATTTGGGCGCTTTTGATGGGGAAAGAATGGTAAGTGCGCTCTATTGAGAATTTTTTTGGGAAATAAGAATTTCAGATCGCTCAAGCCAAAGTGATCATCGATGTGAGGGATTCTGGAGATGTGCACTTTTTGTTGAGCTCGAAGAAGATTACTGTAGAATTTGGAGATAAGATTCCGGAGAATCATGTGGTTTATGAAGTGAAAAAGAGGTTTGTGAAAAGTTGAAATTTTCAAAAAAAAATTTTTTTTGAATAATTTTCTAAATTTCTCAACATATGATTCTATGTGAATGATTTTTGTAGTTTGTAGTTTGTAGCAATACAAAATTAAAGAATTTGACACTACAGTAGCTGAAAATACCACAAAATTAGAAAAATTAAAATTTTTTTAATCGAAAAAAAATTCGAAAAAAATCCAAAAAAAAATTTTTTTTCAAAATTTTCGAAAAATTTTTTTGGAAATTTCTTGATTATTTTTATATGATTTTAGGTGAATTTTTACGCTGATTAATGTTGTCTCTTGACAAAAGTTATAAAAATCAAAAATAAAAGAGTTATAAACGTTTTTATGACACACAAACGCATTTTTTTCCAGAAACACCACTGAGCCCCTTCTCTTCCATCTCGAACAACCGTCTCGATTCTTCGAAATCGACCAATTTGCTGGCCGCGTCTCTACCGTACTCCCCGTCGGTTACGGTATCTACCATATCCATGTGGTCGCCAGAAACCGGCAAAAACAGGTGAGCAATTGCGCTCCATTGAGAACTTTTTTCATGTCTGAAATTTTTTGTTCCAGAGATCCGATGCTTGGCTGGAAATCGTGGTCCGCAAAAATTCGACGTCATCTGAAGATCTGAAGACGTCAAGATCTCGACGTCATCTGGATGATTTGATATTCAGAATTGCGGAAAATGCGACGATGGAGGAGATCGAGCGGAAGGAAATGGTACTTGAGGGAGGACTCAGAGAGGGTTATGTAATCTAAACCTGAGCAATCGTTAACGATGAGCAATATTGCATAAGTGGATTTGGAGGTGGCCTAGAAAAACACTAGCTGGCCTAAATTTCTACATGGTGGCCTAGAAAACTCAAAATTGAAGAAGATAGGGGTCCAAGGATCCTCGGGAGGTTGGATTCTGAAATTTGGTAGACAGATGGCCTAGGATTTCTAAGCTGGCCTAGGTTTTTATAGGTGGCCTAACTTTCTCTATGATAATAATTTGGTGGCCTAGAAAACTCCGAATCCAAAGAATGAGGGTTCTAGGATCCTCGATATGCTTCTATTCTGAAATTTGGTAGACAGATGGCCTAGGATTTCTAAGCTGGCCTAGGTTTTTTATAGGTGGCCTAACTTTCTCTATGATAATAATTTGGTGGCCTAGAAAACTCCGAATCCAAAAAAGTAGGGTCCTAGGCTTCTTGGAAGGCTTGAATTCTGAAATTCGGTAGACAGATGCCCTAGGATTTCTAAGCTGGCCTAACTTTTTCAGATGTAGTCTAACTATTTTATAATATAGCCTAGATGGCCTAGTAACCTTCCAGGTGGCCTAGAAAACTCTAAACTCAAAAAATAGGTCCTAGGGTTCTTGAGGGGCTTGCATTCTGAAATTTGGTTACTTGATGGCCTAGGATTTCTAAGCTGGCCTAGGTTTTTCTTAGGTGGCCTAACTTTCTCTACTCCACAACGATGATTTGGTGGTGACCTAGAAAACTCCAAATCCAAAAAATTAGGGTCCTAGGCTTCTTGGAAGGCTTGAATTCTGAAATTCGGTAGACAGATGGCCTAGGATTTCTAAGCTGGCCTAGGTTTTTCCTAGGTGGCCTAACTTTTTATGTGATAATAATGCGGTGGCCTAGAAAACTCCGAATCCAAAGAATGAGGGTTCTAGGATCCTCGATATGCTTCTATTCTGAAATTTGGTAGACAGATGGCCTAGGATTTCTAAGCTGGCCTAACTTTTTCAGATGTAGTCTAACTATTTCATAATATAGCCTAGATGGCCTAGGAACCTTCCAGCTAGCCTAGAAAACTCTAAACTCAAAAAATAGGTCATAGGGTTCTTGAGGGGCTTGCATTCTGAAATTTGGTTACTTGATGGCCTAGGATTTCTAAGCTGGCCTAGGTTTTTCTTAGGTGGCCTAACTTTCTCTACTCCACAACAATGATTTGGTGGTGACCTAGAAAACTCCAAATCCAAAAAATTAGGGTCCTAGGCTTCTTGGAAGGCTTGAATTCTGAAATTCGGTAGACAGATGGCCTAGGATTTCTAAGCTGGCCTAGGTTTTTCCTAGGTGGCCTAACTTTTTATGTGATAATAATGCGGTGGCCTAGAAAACTCCGAATCCAAAGAATGAGGGTTCTAGGATCCTCGATATGCTTCTATTCTGAAATTTGGTAGACAGATGGCCTAGGATTTCTAAGCTGGCCTAACTTTTTCAGATGTAGTCTAACTATTTCATAATATAGCCTAGATGGCCTAGGAACCTTCCAGCTAGCCTAGAAAACTCTAAACTCAAAAAATAGGTCATAGGGTTCTTGAGGGGCTTGCATTCTGAAATTTGGTTACTTGATGGCCTAGGATTTCTAAGCTGGCCTAGGTTTTTCTTAGGTGGCCTAACTTTCTCTACTCCACAACAATGATTTGGTGACCTAGAAACTTCGAAACTACCTTGAAATCCAAAAAAAAAACCAAAAATCTTAGCCACCTAGAATGATGGCCTAACTACCTCCCGGGGTGGCCTAACTTTTTCCTAGGTGGCCTAGGTTTCATCACGATAATAACTTGGTGGCCTAAAATAACCAAAAATGCAAAAAAAAAACTCGGCTACCTAAAAATAAACATAGATGGCCGAACTTCCTCCCCGAATGGCCTAGAAATCCAAAAATTTTCAACGTTTTTTTTTCAGAAAATTCCCCTCTACGCTGGCGAGACAATCGGCGAAATCAGCGTCGCGAAAGAGTGGCTGAAAATCGATGAAGATGGGAAAATTCATATTTTGAAGGAGTTGAATTTCGAGAAGACGAGTTCCATCATAGCGACAGTGCCGATTAATGGACTACAGAATAGTGAGTGTTTTGTAGATTTAGTTTCAAATAGGTCCTTACAATACTACAAAATAGAACATTTGAAAAAAAAAATCCAAAAAATTTTTTTTGAAAATTTCGAAAAATATTTTTTTTTTAATTTCTTAAAAATTTTTACATGCTTCAATGTGAAATTTTACGCTGATCATTTTTGTCTCTTGACATGAAACATGAAAATCAAAAATAAAAGAGTTATAAAGGTTTTTAAGAGCCAAAAATGATGGTAGGCTAAAAATTGTAGTTTGATTTTCGGTTTCCATAGAAAAGTTGTAGTTTGTAGTTTGTGGTCTTTGTAGTTTTTGTAGTTTGTAGTCTTCCATCCCTCCCCATATAATCTATTGAGATCCCATACCACCTGCTGGGAGGTCCCAATTCATCTAAATTAGGCTTCAGAATTCAGAATTCCACGTGTCACATCATCAATCATCATTACCAACCCTTTCGATTTCTCTGTTTTCTCTGCGTCTCTTCTCTCTCTCTCTCTCTCTCTCTCTCTCTCTCTCTCTCTCTCTCTCTCTCTCTCTCTCTCTCTCTCTCTCTCTCTCTATCTCTCTCTCTCTCTCCCTTTGGCTTCTGAGGGGCCCCCCGTATGTCAAGAAATTTGGGAATTAGAGGAGGGATGATGATGGCAGCTAATCAAATCTCTCCACATCTCTTGGAGAGCACATGAGCATTTATAAGAAGAAGAAGAAGACGTCAACCGGATGTCAGTCAGTTAGAAGTCGTTCGTTGTCTTGCAGAGGGGACCCCCCTCTCAAGGGACTTTTGTAGAGGAGAAGGGATCCTAATACAATTACCGGGGATAAGGGGGAAGGAGTATACAAAACCCAAGGGGTCCTCCTAGAATACTCAGAAATGCAAGTTCTAATTGATTCCGGGAGGTCTGGGGGGAGTAAGAAATTCTGGGGTTTTTGAAGGGTCTAGGGGGGCCCCGGAAGATCTTAGGGATTCAGAAAACTTCAAATCATCCCAGGGACTCAAAAAAGCTAAGAATTTGAGTAATTCTTAAGACTTTTGAAGTTAGAAATCTAAAGATTTTTGAATCCTGAATCTTGAATCCGGGACACTTGCGAATTTTCAAAGAAAAAAAACTAGGTTTCAGAATCTTCGTTACCCTGGGGGATTCCAAGAATTTCGAATTCTAAAATTTCGAGTCTTCAGACTCGGACCCCTCAATCTTCAAAATATTGATGCCCTAGAAAATTTAGATTCTAAATTTCTACGAAATCCAAAAATTTTTATGTGCGACTTTGTTTTTCTCTTCTATTTAATTGTGCTCATTAGATCTCATAGATTATGCCAATGTTTTGGGAGGGCTCCGCCAAAAGAGACAATCTGTTCATGGGGGCCCCCCGGAAATACATAACATACATTTTCCTTTCTGGTTTTTGTCGGTGAAAGAAGAAAAGAATCCAAAGGGGAAAGGAAGTAAGAATGATGACATAAGATGAGCAATTCATCTGGATTAGGAGAGGAATCGGAAGAATTTGGAATCGGGGAATCATAGAATCTAAGAATCTAAGAATCCGAACTTTTTAGGGATCTCAAAAACGGGAAAAATTTTGCAACAATCCCGTTTTACAACTAGGACGTTTCGCAACCAGACATTCCACAACTGTTAAATACCCAACTACTAGAAGCCGAAGTTCTAATAACCTAAACTTCTAGGTAATGCCTATTTTGGAGAGTTGGAAAACGTCCCAGTTGCGAAATGGCTGATTTCGAAATTTCCTAGTTGCGAAATGGCATGGTTACGAAACGTCGCTAACCTCAAGAACGCGCTAGAAGGTGAAAATCGTCGATCTTCGCTATCCGGGCTCTGTGATCTTTTTGCAACTAATTTTGGTGGCTAAGTACCATAGTTGCGAAACGTCCCGGTTGCGAAATAGCTGGTTGCGAAACGTCCTTTGAGAACCCCAAAAAAAGCCTTGCCAATGATTATTCAATTGAGTCTTGTGTACGCACCGAACCATGAGAGGACCCCCCTTCTCCAAACAACAGTAATCCTATTCTCTCTTTCTCTTCTTATTTTGGAGTATCCCAAAATGAGGTGTCACACTCGCAAGAACATCTGCTCTTTTTTCCTCTATTTTTGGTATTAGAAGAGACCAAAAAAGAGAAAGCGAGAAGGAAGTGCTGCTCATTTTTCTAAGTGACACCCCTTCTCTTTAGAAAAAGTAGACCAAAAAAAAAGGGGGGGGGGGGGTACCAGGAGAAGACGATAAATTGGGTGTCACCATTAGGCACCGCGAGGAGGTTTAATTGCGGGGAGTAGGGCTCTTTTTGGGAATAGAAAACTGGGGGAGTCGAAAAATTGATGGGATGATGGAACACATAGAAGTTGAGGGAGAAAAGGGAAAATGAGGAATCAGGGGGAGCTAGAAGGTAGGGGACCAATCAAATTTCAATTCGGATTTTAAAACATTTGGATTTTTATACTAGGTCTGAGAAGAGTTATATGTAGGCTCGAGATGCCAAATAATTAGGGCTTTAATGATCTTCTGGGACTCAAACATCCATATTTTCGAAATTTCAAAATCTCTCAATCTCACGATTTTACAGATCCAAAGTTACTTTAGTCTGGGATCTAAAATTTTTAAAGTACGTTTACAGTCATTTTTTTAATTTTCTCAAATGATTGTCCCAATTCCAGTATTTTCGAAAATAACAATATTTTTGCACAAAAATCGTTCAAAAGATCGATTTTCGCGCCTCAGTTTTTTCAAACCAATTTCAATGAATGTAGAATTTTGCGCTGATTCGAACGCACCTAATATCGCTGCTCAAAACGCATTTTGAAGCGAGTTATGAGCGTTTGAAGTATCAGTAAGAGAGACGCAGAGAAAGCCGACACTCTCGCTGTCGAAGAGACGCAGAGAAACTAGAAAATATCTGTGTCTCTTTCACCGAATCTTCAAACGCTCATAACTCGCTTCAAAATGCGTTTTGAGAAGCGATATTAGGTGCGTTCGAATCAGCGAGAAATTCTACATTCATTGAAATAGGATAGAAAAAATGTCAAGTGAAAATCGATTTTTGTGCAAAAACATTGTTGTTTTTGTGAATAATGGAATTGGGACGATTAGATAAGTTTGAAAAAACTGTACCTGCAGTAACTATGAGATGCTCGACTCTTACACGGAATGCCTCTTAACACTTCGCTAACGGGAACAGTTTGACTCGAGTTTGTCCACGAGGAGTACACGGCAGCGGTTCGAAATTGTAATTTATCTGTAATTTTTTGTGGCTTTAGTTGAAGTTCGGCTATTCCAGATTCGGCGTTTTTCGAACTTTTCCAATTTTTTCTATTCATTTTTGAATTTTCTCATTCTAACATAGAATTTTAAATTAGGCAAACAGTAATTTCTTCTATTTTTTTCAAATAATCGTCCCAATTCCATTATTCACAAAAACAACAATGTTTTTGCACAAAAATCGATTTTCACCTGACATTTTTTCTAAGCAATTTCAATGAATGTAGAATTTTTCGCTGATTCGAACGCACCTAATATCGCTGCTCAAAACGCATTTTGAAGCGAGTTATGAGCGTTTGAAGTATCAGTAAGAGAGACGCAGAGAAAGCCGACACTCTTGCTTTCGAAGAGACTCAGAGAAACTAGGAAATGTCTGCGTCTCTGACGAAAACTTCAAATGCTCATAACTCGCTTCAAAATGCGTTTTGAGCAGCGATATTAGGTGCGTTCGAATCAGCGAAAAATTCTACATTCATCGAAATAGGCTAAAAAAATTTCAGGTGAAAATCGATTTTTGAACGATTTTTGTTCAAAAATATTGTTATTTTTGTAAATAATGGAATTGATCATTTGAGAAAAACAAATAACTGTAGCCCTACTTTAAGATTCAGCTGTGTACGTTTGATAGTCAGTGACATGTAGGTAAGTCAAGCCATAAGACTGTCGTTAGGTCTTCCAAAATTTAGGAATTTAAGATTCCGGGCTCGAAAATCCATGGCTTCTAGGGAATTCTTTGGGTTCGGAATTTGAGGTTTTTTTATTCAGGAAATCTTCAGGTTCATACATTCTTAGATTCTCATAATTTCTGGACGGATTTTAAGATCCCGTGATCTCAAGACTCCTCCACTTTTATGAATATCAAAAAGTGTCCCAACTACTGTAAAAAAATTCCTCGAAACATCTCGAACTTTTTCAATCTGCCACACTTACTCACTTACCACGAAAGTACCAAACTTCTGCTATTTCTTGTCTCTCTTTTTCTCTGCGTCTCTCCAAATCACATACTATTTCTCTAGGAGACAAAACAAAGAAGAGGGGGCATATGTGCAATCGTGAAATGCGCATATATTTATGAGATAAGTGAAAGCATATGGTAATAAAAGTAGAGCAGAAAAAAAGGGGGGGGGACTATAGGAATTTTAGAGGGGATTTTGTAGTTTGTAGTCAGAAACTATCATGAAAACTTAGATCCTTCGATTTCAGTCATGAGAAAAAAACATTTTTTCCCAAAATTTTCTTTAAAAAATGCTTTTTCCAATAAAATTCCAACTACAGTAATATACCAGCTTTTTATTAATCAAATACAATTATTCATAGTTAATTTTTTCAACAATATTCACTCAAAATTCGGATCATCAAATGGAATGAGAACATCGTCACCAATAGTTGGCTTCGATTTTCCTCCCTGTAATCGAGTGCCCAGAGCTCTGGCTTGAATGGGGAGCTGAAAATTAAAAATTGTTTTATTCAGTCATATGTAAAATTTAATTTCCAATCGATTGGTACTATTTTCAGAGCGCTAGGACCAATATGAACAAAGTTATAGACAAAAGTAGACTACAAACTACAAAATTATTTTGAAAACATAAGAACATTGAAGATATTGCAATTCGCAACGCAGCCATGTTATATGGATACTGTTGAGAAATTGTTTTTTTATCGTTTCAATCTGCGAATTGAAGTATCTTACTTTTTCCAGGATTTTCCAGGGAATCGAACATGAAAGTTTGTAATTTTCTAAATAGATCTTATGTAAAATTGAATTTCCAATCGAATGGTTCTGTTTTTAGGGCTCTAAGACCAAGATGAGCTAAGTTGTGAGCATTTGAAAGTTTTCCGAAATTTACTGTCTATAACTTGGTTAATTTTAATTCTAGTGCTTTGAAAATACTACCAATTAATCGGAAATTACAATTTCTATATGTAAAATTAAATTCTCTTTAATATAGTATTTATTTTAAGGTCATAGGACAAAAATGAACCGAGTTATAGGCATTCGAAAGTTTGCCGACATCAACATTCGTCTAAAACTAAGTTCATTTTAAGTCCTAAAGACCTGACAATATTATTAATCAATTGAACATTATATTCGTTGCATGTAAAATTTTATTTCGAATCGAATGGTACTATTTTCAGAGCTCAAGGAGCAAAATCAAATAAGTTATAAGCCAAAAATAGATCATGAGACGTATTAAAATGATCATAACTTTGTTCATTTCTGTCTTAAGGATTTAAAAATAATGTCAATCAGTTGGAAATTACATTGTCTAAATGTATCAACCAATTTCCAATCGATGGGTATTATTTTCAAAACAATAGGAAAAAAATGAAGCAAGTTATTTGCAAAAATATATTTTAAATTTTTCGTAACTCTGTTCATTTTGATCCTAGCGTTTTGAAAACTGTACCATTCGATTAGAAATTGAATTTTACATAACTTGCACTTTTAAAAAGTACAAATTTGAATCGTAACGACTATCAGGAGAAGCGTTAAAAGTGAGCTACTGTAATTCGCTGCGTAGCAACGTTAAACTGATACAACACAAAAATTTTACAGTATCACTTTAACACTGCTACGCAGCGAATTTACTATGTTCTCATTTTAGAACTTTGCAGTATCACTTAGACACTGCTACGCAGCGAAATTTTAGTAATTAGTAGTTTGTAGTCTCTAGACTCACCGCTGAATGCACAAAACCAGCTCCATTCGGTGAGGCGACTTGAATTTGAAGATTCGATAGTTCAGTGGTTGTCTTCACTTTTTCATCCAAAATTTTGTGCTTTTTATCCGCCAAAATTACGGTAACAAATAGCATGAAAATAATAGCCAAAAGTCTCATTTTTCCCATGCAAATAGATAATAAGGCAATAAAAAGAAACCAACTACAAAAAGTGGGCGGAGCTTATTCTTCTTCGGGATGTGATAAGGGAAAAAGTGTCTAGTTTTGTATCCGTTTTTACCCAGTTTGGGGGGCTAGTTTTTGCTGTGTTATGATTAATGTAGTGATAAGGAAAAAAAATAAAAGAAAAAAGAGAGGAACCAAAAAACATTGGAGGGAAACTAGATAGGGGCCCCATTTGTATTAGCTGAAGATTGAAGGTTTGTAGTTTGAAGAAGACTACAAACTACAAACTACAGGAACTACAAAGACTACAAATTACTACAAACTACAAACTCAAAAAACTGTTGAAAATTTTGAAAAATATTTTTTGAAAATTTCAAAAAAAATTTTTTTTGGATTTTTTTTTTGAAGATTTCAAATGTTTATTTTGTTGTATTGCAAGCTATTTTGGTAGCAGTTTTTTTTAATTTATAAAACTACAAACTACAAACTCTAAAATAATTGAAAATTTCAAAAAAAATTGTTGAAAAATTGGAAAAAAAAATGAAAAAAAATTTTTTTAAAGGTTTTTTTTTTTGAAGGTTTCAGTTTTTTACATAGTGGTTTCGCAAGCTATTTTGGTGGCTTATTTTGAATTTCAAAACCTCAAACTGAAAAGACTACAAACTACTGACTAGAATTTCTAGCATACCACTAGAATTTTTGGATCCTAAAAACCCCTATAACTCTTTTCTTTTTGCTTTTCATAATTTTTGTCAGAAGACAACCATAATCAGCGCAAAATTTCACATCGAATCATATAAAAATTATTCAAAAATTAGAAAAAAATTTTTTTGAAAAATTTTGAAAAAATGTTTTTTGGATTTTTTTCAAAAATTTTTACTTTTGAGTCAGTTGAGCCCATTTGCTGCTAGTTCAATTGTAAGAAATCTAATTTGATTGTTAAGTTTGTAGTTTGTAGTCTCCCCCGAACTACAAACTACACCAACTACAAACTACAAACTACAGTCTTAATTTTTCAGGCCGCACCCAAACCATCCGAATCCACGTGGAAGACGTCGACGAGCCGCCGAGTTTTGTGAATTCTCCCCTTCCGATGCTGGCGGTGGTCCCCCTGAATCCGACAATCGGAAGAATAGTCTATCAGTTTGTCGCAAGGGATGAGAATGGTGATGGAGACTCGAATGTCTTGTACAAGGAGATTGATGTTATTCGTGAGTTTCTTTGAATTTGAAAAGTTTCGCGGGCTTTTTTGGATAGTTAGATGTGCATGGTACTGTAGGAAGTTTTGTTGTATCAGTTAAGTGCCTCTACGAAGTGAATTACAAAAATATTGGGGAAAAAACTTTGCAGTATCATTTTGACACGGCTACACAGCGAATTTAGGGTTTTCATTTTGGAGCTGTTCTAGACGTTATAGAACCGGGACTTTTTAGAACTGGAACGAATTAGAACTGGGACGTTCTAGAACCCTAAATTGTAGAACTGGGACAAATTAGAACTCAGACGGAATAGAACTTTGACAAAATAGAACTGGTACAAATCAGGACGGACAAAATAGAACCTAGATGAAACAGAACTAGGACATAATAGAACTGGGACACTATAAAACTAGGACGAAGTAGAACTTTGACAAAGTAGAACTGAAACGGAATAGAACTAGGACGAAATAGAACTGGGCCAAATTAGAACTCAACTCTTTACAACCGGGACATAATAGAACCGTGACAAAATAGAACTCGACTCTTTAGAACTGGGACAAAATAGAACTAGGACGGATTAGAACTAGGACGAAATAGAACTGGGACAAATTAGAACCAAGACAAATTAGAACTAAGACGAAATATAACCTAAAACAAAGTATAACTTTCTTTCAGCCGCCGGCTCCTTCGTCGTCGACCCCAAATCTGGCGTTGTCCGTACCGGATGGAGCAAATACGAAAAAGGAGAAACCTACCGTATCTCGGTCCAAGCCATCGATCTAACACCATCCAATAATTCAACATCACAATTATCGGAAGTTGCAATTTTGGAAATTCTGGCAGACGAGAGACCACCACAGTTTGCGAAGCAGGAGTATGAAGTGGCGGTTTCTGAGGATAATTTGGTGGATTATAGGTGAGATTGGAATCTTATAGAAAAGTTGGAAAGTTGTAAAAGTGTAAAATTTAATTCTGAATCGATTGGTACTATTTTTAAGGTGATCGGATAAAAATGAATCGAGTTACAAACAAAAACAGTAGAAATAGGTCTCGGCAAGTTTTAAAATGCTCATAACTTAGTTCATTTTGCTCCTAGAGCATTGAAAATACTACCATTCGATTGGAAATTTAGTTTTATATCAGATGGCGTTTGGAAGTTCTAAATGTTAATGTTCGGTACTCTGAAAAACCTCAAAATATGAAGACCTGAAATTCGATGCATAGCAACGTTAAAATGATACAACAAAAGGTTTATTATCCAGTAACATTCTAATATGGTTACGCAGTGAAGTGCATTATTTTCAATTTGTAGATTCTCAAATGTAAAATTCAATTTCCAATCGATTGGTACTATTTTGAAGTCTCTAGGATCAAAATGAACCGAGTTATGAACAAAAATAGATCTCGACAAAAATTGAAATGCACATAACTTGGTTAAATTTGTTCCTAGAGTTTTGAAAATACCACCAATCGATTGGAAATTTAGTTTTACATCTAACTAAAGTAGAAACTTTCAATTTTATTTTACAGGCCTTCAGGAAAAGCGTTTAAAATGAGATACTGCAATTCGCTGCATAGCAACGTTAAAATGATAAACAAAGGTTTATTATCCAGTAACATTCTAATATGGTTACGCAGTAAAGTGCAGTATTTTCAATTTTTAGATTCTCAAATGTAAAATTCAATTTCCAATCGATTGGTACTATTTTGAAGTCTCTAGGATCAAAATGAACCGAGTTATGAGCAAAAATAGATCTCGACAAAAATTGAAATGCACATAACTTGGTTAAATTTGCTCCTAGAGTTTTGAAAATACCACCAATCGATTGGAAATTAAATTTTACATGTACTAGTCTTTACAAATATGATATTTCGTTTTGTGGTCCTCAGGAAAAGCGTTTAAAATGAGATATTGCATTTCACTGCGTAGACATGCTAAATTGATACGACATAGTTTTTTTGTGCACTATCAATTCAACGGAGCTTTGCAGCGAATTGTAGATTAATTAAATTTGTATTGAAAAACAGATCAAAAATTGACCAAATTCAATAATATTGAATTCTAAATTCCTCAATTTTTAGCGTCGTCGACGTCAAGGCTCAATCGTTCCGTAGTATCGAAGATGGCCGTTCGAAGGGACCCATAATATACTCTCTAGAAGGTGACACTTCCGATGAAACCAAATGGTTCCGTATCGATCCAATGACTGGAATCGTGCACCTCACCAGAGAGTTGGATTATGACGATCCAGCACTTCCAAAAACGCATCAGTTGAAAGTGACAGCGAGGGAGGACAATCGAGAAAGTCATGTGGAACTGAAGATCAAAATTGAGGATGTTAATGATAATGTTCCAATGTTCACGAGGCCTTTGTATACGGCACAAGTTCGGGAGGATATTCCGTTGAATCAGACGATTTTGAAAGGTTTGTAGTCTATCTTTTTTTCAGTTGGAAATAACTTTGTTAAAATTTTTCCTGAAGTGATGAATTTTGTAACAAAAAATACCTAATAAGATTTCTAAAAACTTGTATTTACCTGATTCTGTAATCTCCTTTTTCTAGGATAAATACAGGTCGAAGTCGATTTTTTCAGCACTAATTCTTTGTTTCTAAAAAAGCTTGAATAACTTTCTCTAAGCTTAACGAATTTAGAAGAATTTTTTACCAAAGTATACCTTATAAGAACCTTTAAAACTTGTATAAAACAGATTTTGCAATTTGAAATTTCAAAACTGTGTTGTATCACTTTAACGTTGCGACGCAGTGAATTGCAGTATCTTACTTTCAAAGCCCTCCGTGATAGGCACGACAATTGAAATTTGGATTTTTAAAAACTTTTTTCGGTGTAAAATTCAATTTCCAATCGATTGGTACTATTTTTAAAGCTGTAGAACCAAAATGAACCGAGTTACAAACATTTCAAATCTAGTCGAAATCCGTTTTTGCTCATAACTCGATTTATCTTTGTCCTGGATACTTGAAAATAGTACCAATCGATTGGAAATTAAATTTTACAGTTAGTATTATTTGAAAATCTGAAGTTTCATTTTTGCGGTCTTCAGGAAAAGCTTAAAAAAGAATGGTACTTCAATTCACTGCTTAGCAACGCAAAGTTGATACCACATCATTTTTTACAGCAAAAATAGACTCCAATAGAGGCTAAGGAATGTCACAAATCGAGTGAATATCAAATTTCAAATGAAGATTTTTCTAGTATTCCCCTCTGATCTACAGTAATCTTACAGTAACCGCAATCGACAAGGACTCGGGGGAGAACTCTCGAATTACCTACTCGCTCGATAATCAAAACTTCTCCATCAATGAAAACGGGGAAATTAGAGCCAAAGTCCGTTTGGATGCCGATCAATTTAATGAGAGACACTTTGTGTATCGATTTAATGTCACCGCCCGTGATCATGGAAAAATGGGACAACTATCGAGTAGTGCTATGGTACACATTCGGACAGAGAATACGAATGATGAAAGTGCAGTTTTCTTGCCGACGAGTCAGTATACAGCGTTTGTGGCCGAGGATGCGCAAGGCGGGACGCCGGTTATACAGATACAGGTAGGCTTAGAGGCTTAGGCTTAGGCTCGAAGGCCCAGAGGCTGGAAGGCCCAAAGGCTTAGGCTTAGAGGCTTAGGCTTAGAGGCTTAGGCTTAGGGGCTTAGGCTTAGAGGCTTAGGCTTAGAGGCTTAGGCTTAGAGGCTTAGGCTTAGAGGCTCAAAGGCCCAGAGGCTCAAAGGCCCAGAGGCTCAAAGGCTTAGAGGCTCAAAGGCCCTGAGGCTCAAAGGCCCAGATGCTCAGGCTCAGAGGCTTAGGCTTAGAGGCTTAGGCTTAGAGGCTTAGGCTTAGAGGCTTAGGCTTAGAGGCTTAGGCTTAGAGGTTCAAAGGCCCAGAGGCTCAAAGGCTTAGAGGCTTAGGCTTAGAGGCTTAGGTTTAGAGGCTTAGGCTTAGAGGCTTAGGCTTAGAGGCTTAGGCTTATAGGCTTAGGCTTAGAGGCTTAGGCTTAGAGGCTTAGGCTTAAAGGCTTAGGCTTAGAGGCTTAGGCTTAGAGGCTTAGGCTTAGAGGCTTAGGCTTATCATTCCAGGCCCGCGACGCCGACCGTGACGAGGTGACCTACTCGTTCCTCGACAAGAACCAACGCGCCACACAAACGATGAACCTATTCACCATCGACCAACACACTGGCCTCGTCAAACTTCGGCACGGAGTGTCCCCGGTTGACCTAGCGGAGACCCCGAACCCAATCAACTTGACTGTCATCGTTCAAGACGATGGATCGTGTTGTGTGTACCCGTCGAAAACGCACACATCTTATGCTACATTGCTCATCGGAATAGAGGACGTCAATAATAACAAGCCAGAGTTTCCGGGTAAGAATTTTTGGGAATTTTGGATACTGTAGGAAAATCCTTTTTGAATGGTATAGTTTTCATGAAAATTGAATCATGGGTTCTTGAGATGAAAGTACTTAAAAATAGCTTTGAAATTGGCCCTTTTGAGGGCGTCAAAAGTACAGGCATTAGAATCCGTTAAAATCAATATTTGTCGAACATCCAAGAAATCATCTTTATTTACGTTAAATGTCCTTTTCAACAGTATAACTTTCAAAAAAATCGAACGATTGGTTCGTCAGATAAATCTGCTCGAAACTTGAGTAACAATCACGGTTTTTGAGCTTTGAGGTCTTTGACTTTTTGGGCTCTAAAATTTGTTTAAATCAATATTTTTCAAAAATCTAAAAAGCAATCTTTATTTCCATTAAATTGTTTTTGGAATGGTATAGTTTTCATGAAAATCGAGCGATGGGCTCTCGATATAAACCTATTCAAAAATTGAGTAACACGCAGCGGTTTTAAACATTGAGGTCTTCGACTTTCTGGGCTCCAAAATCTGTTAAAATCAAAATTTTGCAAAAAATCAAAAAACCAACTTAATCTCCATTCATTTTTCTTTTGAGCCATTTAACATTCATAAAAATCAAGCAATTGGTTCTTAAGATACAAAAATTCAAAAATTGGGTAACAATCAGTGTCTTTGAGAAGTGTTGTCTTCAATTTTAAGGGCTCTAGAATCCGTCAAAATCAAAATTTCTCCAAAATCCAAAAATCCATCTTCATCTCCATTTAATTTCCTTTCCAACCGTATAACTCTCCTTTCAATCCCTCCATTTTATCCCAAACTTAAACCTCCTATCTTTCCAGACTGCGCTCGCTACTCGGAAATCGCCAAAATCATGGAGGGCACGTACAAAACCGATCCGCCAACCATCGTAAAAGTCGAGGCTACGGATGACGACTCTTCTGCTAATGGGGATATTGTATATTCGCTCTATTATACACAATCGGAGAGTCGGAAAGCGTTCGTAATAGATCGGCATACGGGAGTGTTGACGCCATCTCCACATGTGGTATTCGATCGGGAGACACGGCCCAGGGAGGATGTTACTATAAAGGTAAGAGAGACTACAACGACTGCAAACTACAAACTACAGACTACAAAAACTATAAACTACAAACTAAAGACACATCTTCTCTGCCGGCCATTGACGGCGGTGATCTCCTAGGTAGTCTGCTAAATACAAGTTTGTCGTCTTTGTAGTTTGTAGTTTGAAGCTTATAGTCTATTACGCCCGTTTTCAGGCCACCGACCGCGGCGACCGCCCACTCATCGGATTCTGTCAATTCTCGGTAGAAGTCGTTGATGTGAACGATAACGCTCCACAATTTGAACGACCATCCTATGAGACATCTGTGTCGAGATTTGAATCCATTGGAACCTCAGTGATTACGGTATTCGCTTTTGACAACGACGCGGCGCACAATGCCGAGATTTCCTACGCCTTGGAGGTGGATACGACGGCGGGTAAGAGATGATTTTGGGGTATTGGGGTCTGGGGGTATTGAGCATCTGTTAGTACTTTTAACGAACTACATTTTTGCAGTCGACAACTTTTTTATAGGATCACTTCTAGAGCTGGTACAGTACCATACAGTAAGATGGAAAAATCGACCGCTTTTCTCGGAAAGGGGTACATTTTGAGTGTCTAAAAAACTAGTTTCTAGCTATCCGATTTTTCTGAAATTTACCACATACTTAGAGCATATCTAGAACTATATTTTTGTAGTTGATCACTTTTTGATAGGACCACTTCTAGAGCATGTGGGAGCCGGTACAGTAAAATGATGCAATTCAACCCCTTTTTTTTATTAGAAAAGGTCAACTTTGAAGGTCTAAAAAAGCAATTTTTAGCTATCCGATTTGTAAAATTTGTTGCTACGTACCTAGAGCATATCTAGAACTATATTTTTGTAGTTGTCAACTTTTCGATAGTTAGCGTGGTTCTCGAGATATAGCGCTCTGAGAGACGCGGACCATGAGAGAACTGTCGCAATCTGTGAGGGCGCCCTAACTTTGATGAGCTATATCTCAAGAACAGCTGAAAATATGAAAAAGGTATTAACTACAAAAACGTAGTTCTTGATAAGCTTAATACAGCCACAAAATTTCATAAAAATCGAATGATGGAAACCCACTTTTTTAGACACCTAAACTTTGGGCCTTTTTCGCTTAAAATTAGTCGAATTGCGTATCATGGTACTGTACCGACTGTAACTGCTCTAGAAGTGATTTTTTCAAGAAATGATCAACTACAAAAATGTAGTTCTAGATTTTTTCTATTTGTCCTCAAAATTTCAGACAAATTGAATATCTAGAACCCACTTTTTTTTGGACCCCCAACGTTAGCCCTTTTTTGACTAAACGTGTTCTAACTGTATGGTAATGTTCTAACCGCTCCATGAGCTCTAAAAGTGATCCTAGATAAAAGTCATTAACTACAAAAATGCAGTTCTAAACTTGCTCTACGCGCCCACCAAATTTCAGAAAAATTGAATATCTTGAAGTTTCTTTTTAAAACCTCCAAAATTTACCTTTTTCGACTAAAAATGGTAGAATCGCAAATCTACTATAGGGTACTGTACTAGATCTAAAAGTGGTCCTATAAAAAAGTAATAAACAACAAAAACACAGTTTCAGATAATCTTAATACACCCACAGAATTTCAGACAAATTGAATGTCTAGAACCCACTTTTTAAGGCCCCCCAAAATTTACAATTTTCCGACTAAAAGTGTTCTTACTGTACGGTAATGTTCTAACAGCGCCACAAGCTCTAAAAGTGGTCCTATAAAAAATTGATCAACTACAAAAATGTAATTCTAGATATATTTGATACACCCAGAAAATTTCAGACAAATTCAATATCTAGAACCCGCTTTTTTGCACCCCCAAAGTTGGCCATTTTTCAGCCAAAAGCGGTCTTACTGCATGGTATTGTTCTAACAGCTCCACGAGCTCTAGAAGTGATCCTATAAAAAAGTTGTCTACTACAAAAATGTAGTTCTAGAGTTTTTCTATTCGTCCTCAAAATTTCAGACAAATTGCATATCTGAAAGTATCTTTTGAAGACCCCCAAAGTTAGCCTTTTTTGACTAAAAGTGGTCGATTGTAGACCCCCAAAATTGCCGCTTACTATGAGCTTTATTGTCCACGAGGAGTACACAAGACTTTGTAATTTTGGTTTAGAGGGGTCTGAATAGCTCACAAGACACCAAAGAATTACCTTAATCCCCTGATTTTCCAGGCGACGAGCATCAAAACGACATTGACTTCTTCGAGCTCGTCAATCGTCGCTCCGGAGAGATCACCCTTATCAAGCCGATCCCAATGAGGACCACTAAATTTGTATTCAATGTTATCGCCGACGACAACGGTCTTCCAGAGGCCCAACAATCCACGGCCCAAGTGATTCTAAACGTTCTCGATAAACAACAAAAAGCGCCAAAATGGCAAGTGTCCCCGGACTGCAAATCGGTGATTACGGTAGCCGAGAATGTCGAGATGAACAAAGTGATTCTTCGATGTCGTGCCGTGTCATCTGGAGACAAGAAAAGTGACGTCATCTATAAGCTAACGGCTTCTGCCGGAGGCCAGGGAAACTCGAAAGCCGAGTCAAAGTTCAGGCAGTTTAATAAGTTTGAGAACGGAAACGAATGGGTGGAAGTGGCAATAATGGAGGGTCTGGATTATGAACAAGTCAATAATTATACACTGACACTTACGGCTACGGTAGGTGGTCCACTGGAGCGCATTTTCATACTTGAAATTTTCAGGACATGACATCCCATGTGGCATCGACGAAAACCTTCGTTGTGGAAGTGCTGGATGTAAACGATGGGGTTCCTCAGTTTACGGTCGACTTGTTCACGGGGACTATTGATGAGGAGATGACACCGAATGAGTATTTGGAGAGGTAAAGACTACAAACTACAAAAACTTCAAACTCTGAAAAAAATTTTCAAAAAAACAATTTTTTTTTTGGATTTTTTTGAAATTTCAATTTTTTTTGTTGAATTTTTGAACACTTTTTGAAACCACTAATTAGAAATCAATAAAACAAAAAACAGATTATGATCAGCGCAAAATTTGACATCGAATCATATAAAAATTGTTAGGAAAATTGGGAAACAAAAATTTTTTTTGGATTTTCTTGAAATTTCAATTTTTTTTGTTGAATTTGCGAATACTTTTTGAAACTACTAACTATAAAGCAAAAAAGCAAAAAAAAAAAACAGATAATCTGATACTTCAATACAGAAATTAGTAACTACATAGACTACAAACTACAAACTACAATTTCTAGCGTACCACACTAGATGATACATTTTTGGATCCTAAAAACCTTTATAACTCTTTTATTTTTTATTTTCATGATTTTTGTCAAGAGAAAAAAATTATCAACGCAAACTTTTACATTGAATCATATAAAAATCTAAAAATTTTCAAAAAAATTTTTTTTTTTGGATTTTTTTGATATTTCAATTTTTTGTTGAATTTCAAAATACTTTTTGATTGAAACTTTTTGTTAAGAGACAAAAATGATGAACGCAAGATTTTACATCGAATCGTATCAAAAATTATTGAGAAATTCGAAAAGAATTTTTGGAATTTTTTTTTCGAAAAGTTTTGCTTGAACTTTTTTGAAAATATCAAATTTTTTACAATTTCTAGCATACAACTCTAGATGAATTTTTGAATCCTAAAAACCCTTGTAACTCTTTTCTATTTGATTTTCATGATTTTTGTTAAGAGACAAAAATGATGAACGCAAAATTTTACATCGAATCGTATCAAAAATTATTGAGAAATTCGAAAAAAAAATTTCATAATTTTTCAAAAATTTTTTATTTATTTTTTTGAAAATTTCAAATTTTTTACAATTTCTAGCATACCACTCTAGATTAATACCTGGATCTTTGAAATCCTTATAACTCTTTTCTTGTTTTCATAATTTTTGTTAACATGCAAGTATGATCAGAAAGTTGTTTAGAAATTTGACAAAAAATTTTTGGAATTTTTTTGTGAAAATTCAAATTGTTGAATTTCGTGAAGGTGAGGGGTACTACAAACTACAAAACTACAAACTTTCCTAACTACAGTAATACTGTTTTTTTCAGAATGAACGGGAAACCCATCGTCACAGTAAAAGCAATCGACACGGATTCCGATGGTCCACAGAACGAGGTACACTATCGAATAGTCGGAGAGGCGAATGGCGAGGAAACGAAACATTTTCGAATCGATGAGCTAACGGGCGAGATATTCCCGAATGAGCGATTCGATCGAGAGACTGTGGACATGTACATTTTGACGGTGGAGGCTAGCGATCGCTCGGTGTCAGCGTTGCCAGGAGCAAACGGACCGAATAAGGGTAAGTAATGAAGAGTATAAACTACAAAATACAAACTACAAAACTTGTCAAAAATTTGAAAAAAAATTTTCGAAAATTTTTCAAAAAAAAAAATAAGGTTTTCCCATTTTCTTTTTGTAAACTTCAATTTTTTGAATTTTCGAAGGTTTTTTGATACAACTACTTAATTCAGAAGCAATATACTGAAAATACTAGATTGCAAACTATAAAAATTCCAACTATTAAGACTATAGTCTAGACTACAAACTACAAAAACTGCAAACCAAAATTTCATTTTTGGATCCTAGAAATCCTTAAAACTTTTTTATTTTTGATTTTCATGATCCTCTTCAAGAGACAAATATAAGCAGCGCTAAATTTACATCGAACCATAAAAAAACTTTTAAAAATTTATGGAAAAATTTTTTATTTGGATTTTTCTGAACATTTTTTTTTCTAATTTTCCCAAAATTTCAATTAGTTGTATCATGCGAACTACAATCTACAAACTTCACAGATTACAAACTACAAACTACAAAAACTACCAACCACAATTTCATTTTTGAACACAAAAATCCATTATAACTCTATTCTTTTTGATTTTCATGATTTTTGTCAAGAGACAAACATGTTCAGCGCAAAATTTTACATCGAATCATATAAAAAGTTTTCCAAAAATTATGAAAAATTTTTTTCAAAAATTTTTCAAAAACAAAAATTTCAAAATTTTTTTCAAAAAAAAATTTTTTTTTCAATTTTCTTCGATATTGTAACCTACAAAAACTACGAATACTACAAACTACAACCAATTTCAGACAATGTCAAAGTACAAATCGTGATCAACGATGTCAATGACAATGCTCCATCCTTTGAGGAGCCAAAATATGTTGGAAGAGTCAAAGAGTCGGAAGGCGAAGGGCATGATGTCATCACTATAAAGGCACACGATTTGGATAAGCGTATGTTGTAGTCCTCGTGGACAAAATATTCAAATTTTTTTCAGATTCCAACTTACGGTACCATCTAATTGGCGCTGGCGGTGGTCGTATCCCATTTGGGGTCCGCACGGACTCTGGAACAATTTTTGTGAAAGAGCCCCTGGATTTTGAGGCTTCTGATCAATATCACCTAATCCTCATCGCCTCGGATGGCCGGCACAACGCGACCACAAACGTCTACATTCATATAGAAGACGTCAACGATAATGCGCCGCAATTCGAGCAACAGAAATACGCGACTACCGTAATCGAGGAGGACGTGGATGTGCCGAAAGTGTTGTTCAATGTTCGGGCGACGGATGCGGATCAGGATGAGAAGAGTAGTCGAATTGTGTATCGGTTGGAGGGACAGGGGGCTGATGAGGTCTTCCGGATTGGAAAGTATTCGGGGACTATCGAGTTGGTGCGGCCTTTGGATAGGGATCCACCGACTGGGGTGCCTTCGTGGAATTTCGTGGTGCAGGCGATTGATGATGATGGAAATGGGCTGGTCGGGTATGCGGATGTCCAGGTTAATGTCCGTGATATCAACGACAACTCGCCGATTTTCCCGGAGAGACTATTCGGATTCATTGAGGAGAATCGAGAGCCGATTCGTGAGTTTTAAAAAAAATTATTTTCAAATAGAACAAAAATGGGAAATGACCCTCTAAAAATTTCCTATCGATCTCTATAATTTTCATGAAATTTTGACTATTTTAAGTCGAGTTGTAGTCGAAAATATATTGAAAAACATTTTTCAAAAGTTTGAGTTTTCGAAATAGGGCTTTACCGAAAAATTATTAATGTTTTGTGAAACTTTTACATGCAAAACGTTTCACTTAAAATTTTCTATCGATGTCAAGTTACAGTCAAAAACAGATTAGAATATTCTTTTTTGAAAATTGAATTTTTGAAGATGTACTTTTATGTGACCAGTAAATCGAAGAAAATCACTTTTTTGACGATTTTAATTTCAAAATCTTCACCTAAAAATTCTCTATCGATCTGTATAATTTCCAGAAAAATAAGTTCATTCGGTGTCGAGTTATGGTCGATATTAGATTCAGAAATAATTTTTTGAAAATTGAATTTCTTTGAAAACAACTTTTTATGGAAGCAGTTGGTCGAAGAAAATCACCATTTTGGAAAACTTTGATTAAAAAAATGTTCCTCTAAAAATTTCCTATCGATCTGTATATTTTTCATAAAATGTGGACTGTTTTAAGTCGAGTTATAGTGCAAAATAAACTGGCATATCCTTTTTGAAAATGGGATTTTCGAAATAACTTTCTTTACGGAAATAACATCACAAAGATATTCACTTTTTCGGGAATTTCAAATTGAAAATGTTCCTCTAAAAATTCTCTATCAATCTGTATAATTTTCATGAAATTTGGACTTCTGGAAATTGAGTTACAGACAGATACTCAAATTTTAGGAAAGTTTTTGAAGTTTTGTAGAAACTACAGTAATCTTAAAACATTGTGAGGACTACAGTAATTTGAATAGCAAAAACAACCAAAAATTTGGAATTTCAGACTCCGACGGTGTCTACTTTATGGATGTTCAAGCTCGCGATTTCGATGATCCGACCACTGAAAATGCCAATATTGAATATGGAATCGTTCGGAATAAATTAATCAATGGGGAACCGGTATTTCGAATCGATCAGAATACCGGAAAGATTTTCGCTATGGTGGGTTTTTGAGTCTATCCTCTTGTGTACTCCTCGTGGACAAAGGATCTCATAAAAAGTACCAACTTGGGGGGGGGGGGGGGGGGGGGGGTCTCAAAAACTGGTTTCCAGATATTGCTTTTTTCTGAAATCTTGTAGATTTATCAAGCATATCTAGAACTTCATTTTTGTAGTTGAGACCTTTTTTGTAGGATCAATTCTAGAGCTGATACAGTACGATACAGTAAGATATCCAATTCATCCATTTTTCGGCATAAAAGGTTAACTTTGAGGGTCTTAAAAAGTAATTTCAAGATTTTCAATTTTTCTGAAATTTTGTGGATTTATAGAAAATATCAAGAACTTTATTTTTGTAGTTAACCACTTTTTGACATCTCTAACTGTTATCGAGATATAGCGCATCAAAGTTAGGGCGCCCCTCACAGAGAGAGAGAGTTCTCTGGTTGTCTGCGTATCTATGCGCCTTATATCTCGAGAACCACGCTAGTTATCAAAAAGTAGTCAACTACAAAAATTGAGTTCTAGATATACTCTATACACCCAAAAAATTCCAAAGAAATCGGATGCCTGGAAACCACTTTTTAGAACCCCCAAACTTGCTCATTTTTTCAAACTGAAAGGGGTCAAATTTTTGTTTTTTTTTTGGATTTTCGAAATTCAAAAACACTTCAAACATACATAAAATCAATTTCCAGCGTTCTCTGGATCGTGAAATGGCATCGGAACGAGAATTCATTATCGAAGTGCGTGCTAATGATAGAGGCGTTCCGTCGCGAGAGGGATTCGCGAATGTCACCATCAAAGTCACCGATATGAATGATAATGCACCGTTCTTTGAGAAGGTAACATTCGTTTTGGGATTAAGAAAGTATGTAGAAAAGCCAGATGCAGAAGATATTTAAACGAAATCGCAAGAAAAAAAATTTTGAAAAAAAAATTTTTTTTTTGAAATTTTTTTGAAAAATCTAATCTTCAAACTGTGATAACTTTCTTCAAACTGGACCATTTTACATGGTTTATGTACCAATAGAATCTTTGAAAAATTTAGAAAAAGATGGTAAGAGCGGATTTTCGCTTTTGGCCCCCAAAACTGTGGGTGGAGCCTAAAAGAACCAAAGATCACAAATTCATTTTTTTCTCTTCCAGACTCGCTACGAAGGCTCCGTCGAGGAAACCGCGCCCATCGGCGCCGCCGTTATGAGCTTTTCCGCGTTCGACGCTGACGAAGAGGCCAAAGACAACGTCTTCACGTATCAGTTGGCCGAAGAATCCGAATATTTTTATGTGACCACTGACAAAGACTCGAAACAATCATCGGTGGGAGTACTTCGTGTGAAACAGGTTGGTTCCCTTGTAAATTTGCATTTTTTTAGTTATTATCGAAATTTCCCAAGTTTCACCGCGCTCCATTGCACTCATGGCGAAATTCAAAATTTTGAGCTTTTCCGCTTTGTAGGTCACGTCAAATATATGAATTTTGCTAATTTTGTGGTTTCGACGTGACCTACAAGAGAAACAAGTAAGCGAGAAAGCTCAAATTGTTGAATTTCCCCCAGTTTCGCGATGGAGCGCGGTGACACTTGGTAAATTTTGATAATATTTTTTTGGTGAAATAGGTTATTATAAAAATGACACCAAGTGACACTCGGTGCTTTCGGCGCTTCGTTCAGTGTCGATTTACGAGGCTCCGCCCACAAATCGGCCAAGTTTGCCGCAATTTTGTGGGCGGAGCTTCCGTAAATCGACACTTGTGTTCGTTTTTATAATAGCAAAGTGACACTAGTTGAGATTTTTCGGGTGTTTTTTTTAAGAATCGCGGTAAGTTTTTTTTCTGCCAAAATCATTTTTTTTTCTAATCTCTATAATTATACTCTTCCATCTCACTAATCGGTCTAGTTTTTCCTTCCTTTCTTCTATTCAAGACCTTCTTTTCTAAAAGTGGAGAAGACAGCTGTCCTCTTCATTCCTTCTAATTGTTCCTCCTCCTCTTCTTCCACGTCATCATCAATTTTCAAAGCTACAGTAATAAATCATCCAATGAGCCCTTCGTCACCAGTCATCTGGAGAATGGAAGTGTTATTAACATATTTGGGACTATAGTTTGTAGTCTCTAAGCCCTTACCCAAAAATAAACAATTTCTTCTCTAATTTTTCGTATAATTTTCCGTCTAGAGCCTCAAATAATGAATAAAAAAGTAGCCCCCATATCCACTTGAGATGAGGCGGATTATATGGAGAAAAGTAGATCATTAAAAAAAAACTTTAATTATCCTCTAAGCCTAGTGGTTTTTAGTTTCGGAATACGTAGGCTTTCAATTTTGCCAGAAAATTCTAGCATTTTTGAGCGACGAAAGTTTTGTAGAGGCTTAGCGAATTTTTGTAGTTTGTAGTCGCTTAGCAGTAGAAAATTTTGATCAAAAAATGAAGAAAATCGGCTGAAAATGAGCCGAGTTATGAGCGTTTTCAGTTTTTGTAGAGGCTTAGGGAATTTCGTAGTTTGTAGTCGCTAAGCCTCTACAAAATGCGGCGGCGCCGGTCAAGTTTGTAGAGCCTTACACTTTTTGTAGTTTGTAGAGCGACTACAAACTACAAAAAATTCCTAAGCCTCTACAACATTGAAAATCGCTCAATTTTCACCGATTTTCCTAATTTTTACTCAAAATTTTTCAATTTTTTAAACTTTGTAACGTACGATTAGTTGGTTATTCAAATTCGCCAAAAAATTCTAAACTTTTGAGAAAAAATGAGCAAAATTAGAGAAAAAACGACAAAATAAATTTTTGTAGAGGCTTAGGCAATTTTGTAGTTTGTAGTCTCCAAGCCTCTACAAAATCAAAAATAGCTCATTTCTTACCAATTTTCTTCATTTTTAGCTCAATTTTTTTTCTTTTTTCTGCTTTTTGCAGTTTACATTACGTCGGCTTTCGAATTCGTCAAAAAATTTTAGAATTTTTGAGCAAAAATGAGCGAAAACTGACAAAAAAAAAACAAATTCGGCCGTAACTTGGTCAATTTTCTCGATTTTTGGCTCAATTTATCAGTATCTTCATTTGTAACAGCTTTATACACAAAAAGTTGATAAAATTTGAGCCAAAAATGAAGAAAATCGGTAGAAAATGAGCCGTAATACAAGCCTTTGAAGTTTTGTAGAGGCTTAGGAAATTTTGTAGTTTGTAGTCGCTAAGCCTCAACAAAATGTGGCGGCGCTGGTCAAGTTTGTAGAGGCTTAGCGACTACAAACTACAAAAATTCCTAAGCCTCTACAAAACTTCAAATGCTTATAACTTGGCTCATTTCCAACCATTTTTCTTCATTTTTGGTTCAAAATTCTTCAATTTTTGGTAGTTTTCAGTGTACACTAGAAAGGCTAATGAATTTGCCCGAAAATTCCAAAAATTTAGAGAAAAATGAGCGAAATCTGTGAAAAACTGATATTTTTTGAAGTAGCCATCATTTTCAACCGACTTTCTTCATTTCTGGCTCGAATTTCTTCAATTTTTTCGCTATTCGTTGTCTGCGTTGATTCTGCGAGAAAATCTGTAAATATTTAGTATTAGTTTTTGCAGCCACTGTTGACCGCCTGTTCGTTACAACCTGACCCTAAACTTTTCTGATGCTTTAATGATTCACTTTTTCTCTCTCCAGCTGCTCTCTTGTCTTCAATTTCATCACACAACTCGAGGCGGGTTATAAATCAAGGCATCATCAGGGAAATTTGTAGATGAAAAAAGTGGTGAGAGTAGAAAGTGAACAACTGTCGTGGTTGAGGAGTCATCGGGGGACAACAGGCATTATTGTTGGTCCAACAGACAAACATTTACAACATTTTAGTCTACTTTTTTTGCGGGAAATTAGTTAAAAATCTGATGAAAATTCGCTGAAATGTGCATTCCGACGTGGCGGTGTTTGCGTACCGCTGGAACATCGAATAGCGGGAAACGCGATTTTTCCAATTTTCACAGCATTTTTTTGCGATTTTCTCTTTTTTTCGCGATTTTCACACCAATTTTCTGCTAATTTTCGGGTTCCCATCGCCACTAATGAATCATGAATCACCGCGCCGCATGCCTCTCCCCCTCTCCGAAAAGTTTTAGTTGTTTTGCGTCGTCAATGACGAGGACGACTTCTGATTTCATCTCGAAAATAGAGGCGATTGGAATCTTTTATTCTCGTATACCGATTTCGCCGCTGTCGCCGTTCCATCCATTCCACAACAAAGAAGTCCGTTGACTCGGAAAATACTCCTTTTATCGTCATTTTATCGTCTGGAAAGTTAGTTTCTTTTCCGTTTCGAGAAAACCAGTGTATTCCGTTCGTTTTTCTATTAAAACCGGACATTTCACCTCATTTTTGGGTAGTTTGTCGTTTTCTGAGCCTCTTTAGATCGTTTTCTAGCGAAAATTTGAAGAAATTCAGTTCAAAAACGACGCGAAACCGTTCGAATAATCAATTTTGTGAAGGCTTAGAGCGTTTTGTAGTTTGTAGTCGCTAAGCCTCTACAAAATCCACGCGTTTTGTAGAGGCTTAGCGACTACAAACTACAAAACGCTCTAAGCCTCCACAAAAATGAAAACCGATGTATTTTGGCTCATTTTCAGCCGATTTTCTTCATTTTTCGCTTAAAATGTTTGTGATTTGTTGTAGAATTGTTGTTAAATTTTAAAACAATTTTCCGATTTTCCCTGAAATTCCCTCACTTTCTGCACTTTTCTCGCTCTATTTTCATATAGCGTTTAGTATTTTTCTACTATTTTTCATCCGTAAATAATTTTTTTCCTCCCGAAAAACTGAAAAATTCGAATTTTCCACAAAAAATTAGTGAAAACTGACGAAATTCAGTTTTGTAGAGGCTTAGGAATTTTGTAGTTTGTGGTCACTAAGCCTCTACAAAACGTGCCGATTTTGTAGAGGCTTAGTGACTACAAACTACAAAATATCCTAAGCCTCTACAAAAATGAAAACCAATGTATTTTGGCTCATTTTCAGCCGATTTTCTTCATTTTTAGCTCAAAATGTTCGTATTTGAATTTAATTTCTGGTGTTCGCCTGTAGAAATTTTATAGTTTGTAGCGTTCATCGCTATTTGATCTCAATTTTAGAAACATTTTCTATTCGTTTTCAGTCTATGAGCCTTATTTTTTCTCCTAAAAAATAGTAAAAAGCAAACTTCTCGACATCTCTCTAACAAATCCCAAAATCCCAGAGATTTCCGGGCCGGAAACTTTGATGATTAATGGTTTTACACGCTCTCCTCTTCTCCCCCTTTTCACCCTTTCCGCTAGTACTTTTTATGCCCCGCCGCCGGAAAAGAGCAGGAGATGCGCCGCGCAACAATGTATATATTGAAGATTCTTACGTCTTCTTCTGAAGTCCACTGGTGTATTTGATGCGATTTTGACGAGCTCCCCAGAGAGCCTCCCGTGAAGGTTCTTTCCGCCTATTCATCCCCGCGCGACAAGTGCGCAGGGCCTGTCACCCATAAAACTTTTCTCATCCGGATACATATTACTCTCTTTTTGAGCCAAAAACGGTTGTACTTTGTAGTCCCCCAGTCGTTTCAATTCCAGCGGCTTTCTCACCAGAAGCGCCAATGGCTTCAGAAGCGTTTCAAAGCTTCACAGCTGGATATAACTGGACGCATCACCCACCGACCGTTCTTATTTCTCGATAAGCTAGTTCTGTATGGGGAGAAGAGATTAGATGAGAACGATTATGACCTTCTTCTTGGCAGCCTGGTGTGTATAATGAATTTCGATGAGGCGCGCTTCCGAAACGATAACTTTATGCGAGAATCTCGGTGATAATCGCTTTATGATCACTGAGGCTTTTCTATTTCCTAGTGAAACAGAAACTTAAAAGGGCCAAATCTTCTTTCCTCTGACGACAAGATGATCCGCTTCCTGAGCCTTCCCCTCCGTACATGTCGTTTTCTTCGCTTTTTGTAGTAGTTTGCAAACTGGGCGGGAAATTCGATACTCTAAATACGGTGGAAGCAAAGAAGAAACAATCACTTTTTATGGAGCATGCTCCGGTTTGTCGGAATTCTTTGGGATTCTCAAGGATCCACGTGTCTCAACGTTGATGGTCAGCCATCAGAAGGATCGGGTTCCCAGCTTAGAGCCCTGGAATCTTCATTTGTTTCTCTCGAGAACTCATTAGTTGTGCTACTCACAGTGGTGCTTATCTCCATCACCCTATTATGATCTTTCTCTTGGTTTCTTTTCGGCTAAAAACTCCAAGACGAAGAAAAGGTCATTCCGCGAACTGATTGATTTACGAGGTGCCGATGGAGGCTTCCGTTGATGTTTCTCGAAAGAAGAAGAAAAAGTGTGGAGGTCTCTCGTTAATGACCCCTCTCATCACACACACACTTTTTATTGTCTTCTTCGCACCACACATACCATTGGAATCATTTGAATTGGCCCCTGTTGCCAACCAACTGTCCTTTTGGTGGAGAAGGCTTTTTTGTTCTTCTTTTTTGTTCTATTCGAGACAGTCTGTATGTAATTAAAAGGCGGCCTCATGGAATGAAAGAAGGAGAAAAGAACATAAGCCCATCTTTGGAACCCAACTGGTTTTTGGGAAAGCCTTGTGTTGACTTTTTCAAGTGTACTAGTAGTGTGGTGGTGACCCATTACCTGAGAATCTCGGATTTCATTCGTTGTTGTTCCCCCAACACTTTTGAATTCTGAACTTGTTTCTGAAGATCAGAATTAGCCGCCGTTAGGTGAGACTAATTACTGAATTGTTTGCAACACTAAATGCATCAATTTGTGTGTACCTGTTGACCTAGTTCAGGTGTTTCAGAGGAATTTGGTATCTTGATTGGAAATGAAAGAAGACAGTTGTTAGTTTTTTAGAGATCTAATCTAAAAGTTTAGATAGATATCGCCTTCTTCTCTTTGAGAGATTCACACATTTCGGTAATTGGGTGCTGAGACATATAGAAGATGGCAGAAAAAGATAGCCAGCTGTCTCAGAAATCCAGCCCCAATTACCAGTAACTGTGTGTGTGTGCGTGTGTTTTGAAGGATGCCTGAAAACTATGCTTACGGTGTAAGCAACAACACAAAAAGTGCAATAATTCCTGGCAATTAGGTGTGTGGCGTGCCGTCCGCTCATCATTCATTGCCTTCCGTCTTCCTCTTACAAGTAGCCACTCCTCTCTCTGGAGAATCGAAAAAAAAAAGGCCCATTCTCCCGGGGTACACCAAAATAGGGTACATCGTGCTCATGGGGTACAAAGTCTCAGGGGGTACATAGTCTCATGGGGTACATTTTAGGGATAATCTCATGGGGTACATTTTTCGCTTTCTCATGGGGTACATCTCTGAAATACTCAAGGGGTACATCGCATTGTCTCAGAGGGTACATCGCATTGAATCTCATGTGGTAAACATCAAGTCGGATTCTACAGTTTTAGCGCTGATAGCTGCCTGATTTTTCCAATATTCGTTACACATTATGAGTTGTTTTTTTGTTTTCCATGTAGTTATTCAAGAATGTTATTTCGCTTTTAATGTGGTTTGGAACAGAGATAACTGTCCAACATTATTTCTTCTCATTCATAATTGAGAAACATTCGGCTGATTGAAGAAAAATTGCCTATTGCAAGATATTCGGAGATTTCTGATGACCAAGGAGTTAGACGAAGCAACCAGGTGCCAGCTCAGTCAATCAAAGCTACCACAACGAAACGTTTTACACCTTCAGTGCTCTTGAGAAATGATGAGAAATCGTAAACATAGTGATAAGGAAAACATCTTCTTTATTTTTACCCTAAACGGGCATTGAATCATATAACACGAATTAATTTCACAAAAATTTTTTTCAGAAATCCAGCGAATCGTCTTCACGTTGATTTGTGGGTCGATGAGTGGATTCAGTAGATGGAGGAAGACCTTCATCCAGAACATCCAACAGCAAACAGCGGTCATGACGATTATCGATTGGATGATTCCTCTGTTTGGTCCCTTCAGCACAACCCATGGTCCTCCGAAACCAATGGCAGCCTAGGTGGCGGAGACAGAGACGAGTAGAATGAGAATTCCGATCTGAAACTCACACTTGAGTAATTAATTTGTTTGATTTCAAGAGGGAGTACACAATTTCCAAAAATTTTGAGATTTTATTACCACTCGATGCAAAATTAGGGCGCGGGAAGAAAATTCTTAAGAACCATGGTCCAAAAATGCCTTTTTTTCGATAAACGGGTCAAAAACAGGCAAAAAAATTAACTGAGATGGTGCAAATAAGCTATTTCTGGGGACGCATGAATCCTTAAAGGTGCACGTGAATAAATTACACTCTCAGTTGACTTTTTTGCGCTGTTTTTGACCCATATTTTAAAAAATGAGGCATTTTTGTACAATGGTCCAAGATGATTTTTTCTCCTAATTCTGCATTGAATGTTACCGAAAAAATCCCAATTTGTGTTATACCCCTTTAAACAAGTGTTTGAAAATGCATAAAAACTTACTTTTTTTTTTGAAAAAATCGAAGAATTTGTTGTTGGAAGAGCATCGGGTTGTTCGGATGAAGGGTTCTGAAAAAAAAAATACTGATTTCGTGTCGGGAGGATGAAAACAATGCAAAATTACGACGGAAAGAATAAAATCTAAGATTTTAAAACTAGAACAGCGAGGAAAAAAAATTGAGCTAAAAAAGCAGCAGATACGTTCATATTTCGTCATTAAAATTTTACAACAAGAAAATCAGTTCAATTTTTTTTAATTGATAAAATCGTTAAAAAATTGATAAAATCGTAAAAAAAATCGATAAAATCGTTAAAAAATTGATAAAATCGTAAAAAAATTGATTGATAGCGTTCGCGGCCTAAAATTCACATGCATTAACGTATGATACTCAAGCAACAATTCGCTGCGTAGGCAACATCGCTTCGAGACCATGCAATATGTGTCGATTTACGAAGCTAAAAAATTCTACTCTTTTACACGAGTTTCGAATTTATTAAAATTTGATTAGAATAAATAAAACAAAATGGATACACAAATGTGGACCAAAAGTGGTATTTTTTCCTCATTAACCAAAAATGTTCTCAGTGAATTTCTAGTAAAGTAGGTAACTTTTTTTTTTGAATCCTGAAAACTTCATTGCGTAGATGTGGTGACTCTGTCTATTTGTTGGACCAATTCGTAATGCCCGAATTTGATGGACCCGGATCGAAAATTGCACAGTTTTATGGTAATTCTGAGTTGATGAATAAAGCGATTCAGATGGATGGACTATCGTGGTTCCGGAAGAGAAAAGGTATGTAATGATAATTTCTTGACGAATTTATTGTGTAATGTAGGCCAGCCTATTTTGAAACCACGGAAGTCGACGATGAAACTGGAAGAACGTTTGTATCTGGTTGCCAACTGTACCCACGCAAATACGGATGTCATGAAGAAATATGTGGGAGTGTGGATTTATTAAAATGTTGAACGTGGACTGTTTCAGGTCATTTCTTCTGACGACAGAATCTATGTCATCTATGTCTCAAATGCAGTTATTCAGGATGAAGACATTTTGAAGTCACAAAAAAGACCGAAAATCAACGGTAGGCAGGCAACTGACAATTTAAACTTATGTTTTTTCAGATGACACAGCAAACCTGGTTCGCCAAGCGCTGGTTGGAAGAAATGTGAAAAACGCTGAGATTGTACTGAGACAACAAAACGTTGAAGTATCTCTAAAACAAATCACGAATCAGGCCCGGAATGTATCGAGTAGTATGAAAACCAAAAGAGGGATTCGCCCTGCAACTATTCCTTCCGATTTGGCTGAGTTCGCGAGAAAAACACCAAATTCTGAATTTTTTTCAAACAGCTCTGAATACCGTCTGATCGTCGGAGACGAAGATCTGATATCTGTCTACATCAACAACTTGCCCACTGCGAAAAAGTTGAATCGCTATCGAAATCAGTTTGAAAACTTAGAAACATGGAGTTCAGGTGATCTCAATGATTACTTAGGTTGGTTTGAAATGACAGAAAGGCATACTAACAGATGATCAATTCAGACAATAACGCTTCATATTTCAACAGTGGTATTGATGAAAGAATGGTCGGCCAACTACAAGTCGACTGCACATTCGACTTATCCAGTTGCTACGTCACCCTCTTGACTGCTGATATGCCACATTTTCTGTATGAAAAGTGTAATTGTAAAATATTTTACGAAAAGTTTTACAGAACGAAGTCGAGCGGAAAGATCAGATACATGGTTCTTGCATTCATGCTTCATTCTTCAAAGAGTGGCTGCCATCACCAAGCATTCGGGCAATTTTTACAGTCAAACTTTGAGAGATTAGATAAAACAGGTAGAAAAAAAGTACCTTCTATTTGCACTGACGGGGAAACCTCATTCAAATACTACCGCATGGTGAGTTGATACTGTAGTTCTTGTAAAAATCAACCTGTTTTCAGGGAACGCATATGGATATGGCAATTGAGTTAAGATGTGAGATCCATCGCAGATCGAACTTAGTTCAAAGATTCGGAAAGGATACGTGCAGAGATTCAGTTTTAAAGAAGATTTTTGGTAAAATGGTAGAATCAGTCTGAACGAGGCTTATAATTTTATGGATGTATAAATTTTAGGACGGGGACAGATACTTGAAAAGAGGTATTTTCAATTCTTTCTCACTTGACCAATATGAAAGAAAACTGGAAAAGTCAGATATGGAATCGAATCTAAAAGACTGGTACAAGCTTAGATGTGAATAAAGTGGGGGAAATCGGATATTTCAGGCTCACTCAAAACAAAGTCGAATTGTTTGAAACGCACAGCATGAAGTCGAAATTATTGGCAGGAATTGTTGTACAATTTTCGACGACAAATAAAGTGGAGTGTATTAACTCTAAGCTGAAAACTTTCATTTTGCGTCCAGAAAGCGGTCGAGTTTGCGCTGAAAAAATAATGCAAATGATCGAAGGTTTGTACGAACACCGTTCAAGATTCTCTATACGTGATTTCAGAAGAGAAGAGAGCTGTTTTGAGAAGCGTCACACATGGAGATAACCGACTGATTGTGTATGATCGATACAAATCCACAGAAGATATGTCTGTGAGTGAGAAGGCTAAGCATCTTGCAAAACTAGGACTGAGAAACTTGTATTCTGTTATTTACGAGATTCCACCAGAATTGAAAATTCGTAAGTCCGTTTCGTGTGTGGTCTAAATGAAAGTTTCCAATTTAGACTTTTTCGATGTCTGTCTCAATGATGTGCAAGCTCTTAACGTGGTGGAGCTCGGCGATCAAAAATTCCTTGTACCAAAAAGTGTTCAATCTTCTGAGTGAGCATAGTTCAACCGATGTGGAATCATGATCAAACTTTTTCAGATTCGTTCAAGTAAACTTCGACGATGAAACACAGCTAATGAAGTGCTCGCGTTATCAATGTCATCTGAAATTGCCTGCGGTTTGTATTCATCTGTAAGTGGATTGCAAAGAAAAGGAACACTATGCTGTTGTTCAGATCGGCAGCAATTTCGAGAGTTGAGCGGACGACTCGCCAAACATTTTTCAACTCATTCAAGGATTATTGCGAGTCCGTTTCAAAAAGAAAAAGTGAAAGATCGATGGAGAAAGTTGGACAAGCAAAGCGTTTCAAACGGAAGTTTAAGCAGTTTTCCAAAAAAAATTACTCACGAACAATTCAAGGGTGAGATTTCGAGACAACTCCTGCATTAATACTTATAACTTCCAGAATTGTATCTGATGCTGAACTAAGTGATGAGCCAGTTCAAAACGACACTGAAATTATGCCAGTTTCTGATGATGAAATGAGTGCAATAATTATGACGTCTGGTGATGTGTCAGCTGCTGAGAAGAGTGAAAGTGGCGATGAAGATGACAGCAGCGTCACAAGTTTCAAACAATCATCGGCTTCAAGTGCACCTTTGACACTGAAACAAAAATTCCACAAGGGATACATGTATAAGTTTCAATCAGATGATGAAGAGGAAGTTCCAGCCGACGATAAGACATCCGCTGAATCCACTGCCATTGCATCAGTGTCGTTTGAAACGGAATCTACCACAGGCGTTGAAGAATGTAACTCTGAAACAAGATCGCCTCGCCCAAAACGACACAGAGGACCACCGATGCGCTATACCGGATCCTAGTATGCTAGTAAAAATTATTGCATTTTGTACTGCTTTCTCCTGTTAGTTGTTTTTTTTTTTGCTTGTTATATCTTTCCATTAATTCAAAAATGTCATGTTTCGCTAATAACATTCCAATTTTCCCTTTTTTAACGAATAAATTATACGTTTTCCATAGAATTCGTGTAAAAGCGTCGAATTTTTTAGCTTCGTAAATCGACACATATTGCATGGTCTCGAAGCGATGTTGCCTACGCAGCGAATTGTTGCTTGAGTATCATACGTTAATGCATGTGAATTTTAGGCCGCGAACGCTATCAATCAATTTTTTAACGATTTTATCAATTTTTTAACGATTTTATCGATTTTTTTACGATTTTATCAATTTTTTTACGATTTTATCAATTTTTTTACGATTTCATCAATTAAAAAAAAATTGAACTGATTTTCTTGTTGTAAATTTTTAATGACGAAATATGAACGTATCTGCTGCTTTTATAGCTCAAATTTTTTTCCTCGCAGTTCCAGTTTTAAAATCTTAGATTTTATTCTTTCCGTCGTAATTTTGCATTGTTTTCATCCTTCCGACACGAAATCAGTATTTTTTTTCAGAACACTTCCTCCGAACAGCCCGATGATCTTCCAACAACAAATTCTTCGATTTTTTCAAAAAAAAAGTAAGTTTTTATGCATTTTCAAACACTTGTTTAAAGGGGTATAACACAAATTGGGATTTTTTCGGTAACATTCAATGCAGAATTAGGAGAAAAAATTATCTTAGACCATTGTACAAAAATGCCTCATTTTTTAAAATATGGGTCAAAAACAGCGCAAAAAAGTCAACTGAGAGTGTAATTTATTCACGTGCACCTTTAAGGATTCATGCGTCCCCAGAAATAGCTTATTTGCACCATCTCAGTTAATTTTTTTGCCTGTTTTTGACCCGTTTATCGAAAAAAAGGCATTTTTGGACCATGGTTCTTAAGAATTTTCTTCCCGCGCCCTAATTTTGCATCGAGTGGTAATAAAATCTCAAAATTTTTGGAAATTGTGTACTCCCTCTTGAAATCAAACAAATTAATTACTCAAGTGTGAGTTTCAGATCGGAATTCTCATTCTACTCGTCTCTGTCTCCGCCACCTAGGCTGCCATTGGTTTCGGAGGACCATGGGTTGTGCTGAAGGGACCAAACAGAGGAATCATCCAATCGATAATCGTCATGACCGCTGTTTGCTGTTGGATGTTCTGGATGAAGGTCTTCCTCCATCTACTGAATCCACTCATCGACCCACAAATCAACGTGAAGACGATTCGCTGGATTTCTGAAAAAAATTTTTGTGAAATTAATTCGTGTTATATGATTCAATGCCCGTTTAGGGTAAAAATAAAGAAGATGTTTTCCTTATCACTATGTTTACGATTTCTCATCATTTCTCAAGAGCACTGAAGGTGTAAAACGTTTCGTTGTGGTAGCTTTGATTGACTGAGCTGGCACCTGGTTGCTTCGTCTAACTCCTTGGTCATCAGAAATCTCCGAATATCTTGCAATAGGCAATTTTTCTTCAATCAGCCGAATGTTTCTCAATTATGAATGAGAAGAAATAATGTTGGACAGTTATCTCTGTTCCAAACCACATTAAAAGCGAAATAACATTCTTGAATAACTACATGGAAAACAAAAAAACAACTCATAATGTGTAACGAATATTGGAAAAATCAGGCAGCTATCAGCGCTAAAACTGTAGAATCCGACTTGATGTTTACCACATGAGATTCAATGCGATGTACCCTCTGAGACAATGCGATGTACCCCTTGAGTATTTCAGAGATGTACCCCATGAGAAAGCGAAAAATGTACCCCATGAGATTATCCCTAAAATGTACCCCATGAGACTATGTACCCCCTGAGACTTTGTACCCCATGAGCACGATGTACCCCCGATGTACCCCATTCTGATGTACCCCGGGAGTATGGGCCAAAAAAAAACTAGGCGCTAGGCGCCCTGCGCGCATACACACTCACTCGGTGGCCTACTGGTCATCTCATTCGCGGCTTCTTCTTCTTCTTCTTCCTGATGTTTGGGTGAGAGGCTACTATTGCATCGGCTGCTGTTGGCTGTCATGTCAACATTGAGTCAGTCAAACGGTCAGCAGCAGGCCTCTGGCTCCCGTTTTGTGTTTGTATTTGGAAGGGAGGAGGAGGTTCACACTCTCGATGGTTTCGTTTTTTTTTCTTGCTTTGGAAAGTTCTCCTCTCTCCATCTATTGCTTTTCGAATGAAGAGCTCTAGTTGAACCTATTCAAGGACTTTTGAGAAGAGTACCCTCGAGGACAATGACCAGATTTTTTTCTTTGAATGGTCAAGCTATAGCAGAAACGAGGTGTTCTCTAGTACTTCTCCCCTTTTGTGTTCGATTTTTCGACGGTGCCTTTGCGTTGGTTGTGCGAGCACACGTCATCGTATAGTACAGTTTCTATGTGAACGCCTTCGAGGGCTTTCCGAAACGCTCTATGTCTTGGGAATGGATTTCGGGTTTTCTGAAGCTTTGTCGATCTTCGCCTTCCTAAAACCTGTAGAATCCTTCAGAAGCGTCTGAAGGCTCTGTCAGGTTTGGAAGTGTCCTGAAGTCTTTGAAACTAGCTGAGTTCTCCTGAAGGCTTCAGAAGTTTCCACAGTACAAGTGGGTTCTCTTGCAGTATTCTGAAATTTTCTGGGTTCTCCAGAAGTTTCCAGAACTGTCCTGGGTCCTTTTGAAGCCCAGTGGCTTGTTTCGAAGCATTTGTTGCCCCTTTGGAATATCCCAAAGTCTAGGAACTGCCAAAGGTCTTGAATAGTCGAAAATGTCCTTCTCGAAATTTCCAATCGATCTGTATAATTTTCATTGGAATCAGACGTCTATAAGTCAAGTTTTTGACTATGCTTGTAAACGGTACACTATCTACATATCTTATCTATCGGCATGATCTAAAAAGAGAGAGAGCAAAAACAAAGTATCTGTTTCTCACCTAACACAACAATATTTGTGTGCCTGTTCCTATTCATAAAAATAGCGAGCATTCATCGATATAGTAACTGATAAGGGCTCTGACTCATCGATGCTCTTCTTTTCACTCTCTTTCCGGCGCACCGCCTCATAACGAAAAGAGGTATCACTTGGATGGTGATGATATCGAAATGTTTGTTCAAGTGCCCACACGCTTTTTCGACTTTTCTTCCTCTCTTTCTCCGTTCAGTTTCATGCATAGACGCTTGGCCGATGAATTCTTTGAAACGTTTTTCATTTTCATTTGTTTTTTCCTCCAGAACATACAAATGATTCTGCCAATCCGTTCGAAATCCCCGCTCGTCCTGAAGGCTATTATAGAATGCATTAAACGTAGTATACATACACACCAGGTGTTCTTTTTTTATTTTTTTTTTCCTCGACTTTTGCCTATTGTTTAATAGGCCCTAGCTGGATCAAAGCTGCTTCATTGAGAATCTACCTTTCGAATTTTCCCTTCCTACTTTTCACACTTGACTGTTATCGAAGACAGGTGTGTTTGCATTTGTGATGGAACACCTCTGCACACATACCCATCCTCTGAACATACGTGTACAACGTCTTCTTCTTCTTCACATTCACCTTCTAACGACAGCAGCAGCAGCACTTGTGTGAGTCATCCTCACTCCTTTCTTTTTGTCGACTCAAAAAGGACTGTCCTGTTTCTACGGAGGGGAAGATGAGTCAGCTCTTTGGAGTGAAAAATTTCATAATTTTTGAGCTAGAACCGTTTCCTTTGGCTCATAGGGAAAAGAGGCTCATAAAAATTCCCATATATAAAATTCCAATTCAGTATTACTACTATTCCTATGGGCTCTTTTTTCTTTTCAAATAACCCAAGTTTGGAGTTTCCCAAGGCCATAAAACCTTTTCGAATAGAGGAAATGAATAGGCGGAAAAAACCCTCATTTCGCACCCAATTTGGTCTCTTTTTTCTCGTTACGCTTTATAATTTTGGGATTCAGAATCCCCCCACCAACTTGGCGCCTTGTGTGGTGAATACAAAGTAGGGGAAACGGCTACTACTAGCTAAAAGTATGTAGAGGGGTCCCCCGCTCTTCATTTTATTGGGTAGCCGTCGGGACCCCCTCCCGCGTCTTTTAGTACTCACTCTATTGGAAAAATGGAGAGGGTTTTTTCACCTATTGGAAAGGGTGTGCAAAGTGCCCTTCGGCTTTTTAGCTAGTCGTGGTATTTTTTTTTGTCTCGGCGGCACTATTGCTGGTCAGTGCACCGGATAAAGGGTGATGAGCTGGTTACTACTACGAATAGTTATCATCAAGTGGACACACGCGGCCGGCGGCGGCGGATGCTGCTCGGCTCGAGTGGATTGAGCACAGAAGGAAGAGCCGCGCGGAGAGCACGGGCGAACCTTCAATAGAGGGAGAGAGATACACATTGAATGAGGCGTTTTTTAGTTGTTGTCTTGGTCATTCTTCTTTGAGGGTTCCGACCAAAAAAAAAAGGTTAGCTTTAATAACGTTTTGAAGCTAAATCTATTTTTTTGGGCGGGATTCTCAAATAAGCATACATGTCCAACCCGGTTCGGCCGGGCCGACGCGGGCCGGCAGTTTTCTCCATTTTAAATTATGATTTTCCAATCAAATTTTATATATCAAAATGTAGAACTCAACGAGATCTATAAACTGGTACTAGAATCACCAAGATTTCCTGTCTCAGTTTTTGTCCAGAGCTTGTGAAACACCCGGGCCGAGTATATGCAAGCCGAAAAAAACGCCGGCCCGTGTGTTCTACAAGTTCTAGACAACAACTGGTATAGGCAATCGGAGTGATTTCAGCACCATTCTATAGATCTCATCGAGTTCTAAATTTTGGTATAAAATTTGATTTAAAAATCATTATTTAAAATGGAGAAAACTGCCGGCAAAACGTTCTCTAACTCTTTTTTTCACTAAAAATCGAGCTTTTTAAACCAAAAACCTTGTTCAATTTCCAGTTTAATCCCCCTCTATTCTCTCCGGGGTCCCTTCCATGTTTTTTTTCTACGCTTCTGACAACGACGTCTCCTAACAAGATTCGCTCTCTTCTTCCTTCCCCATCCGAAGCAAGACATCTCCTCTTCTCCGTGTTTTTTTCTGCCCGCCTCTTCTATACTTTTACCCGTCAGAAACACAGCCTAGCCTAAGCGTAGGGCGCTACAGCTGTCTTTTGTCGTCCTTTGCATGATGATGATGATGATGTTGGGGAGATGATGACAAGCAAGCGTTTAGGATTCAGAAGACGTTTAACGTCTTCTGGTCCAAAAGTTTTGGAGAGAAAGTGAATGGGTGGTCCGCGCGGGAATTTCCCCGCTAATTTTCACCCATTTTCACCAATTTTCACACGCTCGAAACTTTACGAAACTTGTCTACTCCACTTTTGGCACCATTTCTAATTCCGAGAAAGTTTTACTTTTCAGTCCAAAGGAGAACTAATATTGGGTTCTGGATCCATGGGATTCTTAGAAGACTTAAGAATCTGAAAAATCAGAAACCAAAAAATTGAAGATCACTTGTATTATGGCCCCCCTCGGTTGTCAGTCAAATTTAAAGGTGCATGCAATTCTTTTGAATAATATCTCGAAGCGAACTTAATTTTGACAGTGTTCCAAGATTACTGTCGAAGTTAAATTCGCGGCGAGATATTATTTGAAATATAGCATGAGCCTTTAAATTGAACTGATAACAGAGGAGGGTGGCATAATGAAAGTGCTCTTCAATTTTTTAGTTTTCTGGATTCGTCGATTCTTATTCTAAACTTCTTTTGATTTCGAATCTCCGAAATCCATCTATCTCTATTCCTCCGAAAAAAAAAACCACACCCAACTGGTTTGACATCTCTCTCTCTCCGTCCCGCGAGCCACCAATCCATCTCAAGAATGTCTTCTTCTGCGGCCTCCAAACCGATTAGCGGTGTCGTTACCCCCCTCTGTCTAGAGTATACCTGTGCATTTCTCTCTCTCTTATACAGTCCTATTCCTATCGGAGGTCCCCCCAGTGCGCGCAGCACACATACACTTACCCACCCTTTTCTTACCTTGACTGTTGAGGGGGCGTGGCTTCTTCTCTGCGCTCTCTTCACTACCGGACACTCTCTCTCTCTCTGCAATTCCACGTGTCTCTGGAGTCTCTCTTGATTCGACCTTTCTCTCATAGAGGTGTATACGCTGTCCGCGCGCGCGCGGGCGCATCCGCCCCGAATGTTTTGGGGGCCTCTCTCTCTCTCTGTCTCCATCTCTCTATGTATCCCTTTGCACACTAGTTCTCTTCTCTCGATCTTCTTCCCTATATTCCGAAGAAGAAGACATTGCTTTCACGTTTATACACACTCTCCAACTCCTCCCCCTCTTTTTCTCCTCATTCATTCATCCCAAAAATCTCTATCCTTTTTTATGGAAACTTTTTTTTCTTGGGCTCAGGCTCTTTTTTTTCTAAATAGTGCAAATTGTTTCAATTTTTGAGAAAAAAAATGACCTTGAGAAAAAAGGAAAAAAAGAAAGAGACTGACCTCTTTTTTTTTTCTCACCTGTCTAAACATTTTTTGTTTTTGTTTTTTGTCTCGGATTTGGAAAAAGTGCTTTTTAAACGTTCATTTTTCGAATTCCGATCATTGAAAATTGATAAAAAATTATTTTTGGGCTGAAAAAAGTGCATCTAGAAGTCGATTTCCAGCCGATTTTCAATTTTTCAGTGCTAAAATTTAATTTTTAAACAATTTCCGATTTTCCCTGAAATTTGCTCACTTTATGCAATTTTCTCACTCTATCTTTGAACTATTTTGAGTCTTTTTCCAATATTTTTCATTCGAAAATAAATTTTTCCTCCCAAAAAACCGAAAAATTCGAATTTTCCGCAAAAAAAAGTAGCGAAAACTGACGAAATTGAGTTTTGTAGAGGCTTAGAGAATTTTGTAGTTTGTAGTCGCTAAGCCTCTACAAAAAACGCAAATTTTGTAGAGGCTTAGCGACTACAAACTACAATTTTCCCTAAGCCTCTACAAAATAAAATTCGATTTTTTTCGAACGATTTTGCATCGTTTTTTGGTTAAAATTTCGTCACATTTTCGCTAAAAATTTTAAATTTTGTAGTTTGTAGTGCACTTTCCCACTCATTTTTTACCTACTTTTTTACCCGCGCAATCATTGTTTTTTTTTTGTTTCGAATAATCCGCGCCCTTTCACTCCCGATTTACACTTTCATCTATATCCGGTCTCGATCTCGTTGTTTTTATGCAAATTTTGACACCTTTTTTACTCAAAAAAAAATGTTTCTCTTTGTTTTCTTATTCTTCTTCTCAAAAATATCCTCTAATTTTTTTCAGTAGAAAGTGCGTCTAACGCCAAAAAGTCGGCCTAGCCGCACTCAGCAACAACACCAGCTTCAAGAAAACAACCCGAAAAATCTCAAAATACCTAGTGTCACCTATTCCCAATAGAAAATCTGAGCTAAATCAAGAAACCCCTATCCCAAAATTTCTAGCCACTGGACTACGAGGACGCCGCGCAACGCGACGGTTTCCCGCTCCGGATTCGCGTCTCCGATGGACGCCACGACGCAGAAGCGGCGGTGCACGTGGCACTCGTCGATCGCAACGACCACGCGCCACACATTCACGGAGCCACCGAGCATCGAATCCGGGAAGACGTGCCGCGAGGCACGATCATTGGACGATACACGGCCAGCGATCGAGATGCCGGCGACGCGGCAAGGTAGGGCTAGAAATAGTAGTAGAAGGGGTAGCATTTCGGGGCTCTGGGTGACACTGTTTATGGTTTTTGTGATGATGGCACAAGCCACCGAAGCGTTCACGGACCTCTCACTACCGTTCGGGCTGGAGCCGTCGGTGGCGAAGTCGCGATTCTCGTCGCTTGTCGGCGGTGTACGCGCTCGTGACATACACGTTTTTGTTATGAAGAATATCAGTGAGGATACGCCGGTCGGAACCGTACTTGAGACTTTCAAGGCTCATGATCCGAGTAATCCAATGTACAATTTCTCGTAAGTCTTTTTTATGGTTTTTTTTGGGGAAAAAATTGCTATAAAAACGCGAAAAATAGCATTTGTAGAGGCTAAGGAGATCTTGTAGCCGCTGAGCCTTTAAAAAAATACAAAAAAATTGAGCTAAAAATGAAAAAAATCGGTTGAAAATGAGCCGATTTATGAGTGACGGCCGTGTGAGTTTTTGTGCTCTAAATGTGCTCCTGAAAATTTCGAATAATTTGAGCCAGAAATCATGAGAATCGGTTGAAAACTAGCCGATTTATGAGTGTTTGAAGTTTTTGTAGAGGCTTAGAGCGTTTTGTCGTTTGTAGCCGATAAGCTTCTTCAAAAAACGAAATCGATCATAACTCGCCTCAATTTCGACCGATTTTTATGATTTCCGGCTCGCAATTTAGAAGATTTCTTTCTCATTTTTACTGCGAAGAAGATTTCAAGCATTTTGGGCAAAAAACGAAGAAAAACGGTTCACAATTGACCGAGATATGAGCGTTGGAAGTTTTGGGGAGGCTTAGCAGATTTTGTAGTTTGTAGTCGCTAAGCCTCTACAAAATGTGTAGAGGCTTAGAGACTACAAACTACAAAACTCTCTAAGCCTCTACAAAATCGTTCTTCGTCGAAATTTTCGAGTTTTCCGTCTTTTTTTTAAGGGGTTTTGAGCTTTTCGGTCCATTTTCGCCGTATTTTTCTTCTTTTTTTCGCTTGAAATCCACCATTTTTCGAACGATTCAAAATTCCGAAGCTTTCTCTTTTCCTGCAACTTTCTCCTCTCCCTCTCTTATGATTCATCAGTTCGCGATAGTGATCCAACATATTTCGGAGATGAAGAATCACATTGGAATTTCCCCCCAGAAATTATGAATAAAAACTTTCACCCATTTCCAAGTGAAATCGGGGGAAGTTACGTCGTCAAAACGACGATGACTATGATGATGATGTGAATAGTAATGATGATCTGCCTCCTTCTCCTGCTGTCATTTTGGATTTTTGTCAAAAACTTTGACTACTTTTGCATTTTATTCCACCGAGAATAATCGAAGGAAACGAACGATCTTCATCTCCATTTTCGCGCACACACAGTCATAGCGCGTATAAGGCGAAAACGAGGCGAGGGGTTGACGGGGGGGTAATGGTGGTGTGACCTCGTTCTTCTTCTCCTTCTGCCAGCCGGCGTACCTCTTTTACCTACATTTGGTGTATTTGGTGTTGGGGGTTTGTTTGGCCTTCTTCCGGGGGGAGGCAAGCAGGTAGAGGTATTTGTAGTGTTCGCGAAGAGAAAAGTGGTTTTGGAAAGGCAAAATGACGGATGGCCTTGGGTGAAATGGATTCAGCAGGAGGGCTTTTCTCCCCACTTTTTCTCCATCGCTACAACGGAATCCATTTCGCTTGAGAAGAGGTGATGTGTGTATGTGTAACGGTTAGCAGCACTCTGGAGACAGGTGCAAGCATTCGAAGGGATCTAGACACTATCCAGGTGGCAATGGAGAAGGAAAGCTCTCGAAGCCAGTCTCTAGGCTTCAGGGATAGTTTCCAAAAAGTTCACATAGTCAGTGACCCGAAGAGCGTCAAGCCACACACACACACACACGATTATCATCACGAGACCCTCGTCATATTTGCACAGTTTTTGTCACATTTGAGTGACCCCCCTTCCCAACTGGTGTAAGAGAGCTCTTTCGAGTATCCTAATCCATTTTCTCGAAGAAAAATGGATTCATTTTCTCAGATTTTCACAGCAGGAGACCTAGGGAAGTGTCCTTGGTGACAGAGAGGCTGACCTTCGGGCCCCCGAAGCCTTCGGGGGAACGCGTTCCTTCAGGAATTCGTTTGACGAGTTGATTAGTGGTCCATTCACTTTTCCCTTCCCTATTTTCTCCCACAGAGAAAGAGCTTAAGGCTCGCAGGATAAGGATAATTAGTGTTGGGTGGTGTCCATATGTGTCAATATTCTATTCTAGAAGACACGATAATTGTAGGGATCTGATGGCGATGTCATAACAACACGACGTGTGAACTGCCAAAAGTCAGGAAGTACTTGGCGGAGGGGGCCCTCCCTCAAGTGGATTATATCTAGTATGTGTAAAGTTGGTCGGCCGGAAATGTTTCTGTTCGGAATCTCTGTATTCGAATTGTTTACATGTGAAGGGTGCGAGCAGACACGATGACTTATTGTTTCTTCTCATTGAACGCCAAAAGTTTGAATTTCCAAACTTGAACATTGATGACTCAGAGGGAACCAAGGCTGGCAAAATCAGGATACTTCCGAGTACAGTAGCCCACGATCCGGACCGCGGCCTCGATTTTGTCAAGAACTGAAGTTCCATGTCGCAATACATGCGTTCTGCCCGACTCGGGCCTCCCCTCCATGTTGATAATTCTGTTTGTCGAACGACGTGAGCCATAGATTAGAGTGATAATAATAGCCCCCCGATGGTTGTTTGTATTTTGAATCATATAAAATTCAAAAAGCGAACCCATGTCTATTCTTGGAGAGGGATTAACGCAACTGTCTCCCAAAATTTGGCCATAAGGGGACCCCTCTCCGATAGTAATTAGGACAGACGTCGTCCTTATATAACGGAAACAAGTGTAATGGAGTGAATCCTACTACTACTAACCGAATTGGTTATATGTGTTGTGGAACATCTTCTAGTAATTCTTCGAAATGAAAGAAGTTTTGGTGGTAGTGGAAGAAGTTATTGCATGCCTAATGAGGCACGCAGAGCACCCCAGGAGAGAGAGAGAGTAATTACGCAAGTGTACATACTAGTGGTGGTGGTGGTCACTCTTCAACCTTTTGAATATATATGAGAGAGGTGTTGTGTACCTCCGGGGATGTAAAATGATATCGTTTCTGGTTGGGGGAAGGGAAAGAAGAGAAGATCCAATCATGGAAGCACCTCCAAAGGACAACCACTTGAAGAGGGGTCAACTGGGGGTCGAAAAATGGAATGAAGATAGAAAATGAGCTGAGAATTATGGAAAAAACACCCAAAAAACGAGCTAGATAGCTTGAAAATTGAGCGATATACAAGAGGGATCCCGATCAAAATGAGTTTATTGTTTATTCGATGCAAAAAATCATGCGGATTCTGAATATCACCATGATAACGCTCAAAAATTGATTTCTAACCCAGAAAAACGCTACAAAAGTAATACCTCGTGGCCTAACAAAAGTTCGACCACGAAGCATTACTTTTGTAGCGTTTTTCTGGGTCAGAAATCAATTTTTGAGCGTTTTCATTGTGATATTCGGAATCAGCATGATTTTTTACATCGAATAACCAAGAAACTCAGACTTGTCACGGGCCGGGCCCCGGGCCGGCCCGGAAAATCACAAGTCTGAAGAAACTCATTTTGGTCGGGACCCCCCCTTGCTCAATTTTCCAGCTAACTAGATGGTTTCTTGGCTCATTTTCGTGTGTCTCAGCACTTCTTCTATTCCCATTCCATTTTTCGACCTCGCCAGATGCCCCACCTCAAAAAAAAACTACAAAAAACGGAACCGAACACCCAGAGAGCCCCAAATACCCATTTTTTTAAAATGAGAATTAGAACATTTTCCAAAATAAAATTTTTCAGGTTCCGCATCAATCGTCAATCGGATCCAAAGCGTCAGTTCACAATTGACCAAGATGGAACACTTCGTGTGGCTCACTCGCTCGATCGGGAGGACATTGCCGTCTACAATCTCATTATAGAGGCCTATGATAATTGTGAGTTTTTTCTCTTCAAATTTGTATAATGATCGAAAAATTTCCAGCCAACAATATCGGACGTCAAATGGTCGCCGTCTATCTGCAGGATGTGAACGATAATGGCCCGGAGCCGTACACAGTACCCCGACCATGTATTTTCCGCGAAAATACGCCGGTCAACCAGTTGGGCACTTGCGAGATTCGCGCCACGGATAGGGATACAGCGTAAGCCTGAATTGAGCCTTTGAGTCCCCAAAAATTCAAAATTTTCAGTGAATTCGGACCACCGTTCACGATGGAACTATCGCCGAGCTTCAAGTACAGTCAATACCTAAATGTGGTGTTCAATCCGAATGGAGACGGCGGGAACGGCTCGATGACGATCACACCGCTTCAGGAGTTTGATCGTGAGGCTCCGGTGCCCGGCAAGATTCTCGAGATTCCGTTGGTGTTGGCCGATCGAGCCGGACGGCGAAACGAGGCGTCCGTTCATGTTATTATTGGAGATTTGGTAAGGATTTTCTAGGTTAACGATGCCGTCATTCTTCCTTTTGTGGGGGGGGGGGGGGGGGGTCAAACGGGCGGCGACGGCCCCGAAAGAGAGACCGTAATCCGATGTCACATTAAAGACGGTGGCCGCGCTAATTTGTTACTATTACGGAGGTGGTAACCATGTGCAAATATAGAGATTAAGGAACTCGAAAATTGAAGGTTCCTGTTGCTCCCGAACAGCCATCTGTGCCCTTGGGCCAAGCCAAGGGCCTTGGCCAAATTTCAAAAAGCGAGTCAAGAAGGCACTCTACTATGTAAATGTGATGAGATTTATGCAAATTTAGAACGGGGGCTCTTCTTCAACGACCTATTAGCCAATTAGAGGGCCTCTGGTGCAACTTCCGTTCCATCCGCCCTCTTTCCTGAGATGCTCATGCAAATTGCTCGAAAATTCCAAGGCAATATGAGAAGTAATGGGCGGCTCGAACACCTTTCATCTTGGGGTCGCCCGCCCCGTTCACACATTTCATTACAATCACAGACATACAGACACATCAAAGGGAAGGAATATGGTGATGCGCGCGCGTATGTATGCTTTGGAATATGACAGACGGCTGGAGGAGAACAAATAGGAGAAAGGGGGACACCTCATATGCAAAAAATGTTTGAAGAAGGGGTCATGGAAACTGAAAACGCCAAAAAAATACGTGAATTTTGAGCTAAAAATGGAGAAAAAACAGATGAGAAATGGCCGAGTTATGAAGGATTCAAGTTTTTGGGGAGACTAGCTGCTTAGCCTAAAATTCTTATAAAGTTCGAATTTCTAAAGACGATTCCGGATTCCAAAATATAAGAAGGGGACAGTGATGGGGAGGCTTAACAACTTTTGTAGTTTGTAGTCGATAAGCCTCTACAAAATGACAACGCGTGCAAGGCAGTCGGCGGGGTTTGTAGAGGCTTAGCGACTACAAACTACAAAATTGCGTAAGCCTCTACAAAACCCACCGCCCGCCTTTGCGCGCTTGCGAAATTTGTAGAGGCTTAGAGACTACAAACTACACTTTTCCCTAAGCCTCCCCAAAAACTTCAATCCTTCAAAATTGGCTTCATTTTCGACCATTTTCGATGATTTTTAGCTCAAAATTTTCGCTATTTCTCAGCGATTTTAGCTAGAATATTTCATAGTTAGAATATTTTTCCAAAAGCAAACCTCTTTTTTTTCAGAATGACAACGCGATGCACGATGGCCGTATGACGATCCATGTCAACTCGTACCTTGGTCGCCTGAAACAAACCGTCATCGGACGCGTCTACGTTGACGATGCCGACGACTGGGATCTCGGTGACAAGACATTCTCGTGGAAGGAACGACGCGATGGATTCGAATTGTCCGACAAGGGAGACATCACGATGGCCGCTGAAATGCCCGCCGGAACGTACACAATGTCTGCAAATGTACACGATAACGCCCGTGACGAGGACGCTGTTGGATACGTGACTGTCATCGTCAACGCGGTGCCACAAATCGCGTTCGACAATCAGGGAAGTGTGCAATTGTTGATCGCCGAGGAGACACCGCTTCAACTTCCCGACGATTTTATTCGCGCCGATTCGAATGGACAATCTTTGATGGACACATTCAAGCAAGAGATGGCTGCGTATATGGGAGGAGATGTCACAGTGGACGTGTTCTCGGTTCAGGTAAGAAAATTTGGGGACGTTTAGAGGCTACAGACAAGGTTTAGGTGGATTGGGCGAGTCGGCTGGGAAGAGTGGTAAATAAAATTGTCTATTGTGAATTGTTGGATTCTAGATCCACTCTTTTGCGCACGTTTTATCCACTTTTTCCAAGCACACTTACTTAGAACCCTTTCTAGCTTTGGATCACATCCTAAATCTCAAAATTTCCAGGTCGGAATCGCCACCCTTCAAACCCGCGACGTTCCCGTGCTCAACGTTCGATTCAACGCTCGCGGAAGCTCCTACAGAGACTCGGCCCAGCTCAACGGACTCATTGCCGCGCACCGTGCGGATCTTCAACGCAAACTCAACGTGGAAATCGTGGGCGTCGGCATCGACATGTGCAAGTTCACCCAGTGCGACGCCGGTTGCCAGACTCTCAACTCGGCCGACTACGATGGCATTGTCGTTGCCGCCAACTCGACGGTGATCGTCGGTGTGAACGCAACGTCCCGCGACGATTGTACGTGCCCGGTGTGGCGTGCGCCACCAGCGTGCCAGCACTCGTTGTGCCATAACGATGGAGTGTGCCACAACACGAATCCAGGATTCTTCTGCGAGTGTCGCAACGATGGACTCAAGGGATCGAGGTGCCAAGGAACGACACGTAGCTTCGGTGGAAACGGTTTCGCGTGGTACAAGCCAATGCCGGCGTGCACGAGCTTGAACATCTCGTTCAGTTTCATGACGACGCAATCCGACGCGCTTTTATTCTACAACGGACCTCTGGAGACGCAACGCAACGATACGCATATCGAGTACTCGGACTACATCTTCATTCAACTTCGTGGCGGACGAATCTCGCTTGAAGTATCAATGAACGGACAATCGCGAAGCTCGCTCGAAGTCGCCTCCACTGCTCTGAACGATGGCACGTGGCACGATATCTCGGTGAATCAGGAGGGAAAACGCGTTGAGCTCGTCGTTGATAACTGCCGATTCTTGGGCGCCGGCGCTGATGACTCATCGTGTCGCGCTGAGCTCTACACGCCGGATGATGATGAGCGTTTGAATATTGTGACACCGGTTCAGATTGGAGGTCTGGCACCACTCTCTGGACAAGACTACCCGCAGACGATTCCACGTGCCGGGCTCAACGGATGTGTTAGAAATCTCTATGTGAATGGAGACCAATACGATCTAGCTACACCGGCGTTCGAGCAGAATTCCGAGAAAGGATGCCGACTTTGGGGCGCCACATGTGACAGCAACTCGGTCGACTCGCTGAATCATTGTGTCCACGGAGACTGCTATGCTGATGTTCAAGGATCCGGAGCCATGGTCGCAAAGTGTGTCTGCGATCCGGGATGGGGTGGCGCGCGATGCGAACGCAAGATGGAATGGATTCAATTCGCACAGGGAGCCTACATCGAGTACACGCCGAAGATTGCGTTCCCTGAACAAGTCTCGGATATTGAGCTGTTGTTCATCGCCGGAAAAGTCAACGGTGCCCCGGCGGAGCTCTCGTTCGGTACGGATTCTCAGCAGAGCTATGTGTCGACGAATTTGGAGTCGGGACAGAACGGGCTCACCGCCGCTGGAAAGTTCGATATCGGAAGTGGTGCGAAGCGAGCGCGGCAAGAGTTGAGAGTCAGCGAGGTGTTGCTGAAGGAGAACGCGAGCTATTGGCTTCAGTTCACTCGAAATCCGACACGCGCCAGTCTCTCCATCGATAACGCCTACACGGTGTCGACGCAGTTGGATAAGGGAGAGCCGTTCTCGTTACAAGTCAATCAGATTACACTCGGAACGCAGGGACAGAATAAGGGATTCCAGGTGAGCCTAATAAAAATTTTGAAATGTCCTTTTCTAATTGAAGAGATCATTCGGAAATTTTGAAAAAAAAAACGGCAAAAATAGATCAAAAACCGAAAAAAAATTGGATGAAAATGAGCGTTTTCAATTTTGGGGAGGCTTAGGAAAGTTTGTAGTTCGTAGTGTCTAAGCCTCTACAAAACGCTTGTAGAGTTTGTAGAGGCTTAGCGACTACAGACTACAAACTTTTCTAAGCCTCTACAAAACTGCAAACGCTCATAACTTGGCTCATTTTCAACCGATTTTCTTCATTTTTGGCTCAAAATTTCTGCATTATTTCGTAATTCTTTCACCATGAAGAACTCGCCAAGTTTTTCGTAAATTAGCATCAAAAACTTCATGGAAAATTCAGTGAAGATTGGGTTTCATCCGAAACTTTGCTTAACATTTTATGAGTTATTCATGCTGAAAAAATAGCGACAAAAAAAAACAGAAATTATGAGCCAAAAATGAAGAAAATCGGTTGAAAATGGGCCAAGTTTTAAGCGTTTGAAGTTTTGGGGAGGCTTAGAGACTACAAACTACAAAATTCTCTAAACTACAAAATTCTCTCTTTTCTTTTTAAAAAACTGTATCTAATTTTCTATTTTCCAGGGATGCATCGGAACATATCGCTGGTCGAAGCAGAATCTCCCGCTGAAACGTGGCGGAGCACTTGATGAGAACGAGGAATCGATTGTCTCGATTCAGAACATGGCAGGAGTCCAAGAAGGATGTGATCTTCGAATCACTTGCGCCGATCTTCCCACCAATTATTGCGGCGGCTCGTTCGCCTGCGTCGACTTCTGGAAAGGCCCATTCTGTACGTGCAACGACGGAGCCAACGCGATTCTCGGCGACGATGGACAGGTGGTTGGATGCGGGGAGACGCTCGCTGTTTCGAAACTCGGCATTAGCTCCCCGGCGATTATTCTGATTCTCGTCTCATTGGCACTTCTTATTCTGTTGGTTATGCTCATGGTGGTGTACACGAGAAGATCGCCAGGCGCTTTCGAAACCGTGAGACCCGAGGAGATGAATCGCGACAATTTGAGACCATACGCGGTGGAAGGAGGTGGAGAAGCGGATAATGATCAGGTAGGATTTTGAGAATACAAAAAAATTTAAAAAAAAAACGGAAAAAATTGCTCAAAAACCGAACAAAATCGGCTGAAAATGAGCATTTCAAATTTTGTAGAGGCTTATGAAGTTTTGTAGTTTTTAGTCTATAAGCCTCTACAAAACTTCAAATGCTCGTATTTCAGCTCATTTTCAACCGATTTTATTCATTTTCGACTCACATTTTTTGGAAAATTTTCTCACAGTGTTGTTGCCAAGACGATATCAAACATTTTGAGCCAAAAATGGAAGAAATCGATGCAAAACTGGCCGAGTTTTGAGCATTCGAAGTTTTGTAGAGGCTTAGGGACTTTTGTAGTTTGTAGTCGCTAAGTCGCACCAAAACGCGCGCCAACGACACTGGTCGCCGGTCGATTTGTAGAGGCTTAGAACTTTTTGTAGTTTGTAGTCGCTAAGCCTCTACAAAACGACTGACGACTTATCTCGGCAGCACCAGTTTTGGGGAGGCTTAGAGACTACAAACTACAAAATTGCGTAAGCCTCTACGAAACTTCAAACACTCGTAATTTGACTCATTTTCAACCAATTTTCTTAATTTTTAGCTCAAAATTTTCCTTTCTTTATTTTCTTGTAGTGTAAAATCATCTAGAAATGAAAGTACTGAAAAAAAAAGAAGCCAGAAACCGGAAAATTTGGCTGAAAATTGACCGAGTTACGGCAGGTTCAATTTTTGTAGAGGCTTAGCGACTACAAACTACAAAATGCTCTAAGCCTCTACAAAACATGGAACGCTTATAACTTGCTTCATTTTCGACCATTTTTTATGATTTTTAGCTCAATTTTCTTGCATTTTTCCTCCATTTTCTACAATCAATTTTTTTCCAGTACTCAATCGCCGGCCTTCGCAAACCAGTAATGCCACTCGACACGGGAATGGGAGGCGGAATGGGCGGTGTGCCGCCGCTGTATCCGCCACGTGGAATGCACGCGCCAAAGGACGATCACGAGCTGAATTCGAAGATTAAGGATTTGGAGTCGGATCAGAATGCGGCGCCGTACGACGAGCTCCGGATCTACGATGACGAGCGAGACAACATTTCGGTCGTCACTCTGGAGAGTATTGAGAGTGCTCAATAGATGCACTTTTCGGCTCTTTCAATTGTTTTTAAATATCTCGTTCTCTGTCTCATTTCCATACTTCCCCATCTCACTATCACCCCTGCGATACTCGTCTACCGGTGTTTTTTCAAAAATCACACCCCAATTCTTCTTATATTTCCCAACACACACACTTCATTTTTGCTGAATTTCCGGGTTTCCACTGTTTTTTTCTTGTTGTTTTTTTGCTTCATTTATGTACCTTTATTTTTATGCACCATCTGACCCACAAATTGCTTTCATGTTTTTTTTCATCAACACTTTTTGCTCATTGACACACTCATAATCACATTATTCTCTCACAATTCTCTCTCTACCTTTCTGAAAGCGCATTTCACTATTCGATAGTCTATATTTATATGTATTTCTCTGTACGCCCCCTTTTCATCATCTTGCCACCCCCTTTTCTAATTTTGAAAATGTTTTATCCACACCCCCACACTTTTTACTAAACGGGATATATATAGAAATCCATCCAATTTTTCTCTAAAAATAATGATGATGATGATTTTCTTCATATAAAGCAATTCTAAATATACTCGAGGTGTTTTTCTTCATTTTTGCATGTTTTCTTGTAAATTTTTAGACGAATTTCCAGTGCCACCTGATAGATGACCTAATTGTTAGTCTTTATTGGCTGGGTTCTCTTATTCAGGCAACACTGGAAATGGAAGGGGGGGGGCCTTCATTGGCTCCTGAAAAAATTTAATTTTAATTGAAAATTTAAAAAATCAATAATTAGCAGACATGGCCGAAATCATAAAATATGTCGGCCCGGTCCAGGTTTCTGGAGTCGAAAATTTTTGTATAAATTTTTTAGGCGAAAAATCTATTTTTTGGTGGAACTTTTCTGAATGGGTCATATTATTTGAAGATTGAACATTTTTTGCCATTTTAACCGCGAAAAATACAAAAAATTTTCCTTATCAAAAATCAAAATGTTCAGTGTTGGTTCAGAAGAAGAAAATCGACATCGAACCCATTTTTCAGACTCCAAAAAGCTCTATTTTCTGCCGAGTTATAGACGTTTGAAGTTGGTGGCCTAGAAAAAGATTTCTAGGCCAATAACTTCAAACGCCCATAACTCGGCTGAAAATAGAGCTTTTTGGAATCTGAAAAGTGGATTCATCTTTTTTAATCATGACTTTTTTTGGCTACCGTACCTTTATTGCTCCATCAACCCCCGAAAAAGTGACTCCGTTAGTTGTTGTCGTCAAGGATATGAAAAAAAAAATGGAGGTTTAAAAATTTAGGAAATTTAGAAAGTTCGAAAACAATACGAAACATTTGTTGAATAATGAGAATGGGAAGATTACGAAAAAAAGTGTTTTGATCTAGAATTTTTTTTAAATCTAAAAAAGATCTGCAAATTTTGATCTAAAATTGAAAAAAAACTTCGCAATGTACTGATTTTCAATTGTTAGGACTTTGGAAGGTACGAAAGAAAATTCAAAAATGCAAAATCTTGAACCCAAAAAAACTACAACAAAAACGAGATTTAGAATCTACTTGAAAATAAATAAGATGCCTGTCAAATATTCGAGCTCAACTCCAAAAAAGTGGTCAAAAATTCGAGGTGGAAAAACTCCAAACTTTTGAACCACCCAAAAAAAAGTCTACGAAATCAATAAACATGATTTGGGGCCTAGAGTAGACAGGAAAAACAGCGATGGATTATTTTCAAAAAAATGTCGCAAAAAGTGTCAAGAACAGTTCCTAAATAGAGCTAAAAAGAATCCAAAAAGAGACAAAAATATCTAAAAAAAACAGAAAAAGACATCCCACAAAAGAAAACGATTTTCGTAAGAGTGGGTAGATCAAAATGTGATTTTTCGGCAAAGATCTCTGATGAAGATCAAAAATAATTTGTTTTTGTAGGTCTAGGATTGGAAAAATTACGAAAAAATGTATCATATTAATAAGTAAATTTAGGCAAGAGAACTGAAACTACAAATAATGAGCTAGGAATTTTTGACAATTTTTTTGATCTACAAAACACTTTTCCATTTTGAGTGCTGTATTGATTTTCAATTGTTAGGCAGACTAACTTTAGAAGATTTGAAACAAAATTCGAAATTCAAAATCTTGAACCCAGACAACTAAAGTATCGAAGAAACCAAGATTCAGAAGCTAGGCTAAAATTAAGAATTCCTTCAGAAATTTGATCTCCGGAAACTCAAAAATAAATTTTTTTTTCAAAAATCGATGAGACAAAAATTTTATATATGTATTGAACGAACCCAAAAAGTCTACAAATTCAAAAAAAAAAGAGCATAAAAGTGCCTCCAAAAATGAGCCGAGCGTGGGCCAAAAATGAGCCAAATGAAGTACCGAAGAAGTTCCAAAAAAAGTACTGAAAAATAGCCTAAATATGAGCCAAAAATGAGCAAAACTGAGCCAAGAAAGAGATAAAAACGAGACAGAAAGAAAGCAGAACGATCGAATTTCGAAAAAAAATGTAGATCAAAATGTGTTTTTTTCCCAGAGACAATAATTTTTTTGGTGAAGATCAGATGAAAAATATTTTTGTAGGTCTAGGCTTGGGAAAATTATTAAACAATTTTTTAAAAATAAAAAATGCATTATTTGTTGTACAGAATTAGAATTGAGCATTCAGAACATCCATCTTGAACCAATTCTCCGCGCCATCATACTTTACAATTACAGCATCGATACCATCTTTTCGATGAATGAGCGCCTTCTGATTGCCTTGAAGAATAGACCTGAAAAAACTGTTTTTAAATGAGGATTTCGGGCAAAATTTGCTTCAAAAGATGCAGAATTTTACGCTGATTCCGAATTTTATAGCGAAAACGCATGAAAGTGCCTCCGACACCTCAAAAAACCGCTTCAAATAGGCTTCTTTTGAACCCGGGGGTGTCCACATTATCTCCTCACACTTTCTAGTCGCTTTTCAAAAAATTTAAGAACAATTTTTAATTTTTCTTGAAGTGTTGCACATCATTGGAAAGCCCTTTAAATTTCCTACAAAATCATGTAACAATCATGAAAATCTGATGACTCTGAACTGAGTTATGCGCCTTTAAAGTTGGCGCACACAGAGAGACTATGGGAAAGGGAGAGACGCAGAGAGGCGAGAGTACTCTCGTCGTCTGCGTCTCTAGCCCGCGTTTGGAAGGGGGGAACTCAGGATTGGGATGACGAATTTGTATGATTTGAAGTGCGTTCCGAAGATCATAGCGAAAATGCTCAAAAATGCCTCCAACCGCTTCCACGGTCACCGGAGACACCTCCGGCTCAACAAGGAGCCTATTTGAAGCGGTTTTTCGAGCTGTCGGAGGCATTTTTAAGCGTTTTCGCTATGATATTCGGAATCAGCGTAAAATTCTGCATCTTTTAGAGCTTGCTAAGCCTACCCTCTAATGCCCTTCGTCACAACTCCAATATCCAATTCTTCCTGCATTTGAATTTCCAAATGTCTCAACTCAAAACACTCTCGATTCATCCACTTCTTCACAAACTCATTCATATCTCGGTTCGTCAAATGAGAATCCGCCAATTTCAGATGCAAACAATTGATGGAGATAAGGTTCTCGAGGCTGAGCCAATTGGACGGATTGAGCTCGAATTTTTGAGTTTCCGAGTATCTAATGCTTTGGAAATCGGTTGGGTTACTGTGGATTTGGTTAAGGATGGAATTGAGATGGCGGTTTTTTGAGGTGGGAGAGTTTGGAGATGTCAGCCAGTGGAGAGTGTTGTTGATGAGATTGGCGCTTCTGAAAGTGGATGAATTTGTGGTTTGTAGCTCAACATGTATACAAACTCCAAAAATCTCAATTCAGGATTCAATAAAGTACTGAAAATACAGAAATTCGTATAGTGCGTTCAGTTTGCCCCTTGTGAAGTCAGATTTTGTTAAACATTCAATGGAGCGCAATTGCAGTCTCAAAAAGTCTCAAAATTTACTTAGGCTCTGCCTACTATTATACTTTTCAAGTCACGAAATGTCGTAGATGACACAGACTCAAAGTCTACCTATCAAAAACTGAGATATTCAAAAAACGTCTCTATTTTTCTCAGAGTGTTGTATATCATTAAAAAGCCCTTTCAATTTCCTACAACACCATGTTAAAATCATAAAAAATATGATCACTCTGAACTGATTGTGAGTTATGCGTCTTTAAAGTTAACGCACACCGAGAAACTATGGGAAAGGGAGAGACGCAGAGATGCGAGAGTACTCTCGTCGTCTGTGTCTCTCACCCAGGTTTGAAAGGGAGTAACTCAGGGTGCGGTTGACGGATTTGGATGATTTAAAGTGCGTTCACCTGAGCTTAGAAATTTAAAACAAGCTTTAAAAAAGTCTACATCCCGCCCACTTTTTAGTCGTTTTTTAGTGTTAGTCAATTTTTTCTTAACGTGTTGTATATCATTGAAAAGCCCTTTAAATTTCCTACAAAATCATGTAACAATCATGAAAATCTGATTACTCTGAACTGAGTTATGCGCCTTTAAAGTTGGCGCACACAGAGAGACTGTGGGAAAGAGAGAGACGCAGAGATGCGAGAGTACTCTCGTCGTCTGCATCTCTAACCGGACATTTCGAAGCCATGACATTTCGCAACTATTTTTAAAAAACTAACCCTCGATTAACTTCCAATGCAATTCCTTTGAACTCGAATCCAAAAACACTCTCAAAATATCTCGACATAAAAATCATGCCCTCCAAAGTGTCCACCCAATCTAGAACCAAAATTTGATTGGAAACAAAAGAGCCATCCATTTCTCTTTCCAGAAGCTTCAAAATCGGATCCCTTCGTGCCCTTTTCACGAATCCAAATTTTCGGAGAAGAACTTCAGCGACTTTTTTGTGGCCTTTTTCGGAGGAGTAATACAATTCAAGAAGACCATCTAAAAGTTCTTTTTTCGATGGTTCCATTCCTTCGATTTTTTGAAGAATTATGTAGTAGGAAACTTGTTTGATGGTTATTGTGAGTTGAGGGTTTGGAGATTCCACACTGATAGAGTAGCTGGAAAATTGACGAAGGTCTTTGAGGGGGTGTTCGATGCGGAGACGGTGGAGTCTGGAAGAATAGTGTCTTTCGGCGATTTAGAGCCATTTTTGTGAGGATTCGTAATGATTTTTGAAATCTACGCTATTGACTTGGTATATTGAAAAAAATTACGTTAAATTTTTTTAAAAAGTAGGATTACAGTCATTTTTTTTATTTTCTCAAATGAGCACCCCCATTCCAGTTTTAAGAAAATAACAATATTTTTGTGTAAAAATTGTTTAAAAAATTTTCAACTAAATTTTTTCTAACCTATTTCAGTGAATGTAGAATTTTTCGCTGATTCGAATGCGCCTAATATCGCTGCTCAAAACGCATTTTGAAGCGAGTTAAAAGCGTTCGAAGCAGCGATATTAGGTGCGTTCGAATCAGCGAAAAATTCTACATTCAGTGAAATAGGTTAGAAAAAATTTCAGGCGAAAATCGATTTTTTAACGATTATTGTGCAAAAATATTGTTGTTTTCGTATATAATAGAATTGGGACGATAATTTGAGAAAATTTTTAAAAAATGAGTGTAATCCTACTTTAAAATATCGTTTAAAAATTTTCATTGAAAAATAAATTAAGAATAACTTTGAGAGGCTGAAAAAAGTGGTATCCAGATATCAAAATTTTCTGAAATTTCGCGAATGTGAACATTTTTTCATAGGATCACGATCCAGTTAGTTAGGTCGCGTGGAATCCGAAGGCTCCAAGATAAGAAGAAATTCGAGGTCCCCTAACTTCCACGAGGCCTAGCTCACTGGATTACGGTCCTGTAAAAAAGTGGTCAACTACAAAAATAGACTTCGTGAGTTGCTCTATAAGCCTACAAAATTTCAAAAAGAACGGATGTCTGAATACCACTTTTTTAGACCCTTAAAGTTGACTATTTTTCCACTGAAAGTGGTGAAATGCATAGCTTCCTGCATGGTACGGTAGCAGCGCTAGAAGTGGTCCTATGAAAATGTGGTCAACTACAAAAATGGAAATCTTGAGTTGCTCTCTAAGCCTACAAAATTTCAGAAAAATCGGATGTCTGGAAGCCACTTTTTCAGACCTTCAAAGTTGACCTGGTTCAACTGAAAACGCATTCATTTTGAACCTCGAGCTAACAGTTTTTCCTTCGACGTATGAAATAAATAGCGTAGATTCAAAGAAAATTCAAAGCGTTCCTCGGTTGACTCCGCCCACTTTTGGAGAAACTTCGGCCGCGGCCACTCAAGGCAATTTTCGGTTTCTTGGTTCTACTTGAAGCATTTTTAAGCAATTTTCAAGTTTTTGTTATAATTTTTGGAATTGATTTCTTATTTTGAAGAATTACAGATTCAGAGAATTTAGGGAAAATTTTTTTAAAATTTTTGAAAAAAAATTTTTCGAAAAAATTTTTTGAAATTTTTTTTCGGATTTCTATACCATTTTGAAGCACTACAGTAACTTACAATGCCATCAAAGGACGTTCCAACCTTTCTAAACTTTCGAAAGTCGGAAGTTTTGCTGTCCCTTTAACTATGCGACGAGCCCTCTCACTGCACGCAGCCAAGCAGGTTCTGAAAATATCAAAAAAAGTTTATAGGACAATTCGCAACCGCGCCATTTCGCAACTTACAAATCCTTGAGTTCCATGTCATCAAAAATTAGTGGAAAACCCAAATAGGGGAGATCGAGTAGACGGAGAGGTTTCATGTCTGCTTTTTACAAATAATTAATTAATTAAATAATTAATTGTTAAAGGGGCACAGAAGTGTTCCAGAAATATACTATTTTTTTACATAGATCGATTCAACTCGGTGTAGAAAGAAAAAAATTGAATTGGAGGTAGTGCCGAAAATCGATCTGAAAAAAGTTATTCGAGGTCAAAGTGCCAAAAATCGGGTTTTGGGGGCCAGTTTTCTCTTTTTTTTTCATTGGGAAAATTTCTGGGGTCCTCGTGAAAATAATTTTGAAAATTTCACGTTCAAATAATCTTTTCACGAGGACCCCAGAAATTTTCCCAATGAAGAAATAAGAGAAAACTGGCCCCCAAAACCCGATTTTTGGCACTTTGACCTCGAATAACTTTTTTCAGATCGATTTTCGGCACTACCTCCAATTCAATTTTTTTCTTTCTACACCGAGTTGAATCGATCTATGTAAAAAATAGTATATTTTTGGAACACTTCTGTGCCCCTTTAATTAAAAATTGCAAAAAAATGCTGCAAGAAAAAAACAAGAACACGGTCTCCCAGACGTGAAATTTTTTCTAAATTTGTATATTTCTCTGCGTCTCTAACCTCTCGCTTTTCAGTGATTTTTTGCACTGAAATACCTAAAATCTGGATTGAGGCTCTTATGGGCTAGAAAGTTTTGAAAAAATGAGGGTTGCCTAAAAATACATAAAGAATTGGACTGAATGTGTTTTTAAAGCCGAAATTTGCCGTTAAAGTACTGTTTTTCAAATTAGGTCAATAGTCCTCACTAAAGAAAAAAAACTAGGCATTCCAGCTTGTTGTGAATTTCACTAGGATCATTTTCCACTATCAACCGTTCGATTTGAAGCAGAAATAAGAGCGCCATGCTCGAAATAAGCTAAACCAAAGATTGACCTATATTCAGCCTCAATATGGAAATTTTGAGCTCTGAATTTTTTATGGAGCTCTCCTGACATCTAGGTTCATATTGTGAGTACATGGGAACACTTTTGTAAGCTTAAGACGTCGTACTCCATTTTACAGTAATCCGAGTGAACAAGGTCAGTCAACTTTGACCCAGCATAAGTCTATCACATCTTGGTCAAATTTTAAAAATTAAAAGCACAAAAATATCAGAATGATAGTTCTAACAATCGCTCCGCGTTACTTTTTTGAATAAGGTCCTCGTTCTTTCAAAAAATTGACAAATGTCCCAAATTTAGGCCTATTTTGCAAGTTTTGAACTGAAACTTGTACCCCTACATTTTTTCGCGAGTTTTCAACCAAATTTCTTGGATGATAGCTTAAAATGTTCGTCTTAATGCCCTTCTCAATCGCTCCGTCTTCGATTTTTGATTTTTAGTTTTTCCAGACGGATCTAGGTCAATAGAACAATGTAATTTCATTTCTAGCTCTTTGTGCACAGGATGATGAAGTGAATAATGATTTTCAACTATAAGACTTCAATAAAACTTTATGTCTTGCTATTCCAGCTAAAATGATTTACTCACATAGCACCTGAACCTAGAAAATCTCATATATCAAGTGTCAGTCAACAACTGAGATTTTTTCAGGAATAAACGTCTCAAACATCTTGAAACTTTTAGCAGACCACCGTTATCTATTCTAGAATCTTTTTGCCAAATTTCATTCAAAAATTCCCACTTTTACTGATTTTTGACAAATTACTGTAAGTGCTAATAATTTAAAGCTAAATTTGATGCAAACGTGCTCTGCTGGCACGTGAGAGAGAGTGAGAAACGCAGAGACAATTTTAGAAAAAAAAAATTGAAAAAAATTTTCACGTTGGGAGGCCGTGCAAGAATGATTCAAAAGAGACAGTATCCCAAAAGATGATATTTGAATTTTTGTTATTCTATCCATCTGCGCTCTATTGCACAATGCCATTCAAATTCGCTTGATTTTCGAAAACTTTCATTCGACAAAAATAATACAAAAATAGTGATAAAAAATGAATTTTAAATCTCAAAATTTCATATCCCTCTCGCTTCTCTCATTCGATCGCGGAGCTCTCGGAGTTGCTCCAGTGTCAAATTTTCGAAGAGATTCTCCAATTCCTCAACTCTCCCTCTCTCCTTCTCCTCCATACTACTCAGAAATGTTTCTCGTTGTCGTCGCTCCAGATTCCTCTCGGAAACCAGTGTCTTCTGCAGTTGCTCGGTGCGCTTTTTGACGTCGTCGTAGGATTTTAGGGCGACTTCCTGAAATTTTGTAGAGGCTTAGGGAAGTTTTGTAGTTTGTATTGTCGGACTTTTTAAAGTGAGACTCGGTGTTTGCAGACTTTTCAGTTCACCAAGCCAAATTTGGCTTGCGATACTGTAAAGTCTGCAAACACCGAGTCTCACTTTAAAAAATCCGACAATAGTCGCAAAAGAAAAACAAGTTTTTTGAGCCAAAAATGAAGAAAATCGGTTGAAAATGAGCCAAGTTATGAGCGTTTGAAGTTTTGGGGAGGCTTAGGGAAAATTGTAGTTTGTAGTCGCTAAGCCTCTACAAAATTTCAAAAGCTCATAACTTGGCTCATTTTTATCCGATTTTCTTCATTTTTGGCTGAAATGTCTCATTTTTTGTAGCTTCTACAAATAAAAATACCGAAAAAATGAGCCAAAAAAGGTTGGTTTCTTCAAAACTTCGCTTTTCAGTTTTCACTCATTTCCACTCTTATTTTTCTGAAATTTTAGAATATTTCTGGCGAATTCAAAAGTCTACCTACTGTACACTACGAAAAGCAAAAAAATTGAAAATTTTCAAGCCAAAAATGCCAAGTTTTGAGCGTTTGAAGTTTTGTAGAGGCTTAGAGACTACAAACTACAAAATCCTCTAAGCCTCTACAAAACTTCAAACGCTCATAACTTGACTCATTTTAAACCGATTTTCTTCATTTTTGGCCTCAAAGCTACCTAATTTTTTGTAGTTTTTAGTGTGAGAAGCTTCTACAAATGAAAATACCGAAAAAATGAGCCAAAAACCTATAAAATTCGTGGAAAAATGACCAAATTACGCAAGGCTCTTCAATTTTTTGTAGTTTGTAGTGTAGAACGTACACAAAGTTTGCTAATCTTCCCAAACTTTCGATACTCATCGGGCAAACTCGATTCTTCCCCGTCTTCATCATCGTCTTCTCCTCCCATATACTCGTCCTCTCGCAAATCCAACACACTCTTCACGGCCAACTGCTGCGATTTCAGTATTCCGACGCTGGCGCTGAAAAAAAAACGAAAATTCCAAAAGAAAAATGGCCGATTCGAATTTCGCGCCTTTTTCAAGATTTTAAAAGAGCGAAAAGTGAAATTCAATTAGCCCATTTTCAGCATTTTTTATAGCTTAAAAGCTCACTCCAGACTCGACAATTGCTTTTTGAGCTCCTCGACCTTCTTATCCAGATGCTCTTGTCGATTACGGAGCGCGTCAATGTCGGTGGACATCATTGCCGTCGCGTTTCGGACTGAAAATGGGGTTTTTGGAGAGGCTTAGTGACTACAAACTACAAAAATATTTAAGCTTCTACAAATAGGCCAATTTTTCAATCATTATTTTAGGTTTCGGCTAAATTTTTTTAATATTCAGATTTTTAGAAGCTTTGAAACTACAAGAAAGCAAAAAAGAGAGAAATTTTGAGCCAAAAAAATGAAGAAAATCGGTTGAAAATGAGCCAAGTTATGCGCTTTTGAAGTTTTGTAGAGGCTTAGAGAATTTTGTAGTTTGTAGTCCCTAAGCCTCCCCAAAACGCGCGCCACCGACAGCGGTCGCCTGTCTTCTTGTAGAGTCTTACGCGTTTTTGTAGTTTGTAGTCTCTGAGCCTCCCTAAAACGACAGGCGACCGCTGTCGTCGGCGCGCTCTTTGGGGAGGCTTAGGAATTTTGTAGTTTGTAGCCTCTAAGCCTCCCCAAAACGCGCGCTCTCTCACTAGTCGTCGGCTGTTTTGGGGAGGCTTACGCGTTTTTGTAGTTTGTAGTCTCTAAGCCTCCCCAAAACAACAGGCGACAGCTGCCGGCGGCGCGCGATTTGGGGAGGCTTAGCGACTACAAACTACAAAATTTTCTAAGCCTCCCCAAAATACGAAAATCGCTCAATTTTGATCATTTCTCGCCCTTTTTTTCGCTAAATACTAACACCAGCTAATTTCCTTCACTTTCAGACGAATCGCGTCGGTGATAATCGAGTGGGCGGTGAGAATTCGTCGATACTCTGAAATAATTTCTGGTTTCAAATTCAAAATTTCTCTTTTTTTAGAGAAAACCTGTGCGAAACTTGGAATTCGGATCGACGACGGCGTTCTGTGCTGGATTGTGCCCCTGCGCTCTCATATCTTCTCGAAGCTGCTGTACTCGAGCGTCTACGTCGATTCCAGCGATTATCCACTGAAAATTAGGGAGAAAAACTTCGAAATTAGATGCTCAGAATCCCACCTGTCTCGGAAAATTTGGATCTGTTTCGATATTTCTCGTCGTGTCTGCTGGCGGTGTGTCGAAGACGAGCCGTCGTTTTGCTGGTGGCGCTGGTCCCATTTTTGACTGAAATTGTATTCTAATTTTTTTGGTTTCATTTTTGTGTTAATTTTGACTCAGTTTGAGTCCAAAACCTTGTTTTTTTTTTTCAAAAAATCGCAAAAAAAAATTGGAAAATAAAAAATATGTCGTCGAATGGCGCGCATTGGGTGTAAACACCATCACGTCAGAATGCACAATTTTTAATTTCCAGCGAATTCTTTCAGATTTTTCAGAGAATTTTCTATTGAAAATTCATAAAATAAGATGCAAATCATTCAGTTTTTCAAAGTAAAACTAGCGACGCTTCGCGTCGCTGGACACGGCTGCGCCGCGTTTCTTGCTGCGTGTGTTAGTTCATCATAGAAATTATTCTAATTTCATTATTCCCACCAAAATTTGGAAATGAATTTTTTCATTTTTGAAAGTTTCAAGATCCCAAATCAAGATAAAAGATCAAAATGCGAGATAAGAGATCGAGAATGAGAAAAAAGTGCCAAAATCGACATATACTTTTATGACTCTATTTTTTGTTTTTTGAGATAAAGAGCAGAAATTTGAGCTCAATACAATTGACGTTGCGCTCTTCATGGTGCTATAATATCAAAGAAAAATAAGTAAAACTGACTCCGTGAGAGCCCAAAAACCCTTATCAGCTCAGTACAAAAGTCTCGACTGAAAAATAAGATTTTGCCGCAGCGATCATAAATTGGGTCATCGTAGTCTATATTCAACCCCTCTAACTTCTTGATGGTCGGCCCACATTTTCCTATCTGATGGCTCGAAAATCGAAAAAATCGGTTGGGTAGGAATGGAGTTATGAATGCGCAAACTTTGTGACAAAATAATCTACAATTTTGTAGAAAAGTTAGGCTCCGCCCACAAATCGAAAAGCTCATACTTTCCGCATTTAATAGAATAGGCAGATATGTAAAAATTACGCAGATTCTGAATTTCATAACGAAAATGCTCGAAAAATTCTTTAAATCGTTAAAAAATCGCTTTTTGGATTTTTAAGTGATTTTTCGAGGGTTTAGAGAGATTTTTGAGCATTTTCGTTATGAGTTTCGGATTCTGCGTTCGTTTTTACGTATTTTCGAACCGAAAAACCTATGAATTGTGTCTGAAAATAGAAATTTCCCAAATTTTTCAATGACCTCATTAGTATTGGGTGTGGAAACATTCCAAAGGAAATTGAAAGTATAAAATTGAAAAAAATGCATCATTTTCGAACCAAAAATTCCCCATCACAAGTTAACCTTTCTCGAGATTAAAATCGAACTTTTTTTAAAACTTTTTTTGGTTGCTAACCTCTTCATTCTTCTAATTCCAAGAAGACGTTGACGTCTTCTATTAGCGATAGCATCGAAAACTTATGAAAGAAGAACACAGAGAGGCATCTGCTGCCATCAAGGTCGCCGCTCCGCCTCATTTTTTCTCTCTCCTTTGGCTTTCTCTTTTCAAGAAAAAAGAAATATCTGTTTCTCTAAACAATAAATCACACATTCCGTGTTTAGGTTTAGGTATCGCTTTTTGCAGGTTTTCTCTTTTTTATGGCTATCAAAAAGTTAACTATATGGGAAAAAACTATAGGGTCTGAAAATTTGGGGAAGTATTTGCTCTTTTTCTTGTTTTCCTCTCCGCTAGTCGATCCCTTGGGTAAATAGGGTAAATAGCAACAAAGGTGCTAGGTAGGTACTCTATTTGTTGTTAGCCACACGTTTTTTGAAAAATTTGAAAAAAAAAGTTCCGGATTCTTCAATTCTTAGATTCTTAGATTCTTAGATTCTTAGATTCTTAGATTCTTAGATTCTTAGATTCTTAGATTCTTAGATTCTTAGATTCTTAGATTCTTAGATTCTTAGATTCTTAGATTCTTAGATTCTTAGATTCTTAGATTCTTAGATTCTTAGATTCTTAGATTCTTAGATTCTTAGATTCTTAGATTCTTAGATTCTTAGATTCTTAGATTCTTAGATTCTTAGATTCTTAGATTCTTAGATTCTTAGATTCTTAGATTCTTAGATTCTTAGATTCTTAGATTCTTAGATTCTTAGATTCTTAGATTCTTAGATTCTTAGATTCTTAGATTCTTAGATTCTTAGATTCTTAGATTCTTAGATTCTTAGATTCTTAGATTCTTAGATTCTTAGATTCTTAGATTCTTAGATTCTTAGATTCTTAGATTCTTAGATTCTTAGATTCTTAGATTCTTAGATTCTTAGATTCTTAGATTCTTAGATTCTTAGATTCTTAGATTCTTAGATTCTTAGATTCTTAGATTCTTAGATTCTTAGATTCTTAGATTCTTAGATTCTTAGATTCTTAGATTCTTAGATTCTTAGATTCTTAGATTCTTAGATTCTTAGATTCTTAGATTCTTAGATTCTTAGATTCTTAGATTCTTAGATTCTTAGATTCTTAGATTCTTAGATTCTTAGATTCTTAGATTCTTAGATTCTTAGATTCTTAGATTCTTAGATTCTAAGGATTTTAAGGATTTTAAGGATTCTAAGGATTCTAAGGATTTTAAGGATTCTTATGGCCTGAAAATTCAAAATTTTTGAAAAAATTTCAAAATTCTATTTTTTTGAAAATTTTGAAAATGTTTTGAATTTTCAGGTCACCATTTTTTCGCTGCCCTATAATCCTCTGATTTCCAGATAAAATTAGGGAGTTGTCTGAGTTCTAAGATTTCAAAACTGCAATTTTGAGCCAGTAAAGACTTTTCTAGGCCACCAATTTCAAATGTTAATAACTCGGCTAAAAGCAGACTTGTCACGGGCCGGGCCGGGCCGAAACAGGAAAGTTCTCCGGCCCGGCCCGGCCCGGGTCGGCCCGTCGGCCCGGATTTTTTCAAAAATTGTTTTTTTCTTTCAAAATCTTCCAGTGATTGACATTTTTTGTTGTAGTTTGAGCGATTTTTAGGCAAAATTATATGTTTTTAACCCTTGTAACTTAGTTTTAGTAAGATTTGGGCAAAATTTCTGTTGTTGGGAATTTTTTTTTACTACCAATCACACATTTTTTTTAAACCCGGGCCGGGCCGGGCCGGCAAAATTTTTCCATCGGCCCGGCCCGGCCCGGCCCGTGGCCCGGAAAATCACAAGTCTGGCTAAAAGTGATTCGTTAGGAGCAATAAATATACCAAGTTGTTATCAACATAACTGTCAAGAGTTGCTCATTTTTCCTGATAAAAAAAAGAATGGCCCAGAAATCCGACTCTTGGATATCTAGGCCACCAACTTCAAATGCTTATAAGTAGGCTTAAAATTCCTCAAGAGCCCTGGGAATCCTCTCTGATTGTGTTGAAGTTCTCTTGTTCCTTAAAAAATAGTTCAAAATTCTCTAGATTCATTGAAAACTTGAATTCAAAAAAAGCTTCTAGAAGGCTCTTAGAGACTCTAGAATACTGTATCTCATATCTTATTGGAGTACTGTACCTGTTTAGAATACCGTAACCCAGGTCTTTGAAACCCAAAATTCTTGCAATTTTCGAACTTTTTGCCAATTCTTCTCCTTCTTTTTCCTTCCATGACCCTGACCATAAATTACAAAAAAAGAATCCCTTGGAACCTTAATTTATAAAAAAAAAAGAAAGATACAATCTTCTCTTTGTTCCAGAACACCCCCTTCTGTCCATTCTTGGTTACCTTTTTCTTCTCATTTTCTCATTTCTCAATTTCCAATTTCGTTCTCTTCTCCTCATAATCAGTATTTAGAATCTGTCTATATGTACCCATACCTCATTTTATGACTGTAATTTCTTGATGGATGATGTAATGTAGTAGTTTTACAGTACACTTTGGAAGAAGAAGGTATGTAGATTAGTATCCGTAGGATTTTTTAGATCCTCAGAGGCCTTTAAAGGTTTTGGGAATTCCTAATATCGCTGTGCAGTCAATTTTTTGTAAGCAGCGGCGAAAAAAAAAGTTACCACCATTTTCAAGTTCAAATTTTATTTATGCATCTAATAAAGCAAGATTTCCTCTTCAAAATGGTTAAAAAACGATTCAAAACGGACCACTTTGAAGCGAGGTATGAGCGTTTGAAGTTTCGGTGAAAGACGCAGAGATAGCAGACACTCTCGTTGTCGAAGAGACGCAGAGAAACGAGACAGTGTCTGCGTCTCTCACTAAACCTTCAAACGCTTATAACTCGCTTCAAAATGATCCGTTTTGACTCGTTTTTGGACTATTTTGAAGAGGAAATTATGCATTTTTAGATGCATTAAGAAAAATAATGTAATTTTTAGAACAGAAGTTTAAAAAAAAAAAAATTCAAATTTTTTGAATTTCTGTTCAAGACATTCTATCAGTTTTATTAATGCATTGCATACTGCATGATTTCTTCTTCGAAATGGCAAAAAAACGATTCAAATCGTATCATTTTGAAGCGAGTTATGAACGTTCAAAGCTTCAGTAAGAGAGACGCAGACACTGTCTCGTTTCTCTGCGTCTCTTCGACAACGAGAGTGTCTGATTTCTCTGCGTCTCTCTTCTTGTAACTTCAAACGCTCATAATTCGCTTCAAAATGCGTTTTGAGCAGCGATATTAAGCGCATTTGAATCAGCGAAAAATTCTGCATTTTTTGAAATAAGTTAGAAAAGATAATATAATGACTGTAATCCTACTGTAAGGATGCTAGGGATCCTAAAATAGCCTAGAAAGCCTAGAATGCTTAGGAAACCTTGGAGGCCTAGAAAGCCTAGAAAGCCCAGGAAGCCCGAAAAGCCTAGAAAGCCACCCCGTGAGCCATTATTGGGCTTAGGCTCTACTAAGCTTCAGGGTAACCAAAAAATTCCCTCTCCCTCTTCCATTTTTCAACTAGTAACCTGATACCTACCTCCCCTTCCATTCTATAGGTATATCCAGTCCCCCTCTTGTTCCCCTACAGAACATTTTTATATACATAGAAAAAAAAAAGTGAAAAATCAACCTGATTCTTGACACCTTACCCCCACTTTATTTGCCATGTCTTGTCTTTTGTGCCCTGAGCAAAAGGAAAAAAGTGATGGCACGCATTTTTTTATGTTCTTGTGCTCCGCGTGGAGCCGAGCCGAGCCGCTAGATTGGAATCCTATTGTCTTTTCCATTGGTAGTTTGAAACAGAACTTTTCGGTGCACAATGTACAATTTTTTGAATGATTTTTGAAAAAGAGCACTTATGTATTTGCTATTGCTCTCACACTAGTGTTCTATTAGACTAATATTTGACACCCTTGGAAAGAGGGGTTATTTCCGGATGGCAAAGGGGAGGCACAGTTTTTTGGTTGCAAGAAAAAAGGGTTCAACAGAGGGCAGAAGGAACAATTAGTTAGAGGTTTGAGTTTCTTCGAGATTCTAGGATTCCGAGGCTCAAAGGTTCAGAGATCCTACGACCCTTAGGTTTTGAGGCTTTTGATGTTCTAAGGTCCGCAGATTCTGGAGATTATGGGGTTTTGAAAGGATCAAGAGTTTAGGCTTCTGAATACCTGAGGTTTCTAGGATTCGGACATCTAAGAATCGGTCAAAATAGTGTCCCAACTGAAGATCGTCAAAGACCTTCTGGTCCTGGATCAGAAAAAGGATAATAAAATGCATTCTACTATATTTCAAAACTCTTAATTTTAAAACCCATATTTTCATGTATTGGTCTCGCTTATCATTCCTTTTTTTTTCTTTTTCCATGTTTGACCCAATATATCTGCCCCTTCCCCCTTTCTCTTTGGCTCTCCAGTGATTAGTACCAATTGAGTTCCAATTGAGCTTTTCCACGTCATTTCCTTTCTCCTTGTGCTCCTCAGTACCTTGATCTCTTCTCCAATATCTTGATCTTTTCCTCTTCCATTCACTTATTTTACCTACATAGATTCCATGCCCACGTGTGATCCCGATCTGATTTTTTGTTGTGTCATTGAGCCTTGCTTGCGGAAAGAGAAAAAGAAAGATGCTCGCGCGCGGAAAGAGAGAGCCTTGCCGCGTAATGCCAATAGTTTGTCAAGGGGGGTATTGGTTACCGCCAGAGTGTGGATTTTATAGGGGAGGGTGACCAGTTGGAAGAGAAGGATCAGATTCATTGTATTAGTCATTGGATGCAGCCAGTGACGTTTTGGAACTATGGTGTTTGGCAACCTGTGTCCTTTTTGTAATTTTTAAAACTAATTGATCGTTAAATTACTATAACCTTATGAAAGAGAGAAAGTAGAGAGTGTTTTGTCGGTAATGTAATGAGTAAAATTTTAATAGTTGAAAAGTACTGTAGTTGCGAAGTGTCCAGTTGCGATTCGTCCTGTTTTATATTATCTCCTTATTTTTACTAGCCAATTATATTGATGTGTAGACTGCGCTCTATTGATAACATTCATACAATTTGAGGGGATCAGTCTTGTACTCCTCGTGGACAACATTTTTGGGCTTACTATTTGAATTATTATGGAACTTCTTAGCTATTTTATGATTTTTATGTATTTACTTGTTGTCGCTCCATTTCATTTCAAACTTACATAACATCGAAGTTGCGATTTCGCGATTTTTATGAGCTTTCTGTACTCCTCGTGGACAAATTACCTTGAGGGCGGAGTTATCCTCGAGGAGTACACAATGTTCCAAAAATCATAGCAAAAATGGGTCAAATTACAGTAGTGAAATCGACTAGAAACTATGAAAAACTTGAAATTTTGAGGTGCTTCGAGAATTTTGAAGCATATTAGTCTAGAGGATTTAAAGTTGTCCTAGAAAAATTGGAAGTTTTTTTCGAAATACAAGGGTGGAAGTCCAATTTGGAACAGTGTTAAGAAGATACTGCATTTATTGAGTCAAAAGTTTATTAGATTTTTCAAATTCTAGATATTCAAATTCTTCGGATTCTTATCTTTGATTTAAGCCCAAAATCAAGTCTCTAGCTCAATTTTGAGCCGAGTTACAGTCGTTTAAAGGTTGTCGTGAGAGACGCAGACACTCTCGTTGTCTGCGTCTCTCGCCTGTCCACACTATGTCTCTCAAAACTTTGGAGTACTGTATCTCGGTGTCCAGAAGGCCTAGAGGACTCATTTTTGGTTCGAAAAACTAGACATTTTGTGGAGAATAATCTAGATAATGAAACAACACATTCTGCATTTTTTGAAATTTAATTTTTTTGGTTTTTGGGAAATTTGAATTTTGTAAAGTTCAAAGGATCTATAACCCAAAAATTGAAGAGCTTTGTTACATTTGATTTGAGCCCAAAATCAAGTTTCTAGCTCAATATTGAGCCGAGTTACAGTCGTTTGAAGAGACGCAGACACTCTCGTCGTCTGCGTCTCTTGCGCGCCCACACTATCTCTCTCAAAACTTTGGAATACTGTATCTCGACTCCCAGAAGACCTAGATAACTCATTTTTTGTGCGAAAAACTTCTTAGATTCTTAGATTTTGAAAATTGGAGATCCTGATTTTTTTTCTCCCTCATTTTTTCCTGTTATTTTTTCCTCTTCTCCTCCTCTTTTTGATCCCAATATTCAATTTTCAAGTGCTTTCCATTGAAACATGCTCAAATCCAACACCAAAAAAAACCTATGTGTGTGCTCTTTTCTTCTTTTCTGTTCCCCGCCGGAACTTTGCTCAAATTTCACTCTTCAAAAAGTGCGTGTGTCTTTCTCTAGTTTCTCTCCGTCTCTTTGTCTGTATACTCTCTCTCTCACCCGGGGGATGGTCTCGGGAGAACACGTCTTTCGGGGGCTTCTTTAGTTTCATGATGACACGGAAAACCCATTTTTCAATGGGGGATTACTGTAGTTTTTTCTTCTACTATATTTCCTGCGTAAGGGTTACTGTAGAGGGATTACTGTAGTTTTTGGAATTCTTTTTTTCTGCAAAATTGTTTTTTTTCTTGTAAGGTTAACTAGAAACTAATTCTTCCCCTTCCCCCGATGTCTCATTTTCCCATCTGTAAATAATCCGTTTTCACTTTCTTTTCCACCCCGAGGAGAAAAAAGTACACAATAAGACTTCAAAAGTACTTATTTTCACTCTCCGAGACATTTTTAGTAGAAGCAAAAGTTGCAAAAAATGATTGCCGCCGAGAGGAATCGAACCCGTGACCTCTCGCACCAAAAGCGCCGCTGTTAACCATTAGGCCATGCGCTCCCCTTGAAGGTAAAGGGGTGGAGGGCGTATAGGAATGCGGTGCGCGCCGCTTTTTTGATGGCTGTTTCCGCTGCTAACAGTGAAGTAAGAAGTGCACTTGAAAAAAAAACATTTGTAAAAGTTCGAAGAAGTACTAAAATAACAGAAAAGTTCAATTACTATTTAGCATTCTTGAATCTAGATCAGTTTCTATTCTCATTTTCCCCATAAGGTAACCTCTTTTACCTATATTTCCAATTACCCATCAATCAAACGGAGGGTCATTCAGTAACATGAAAAAAAAAACATAAAAAAGATTGGAGGAGGAGGAAATTCCTCAAATATTGCCTCAATTCCAATTCTGGTAGACTGGTTTTTTGCTTCATTTTCTGTCCAACTGGTTTTCTTGGTCATCAAAGGGTAACTAATGGAATTTTTTGAATTTTTCAAAAAAGTTCCCGATGTTATAGACACCATGTTCTCTTCAATTTTGAAATAACTTCTGAGAAGTAAATTTTTTGAATTTTTTAAAATTTCAAATTTGAGCCTCATCTCTCTCCCCACTCCTAATCCAGCGCCCATTCCTCCCACCTTCTTGTACGCCCTCCCCCTTCCTGTACAATCGTTGCACGCGTGGCCTATTGGCTAGCAAGCCTGGCTTTTGATCCAGCGCTCCCGGGTTCGGTTCCCTACCCCTCCAAACTGTTTCTTTTTTGCCTCATCAAATTTCACATTGCAAATCGTAGTTTTCCTGTTTTTCTTGCCTCTTGTTACATCCGCAACTTGTTTATTTACTTTCATTCACATATAGTTAACCCAGTTGACACGTATCATAGAGTATCTGGATCATCTTACCACTATAAAAACGTATTAGGTCTCTCTTTGGAAGTCTTATTTTTCAGCAATATAAACCTGATAATGTTTCGATGGTGTCTACTAATACTCGTTTCCGTTTTTGTGGCCAACGCGCAGTTACCTTCGCAACAGCCAGTGGCGCAGCCACTTCCACAGCAGCAACCGTCATCCGCAAATATCACTAGTTCTAACATTCAGGTGAGGTATAGAAAAATGAAAATAGTACCATTAGAGAGATCTTAAAATTCTGAGTAGTTTAGAACTTTGAAATTTAGATTTTGGAAAGTTATAAGGAGAATTGGAGCCATTGGAAGTTTAGAAGTGGACTAAAGACAGAGGGGAGCAGTAAACTGGATTTTAGGAGATTTTGCGGTAGCAGAATAAAACGGAAAATAGTATTATTGAAAAGAGCATCAAATTTGAAGTAGATTAGGTTTTTGAATTTTGAAAAATGGACCATTTTGAGGGGAGTTAGGGACCTCTTATAATTTGGAAACTACAGTAGTCCCAAAAAATTGAGATCAGAAAAAAAACGGCGAATTAGGGCGAATTTGAATGATAGGATGGGTTTAAACATAGCATCATTTGGAAGAAATAGAAATTTCAAATAGACTAGGTTTTGGAATTTTGAAATTTGGACCTTTTTGAGGACAGTAAAGGCCCTTTAAAATTTGGATACTACTGTAATCCCAAAAGTTGAGATCAGGTGAAAAAATGACGATTTAGGGCAATTTCGAATGACAGAATGGGTTTAAAAATAGTGGAATCTAAAAGAGCAAAATATTTTAAGTAGATTAGCACTTTGAATTTTGAAATTGGGAACATTTTAAGAAGAGTTATGGTCCTTTGAAATTTCAAGACTACAGTAATCCCAAGAAGTTTGGGTCAAGCAGAAAAAGACGATTTCTGTAGATGTTGAATGAGAAAGCGTCATTGAAAGTATTACTATCTAAAAGAGCAAAAATTCTAAGTAGACTATGTTTTTAAATTTTGAAATTTAGACCATTTTGAGGGGAGTTAAGGTCTCTTGAAATTTGGAAACTACAGTAATCCGAAAAAAATTGGGGTTAGGGGAAAAATGAAGATTTAGGTCAATTTTGAATGCCAAAATAGGCTTTAAAATAGTGGAATTTAAAAGAGCAAGAAATTCTAAGTGGGTTATGTTTTTAAATTTTCAATTTTGGATCATTTTGAGGAAAGTTAAGCTCCTCTAAAGTTTAGGCGCGCTCTAAAGAGGGAAGAGAGGTATAAACTGGATTATTGGATTTTCGATAACAGTGTGGGATTGAAAATATTACTATCTAAAAGAGCAAGAAATTCTAAGTATATTAGGTTTTTGAATTTTGAAATTTGGACCATTTTAAGTAGAGTTATGGCCCCTTGAAATTTCGAGATCTCAACTACAGTAACCCAAAAATTTCCAGCAATCCATCTATGACGTAATAGTAGTGGGCGCCGGGCTGACTGGCCTAACCGCGGCCCGAAACATTCAACAATCCCGGCCAGGCCTTTCTGTGTTGGTATTGGAGGCCCGTGGCCAAGTTGGAGGCCGAGTACGGTACTCAACGATGCAGACTCGGAATGGAGTGGAATTTTTGGATACAGGTGAGAGTCGGTTACTGTAGGTAGATTACTGTAGACATGAAGTTTAGGATCCCAATTTATTGCCCCTACGGACACTGAGCTCTTGGCGCTGATTCAACAGTTGAATGTGAGGACTACTCAGCAGTTGACTTGTGGAAATAATACAGTATTCCAGCAGACGCGAAGGAAGAGGTACAGTAACCCTAAAAATTTTTTGTACTTTTTTGTGTAACTGTTTCAGACAACTATCGCTTCAACAACAATGGAGCACCACACTTTTTTCGGACCTTGTAAACTCCCCGGAACTCATTGGCAACCTGACGAACACCTCTGTGGCAGCAATGTCTCAACAGATGGACACTGCTGACGCGGATTCGGTGAATCGGTTGATGCAGGTAGGGTTATTGTAGGATTACGGTAATTTTGGGAAGTATTTTGGTTTTTAGATCGTAGAAATTGAATAAGTTTGAGCCGAGTTATAAAGCTTTTTTTCAGACCTTCTTCGACGCGCCCGGGGAGCAAGTATCGGAGGCTCAACTAGCTCTAACTTGTGCCAGTCAAAATGCCACGGCTGTAGAGATCCTCAGAAGATTTGGTCACGGGCAAAGTCTTCTAGCTCAGGGAGGAATGAATGAAGTTGTCAGAAGACTTGCTGATGGGCTATTGATCGAGTATAGTCAACGAGTGGTGTCGGTGAATGATGGTAGGTTCTATAACTTCAGAATGACTTGCATTGAAAAAGAAAGAGCAAAAAATTTGGAGCAATTTCGTGAAAAAATCATTGAAAACGGTTGAAAACTAACGGAGTTATGAGCGTTTGAAGTTTTAAGCAAAACAGTGCGGGGAAGGGAGAGACGCAGATTCCCTCGCTTCTCTGCGCCTCCCGCTCCCCCACACTATTTCGCTCAAAACTTTGTAGCTTTGTAACTCTGTTAGTTTTAATTCGATTTTTATGATTTTTTTAGCAACCTGTGGGAAAATTTATGTTCTTCTTTTTTTGTAATGTTGCTTCAAAAATTGTGCAATTTTTTGCAGTTTTGGGAGAGACTTTTTGAACTTTTTAGTCTAAGGATCTAAAAGAGCAAAATATTTAAAGATTACTAGTTAAAAAATCATAAAAATCTGTTAAAAACTAGCAGAGTTACAAAGCTTTGAAGTTTTGAGTGAAATAGTGAGGGAGGTGGAGAGCCGCAGTCTCCCCTCACTTCTCTGCGCCTCTCCCTCTCGCACACTATTTTGCTCAAAACTTTGTAGCTTTGTAACTCTTTTAGTTTTGATTCGATTTTTATGATTTTTTAGCAATCTGTAGGAAATTTTTTTCTCTTCTTTTTCTTCTTGATTTTGAAAGAGTTAAGTTTTTAGCAGCATTTCTAGTAGATCTTCAAATTTTTCAATTTAGTCATTTAATTGGGAAAAAATTTGGAGCAATTTGGTAAAAAATCATTGAAAACGGTTAAGAACTAGCGGAGTTATGATCGTTTAAAGTTTTGAGCAAAATAGTGTGGGGGAGAGAGAGACGCAGACCTCCCTCGCTTCTCTGCGTCTCTCCCTCCTCCACACTATTTCTGCAGAAACTTCAAACGCCTGTAACGCTGCTAGTTTTCATCGGATTTTCATGATTTTTTTAGAAATGTGTGTAGAATTTTATGCTCTTCTTTTTCGTGTTATTTTTGTGAACAGGAATTTTTTAGCAGATTTTCAAATTGGTTTTAAAATTGAGTTTGAGTTATTGCATCTAAAAAAGCCAAACATTTGACGCAAGTTGGTAAAAAAATCATTGAAAACGAATAAAAACTAGCAGAGTTACAAAGCTTTGAAGTTTTGAGTGAAATAGTGAGGGAGGTAGAGAGCCGCAGACTTCCCTCGCTTCTCTGCGTCTCTCCCTCTCACACACTATTTCGCCCAAAACTTCAAAGCCTCGTAACTCCGCTAGTTTTCACCCGATTTTGATGATTTTTTCAGCAATCCGTGGGAAACTTTTTGCTCTTCTTTTTCGTGTTGTTTTTTTGTAGGAGTTAAGATATTGGCGGTGTTTCTAGTAGCTCTTCAATTTTTTAAGTTGAACCATCTGATAGAGCAAAACATTTGGCGCAATTTGGTTAAGAAATCATAAAAATCGGATAAAAACTAGCAGAGTTATGAGCGTTGGAAGTTTTGAGCGAAATAATGTGTGGGAGGGAGAGACGCAGAGACTCTAGCTTCTCTGCGCCTCTCCCTTCCCCACATTATTTCACTCAAAACTTTAAGTAGTTGTAACTCCATTAGTTTTCATCAGATTTTGATGATTTTTTAACAATTTGTGGGAAATTCGTTGCTCTTTATTTATGCACTACTTTGGTAGCTTTGAAGTTTTCAGCCGGTGATGAAAATTCTTGAGTTTAGCCATCTGAAAAAGCAAAAAATTTGACGCAAGTTGGTTAAAAAAATCATTGAAAACGAATAAAAACTAGCGAAGTAAAAAGCGTTTGAAATTTCAAACGAAATAGTGTTGGGGAGGGAGAGACGCAGAGAAGCCAGGGTGTCTGCGCCTCTCCCACCCCCACACTATTTTGCTCGAAATTTCATACGCTTGTAACTCCGCTAGTTTACATTCGATTTTTATAATTTTTTCAGCAATATGTGCGAAATTTTTTGCTCTTTTTTTGAGTTTAGAAATTTCTAAAAAATTACAATTCCAGCCGCCTTCCCAGCCGTCGTCCAAACCTCCAGTGGCCGGCGATTCACTGCTCGTCAGGTTATTGTAGCCGTGCCGATTCCAACGCTAGAGAATATCGATTTGGTGCCCACACCAGAGGCTCCGTTTCAACAACTTATTCGTGAGTACAAACTACAAACTACAAAAACTACAGTAATCCTTGTCTTCCAGAAAACTACGGACCCACTGGCCACGCCTATTATTTCACCATGTCCTTCCAACGGCCCACGTGGCGGCTCAACGGCCGCAGTGGAAAAGTGATCTACACTTCCGCCAGTGGCCCTCTCGTCTGGCTCACCACTTTTGACACCACATTTGCCTCAAGTTGTGGTATGCTAGACTACAAACTTCAAACTACAAACTACAAAAAATTTTCCAGACAACTCAACATCGGCCTCCTCGTCGCTATGGGGAATCGCGCATTTCTCGTATGACGTTCCGTTTGAGACGAGGAAAAAGTTGTACATTCAAGCGATTATGTACTCGTTGAGATTCGCGGACTTCGCGCCGTTGGATTGCACGTAAGTTGAGGGCCCGCGGTGAGCCTCGGCCCAAAAAGTGCCTCCGAAAAAAGAAACTTGGGCCCGGCTTGTGCCTCGGCCTAAAAAGTGCCCCCGCCACTAAAAAATACTTTCAGAGACGTCAACTTTGCCACCGACGACTTGGCCAAAGGCTCAATTCCAACATTGAGACTCAACATTCCAGTGGAATCCTTGAAATATCTTAACGACTTCCACACACTTTATCAGAATGTACACATTGCCACGGCCGATATTTCATCGAATAGTTTGGGTAAGGCTTAGGCTCAAAGGCTTAGGCTTAGGCTTAGAGGCTTAGGCTTAGAGGCTAGGCTTAGGCTTAGAAGCTAGGCTTAGGCTTAGAGGCTTAGGCTTAGAGGCTTAGGCTTAGAGGCTTAGGCTTAGAGGCTTAGGCTTAGAGGCTTAGGCTTAGAGGCTTAGGCTTAGAGGCTTAGAGGCTTAGGCTCAGAGGTTCAATCTTACAGGCCCCTTAAATCCTTCTTACAGGCACCATGAACGGCGCAGTCCACGCCGGCTCGGCTGTCTCCAACTACGTCCTTCAAATGCTCTCGGCGGCCGATGCCCAGAGCAACGGGGTGCTCCGAGATACAGTACCCATCGAGTCCACGACTCCCTACGTCTACAGTACCTCCTCCCACTATCCACCGGCCATGTTTGCCGTGGCCTCGGACTCGGCTCAGAGGCCCAACTCCACATTTCAATATGAGACGAGCTCCCAGTACCCAACAACTCCGCAGACCCCCGCCACGACCACCATGAAACATTTCAGTTTTGGAAATCTTGGTAGGCTTCGAGACATTCGAACGTCCGGGCACAGAAAAACTTTCAGACAACACCACCGTCCTTGAGCCCGCAGCAGTGCTCTATGATAGCCCACCACAGGAGGCTCAACCAACTTTGGTAGGCTCAAAAAAAAGTGCCAATGGAGCGCAATTGAGACATTTTTCAGAACTACTCAACGACTTTCGCGTATTCCACTTCCAGTGTAATGCCACCAGTCGTGCCCATCGAAACGACAACGATCAAACATTTTAGTAACGGAAATCTGGACGAAACGACGACACGACAGACGTCCGCTGTGCAGCGAGGTTAGGCTTAGGCTTAGAGGCTCGACTTAGGCTTAGGCTTAGAGGCTAGGCTTAGGCTTAGAGGCTTAGGCTTAGAGGCTTAGGCTTAGAGGCTAGGCTTAGGCTTAAGGCTAGGCTTAAGCTTAGAGGCTAGGCTTAGACTCAAAGGCTAGGCTTAGGCTTAGAGGCTTAGGCTTAGAATCTTAGAGGCTAGGCTTAGGCTTAGAAGCTGGGCTTAGGCTTAGAGGCTAGGCTTAGGCTTAGGCTTAGAGGCTAGGCTTAGGCTTAGAGGCTAGGCTTAGGCTTAGAGGCTAGGCTTAGGCTTAGAGGCTAGGCTTAGGCTTAGAGGCTTAGGCTTAGGCTTAGAGGCTTAGCCTTAGAGGCTCAGGCTTAGAGGCTTAGGCGTAGGCTTACAAAATGAACTCTATTCCAGACGACGCTTCAATCCTAATCAACCAGCCACAAAATGGCTACGCCTACACCACCTCGACCCACTACCCAATTCAGCTATCTTCAAATCGCAATAGTAAGTTTTTCCCTGGGCCGCGGCCCGGGACGTAGTAGGCCGGCAAACTATGGCTCTATTCCGTTATTTTCAGGCATAAACGCCCGCGCCACGCCGTCTCCAGAAGTCGTTCAGCAACTTCAACAAGTTTCTGAAAACGCCTCAAATTCCACGTCCCTTCAGTTGGCCTCGAGCCTGACGCAGCTGGTGCAGACCCTTCTGACAACGTTGCGACTACAGTAATCTATTTTTGAATTCCGAATTCCCGCCCCATCCCCCCAAAAGAATACGTGTCGTTTTCAAAGCTTTTTTCCGTCTTTTTTTCGCTCCATGCATAATGAAATGTAAAAATATACAAAATTTCCATCTTTATTTTTTAGAAGGGCCCACTATTTCTGATTCTTGACACATGGAACCTTGGCCAGGGCCTCGGTGACCATTCCCTTGACATCATCGGGAATGTCGGGCATCTGGCGGAATTTGATTTTCAAGTAGGTCAACGTGGCACGAATGGCATATGTGTAGAACATGGACATTGTGAAACAGCCGGCACGTTGGTCACGCATTTTACGGAATAGGGCATCACAATCCGGAGATTTGCCGGCCAAGATTAGCTCAATGAGAATTGTGGTCAGGACTACGGTAGCGGAACGATCCAGGCCCAAGTCACACATGACGACGATCGGGTCGTTGGGTTGGGTTTGGGGGTGGATGTCCTGAAAAAGGTTTTTGGGCTTACACAAAGGCTTTTTGGATTTTGGGCTTAAGGAAGACATTTTGAGTTCGAAATTGGCTAAAAATGTGAAAATGGTATTATTAGAACTGTTCTTGGTAGGATAACCGAAATTTGTGAAAAAAAATTTTTTGAAAATTTTTTTCCTACGGCTTTTTTGGGCACTTTTTTAGATTTTGGGCCTCAAAAATTTCTCTCCTAATTTTGATACTACTGTACTGAACAGAACATGAGCAACCCGAAAAACTAGGTCCCAACTCACAAAAATGATTTTGAAGCGAGATATACTCATTTTCCGTCATGGGCCTAGTTTTTCGATTTTGGGCCTCAAAAATTTTTCTCCAAATTTTGATACTACTGTACCAAACAAGACACGGCAAATCCGAAAAGCTAGGTTCTAACTTTCAGAAATGATTTTGAAGCGAGATATACTCATTTCTATAATTTGATTTTCAAGGCTCAGACGACGGCCTCCAGTAGTTTGGCCCCTATCTCGCTTCAAAATTGTTTTTGTGACTCAGGACTAAGTTTTACAGACTTCCCATGGCTTATTTAGTACAGTCCTATCAAACTCGAGGAAAACCTTTTTAAGCCTAAAATCGAAAAATTAATTTTTTTCGATTTTGGGCCACAAAAATTTTTCATCAAATTTTGATACTACTGTACTGAACAGGCCACGGAAAATCCGAAAAACATAGTCCTACGTCACAAAAATGATTTTGAAGCGAGATATACTCATTTTCCGCCATGGGCCTAGTTTTTCGATTTTGGGCCACAAAACAATTTTTGCAGATTTGGAAACTACTGTACTATACAGAACATGAGAAGTTCAAAAAACTAGGTCCGAAGTCACAAAAATGATTTTGAAGCGAGATATGCTCATTTTTTCACATTCGATTTTCAAGGCTCAAATGACGACCACTTTCGGGGCCCATATCTCGGCTCAAAATCATTTTTGTGACTTAGGACTAAGTTTTTTAGATTTCCCATATCTTATTTAGCACTGTACTATCAAAATCTGGAAGAAAAATATCGAGGCCCAAAAGTCGAAAATCCGACTTTTTTGGATTTTGGGCCGAAGAAATTTTTTTGCAAATTTTAATACTACTATACTAATTAAGCTACGGAAAACTCGAAAAAACGTAGTCCTCACTCACAAAGATGATTTTGAAGCGAGATGTACTCTTTTTCCGCCATGGGCTTTTTTTTCACTTTTGGGCCACAACAATTTTTCTTTAGATTTTGATAGTACTGTACTAAACAAGGCATGGGGAGTCCAAAAAACTAGGTCCGAAGCCACAGAAATGACTTTGAAGCGAGATATAGCCCTTACAAATACACAAAAACAAGGATCCTCACCTTATACGGCGCACGGACCAACGCCAACAACTTCTTCTCCTCACTCGGAATCTTCTTCCACGGCCATGTGGTACAATTGAAGACACGCACGTAGTTGGCCTCACTGCATCCGTCGGCCACAATTTCCATACTGTAGGTGATGACCCATGTTTTGTCTCTTTCGTCGACTTCAATACGTTGAGTATTGATGAGCCATCCGTTGAGATTCATGTAGTGGTCCGAGTATAATGGGAAGAACGATTTGAGAAGCGTCGATTCGCACTGAAAAAAGACTACGACATTTTGCAGGTGTGACATTTCGCAGGTACGACATTTCGCAACAGCGCCACGCTGTGAAACTGGCTTAAAATAGGTTGTTTTTGAAAGCTTTTTTTCACCGCTGTTTCTGCGGAGGCTCAGGGGTCGGTGACATTTCGCAACTATGCCATTTCGCAACCACTCACCCGAACCGAATTATTGACAATCTGATCCCTGGTCTGCGTCTTTGTATCGTCTCCACCTTGTTGCTCATTTCCGGAAAGAGGCGTGGCCGGTGACGTCATCACACTGGGAACCTTGTTCCATTCCTCGATAGCCTCGTCGACAAATGGCTGAAAATGAGAGATAGGTAAAATGTGGAGCGCAGAGAAAAATTTTCCAAAAATTTTTTTTTCAAAAATTTTTTTCGAAATTTTAACTTTAGAGCATCATAGCTCGTTTCGTTTTCGAGCTATTTCGATTAACTTTTTAGCGAAATGTGTAACATTTAACGCTCTTTTAATTGATTTAAATGCAAAATGTGTAAAATCCCTTTGCGTTTTCAAATAAGAGCAAAAAACTTTTTTTTCAAAAAAATGTCAATTTTTTTTCGAAATTTCAACTTCGAAGCATCATAACTCGCTCAGTTTTTGAGCTATTCAGTTCATTTTTCGAGTGAAATGTGTTAAATTTAATGATCGTTCAAATGAGTGCGAAAAAACTTTTGAAAAAATGTTTTTCAATATTTTCAATTAAAAAAAAATGTTCACAAAAAAAATTTCAAAAAATTTTTTTTTGTAACCAACTTTGAACCATCATAACTCGCTCAGTTTTTGAGCTATTTAGCTCATTTTTTGATTGAAATGTGCACAATTTCATGCTTGTAAAAATAATTATAAACAAAATGTGTGAAATCTTTTTGCTTTTTCAAGTTAGTGCAAAAACATTATCTCAAATTTTTTTCCCCAAATTTTAGAAACTTCAACTTTAGAGCATCATAACTCGTTCAGTTTTAGGATATTTAGCTCATTTTTTTAGAAAAATGTGTGAAATCTCTTGTTTTTTTAAACGATCGTAAGAAAATAATATAAACTTGTTTTCTCTTTCGAATGAGTGTAGAAAAAAATTTTCCAAAAAAAAATTTTCAAACAATTTTTTTTTGAAACTTCAACTTTGAAGCATTTTAACTCGCTCAGTTTTTGAGCTATTTTGCTCAGTTTTTAACCAAAATGTGTGAAATTTAATGCTCTTTCTAATGAATGTAAACAAATTATGTGAAAACTTTTTGAATTTTTTAAATTAGTGCAAAAAAAAAAGAATTTTAAATCTTTTTCATTTATTTTCGCAATCTTAACTTTAGAGCGTCATAACTCGCTCATTTTTTGAGCTATTCAGCTCATTTTTTAACCAAAATGTGCAGAATCTTTTCTTCTTTTACCTCAAAAATAGTAATAACTCTGAGCGCTTTTCGCTGCGAGACCATCCGCCAAAAGTCGCGCACCGTCTCCCACGTCGGATACTGTGTCATGATGAACTCGGTTTCGGTACCATCGAACTTGACGACACTCGCGTTGATGTATTCCGAGTCTTCTGGAGTTTGACACTTTAGCTGGACACGCGTCTTATCGTAGAGCTTTTGCTCTTTTGAGCGATTCTTCGGCATGTTCTTCTCCCATTCGGTGGATGTTTGATCGGCGGGTTGATAGCGCGCGAGATGCTCGTCGAAATAGGTGCTCAGACTGGATTCTTCTGAAAATTTTGAAACGATCTATTGTGATTTGAGAATACCGTATTTTAAGGAGTATCTGGGTTTTTGAACTTTTGAATTTGCATAATTTTGAGAAAAGTTACAGTAACCGCAAAAAAATGGGCAATGGTAGCCTAAGCCCCCAAATTTGAGGACTTCAAAATTCAGGTTACAGTAATCCAATTTTCTGAAATTTCGTGAGCTTATCAAACAGCTCTTGGTCTTTATTTTCCTAGTTAAACATTTTATAATATGAGCAATTTTAAAAATGGTGTACTGTAAAATAGTTTAGAGATTGGAAGAACGACTTTCAGGCCTTCTAACTCGGCTCATTTTTGACCTAGAATGTTGAAAAAATCACTAGTCGATAGGAAATTTTAATTTGCATTTAAATAGCAATTTTATTTCAAAAATCAATTTTTGGGTTCCGGGAAAACACTTCTAAAGACAGTGTATTGCAAGAAAGTCAGATTATCCCAAAAACTTCGGAGTCTCATGTAAAAGTAAGTTTTTCTCTAGGCCCTAAAATTAAATTTGACAATTTCAATTAGTATTTACAAGGGGCTTCCCCGAACTCTTGAGTTGAACTTTTTCTGAAACTTCGGTCCTAGACTAAATTGACCCTGAAAAGCCCAAATCTGCAATAAAAAGTGGCCAAATGTTCACGCAACTCAAGATATGAGCCCTCAAAGTTGCAGCCAACAGTGCTTTTGGGGTACTTTGAGGACCCATAACTTTGCTAAAAATCACTTTCAGAAGGTCTAGTTTTTTGTTTTGTACTCAGAATTTTACACCAAACAATGTCCTATATTTTTTTGTAGAAAAAAAATTTGAGCCAGAACAACGAAAAATTCCGACCAAATGGGTGCTGATTGCTTGTTTTGCCATTTCTTTTTGTCCAATTTGCTGATTGAAAGTTGAAATCAACAGATAAATGTTTGCAAAAAAGTTTTCATAAATTTCATGTATTTTTCTGTCGGTTAGGGACCTTTTTATAGGTCAAATGATGGCTGAAAAACCTAGAAGGTTTTTGGCCCCAAACAGGTCAGCCAATTAAAAAAAAGTTCGGAAAATGTCATGAAACTTTTTAAAACCTTGTTACAAACATATACAGTTTGTTTCATTCCATCATTTAGGGAATTGGAAAAATAAAGTTGGTAACTCCAGATTGATCGAAAAATTTCCCACCCTAATGGTGGCGAAATTTCAAAGTTTTGGCTCAAAAATTTTTTTGTTCAAAACGCATTGGGAATTGTTAAACATCAAAATCCAAGTCCGAAACAGGAAACTAGACACTCTGAGAGTGATTTTGAGCTGAGATATGGGTCCTCAAAGTACCCCAATTTTAGTGTTGGCTGCAACTTTGAGGGCTCATATCTTGAGTTGCGTGAACATTTGGCCACTTTTTATTGCAGATTTGGGCTTTTCAGGGTCAACTTAGTCTAGGGACGAAGTTTCAGAAAAAGTTCAACTCAAGAGTTCGAGGAAGCCCCTTGTTAGATACAAAATCAAATTTCCTATCGATTGGTACTATTTTCAACTATCTAGGTTAAAAATGAGCCAAGTTATTAGCAATTAAAAAATTTAAAATTTTTCAAAAAAAACAATTTTTTTTTCAAGATAATTTTGATAGCCACGACAATTTTTAATTTCGTAATTTAATTCTGTAGTTTTATGTAAAATCAAATTTTCTATCGATTGGTACTATTTTCAACTCTCTAGCTTACAAACGAGCCGAGTTATAGATGCTCAAAGGTCACCAGACCATTTCTCAATACATCTCCAGAAGGGTCGCCACTTTTCAAAGCGTTATATCTCAAGAACCCCTCTAGTTATTAAAAATAAACAATTACAAAATTACTCAGCATAAAATTCTACACAATTCGTAGGTTTCAAAATTGCTGTACCTGTTTTGGTTATCAAGATATAGTGCTTCAAAGTTGAGCCGCGCGGACAACGAGAGCTCTCTAATTGTCTACTTCTCTTTGAGCGCTATATCTCAAGAACCTCGTTAGCTATCAAAAAGTCATCAACTACAAAAATAGAGTTTTAGAGTTGCTTGATAAGCTCACAAAATTTCAGAGGAATCGGATTACTGCAACCTAGTTTTTAGGCCCTCAAAAAAGGGAAGTCTTCCACTGGAAAGTGTCTACTTTTAGTACTGTAACTTCATTCAAAATGAAGCAAATTCAAAAATTCAAAAACTACAGTAATTCAAACTCACTCATATCCAGCAGATATTTACAAAAAGCCTTGGCCGCTCTCGCAATCTTCAACGCCTCCGGCTCCTTCTCCTTCTCGGTCACCTCCGCCGACATTCTTCGCTTTTCCTTTGACGTTCTCTCCTTTTCCTTCGACTTTGGTTTTTCTCTCGATTTCGGTTTCTCCTCCTTACTATTCTTTTTGGCGGGTGTTGGAACCTGTTGCTCATTCTCGTCCTCCACAATTGTGTCCTCGCATTTCTTGCGTTTTTGGAACCCGTTCTTCTTTAGCTTTGCTGTGGCTGGTTTTGAGCTGGAATTTAAAATATTTGTTTGGATTTAAATAGAGCTATAATTTGGTTTTTAGATCGTCGAATTTGGTTGAGTTTGAGCCGAGTTATGAGCGTTTGAAGTTTTTGGTGAGGCTTAGGAGATTTTGTAGTTTGTAGTCGCTAAGCCTCTACAAAACGCGCGCGCCAACAGCGGTCCTCGGTCGTTTTGTAGAGGCTTAGAGACTACAAACTACAAAACTACCTAAGCCTCACCAAAAACTTCAAAGGCGTCAAACTCGGCTCGTTTTCAGCCGATGTTCGTGATTTTTGGCTCAAAAAATGTCAAATTTTTTACTGAATCTTACTGTCGGCTTAGAAACTACAAACTACACAAATTGAGCCAAATAAGATGCTTCAAAAAAAGAAAATGCTCCTTATAACTTGAAAAATAAAATTATCTTATTTTCAAATCCCAAACTCACACTTTCTTCATAGTTTTTTTCACAGAGCACTTTTCTCTTGTGGATCGATTTGAATCGGAAATAATTCGTTTCTTTTTTGGATAGTTGGATTTCTTGTTGGATTTTAAATTTTTTTTAACTTTTTGGGACAATATTATTCAAGGTGAACACGTTTTAGCTTTAAATTTGAAACATTTATTGTAAGAACCCACAAAAATTGGGAAAAAAAAGAAATCCTCGGGATCACATGAATTGGGAAGGGAATTGCTGAGAAATGGTAGTATCCGTGTGTTTGTTAAAACTAATCGATTTTAAAAGGTTACTGTAGGCCAAAAAAAATGCATTAAAAACCAAGATCTGTACAGCGAGAAAGAGGCGGGACTAGAATATCACAGGTTTTTTTTTGAAGGAAAAAACATATTACATGAAACTGGGGCTTATAATTCATTAGAATCACTATCCGAACTAATCAACAAATGATGCTCCCCACTGACTCCGCCCCCTCCGCTAGCGATCGCATGATCGCTAGCGGTGCCGCGGGAACCGCTTCTTCCTCGTTCCTTGGAAGCTCCGCCTCCAAACTCCACGTCATCACTGTCGGTCATCTGGTCGCTAGCTAGAGCTCGTTTTGTTAGCGCCGCAAGCTTGTCTCGATTCTCCAACCTCTCGATTGCAGTGAACTTCCGAACGAATAACGATCTCATGAGCCTTCCGGCAGAAGACGTCGCATCCAGTGCCGACTTTTTCGGTCCCCAATCGTCACTTCCGAAGAAGGACATCTCCTGAGTCTTGCTCATCATCAAAGCCGACGAATTCTTCGACGTCTCCTTATTCCTGGGCGTCCTTCGCTTCCTCCGTTGTCGCTCATTTGGATAGCATCGATTGATAAACGAGATGAACGGGAGGGCGGAGCCACCGAGAAATATCGTTGTGAAGAGAATCAGAAAGAGTACGGTCGTCAGAAGAATTGACTTCTTCTCTTTGTCGAGATCCATGTAGAGGACGAGGGCGAAGCAGACGGCGCCGCGCATTCCGCTGGAAAAAAAATCATTGAATTTGGGGAGGCTTAGAAGATATTGTAGTTTGTAGTCTCTAAAGCGGTCATTTCGCAACCTTTTTTTTTTTCGAATTTTGGCTTATTTTTTACAGTATTTTTATTTGTAACAGTTTTCCACACTACGAACTACAATAAATTTGGAGAAATTTGAGCTCAAAATCAAGAAAATCGGTTGAAAATGAGCCTAGTTATGAGCGTTTGAAATTTTGTAGAGGCTTAGACTACAAACTACAAAAAGCGCTAAGCCTCCCCAAAACTTCAAATGTTCATATCTCGGTCATTCTTGATCCGTTTTTCTTCGTTTTATGGCTCAAAATGCTTGAAATCGTCTTCGCAACAACACTGTGAAAGAATTCTTATGAATTTTGATCTAAAAATCACAAAAATCTGTCGAAAGCGAGCCGAGTTATGAGCGAATTCTGTTTTTGTAGAGGCTTAGCGACTACAAACTACAATTTTTTCTAAGCCTCTACAAAACTTCAAAAGCTAATAACAGGGCTCATTTTCGACCGATTTTCATGATTTCTAGCTCAAATTTCTCCATTTTTTTGTAATTTGCAGCGTGCACAGCTTTTCAAATAAAAATACTGAAAAATTTAAAGAAAATCCAAAAAAATCGGTTGAAAATTGAGTTATTGACGCCAGGTTTTGATTTTTTTTTGTAGAGGCTTACGATTTTTTGTAGTTTGTAGTCTCTGAGTCCCTATAAAATACCGACAGTAAGGTTCAGCAAAAAATTTGACATTTTTTGAGCCAAAAATCACAAAAATCGGAGCCTCTCCGTAACTTTAAATTCTTATAACACGGCTCATTTTCGACGGATTTTCTTCATTTTTAGCTCAAATTGTTTCAATTTTTCTGTAGTTTGTAGTGCCTTACCTGAACCACATAATAATCTGATTCTTCATTGATATCTGCACATCTTTCCTGCACTGGTTCACCAGGTACGCTAGGGGGAAAACGTTGCACGCTCTTCCCAGCAGACACAGTACCACACTCCAGAATATGAGCCACGGCGCAAAGTTGAGCTTAATCGTGAAGAACGCCATGCCGATGTAGGCAAATGTGGACGTCTCGGCGACGAATGAAATCGTTCGGAACGTGTGTCGGAATGTGATTTGAGCTATCGGACTGACATTGTGTCGTGTGAATTGGGACATGGAGATACCGCAAAAGAGAATCGCCATGATTCCTGAGAGATCTAGAGCCTCGGCGAATCCATAGGGGATGTAGGAGAAGATAAGGAGTAGCGCGAATTCCAGCGACGGCGTCTTCCGGAGATCCACATGCTTGAAGAGCAGCGCACTGAGCAATCCGATTCCAACACCGAGGCACGCCGAGAAGAAGAACATTTCTGTGAACGTGACGAAAGCGCTTGTGATGATTTCCGACGCTGGAAGCGAGTTGAACGAAGGCTTCGCATGTCGTAGAGCGGTCGCGGCTAATACAATGGAGACGGCATCGTTGAGCATGGACTCTCCGAATACGAGCATATAGAGAAGCGATTCCACTTTGACGGCTTGAAAAATTGCCAACGTGGCGACGGGATCCACCGCGGAGATCATGGCGGCGAATGCGAAGCACTCGAAGAAGGAGAACTCGAAGATTATGCCAATCTAAATTTTTTTTTGTTTGAATAGCTGCTTTTTTGCAAAAATCTGCTCACCGCTCCCAAAATATACAACCCCGCTCCAATAACCATCGCCGAAATCGTCGTTCCCAGAATCGCAAACGTCAGAATCGGCACGAAATTTGAGAAAAAATATCCTTTGTTCAGATTATACGCATTTTCGAAAATAATCGGAGGCAAAAGAACCAAGAAGAAGACGTCAGGACTTAGCGCCTCAATTTCACTCCAATCTCGTTGCGAGTACGATAAAACCGAGCCAATCAGCGCTCCGAGCGCCACAATCGCTAGCGATTCAGGCATCCAATGGATTTTCGAAACGATTAACATATGAACTACTAGTGTTGCGAGCATGATGACGAATAGGATAAAGAATATCGCCAGCGATCGTTTCTTCTCTTCTGACACATTTCCAACGATCGCGGCGCCGTGTTGCTCCAGACTTGTTGCGTTCGCGTCGATCGCTTCGCTGAAACTTTTTGGAATTCATTTGAATCGTACGTTGAAAAACTGTATAAGTTTCTAAGCCTCTATAAAACCTTTTTCGACAGTTTTTGCTTATTTTTGTTTAAAATTTTTCAAATTTTCTAGCTAATTCAGGTGCTGTACACTACGAAAAGTGAAAAAATTCAAAAATTTTGAGCCAAAAATGACGAAAATTGGTCGAAAATGAGCCATGCTATGTGCGTTTGAAGTTTTGTAGAGGCTTAGAATTTTTTGTAGTTTGTAGTCTAAGCCTCTACAAAAAAGCACCACGTATGGGGGTCGGCAGATTTTGTAGAGGCTTAGAGACTACAAACTACAAAAAATCGTAAGCCTCTACAAAATAGAAGCGCGCGCAAGGTGGTCGATGAGGTTTGTAGAGGCTTAGGGAGTTTTGTAGTTTGTAGTCTAAGCCTCCCCAAAACTTCAAACCCTCGTAACTCGGCTCATTTTCAACCGATTTTCGTGATTTTTGGCTCAAAAAATGTTAGATTCTTTACTGATTCTTATTGTCGGTATTTTGTAGAAGCTTAGAGACTACAAACTACAAAAAGCGCTAAGCCTCCCCAAAACTTCAAAAACTTCAAAGGCATCAAACTCGGTCAGTTTTCAACCGATTTTCGTGATTTTTGGCTCAATTTTTGCAAATTTTCTTGTCAAATTTAAACAAAAAAATCTACCCCAACACATCCGTCTTATTCACCGCCACCACGTCTTCCGTCTTCACTGTCGTGACGACGGCGCCGCCGCCGCCGTCGCTGGAATCTGAATCGACGGTTTGAAAGATGAGGAGACATATGCATATTGAGAGGACTGAAAAATATACGGTTTTTAAAGTGCACAAAAATATATAAACCGACTTGTCTTGAATGCGAATCGCATAATTCCGGCTTTCGCTGTCAACAGGTACTCCCTGAGCTGCCACGTAGCACCATTCGCGAGTATTTTCTGCAACAAATAATAGTAGAATTATCTAATTTTAATATTCAGGTTGCAACGTGGCTAAAAAGGAACGTCGCCTGAACACAGCGACTTCTGAATGCCCTCAAAAGGAGGACACGGACGACGTGGCAATACACATACATACACATTCATACACATTTCAATCGAAATTCCTCGTTTTCCTTTTCCTCCTCATTCTTTTCTCTCATTCACATGTGGAAACCAAATGAGAGAGAAAGAAAAAATAGTGTGTGGAGCGCGGAGAGTCGCCAGACAACGAGAGAGAAATGGATGGAAAAGTGCGGAGAGAGTTGTCCGTGGTTTGGGAAACCAGTCATTTTGCAAACAGAAAAATGAAAAATGGTGGCTTTTCTCTTTAAAAAATGGTTTTTGATGTGTGTGTGTGCACTTGCAATGGGCGTGGCAAATACAGTATTTAGCTTCAATCTTTAAAAGCTCGCTCAGTTCTGAACCGATTTTTACCGTTTTTGCCTTAAAATCCTTGGAATTGTCTTGGCAACGGCATTAGGAGAGAAATTCTCTGAATTTTGAGCTGAAAACGGAGAAAATCGGTCAAAAATGGTTCAAGTTAGACGCGTTTGAAGTTTTTGTAGAGGCTTAGCTCGTTTTGTAGTTTGTAGTCGCTAAGCCTCTACAAATTGGAAAAATTCTTTTTTAAAAGGGATTCCTTGACACTAACCTGGTAAAATTTTGTTATTTGGATTTCTAAAAAACAAGTTTTTTCTGAAAAAAAATGTATACTGAATTTATACAGAAATTTGCTGAAAATTCGCGAAAAATCTTCTAAAAACGAGCTGGAAACTTTGATTTTCGACTATTTAATTTTGGGCTTTTTCAATCTTGTAGAGGCTTAGAGACTACAAACTACAAAACGCTCTAAGCCACTACAAACATCGAATTGGCTTCAAAACAGACGTTTCAAAGTGGATTTTTTGCTCATTATCATGACGTTTTCAGTCCAAACTTACTTAGATACTTAGATGTCCGTGGGTTTCAAGCTGGAGCAGCTGCGGACAAAATCAGACCACAAGGATCGGTCCTTCCTGGCTTCGGTAGACCAGGTGGTCTTCGGTAATAGGATTCCCAGCCTTTTCCTTCCTTCGACAATGCCATTGCGTCTCGACTGGGCGTCTTTGTATTCTCTTAGGGCGTCTTTGATGTCATCACTCCATCGTTTCTTCGGACGACCACAATTCCTCTTGCCGTTCCTCGGTTGCCATTCTGTGACGATTTTTGACCATCTGAGAGAACTGGCTCTTGCGATGTGTCCAGCCCATCTGCACTTCTTGGCGAGGAGTATATGTTGGATGTCGGGGAGCCAATTGGAGATTTCGCAGGAGTTGGCGATCGCGTTGGCAGCCGATTGGAGCCGATTTATGGTAGGGGCAGAGGTGTTCCATGTTTCGGCGGCATACAATAGGGCAGGGAGGATATTCTGGTGGAACATGTACTTCTTTTCCCTCTGGTCCAAGGATCTGACTAGGGGTTTTAGGGAATGAAAAGCTGCCCAGCCTGCCTGGATTCTTCTGGAGATTTCGTTGTCGAGGTTGCCTGAGCTTTCTATCCAACGTCCCTAGGTAACGGCAGCCAGAGGATTTTAGGATTTTGTCCCCATCTATATCGATGGAAAGCAGCGTCGGAATGTTGGAGAGCAGGACCGTTTTTGAAGCATTTATGGTGAGCCCTATGTCCTTTCCATATTTCTTCAACAGTTTTAGTCTTTCCTTTATTTCGATCTCATCGGAGGCGAGTAGTACGACATCATCGGCGAATTCCAGTCGGCGGAGGTTTGCTCCGTCTATCGAAAGCCCTTCACCTTCATACTCTTCATCGGCTCTGTTGAGAGCTGACTGGAGCGACATTGCGAAGAGAGATGGAGAAGCGGAGTCACCTTGGCGGACGCCTCGGTGCAGCGGGATCTTGATAGAGCGGCCATGGATTGGAATAAGGGCTGTACCGCTTGCCATAGTGACCGAGAAGAAGTCGACTAGATAGTCGTCGGCGCCCGCTTCCTGTAGACTCTTCAGTACACCGGAATGGGTGACTTTGTCGAAGGCAGCCGAAAAGTCTACGAATATCAAAATCCAAGGAATATTGAATTCGTTGCCCCTCTCGATGACTTGTGCGACTGTTTGAATGTGCTCTACGCATCCTCTTCCCCTTCTGAAGCCGCATTGACTTTCGTCGAGGAAATCTTCTTGAGTTCTTAGAGTCTCTTTGTCAGTACACTCGTCATGAGTTTTGAGGGGAGAGAAAGAAGAGATATCGGGCGATAGTCTTTCATACGTATCGGGTTTGGCTTTTTCGGGAGCAACTTCACTAATGACTTCTTCCAGTAATCCGGCGTGGACATGCTCTTGAGGGCATCATTAAACAAATTTGTGAAGCACTCCACCACTGGTTCTCCACCTTTCTTTATCATATAAGCATCTACTTTATCCGCGCCCGGAGCCGTGTTTGGCTTTAGATTCTTGATCGCCGCTCTGACTTCATCGCGGAGGATGGGAGCTTGTAAAAAGTAGTCCCTGGGAGCGTTTTGGCTTTGCCTAGCGTTGGGGATCGAGAAAGTCTCGAGATAGTGCTTCTTGACAAGTTCGACAATTTCAGACCTGTTGCCCGTCAAGGAACCATCCATCCTTTCTAGAACTTGCAGGGGAACTTCTTTCTTCAATTTTCTCTGGAGTGGTTTCATGGACTTTTTCTTTTTGCAGGTATCTAGTAAGAGAAGAAGCTTGGCTGATTTTTCGTTTTTTATGGCAATTCTGGCTCTCTTGGAGAGGTCCCTCAGCTTGGTAGCGTCTGGGCTTGCCGATTCGAGCTCCGCTCTTCTCTCCCGGAGAAGTTGCTGGGTGTCGGAACAGTACAAGGGTTTTTTGGGAGCTTTGGGGAGCCTTGTAGAGCACTCGACGAGCGTTTTTGATAGCTCCTCGTAGTCCTTCACACTCCCGAGCGATTCGATCCCATGGATGTCGTTCTCGAATGATTCCCAATTCCTCTTATCATTTCTCATGGGACTCAAGCCATTGAATTTGTGGTTGATGGGCTTGGAAGCCTCTGGTTTCCAGTACGCCCGGACCATGCGGTGGTCGCTTAGGTTCAGGGGCGAAGAAAACGTTGCGATGTCAGAGATAGTGTTGGTGTGGTAGGCTATAAAGAAATCGATTTCCCGATTTCCCTTTAGGGCCGTGATGAGTCCATTTCTTTGACGTCTTTTTAGGGAATCTGGAGTTTAGAAGGTGGAGCTTGTTGGCGGCGAGGAAATTGTACAGGAGGTCTCCGTGGTCATTGCCGTTTTACGTATCGGGTTTGGCTTTTTCGGGAGCAACTTCACTAATGACTTCTTCCAGTAATCCGGCGTGGACATGCTCTTGAGGGCATCATTAAACAAATTTGTGAAGCACTCCACCACTGGTTCTCCACCTTTCTTTATCATATAAGCATCTACTTTATCCGCGCCCGGAGCCGTGTTTGGCTTTAGATTCTTGATCGCCGCTCTGACTTCATCGCGGAGGATGGGAGCTTGTAAAAAGTAGTCCCTGGGAGCGTTTTGGCTTTGCCTAGCGTTGGGGATCGAGAAAGTCTCGAGATAGTGCTTCTTGACAAGTTCGACAATTTCAGACCTGTTGCCCGTCAAGGAACCATCCATCCTTTCTAGAACTTGCAGGGGAACTTCTTGTCTTCAATTTTCTCTGGAGTGGTTTCATGGACTTTTTCTTTTTGCAGGTATCTAGTAAGAGAAGAAGCTTGGCTGATTTTTCGTTTTTTATGGCAATTCTGGCTCTCTTGGAGAGGTCCCTCAGCTTGGTAGCGTCTGGGCTTGCCGATTCGAGCTCCGCTCTTCTCTCCCGGAGAAGTTGCTGGGTGTCGGAACAGTACAAGGGTTTTTTGGGAGCTTTGGGGAGCCTTGTAGAGCACTCGACGAGCGTTTTTGATAGCTCCTCGTAGTCCTTCACACTCCCGAGCGATTCGATCCCATGGATGTCGTTCTCGAATGATTCCCAATTCCTCTTATCATTTCTCATGGGACTCAAGCCATTGAATTTGTGGTTGATGGGCTTGGAAGCCTCTGGTTTCCAGTACGCCCGGACCATGCGGTGGTCGCTTAGGTTCAGGGGCGAAGAAAACGTTGCGATGTCAGAGATAGTGTTGGTGTGGTAGGCTATAAAGAAATCGATTTCCGATTTCCCTTTAGGGCCGTGATGAGTCCATTTCTTTGACGTCTTTTTAGGGAATCTGGAGTTTAGAAGGTGGAGCTTGTTGGCGGCGAGGAAATTGTACAGGAGGTCTCCGTGGTCATTGCCGTTTCCAAGAATGTGTTTGTGGATATACGGAGCTAGTTCATTGTTGTGACATTGGTTCGCAGCCGCATTGAAGTCACCACAAAGAACGACTTTTCCTTTGGAAACTTTTCGAAGCTCTATGAGCACGGATTCGAGATATCTGAAGAATCGTAACGCGTCAACTTCCGAATTTTTCTTGACTACGGGAGCATAGATATTCAAGAGGACATGGGGCGTCTTTTGATATTGGAATTTTAAGATTCCGATCCCTGGACGCGGCCATTCGACGGAATCGACGAGAAGCTCTTTTGATTTCACTATGAAGAACGCGAGACCCCTATCCTTTGATGATACTCGTGGGTTGAAGAGGAGCTCGTAGTCGGAGCCATCTACGGACTGTCGAGACTGTGGGTGGAGGGATTCTTGAATCGCCACGATGTGGCATCCAGATTCTCTGCAGTACTGGACCGCTGGGTGAAGCTTTGCCTCACTCGAGACACTACGACAGTTCCACGTACCAATCCGGAAGAGATCCCTTCTCTTCAGCTTTGGCTGTTTAGGGTTGGAGGTGGGTTTGGTGTGTATTGGAGGTGGGTTTGGTGTGTGTCTTCACTGTCGTGACGACGGCGCCGCCGCCGCCGTCGCTGGAATCTGAATCGACGGTTTGAAAGATGAGGAGACATATGCATATTGAGAGGACTGAAAAATATACGGTTTTTAAAGTGCACAAAAATATATAAACCGACTTGTCTTGAATGCGAATCGCATAATTCCGGCTTTCGCTGTCAACAGGTACTCCCCTGAGCTGCCACGTAGCACCATTCGCGAGTATTTTCTGCAACAAATAATAGTAGAATTATCTAATTTTAATATTCAGGTTGCAACGTGGCTAAAAAGGAACGTCGCCTGAACACAGCGACTTCTGAATGCCCTCAAAAGGAGGACACGGACGACGTGGCAATACACATACATACACATTCATACACATTTCAATCGAAATTCCTCGTTTTCCTTTTCCTCCTCATTCTTTTCTCTCATTCACATGTGGAAACCAAATGAGAGAGAAAGAAAAAATAGTGTGTGGAGCGCGGAGAGTCGCCAGACAACGAGAGAGAAATGGATGGAAAAGTGCGGAGAGAGTTGTCCGTGGTTTGGGAAACCAGTCATTTTGCAAACAGAAAAATGAAAAATGGTGGCTTTTCTCTTTAAAAAATGGTTTTTGATGTGTGTGTGTGCACTTGCAATGGGCGTGGCAAATACAGTATTTAGCTTCAATCTTTAAAAGCTCGCTCAGTTCTGAACCGATTTTTACCGTTTTTGCCTTAAAATCCTTGGAATTGTCTTGGCAACGGCATTAGGAGAGAAATTCTCTGAATTTTGAGCTGAAAACGGAGAAAATCGGTCAAAAATGGTTCAAGTTAGACGCGTTTGAAGTTTTTGTAGAGGCTTAGCTCGTTTTGTAGTTTGTAGTCGCTAAGCCTCTACAAATTGGAAAAATTCTTTTTTAAAAGGGATTCCTTGACACTAACCTGGTAAAATTTTGTTATTTGGATTTCTAAAAAACAAGTTTTTTCTGAAAAAAAATGTATACTGAATTTATACAGAAATTTGCTGAAAATTCGCGAAAAATCTTCTAAAAACGAGCTGGAAACTTTGATTTTCGACTATTTAATTTTGGGCTTTTTCAATCTTGTAGAGGCTTAGAGACTACAAACTACAAAACGCTCTAAGCCACTACAAACATCGAATTGGCTTCAAAACAGACGTTTCAAAGTGGATTTTTTGCTCATTATCATGACGTTTTCAGTCCAATCAAAATTTCATGCAATCTTTATAAAAAACCGCTTCAAAATTTCGATTTGCGACAAATTTTCAGATTTTTCAAGTTTTTCTCCTCTACAAGAAACGATCACTACAAACTACAGAAAAATTGACAAATTTTGAGCCAAAAATGAAGAAAATCGGTTGAAAATTGACCGAGTTTGACGCTTTTCAAATTTTGTAGCGGCTTAGAGCGTTTTGTAGTTTGTAGTCGCTAAGCCTCACCAAAAAACGACCGCCGCCTACTGTGGGTGTGCGCATTTTGTAGAGGCTTAGAGACTACAAACTACAAAATTTCCTAAGCCTCTACAAAATATTCAAACCCTCGTAACTCGGTCAGTTTTCAACCGATTTTCTTCGTTTTTGGCTCAAATTTTTCGCATTTCGTAGAAGCTTAGCGACTACAAACTACAATATTTTCTAAGCCTCAACAAAACTTCCTTTCTTCCAAATTTCTCACCATTTTTCTCCGTTTTTTCGTCAGTTTTCCTGTTAGCGAATAAATATCGAATATAGGATTCGTTCAAAGACTGACTGAACCATCCAACGTCTTCTGGATGATTCAAACAGACAAACGACTTTTCCCTCGATCTTTATCGCTTCTTCTCTTCTACTTCCCCCCATTTTCTCCTTAAGAAGGACACAATTTGGAGAAGAACACCATCTGATTTGCTTCTTCGAGGCGCAAAAAAATCGATCCACTTTTATTTCCAGAGAAAATAAAGAAAAAAGGAGAGAGAGAGAGAGAGACAGGAGAAAACGGGAAGGGGAAGAATCCAGAATTTTCAGGTGTGTGGGGAAGGAAAAATTGACAAAAACAAAGAGATATCATTTTTCGACGAATAAAATAATAGTTTTGGTGTGTGTGTGTGTGCATGGTGTGGAAATAAAAATCATCATATTCACGAGTTTTCGGCGGGGATAGGTGGAATACAATTAAAAAATAAATTTTTAGAATTCAATGATTCGGGACGACGACGACAAAAAAAAGCACAAGGTTAATTGGCGGAGTTGGCGGGGAAGTGGAAGACGGGGAACCTACTAAAATAATAATTGATAAAAAAGGACCACACAGTGAAAGAGAAGGAGAGAGAGAGCGCGCGCACAATTTCTTTTTGGCTATTTTCGAGGGAAGAGGAAGAATGTACAGAACAAGTTGAAATGAGAAAAATTGCAATGAAGAGAGAGGGAGAGCCCAGGGCACCGGGGAGCACAGAGAGCCCATCAAAAATGCACCATTTTTTCAGACTTTTCAACTACACAATCTCTAGTACCGCCCTCTCTGAACTCAAAGACCCGTTCTTTTTTCAAAAAAGGGAGCAGACTAGAAAATAGTGGAGAAAAAACTGTGTCTTTTTTTCTGGGATTTTTGGGACTCTATGTGTGCCGGCACTCTTTTTTTTTTTGGTTTCTAGTACAACACAATCTGCTATTTAGGGACGGGGAAAGCGAATGGATGGATGGAAAGAAAAACAGGTAACACATTACAAGGAAAAAAGGGAAAAGAAAGCCCATATTTTCAGACTCCCAACAAAAAAAGAAGAAGAAAAGTCAGAATCCAGATACTAGATAATGACAAAAAAAGAAGGGACGAAAATCTGGGGCAAGAGAAGAGAAGAGACGGGGATTCTTGTGTTGATGATGATAAAAAAGAAGAAGAATAAAATCTTTTGGGGCAATACTTTTAGGCCGATGGTCCAGCCATGTCTCCACCCGTTGCTGACACCTCATTCGGTCCGTCCCATTCGAGTTGTGGAAGTGATCGTCCCGATGGGAGACGGGCTTCCGGACTCCTGAGCTCATCGAAGAATGCGTGCTGGCAGGCCTGAAAAGTGAGGAAATTAAGATTTTTTTGTGCCAGAGACAAATTTTTGAGCCTTTTAATTGTAACTTTCGGAATCTGCGTAATTTTTTTGAAACCATAAACTCATTTTTCTGGGATTCCCCCGGCTCTTTTTGCAATTTTTAAGACAATTTTTGGCTCCAGTAAAATAAAAGTCGATTGTTGATCATCCCAATTGGGGCCAATAGTCCAAAAACTGCATATATTGGCAACAGATTTTTATCTATGGCATAGATCTCATCAGATTCCGATTTGAACGGGGAAGGGATCAGATTCAAAAAGCAGGTGATTTTCACATGATTTTCCGACTTTGTAGCCTCCAAAACGGCGCCTATGTACTAGAAACATCCGGTGAATTTCATAGATGACTCATTTTTCTTTTTAAGAACACCAGCAGCCAAAAATGCACAATTTTTTGCAGAAAAAAAGCTCAAAATGAACAATTGACAATGAAAATTGTCATTTTGAGCACTTTTCTGCGAAAAAAAGAGCCGTGCTCATCTCGGATCCGATTTCCAGACTTTGTAGCATCCGAAACAGCGCCTATTCCACAGATGACTCATTTTTTCTGTTTATAAACACCAAAAACTTACTGCTTGTGGCGTTGGCCGCGACGTCGGCGTATACTCGATAATCTTCGAGATGAGATCGATGGCTTCGGCGGGAGTGTGCACACGGAACACCTTGTTCCATGGGTGTGCCTTGATTTGCGGGAATTTGAACTCCTTGTAGTTCGGATTCATGCTCTGAATCTGTTCACGCGTCGGCGTTCCGAGCACCTTGATGATCTCGACGAGCTGATCGACGCCCGAGTCTCCCGGGAAGATCGGTTGTCCGAGAAGGAGCTCAGCCATCACAGTTCCCGCCGACCACACGTCGATCGAGTTGGTGTAGTTGGTGGCACCGAATATGAGCTCCGGAGCGCGGTAGTATCGAGAGCAAATGTAGGAGACGTTCGGCTCGTTGCGCACCAAGTATTTCGCGGATCCGAAATCGCACAGCTTCAGAATGCCCGTCTCGGGGTCGATGAGCAGATTCTGGGGCTTGATGTCACGATGGCAGATTCCGATGCTGTGAATGTAGGCGAGCGAGCGGAGCAGTTGGTACATGTACAATTTGACGTAGATCATCGGAATCTGCTGCCGCTGTTTCGAGTAGTGTCGGGCGACTCTGAGAATATACTTTTTTGGGGAGGCTTACAGACTACAAACTACAAAGAAGCCTAAGCCTCTACAAACATCCAATTAGCTTCAAAACCGACCTTTTGAAGTGGATTTTCTTTCACTTTATGCACGTTATCATGACGTTTTCGTCTAACTAAAATTTAGAGCATACTCCGCTAAAAACGGCATAAAAAAGTTGAATTTTCGACTAATTTTTGGATTTTTGAAAGTTTCTTTCTCTAAAAAAACGCTAATGCATTCGACATTACAAACTCTCAAAAATTAGGAGATATTTTGAGCCAAAAACAAAGAAAATTGGTTGAAAATGAGCCAAGTTATGAACATTTGAAGTTTTGTAGAGGCTTAGGGAAATTGTGTAGTTTGTAGTCGCTAAGCCTCACCAAATATGCAGCGGCGACCAAGGCGGTCGGCAGTTTTTGTAGAGGCTTAGCGACTACAAACTACAAAACTCTCTAAGCCTCTACAAAAACTTCAAAAGGGTCTAACTCGGCTCATTTTCGACCGATTTTCATCGTTTTTGGCTCAAAATTTTCGCATTTCGTAGAGGCTTAGCGACTACAAACTACAAAACTCTCTAAGCCTCTACAAAAACTTTAAAAGCCCATTTTCGACCGATTTTCTTCGTTTTTGGCTCAAAATTCAGATAATTTCTCTGCTAATGCCGTTGTCAAGACAATTTAAAGCATGTTGAGCCAAAAACGATAAAAATCGGTTCAGAAGTGATCGAGTTAGAAAAGTTGGAAAATTTGTAGAGGCTTAGCGACTACAAACTACAAAATTCACTAAGCCTCTACAAAAGCCAGTTTTCAACGGATTTTCTTAATTTTTAGCTCAAATTTTTTGTGCATTTTTCTTCATTTTCGTGGTGCCACAAACCTGTAAACAGTCTCTGGCACATATTCGAGTATCAGATTCAGATAGAGCTCGTCCTTCTTGTCGCCGCTCGAGTAGAAGAAGTACTTGAGTTTGACAATGTTTGGATGATTGAGCTTCCGCATGATTTGCAGCTCTCGATTCTTGAATCGCTTATCCTGGAGCACTTTTTTGATGGCCACCATCTCGTTGGTCGTGGAGAGTTTGGCGAGGAACACGACGCCGAATGAGCCGTTTCCAATGACCTTCTGGTCGTAGTAGGAGATCTCGACCTGGAAATTAATTAATGTTCGGTTTTTTTTTCGAGGAAATCTCACAAGTTTCTTGTCGATTTCTGTCATGTTTTGCTCGTTATTATAGGTAGGGACCACAACATAATTTTTAAACACGAATTTTCTTGGACATTTTTATATGGTAATGTTCCTTGCCTCAATACAAGTATTTTGCCAAACTATCAGTAAGAACTATTCATTGGTTCTCAAGATATAGGTCATCTTTTGTTCGATTATTTCTACTGACTTTCTCCCCAATAGTCCATTTCTGGAGCAAGGTCAAAAAACTGGAATATCGCCGCATACATTATTTCAGTACTGAATTCACGTGAAATCAAATTTTAAAAAAACGCGCCTTCAAAAGGAACCGAACTCGCGTCGAGCTATTGGAAATCATGAATGCTAACCAGTGAGCCGTAGGTCACGCTTATGCAAAAGCAATAAAAGTTCATTTGAATTTGAGAAATTTCGAATTTTCTCGTGATCTTATTTTACAAGGAAATTCTTGAAACTTGATAATCAAGGTCAAATAAAACTACTTTGGAGACCTCGACGTGGCTGAAATGAAACTTCATCTAGTGTCAAATTCTCTGTAGATTTCAATGGTATTAAAAAAACAGAGGTACCTCGTTCGTAAAGTTTTCAAATGACCCAAAAACTGAATTTATTAGAAATTGTGGTTTGTTTAGGTCAGCATAAAAGTATTCAAAATGCATTATCCCCTATTCAAAAAAATCGCACGGAAAAATCAACTCGATTTGAAATTCTTAAACCCCGCCCACAATTGTTTTTTCGCAACTCTGCCGCACGCAGTTTTGCAACCTCGCCGCACGTTTTATTTTGTGGTTTTTTCCAATTGGATTTATGGCTTTTTCTTGGAATTACGCGATGAAGATGACGAAAAAAATCCTAGAAACAAACAATTTGCCTGTTAAAATCGTTCTAGGCGGTTTTTTTTTTGTGAAGTCCCATTTAAAGGGAAATACGCACGAATAAAGATTTTCGACGATTTTTCAATGTTTTTCTTGCTGAACTGTTTTTAAAATTACCCATTATACTTTTTTTCTGTAACTTCATGCATTACTTGAATAGTTCAGCAAGAAAAACATTGAAAAATCGTCGAAAATCTTTATTCGTGCGTATTTCCCTTTAAATGGGACTTCACAAAATAAAAACCGCCTAGAACGATTTTAACAGGCAAATTGTTTGTTTCTAGGATTTTTTTCGTCATCTTCATCGCGTAATTCCAAGAAAAAGCCATAAATCCAATTGGAAAAAACCACAAAATAAAACGTGCGGCGAGGTTGCAAAACTGCGTGCGGCAGAGTTGCGAAAAAACAATTGTGGGCGGGGTTTAAGAATTTCAAATCGAGTTGATTTTTCCGTGCGATTTTTTTGAATAGGGGATAAATTGGCTGAAACTTTGCAGTCTAGTTCATAAATGTTTGCTTTACCGATTTTAATGTTATTTAAAAGTTTTTACTCATAAATAAAAAAACCTATCGTATGCGAAGTTTGACCTAGTACCACATTCTTTGGAGACCTCGCTGAGATGTTTTGAAATTACCAACCATTTCTGCATTTCTCCTTCTATGAGGATACCAAAAAATCTCGGAGGTACCTCGGCATTATCGCACTTTTTTGACCCATAAACTAACTTTTTCCTCGATTATCTCAAGAACTAGGTCAAATGGAAATGATTAAGTTACAGAATCGGATTCGCCGTAGTTTATTTAGTACTCTGGCAAAAATTCAAAACAATTCATCCTTCGCAGTTCAAGTTATAGTCATTCAAAGTTGGCATAACCCACTGAGGAGAAAATAAAATAGGCTCCGCCCCCTCACGTTGTGGTCCCTAATTATAGGCTTGCGAAATGAATATTTTGCCAGCAAATAACACAGAAAAATATTTTTTTTGAATCGTTGGCTTTTTGAAGTTTTTTCAGTGCAACGTGAGTCATTTTTAATTATATAGCCCCTTTTTTTGTGTCGAAAGAGGTAATTTGGCTCAGAAAATCAAAAGTTGACTCAGCAAGTCGAAAAATGACTCAGGAAATCGAAAATTCACTCAGAAAATCAAAAGTTGACTCAGGAAGTCGAAAAATGGCTCAGGAAATCGAAAATTCACTCAGAAAATCAAAAGTTAAATCAGGAAGTCGAAAAATGGCTCATAATATCGAAAATTGGTTCAGAAAGTCGAAAATTGGCTCAAATTTCTTCTCTAAAACTACAATTTTCAATTTTTGATTACAGAGCACCGAACACTGGCTCAACGGCATTCAGAATGTAGATTTTCAGATTTTTAAGCAATTCAAGCGCTTTTTCCCTTGAAAACCTGTGAAATACGGTCTGAAGTCGTGAAAAGACGCGGAAAACCATTTTTTATAGACAAAAAAGCTCCCAAGCTCGAATATTGGCTCTATTTCCACTTTTTTTAGCTCAGAATGCAGATTTTCATATTTTAGAGTCAATTTTTGAGCAATTCAAGCGCTTTTTCTCCTAAAAACCTGTTAAATACTGTCTGAAATCGTGAAAAGACGCGGCAAACCCTTTTTTTTATGGGAAAAAAGGCTCCCAAGCTCGAATTTTGGCTCTATTTCCACTTTTTTAGCTCTTTTCGATTTTCATATTCTAGAGTCAATTTTTGAGGAATTCAAGTGCTTTCTCTTCTTGAAAACCTGTCAAATATGGTCGGAAATCGTGAAAAGACGCGGAAAACATTTTTTTATAGAAAAGAAGGCTCCCAAGCTCTAATTTCGGCTCTTTTCCATTTTTTTGAGCTCAGAATGTAGATTTTCATATTTTCGAGTCAAATTTTTTTGGATTTTCTCCATTTCAAATCCTAACCTGTTGATCGACTCCGTCTGTAGCGACAGATGCCACCACCATGGTGACCTGCTTGCCACTTTTCAGCGAGCACGACAATAGCTGCTTATTCATCGCCAACTAACAGCAACAACACCGTGTCTGCTCCCGGCGGGTGTAGATGGAGAGGGATTGGGAGAGAGAGAATAGCTTTCTGATGGCTATCTCGGAGCACACAGATGGAGACGTAGCGCTGGTGGTGGTATATATGAGAAGGAATGAGGATCCACCTGGAAAAAAAAATGAAAAAAATGAGGGTTTTTTTTGAGAAAGGGAAACGCGGAAAATCAATAAGGAAGAAGAGAACACAGAGAAACAGAGATTTGATAATTGTCAAAACAAGAGCGGAAAAAAAGAGAGAGAGAGAGAGAGACAAAAGAAAATCGTGATTGTCTAGACAAGGGAAGGGGAGTATTGCAGACTGATTTTTAGCTGAAAATGAAGATTCTTCGGGTTAAAAAATGCCAAAAATGACTTGGTAAATCTAGAAAACCTTTAAAAGTCGGAATAAGATAAAACACAGAAATTAAGGAGGAGTCTGACTTAAAAAATTTTTTAGGATGTAAAAGATGACGCTAATTTTGAATAACACAAAGAAAATGCTCGAAAAAATTTCCCGGAGCCAGAAAACACTCTAGAGATTTTTTAGTTCCATTTTTTGTAAATTTACCTGCTGGAAGGTCATCCGATACTATTTTCAGTGAAATGATGAGAAAACTTGTACAATTTTGGATTACCAAAGTCAAAATCGCTTAGAAAACCTCTACTAATTCTAGTTAAAATCGAATGATGATCAAAAATTGAGGACGATTCCGTCCAAAAAAAAAGATTTCGCTCCAAAATATGTGAAAAATTGTGTAGAATTCGAATATCATAGTAAAACAACTTGAAAAAATGGTAGCGGTAAAAAAACTAGAATTTTTTGATCTCTACCATTTTTTCCTAGCTATTTCACTGTGATATTCGGAATCTACACAAATTTTCACACATTTTTAAGCAAAATCTTTTTTTTGGACGGATGTCTCCTTAATTTTTGAGAATCATTCGATTTTGAGTCTAATTATTGGTTTTTAAGTTTTTTTTTGGTAGATCAAGATGGAAAGCACAGAAAATAGCATTCAAAAGAGGAAATAACTCTAAAAATTGGAAAAATTTCAATTTTGTAACTGAAAGTAGCATTTCTTTCGAAATCAACTGTATCCTAATCGATCCTACATCGAAAATCTCGTGATACGAAAAAAGTCCATCTCTAGAAATCAATAAATCTCTCTAGAAACCCTCAAAGAAACAAGGAAAATCAGGAAAATGTAAAACAAAACTCCAGGAGCTAGAGATCCTTGGAATTCTTCTAGTTTCAATTTCCCTTTGTTTTCAATATTTCTTGACCAATTTTCTAACCAAAAAAAAATTCTCCAAAACCTCCCAAACCTGGCGCCAAAACTCTCAAATCAAAATCGTTGGGGCTAGGCGGCGAGAGATCACGAGACACAGAGAAGCACAGAAACCGACACCAATCACCCAGAGGCCTCCGAGGCGTAGAGGGCACACACACAGCAGTACTAGAGAGAAAAACTCTTTCTCTCTCGCTTCTATCCAACGGAATGAGGCAAAGGGAATCGAGATTGTGTGCGGGTGGAGAAGAGAATCAGACGTGCAGAGTCCGCCCGTCTGTGCCTAGTGTGGGTAAACGCAGACAGGGCGGCCCTCTCTCTTATTCTCTCTCGTTCTCTTTTCTCCATAGTGACATACACACAACATTCGATCGTCGGCTAGCTGTGCTGCTGCTTCTCTTTTTCAGGAGAGCGCAGAGACGTAGACAGTTAGAGAGACGTCATCTCGAAAGTAGTAGTCGTCTTTCTCTTTTTCCTTCTTCTCCTTCTTCTACCCACCCAAATCGATGAAGACGTCGGCCGTCGCCACAACAGTGGGCCGAGAGTAGTAGTAGAAGACGACGACGGCGGGAAAAAGCAGAAGAAGCGTGTGTGTGTGCTCTTGGGGAAAACCCACGATGTGGCTAACATAACATCTAACACAACACAGCTAATAGAGGTAGAGAAGGCGTTTTGCCAGCATGGAAAAAAGCTTTAAAAAAAGCTTCTTCATCTCCGTGCAAGGTGATATCTTTTTTTTGTGGGAGGGGAGGCCGGTGGGAGGAGGAAGAAAGAGAATGGGGAAGAAAAAGTAAAGAAGAGAACAAAAAACCAATAATAACAATAACAACAGAAGACGCGTCTTTTTTCTTATATGGGGAGAAAGGGCGAAGTAAAATACAGTGTTTCTTTTGAATCGGAAAAATTCTTGGCTTAAAAATAAGGCGAAATAGAGGTGTCCATGGCAAAAATACCCACTCTTTGCCCGTTTTTTCTTTTGATAATGGAGCATTTTTTCCTTTGTGGTGAGGAAGTAGAGTGTAGCCCAGTTGCTTTTGAATCGGCTAAATTCTTGGCTGGAAAATAAGGCAGAATAGAGGTATCCTTGGCAGAAATACTCAATTTTAAGCTGAAATCCAATAATTTTCGAGTCCGCAAGGGGAAAATCGTGAATTTTAAGTCAAAAATGGGCAATTTTGAGTCGAAAAATGCCAAATTTGTGAGCAGAGCGATTTCAAAAGGAAATTAAAGAAGAATTCTGATCAAAAAAAATTTAATTAGCTTCAAAATCTGGGGAAAATTACATCGATTCCGAATATCATGGTGAAACAGCTTCAAAAATCGTAGGGCTCAAACATTGTCCCAAATGGAAGAGAAATTTATCTTCCATTTGGGACGACTTTTGAGCCTACAATTTTTTTCAGTGCTTTTTCACCATGATATTCGAAATCTACACAATTCTCCTGATTTTCAAGCAAATTCTTTCAGCTTGCATTTCACAACTCAAAATTGCTCATTTTCGACTTGAAATTCATAATTTTCTCTTTGCAGCCCTAAAAAATCATTGAATATCAGCTTAAAATTGGATATTTTCGCCATGGAAACCTCCAATTTATTCGATTTCAAAAACGCCACTGGGCTACACTCTACTTGCTCACCACAAAGGAAAAAAATGCTCCATTATCAAAAGAAAACATGGGCAAAGAGTGTCAGAAGAAACAAAAATCAATGTTTCTCCTACTCTATTTTTTCCCAGCATTCGCGCCCCATCGTACTCGAACCGTTCAACAGTTTCTTTGCCAAAAAATGACACTGTTAATCTTCTCGAAATCAGTTTTTTTTTTGCATAACCATCACTTTTCTTCCGTTATTTTTTCGCTTGTCTCTCAACACGCACTGTGTTTCTGACGTCATTGATGACTAGGGGGGAGCGCGGCGCTCTCTTCTTCTTCTTCTTTTGTTTGTGTTAGTATCATCATCATCGTCAACATCATATCATCACAATCAGTGTTCGAAATCAATTGAGAATAACATGGGGAAACTTTTGAGCGAAAAATAGAAAACGTAGACAGAGATCGAGAGCATATGAATCACATGGAACCCTCTGATTCTCAGTTTTTCTCTTTCATTTTGCATATAAAATTTTATGGGGCGCCTCTAGAAAATAGTGTAAAACTCTATTCCAGAAACCCCTCAAAAAAAAATGGTGCATATCATCTCGAAAAAGACCGTCTCGTTCATCGGACAAGCGTTGGCGACGCAAATCGACGCCGAGCTCTTCTCCAAGTACGGATTCAAGGTGGAACAGCTGATGGAACTGGCGGGCCTTGCCGCCGCACAGGCCATCGCTGCTCACTATCCGAAGAGTGAGGGAGAGAAAAAATTGAAGGTGATAATACTGTAAATTTTCAGGCAACGTGGCCGTCTTGTGTGGACCCGGAAACAACGGAGGCGACGGATTCGTGTGCGCCAGACACCTTCAACAATTTGTGAGTTTCTTTTCTTATGCTTTTTCTGGGCGGAGCTAGGAGACAAGGAAGCGAAAAAAAATGCACCAAGGAATATAATGAAAGCGTAAAAACAATGAGGCAAACTTCAAACTACAAGGAATTCCGGGCCTCTAAATATCATCGCGGGATATTTTTGAAGGGGCTCAGAGGCTACTGTAGCCTGCAAAGCGTTCTGAGCTTCCTTAGCCTGGCTATAAAGCGTTTAGAGCTTCTTCAAACGTTGCAAGCTTGTAGAGGCTAGCGGACTTCGACTCCTAAGCCTCTACCAACCCTTCCGGCGCCTTTTGAAGCGGCTTGAAGGCTACAAAGCGTTATGAGCTTTTTGAGACGTTACAAGCTTGTAGAGGATAGATATTGGGCTACGAATCCTAAGCCTCTAAAAAGCGTCGCTGCGGCGCTCTGAAGAGGTTACTGTAGCCCGTACAGCGTTCTGAGCTTCTTTAGCCGGGCTACAAAGCGTTCTAAGCTTCTCCAGGCGTTGTAAGACTTTCGAAACCGTTTATACAGTCTTAGAGCCCTCAAAGGATTCGGAGCTTCTCCAGGCGTTGGAGAGACTTTAGCCTTCAAACTCCAAAGAATTCTAAGCCTCCCCAAAAGCATATCTTCCAGGGCTTCAACCCATCCATCGTCTACCCAAAAGAATCCCGAAACGAGCTGATGAAGAGCCTCGTGACCCAATGCGAATCCTCGGCCATTCCCGTCCGCCAAACCCTTCCCACCGACCTTCAATCCTTCCCACTCATCGTCGACGCCCTCTTCGGATTCTCCTTCAAACCACCGCCCCGCGAGCCGTTCACCGAGATCCTCAAGACAGTGAGGGCTTCTGGCATCCACGTCTTCTCCATCGACATTCCATCCGGTTGGGATGTGGAGAAGGGAGCGCCGGCGGAGTCCGAAGACGTCATTCATCCGCACGCCATCATCTCGCTGACGCTGCCCAAGATTTGTATGAAGAATTGGACGGGGCCACACTTTTTGGGCGGCAGATTTGTGCCACGTGCGCTGGTTGAGGAGCACAATCTACAGATGCCAGAGTATCCAGGATTCGAGCAGATTGTGAAGGTTGAAGATTAAAAAACCACATTTTTTTGCAAAAAATTTCATTAGTATTCGTTTTTTTTTGTGTAAATCATGAATAATGCAAATGAATCTCAATAAAAAGCCCATCGAATTCTGACCTTGTTCCTCATTTTGAGAATGACAAAACCCCATTTTATTCTTCCATTCATCCTACTGCTATCCTCAATCTCAGCTGAAGATCTTGTAGAGGTTTTTGGCATCGCCAGATGCCCGGATACCTCGAGATTCGTCAAGAATCAGCTAGTCCCATTCTATGAAAAATACAGTACTAATTTTACCAGCGATTTTAAGCTAGATTTTCATGCGGTTCCAACAGGAGGCTCTAATGTAGATGGGCACTATGTGTAAGTTTCAGAATTTTTGACTCTTTTAGACTGAATTTTTAAAGCAATAAATGTCTCCATGGAAAGGTTGAGTGTGATCTTAACAAACTACAAATGTGCTCCAAGAAACATATCACTGGAGACTGGTGGATGGTCATCGGGTGCATCCAGGGGCTCAAGGTCTATACGGAGGGATTGAAGTGTCTTCCGGATACCGAGGAAGGGAAGAAAATCAAAACTTGTGCCGAATCCGAGGAGGGAGAGTATTTGCTCAATGATGAGAACTCGTATCGATTCAATGTCGCGCCACAGTCTTCATGGGTTAGCTCTTTAGTGTTTTTAAAAGAAAAAACTCAACACTTTCAGCTGCCATGGATCCAGGTGAACGGCGTAAGAAATCCGAGAGCCGAGCATCATCTCAAGGACGTCGTCTGTGGGCTAGAGTCGATGAAGAATGAGGAAATGTGCACGAATGCTTGAGAAAATGAGACAGGAATCAATAAAGTATATCAGCATAGCGTATCTAGACCGGAAATTGAACGGAAATTTGGGGATTTTTGGGAGGAAAAATCGAAAATCTCGATTTTTCTGGACATTTCCAGGGCAATTTTAGTCCCGAAAATCGACAAAAAAGCCTCGAAATCGATGAAAAAAGAGAAAATATGGTGAAAAACTATCGCAAACTGGAAGAAAGAACCAAAAAGCGATTTTGAGTTGAAAAATCGATTTTTTATGATAATTTGCATGAAATTCGCTTCAAAATACACTAAAAATTTTTAATTTTGCTGAAAAAAAAAGCGGAAAATCGAAAATTCTGGCTAAAATTGAATTTTACATTTTCAGGACAATTTTGACTCAAAAAACCACTAAATTTGCCTACAAATAGACAAGAACTATCAATTTTGCTGAAAAAATCGACAAAAAAACCTCTAAATCGATGAAAACTCGAAAAAATCATGATATTCCATCCAAAAATCGAATTTCACAAATTCAAAAATTTTCTGGGCGTTTTGAGGCCAATTCCGACTCAAAAAATTATAAAAACAGCCGAAAAATCGACAAAAAAGCATAAAAATGGCTAAAGATACAAAAAAATCGCCATTTTTTGCTAAAAATCAAATTTAACACACTCAAAATTTTTCTGGACATTTCCAGAGCAATTTTGACTCAAAAATCCACTGAAATCATTTTAAAATCGACGAAAAAGGCTAAAAATCAATGAAACATTGGAAACAACACGACTTTCAATCCAAGAATTGAATTTTCCAAATTCAAGATGTTTCTATCGTTTTCTGTCTTTTTTCTGACGGTTTCTGGGCATTTCCGCCTCAAAAAATCTCTAAAATTGCTCAAAAAACGACGAAAAAGCCTCAAAATCGATGAAAAATCGAAAAAACCATGATTTTCCACCTAAAATTGATTTTTACATACCCAAAAATATTCTAGACTTTTTCTGGGCAATTTCGACTCAAAAAACCACTAAAATTGCTCAAAAATCGACGAAAAAGCTTCAAAATCGGTGAAAAATCGAAAAAATCTTGAATTTTCATCGAAAAATCGTCTTGAAAATCAAAAAATTCATGGAGAAAATGAGCAAAAGTGCCGCCTCATCGAAAATAAATCGTGGCTTTCAGAAGTTTGATTCGTGGCGAGACCCTTGAAAAGAAATTTCGGTATGCACCTTTAAGGTACAGTAATTTTTCAATGAGAGGGATTTCAAAACTGGAATTTTAGAAAGTTTTCACTAAAATCGAAAGAAAAAGAGTTTTTAAAAGAATTTTCTCTGAATTTCTTGCAGTATTGCGTGACAAAATTGTTTCGTTTAGTTTCCCCTCTATCCTTCTGTTCGATGGAGCGCAGTTGCTTTGGGGGAGACGGAGGGAACACAATATTTAAAAGAGAACTCGATTTCAAAGAGGTGCCTTCAATTTTATTCTTATAGACACACAAAAAATGATGATCAATAGTTGAAACGTCCATAACTGGAGGTAATATTGGAGAATTATTCCTCCTTCTTCTCCTCCGTCTTCTTCTCCGGAGCATCGTCCTTCTGCGGCTTCTCCTCGTCCTTCTTCTCATCGTCCTTCTTCGGCTCGTCCTTCTTTCCCTCAGCTTCATCCTTCGATGCCTTGGATTTGTTCTTCTGAAAAAAAATACTTCTAGAGAATCTGGAGGCCAAAACAGAAAAATGTGCCGCAGGTTGTGCCTCCTTCAATTGCAAATAACTTTTTTCAGGGGACTCCGGTAAAAAAACAGTCAACAGAAAAAATGTTCCTTATTAAAAAAGCTATCGATTGGTAAAAAGATGGTTAAATGTCGTTAAAATTTAACAAAGTTACGCCTTGCCGAAAAATTTTCTTGCAAAAAATTGAAAAAAATCGAAAATTTTTCAGCAAGTCGTAACTCCGTTAATTTTTAATAAAATTTTACGATTTTTTCACCAATCGATAGCTTTTTTAATAAGGAACATTTTTTCAGTAGACCATACTTTCACCCGACTTTCCTGTAAAAAGTTATTCCCATTTGAATGCGGACCAGGGATGATCTGCAACGAATATCGGCAACTCATTCAAATGTTAATAACTTTTTTCTGAGAGATCTGGGAAAAATATGGTCATTGAAAAAATTGTTTCTTATTAAAAAAGCTATCGATTGGTAAAAAAATCGTCAAATTTCGTCGAAAATTAACAGAGTTACGCCTTGCCGAAAAATTGCCAAAATTGGATATTTTTAATTTTTTTCAGCAAGTCGTAACTCCGTTAATTTTTAATAAAATTTGACGATTTTTACACCAATCGATAGCTTTTTTAATAGAAAATATTTTTTAATTGGCCGTATTTATACTCGACTTTCCTGAAAAAAGTTATTCGCATTTGAATGGATTCGTTACGCTCAGCCTTGCTGTGTGCCGCAGGTTGCATTGCGTGCCTTCAAGTGTGAATAACTTTTTCTAGAGGGGTCCGGTGAAAATACGGTCAACAGAGACATGTTCCTTATTAAAAAAGCTATCGATTGGTAGAAAAATCGTCAAATTCCGTCAAAAATTAACAGAGTTACGCCTTGTCGAAAAAATGTTTTTGCAAAAAAAATTGAAAAAAATTGAAAATTTTTCGGCAAGTCGTAACTTTGTTAATTTTCAATGAAATTTGACGATTTTTTAATTAATCGATAGCTTTTTTAATAGAGAATATTTTTTAGTTAACCGTATTTATACTCGACTTTTCTGAAAAAAGTTACTCGCATTTGAATGAATTCGTTACGCTCAGCACTGCTGTGTGCCACAGGTTGTACTGTGTACCTTCCAATTCGAATAACTTTTTTCATAGGACCAGGGTAAAAAAATAATCAACAGAATAAATGTTCCTTATTAAAAAAGCTATCGATTGGTAAAAAAATCGTCAAATTTTGTCAAAAATTAACAAAGTTACGCCTTGCCGAAAAATTTTTTTGCAAAAAAATTGAAAAAAATTTTTTCGGCAAGTAGTAACTTTGTTAATTTTTGATGAAATTTTACGATTTTTACACCAATCGATAGCTTTTTAAATAGGGAACATTTTTTTAGTAAACCATACTTTCATCCGACCTTCCTGTAAAAAGTTATTCCCATTTGAATGCGGACCAGGGATAATCTGCAACGAATATCGGCAACTCATTCAAATGTTAATAAATTTTTTCAGGAAGGTCCGGTAAAAATACCGTCAATAGAAAAAATGTTTCTTATTAAAAAAGCTATCGATTGGTAGAAAAATCGTCAAATTTCGTCAAAAATTAACAAAGTTACGCCTTTCCGAAAAAATTTCAAAATCAAAAATTTTAACCTTTTTTTGTTTCGTCATGGCGTAACTCTGTTAATTTCTAATGAAATTTCACGGGTTTTTAACCAATCGATAGCTTTTTTCATAAGGAACATTTGTTTTATTGAGCGTATTTTTACTCGATCCCCCTAAAAAAAGTTATTCGCATTTGAATGGATTCGTTGCCAAAAATCGTTGCCGCTTATCAGTGGCTCAAAAGCGCGCCGCAAATTCAAATATAAGCTTCAAGTGGAACTTTGTGCTTCAAATTGCACTGTGCCAAACTGTGAGCCTTCGGCTCACATCTGTAGCCTTAGACGCGAATGTGTGCGCACAGACTGTGTTAGGCCCCCAGGCTGCACTGTGCCGCCTACCTTAGTATCCTTATTCGATCCCCAATCACTTTCCACATCATTCATCGTCTGATAGTCCCTCTTATCCTTCTTCGCTCCCTGAGCAATCAATTTCTCCTTTTCCGTCAATGGTATCACTTTGGGCACCAACTCTTCCTTCTGCGGCTTCTTCTCCTCTTTCTTCGATTCTTCCTTCTTCGATTTCTCCGTCTTCTTCTTAGATTCCTCCTTCTTCTTCTCCTCTTTCTCTTCAGTTTTCTTCGCCTCCTCCTTCTCATCCGACTGCTTCTTGTCCTCCGATTCTCCCTTCTTCTCCTCCACATCCTTCTTTTCTTCCGCATCCTTTTTGTCATCTGAAGAATCCTTCTTCTCTTCCTTTTTCACTTCTTCTGGCTTCTCATCCTTCTTCACGTCTTCCGACTCCTTCTTCACCTCATCCGGCTTCTTCAAGTAGGATTACACTCATTATTTTTCTCAAATCATTGTCCCAATTTCAGTATTTACGAAAATAACCTTGTTTTTTGCATAAAAATCGATTTTCAAAAGCCCAACATACATTTTTCTAACCTATTTCATTGAATGTAGAATTTTTCGCTGATTCGAATGCACCTAATATCGCTGCTCAAAACGCATTTTGAAGCGAGTTATGAGCGTTTGAAGTTTCGATGAAGGAGACGCAGACATTTTCTAGTTTCTCTGCGTCTCTTCGACAACGAGAGTGTCTGCTTTCTCTGCGTCTCTCACGAAAACTTCAAACACTCATAACTCGCTTCAAAATGGTCCGTTTTGACTCAAATTAGGCGCATTCGAATCAGCGAAAAATTCTACATTGAAATAGGTTAAAAAAATAAAACTTGAAAATCGATTTCTGAACGATTTTTGTGCAAAAATATTGCTAAATAATGGAATTGGGACGATCATTTGAAATAATTTTAAAAAATGACTGTAACCCTACTTTCATCTGAGACGCTCCGGCGGCGGTGGCGTCCGGCGGACCCATGACAGTGGTGCCACCGAAGCCCGACATGGGAACTTCGCCGCGGCTCTTGGCGATTGGTTTCTTCTTCTTGGCGCACATTTGGAGTGTGTCTGGAAATTGCGAGACGTTTCGCAAGTAAGAGGACATTTCGAAACTCACAAATAGCTGTGGCCGCTGTGTAGATGAGCATTAGCACAAGACTGACAGTCATTCTTTGGTACTCTTGAGAGAGAAGACTGGAAATGTTCTCGTGTTTTCCCCCAGACAAACTTTGAAATAATCCAAAGGAGGAAAATAATCGAATTTTTGTGTCTAAGAGGTCAGAGGAAAGTTCGAGACGTTTTTTTGCGTGAAAATAGAGATTTGGATTCCTCTTTATTATGCATAAATATTACAGGAATAATTACAGTTGAAAAAAAAGTTACAGTAATATTAATATTAGTGGGAGATCTATATACAAATAGATGTACTTGAAATTGTGAAAATTTGAAATCTGTATAAATTAAAGGTTACAGGATTTGAAAGAACATGGACTTCATTATCACATTGTTGATTTTCTGAAAATTTTAACATTGACTTTAAACGTCTCTATCTTAAAAAGGGGCGGAGCTACAAGAAAATTTTCAACTACAAAAATGTGTGAAATTTTATGCTGAGCAATTTTGTAGTTGACCACTTTTTGATAACTAGCGTGGTTCTCAAGATATAGCGCTCAGAAGGAGGACGCAGAGAGCGAGAGTGTTTCCTGGGCCTCTACTACTAACGCGTGTATCACACGAACCGTTATAGCTATCAAAAAATTTTCAAGTACAAAAATGTACCAAATTTTATGCTGAGCAATTTTGTAGTTGATCACTTTTTGATAGCTAGCGGGGTTCTAGAGATACAGCGCTCAAAAAAAGACGCAGACAACAAAATCTCTCGTCTGTGTGAACGCCTTTACTTTGAAGCGCTATATCTCTTGAACCGTTATAGCTATCAAAAAGTTGTCAACTACAAAAATGTGTGAAATTTTATGTTGAACAATTTTGTAGTTGACCATTTTTTGATAGCTAACGGGGTTCTAGAGATATAGCTTTTGGGGAGACGCAGAAAGTGAGAGAACTCTTGCTGTCTGCAAGGGTCAACTTTGAAGTGCTATATCTCAAGAACTCTGCTAGTTATCAAAAAGCTTTTAACTTCAAAAATGTGTGAAATTTTTTGATGAGCAATTTTGTAGTCGACCACTTTTTGATAGCTAACGAGGTTCTTGAGATATAGCGCTCATAGAGACGCAGAAAACGAGAGAACTCTGAGAAGGCGGGCGACCCAACTTTGAAACGCTATATCTCTAGAACGGTTACAGCTATCAAAAAACTTTCAAATACAAAAATGTACAAAACTTTATGCTGAGCAATTTTTTAGTTGATTACTTTTTGATAGCTAGCGGGGTTCTTGAGATATACCGCTTAAAGAGATGCATACAATGAGAGAACTCTGCACAGGAGGGCGCCCTAACTTTGAAACGCTATCTATCGAATCCTTATAGCTATCAAAAAATTTTCAACTACAAAAATGTGTGAAATTTTATGCTGAGCAATATTGTAGTTGATCACTTTTTGATAGCTCTGCCCAAAACTCACTTTTTACCCTCCGGAAGTCGATTAAAAAGCGGATGCTTGATTGCCTCGGCAAGTGTTATCCGTCCAAACGGTTCGAAAGTCATCATATCCTCCATCAACTCGAATAGACACATGTGCGCTGGTTTTTTACTCGTCAAGGCTGTCTGAAATTGTGATTGCGGACCAGGCATTGGATTTGACGCCAAGATTCAAAAAAAAACTCACTCTCAACGGCATACACTTCTCACGAACGTAGGTGGACTCTCGGGATGATAGAGTCCAGTTTAGGCGGTGATTTGATTTGAAGTATCCTTTGGTTCTGAAAAAACCTTTTGTAAATGTGTCGATCACAAATGGTACCGTACTATTGTTACAGTACTAGCATCCAATAACGCAAATTCTGCTGTTTTAGTGAAAGTCAACTTTTGAGTGTTCTAAAAACTAGGTTACAGTAATCCCATCTATTTGAAATTTTGCGAGCTTGTTAATCAACTTTAGAACTTCATTTTTGTAGTTGACAACTTTTTGGTAGCTAGCGTGGTTCTCGAGATATAGAGATTCAAAGTTAGGGAGCGCCCAGACAACGCGAGTGCTCTTGTTGTCTGCGGTTCCACGCGCGTTGTATCTCAGGAACCACGCTAGCTATCAAAACGTGGTCAACTACAACCTTGCTCAACATAAAATTCTGCATATTTTTAAAATTATCTACTTATTGACAGCTATAAAGGTTCTCGAGATATTTCTCTTCAAAATTACGGCGCGCTCCCAGGCAGCGAGCGCCTTTCACTGTCTGCGTCTCCCCAAGAGCTATATCTCAAGAACCCCGTTAGCTATCAAAAAGTTCTCAATTACAATATTGCTCATCATAAAATTTTACACATTTTTGTAGTTGACAACTTTTTGATAGCTATAAAGGTTCTAGAAATATAGCGCTTCAAAGATAGGGCGCGCTAGTTGACAGCGACTTTTACTGGCTGCCCCTTTTTGAACGCTATATCTCAAAAACCATGCTAGCTATCAAAAAGCAATCAACTACAAAATTCCTCAGCATAAAATTTTACACAGTTTTGTAGTTAACTACTTTTTAATATCTATCAAGGTTTTTCGAGATATGGTGCTTCAAAGTTGGGACGAACCCCCCATCTTTGGCGTTTTTCAACACAAGTTTCAAAAAAACGCTCACTTTGTCTTCTTGGCCATTCTAACCGGTATCTCTCCAAGTACCCTCTGCATGATTGCAAGATGCTCCAAATTATCATGAGTTTGAAAAAGTGTGGATCCAGTGTACAGTTCATAAAGAATACATCCCACCGACCAAACGTCACAAGATCGATCCCAACCGAGTTCTAAAAAGTGTTGGATATTGGTGCTCCGTGGAGCTACAAGTTTTAAACTTACCGTATTTACTCCAATAGACCGGCATGCCGGTTTATTTTTCGTGGTCCTCATTTTGATGCCGGTTTATTAGAGAGTGCCGGTCATTTAGAGGGTGCCGGTCTATTTTTCAAAGAGTCAATTTATAAAAAATTTAACAAAAAAATGTTGCTTTTTCACTGAAAATGAGCATGATAAAGCCTTTTTTGAATAGTTTAAAAAGCAAACACTATTCGAAATGCTGATAAATATTGAAATTGTGTGAAAAACACTGGAAAAAATTCGAATTTCTCAAAAAACAGTACTTTCCAATTTCATTAATTTTTGGGGTGCCGGATTATTGGAGGCTGCCGGTTTATTTTTCAAAATGATCATTTGACTGCCGGTCTATTAGAGGGTGCCGGACATATAGTGGTGCCGGTCTAGAGTAAATACGGTATATCATTGGATAGCTGAGATTCTAAGGATTCCAATTATATAAAAACTTTGGGGTCCACCTTCATTTTGAGCTAAGTTAGGGGCCTTTATCCAAGAAAATTAGCAAAAAGTGGGGTTGCTTCCGTTTGAAGGCTCGTAACTCGGCTCAAAGTTGAGCTCCAAAGCTACACATTATATATTTAGAATCCTGAGAATCTCAGCTATCTAACCATACACATTTCATATCAAAATCTAAATGCTCCTAACCAACCCACCAAGAATAATCTCCGGCGCCCTATAATGCCTCGTGGACACTATCGTTGAATGATGTTCATGATCAAAAGTGGCGGATCCAAAGTCAATCAACCTCACATGTGAGTTTATTATGACCCTTCGCTTCTTCTGTCCCACCATTTTAGTGTGATGGTCTCCACAGAAAAATAAGACATTTTCCGGCTTCAAGTCTGTATGAGTGATTCGATGATTGTGAAGGAACAGGACGGCGTTGCAGATTTGCCAAGCAATATGGATGGTTTGGTGGATGGGGAAAGGCACGAATTCGTTGTATTTCTGGAATATAAATAGTTAGGAAGAGGGAATTCTGAGGATTCTAAATATGTAATTTGTAGCCGGATAGCTCTCCATTGAGCCAAGTTAGAGCCTTGCAAATGGAAATGCCTAGAATTTTAGAAGAGGCCCCATAACATGGCTCAAAATGGAGCCTGGATTATGAAAGACATATATTTCGAAATCTTAAAATCTCAGCTATCCAATGATATAAATTACTTGTCCGTAGCTCAATGGAACACCGAAATCCAGAATGAAATATTCATTTAAGATCACAACTTTTTTTGGTTCAATTTTAGAACCCTATAACTTGGCTCAGAATGGAGCCTGGATAATGAAAGTTACATATTTGGAATTCTCGTATTCTTAGCTATAAGAACTTACCAAAAAATCAAAAATCGACGGACCCAATAAATCGAACATCAAACAGGCGTGTCCTCGATACTCGAAGTGACCTTCCATATGGATGAGCCAGCTGAAATAATTAGTTTTAAAAATGGGACTTGTAGTGATTCTTAACTTTTGATTCTTAAGAGCTACACTAATTAAGATGTGATCTTTATTTTTGTAGTTGACCATTTTTTGATAGCTAGCGTGATTCTTGAGATATAGCGCTTCAAATTAGGATGCGCTGACTGCGAGAGATCTCATTGTCTGCGTCTCTTTAAGCGCTATATCTCATGAACCACGTTAGTTATCAAAAAGTTGTCAACTACAATATTGTTTAGCATAAAAAACTACATGTTTTTATAGTTAACAACTTTTTGATAGCTAACGTGGTTCCCGAGATATAGGGCTTCAAAGTTAAGACAATTCGCAAGCGGCGTCTCCATAAGCGCTTCAACTTCTGAGCGCTATATCTTGAGAACCCCGCTAGCTATCAAAAAGTAACCAATTACAAAATTGTTCAGCATAAAATTTTACACATTTTTGTAGTTGATCGCTTTTTGATTACTATCAGGGTTTTTGAGATATAACGATTCCAAATAACTCACTGATTCTTTTCCGTGTCCCACTCTGCCAACTTCTTCAACACTTTGATTTCCAACTTTGCCGCATCTCGATACTTATTCACATTTTTTATGACCTTTAAGGCTACAGTAACCGATTTAGTCTTGTCTGTTGCTCGAATCACTTTGCCAAATGTTCCCTCGCCGAATGTGTCATCCAGGACGACTGAAAACGGTTAATATGAAAATGGCTAACTTTGGGTGTTTGAAAACCATGGTTACAGTTATCGGATAATTTTGAGATTTTGAAAGAATTTTCATCAAGTCTAGTAGTCTATTTTTGTAGTTGACAACTTTTTTATAGCTAGAGTGGTTCTCGAGATATAGCGCTAAAGGAGACGCAGACAGTGAGATAATACTTCTGACGGCACAGGGTGTCCTAACTTTGAAGCGCGATATCTCGGGAACCACGCTAGCTATCAAAAAGTGGTCAACTACAAAAATGAGTGGAATTTTATGCTGAGCAATTTTGTAATTGACCAAAAACTGCTTGCTAACGTAGTTCTTGAGATATAGCAATTTCAAACTGGTGTGTCTGTCAGCTTATTCGAAAATTTTAGGATCCTACCCTATTTTGCAATATACCGTCTTTACAATTGATGGTACAAAAAAGTGGTCAACTACAAAACTGGAGATCTTGAGCTTATTACTATGCCCACAATGTTTCAAAATAATCGGACCAGTGTTATCGATTTTCTGGGGCCCCAAAGTGAGGATCCCATAATCTCCCAAAGAGCAATTTTGAATCTCACTCAAAAATCTTCAATCTCGAATTCCTTATCATTAAAATAGTTACAGTAATAACCAAGCAATTTAATAAAACTATACTCACATCTATTCAAAAGAACATCTCCTTTGGTGTACACCAAATGTCCACCCTCTTCTTTCGGCTTCTCACTCGACTTGGCGTCCTCGGGTTTTTGGCACATCTAATAGTAAGAGGTACTGTAGAACCTGAAAAAGGGTAATTAAAGTTGAAAATAGTAAAAAAAAAGAGCAGAAAATAAACCATTAATCAAAGTAGATTGTAGGCAAAAGAAAAAAGTAAACTCGATTTTGAAAATCCAATGAAAAACTGTATTTAGAAAATCGTTCTTCAAAAAATTCTCAAAACATTTTACAGCAGAGTCGCTATCTTACATGAGGTACGGTATTATTGAAATTTCGGCTCCGCGACGTTTCGAAAGTGTGACGTTTCGCAAGTGTGACGTTTCGAAAGTGTGACGATTCGCAAGTGTGACATTTCGAAAGTCCCACTTCACATGCAACGGTTTGCTTTTGAAACGGCACACTTTCGAAACGTCACTCTTGCGAAACGTCACACTTGCGAAGCGTCACACTTGCGAAACGTTACACTTTCGAAATGTCACACTTGCGAAGCGTCACAATTTCGAAACGTCATCTTTCGAAACGTCGCGGAGCCGAAATCTCTTAACTATTAGCGATAGAAAATCGATTTTCTAATACTAGGGTCCTGAGGAATGCGGTCCCTTTTTGCTATGGTTCTTCCCAGGGACCCTGAGGAGATGGGCAAACGTGCTCCAGTGCGAAAGAGTATATTATTTTTTTAAAAAGACATACAAAGCTAACGGAACAGTCCGTTGACATTTTTTATTTAAGCCTACTTTTAGCCTACTGTCTTACTTTGGCAATTTATCGGCAAGGCGTAACTCTGTTAATTTTCAATGAAATTTGACGATTTTGCTACTAATCAATAGCTTTTTCAATGAGGAACATTTTTTTCTGTTGATCGTATTTTCGCACGACCCCCTTGAAAAAAGTTATTCACATTTTTAAGCTCTCCACCATGTCCCTCTCCAAACCATTTCACATAGTTCACCTACCAAACCTCCCCATCCAGCTTATAATGGAATTCTGGTGTCCATTGGAATTGTAAGTATATTATTCAATCTCCGACTCCCGAGCTTGCCGAAAATACAACGACACTCCGCAAGGATTGAGTGCGCATTGTTAACGTAGTTTAGCGATTTTTTCAAAGCTTGTGTCGATTTACGTTAAACAACGCACAATAAATTCTTGCGGAGTGTCGTTGTTGCGGAGGCTCGAGGGTCGGCGAATGAATAATGATGACTTTTTTCACTCTATAAACCTTATTTTCAGGTACACATTCTCAACGCTCTGCAAGAAAACTGCTAGCGTTGCAAAGTACAACATGAAGTCTATAAAAGTTCTAATGGACATTCAACTAATCTACAGAATCGAAATCATTATTTATGACCCGAGTAAAACCAAAAAATGGTCTTTCTACTTCGAGCCCTCTTATCTTGAAAATTTTCGGAGTTTGTTCAAAAGAACGGAGAAAATTCTAGAAGTTTCCGAGAAGGATTTTGTGGCGAGAGGAATTACGTGTCTACGAAGGCTACTGGAGCTGTATAGAGTCACCATCGATAATATAGATTTGGCTAAATCTAGACACTATACGGCTGAAACTTTCCGTGAAGTTGTACAAATGCTCAATGAGCATAAACAAGAATCAGCGGTTCGTGAGCTCACACTACGTTGTTTAAAAAAACACACACCGATTATCATCGACAACTATCAGAAGAACACCGATTCGTATAACGTCAAATCTTCTTGGGAGAGGCATTGCTCATTTCCGAAGAATCTCGAAATTCAAAAACTAAACATCCGGAGGGCATATCCGGGCTTGAAATTTTTCCTTTCGATGAACTGTTCCATTGCAAATTTCCACTATTCTAGTCTGAGCAACAAGGATTTGAATAGATTTTTGAAAAGTTGGGCCGCTGGAGAGAGCAACGGAAGGTTAAAAGAGTTCCGCACCGGAATGAAAGTAAAAATGAATCTTCTTGAAGTTTTGAAGGGACTATCACCAAGAATAAGGAGTCTGATGGACACGAAGAGAAAGATAGAGTGAGTTCATTTAGCTTGATAATGTGTGGCAAATTGTGTAGAATATATTATGCCAGTATCAGTCAATATCAGTCCCGGCTGAAATTTTCTGATTTTTTGGCTGCGATATCTCGGCACGAAAATGCTACAGTAATATATTAAAATTTAAAGGAACATACCCTGATTTTTAGGTCAATTTTTAATTTTTTTTCTGTTTTTCGAACGATTTTCAACAAATTTCGAAATGAAATGTTATTTTTTGCTCCGAAATTTGTTGAAAATCGTTAACATGAAAAATTATAAAAAAATTGACCTGAAAATCAGTGTATGTTCCTTTAAATTTTAAAATATTACTGTAGCATCTTCGTGCAGAGATATCGCACCCAAAAAATCGGGAAAATTCAGCCAGGACTGACATTGACTGAGACAGGCATAATAATAGAACATAGCGAAAAATCTTGCAAAAAATGCGAATAACTTTTTTCAGGGGGATCGGGTAAAAAAACGGTCAACAGAAAAAATGTTCCTTATTGAAAAAGCTATCGATTTGTTGAAAAATCGTCAAATTTTATTGAAAATTAACAGAGTTATGCCTTGTGAAGTGCAAAAATCGGCAACTTTTTGGCGAAATAGGGCTTAACTCTGCTAATTGTTAATGAATTCTGACGATTTTGCTACTAATCGATAGCTTTTTCAATGAGGAACATTTTTTCTGTTGATCGTATCTTTGCACGAGCTCTCTGAAAAAAGTTAATCGCGTTTCAAGCTGTTTCGCTTTATTCAACGCAATTTTTTGGCTGGAATCTTTTTAAACTCGAAATTTCAGCAATTCATGGCTTCATGGCGGAATAGATATTGAGCGAATCGATGGAAAAATCGCAACAATTTGTGAACTATGCTTCGTTTCTAAGACTGAACATCGCCCGATACCTCAACGAATCGTTCAAAAATACGAGGAAGCGATGACGTGGAATTGGAATTCTAGAGAAGATGTTGCTGATGAAAAATTCGAAGGAAATCGTAGATTCTGGATAGTTTTCTGGTGAAAACTGTCTATTAAATGAATAATTTTCTATTGAATTTTCGAATAAACACATTTTTTTCTTTCAAATTTGTGCTGAAATTCTACAAACATTATGATTGCATTCAAACTAGAAACAATTGCCAGTTTTTGAGCCAAAAATGAGCAAAATTGGTTAAGAACGAGCCGAGTTCTGAGCATTTGAAGTTTTGTAGAGGCTTAGCGGCTACAAACTACAAAAATTTCTAAGCCTCCCCAAAACTTCAAAACCCTTTAACTCGGTCAATTTTTCACCGTTTTTTGAAATTTTTTAAATGAAATGTCTAGGATTTCGAGCTAAATACGCACACAACGAATCAATAATCTTTATTGCGGATTTTAAATATTTTTTTAAAAACCTGTCGTAACTAGGTTAATTTTCAACCAATATTTTCGATTTTTAGCTCAATTTTTCAGTAATTCCAACGTACACTACAACCTTCAAAAAATTTAAGAATTTTGAGCCAAAAACGAGAGAAAACGGTTGAAAATGAGCCAAGTTAGAAGAGTTTTTTGATTTTGGTGAGGCTTACGCATTTTTGTAGTTTGTAGTTGCTAAGCCTCTACAAAATCTGCCCCATTTTGTAGAGGCTTAGTGACTACAAACTACAAAAAATCTCTAAGCCTCTACAAAATTCTCCGCTATGAAACCCGCTTAAAAATTTACTGGATGCGCCTTTAAAACTACAGTAACAATTTTTTCGAAATGTACATTCTTTTTTTATTGTTTTTTCGCCTATTTCTCATGCATTTTTGCAAAATTAACCAATTTTTAAAAATTTTTCTGGTCAGTTTATTGCCTAGTATTAATTTTTACAATAAAATCTAAAAATATTCCATGAAAAAACAAGTTTCTACTCGATAAAACGAAGCAAACAGCAATAAAGCAAAAAACGACGGCCCTCGCTGCATTCTCGGCCACTATTTCTCTTCCATCGCGTTTTTTCGAAACAATAAAGTCGATTTTCTTCAGAAAAAAACAAGCTGGGCAGCCTGAAAAATCAGAAAAAATGGATGACGACGCCCCGGAGGTAAATTGAAAAAAAAAAGAAAATTTTGACCCCTTAAAATTCAAAATTTTCAGGCAATTTGCACACTGGAAAGATGTGTAAACGCTCGCGACAATTTGCAAATGCTGTTGAGGGACACTAGGCAACGAGCGCATGATCTGAATAATTACTCGAAAGTTCAGGCGGTTAGAAAATGCCAAAAAATAGTGAAAAAAATTGAAAAAAAAATTCCAGGAAGCAGAAACGCTCCGTCTGAAGCTCGCATCAGTTGACGCGATTCTTCAAGAGCAAACACAACGAGCGATCGAAGCGATAAATGCGAAAGAGATCGCTGAGGCGAACTATAAACAGATGCAGTCGGATTGGGAGTTGCAGAGGAGAAAAGTTGGGTTTCTAGAGGAAAAAGCAGATGATTCTGATGTAAGCCAAGCGAATTCGCTTGAAAAAATAGCTTAAAAATTCATTCTTCAAATTTTAGAAGCACAAAGAACAAGCGAATCACTGGCGCAATAAGTACGACGAAATGTGCTGCTTAGCGGAAAAACTCGAAGCCAATAATATCGATATCAAATCGAAATACGAGGCGACGGTGAAGACGTTGGGTGTTGTCGGCAAGAAGACCGTCAGCTATCAGAATCAGATCGCCGAGTTGAAGGCGTCGAAAACGGAAAGCGCGCAGAAGACGAAGAAGTTGGACAAGTATTTGAAATCCGCAATAGAGGCTATTGATTCGCTGTGTACGTTTTTTTTGGTGGAAAAAATGACGAAAAACAGTGAAAAATTGACCGAAATAAGGGGTTTTGAAGTTTTGGGGAGGCTTAGGAAGATTTGTAGTTTGTAGTCGCTAAGCCTCCCCAAAAAAAACGCAACCTGTCTTAACTCTGTCAATTTTTAACCAATTTTTCGGTTTTTGGCTCAATTTTTCTGTATTTACATTCAAAGAAGCTTCGCACAATACAAACTACAAAAAAATTGACAAATTTTGAGGAAAAAACGAAGAAAATCGGCTATTTTCCGTTTCGGGGAGGCTTAGGAATTTTTGTAGTTTGTTGTCGCTAAGCCTCACCAAAAAACGCCACATTTTGTAGAGGCTTAGAGACTACAAACTACAAAACGCTCTAACCCTCTACAAAATCAAAAACACTCGTTACTTGGCTCATTTTTGGCCGATTTTCTTCGTTTTTTTTCTAAAGATTTGTCAATTTTTCTGTAGTATGTAGTATGCAAAGCTTCTACAACTAAAACACCGAAAATTGAGCCAAACCTGAAAAAAATTGGTAAAAATTGGCCAAAAATGGAATAAGCAAACCTAAATCGGTATCTGACCAATTCAGGCCAAATTTTCAAGTTTTGGGCTTATTTTTTCTCATTTTCAATTCAAATTTGGAATAGAGAAGAGAATTTGGATTTTGAGCCGAAAATTAACAAAATTAGAGTATTTTGGACACTACAAACTACAAAAATTTACGTAGCAGACTCAATTCAGTTTTTGATAATTTTAGGCTAATTTTTTTGGGTTTAGCTCATTTTTTTAATATTTTCAATATAAAATTGAGATAGAGAAGAGAATTTGGAGCATTTTAAGCCAAACAACTAGAAATTTAGAGAATTTTTGACACTACAAACTACACAACTTCCTAAACCTCTACAAAACGCAAACTTCACTTTTATTACATCTTTTTCTATTTTTTCAGCCAAAAACGTGAATCTCTCGAAGCAAACGAAGACAGTACGCGACTTGGTGAACGTCTTCCGTCGTGATGACGTTCGTCTCTTTTTCAATGCGGAGCCATGGAGCTCGACGTCTTCTGAATCAGCAGGAGCATCCACGTCGTCACAGCCAGTTGACAATGAAGACGAAGAAGAAGAGCCGCTGCCCCCACAAGACGATTCGCTGCTCCTGGCATCCGGACGACGTCTATCGGATTCAGAAGATGATGAAATTGCAGAAGACGATGAGGATGACGTGGAAGTGCAAAAATTAGAGAGTATGCTAATCAAAGAGGTCGTGAAGGAAGGCACTGTAAAGCTAGAGGTCGCTAGGGAGCTCACGGCTAGAAGAGGTGCTTCGCGTATAGTCAATGCCAAGACAGTCAAAAAATGGCCGACGGGAATTCGAAAACCCGAAGCAGCGGATTCCGGAGGCCTTCTGAATCCGAAACGCGTTCATTCGCGACAGCTACCGACTTGTGACTTTGAAGCGATCGCTCACGCCACAGAGGCCAGGAAGAAGGCGTTGTTGGGAAAGACAGAGGCTTCTGGAGCACCTTCTGGAGGCACCACGATCCACGGAAAGAAGGGAAAAACGGTGCGAGAGCAGCAGGCGGAGATGATGAAGGAGTCGGTGAAGGAGAAGGCGGCGAGAATGAAGGCAGAAGCGGCGGGGCCCGCACCACAACGACGGACGACGCCGCGTAGATCCACACCGCCACGCACACGTCATCAGAGTTTTATGATGTCTGAACGAGGATCAGATGATTCTGAAGGAGAAGGAGCCGTCGAGAAGGAGGCTCAAGAAGTCCTGGAGGCCCCAGCAGAAGCCCCTAGACGCCGAGGCCGTCCGCGGAGCACATCAGTTCACCCCGGAAGCCGTCACGATGAAGCTCCAGAGCCCAGAAAACGAATGTCGTCGTCCCGTGAGCCGCCAAGATCCGATGACATGGAAATGCCACCTCGCGTCCTGAGATCCGCCTCCAGGGCTTCCACGTCGAGAGCCAGCTCGCGCCGCCCATCTCCAACGCCATCTACATCATCGACGCGTGGCTCACGAGCGCGAGCTCGATCAATCTTGCGTGAGAGCCAGGATTCTGAAGCCAACGATTTGATCGCCACGGCTGTGAAGTCTGTTGGAAGACCCAAGAGGGTCGAGCCAGAAGACGAGGAAGAAGAGGAGATGGATATTCAGCTACCGACTCCGAAGATCCTTGAGAAGAAAAAGCCCGACGATACGGAGCCAGCTGGAGACGTTCTGAAGCGACGGCTTCGAGAGACGATCAAGAAGCGCGCGGCACCGGCGCCCATCAACGCCGGGCCACCACTGAGAACTCGTGGAATGAAAAGGATGAAAGCGCCGATGGTCGTGAAAAAGACGTCAGAAGAGGCATCCAAAAAGCCACAGGAGGATGACTCCAGATTCGGAGACATTAGTAGCAGCTCTAACGAATCTTTTGCTGCTCCAGAGTTTGACGACATGCCAGTACTGAGCCGTGCCCCAGCCGGCGCCGACGATGCTCACCCGTCTACATCATCGAAGCCGTCAGAAGCCGAGTCTAGCGTCTACGAGAACGCCCCGGAAGTGTTGTTCAAGAAGCCAGAAGTCGTCAGAAATCTCTCCGAAGCGTCCATCGAGTCGTCTGGAGACATTCAAATTGTAGAGGAAACCGCTGAGCCACTAACAATCGATGTCACTGAGCCAGCTACAGAAGTAGAACCGTTTGGAGCTCCAGAATTTGCTTCAGAATCGTCAGAGGCTCCAGAATTCGCTCCAAAAGCTCAAAATGCTTCAAAAGCAGCTCCAGAAGGCCCAAAATCTCCAGAACCTGCTCCAGAGACTCCGGAATCTTTAGGAGCTCCAAAAACAACTCCAGAATCTTCAGAAGGCCCAAAATCTGCTCCAAAACCTGCTCCAGAGGCTCCAGAATCTGCTCTAGAAGGCCCAACAGTTCCGGAAGCTCCTCCAGAAGTTTCAGAATATTTGCGAGCGTCAGAAGCAGCTCCAAATACTTCGAAGTCTGCTCCTGAGGTTCCAAAAGCTCCAAAATCAGCTCCAATAGCTCTAAAATCTGCACTAAAAGCTCAAAGTGCTTCAAAAGCAGCTCCAGAAGGCCCAAAGGCAACAGAGCCTGCTCCAGAATCTTCAGAAGGCCCAAAAACAGATCCACAAGCTTCAGAGACTCCAGAATCTGCTCCAGAAGCCCCCAATGTTAAAAAGGCTCTAGAAACAGCTCCAGAGGCTCCGAAAGCAGCTCCAGAAGCTCAAGAATCTGCTCCACAGGCTCCAGAATCTTCAGAAGCACCAGAAGCTCTAAAACCAGTTCCAAAAGCGAATCCAGAGGCTCCAGGAGTGCCGAAAGCAACAAAAGCAACTCCAAAAGCTCCAGAATCTTCAGAAGATCCAAAATCTGCTCCACAAGCTCCAGAATTTGCTCCAGAATCCCAGAAGCCGCCAGCACGCCGTCCATCAGTGCCACTAAAAAGCCCTCAACACAAAATAATGATCGACCAGCTCGGCTTGGATCTCAGCGATAGTGAATCGGATAGTGAATCACCGAAGGCTCCGCCCACTATTTCTATGCCGGCCCCAACGCCTTCTGTATCTTCTGAGTCCACTAGATCCCAACTGCCAGTGCGCAAAGAGCCGCCGAAGGCTCCGCCTCCTCCGGTTTTGAAGCCTACTGTATCTTCCGGCTCCACCACATCAACCGCTTCTTCTTCCTTGGTGACCCCTCTGAATGCGCACGATGACCTACTCTCGGATATCATCTCCGGAGCACATATGGCGAAGAAGCCGGCTCCGCAAGTCAAGAAGACCACCCGAGGAAGGCCACAGCAGAAGGCTCAGAAGCCGGTAGAATCGGATTCTAAGCCTCCAGAAGCTCCCGAAGAAGATGAAATGGCGTTCACAATTTCAACGACACCCCGCGTCTCGACCCGAAAGACTCCGCCCACTCCTGTGAAATCTACTGCTCCGAAACCCGCGGCTCCACAAAAACGACCAGCGGACGAAGAAGCCACCGGCACCCCAGCGAAACGTCAATACACACGAAAAACGCCTGGAATTCAAGTCATCGACGCGATTCCGATGAAACGACGACGATCATCAACGAGTCGTAGCCGAGCCGCGTCGGAAGAGCCAACGTCTTCAGCGGCTGCGAAGTCATCTGAATCCCAAGTGGATACTGTAGAGCCGACGACGTCTTCTTCTACTGCCACTCCTTCTGATGTCGGAAAGAAGCCAGGACCAAAGAAAACGATGATGATCGACGTGCCGAATCGGCCGCACGGAAGAGCCATACGACAAGAGGCCAAGGTGGCGACGTCAAAGATGACTAGCGAGAGAGGAGGGAAACGTGTGGATAAGGTGAGAAAAAATTCGGCGCTTTCGAAACATTGGTAAAAGAAGAAAAAGGGAAAAAGAAGCATTTCGTGCAAAAAACGAGAAAAATCGGTTGAAGATGAGCCGCGTTACGAGGGTTTGAAGTTTTGGGGAGGCTTAGGAGTTTTTGTAGTTTGTAGTCGCTAAGCCTCTACAAAATGCGGCGGCGCTCATTGTCGGCGGCGCGCGTTTCGTAGAGGCTTAGAAACTACAAACTACAAATCCTTCTAAGCCTCTACAAAACCTTAACTCGGCCAATTTCCAACCGATTTTCCTCATTTTTGGCCCAAATTTTCTCAATTTTTTTGTAGTTTGTAGTGTACGCTGGAAAATACTGAAAAATTGAGCCGAAAACCGAAAAAATCGCATTTTGTAAAGGCTTAGAAAATCTTGAAAAAAAAGCAAAAAAAAATTTCGGCGCGTTTGAAATGGTGGTAAAAAAGAGCGTGGAAAAAAAGGAAGATTTTGAGCTAAAAACGAGAGAAATCGGTGGAAAATAAGCCGAGTTACGAGCGTTTGAAGTTTTGGGGAGGCTTAGGAATTTTTGTAGTTTGTAGTCTCTATGTAGTTTGTAGTCTCGCGCGCCGCCGAAAGTGAGCGGCGGTCGTTTTGTAGAGGCTTAGAGACTACAAACTACAATTTTCTCTAAGCCTCTACAAAATCTTCAATCCTCCGTAACTCGCTCAATTTTCAACCGATTTCTATCGTTTTTAGCTCAATTTTTTTCAATTTTTTTGTAGTTTGTAGTAAAGACACTAAAAGATTGTGCCAAGAACCATTGGTTGAAAATTGACCTTTTTTGTAGAGGCTCAGAAAATCTTGTAGTTTGTAGTCTCTAAGCCTCCCCAAACTCTAAAAAATTCAATTTCAATTTTTCTTCCAGAACAAGGCGCACTTCCGTCAAGCGCTCGACCTAAAAGTTGGTCTCAACGAGCTGAAACGTCAAATGGAAGATAAGGGCATCGTGATCAACGACTCGATTCCACTGTCGCCTTCTGACGCCGTCGACGTGATGATGGAATTCCTTCGAGAATCATCGCCAGCGGACATGTGGGCCGTGTTAATGCGACAAAAGTTAGCCGCAAATGTGGCGCCGTTGGTGAATACGGAGGAGCAGAATTTCCTTCAAGTCAGCGCCTCGTTGATTGCCGAGGATAATAAGCTATTGGAGTTGTTTATAAAGTGAGTCCTTTTAGCTATAGAAAATATGAAAAATTGCAAATGTTTTAGCATTTTGAGCTAAAAATTGCAATTTTAAAGATTTTTAAGCTAAAAAATTGCAATTTTGGAGCATTTTGAATAGAAAAACTGCAATTTCGTAGTATTTTGAGTCAATAATTTCAAATTTTAGAGCATTTTTGAGTTTAAAAATTTAAAAATTTGGAGAATTTTGAGTCAAAATTGCAAGTATTGAACTATTTTGCGCTTAAAATTACAAATTTTGAAGCATTTTGAGTCAAAAATTTCAAATTTTAGAGCATTTTTGTGTTTAAAAATTCAAAAATTTCGAGAATTTTGAGTCAAAATTGCAAGTATTGAGCTATTCTGCGCTTAAAATTACAAATTTTGGAGCATTTTGAGTCAAAAATTTTAAATTTTGGAGAATTTAGAGTAAGAAATTGCAATTTTCGAGTAAAAAGTTGCACATTTTGATTAAAAAATTGCAATTTTTTGAACATGTTGAGTCAAAAATTCAATTTTGAAGAATTTTGAGCTAAAAAAAGCAATTTTTGGAGCATTTTGGGCTCTTTCCTAGAGTTTTGCAGCATTTTTAGCCATTTTTTTTTATTTTTCTGCTCAAAACAGCTCAAAGAACATGATTTTCCGCTCAAAATAGCTCAAAAACCATGTTTTTGGCTCAAAATACATGATCGTCGGCTCAAAACAGTGAAAAGATGTATGAAAAACTTGATTTCCAGACGAATCCTCTACGAAATGTCGCTTCGCGACTCGCTCGACGCGAAACAGTGCGGCCGGCTGGTCCGGCTCTTCTGCCACGCCATCAAATTCGTTCAACACATCCCGGAGGATTCAGAAGACGTTTCAGAAGACCCAGAAGCCATCCTCGACGAGAAACGAACCTCTTGGATGCGTTCTCTCTTCCTCGTGCTCCTCTACCAGAATCCCGTCCAATTTCCCAAGGCCTTCGCGTACTGCTTGATCTCCGACGTGTCCGCCTATTGTCAACTCCTGGTCGATGAGCTCGAGAAACCCGTGACGTCTTCTGAACTCCACGTGGCGATTCGGATTCTGATGTACAAGGAGACTGACCAGGCGGCGGTTATTAATTGGCTTCTCAACACCAAATATCAAATGGCATATATTCAACCGATGGCTCCAGAAGATGTTCAGAAGGCGTGTCACATTGCTCATCGGAAGTTTCTGGAAGATGAAGTTAGTGGCATGAAGACGTCGGTTTTCTTGGCGAAAACCGCGGATCATGAAGTTCTAAAAGTGGCGTTTCGAATTCTGCAAGAGAACATGACACTCATTGAGAAGCAGTTTTTGGCGCCGAAAGAGAAGGACCAGGAGTTGAAGCGTAAGAAATTTTGTGACCAAAAACTAGACACAAACAAACTACACTGTTTTTTGCAGACCGTACCGCCTATAATGTTCCGACGGTGGCGACGAAGATGAGCGCTTCTGAAGCGCACACCTTGATGCGGGTGGTTGAGTGGGAGAAGATTATGATGTCGGTGATGATTGACAATCCAATGTCGACGCATTATCAGGAGATTATGAAGGCGTTGACGATGGTTACGGAGCAGGTAAGGAAACCCCGAGGTTTTTGAGCCAAAAACCAAAAAAATCGGAGAAAAAATAGCCGAGTTACGAGGGTTTGAAGGTTTTGTAGAGGCTTAGAAAGTTTTGTAGTTTATAGTCGCTAAGCCTCTACAAAAACAGCAAGGCGGCGGCGACAAGATTTGTAGAGGCTTAGAGACTACAAACTACAAAATTCTCTAAGCCTCTACAAAAACACACAACCTCAATTTTCGACCATTTTTTTTTGTTTTTAGCTCATTTTTTCTCATTTTCAATATAAAATTGGAATTGAGCCTAAAATCAACAAATTTGAGTCATTTTTAACACTACAAACTACGAAAATGGCATTAGCAGACCAATATTGGTTTTTGACCATTTTCGGTCAAATTTTCGAGGTTTTGGCGTATTTTTTCTCATTTTTAAAATGACAGTGAAATAGGGAAGCAAATTTGGAGCATTTTGAACCAAAAATCGACAAAATTAGGCTAGTTTTGAGACTACAAACTACAAAATTCTCTAAGCCTCTACAAAAACACAAAAGCTGACGTACCTCGGTCAATTTTCGACCGATTTTTTCGATTTTTGGCTTATTTTTTCTTATTTTCGGTATGCTAATAGAATTCAGGAGAACATTCTGTAATTTTCAAGTCAAAAATTTAAAAAAAATTTGAGCCCTTTTTAAGACTACAAACTACAAAAATGCTATTAGCAGAGCTAAATCAGTTTTCGACCATTTTGGGCCACATTTTCAAGTTTTTGGCTTATTTTTTTCTCATTCTCAATATAAAATTGAAATAGAGAAGAGAATTCGAAGCATTTTGAGCCAGAAATCAACAAATTCGAAGAATTTTTAAGACTACAAACTACAAGACTCTCTAAGCCTCTACAAAATCGGAAACACTCGTAACCTGGTTCATTTTCAACCAATTTTCTTCATTTTTCGCTCAAATTTCATCAATTTTTCATAGTTTGTAGTGTGCATAGCTTTTATGAATGAAAATCTCGAAAATTGGGTGAAAATTGACTGAGTTACGGCAGGTTTTGTTTTTTTTGTAGTTTGTAGTCGCTAAGCCTCCCCAAACCAACCCTACTCTTCCAGATCGTCGCATTCCGTGAAATCGTCGAATCCTCGGACATTGAACAATACGTCGATGCTTCTGGCGTCGAATCCCTTCATCAAGCCGTCCAACACTTCCTCGAACTCACTTCTGAATTCACAAACTTCCCATTGAAGCCGTCAACACTGGACTCTCAGAAGCCGTCATCTTCTACCTAATTGTTTTTCGCTGTTTTTTTTTTAATTTTTTGAATGATTTTGATCATATTTTTTTGTATATCCCGGTTCATACATTTATAGTGCCTTGACTCCGCCCACAATTTGTTCTCTCAGGTTACACCCTATCATCATCACTGTGAATTCTCTGCCTTTTTTTAAAGATTCCAATAATAGTTTCTGAGTTGAAAAATGATTTTTATTAGACTTATTAGAGAAAGAAAAGTTATTACAAAAGTTATTACAAGTACGAATTAGATAATTTTAAAAATTATACAAATTTTCGCTGCTCCAGAGCCTCGAAGAGCTCAAGAGCATCATCGTTATGTGCGCCAAACTCGACGATGAGCCTGGAGATTTCGTGTTTTCTGTACAAATCTACGTTCATTGGAAGTTGGAATTCGTCGAGAATGTCGATGATGGCTTGGATCTGAAAAAAATAAAAATTACATTTTTTTAATTAAAAAAATTGGTGCAGAAAAAATTCAGCTATAGTGAAAGGAGTACTGTAATTTTGTTAGTTTTTAATGGATTTTTGAGATTGTTAGATTTTCAGAATCAGCGTATTGAGGGCTTCAAAATGATTGTAATTTTTGGATAGTTCACAAAATTTTGTGTACCAAAAAATAGTTTTAAAATAAAGGAAAAAATTGGCTATTTTCAGTGTGAAACCCAAAAAAAATCGGCCAGAAACAATTGGCTCTAACTTTGCTAAATTTTATCCGATTTCTGTGAATTGAATATTGTTAGAATCTACTTATCAAGAACTTTTGAATGAGCATCTTACTTATATTATTCAATTTTTCCAAGTTTCATCGCGCTCCATTGCGAACTTGGGGAAATTCAAAATTATGAGCTTTCCCGCTCACTTTTTTTCTTATGTAGGTCACGTCAAAACCACAAAATCAACAAAATTATCATATTTGACGTGACCTATTGTCGGATTTTTTAAAGTGAGACTCGGTGTTTACAGATCCCCGATTGCGGACTTGAAAAATAGGCGCCGCCCACCGCCATGCAGCTGCGGCGCGCGGTTTTTGCAACAGTGCCGTACGCCTTTTGCTTTTTCCGAATTTTCAGCGTTTTTGACTGAAAAATAGGGAAATTCGAGGCTGTTTGGCCTCAAAAATGGAAACGCAGAAATAAATTGATAGTTAAGTATATACTAACACAATATCACTAAAAATACGAACTAGAGCTGAGAAATACTACGTTTTCAGATTTTTGGAGGTTTCAAGCGGAGAAGTGTGTGTAACGCTTATTAAAAAGAAATTTCAGATGTTTATACTATCTACATGTACCTGCGAGACAAAAAAGCTGGTCTTCTTACTCAAAGTCCCACCTTTTCTCAAGCAGAAAGGAACACAAGGCTAAGGAAATTCAATTGTTCAAATTTTCTTTGATTTTTCGATATTCTTTCAGTCATGTTTCATACAACGCTTAGCAGGCATCAAAAAACTTAACAAGAGAAACCTGAAAACCATTTTTTGTGAATATTTTACTTCATAAACACTTACATTTGTCTGGAATTTCAAAAAATCTGAAAACATAGTATTTATCAGCTCTAGTTCATATTTTTAGTGATATTGTGTTAATATATACTTAATAATCAATTTATTTTTCCGTTTCTTCCATTTTTGCGGCTAAACAGCCTCGAATTTCCCTCTTTTTCAGTCAAAAACGCTGAAAATACGGAAAAAGCAAAATGCGTGCGGCACTGTTGCAAAAACCGCGCGCCGCAGCTGCATGGCGGTGGGCGGCGCCTATTTTTCAAGTCCGCAATCGGGGATCTGTAAACACCGAGTCTCACTTTAAAAAATCCGACAATACATGAGAAAAAAGTGAGTGGGAAAGCTCAAATTTTGAATTTACCCAAGTTCGCAATGGAGCGCGATGAAACTTGGGAACGTTGGATAATATATAATCCGCTAGAAAGTTTGTCCGATGTTGGTCATGGTGTCCGCTTTAGTTTTTCGAAAGGTAAAAAATTTTGTCGCGCCACAAAGCCGAACCCGAGACTATCGCGTGGTAGTGCAGCGCGATACCGACTGCGCTACACGTGACACCGAAACTAGGTGGCCGGTGGCGTATAAAAATGTGAGCAAAAGTGAGCGCCGCAGCCGCGAATCCAGCCTGCGGTAAGCAGGCTGGGGAATAATTTTCTTTCTTTTTAGGGTGTTTTTCGGAAATTATTTTTTCGAGAATAGTTATCATCAAAAACCTGAAACTGAATGTGTTAACACTCATAACTCTTCATAATTATTTTAGCGTTTGCCCAGCTCCGTCCGACTAGAATAGCATCAAGTTGAATGAAGTGACCTCTTTTTGGTAACATGTTTTTACACTCAAATTTTAATGATTAAATGCAGTCGAATGGAGGCCAAATTATGTTTATCGTATAGATTAGGTCCCAAATATTATTTATAACACAATAAAACATTTCGGTGAAACCTGGCCATTTAGAAAATCGTACACCTCGAAAAGCCAATTTTCCGAAATTCTTCTTAAAAATTGTTTTGGCTGTAACTTATCACTCCCGGAACTTGTCGATTTAGTTTTTTCTACAATACAAAGAACAAATATCTATCTAAAACCACGCCAATTTTTATGAAATTCCAATAAGCCGATCATAAGCGCCGGCCGAAAGTATATGGTAATCCTATTTTCAGCGAAATTTGAGGTTTCAAAGCCTGTATGGTGGTTCAATGAAATCCAATTTAGATATGGTTTCAAACAGTCGTAGAGTAACATACCAACTTTATGTAGCTATAAATGAAAATATTCAATCATTGACTGTTTTCGAGAAACAAACGAAGTTCTTCTTTGAAGGTCACTTGGGGCTTTTGTGCTTATTAGAAAAATCAGTAAGCTTCACCGAACTAAACTTTTTTCAGTGTGGTCATGGTTTATTGAACTGGTGTTTCTAATTTGCAATTAGGTTGACTGCATTTTCAATTTAATCCTTATTTTGAGCGACTCAGTTGTGTTCACGTTTCGTAGCTTACCTCGGAATGTTTGACTCAGAGTTCTGGGACCAGTTCATTTGAGTGGATATTATTTTTTTTTGGTTGCACCCAAGTCCCAAAACTTTTTTTGATTACTGACGAACAAATATTCATCATAAATTACCACAAATTTTTTTTTCCTGGCACGAGTTTGGATAACAGAAATTTTCAAAAATAAAAATCGTTCCCAAAACAGTATTGGACTACAATGGAAAAATTTCATCTAACTCAAGGACGAAGTGATCCATCTAACTAAAAATAATGCATTTACACAACTGTAAGATGCACATTCTAACGCACTTTAACTCATTTCAATTGAAGTTCCCATCGACGAGTTATGCGACTTCAAACCTAACCGTCCAAAAAAGAAAGAAAATTATTCCCCAGCCTAATAATAGATTGCTGTAGCATTTTCGTGCCGAGTCGCAGCCGAAAAAAAAATTCAGCCAGGACTGACATTGACTGAGACTGGAATAATATAAACTTTCTCATGCATTTTTACACCCTTTATTCTATAATTTATTTTCCAAACTTTTTCTGCACTCACTTTATTTTAAACCCAATCATTGATTCAATACATTTTCAGTTTCTTGACACTTCTCCAAAATACAGTTCCGCTTTCATTACGTTTACACACCGACTTAAAATGGAATCGTCTCGTAGCACTGCCCTTTTTTTCCGTTTTCATACAAAAAGCTGATAAGGAATTATATAAAATGACGATGTGCACAACTATTTCTTTTCAGTTCTTCCCTCTCCCCAAATCGACAGTTCCGAACCACCCCTTTCCCCAAAAAAAATACACTATCAGAAGCACCTAATCGTATATCATTTTCAGACTAATAATTTCAGATTCAATTGGATTTTATAATTACAGACTTTACTAGTTATAAATCATGTTTTTCGTGTTATTTTTTCAGGAAACTGCACTCCAACATCTCCACGTACATTCTTCTTTGTTTATTCAACTGATTTCGATCCAAAAAATTTTGATGGTATATTATACTATGTGAGCCACTACAATGATTTTGCATTCTACGCAAATGCTCGAATTGACATGGAGAAACCAGATAACATTGAATATCATTCTGATCGGAGGTAAGTTGTTGATAGCATTCTATAACTAATAGTAACTAATAGGTACTAACTATGACAGAAAATACAAACCGAATTTCAGTTCATTCAACACCTCCGTCTATTCTCACTGGCCTGATCCATCCCTGGGATACTCGAATTCAAACACTGGAAGTGATGTGCTCAAAGTTATCGAAAGATTCTTGGAAAATACTCAAGTACCTGTATGTGGATCTGTTATTCACATTTCATTGAAGAGATATCCGAATGAATTGGATATCGACAATTTGGTTAAAAGAATTCGTCCGACTAATTCTATTATCAATGTTATTATCCCAACCAACAGTTCAGGAGGTCTCTATGTTCAGACAATGTATAATTTGGTAACCAAAACGAATGGACTCGGATTCTTCACAAATGATGAGAGATATTATTGGGTATAGTTGTTTTCTTATTTCCTTCGAATTTCGGTTACTTAGATTTAAAGGAGGATTCCGAGCAAAAATTTTTATTGCTTTAAAAGATGTAATTCATGGCGCTGATTCCGAATATCATAACGAAAATGCTCAAAAATGCTCGCCGAAGCCAGAAAACGCCGTCAAAGGGGGAAAATTGCGCCCAAAGTACTCCCTTTTAGCCGAGTTTTCTCCGGAGTTTTCTAGGCCACGCCGCAGTAAATGGCTCTTATTTGATGGACTTGTGCAAATTTTCTTAATATTCCACTGAAAATAGCATTGGATGACACCTTGGCATGTAAATTAACAAAAAAATTTCACTAATGTCGTCTAAAAATCACAGGAGAAGCAAGGGAGCACTTCTGGCCCGTTTCGACCCCTTTGACGGCGTTTTCTGGCTCCGAGAAACTTTTTTGAGCATTTTCGTTGTGATATCCGGAATCAGCGCAAAATTCTGCATCTATTAAAGCAATAAAATTTTTTGCCCGGAATCCTCCTTTAAGGAATTTTTGTATTCATTTTCAACAAACGCATAAAGCACCCTATTTTCCCATCAAGTTTTTCACCGTTCTTTGATGGTGAGCATTTCGACAGTTTCGAAGCGCCTGAAACAAACAGATTCGAGCACTCTTCTATGCATTCTTATTTTTTATGACTACATTTTCAGACTGAACAGTACATGAACTATTGGGAGCAATATACTCCTTTCCTTACGTACTCTACAAATGTCAATGTATCTGGAAATGGATCTGTCCATCTACCATCGATGTCTGCACCTCCATCGGGCAGTTACATCGTCATCACTGTACAAGATTCCGGTAACCACTTTATATTATTCAATCTATATTCATTATCAAATTTCAGGAATTGTGTTCACTTTCCAAAATCTGAGTTTAACTTTCCATGGATCCACTGACACCTACACTTCGACTCCACAGTGTGGCGATTATTCGGTAAGAAAAGCCAAAATCATTGCTTATGTCAAAAATGATGTTTAAGCCGGAGAGCAATTTTATCTTCCATTCTCATACCTTCTCTGATCCCAACTACTCAGTGACACTCGATTATCAATATTCCGATTCGAAACAACAGACGCTTCAGATTCGAGTTCAAAGTTATAAGTAAGATTCAAAAAGTGCATTTGATAGTATTAGTTATTAACTTTCAGCCCAATTGACTACTGGATTCCATACGCCAACTCCTGAACTCATTTTCAACTCTCCCATACAATTTCTCATGCATTTTTATAATCCTTTCCCTTCTAAAATGTCCACATTTTTCAATGGATTTTTTAATTTTACCCTAAAATCTGAAAATTTGAGCCAATTTTAATACTACAAACTACAAGATTCTCTAAGCCTTAACAAAAATCAAAATCCTGTCGTAATTCGGTCAATTTTCAAACGTTTTTTTTTCGATTTTCGAATCAATTTTTCAGTAATTTCAATCGTAAAAACTATGTAAACTACAAATTACAAAAAACAGAAAAAGTTTGAGCCAAAAATGAGGAAAATCGATTCAAAACTGACCGAGTTATGAGCGTTTGAAGTTTTGTAGAGGATTAGACTACAAACTACAAAAAATTCGTAAGCCTCTACAAAACTGTCGGTAGAGTTTGTAGGAGGCTTAGGGAATATTGCAGTTTGTAGTCGCTACGCCTCCCCAATCCATCCCTATTCTTCTAGATCGTCGCATTTTGTGAAATCGTCGAATCTTCGGACATTGAACAATACGTCGATGCTTCTGGCGTCGAATCCCTTCATCAAGCCGTCCAACACTTCCTCGAACTCACTTCTGAATTCACAAACTTCCCATTGAAGCCGTCAACACTGGACTCTCAGAAGCCGTCATCTTCTACCTAATTGTTTTTGTTTCCTTTTTTAAATTTTTTGAATGATTTTGATCATATTTTTTTGTATATCCCGGTTCATACATTTATAGTGCCTTGACTCCGCCCACAATTTGTTCTCTCAGGTTACACCCAATCATCATCACTGTGAATTCTCTGCCTTTTTAAAAAAAGATTCCAATAATAGTTTCTGAGTTGAAAAATGAGATTTATTAGACTTAGAACAAGAAAATTACAAAGTACAAAATATTATAATTATTAAATAAATTTCCGCTGCTCCAGAGCCTCGAAAAGCTCAAGAGCATCATCGTTATGTGCGGCAAACTCGACGATGAGCCTGGAGATTTCGTGTTTTCTGTACAAATCTATGTTCATTGGAAGTTGGAATTCATCGAGAATGTCGATGATGGCTTGGATCTGAGATAGGAAATTTTTGGATGAAAATTTCTTTTTAAGAGTTAGAAACCAAATAGTACTGTAACTTTGTCAGTTTTCAATGGATTTTTGATATTTTTATATTTTTGGAATCTACTTATCAAGGGATTTTGAATGAATATAATTAAGATAGTTTTCAGAAATTTTATGTGCTCAAAAGCAATTTTAAAATATAGCGAAAAATTGGCTATTGTTGGAGTAAAGATCACAAAAATTGGTTAGAAACAAATGGCTCTAATTTTGTAAGTTTTCAATGGATTTTTGTAATTTTTACAGTCTCAAAATTTACTTTTTAGGAACTTTAAAATGAGTATCATTTTAAATTTTTTTGTTTTTATTGTTTTGATTTTTAGGTTTTAAAATTAGCAATTTTTCAGTGTGAAACTCAAAAAAATCGGTTAGAAACAAATAGCTCTAACTTTATCAGTTTTCAATGGGTTTTGGAAATTTTTAAATTTTTAGAGACTACTTTTTAAGGGCTTTGAAATGTGTATAATTATGTGTAACATTTCGAAATTACTAGTATTTTCAGAAGGTTTTAAAATTTGCAACTTTACAGGATAAAAATCTCGAAAAATGGTTTGAAACAAATAGCTCTAACTTTGCTAGTTTTTAATGGACAAGGGCTTTATAATGAGTATAATTTTGAGCGAGTTTTCAGAATTTTAGTGTACTCAAAAACAATTTTAAAATATAGCGAAAATGGGCTATTTTTGCAGTAAAAATCGCAAAAATCGGTTGGAAACAAACGACTATAACTTAGCTAATTCTATATCAATTTTTATGAATTTTATATTTTCATAATCTGCTTGATTAGAGCTTCAAGATGAGTATAGTTTTCTACTTTTTGTTTTTAAATTTTCCAATTTTTCAGGAGCTTTTAAATTTTGTAATTTTTAAGGATAAAAATCACAAAAATCGGCAAAACAAACGGCTCTAACTTTGTCAGTTTTCAATGGATTTTTGAGATCTTTATATTTTTAGAATATAATTTTTAAAGGCTTTTGAATTCGTATAATTTTAAATTAGTTTCAAAATTTCTTGCTTTCTCAGAAGGCTTTCAAAAAAATATATCGCATTTCCATTTTTTTAGTGTAAAATCTCAAAAATTGGTTAGAAACAAACGACTGTAACTTTGTCACTTTTCAATGGATTTTTGAGATTTTAAGATTTTAAAAATCTATTTAATAAGGGCTTTGAAATAAATATAATTTTGTAGGATAATTATGAAATTTCCTATTTTCATCAGGTTTCAAAAATTGAAATTTTTCAGTGTAAAAACCATAAAAATAGGTCAGAAACAAATGGCTCTAACTTTTTCAGTTTTTATAGGATTTTTTAGGTTTTTATATTTTTAGAATCTGCATTTCAAGAGCTTCAAGATGAGTTTAATTTTGGAATGGTTTCTAAAATTTGGTGTTTGAAAAAACAGTTTTGAAATATAGCGAAAAATGGGCTATTTTCAAGCGTAAATACTTAAGAAATCGGTTAGAAACAATTGGTGCTAACTTTGTCAGTTTTCAACGGAATTTTTAGATTTTTACAGTTTTAGAATCTAATTATCAAGGGCTTTGAAATGAGTATTAACTTTTAGAATAGTAATTATTTTTTCAGTTTTTCAAAGGTCTGGAAAATTGAGAAAAAACGTTTTTTGCGGTAAAAACCTCGAAAATTGACTGAAAAGTGGTACCGAAAATGTGATAACTTTGAAGCGCTATATCTCTAGAACCAAAATAGATACAACAATTTCGTAAACTATAAAAATGTGTAAAATTTTATGCTGAGCAATTTCGCAGTTGACCACTTTTTAATAGCTAGCGTGGTTCTTGAGACATAGCGCTTACAAAGTTATCTCAAACACTTTCAGATCTTTTACTATTTCGCAGTATATCTTTTTTAGAATTGAAGGTACAAAAAAGGGGTCAACTAATGAAGCACTAGTCTTTGCTAATATGTATACTAATTTTTAGATTTTTTGGGTGACTACAAACTACAAAAGTTAGGTTTTTGTCAAAAAGACCAACCTCCTCCTGAACTCCACTTCTCAGAGACTCTTTAAAAATCTGCATAAAAATCTCAGCTAACGCTGCATCAAAAGTCTCCTCCTCTTCCAGAAGAATCTCTTCAGATTCTCCATCGAATCCAGAATCGGTGGAGACGTCGGAGGCCTCCGAGAGGAAGGATTCGTTGGCATCGTCTTCTTCTTCATCATCAGAATCTTCAAAGTCCCTCTCAATCTTCTGAATCTTCTCCACCAACTTCTGAGCCTCGGGAAATCTCTCCCGATTCCGATAGGCCAATCTATAGACGTCTATCAAATCCTCATCCTCGAAATCCATTTCCTCTAAGAGCCGAAATCCAATTCGAGCATAATCCGTGTCCTCCGACAGAGCCATAAGGCTCAAAAACGTAAGGGCACATCCCGGAACAATGAGCCCATCGAACCGCCTCTTGAGCCCCGACTCAAAATCTTCCAGAATTTTTGGTTTTTCCTCTTCAAAAAGCTCCATTTTCGCTTGATGGAGACTAGCCAGGAGCCATTGAGCTTCAGAATTCTTGTGAGCATTTTCTGTGATGAGCAATGGGATGTTAAAATGGTCAATGTGGGCGATAGATAGGTCCCGTTGGTTGGAAGCTAAATGGAGAATAAATTCAGAGATTTTGGCGTAGTCTCCGGTTTCGAGAGTTTGGGCCAGCTGTTGGTAGAGTTTTTCAGTGTTAGTGGTCATTATGGTAAGAGGGAGGGATCTGAAGAATAGAAGACGGTGAGATAAAGGGTTTTCAGCAAATTTATGGTAATTAAATAAGAAAATAATCGAGAAAAAAATTTGTGAAGAAAAAAATTCGATAAAAAAGTTTTTTGAAAAAATTGGTTTTGAAAATTTTCAGAAAATATTTTTTTTGAATCAGGACTATTTCTAAATTGAAAGAGTAAAAAGATAAGATTTTTCAGCAAATATGACTGTTGTCAAGAAAATTTGCGAACAATTTTTTTTTGAAAATTTTCTGAAAAAAATGTCTTTTTTGGAATAATTTTTTTTGAAAACTTCCTTAAATTCTAAAATCCAAAAAAAGATATATAATTTATGAGAAGATAATATTTGAGGGCTTCAGCGTCATAGTTGTATTTTGAACAAAAAAAAATTATACAAAAAATTTCATTTAAAAAATTCGGCAAAATGTTTTTCGATAGAATTTTTTTTGGGATTTTTTTTTCGATAACTTTCTTAAATTCTAAAAACTATAAATTGATAAATAACTTGAAAGAAGATAATATTAGAGGTCCTTAGCAAACAAATTTGTATTTTAGACGAACAATTGTTAAATTTTTTTCTGAAAAAAAAATGTTTTTTTGAAAAATTCTAAAACCCTAAAAATCGATAAAAAGAATAGAATGAGCAATACACAACATACAAAAAACCAATCAGAATAACTCACTCAATCCCTATTGACTATTTCTTGGCCACATGGACCCCATCTACAGTACCCCAGCCATGAATAGCTAAAGTGTTTCTCCTGGGAATCGATTTACGATTATTAGGGACCCTAAGATTCTATATAAAAAAAAAACAAAAATTAAGAAGATTATTAATTAGGTCATCTATACAATGGACTATAAGGGTCATCCCAACTAAAAGTACTAAAAGTGGGTGGAGCTTGTGCAAAGAGAACCAACAGACAGTAGCCTTGGATCTATGTGTACGAAGTGACTTTTAGACGGGAATATTTTTGTTTAAAATTAAAATTTTTATATTGAAAAATATACTTATTTGTAGACCTTCAAAAGATCTACAAAATGATATAAAAATCAAAGGAATTAAAATTTTAGACTTTTTTTCTGGGAAGCTTGAAAGTTCAGAGTATGGAAATGTGTCTACTTATTTTAAAATGCCCATATCCTTATTTAAAAATAAATTTTTCTTATTGGAAAATATACCAAAATGTAGATCTTTAGAAGATCTACAAAATGGTATAACAATCAATATGATTAGAATTTTCAATTTTTGCTGGAAGGCTTGAAACTTTGAGGTATAGAAAAATTTTCGAATTTTACAAAAATGCCAATATCTTTATTTAGAACTAAACTTTTTAATCGAAAAATATATCAAAATGTAGATCTTCAAAAGATCTACAAAATGATATAACAATCGGTATGAATTTACTTTCTTAGACCAATTTTAAAGCTCAAAAAGATCTACTTTTTTTCTATTTCATTCACTATTTCAGAAATCTGAATTTCTAAAAGAGAAATTTTCTTTTTTCTCCTCAAGCCACCATCAGTCATGCTTATTATTTTTCTCTGTTGTTTTCTCTGTTTTCCTCTTTTTCTCTAATCCTCTTCCTATTTTTTTGTTTTCTTTTAGTTTTCATCGGGATTCTTTCTTTTCCAGCGACTTTATGAACTCATTTTTCCCATTTTTTTCCAGTTTTTTTTTGTATTTGAAGTAACGTTTGATACTCAGTCTAAAAATATGTAGTAGTTTTTATATTTTTCCATAGAGCGCATTTGCAAAGTCGTTTAATTTTGAAGTCAATTTTTATTTGTTTGAAATTAAAAATTCAGTTTTTTCAAAAAAAAAAATTTTTCATCTTTTTTACCTCTACTAACTCGACTCCCAATGGATCAATTTCTATGAAAAATAAACCAATCCATTGAAAATTTCAAAAAGATGATAGTAGGAAACAAAAAAAAAAAAACTAGACCTTCTAAAATTGATTTTGAGCCGAGTTATGAGCCCTCAAAGTTCCACAACAACCCTCTTGGCTCAACTTCAAGGGCTCATATCTCGAGTTAGTCAAATTTTTTGACATTTTTAATTGCAGATTTGGAATTTTCAGAGCCGATTTACTCTAGAAACCAATTTTCAAGTCTAAATTTCAAATAATTTTTTCGCGGCCCAAAATTTGAATTTGTGCCTTCACCTCCAAAGCCCGAGCCTTGGCTCCAAATCCGCCCAAAAGATAATCCCCTCCAATTATTTCGTCGCCTGTGCTCTTTTCTTACCTTCAAATAGTGCACCCGACGCCTAAGCCTTAAGCCCTTCTTTTCTCGGCCAATCAGCCTACCAGGCAGTGCCACCACCGCCAAGATGCCAGCTGGCACAGGAGGCACACCTACAATTTCGGATTTTTGATCTTTTCGCTTGGCTCAAAGTGTATAGGCTAGCTAAGGGGGCCCTTATCTCCTCACTGAAGGTGTGCCTACAGACTCTGGGCCTACGGCTAGCCTACGGCTCACTAGGGGGCACACGCGGCGGTGGCACATTCTGGGCCTTGGACTTTTTACTTTGCTCAAAGTGCATAGGCAAGCAAAGATAGCTAAGGATACCCCTTGTCTGCTCGCTCAAAAAATTTCTTGGGGGCCTACAATTAAATTTGGCCTACGGCGGGCCTGCGGCTCATCCCGTGGCACACGCGGCGGTGGCCCATTTTAGGCTATGCTAGTGTCTTAGGATTAAAATATCTAGCTAGGGGGTCATTTATCTTCTTTCTCAAAGTGTGCCCAGACCATTTGAGCCCAAGGCTCATCCCGGGGCACACGCGGAAACGATACGCCAGAGGCCCAAAAGAGACGCTTGGCTCATAGGTCCACTTTTTGCATATTTTACTGTCCGAATTTGAGCTTTTTAGCCTAGCTATCATAGCTAAATGGCCGAGGCTCAAATTCAAGTTTCTTCTTTCCATATTTCATCAGATTAGTTTTCTTCCTCTTCTTCTTGGCATCGTCGTCGCCTCTTCTTCTCCACCGACTCTTTCTCTTCCACCTCTCCTCAAACTCCACACTATTCCGCCTTGTGCCGAGGCGCAAGGCGTGTGCCTCGGCTCACTCTCTTCTCCAATATTAAAAACGCAAACACAACACGGACGTCTTCATGAGAAGACGTCGTCGTCCTTCTCTCTTTTTGGATAGCAAGGCCTTCAGAATCTCGTCAGTATCCATGACGACGAAATGGGCGGAGCCTAAGGAGGCTCTTTCGTGTTGGAGGCTCATTTGATAGCGTTTCTAAGGTTTCTTTTTTTAAATATTTTTATGTGCCCTCGAATTCTTGTTGTTATCGCTTAAGGAACTATCACTTTTCTATTGAAACTTTACCGATTTTCAGGTCATTAAATTATCTGACGTCATCTCACAACATCATCTAACAGGTCGGCACACCGTACGGGTGCCGATCTGAAAAACAAAGAAAAAGATCTCTGGAAATTGAATAAGGTAAGCTTTGGTTAAAAATCATCCAACCGAAAAAAATAGCTTACTTTGGAAGTTTATATCTCACAAACCGTTATAGCTATCAAAAAAAGTGCATAACTACAAAAATGTGTAAAATTAAATGCGGAGCAATTTTGTAGTTGACAACTTTTTGATAACGCCACCCACTTTTGAGATACGGGCGATCAAAGGTCGGGCGCCCGCAGTAGAGACGCCGACGACGAGAGTGTCTGCGTCTCTACTGCCGACGTTGGTATCGCACGAACCGTTATAGCTATCAAAAAGTGTCCAACTACAAAAATGTGTAGAATTTAATGTTCTACAATTTTACAATTAACAAAATTATGTTACCTAGCTTAGTTCTTGAGATATAGGTATATTTAGTGCGCTCGCTTCTCTGTGTCTCTCTGTAGGCGCTCTTGATATCTTTGGCGCACTATATCTCGCTTCAAAGTTTAGCTATCTAAGAGTGTCCAACTACAAAAATGTGTAAAATTTAATGCTCTACATTTCTATACTTGGCAAAATTTTTATAGCTAGCTTTGTTCTTAAGATACAGATGTACTTCAACACCAACGCATTTTTCAGAATGACCCGATCTCTCCCATCCTCCACCGACGATGAGACGGAGGCATCAGGTTCCGATGGTGACAATATTGGAATCCTTGGAATGCGAGTGGACCGAGACAACCAAGAATCTCCAGTACCCCGTCGTCGGAACTGGCAAATACCTCCGACGTATGAAGAAAGGGTAGCGGTGGCCTGGGAAAATCTTCGACCCGGTCGAAGAACTAGGCATGCGGATGTTTGCCGAAGAATGCAAAGGGCTCGAACCTCGCGATCGCAACCCTTACCACCGTATGACTCTTCTGAATCTGATCTGGAATATCTTTTCGAAATGGTCCGCCGGGCACCTATGCACCTTCGGGATCACTATATCCCACCGCCTCGTGCGCCGGGGCCACGACGTCCGGATTATTCTGCAGGAATCACAGAGCATATAGTGGAAGTGGGACGTCGGGAGCCAAGTTTCTCCCCGCCGAGGAGGGGAGAATTGCCAATTGATAGTATGGGAAGATCGGGGCCGATACCAGATGACTATGTGCCAAGGGGAATGTTGCTTACGAGAGAAGGTACGTCTATATCTCATGAACTATGCTAGATAGTCAAAATTTTATAATTGTAGAAATGTAGAGCATTAAATTTTACACATTTTTGTAGTTGATTATTTTTTGATAGCTATAATATGAAGCGAGATATAGTGCGCCAAAGATAGCGATAGTGAATACAGAGAGACACAGAGAAGTGAGGGCACTAACCACGTCTTTATCTCGTGAGCTAAGCTAGATAGAAACATTTTGTCAATTGTAAAAATGTAGAACATTAAATTTTACACATTTTTGTAGTTAAATACTTTTTGATAGCTATAACAGTTCGTGAGATACAAGCGTCGATAGTAGAGACGCAGACAACCTTCATCTCAAGGCGCAAGCGGCCGTCAATATTTGAGCGCCCATATCTCAAGAGTGGTCAGCGCTATCAAAAAGTTGTTAAAAAACATTGCTCAGCATTAAATTTTACACATTATTGTAGTTGGCCACTTTTTGATAGCTAGACTTTCAAGCGAGATATAACGCGCCAAAGATAGTGACGACAGAGAGACACAGAGAAACGAGATTGTCTGCGTCTCTTCTCCACACTGTCTATAACTTATGAGCTTTTCAGAAAACGGTCCCGACACCATGTTCGCCCCTTCCGGAATGAACGCCATGTTCTTATCCCAAAATGTGAGATTCCTAGGTGCGTTGCGGCTCCCACAACCTCAGGCATACTGTAGCTAACAAATTTCAGACGGTTTCGACCCCACCCAACACCAAAATCCTAACGACGAGGTGGAGCCTCGGAATACCGTACCCCGTCAAGTGGTACAGAATCCCATTGAGGTTGATGAGCCGCCGCCAAGGGACCCGGTGGATGATTTTATGGGCATTGTACGGGAGGTTGCCGAGGCCGAGGGAAATGCTATGCACGTTTCGGATGATGAGGATGATAGGCGGGAGGTAAGGGAGGCATAGAGGGCCTAGGAGGCCTAGGGGGCCTAGATGGCCTCGAGGGCTTAGAGGGCCTAGAGGCCCTAGAGACCCTGGAGGCCTTCGAAGGCCTAGAAGACTTAGAGGTCCTGTAGGCCCCAGAGGCCCTGCAGGCCCTAGAGGAAACTTTAACCGCCACAAAACTCCCTTTTTTTCAGAACAATGAAGAAGTCCAACTTCCATTCCCCCCACCGCCTGGAAACTCTTCATCTGAAGATGAGGACGACGAGGAGGCCGACGGCGACGACGAAGCCGAACTCGATGAGCATATTCTAGAAGCCATCGAAAATACCCCACAGCCTCAAGTCGACGCCATCGTCGACGCCCATATCGCTAGCATCGATGAGGTCCGGAATATGCCGCGGGCGCCGAGCCAGTGGCGCCGAGGCACAGCGGAGGGCTCATGGGACACCGACGACGACGAAGAGAACCAACCATCAACCTCCACGAGCCTCCCTGTCGACAATCGAATCCACGCCTTCCTCTCGGACCTCGAGAGCCACGAGACCCAAAGTGTGCCCGGCTCGGACACCGAGGCCCGCGAAGTCGAGCGGCTGGCGATTGAGCGACAGCGGCGAAGGCCTTCCCTTGAGGACAATGCCGATGAGCTTGAATACATCAATCAAGATGCTCAACCAGTGATCATAAATTTGTCACCGCAGGCCCAGCGTCGGCATCGAGGCGCCTGGCGGATGGTTCATCAAGCCAGGCCTCCAAGACAAGAGGAGCCGCCGGCCGAGCCTGAGCCGAACCCTCCAGTATGTGCCGGCCCCTCCACTACTAACCAATGAGAGCGTTTTCAAATGTAGGCTTATCTCCCATGGGCCTTAGTTCTCTTAGAAAGTCAAAAATCCCTGAAATTTCAGGCCGTCGAAGAATACTCCGCCATTTCCTTCTCCGCGGCCATCTATCTCCTATTCATCCTCTTCTTCATCTTACCGTATCTCCTCCACTCTTCTTCTCCGCCGAAGGCCCCAATGGTGTATACCAAAAAAATCCGAGGCTTTTATATCTCCAGTTGGGGATATGCCGAACTTTTTGTGCTCAATGTTAACTTTGTGTTTTTGTGCATTTTTGCCTACGAAGTTTTTGTGGCTCATCTGATTCAGATTCCTCATTTTATCTAGGGCCTCTAGGGCCTCTAGGGCCCCTGGGGGCTTTGGGCCCTCTAGGTCTTCCTAAGCTCTCTAGGCCCTTTAGGCTCCCTAGGCCCTCTAAGCCTCTGGGCTCCCTAGGCCCTCTAGGCCCCTTTTTTCTCTACTTTTTTGTCTTCTCAATAGAGACCCCCTTTTCTGGACTTCTTCTTGCCCAAATTGACCCCTTTTTTCTCTCCTTTTTGTTTTTTTCGAGCCTCCCGCCGTGAGCCTCCAAATCTGAAGAATTTGAGCCTTCCTTTGAGCCTCTAATTCTGAACCCTGGATAGGACTATGCCTTATTGTGTTTGTTTATTTTCATTTTCTTTTCCAATTCATTTTTTTGTTCCTATTTTTTTCCAATTTATCTTGCATTTTGATCCTAATTTTTTTTTCTTCCCATATCGCTTTACTGTTCCCGAAATTTTCAAAATTTTTTCCCCTACCTATCCCCTTCTAAACAATATCAAAATCAAATCCGAAAATCCTTTCCATTTTTTCTCTGTGATTACAAGTTTTTGTGATCTCCTATTTTTCTTCTTTTTTTTGGATTTCGAAACTTTCTGAAATTCTGAATCCAAAGAAAACTTCCAATTGTCCAATGTAGATTCAGTTTTGACAGCCCAGACAATTTCTTTTATCTGAAGTGCTACAATCCAATGAAGCTTCAAATTAGCTTTCAAACATTTCGGTCCCAAATTATTCATTTCTTTCTGTTCTTTGAAATGTAATTTCTCACAAAAAAGTTGAATAAAAAAATAACAATTTTTTAATTTTTTCTAAATTTACATTAGATTGGCTTTTTGTTGCATTTTCGTCCACAACGAACAATGTTATGATTTTTTGAAGTTGAATTTTTCGCATTTCACAAAAATTTCAGAAAAAAGTCGATTTTCTCGAAAACCGTGTTAAATCGACAACATTGACTTTCATGAAAAATAGGAAACTTTTTTAAAAAACTGTGTACAATCACTCAAAATATGCTTCGGTAAGTATGTTCGGTAAGTAAACACAAAAATCTTTTCAATTTACGAAAATTTGTCTCTAGTCCGATTTCGCATTACAAACTCACGGCCCTGGGGCCGCGGCTCTACTGGGAAGGCCCAAATGGGCCGTGGGCCGGCCGGCCGCGGCTCTTAAGGGCCGTGAAATCTGACAGCCCTGCTAGGCATTGAAGAGCTTATAAAAATACTCAAGAATTTCCGTTGCATCTTTATTCATGAAAGTGAGAGGAAGAAAAGTAGGATTGAGTGATTACAGAACACAAACTAATCATTGAAATTCGTCTTTTCCAACTCCTTCTTTTTTTCATCGGTAATTTGGAAGTCTCGAAGGATTTGGAGGAACTCCGTCGCATCTTTGAATGCTAAATTTACTTCGCGATCTCCGTAACGATTATCGTAAAACAAGGAGTGGCACCTGAAACAAGTACAGAAAACATGGAAATCACAATTTGTACACTTACACTCCAAACACCGAAAAACGACGTCTTAAATCATCGGAGAGTGCTCCCGCAAACAGGTCCTTGCTGTTAGGAGAATGTAGTGATACTTTGAGCTGCCTATCCGATATGAACTCTCAAAACGTACACATTGCATAACAAGCGACACTGATTGGCCTATACTTTAAGACACAATATTGATTATCAAATTTTTGATTTTAATTTTCATTAACCTATTTCAAAAAATGCAAAATTTTTCGCTGATTCAAATGAGCCTAATCTCGCCTCTCAAAACCCTCTGGAAAACGTTTTATGGGCGTTTGAAGTGTCAGTAAGAGTGAGAGAGACGCAGAGAAAACATGCACCCTCGCTGGCGAAGAGACGCAGAGAAACGAGACAGTGTCTGCGTTTCTTACTTCTAATGTTTATAACTCGCTTGAAAGTGGTCCGTTTTGGCTTGTTTTTGGACCATTTAAAAGGGGAAAATATGTATTATTAGATACATTGATGAAAAAATATATTTTTGTACAGAATTTTCAAAAATTTTGATTTTCGTATTTTTTGAAACTTTTGTTCAAAAAATTCAACTATTTTTCATTATGCATTAAATAATATATTGTTTGCTCTTCGAAATAGTACAAAAACGAGTCAAAACGGACCATTTTTAAGCGAGTAATGAGCGTTTGTAGTTTTAATGAAAGACGCAGAGAAGCAGACACTCTCGTTGTCGAAGAGACGCAGAGAAACGAGATCTTGAAACTTCAAACGCTTATAACTCGCTTGAAAGTGGTCTGTTTTGGCTCTTTTTTGGACCATTTTGAAGAGGAAATTATGCATTTTTAGACGCAAGCCAAAGACAACGTTTTCGTTTCTCGGAAATTCTCAGCGATTGTTAAGTAATGAAAAATTACCTTGTATCGCAATCGACGCACTGCACCAAATGAGCTCAAAAGCAAGCCGGTGATCGCCTACTCTAATCAACAGCTTCGTAAGAATCAACAGAGTTTCCGAAGAATGGTTCTGGCCACTTTGCCCACAGATTCTATGAAGACACTCATTGACAAGAGGTTCATCATCCTCGAGAAGCTGCTGAAAAATTGTAACATTAACAGTGTAACAATTGTATAAACCAACCAAGCGATCTTTCTTCTCGTACTTTTCCAACGCAAATTTCAATGCTTTTTCCATCTTCATTATTTCATCTGCTCCATAGACACGTTGAAAATAGTTCTTGAAAAGGCCCTCAAGTGTCGCCGTTTCTAGCAATTTTTGAATACGAGGATCCTGGCTCCAGGTCATTCTGAAAATCTAAGGTCAACCTTGGAAGTGGGATTTCAGCAGACTTGGCAAACCGGGCCATCCGGGCCACCGCGGGCTAGCGATTTTCTCCCCTACAAATTGAGATTTTTCAATCGAGGTTTACATGAAAATGTAGAACTCGATGAGATGAAGAAATATTATAGTTTTGTATGTCATTTTGTAGATCTCATCGAGTTCTACATTTTCATATAAGCTTCGATTAAAAATCTCAACTTATAGGGAAGAAAATCGATGGCCCGCGGTGGCCCGGTTGGCCCGGTTTGCCAAGTCTGAATTTCAGTCATTTGCACTCAAATAATCGTTTTTTCTTGAAGTTTTTACTAAAACTCTATGAATGTTGTTAAAGCATCTAATAACACAGGTGTCGAGCTTAAACATTTGATTGGAAGCTGAGGGGGGGGGGGGGGGGGGGGGGTTCAGCTTAAAGTCGGACCTCGGTCAGCTTTTGGTCAGACGTTGACCGTTCGTCAGCTTTAGCGCACACGTTTGTCAGCTTTTAGTCGGAAGTTGCAACTTCCGACCCATTCATATTTGAATTTTGTCGGACCTTGGTCGGCTTCTGTAGCCGTCTTGTCCGGAACCCGATCAACTTCCGACCTCAAGTTGCCGGCGACCAGTTTTGAGCGGAAATGAGGTTCCATCTTACGGAAGACGGAAGACGGAACAAAATGTTTTTACGGAAGACGGAATACAGAAGTTTTTTTGGAGAAAAACATAAAAATCATGAAAAAACTATACGTGAAATGTGATTTTTACCGGAAGACGGAAAACGGAAGACGGAACAAGAAAATTCCGCTCAACACTGCCGGCGATACACAAGAACGCATAACTTCCTCTTAAAAATGGTTTAAAAACTATCCAAAAAGTATCATTTTAAAGCGAGCTTTGTGCGTTTAAAGTTTTTGTGACAGACGCAAACAATGTCTCGTTTCTCTGCGTCTCTTCGACAGCGAGAGTGTCTGCTTTCTCTGCGTCTCTCTTACTGACACTTCAAACGCTTATAAAAATGTTTCTAGAGTGTTTTGAGCGACGAAATTAGGCTCATTCGAATCAGCGAAAAATTCTGCATTTTTTGAAATAGGTTAGAAAAATAAAAATTTTAAATTTGAAAATTGATTTTCTCTAGTTTTATAGATTTTTTAAAAAAATATATTGTTATTTATGAAAAAAAAAACTCGCCTAAATGTGCTCGTTCCTACAAAAGAAAAAAGATGGGTACTAATACGCTAGTGAGTGCAACGGAATATAACAGCAGCGTTTTTTCGCTTCTCTGTGTCTCTAACTCTCGCTCGAACGCGTTCGCGTCGCGTGCGTTCAGTTCAACTGGGGTCACAGTGAGAAATAATACTAATTGGTAAAAATAAAATAACAAAAAGTCTTGAAGAAAATGGTGTTCATTTCGATTCTTCGGGCTCCAGGGGATTTAAAGTTTTGGAAATTTAAAAAATCAAAGTTTCAGTTTTCATTGGTTTTTAGTCCTTGTAGTTTGCAGTCTAATCACTTGCAACCCACACCCTCTCCATAGTTTTTGTTGAATCTGAAAATTGCAAGTTTGAGCATCTTTAAATTTTAAATCAAACAATTTTGATTTATAGCTGTTCGGAGTTGGTGGCCTAGAAAAGGTTTTCTAGACCACAATTTGCTATTTTTATAAACATTGTTTTTGTAGAAAAAGTTGGCACATTTTGCACTTTTAAAAACTATTCTTAAATTTCAAATCGAACAATTTTAAGCGAAGCTACAGCTGTTTAAAGTTGATGGCCTAGATTTGGTTTTCTATGCCACAATTTAATATTTATTAGAATTGTGATCACATAGAAAAAATTTGGCACATTTTACGCTTTTTGAAACTGTTTTTAGTTTCTAAATTAGGCACCGCAATGAAAGGGGGCGTGGCCTCTCGATTTTTCTCTTGGGGGGTAATTGCGCACTTTGAAGGCCTGTAACTCGGCGGAGGATCAGCCAATCGTTTCGAAATTTGGTCTCGTTATGTTATCGAATACGTAGATTTCAAAAATCTTACTAGTTTTTATTGAAAACAAACATTTTTTCTGAAAAATGAGAAAAACTAAAGTTTCCTTCAGAAAATCTCATTTTCTGGCTCAGCTATAGGGGATCTCGGTCGAGTTATTTATAGGTTCTGAAAGCCAAAGAGATGCATAAATAGATTTTGAGAATGGATAATCATGAGGAGTTCGCGAAAATTTTCAGCATGCGCTCAAACTTCAAACAATTTTTCTGAAAATTTTTCAGCGATGTCACACATTTTTTAGTCGAGCAGTAAAGAAAGTAACTATTTAATTACCTAAATACCAAATTTCATAGCTGTAAACCATCTAGAAGTTACTTTTTTCCGTGTCTAAAAGAAGCATGCTTTTGAAATTTAGCAGTTTTTCCATGTTTTATATATGACGCTGGTCGATCTCGCATGAGTTCTCACTACGATCTGAATCTACAAAAAATTTCCTACGAAATGGTATATGTGGTTTGTTTGAACGAGTTCGCGAAAAAAATTGTGCGCCATTTTTAGGAGAAAAAATCCCTCAAAAATAGAGAAATTCGTTGAAAAAATGGCGGCTGCCGACCGCCGACAGTCTCTCATTCGTATACAAGATCCGCGCCGCGCGACGATTTCGCCTCCGTGGCGTAGTGGATAGTGAGTCTGACCATCGAAAAAATGAAGTGGGGTTCAACTCCGAAAGTGTCCAAATAGTTTTTTATTCTTTTGTTTTCATATAAAAACTATTTCTGAACTTCATAAGTGATCAGTTTTGTATGGTTCTCCACTTTGTCCAGACCCGCCGCCTACCCCCCAAGAGAAACTCAGTACTAAAATTTGCGCACTAAAATAGCTGTAATTTTGTTACAGGCGAATATTTTTGGATGAAAATTTGGTATCTGACTATTTTCGAGAAGGGGAACACAATGATATAACTTTTTTTGGGATACGACAAGTTTGAAAATTTTCTTGCGGTCTCTATTCTAAATTGAACTATTTTGAGCCAAGTTGTAGCTGTTTGAAGTTGATGGCCTAGATTTCGTTTTCTAGGCCACAATTTGCTATTTTTTAAATTAAAACCTCTAATTTGTAATTATAATTTTGGAAAATTTTAAAATTTTAAAATTTTCAACTATATTTTGGTGGTTTTGAAATCGAAGTTGGACTATTTGAGCCAAGTTATAGCTCTTTAAAGTTGATGGCCTAGAAAAGGTTTTCTAGGCCATCATTTTCTATTTTTGAAAAACGTATGTACTATGTTGTTGGGTTCAATAGTTCATAACGCTTGCAATTTCAAATTTCGGAAGCCTCCCATAAAACTTCTTATAAAAGCAACCTTCTTTTCTGTGCCCTCCAGAAAAATGCAGTATCAACTTCTCCTTCTCCTCGGTATTCCCCTAGTTTTCGCTGGTTTTGATTCTTCAGAATCCTGTGAATCTTCTTCATCTTCTTCTTCGGGTTCTCATGAACATTATGGTGGTGGCCGAGGCCATCATCATCATGGGGGACATAGGCCACGCCCACCACCTCCAAGGCCCGCGAAAAAATGTGACGATGGATGGACAATGTTCAATAGGACAAAAGGGCCGTGGTGTATGAAGGTAAGGCTACAAAGACTACAAACTACAAGTTTTGGGTTTCTAGGCCATCAGAAATGGTGGCCTAGAAAATCTTTTTTGTTGCAATATTTGAGAACAAATGTTTCAATAGCTTTTCAAAACTAATTTCAATTTTCAAATCGAACAATTTTGAGCCAAGTTATAGTTGTTTTAAGTTGATGGCCTAGATTTGGTTTTCTAGGCCACGATTTTCTATTTTTAAAATATGTGTTTTACAAAAATATTTGGCAAAATTTAAGCTTTAATTTGCTGTTTTAGATTTGAAATTGGACAAATTTGAGCCGAGATTTAGTTGTTTGAAGTTGGTGGCCTAGAAAACCTTTTCTAGTCCCTCAATCTCAAATAGCTATAACTTGGCTCAAAATTGTTCTATTTTAAAACTAACAACAGCAAATTAAAGCATAAATTGTGCCAAATTTTGTTATGCAATTACATTTTTGAAAAATAGCAAATCGCGGCCTAGAAACCCTTCTCTAGGCCATCAACTTCAAACAGCTATATCTTGGCTCAAAATTATTCATTTTTAATGCTGAAAATAGTTTAGAAAAGCGCAAACCGTGCCAAATTTTTTTTCAAAACACAGTTTTATAAAAACATCTGTTTTTTTTTTAAATTGTGGCCTAGAAACCCTTTTCTAGGCCCTCAACTTCAAACCCCTATATCTTTCTTCAAAGTGGTTCAATTTTGTTCCCAAAACCACCAAAAAATAGCTAAATTTTTGAATTTTTAGATTCTACAAAACTATGATCACAAATTACAGGTTTTCTACGCTCCTGGTAACCAGATGGCAGCTGAAAATGGGTGTATGGCTCAGGGAGCAACATTGACAGGACAGCAGAATGCGATGGAGAGGATGTGGGTTGCGAGTGAGTAGACTACAAACTACAAACTACAAACTACAAAAACCACAAACTACAAACTACAAACTACAATGACTACAAACTACAAACTAAAAAGACTACAAACTACAAACTACAAACTACAAAACTTTAAAATTTAAACCACAAACAGTGCAAAAAAACTTTCAAAATATCTCAAATACCAGAAAAGCTATCGAAAAACTTCCAACTGGAAAAATGTTCAGAATTTGATTTTTTATTGTTTTAAGTTAATTAAAAATTAAAATTTTTAATTTGTAGTTCAAAAATAGCGATGAAATTCAACGAAAATAAGCCACCTCCCTTTTCAAGCTTACTGGAATAACTCAAGAACCAAAAAAGCTATCAAAAATTTTTCAACTAGAAAAATGTTCAGAATTTTATTTTCTATAAGTATAAACAATTTTTAATGCAAAACTTTTAGTTTAAAGGCTTAAAAAACCAAGGAAAACGGATCGTAGTATTTCCCTCAATTTTCATAAGCAGACTACAAACTACAAAATCTCGAAAACTTGAAGAGCTATCAAAAAATTTTCAACTTAAAAAATGTTCAGAATTTCATTTTCTATATTATTACAGCAATTTTTATTGCAAAAATTTCAGTTTTTAGACTAAAAAATAGCAATGAAAATCGATGGAAACATTTTCCTCAGAAGTTGAATACAAATCGCATTATCTCAAGAACCAGATGAGCTATCAAAAAATTTTCAACTGAAAAAATGTTCAGAATCAAATTTCCAAAAATTCTACAGTATTAATTTCCCATTTTCAGACACTGGTAGAATCCTAGCCAACGCCTACGGCGGCGGATTATCCGAAGTATGGATTGGCGCGCGGAGGAAAGCTCAATGCCCACAAAAAAGATCTTGTGGCCCAAATGACACTTTCGAATGGACCGATGGGCACACAGACGGAGTTGAGGGATTTTATTGGCCTGGGCCGGAGCCCAATAACGCAAGGGCTCCGAATTATCCGCAATGGGGGTAAGGGTTTGGGAAATTTCAAAAAATTTTTAACCAAAAATTTGAAATCCAATTTTCTACCCTTCTAGTCTACCAATTTCAACAAACTCGGGCTCATTTTACCCGCGAAAATTTGAATTTTCAGACTCCAACATTGTCTTCAAATTCAAGTGTCTGCCGTTGAGGGTAGAGCCTCTCGATTCGGTTATCCCCATGGCTCAAATGATGATGATCAATGTCAACGGCCATTGAGAATGTATGCATGTGGAAAGTTAGCGAAATGATTGATTATGTGCGGAATGAAGTGTTTTTGTGAAATTTTAGTTTTTAAGTTGCTGTAATAATATAGAAATTCAAATTCTGAACATTTTTTTAGTTGGAATTTTTCTAATAGAATTTCTAGGTCTTGAGGTGCTCAAAGGAGAAGGAACAACTTTTTTTGCCAGTTCTACTACGATTTTCTCAATTTTAAATTAGCATTTTAGGTTTAATATTAATGTAATAATATAGAAAATCAAATTTTGAACATATTTCTAGTTGAAAATTTTTTGATAGCTCTTTGGGGTCTTGAGATAATAAGCGAAACTTCAGGAAAGTACTTTTTCATTTTACTTGGGTTTTTGAGATTTCTAAGCGGTTTGAATTTAATTTTTAAAGTTCAAAACTTTTTCAAAATGTAGAAAATCAAATTCTGAACATTTTTCTAGTTTAAAATGTTTTGAAAGCTCTCCAGGGTCTTGAGATAATATGCGAAATGTTAAGGTAGTACTTTTTCATTTTAACTTCGATTTTTGAGTCTTTTAAGCAATTTCAATGTGATTTGCAAAGTTAAAAACAATTTAAAATTATAGAAAATCAAATTCTAAACACTTTTCTAGTTGAAAATTTTTCGATAGCTATTCTGGTTCCCGAGATACTTTAGCTTCTAGTCTAGCCATGAGGGAAATACTTCCATCGTTTTCCGCGGCTTTTTTGGCCTCAAAATTAAAATTATTGTTTTGCAATTAGTTTAAACTTATAGAAAATCAAATTTTGAACATTTTTCTAGTTGAAAACTTTTTGATAGCTATTCTGGTTCTTGAAAAAACCAGAAGGTTCAAAAAATTTGTTACAAAAGTTGTCTGCAAAACGGCGCGTTTTAAAAATTGCAATAAAAATCGGGTCGCCCCTCCCGGTAATATATAAAAACTGATGTTCTCTGTTTCTTCGGATTCTCCTTTTTCGAAAAAATGGAGAAATCTATTCTAATATTTCTTCTCGGGATTACTGTAGCTTCCAGTATATACATCGAGGGAGGCAGTGGAGGTGGATTTGGCGGTGGAGGTGGATATGGAGGTCGTGATTCTTCTGGTTCTTGGTCTTCTGAAGAACATGGACATGGTCACGGTCACGGTCACCATGGTGGTCGACCACCAAGGCCACGCCCACCTCGGCCGCCACCACAAAGAGATCCAGTGTGTGAGAGGGGATGGATGACGTTCGATCGGCCACAGGGGACGTGGTGTGTTAAGGTAAGGGACTACAAACTACAAACTACAAACTACAAACTACAAACTAGAAATTCTCAGGTCTTCAACGGCGGCGGCCTTGCACAGGGTGAGGAAGAGCTACATCCGCAAAAGCGCTCTAATGAGAGGTCTCTGCGTCTAAAACGGAGGTACTCTCTCGCTACAGTAGTTCTTTAAAGGCGCATGACGATTTCTGCTCGGGTCTCGCAATGCAAACGCCTTTTTGACAAAAATTTGATCAAAATTCATCATTGCGCCCGCGGCAATGTCAAAAAGGCGTTCGCATTGCGATACCCGAGCAGAAATCGTCATGCGCCTTTAAAGAACTACTGTAGCGAGAGAGTACCTCCGTTTTAGACGCAGAGACCTCTCATTAGAGCGCTTTTGCGGATGTAGCTCTTCCTCACCCTGTGGCCTTGCCCAATACACCGCTGAGAATCTGTGTCAGAATCAAGGAGCAACACTTACCGGAATTCAAAACGCAAACGAGCGATTCCAGATTGCAAGTGAGTTGGGAGACTACAAACTACAAAAATCCCAAAAAGCATTACCAACCTTTTCAGTTTCTTTGGAATATTTCAAGAACTAGAATAGCTATCAAAAAATTTTCAACCAGAAAAATGTTCAGAATTTGATTTTCTACAATTTCAATTTACTTTCAAAGCAAAAAATTTGATTTGAAGGCCAAAAAAGTACTGACAGAAATATGCCCACTTTTTTCATTAGTAGACAAACGGAAAAACGATGGAAGTATTTCCTTCATGGCTAGACTAGAAGCTACAGTATCTCGAGACCCCGAAGAGCTATCAAAAAAATTTCAACTAGAAAAATGTTCAGAATTTTATTTTCTACAGTTTCTACTATTTTTCAAAGCAAATTGTTCAGTTAAAACGCCAAAAAAACCCTATGAAAACCGAGGAACCCATTATCAAAATTTTGGACCTCCCTTTCCAGTTCTACTCGAATATCTCAAGACCCCGAAGAGCTATCGAAAAATTTTCAACTAGAAAAATGTTTAGAATTTAATTTTCTACAATTTCAATTAACATGCAAAGCAAAAAAATCAATTTAAAGGCTAAAAAAGTCCTATGAAAACCGCGGAAACAATCATCAAAAAGTTGGGTCTCCCTTCCAGTTCTACTTACATATCTCGAGAACCCGAAGAGCTATCAAAAAATGTTCAACTAGAAAAATGCTCTAAATCAAATTTTTTATAACTTGAAATTACAAAAATCTCAATTCCAGATGCCGGTAGAGTGGTAAGCAACGCTAACGGCGGTGGTCTCGCCGAGATTTGGGTGGGAGCCACGCGTAGAGCGGGATGCGTCAATCGACAGGATTGCTTACCAAATGATAGTTTCCAATGGACAGATGGAGTTACTACGGGTACTGAGGGATTCTATTTTCCTGGTGTTGAGCCAAACGCTTATGGGTAAGATTTTATTGAAAATTTTTTTTTGAAAAACTAAAACAAATTTTTTTCTAAAATTTTTTTTTGTTGGTTCTCCGGGGCATAAAATCTTTCAAAATTAAGATTTTTTAAAAATCTAAAAATTGAATAGATTATTTTTTAAATTTTCTATCGATTGGTGTAACATTCATTTAGAATAAATATTTGGTTCTTGGAAAATTTTCAATTACAAAAAACTCGCAAAAAAATTTCAAGAAAATTTTTTTTTCAATTTTTTTTCAACCAATTCTAACAAAAACTGTATCAATTTGTAGGGTTTTTCCCCACTTTTTAGTGTTTCAGAGGCCAAAACTGTCTCGAAGTACACGTATCGGTTGCTGACGGTGTCGCCGCTCGCTTCGGATACAGTCATGGAGACTTGGATGATGACCAGTGTTTTAAAACGGATATTCGATTGTATGCATGCGGAAAACGACCGAGTTGATTTTTTGTTTTTGAATGAATATTTTTTGTGAAAAATTTAAAACAAAACTTCGGAGAATAAAACTTAACCATTTCTCCTATTCTTTATAACAATTTTTTATGAAATTGTTCCGAAAACAATTTTAAGCTATCTCCCAAAATAAAAGAATCCCGAAATTCCAGTAGTTCGTCCATCGGTCCAATCAAAAGTGTGATTGGCGTCACAAGAAGGCTTATTCGGGCAATTGGCCTTTCGACGACCACCCAACCAGACGTTGCCAAGAGTTCCACCGTGTTGGAAGATCAAGGTACGGGCGGCGTCTGGAAATTAGGATTTTTGGGTCTTGGCACAAAAATTTTTGATTTGAAAAATATATAGTTTTAAAGGCAATTAAATTTAGAGCATTTTTCTAGTTGAACGTTTTTTGATAGCTCATTTGGTTCTCGAGATAATAGGGGAATAAAGTGAAAAATTGGAAAATTATTTTTTTTTATTTTTGTAAATTTCGAAAAATTATTTAGAACTTGAAATTTATACTAAAATGTAGAAATTTAAACATTTTTCTAGTTAAAACTTTTTTGATAGCTCTCCTGGTTCTCGAGAAATTTAGTGCAATCTGTAGTTTGTTCTGGGTCAAAGTGAAGTTTGACTTTTTAAACTTTCTATGCATTTTAAAAATAGTTCAAACTAATATTTTCCAGTCATATAGAAAAATGTAGCGAATCAAATTTTAAACATTATTCTAGTTAACACTTTCTTGATAGCTCCTCTGGTTCTTGAGAAAAAAAGAAAGTTCAAAAAACTCAAAAATTCTTCTGCAAAAAGTGCGCTACAAGAAAATTGCAATAAAAAATCGGGTTCTCCCTCCAGGTTATATATAAAAACTGTTGGTTCTCGATTCCTCGGACAAAACATGGAGAAATCTATTCTCATATTTCTTCTCGGGATTACTGTAGCTTCCGGTATATTCATCGAGGGAGGCAGTGGAGGTGGATTTGGTGGTGGAGGTGGATATGGAGGTCGTGATTCTTCTGGTTCTTGGTCTTCTGAAGAACACGGACATGGTCACGGTCACGGTCACCATGGCGGTCGACCACCGAGGCCACGCCCACCTCGGCCACCACCACAAAGAGATCCAGTTTGTGAGAGTGGATGGATGACGTTCGATCGGCCGCAGGGGTTGTGGTGTGTTAAGGTAGGGGACTACAAAGTACTATAGTTGCGAAACGTCTCTAGTTGCGAACTGTCCTTGACTACAAACTACAAAAATCTCAGGTCTTCAACGGCGGAAATCTTGCCCAATACACCGCTGAGAATCTGTGTCAGAATCAAGGAGCAACACTTACAGGAATTCAAAACGCAAACGAGCGATTCCAGATTGCAAGTAAGTTTTCAACTAGAAAAATATTCACAAGGAAGGTCCTTGACCCCTACCGTTGAACTTTTTCTCAAACTTTGGTTCTAGACTATATCGACCCTGAAAAGACCGAATCTGCAATAAAAATTGGCAAAATGTTCATGTAACTCGAGATATGAGCCCTCGAAGTTGCAGCCATCAGGGCTATAGTGAAACTTTGAGGGCCCATAACTCAGCTCAAATCCACTTTCAGAAGGTCTCGTTTTTTGTTTTCGACTTCAAATTTGATGTAGAACAAGTTTCTGTATTTTTTTCGGAAAAAAAATTTTGAGCGAAAATATCGAAATTTTGGGGCGAAATTCTTCGATCGATCTGATTTCGGCACTTCTTTCCGTCCAATTCGCAAAATATTGATTGGAAACAAAAGATAGGTGTTTATAAAATGATTCTGGACAATTACATATACTTTTCTACTGGTTAGGGTGTTGTTTTGAGGTCAAATGATGGCTGGAAATCCGCAAAGGTTTTTGGCAGTCAACAGGCCTACCAAGTGATAAAATTTTCCGAAAATGTTGTGAAAATGTTCAGAACCTTTTTACTAATAAATACCATATGTTTCCTACCAACATTTTGTGGATTGAAAAAATAAAGTTGGGGATCCCTAATCCATCGAAAAATTTCCCACCCAAATGGTGGCAAAATTTCAAAGTTCTGGCTCAAAAAATTTTTTGTCCAAAAAGTGTTGGACTTTGTTAAACATCAAATTCTGAGTCTAGAACAAAAAACGAGATCTTCTGGAAGCGATTTTGAGCCAAGATATAGATCCTCAAAGTATCCCAATTTTAGTACTGACCTCAACTTTGAGGGCTCATATCTCGAGTTAGGTGAACATTTTGCCGATTTTTATTGCAGATTCGGTCTTTTCAGGGTCGATATAATCTATAACCAAAGTTTGAGAAAAAGTTCAACGGTAGGGGTCAAGGAGCTTCCTTGTCAGAATTTAATTTTATATAAGTTTGAACAAACTACAAACCAAAAAGTCAACTTTGAAGGCCAAAAAAGTCTATTTGAGAAGCGATGGAAATATTTCCCTCAATTTGACTACAAACTACAATATCTCTAGACCCCCAAGAGCTATCAAAAAAGTTTCAACTACAAAAATGCTCAAAATTAAATGCTCTATATTTTAACATAAATTTTGACTTAAAAAATATTAGGTTGAACTATTTCTAATGCGCGCAGAAAGTTGAACAGGTGAAATTTCAATCTAATCTATATTTTACCTAGTATCTCAAGAACCAGAAGAGTTATCGAGAAAGTTTTAACTAGAATAATGTTCAGAATGTGATTTTCTATATTATGATATAATTTTTAATGTAAATCTGATTCCAGATGCCGGTAGAGTGGTAAGCAACGCTAACGGCGGAGGTGTCGCTGAGATTTGGGTGGGAGCCACACGCAGAGCGGGATGCAACAGACGACAGGATTGCTCACCAAATGATACATTCCAATGGACTGATGGAGTTACTACTGGCACTGATGGATTTTATTATCCCGGTCCGGAGCCAAACGCTGCTATGGATCGGAATTGGGGGTGAGATTTGGGAGGAAAAAAATTTGTGGGGTTTGCCTGAGGCTCAAAATCCTTCAAAATAGAGCTTTTTTGAAAATTCGAGAGGTGAATAGATTATTTGAAAAATTTCCTATCGATTGGTATAAAATTCATAAAAAATAAATAATTGGCTCCCGAGTTATGAAGCTCGAAAAAACTCGCTCAAAAAATGTTTTTTTTTTTTTCATTTTTTATTTGGGGCTGTAACTCAAAAACCACTGAACCAATTTTCACAGATATTATACCATTTCAAAGTTAATTTCTAGAATTTTTAATTTTCCAGAAACCAGAACTGTCTAGAAGTACACGTATCGGTTGCTGACGGTGTCGCCGCTCGCTACGGATATAGTCATGGAGACTTGGATGATCAACATTGCCAACAAACGGAAGTTCGATTGTATGCATGCGGAAAGAAACCGAGTTGGCGTTAATTTTTTGGTGTTTGAATGAATATCTCTTGTGAAAGTTTTTTCAAAAAATGTACCAAACTTCGAGGAAAAAACTCTACTATTTTTATACCAAAATGTTCAGAAAACAATTTCAAGTTATCTTCCAAAGTTTCAAAAGAAAAGCTTCACTGGGAGCCGAGTTATGAGCATTTGAAATAAAGTGAAGCGCCTGAAAAAAAAGAGGCGGTCGCCGACCGGATTCGAACTGTGGTCGCGCCTGCCACAGGTCGTTGGCGCTCATACGCATAATGTGTCTCATATGGATGGCGCTCATATGATAACGGTACAAGCAATGCGTCCCAGGAGCATCCATTTATGGGGCATCTGGGACACATCGCCCACCACCATCCATCTGGGACGCATCCGCGATCCATCCAGCCGCCCGATTATTCCTTCGTTCTCGTTCCCTAGAAAGCATCGAAACACGAATTTCGATGCATTTAATAACTAAATAAGCTCTAATATGATGTGATATTGTTCAGGTCTTCCAATTTCGTTCTCGTTCTATTTCTTTCTGAACTATTTTTCAAGACTTTGAATTTTAACTCTAAGTTTTTGTTCGGAAAAAAATATGGCTGAGTCTTTGAAAATAACATGAATTTCACTTCATAACAAACGAGAAACTTACCAACAAACCTTTTTATCCACCTGAAATAGAATTTATCTCATCGCTATGAAGTGAAAACTTGAATACTTTATGAACTTAGGAAAAAATCAAAAATCAAAAAGCGCAACCCAAACGAAGTAATTTTTAGAAAATTTATGGAAAATAAGTTCAAAATTATCAGTATTTTACCAGCCATATTTTTTTCAAACAAAAACTTAGAAAAAAAGTTCGAAAATGAAGAAAATAGTACAAGTTTGGGACTTGGTGGAAAAAAAAAATGTCGAGATCGCCGGTCACATTTTTCGATAAACAAGGCGACAGCGTTCTTTCGGATCGTCGTTACAGATCCCCCATTTGGGATCCATCGCTCGCGCATCCATGACACATCTGGGATCCATCTGCCGCCGCAGCAGAGTTTCTAGGCGCGTCCATATCCCATCCATATGAGACCCATCGCCGTCCATAGTTGGCTGATGTGTCTCAGATGGACGCATTATGCGTCGGGTATGGATAAGAGACATTATGTGTATGAGTGCCCACGACCTGTGGCGGTGGCCGCACGCTCAACCGACTTTACCACAGGAGGCAAGCAGTGTTGGCGACCACAAGGCAGTGATGAAGGTGCGCTGTCGGCAGTTTCCCCCTGTTGTTGGAATAGAATTTGCATGGAAGCTTTCCCTGATCCGTACCTGTGTATGTTTCAAGTGATAACTCGACTCCCAACGGACCGATTTTAGTAGAAACTATACCAATCGATTGGAAATTTATTCTAGATAATACTCTTTGCTTTACTTTTTCAAAAATGTCCTGTTTGAAGTTTCTATAACGAACTTTTGACCTTCCCGATAAGACTACAAACAAACCTTGCAAGAATTCTTGTTTTATGATCCAAGGAAAAGTTATAAAAGGTACGAAACCATCCTTGTTTTCAAACCCACTATGAAATTTCTTCTACTTTCGATTTTTCTGATTTCCGGAATCGTTGCCAACGATTACAATGGAGGGAAATCTAGAAGACGTGGAGGTGGAAAATTCGATTCTTCGTCTTCTGAAGAACATGGCGGAAGAGGTGGTGGCGGGAATAGGCCCCGCCCACCGAACGGAAGATGTCAAGAGGGATGGATGGCATTCAATAGGACAGGATACACCTGGTGTGTTAAGGTAAAGGGGGACTACAAACTACAAACTACAAAGTTTTTAAAGGTCTTCTACCATGAGCTCAATGCTGACAGTGCTCGTAACATGTGCCAGGGACAAGGAGCAACACTAACTGGCCTTCAAACGTCTCAAGAAAGAATGAGAGTTGCAAGTGAGTAGACTAGACTACAAACTACAATATCTTGAGAACCAGGGGAGCTATCAAGAAAATTCCAACAAGAAAAATGTTTAGAATTTGATGCTCTACAATTTTAAATAAGAAATCTTAGTTAAAACTATTTAAAAATCTCTCAGAAAGTTAAAATGATGAAATACCAATCTAGTCTATATTTTACGTAATATCTCAAGAACGAGAGGAGCTATTAAAAACATTTCAACAAGTAAAATGTTTAGAATTTGATGCTCTACATTTCGATATAAATTTTAAATAAAAAAATGTAAGTTTGACCAATTTTTAAATTGCATAGAAAGTTCGAAAAGTCAAACTTCACTTTGACCCAGAACAAACTACAGATTTCACTAAATTTCTCGAGAACCAGGAGAGCTATCAAAAAAGTTTTAACTAGAAAAATGTTTAAATTTCTACATTTTAGTATAAATTTCTGGTTCAAAATAATTTTTTTTTGAAATTTTGAAAAATTAAAAAAAAAAGAGTTTCAATTTTTTTTCCAATTTTCACTTTATTCCCTTACTATCTCGAGAACCAAAAGAGCTATCAAGAAAGTTTCAACTGATAAAATGCTCTAAATTTAATTGTCATCACAATTGTCTACTTTTCAATCCAAATTTTTTCGTTCCAAGACCAAAAATCCTAATTTCCAGACGCCGCCCGTGCCTTGATCTTCCAACACGGTGGAACTCTTGGCAACGTCTGGTTGGGTGGTCGTCGAAAGGCCAATTGCCCGAATAAGCCTTCTTGTGACGCCAATCACACTTTTGACTGGACCGATGGACGAACTACTGGAATTTCGGGATTCTTCTTTTCCGGCTTGGAGCCATCGGCAACTCCTTTGAATGGTTATGGGTAGGTAAATGTGCTCTAATGAGAAACATTCCCATTTTGATGTAATGAGCTAATTTGCTTTATTCTTGGTTTCATAGTTCCAAATTTATCTCTTTTTTTCCAGAATCCAATCGTGTCTTCAGCTTCTTCCCTCTCTCTCTGACAATTTGCAGACCATGTTTGGCTATTACCATGGTTCACTCGACGATGTACATTGCCATATGACACAGAAGATGTATGCATGTGGAAAAGTATCTTCATAATCTTAATTTGAATAAAAATTTTCCTTTTACAATGACGTTTTCCGTTGTTCCTTAAAATCCCCATTTGAATTCCCTCGCATTTCTATCTCTGCGTCCTCTCTCCTTTCCGCGTGTCCATGGAGCGCACTTGCATTATTCCGATTTTTCAACGAATTTTTTCAATTTTCCATCTAATTTCTAGCGATTTTCAGCAAAAATGTTGCGTCAAATTGGTGAATTTTATCATCAGGGAGAGAAGGACGATACGAGTCGAGTATGGATGACGTGCTGGAATCATGGCGGACGGATTCTGGCGTCGTGCGGTGACGACAAGGCTGTTAGAGTTTGGAGTCTTATTGGAGAGCCTGGTGCGTGAATTTTTTAGGGTTTTTGGGTGGGAAAATGTGAAAAAGAAGGTGGAGAACCTATAGAAACCGAAAACGAAGGAGGAAATGTGAAAAAAATGGAGATTTTCTCGAAAAAATGCCAAAAATCCAACTTTCGGGTTTTTTCGCCGCTACAAATTCAATTTTCAACTTTTCCTTTGGTTTTTGGTATCAAAATCATCAGAAAAACATTTTAAATACGTTTTCAGGCTCAAAACTCCACCTGGAGTGCCAAACAACGCTCGACGACTCTCACACCCGTGCGGTTCGCTCCGTCGCGTTCTCCAACGACGGGAAATTTCTAGTCTCCGCGAGTTTCGACGCCTCCGTTGTGATTTATCAGAAAGAAGAGTTAGTCTGGCATATTTTTATTCAATTTCAAGGCTCTTTTTTTCAGAGGAGAGTTCACCGAGGCGAACAAATTGGAAGGGCACGAGAGCGAAGTGAAGTGTGCGGTATTCTCCAGAAGCGATGAGTTTTTGGCGACATGTAGTCGGGATAAGAGTGTCTGGTTTTGGCAGCGTAAGCACTAAAAAAAGCGCGAAATTTCATCCAAAAACTCTGAAAATTTGCAGAGGACGAAGACGAGGACTTCAGCGTCTCGTCGATTCTCCAACCGCACACACAGGATGTGAAACAAGTCGTTTGGCATCCGACGGAAGATGTTAGTAGTTGGAAATTGACATAGAGAAGAGAATTTGGAGCATTTTGAGCCGAAAATCGACGAAATTGGAGCATTTTTGAGACTACAAACTACAAAAAATTGAATAAGCAGACCTAAATCGGTTTTGTCCATTTTAGGTCAATTTTCTGACGGTTTAGCTCATTTTTTCTCATTTTCTATATAAAATCAAAATAGAGAAACGAATTTGGAGCATTTTGAGCCGACAATCGACAAAATTAGAACATTTTCGAGACTACAAACTACAAAAATAGATTTAGCAAACCTATGTTGGCTTTTAGAAGTTTCAGGCCTAATTTTTTGGTGTTTAGCTTACTTTCACTCGTTTTCAATATAAAATTAGAATAGAGCAGAAAATTTGGAGCATTTTGAGCCAAATATCGAGAAGTTTAGACCATTTTTGAGACTACAAACTACAAAAATAGCAGTAGCACCTAAATCGGTTTTTAACCATTTTAGGTCAAATTTTCAAGTTTTAGGCTTATTTTTTTCTCATTTTCAACATAAAATTGGGACGGAGAAGAGAATTTGAAGCATTTTGAGCCGAAAATCGACAAAATTGGACCATTTTTGAGACTACAAACAACGAAAATGAAATTATCAGTCCAAAATAGATTTTTGACTTTTTCGGCCAATTGTTTTGGGGTTTAGCTTGTTTTTTTTTCTGTTTTCAGTATAAAATTGGAACAGAGAATAGCAATTGGAGAATTTTGAGCTTAAAATCAGAAAATTTGACGCATTTTTAAGACTACAAACAACGAAACGCTCCTAAGCTTCCACAGAATTGAAAAAACGTAAATTGGCTCATTTTTAACCGATTTTCTTCATTTTTGGCTCAAATTGCCTCAATTTTTAAAAATTTTTAGTGTACATAGCTTTTACGAATAAAACACTCAAAAATTGAGCCGAAATCGGAGAAAATTGGTTGAAAATTGAATAAGATAGGTGTTACAAATTTTCAAATCGCTGTTACTTTACTCATTTTCTAGTGTCTTCCTTCGTTTTCGGCTTGAAAAATTTGAAATTTTTTCTTTTTTTGTAGATTCCAATGGTCTTTATACTGATATGACGAAAAATAGGAAAAAATACACATTCTGAGCCAGAATACGAGAAAATTGGTTGAAAACTGACCGAGTTACGAGGGTTTGAAGATTTTGTAGAGGCTCAGAACATTGTGCAGTTTGTAGTCTCTAAGCCTCTACAAAGCATTTTCCATTCCAGCTTCTCGTCTCATGCAGCTACGACTCATCGATCCGATTCTATCGATACGACGGCGAAGATTGGGTGACGCAGCAGAAGATCGACGGAGTGCACGTCGGCACCGTCTGGAGCGCGGCCTTCGATGCCGAAGGCCATCGGCTGGTTACAGTGGGAGAGGATCATGTTATTCAGGTAGAGCTCAAAGATTACTGTAGTTTGTAGCTAGCCTCTACAGTAGTGTCTTCCAGTTATTCGTCCGGGAAAACATTGGCACAAAATCGGCGACAGAGGACACGTGGAAGGCGGTGGCTCGGTACGAAGTGGAGGGCACACGATGGCCGTTGTACTCGGTGGCTTGGAATGCGACGAATGATATGATTGCCACGGGAGGCGGGGATTCGAAGATACGGTAAGCCTAAGCCTCTAAGCCTAAGCCTCCAAGCCTAAGAGTTTCAGACTCTTCAAAATCTCCAACGACTCCTCGCCCGTCATCGAACATCTAGGCGTCGTCGGCCGCCACGAATACGACGTCAACCACGTCGTCTGGAATCCGAATCCGAAGCTCGCGAGCCTTCTAACATCGGCGTCCGACGACGGGACCATCAGGCTTTGGGAGCTTGAAATTTAATTTTGCCATTTTCTTATGCCTTTTTTTGTTGAATTTTCCACTGTGATTGTAACGTTTATTGTTATAGAAAAAAAAGTATTAGATTTTTTTAATAAGCAGCTCTTTTTTGAATGGAATAGTTATCACACACCCCGGGGCCTAAAAATGAGAAAAAATAAATATTAAGAAAATCAAGCGATCAAAATGTCTGGAGCAACGCGGGTGATCTCTTTGAGCATTTCTGGAGCCATCGGACGACGCATTGTCTCGCGGGCCGTCATGAGGGAGTCACGATTGTAGCGGATTGGCTGAAAAATAGAAATATAGGCCTATATCTCGCTTCAACATGGCTTTCGTGAATTGGGACCAAGTTTTTTGGATTTCTCGTGTCTTGTTTAGTACAGTAGTATCAAAATTTGGAACAAAAATTTTTGGGCCCAAAATCGAAAAAAATGTCAATTTTTTGATATTTTTGCCCGAAAAATTTTGCCTTAAATTATTACGGTACTGTACTAAATATGACATGGGAAGTCCGAAAAACTCAGTCCGAAATCACAGAAACGATTTTGAGCCGAGATATAGGCCAAACTACTATAGGCCGTCGCCTGAGCCTTGGAAATCAAGCTTATAAAAATGACTATATCTCGCTTCAAAATCATTTCTGTGACTTAGGACCTATTTTTTTGGATTGCTCATGTCTTATTTAGTACAGTAATATCAAAATCTAGAACATAAATTTTCGGGCCTAAAATCGAAAAAATGCCCATTTGGGCCCAAAAAATTTTATTTCAAATTTTCATAGTTCTATACTAATTAGGACATGAGAAGTCCGAAAAACAAGGTCCTAAGTTATAAAAACGATTTTGAAGCGAGATATATTCATATTCCGCCATGGGCCTTTTTTCGATTTTGAGCCTTAAAAATTTTGCTGTAGATTTTAATCCTACTGTACTAAATAAGGCATGGGACATCCAAAATACTTAGTCCTAAGTCACAAAAATGACTTTGAAGCGAGTTATAGACCAAAATAGGCCAGTGTCAACTGGAAAATTTTCAATTTTTGACTAAAAATTTTTTTCGTTCAACTTTTTCCCCAAAAAATTCTCTCACTAACATCTCCAACCACTTGTGGCACTACTGCCTGATGCATTGGTACCGTACTAGCCATAACTACAGTAGTCGTCGCGGCGAGACCATCGGCCAGATTCGGTGTACTTCCATGGAACGTTTTCGACGGCTTCAACATCACCGGCTCCTGTTGATGGTGATGGGCGGTCTGTTGAAGGGGCATCGACTTCCGTCGCTCTTTTTTCTTCTCCCGTTCCTCGGCAGACGGACGGGCACGGACTCTTAAATAGGCGGAGAGTGCTTCTTGAGCCGCTGCCAAGAGCTCAGGGTCGTCACAATGGAATGTGAGTTTTCCATCGGAAGTTTGCTCAAGTTTGATGTCTTCATCATCCTCATCTTCATCGTCTTCGGGATTTAATGGTTGAGTGGGCACGTCGGAGGAAATTGGCATTGGTGGCGGCATTGACATGTCCGTCTGGAAATATGAGAATATATCTCAAGAACCAAACTAGCTAGAAAAAAGTTATTAACTGTAAAATTGCTCAGCATAAAATTTTACATACTTTTGTAGTTAAAACTTTTTTGGTAGCTAATGTGGTTCTGAAGATATAGCGCGTCAAAGTTAGGTTTGCCCTCGCTGACTGAACCTTCAAAACACCGCAGTTTCTGAGCACTATATCTCTAGAACCACGCTGGCTGTCAAAAAGTTGTCAACTACAAAAATGCTCAACATTAAATTTCTCAAATTTTTGTAGTTAACACTTTTTTTGATAGCTAATTTGGTTCTAAAGATATAGCGTTTCAAAGTTGGGGCGTGCTCCAGAAAGAGTCTATAAAATTGCCGCACTTGTTAAGCACTGTATCTCAATGAACAGCTGAGCTAGCAAAAATTGATCAACTACATAATTGCTCAGCATAAGATTTTGCACAATTCGCAGGTTCAAAAATTTTTGTGTCTATTTTAGTTCTACAAATATAGCGCTTCAAAGTTAAGACACCCTCAGACAGTGACTTCACGAGGGCCCTATTTTCTAAGCGTTGCAACCCAAGAATTACGCTAGCTATAAAAAAGTAGTCAACTACAAAATTGCTCAGCATAAAATGCTTCACATTTTTTTAGTCTACACTTTTTTGATATCTCTCTTGGTTCTAGAGATATAGCGTTTCAAAGTTTGTACTCCCACGAAATGGGCGCAGCAACTTCAAAGCACTATATCTCAAGAACCACGCTAGCTATGAAAAAGTAGTTAACTGCAAAATTACTCAGCATAAAATTTTGCACAAGTAATTTGTAGTCTTACCCGAATCGGACTCATATTTCTTCGAATCGTATCAATGATCATGTCCTTGGCTCTTTCGATGTCTTCCATAGTGGAAGCGGTAATTGTTAGAGTACGTTCTTTGGATTTAGCGTCGACCTGGAAAATGTAATTTTGAGATTCTGGGAGTTCTTAGATTTTTGGATTCTCAGTTTCTTTACTTTTTGAAACGAAATGACCGTATTTGTCAACTGCTCCACCGCTGCCACTCTCCTCCCCTTCACACCCATAATTTTTCCAGAATCCGAATTTCGAATAATCATCTCATGTCTCAGCTGAAGTGTCTTATTCATCAAATTCGGCTTCTTATTATTCAGACTCCGTTGACGAAGGAACATTTGATGATCTGGTGGTATCATTGAATGGGGGAGGAATGGATTCGGTGGCAGTGGCATCAGAGGGTTCATCCATGTCGATGCGGCGGGAATGAAGAATATTCCACCGGGATTGGCTGGAAATGGAGGAGTTAGAGAAATGAATGCTGGAAAATATGTAAAATTGAATTTCCTATTGAATGAAACTATTTTCAATATTTTAAGATCAAAATGAGCCGAGTTATGAGCAAATGAAAAAAACATTGAAATTTTCAAAAAAAAAAAGATTTTTAATTTCGAGTTATTTCTGGTGACTATAGCAATCAGAGATTCATTATTTGGCAATGTTATTACTAACTTATCGACATTCCTAACCTAACTTATCGACATTCCTAAAGTTTTCGGACTGTCCTAGAAGACCAATGTCCCTTATCCTCTCTTCCAATTGTTCTGATGATTTCTTTAGTACCACCGTCCCTATCTGGAATGCCATAGTTCATCCCGTTCCCGTTTTCTTATCCCCCAGTCAATTCTCTAGTTTAATCCTTGTTTCCATCACCCGGTTCTGATGTCCTCTTGCCTCCCTAATTCTTCGGTTATAGTCTTATATTTTCCCTTTTATCTAGGTTGATCTCGTGAGGGATCCTATCTAGAACTATTGTTCTCTTCTTCTGTTTATTTACTTGTCAATAAATACAATACAATACAATTAGATGTAATATTGATTTTCCAATCGATTGAAAGTATTTTCAATGCTTTAGAAGCAAAATGAGCCAAGTTTTGAGCAATTGAAAAAAAATATTAAAAATTTCAAAAAAACAATTTTATTTCGAGTTATTCCTGATGACTATGGCATTCAGAAATTTTATTTTTGCAATATAATCTGATTTAAAATTAAATTTCCAGTCAAATGGTATTATTTTCAATGCTCTAAGTGCAAGTTGAGCCGAGTTATGGGTTTTTGAAAAAATTAAAATTTGTAATAAAATTTTTTTGAAAATTCTTTAATATTTCAAGCTTTTTCTGATAATCACAACAATTATAAATTAAATATTTCGTTAAATTTTTTCATGTAAAATTGATTTTCCAATCGATTGGAAGTATTTTCAATGCTTTAGAAGCAAAATGAGCCAAGTTTTTAGCAGTTGAAAAAAATAATTTAAAAAAAAACAGTTTTTTTTCCATTTCGAGCTGTTTCTGATGACTATAGCAATTAGAAATTTCCATTTTCTAATATAATCTTATTTAAAATTCAATTTACTATCGATTGGTATTATTTTCAAGGCTCTAGAAGCAAAACGACCATAGTTATGGGTGATTGAAAAATATAAAATATAAAATTTCAGAAAACATTTTTGAAAATTCTTCAAAATTTGAAGCGTTTTCAGATGATTTCAACAATTAGAAATTCAAAATTCTGCAATTGTATCCAATGTAAAATTAAATTTTCTATTAAATGGTATCATTTTCAATGCTCTAGAAGCAAAATGAGCCGAGTTATAGGCAATTGAAAAAAAGTAATAAAAAATTTTCGAAATTTTTATTTCGAGTTATTTCTGATAACCACTACAATCAGAAATTATAATTTTAGCAACTTCAGCTAATGTAAAATTTAATTTTAAAGCAATTGGTAATATTTTCAATGTTGTCGGAGTAAAATGAGCCGAGTTTTGAGCACTACAAACTACAAACTCACGTCCTCCCCCCATTGGATCCTGGAACATCATCGGGTTAGGCGGCACGAACTGCATGGGTGGTTGTGGTGGTGACTGTGGAACTGGTGACGTCACAGATGACGTCATCTGAGATGGAGACGATGAGGCAGCGGACGAAGGGATCCCAACGGTAGGCGCTGGGTCGTGTTCTGAAATTTTGGATAATCAGAATTCAAATAGTTGTAGTTTGTAGTCTACTCACGCCCTTCTGGCCGATTCACATAGTATTGGCTGTGTGCCAGATTGGTTCTCCAATTCATGGCTCTCAACTCGACGAGTTCCATGATTTTGAGACGACACGGTGTGCCTAACTGTCCGTTGTCTCGACAGCAAGCTTGACGTAGCGAGGTGAACACTTTGTTCAATTCATCTGGAAGTTGATTTTTGAGAATAAACTTTTTGGGTTTGTTCTAAATTTTAAAAATAAGGACATTTCAAGGGCTTCAAAATAAGTCTAAGAGCAAGGCCCTTGGAGCATTTTGAGCCGAGTTACAGCAATTTGAAAAAATGATAAATGTAATTTCGCTCTAATGAAATTTTCAAAGCGTCAGAACATTTTTCATTTCGAGTTTCAAAATTTTTTCTAAATTTCAAAAATAAGGAAATTTCAAGGGCTTCAAAATAAGTCTAAGATCAAGGCCCTTGGAGCATTTTGAGCCAAGTTACAGCATTTTGTAGAATTATAAATGCAATTTCGCTCTAACGGATTTTTCAAAGCGTCGGAAACTTGTTCATTTTGATTTTCAAGTTTTGCTATAAATTTAGTACTATGTGAAATTTCAGAGCTTCAATGTGAGCCTAAAATCAATGATCTCGGTGCATTTTGAGCCAAGTCCCAACAATTTTAAAGATTGTGAATGCAATTTCGCTAGAACGGATTTTTCAAAGTTTGAAAAATTACTCATTTTGGATTTCAAATTTTTTTAATAGAATTGATACTATGTAAAATTCTAAGGGCTTCAAAATGAGCCAAAAACCTTTGCTTTAGGTGCATTTTGAGCCCAGGTACGGTACTAAATTCCATCGTACTTACTCTTATGCGATTGTTCCAGCATTGAACCCGAAGTTTTAAGTTGAGCACAGAGTGTAAAAATTGTGTTGGCGAGCTGCGAGGTAAATTGGCTCGCGCGAACCATATTGTTGATCGTGTTCATCAGTTGTAGTTGTTGATCTGGAAAACGTTGGGTCATTTCGCAACCAGGACGTATCGCAACCGGCCGTTTGGCAACGAAGATAGTTTTTCTTGTTCTAGGGGCCCAAACTGGTTTATATGGCTCTTAAAATTCTGTGAACCAAATTTTCTTCCCATTTTCCTTGCTACAATAACCCCTTCAAAGTTTCATTGATTCTTGACTCCAAATTGGTCACTTCCTGAACTTTTTTCGTTAATCAAAATCATATAATCTTGCTTCTTGTCTCCCCTCCTAATCAACAAACATGTTTAACATCTCTATTTAAAACAGACCCCCCTTCTAAAAGAGAGCCGATCAGCAAATATCTTCCTCGTCTTTTCGGAGGGAGCACTTAACAAAGACGAAAAATAGTACATTTTTCTTCTCAAAATCGTGTTGATAGATAAAATGATACAAATTTTGATGATATGATTGTAAGTGGTGTCACAGTGTTTGCTCAGCAAGCGAAAATAAAATCAATGAACTTTTAGAAAGGGATTACTGTATCAGAGCACAGAGAAATTAAAGAACCTTAAAAATAGAATTTCTAAAACTTCACAATTCTGTGGCTCAAAATCCAGAAAGTTTCAGATGTTTGCAACCTCAGAATCCCAAAAAGAAACCACTCAGAATCCAAGAATTAACTATTTTCAAGCTCCCATTGTCTTCTCCGTGTTCATATTTTCAAAAAAGTTCCTAAACTTTTATTTCCCCTTGAAACTCCTTCCCCTTAGTTCCTATCTGTTCTTCTTTCCCAAAGAGCATCTTCTTGCTTTTCTCTTTACACATTTTTTGTGTTGAGGGAATCGGATGCTCCTCGAATCATCACTATCCCTAGTCGTCTGCGTCTCTCACTCTCTCTCCAACCCATCGAGCTCATATATCATCGAAAATCGTCAAAACGACAAACTTTTCTAACCATCAGGTGATATGATGATGATGATTAGTGAGGGGAAGGGGGAAAGTTTGAAAAATTTTGGATGTTTAATATAATTTCGATTCATGGATTTTCAGATTTTCAGATTCTAGAGGTTTCGAACTTAGTAAAGATCGAGATTTCAGGGTTATAGAATTATGGAAAATTCCGAGTTTCGGAATCTGAATTTTTTGGATTTCGTAGATTGTAGATTCAAAATTATGATATTTTTGAGCCTCTAGAAAAATTTTGAATTTGATTTTGAACCGTCTTAAAAACTAGAAAAATTTAAAACTAGATCTAAGTTTCCAAGTTTTCAATCAACTTGATTGTGAATGCTTCTGAATTTTGATCTTAAATGGAAATGGTCCACTTTGAGTACCTAGAAATAAAGTTTGGAGTAGTTCAGAAAATTTGAAAATTTCCCACTTTGAAGCGCTATATCTTTAGAAACATGTAAGCTTTCAAAAAAAGTTTCAACTACAAAAATGTGTGAAATTTTATGCAGAACGATTTTGTAATTAACTATTTTTTGATAGCTAGCGTGGTTCTCGAGATACAGCGCTTAGAAATTGCGGCGTACGAATACACGTCCTGTTAGGATCTCTCAACTTTGAAACGCTATATCTCAAGAACCAAATTTGATACAAAATTTTTTAAAATTACGAATTATGTAAAATTTTATGATGAGCAGTTTTGTAGTTGACAATTTTTTCATAGCTAGCGTGGTTCTCGAGATATAGCGCTCTAAATAGCTCCGCTTGCTGATACAGGCCTGTTAGGGTTTCTTAACTTTGAAGCACTATATTTCGAGAAACAAAATAGATACAATAAATCTAAAAAGTACAAATTACATAAACTTTCATGCTGAGTAATTTTGTAGTTGACAACTTTTTGATAGCTAGCGTTGTTCTTGAGCTATAGCGATTGTAGAGACGCAGACGGTAAGAAAACTCTCGCTGTCTGGGAGCGCGTTCTAACTTTGAAGCGCTTCAGACTTTTTGGTCTTATTTTTCCCATATTCTTACAGTAATCCAACTCACCAACACTAAGCAAAGTATTGCGAGGCGCCTGAGGTGCACCAGTCTGCATTTTGGCGCCAAAATCGGAGGCGACATCATAGTTGTTATGCAGCATTATTGAGATACCAGATTATAGAGATTTCAGAAGTGTTTTTTTTTGTTGTTGGTCGTGTGCAATAAGTGAAAAGATGTGGAAAGATTTGGAAGAGAGTGAGAAAAGGTAGAAGAATATTCCAAAAAATATTTCTGGAACTCGTTCGATAGTTTAATTATGATTATTATTCGCTGGAGAAGAAGAAGAAGAAGAAGGGAATCGTGTCAGTGGAGAAACTGAACACCCAGAGGCGAAGGACCGCCCGTGATCAAAAAGTCTCTCTGGTACTCTCTCGATTCCCCATTGTCTCTCGTAGCTTTGAGTTTCTCTTCTAGGCTCCGCCCACTTTTTTTGCGCTCTCTTTCTGTGTTGCTTTACAACGGGAGGCACAAACGTCGGTGATGATGATGATGATGCACTGGGAGAGAGAGAGAGTGGAGGGAAATGAGAGAGTGCGAGAGAAAGAGAGATTTTATTTTGTTGGATTATGCTAATTTTATGATATGAATTGATAATAGGGGGAACAGAAAGGGGGAAAAAGGTTGGGAGGGGGAAATTGGGATTTTGAGAATTTTGAGATTGCAAAATTCAGAGATTCTGGGATTCTGAGGATTCTAAGGTTTCTAAGATTCCGTTTCAGATTCTTATGTTTTTAAAGGTTTTGAACTTGTAGTTTTCAGATTTTTCAGATTTTTTATCTCTTGGATTCTTGTGCTTTTGGAATCTTGAAATCCTGGATTCTTAGTTTCTTCGGATTCTCAGATTCTTGGATTCAGGGTTGCAACCGGACGGGCCAGGCCGGGCCAAGATTATTTTTTCTCCGGCCCGGCCGGTTCGGCCCGTTCGGCCCGTTCGAATATTGAAAAAAACAGAAATTATTGAAGAATTATTAATTAATCGCCGGCCGGCCGAGCCGGGCCGGGCCCTGGTTTTTTTCCCTCGGGCCGGCCAGCCCGTCAGATTGCAACCCTGTTGGGTTCTTAAATTCGTAGATTCTTAGATTCTTAGTTTCTTCATATCTCCTTCTGATAACATCATCTGGAAGTTTCACGTCTTCTGATTCTTATCCTGAAAAAATCGCAATTTTGAATATTTTGAAAATTTGAAAAAAAATCATATTTTTTTGAGTTTCAGAACAAAATGAGTAGTTTTGAAGAGATCAAATCCGAAAATCGACAAAGTTTTTGATTTCTGAAATTTCCAAAAGATGCTCGGTTCACCAATTTTTCTTGGCACCATGCCAATGGAAAATTCTCAAGAGTCTACTTAACAAACAGTATTCTCTCAACCACAGTGCCCCCTTTTTCTTATTGATTTTTTGTGCCTTCCTCAAAAAAATGTGGAAGGAGAACCCTCTTTTTCTAATTTTATCCATTTATTTAAGTCTAATTGTACTTTCCTTGTCTATATATTTTTACTACTGTAATTCAAAGAAAAAAGTTTGTTTTTTTTTTCAAAATTTTCATCCAAGAATTTTAGATTTTTTCAGCCTCAAAACCCCTACAAAAGTATTGAAAACCACGAGGAATTCTTCGACTTGTTTTCTCTTCCAATAGAAATTTTACATGAAATTTTGGAGTACTGTAATCCCAGAGAAATGTAAGGTTGTTATTCTTGAATCTTAAATTTTTTGAATTTTCAGATTCGATTTCTCCAAAGTCTCAAAAACCGCCAAAGAAATTGTGAAATCCATGAAAAAATCGAAATCCATTATGATCCTTGAAATCCCAAAAAGAATCCGTATCGAATTCTCGGAAATTGAAATTTTGTATTTTCAGATTTTCCTAAACCCCGCCCCTTTTTGGGGGCCCCAAAACCATCCAATTTTCACCAAAAATCTTGCAGAAAAATGCTTTAAAACGGCTGAAAATTTACGGGAAATCTTCAATTGTGATTTTGAGAAGATGTTTTTGGATTCAAGATCTATTAGTTGGGAAGATTTATATTCAATTTTAAATTGGATGAATAATAATGAAAATAAAATAAAAATAATAGATTTTGATCTTAATGAAAATAGTCAAATGTTCCTCAAGATTTTTCTAGAAATTCTCCACAAAAATTTAGAAAATTTGAGGATTTTTGGAAATCCCAACTTTACTTTTGAGGTTTCAACAACCCCCTTAAGAATTTCTCATAATTTTGAAGTAGCTCAATTGGAAATTGAAAATGTCCCATGGATTACAGTAGATCTTTTGAAAACATTGAATTTCAGTAGAGCGATATTGCATCTTCCCAATTGGAGTAGTAATAATCTGAATGAATTTTTGAACAGCTGGAAAAATGGAGAATTCGAAAAAATGGATTTTTTGAATTTCTCAAATGGGGATGATCTTAAATTGTCTGAAATTTTGGATGGATTTGAGAAGGACGTCATATCTCCAAGGAGAGTGAAACGGTGCTGGTGAGTATCGTAACTAAGCCTAAGTCTCTAAGCCTAAGCCTCTAAGCCTAAGCCTCTAAGCCTAAGTCTCTAAGCCTAAGCCTCTAAGCCTAAGTCTCTAAGCCTAAGCCTCTAAGCCTAAGCCTCTAAGCCTAAGTCTCTAAGCCTAAGCCTCTAAGCCTAAGCCTCTAAGCCTAAGTCTCTAAGCCTAAGCCTCTAAGCCTAAGCCTCTAAGCCTAAGCCTCTAAGCCTAAGCCTCTAAGCCTAAGTCTCTAAGCCTAAGCCTCTAAGCCTAAGCCTCTAAGCCTAAGTCTCTAAGCCTAAGCCTCTAAGCCTAAGCCTCTAAGCCTAAGCCTCTAAGCCTAAGCCTCTAAGCCTAAGCCTCTAAGCCTAAGTCTCTAAGCCTAAGCCTCTAAGCCTAAGCCTCTAAGCCTAAGTCTCTAAGCCTAAGTCTCTAAGCCTAAGCCTCTAAGCCTGAGCCTCTAAGCCTAAGCCTCTAAGCCTAAGCCTCTAAGCCTAAGCCTCTAAGCCTAAGCCTCTAAGCCTAAGCCTCTAAGCCTAAGCCTCTAAGCCTAAGCCTCTAAGCCTAAGCCTCTAAGCCTAAGCCTCTAAGCCTAAGCCTCTAAGCCTAAGCCTCTAAGCCTAAGCCTCTAAGCCTAAGCCTCTAAGCCTAAGCCTCAAAGCCTAAGCCTCTAAGCCTAAGCCTCTAAGCCTAAGCCTCTAAGCCTAAGCCTCTAAGCCTAAGCCTCTAAGCCTGAGCCTCTAAGCCTTAGCCTCTAAGCCTAAGCCTCTAAGCCTAAGCCTCTAAGCCTGAGCCTCTAAGCCTTAGCCTCTAAGCCTAAGCCTCTAAGCCTTAGCCTCTAAGCCTAAGACTTAGCCTCTAAGCCTAAGCCTTAGCCTCTAAGCCTAAGCCTCTAAGCCTAAGCCTTAGCCTCTAAGCCTAAGACTTAGCCTCTAAGCCTAAGCCTTAGCCTCTAAGCCTAAGCCTCTAAGCCTAAGCCTTAGCCTCTAAGCCTAAGCCTCTAAGCCTAAGCCTTAGCCTCTAAGTCTTAGCCTCTAAGCCTAAGCCTTAGCCTCTAAGCCTAAGTCTTAGCCTCTAAGCCTAAGCCTTAGCCTCTAAGCCTAAGTCTTAGCCTCTAAGCCTAAGCCTTAGCCTCTAAGCCTAAGACTTAGCCTCTAAGCCTAAGCCTTAGCCTCTAAGCCTAAGACTTAGCCTCTAAGCCTAAGCCTTAGCCTCTAAGACTTAGCCTCTAAGCCTAAGTCTTAGCCTCTAAGCCTAAGCCTCTAAGCCTAAGTCTTAGCCTCTAAGCCTAAGCCTTAGCCTCTAAGCCTAAGTCTTAGCCTCTAAGCCTAAGCCTTAGCCTCTAAGCCTAAGCCTTAGCCTCTAAGCCTAAGTCTTAGCCTCTAAGCCTAAGTCTTAGCCTCTAAGCCTAAGCCTTATCCTCTAAGCCTAAGTCTTAGCCTCTAAGCCTAAGCCTTAGCCTCTAAGCCTAAGCCTTAGCCTCTAAGCCTAAGCCTTAGCCTCTAAGCCTAAGCCTTAGCCTCTAAGCCTAAGCCTTAGCCTCTAAGCCTAAGCCTTAGCCTCTAAGCCTAAGTCTTAGCCTCTAAGCCTAAGCCTTAGCCTCTAAGCCTAAGCCTTAGCCTCTAAGCCTAAGCCTTAGCCTCTAAGCCTAAGCCTTAGCCTCTAAGCCTAAGCCTTAGCCTCTAAGCCTAAGCCTTAGCCTCTAAGCCTAAGCCTTAGCCTCTAAGCCTAAGCCTTAGCCTCTAAGCCTAAGCCTTAGCCTCTAAGCCTAAGCCTTAGCCTCTAAGCCTAAGCCTTAGCCTCTAAGCCTAAGCCTTAGCCTCTAAGCCTAAGCCTTAGCCTCTAAGCCTAAGCCTTAGCCTCTAAGCCTAAGCCTTAGCCTCTAAGCCTAAGCCTTAGCCTCTAAGCCTAAGCCTTAGCCTCTAAGCCTAAGCCTTAGCCTCTAAGCCTAAGCCTTAGCCTCTAAGCCTAAGCCTTAGCCTCTAAGCCTAAGCCTTAGCCTCTAAGCCTAAGCCTTAGCCTCTAAGCCTAAGCCTTAGCCTCTAAGCCTAAGCCTTAGCCTCTAAGCCTAAGCCTTAGCCTCTAAGCCTAAGCCTTAGCCTCTAAGCCTAAGCCTTAGCCTCTAAGCCTAAGCCTTAGCCTCTAAGCCTAAGCCTTAGCCTCTAAGCCTAAGCCTTAGCCTCTAAGCCTAAGCCTTAGCCTCTAAGCCTAAGCCTTAGCCTCTAAGCCTAAGCCTTAGCCTCTAAGCCTAAGCCTTAGCCTCTAAGCCTAAGCCTTAGCCTCTAAGCCTAAGCCTTAGCCTCTAAGCCTAAGCCTTAGCCTCTAAGCCTAAGCCTTAGCCTCTAAGCCTAAGCCTTAGCCTCTAAGCCTAAGCCTTAGCCTCTAAGCCTAAGCCTTAGCCTCTAAGCCTAAGCCTTAGCCTCTAAGCCTAAGCCTTAGCCTCTAAGCCTAAGCCTTAGCCTCTAAGCCTAAGCCTTAGCCTCTAAGCCTAAGCCTTAGCCTCTAAGCCTAAGCCTTAGCCTCTAAGCCTAAGCCTTAGCCTCTAAGCCTAAGCCTTAGCCTCTAAGCCTAAGCCTTAGCCTCTAAGCCTAAGCCTTAGCCTCTAAGCCTAAGCCTTAGCCTCTAAGCCTAAGCCTTAGCCTCTAAGCCTAAGCCTTAGCCTCTAAGCCTAAGCCTTAGCCTCTAAGCCTAAGCCTTAGCCTCTAAGCCTAAGCCTTAGCCTCTAAGCCTAAGCCTTAGCCTCTAAGCCTAAGCCTTAGCCTCTAAGCCTAAGCCTTAGCCTCTAAGCCTAAGCCTTAGCCTCTAAGCCTAAGCCTTAGCCTCTAAGCCTAAGCCTAAGCCTCTAAGCCTAAGCCTCTAAGCCTAAGCCTCTAAGCCTAAGCCTCAAAGCCTAAGCCTCTAAGCCTAAGCCTCTAAGCCTAAGCCTCTAAGCCTAAGCCTCTAAGCCTAAGCCTCTAAGCCTGAGCCTCTAAGCCTTAGCCTCTAAGCCTAAGCCTCTAAGCCTAAGCCTCTAAGCCTGAGCCTCTAAGCCTTAGCCTCTAAGCCTAAGCCTCTAAGCCTTAGCCTCTAAGCCTAAGACTTAGCCTCTAAGCCTAAGCCTTAGCCTCTAAGCCTAAGCCTCTAAGCCTAAGCCTTAGCCTCTAAGCCTAAGACTTAGCCTCTAAGCCTAAGCCTTAGCCTCTAAGCCTAAGCCTCTAAGCCTAAGCCTTAGCCTCTAAGCCTAAGCCTCTAAGCCTAAGCCTTAGCCTCTAAGTCTTAGCCTCTAAGCCTAAGCCTTAGCCTCTAAGCCTAAGTCTTAGCCTCTAAGCCTAAGCCTTAGCCTCTAAGCCTAAGTCTTAGCCTCTAAGCCTAAGCCTTAGCCTCTAAGCCTAAGACTTAGCCTCTAAGCCTAAGCCTTAGCCTCTAAGCCTAAGACTTAGCCTCTAAGCCTAAGCCTTAGCCTCTAAGACTTAGCCTCTAAGCCTAAGTCTTAGCCTCTAAGCCTAAGCCTCTAAGCCTAAGTCTTAGCCTCTAAGCCTAAGCCTTAGCCTCTAAGCCTAAGTCTTAGCCTCTAAGCCTAAGCCTTAGCCTCTAAGCCTAAGCCTTAGCCTCTAAGCCTAAGTCTTAGCCTCTAAGCCTAAGTCTTAGCCTCTAAGCCTAAGCCTTATCCTCTAAGCCTAAGTCTTAGCCTCTAAGCCTAAGCCTTAGCCTCTAAGCCTAAGCCTTAGCCTCTAAGCCTAAGCCTTAGCCTCTAAGCCTAAGCCTTAGCCTCTAAGCCTAAGCCTTAGCCTCTAAGCCTAAGCCTTAGCCTCTAAGCCTAAGTCTTAGCCTCTAAGCCTAAGCCTTAGCCTCTAAGCCTAAGCCTTAGCCTCTAAGCCTAAGCCTTAGCCTCTAAGCCTAAGCCTTAGCCTCTAAGCCTAAGCCTTAGCCTCTAAGCCTAAGCCTTAGCCTCTAAGCCTAAGTCTTAGCCTCTAAGCCTAAGCCTCTAAGCCTAAGTCTTAGCCTCTAAGCCTAAGCCTTAGCCTCTAAGCCTAAGTCTTAGCCTCTAAGCCTAAGCCTTAGCCTCTAAGCCTAAGCCTTAGCCTCTAAGCCTAAGTCTTAGCCTCTAAGCCTAAGTCTTAGCCTCTAAGCCTAAGCCTTATCCTCTAAGCCTAAGTCTTAGCCTCTAAGCCTAAGCCTTAGCCTCTAAGCCTAAGCCTTAGCCTCTAAGCCTAAGCCTTAGCCTCTAAGCCTAAGCCTTAGCCTCTAAGCCTAAGCCTTAGCCTCTAAGCCTAAGCCTTAGCCTCTAAGCCTAAGTCTTAGCCTCTAAGCCTAAGCCTTAGCCTCTAAGCCTAAGCCTTAGCCTCTAAGCCTAAGCCTTAGCCTCTAAGCCTAAGCCTTAGCCTCTAAGCCTAAGCCTTAGCCTCTAAGCCTAAGCCTTAGCCTCTAAGCCTAAGCCTTAGCCTCTAAGCCTAAGCCTTAGCCTCTAAGCCTAAGCCTTAGCCTCTAAGCCTAAGCCTTAGCCTCTAAGCCTAAGCCTTAGCCTCTAAGCCTAAGCCTTAGCCTCTAAGCCTAAGCCTTAGCCTCTAAGCCTAAGCCTTAGCCTCTAAGCCTAAGCCTTAGCCTCTAAGCCTAAGCCTTAGCCTCTAAGCCTAAGCCTTAGCCTCTAAGCCTAAGCCTTAGCCTCTAAGCCTAAGCCTTAGCCTCTAAGCCTAAGCCTTAGCCTCTAAGCCTAAGCCTTAGCCTCTAAGCCTAAGCCTTAGCCTCTAAGCCTAAGCCTTAGCCTCTAAGCCTAAGCCTTAGCCTCTAAGCCTAAGCCTTAGCCTCTAAGCCTAAGCCTTAGCCTCTAAGCCTAAGCCTTAGCCTCTAAGCCTAAGCCTTAGCCTCTAAGCCTAAGCCTTAGCCTCTAAGCCTAAGCCTTAGCCTCTAAGCCTAAGCCTTAGCCTCTAAGCCTAAGCCTTAGCCTCTAAGCCTAAGCCTTAGCCTCTAAGCCTAAGCCTTAGCCTCTAAGCCTAAGCCTTAGCCTCTAAGCCTAAGCCTTAGCCTCTAAGCCTAAGCCTTAGCCTCTAAGCCTAAGCCTTAGCCTCTAAGCCTAAGCCTTAGCCTCTAAGCCTAAGCCTTAGCCTCTAAGCCTAAGCCTTAGCCTCTAAGCCTAAGCCTTAGCCTCTAAGCCTAAGCCTTAGCCTCTAAGCCTAAGCCTTAGCCTCTAAGCCTAAGCCTTAGCCTCTAAGCCTAAGCCTTAGCCTCTAAGCCTAAGCCTTAGCCTCTAAGCCTAAGCCTTAGCCTCTAAGCCTAAGCCTTAGCCTCTAAGCCTAAGCCTTAGCCTCTAAGCCTAAGCCTTAGCCTCTAAGCCTAAGCCTTAGCCTCTAAGCCTAAGCCTTAGCCTCTAAGCCTAAGCCTTAGCCTCTAAGCCTAAGCCTTAGCCTCTAAGCCTAAGCCTTAGCCTCTAAGCCTAAGCCTTAGCCTCTAAGCCTAAGCCTTAGCCTCTAAGCCTAAGCCTTAGCCTCTAAGCCTAAGCCTTAGCCTCTAAGCCTAAGCCTTAGCCTCTAAGCCTAAGCCTTAGCCTCTAAGCCTAAGCCTAAGCCTCTAAGCCTAAGCCTCTAAGCCTAAGCCTCTAAGCCTAAGCCTCAAAGCCTAAGCCTCTAAGCCTAAGCCTCTAAGCCTAAGCCTCTAAGCCTAAGCCTCTAAGCCTAAGCCTCTAAGCCTGAGCCTCTAAGCCTTAGCCTCTAAGCCTAAGCCTCTAAGCCTAAGCCTCTAAGCCTGAGCCTCTAAGCCTTAGCCTCTAAGCCTAAGCCTCTAAGCCTTAGCCTCTAAGCCTAAGACTTAGCCTCTAAGCCTAAGCCTTAGCCTCTAAGCCTAAGCCTCTAAGCCTAAGCCTTAGCCTCTAAGCCTAAGACTTAGCCTCTAAGCCTAAGCCTTAGCCTCTAAGCCTAAGCCTCTAAGCCTAAGCCTTAGCCTCTAAGCCTAAGCCTCTAAGCCTAAGCCTTAGCCTCTAAGTCTTAGCCTCTAAGCCTAAGCCTTAGCCTCTAAGCCTAAGTCTTAGCCTCTAAGCCTAAGCCTTAGCCTCTAAGCCTAAGTCTTAGCCTCTAAGCCTAAGCCTTAGCCTCTAAGCCTAAGACTTAGCCTCTAAGCCTAAGCCTTAGCCTCTAAGCCTAAGACTTAGCCTCTAAGCCTAAGCCTTAGCCTCTAAGACTTAGCCTCTAAGCCTAAGTCTTAGCCTCTAAGCCTAAGCCTCTAAGCCTAAGTCTTAGCCTCTAAGCCTAAGCCTTAGCCTCTAAGCCTAAGTCTTAGCCTCTAAGCCTAAGCCTTAGCCTCTAAGCCTAAGCCTTAGCCTCTAAGCCTAAGTCTTAGCCTCTAAGCCTAAGTCTTAGCCTCTAAGCCTAAGCCTTATCCTCTAAGCCTAAGTCTTAGCCTCTAAGCCTAAGCCTTAGCCTCTAAGCCTAAGCCTTAGCCTCTAAGCCTAAGCCTTAGCCTCTAAGCCTAAGCCTTAGCCTCTAAGCCTAAGCCTTAGCCTCTAAGCCTAAGCCTTAGCCTCTAAGCCTAAGTCTTAGCCTCTAAGCCTAAGCCTTAGCCTCTAAGCCTAAGCCTTAGCCTCTAAGCCTAAGCCTTAGCCTCTAAGCCTAAGCCTTAGCCTCTAAGCCTAAGCCTTAGCCTCTAAGCCTAAGCCTTAGCCTCTAAGCCTAAGCCTTAGCCTCTAAGCCTAAGCCTTAGCCTCTAAGCCTAAGCCTTAGCCTCTAAGCCTAAGCCTTAGCCTCTAAGCCTAAGCCTTAGCCTCTAAGCCTAAGCCTTAGCCTCTAAGCCTAAGCCTTAGCCTCTAAGCCTAAGCCTTAGCCTCTAAGCCTAAGCCTTAGCCTCTAAGCCTAAGCCTTAGCCTCTAAGCCTAAGCCTTAGCCTCTAAGCCTAAGCCTTAGCCTCTAAGCCTAAGCCTTAGCCTCTAAGCCTAAGCCTTAGCCTCTAAGCCTAAGCCTTAGCCTCTAAGCCTAAGCCTTAGCCTCTAAGCCTAAGCCTTAGCCTCTAAGCCTAAGCCTTAGCCTCTAAGCCTAAGCCTTAGCCTCTAAGCCTAAGCCTTAGCCTCTAAGCCTAAGCCTTAGCCTCTAAGCCTAAGCCTTAGCCTCTAAGCCTAAGCCTTAGCCTCTAAGCCTAAGCCTTAGCCTCTAAGCCTAAGCCTTAGCCTCTAAGCCTAAGCCTTAGCCTCTAAGCCTAAGCCTTAGCCTCTAAGCCTAAGCCTTAGCCTCTAAGCCTAAGCCTTAGCCTCTAAGCCTAAGCCTTAGCCTCTAAGCCTAAGCCTTAGCCTCTAAGCCTAAGCCTTAGCCTCTAAGCCTAAGCCTTAGCCTCTAAGCCTAAGCCTTAGCCTCTAAGCCTAAGCCTTAGCCTCTAAGCCTAAGCCTTAGCCTCTAAGCCTAAGCCTTAGCCTCTAAGCCTAAGCCTTAGCCTCTAAGCCTAAGCCTTAGCCTCTAAGCCTAAGCCTTAGCCTCTAAGCCTAAGCCTTAGCCTCTAAGCCTAAGCCTTAGCCTCTAAGCCTAAGCCTTAGCCTCTAAGCCTAAGCCTTAGCCTCTAAGCCTAAGCCTTAGCCTCTAAGCCTAAGCCTTAGCCTCTAAGCCTAAGCCTTAGCCTCTAAGCCTAAGCCTTAGCCTCTAAGCCTAAGCCTTAGCCTCTAAGCCTAAGCCTTAGCCTCTAAGCCTAAGCCTTAGCCTCTAAGCCTAAGCCTTAGCCTCTAAGCCTAAGCCTTAGCCTCTAAGCCTAAGCCTTAGCCTCTAAGCCTAAGCCTTAGCCTCTAAGCCTAAGCCTTAGCCTCTAAGCCTAAGCCTTAGCCTCTAAGCCTAAGCCTTAGCCTCTAAGCCTAAGCCTTAGCCTCTAAGCCTAAGCCTTAGCCTCTAAGCCTAAGCCTTAGCCTCTAAGCCTAAGCCTTAGCCTCTAAGCCTAAGCCTTAGCCTCTAAGCCTAAGCCTTAGCCTCTAAGCCTAAGCCTTAGCCTCTAAGCCTAAGCCTTAGCCTCTAAGCCTAAGCCTTAGCCTCTAAGCCTAAGCCTTAGCCTCTAAGCCTAAGCCTTAGCCTCTAAGCCTAAGCCTTAGCCTCTAAGCCTAAGCCTTAGCCTCTAAGCCTAAGCCTTAGCCTCTAAGCCTAAGCCTTAGCCTCTAAGCCTAAGCCTTAGCCTCTAAGCCTAAGCCTTAGCCTCTAAGCCTAAGCCTTAGCCTCTAAGCCTAAGCCTTAGCCTCTAAGCCTAAGCCTTAGCCTCTAAGCCTAAGCCTTAGCCTCTAAGCCTAAGCCTTAGCCTCTAAGCCTAAGCCTTAGCCTCTAAGCCTAAGCCTTAGCCTCTAAGCCTAAGCCTTAGCCTCTAAGCCTGAGCCTTAGCCTCTAAGCCTGAGCCTTAGCCTCTAAGCCTGAGCCTTAGCCTCTAAGCCTGAGCCTTAGCCTCTAAGCCTAAGCCTTAGCCTCTAAGCCTAAGCCTTAGCCTCTAAGCCTGAGCCTTAGCCTCTAAGCCTGAGCCTTAGCCTCTAAGCCTGAGCCTTAGCCTCTAAGCCTGAGCCTTAGCCTCTAAGCCTGAGCCTTAGCCTCTAAGCCTAAGCCTTAGCCTCTAAGCCTGAGCCTTAGCCTCTAAGCCTAAGCCTTAGCCTCTAAGCCTAAGCCTTCGCCTCTAAGCCTAAGCCTTAGCCTCTAAGCCTAAGCCTTCGCCTCTAAGCCTAAGCCTTAGCCTCTAAGCCTAAGCCTTAGCCTCTAAGCCTAAGCCTTCGCCTCTAAGCCTAAGCCTTAGCCTCTAAGCCTAAGCCTTCGCCTCTAAGCCTAAGCCTTAGCCTCTAAGCCTAAGCCTTCGCCTCTAAGCCTAAGCCTTAGCCTCTAAGCCTAAGCCTTCGCCTCTAAGCCTAAGCTTTAGCCTCTAAGCCTAAGCCTTCGCCTCTAAGCCTAAGCTTTAGCCTCTAAGCCTAAGCCTTCGCCTCTAAGCCTAAGCTTTAGCCTCTAAGCCTAAGCCTTCGCCTCTAAGCCTAAGCCTTCGCCTCTAAGCCTAAGCTTTAGCCTCTAAGCCTAAGCCTTAGCCTCTAAGCCTAAGCCTTCGCCTCTAAGCCTAAGCCTTAGCCTCTAAGCCTAAGCCTTAGCCTCTAAGCCTAAGCCTTAGCCTCTAAGCCTAAGCCTTAGCCTCTAAGCCTAAGCCTTAGCCTCTAAGCCTGAGCCTTAGCCTCTAAGCCTAAGCCTTAGCCTCTAAGCCTGAGCCTTAGCCTCTAAGCCTAAGCCTTAGCCTCTAAGCCTGAGCCTTAGCCTCTAAGCCTAAGCCTTAGCCTCTAAGCCTGAGCCTTAGCCTCTAAGCCTAAGCCTTAGCCTCTAAGCCTGAGCCTTAGCCTCTAAGCCTAAGCCTTAGCCTCTAAGCCTGAGCCTTAGCCTCTAAGCCTAAGCCTTAGCCTCTAAGCCTGAGCCTTAGCCTCTAAGCCTAAGCCTTAGCCTCTAAGCCTGAGCCTTAGCCTCTAAGCCTAAGCCTTAGCCTCTAAGCCTGAGCCTTAGCCTCTAAGCCTTAGCCTCTAAGCCTAAGCCTTAGCCTCTAAGCCTAAGCCTAAGCCTAAGCCTAAGCCTTAGCCTCTAAGCCTGAGCCTTAGCCTCTAAGCCTAAGCCTTAGCCTCTAAGCCTGAGCCTTAGCCTCTAAGCCTTAGCCTCTAAGCCTAAGCCTTAGCCTCTAAGCCTAAGCCTAAGCCTAAGCCTAAGCCTAAGCCTAAGCCTTCGCCTCTAAGCCTAAGCCTAAGCCTAAGCCTAAGCCTAAGCCTTCGCCTCTAAGCCTAAGCTTTAGCCTCTAAGCCTAAGCCTAAGCCTTCGCCTCTAAGCCTAAGCTTTAGCCTCTAAGCCTAAGCCTTCGCCTCTAAGCCTAAGCTTTAGCCTCTAAGCCTAAGCCTTCGCCTCTAAGCCTAAGCTTTAGCCTCTAAGCCTAAGCCTTCGCCTCTAAGCCTAAGCTTTAGCCTCTAAGCCTAAGCCTTCGCCTCTAAGCCTAAGCTTTAGCCTCTAAGCCTAAGCCTTCGCCTCTAAGCCTAAGCTTTAGCCTCTAAGCCTAAGCCTTCGCCTCTAAGCCTAAGCTTTAGCCTCTAAGCCTAAGCCTTCGCCTCTAAGCCTAAGCTTTAGCCTCTAAGCCTAAGCCTTCGCCTCTAAGCCTAAGCTTTAGCCTCTAAGCCTAAGCCTTCGCCTCTAAGCCTAAGCTTTAGCCTCTAAGCCTAAGCCTTCGCCTCTAAGCCTAAGCCTTCGCCTCTAAGCCTAAGCTTTAGCCTCTAAGCCTAAGCCTTAGCCTCTAAGCCTAAGCCTTCGCCTCTAAGCCTAAGCCTTAGCCTCTAAGCCTAAGCCTTAGCCTCTAAGCCTAAGCCTTAGCCTCTAAGCCTAAGCCTTAGCCTCTAAGCCTAAGCCTTAGCCTCTAAGCCTGAGCCTTAGCCTCTAAGCCTAAGCCTTAGCCTCTAAGCCTGAGCCTTAGCCTCTAAGCCTAAGCCTTAGCCTCTAAGCCTGAGCCTTAGCCTCTAAGCCTAAGCCTTAGCCTCTAAGCCTGAGCCTTAGCCTCTAAGCCTAAGCCTTAGCCTCTAAGCCTGAGCCTTAGCCTCTAAGCCTAAGCCTTAGCCTCTAAGCCTGAGCCTTAGCCTCTAAGCCTAAGCCTTAGCCTCTAAGCCTGAGCCTTAGCCTCTAAGCCTAAGCCTTAGCCTCTAAGCCTGAGCCTTAGCCTCTAAGCCTTAGCCTCTAAGCCTAAGCCTTAGCCTCTAAGCCTAAGCCTAAGCCTAAGCCTAAGCCTAAGCCTAAGCCTTCGCCTCTAAGCCTAAGCCTAAGCCTAAGCCTAAGCCTAAGCCTTCGCCTCTAAGCCTAAGCTTTAGCCTCTAAGCCTAAGCCTAAGCCTTCGCCTCTAAGCCTAAGCTTTAGCCTCTAAGCCTAAGCCTTCGCCTCTAAGCCTAAGCTTTAGCCTCTAAGCCTAAGCCTTCGCCTCTAAGCCTAAGCTTTAGCCTCTAAGCCTAAGCCTTCGCCTCTAAGCCTAAGCTTTAGCCTCTAAGCCTAAGCCTTCGCCTCTAAGCCTAAGCTTTAGCCTCTAAGCCTAAGCCTTCGCCTCTAAGCCTAAGCTTTAGCCTCTAAGCCTAAGCCTTCGCCTCTAAGCCTAAGCTTTAGCCTCTAAGCCTAAGCCTTCGCCTCTAAGCCTAAGCTTTAGCCTCTAAGCCTAAGCCTTCGCCTCTAAGCCTAAGCTTTAGCCTCTAAGCCTAAGCCTTCGCCTCTAAGCCTAAGCTTTAGCCTCTAAGCCTAAGCCTTCGCCTCTAAGCCTAAGCTTTAGCCTCTAAGCCTAAGCCTTCGCCTCTAAGCCTAAGCTTTAGCCTCTAAGCCTAAGCCTTCGCCTCTAAGCCTAAGCTTTAGCCTCTAAGCCTAAGCCTTCGCCTCTAAGCCTAAGCCTTAGCCTCTAAGCCTAAGCCTTCGCCTCTAAGCCTAAGCCTTAGCCTCTAAGCCTAAGCTTTAGCCTCTAAGCCTAAGCCTTAGCCTCTAAGCCTAAGCTTTAGCCTCTAAGCCTAAGCCTTAGCCTCTAAGCCTAAGCTTCAGCCTCTAAGCCTAAGCCTTAGCCTCTAAGCCTAAGCTTTAGCCTCTAAGCCTAAGCCTTAGCCTCTAAGCCTAAGCTTTAGCCTCTAAGCCTAAGCCTTAGCCTCTAAGCCTAAGCTTTAGCCTCTAAGCCTAAGCCTTAGCCTCTAAGCCTAAGCTTTAGCCTCTAAGCCTAAGCCTTAGCCTCTAAGCCTAAGCTTTAGCCTCTAAGCCTAAGCCTTAGCCTCTAAGCCTAAGCTTTAGCCTCTAAGCCTAAGCCTTAGCCTCTAAGCCTAAGCTTTAGCCTCTAAGCCTAAGCCTTAGCCTCTAAGCCTAAGCCTTAGCCTCTAAGCCTAAGCTTTAGCCTCTAAGCCTAAGCCTTAGCCTCTAAGCCTAAGCTTTAGCCTCTAAGCCTAAGCCTTAGCCTCTAAGCCTAAGCTTTAGCCTCTAAGCCTAAGCCTTAGCCTCTAAGCCTAAGCTTTAGCCTCTAAGCCTAAGCCTTAGCCTCTAAGCCTAAGCTTTAGCCTCTAAGCCTAAGCCTTAGCCTCTAAGCCTAAGCTTTAGCCTCTAAGCCTAAGCCTTAGCCTCTAAGCCTAAGCTTTAGCCTCTAAGCCTAAGCCTTAGCCTCTAAGCCTAAGCTTTAGCCTCTAAGCCTAAGCCTTAGCCTCTAAGCCTAAGCTTTAGCCTCTAAGCCTAAGCCTTAGCCTCTAAGCCTAAGCTTTAGCCTCTAAGCCTAAGCCTTAGCCTCTAAGCCTAAGCTTTAGCCTCTAAGCCTAAGCCTTAGCCTCTAAGCCTAAGCCTAAAATTTCTCGATTTTTCAGCGGCCTCACGGTCCAAGATACCCTGTGGATTCATGGTGGAATCGATATCAAAAACGGCTCTGAAAAATTTGGAACAATTTTCAATCTGCATTTTAGTTATGAATCTGAATCAGAAGACGTGGAAGTTCCAGAAGACGTCGTCAGAAGATATGAAGAATTTGAGGAGAATTTTAATGGCTATTTTATTGATCAGATTTCTGTAGTTTTTCGGTGATTAAAAAAATGAATAATTGGATATTTGAGCCTTTGTCTGTGGGCCTTTGAGCCTGTTTTCACAAGAAATATTCATTCAAACACAAAAAAATCAACTCGGTTCTTTTCCGCATGCATACAATCGAACTTCGGTTTGTTGACAGTGTTGATCATTCAAGTCTCCATGAGCCCACCCGTAGCGAGCGGCAGCACCGTCCCTAACCGATACGTGTACTTCTAGACAGTTTTGGTTTCTGAAAAAATGAAAATTCAGAAAATTCCCTTCAAATTAGTGTATTTTTCATAGAAATTGGTTGTCTGGTTCTTGAGATATGTAGCTCGGAAAAAAATTTTCAAAAAAATTTTTTTTTTTGAAAGTGAAAATTTTTTCGAGCTCCATATCTAAAGAACCAAAAGCTCAATTTTAACGATTGATATACCAATAGATAGGAAATTATATAAATAATCTGATCCAATTTTGAATTGTTTAAAAAACTCTCTAAAAAAATTTTTTTTCCGAAAAAAAATTATTCTAAAATTTTTTTTCAAGCTTTGTATATCCAGAACCAAAAGCTCAATTTTAATGAATAGTATATCAATCGATAGAAAATTTTTCAAATAATTTAATTATATTTTGAATTTTTGAATAATCTTAAATTTAAAAGATTTTAAGCCCCAGACAATCACGACAAAAAAATATTTGGCCCAATTTTTTTCGAAACAATATATCTCACCCCCAATCTCCCCATACTAAAGCGAAGGGCTCCGGGGGCGGCCAATGGAATCCATCAGTGCCCGTAGTATGTCCATCAGTCCAATCGAATGTGAAATTTTTTTGGCAGTCCTCTCGTTTGTTGCATCCCGCTTTGCGTTTGGCTCCCACCCAAATCTCAGCGACACCTCCGCCGTTAGCGTTGCTTATCACTCTACCGGCATCTGGAAATGAGATTTTTGTAGTTGCAAGTTATGGAGAATTTGATTTAGAGCATTTTTCTAGTTGAAAATTTTTTGATAGGGCTTTGAGGTCTTGAGATATTCAAGAAGAACTCAAAAGGGAGGTCCAACTAGTTGCTCGGTTTTCATTAGACTTTTTTGGGTTTCAAACAGAAATTTTTGCTTTGAAAGTTAGTTCAAATTGTAGAAAATCTAATGCTGAACATTTTTCTAGTTGAAAATTTTTTGATAGCTATTCTGGTTCTTGAGATAATCCAAAAATAAAAAGGAGGGTTCACGTTCGAGAGAATTTTTGTAGTTTGTAGCCCCCCAACTCACTTGCAATCTGCATTCGCTCGTTTGCGTTTTGAAGTCCCGTAAGTGTTGCTCCTTGTCCCTGACACAGATTCTCAGCGGTGTATTGGGCAAGGTTTCCGCCGTTGAAGACCTGAAACTTTGTAGTTTGTAGGCTTCAAGGCCGTCATGTGCCGCGGCTTAAACAAATGATTGTGAGCTTAGATACTTTAGACAAGGCTTAGAAGCTGAGGCTTATGCCCAACAGCTATAAGTACCTACCTTAACACACCATCTCCCTTGTGGCCTCTCAAACGTCATCCAATCCGCTGGACACACCTTTGGCCTTGGAGGAGGCCGAGGCCTCGGAGGAGGTCTTGGATGATGATGCTCATGAGATTCAGAAGACCACGATGAGGAGGAGGATCGGCCATAATAAGACCGATGGGACTTCCTCCGCCGCTTCCCACCACCATAGTCTCCGTCTCCCCCGAGAAGGATTCCCGAGGCTACAGTAATCCCAAGGAAAACGAGAAGAATCAAGCGGGCGTTCATAATGTGCCTAGCGTTTTGGGGACAGGGGATCGGTTTTTATATAAGTTTTCGGGGGAGGGGTTGCAATAGATTGTTTTATGGCTTCTATTCGGGAGGGTGGTGATCTTTGAGGTTTTTTTCTGCAAGGGGCTACAGGCGCAGGCCCACAGGAAGGCTCACAGGCATCTACCTTCACACACCACTTCCCTTGTGGCCTCTCAAATGTCATCCAATCCGCTGGACACGCCTTTGGTCGGCTTGGCTTGGGAGAAGGTCTCGGCCCTCTTGGTCCTCTTGGCCTATGTCGCCGTGGGCCTCGTGGCTTTTGAAACTCTTCTGAAGATCCTGATGATGAAGAGGATGAGGATCCATAGTCCTTATGAATGATGATCTTCTTGGTTTCCAATTTTTTCGGGGAAATATGACAGTAGACTACAGTAAGACAGAGGAAGAGAAGAAACTTCATGGTTTTTGAATCGGGAAAAACGAGGAAGAGGGGGTGTCTTTTGAAGGGAAAACTTCGATCTTCAAAAACCTTATGATCCTGAACACAAAATAAACCCTGAGAATCCAAAACTTCCATAAAAATAGATTTCCACTTCCTCCTTTAAAAAAAACCATGAAGTTTCTTCTCTTCCTCTGCCTTACTGTAGTATACTGTCATATTTCCCCGAAAAAATTGGAAACCAAGAAGATCATCATTCATAAGGACTATGGATCCTCCTCCTCCTCCTCTTCGTCGTCTTCGGAAGAGTTTCGAGGCCCACGTCGTCATAGGCCAAGAGGACCCAGGGGGCCGAGACCTTCTCCCAAGCCAAGCAAACCAAAGGGATGTCCAGCGGATTGGATGACATTTGAGAGGCCACAAGGGAAGTGGTGTGTGAAGGTAGGCTAGGCTCACAGTCACTCTGAGCCGTGACCCACTGCCCTAAGCCGCCGCAAAGAATACAAACTACTAGATTTCAGGTATTCTACGGGCCATCCAGTCAACCCCAGGCTCAAAGTCAGTGCCAGGCTCAACAAGCGACCCTGACCGGTATCCAGGATGCCAATGAGAGAGCGCAGATCGTAGGTATGCCATCTTTGGTTGCGAAATGACCGGTTGCAAAACGTCACTTCAGCTTCCGCTCGCCAAGTTGTCAATCAAAACGGAGGCGGAAACGCTGACATTTGGCTCGGCGCATCGCGGAAACCAAATTGCCCGGTGAAACAGTCATGTGCACCAATGGATACTTTCGAATGGACCGATGGATCGACCACCGGTATCGCTGGATTCAAATGGGGAGGCAGTGAGCCAAATGGGATGATCTTTCCGAATGCATATGATAGTAGAAATTGGGGACAACAGAACTGTGTGACCATGTTGGTCAATGGAAATGGCGATCGGACAGCGTGGGGATATTGGAATGGTGATATGGACGATGTGCACTGTGTTAATCCCGAGCCTCGAATGTATGTCTGTGGAAAGAGAGCTGATTGAAATTTTGCAAACGTTAATAAATATTTTCATTTGTATGGTGGATTTTTACCTACCAGTCGCCGCGCTGCCGCGTCCACTCTCTGCTTCGAATACGCAAACCGACCAACACTCTGCTGCTGCACGCATTGCGCAGTTGGTTGCGCACAAGTCGTGGGCAGTGATACGCATAATGGTTCTCATCCATATCAGGCGTACAATGGAGCGGATGTGTCTCATTTGGGTCCATTATGCGTATCACTGCCCACGACCTGTGTGCGTGCCGGGGTGTAGTGCGAGAGGTCGCGGGTTCGGTTCCTTGTGCGAGAAAATTGTTTAGTTTTTTTTCTTTTTCTTCACTTTTCGACGCATGAAAACCAAGAATCTGTACATTTTCTAAACAGAAAGTCGTAAGCAGAACAACAAAGACACGTTTTATTAACAGTATTTCAACAAAATCTCAATCAGCTCTCTTCCCACACGCATACGTTCGAAAGTTCGCATTCTGACAGTGCACATCATCCATATCTCCATTATAATACCCCCACTTTGTCCGATCGCCATTTCCATTGATCAACATCGTCACACAATTCTGCTGTCCCCAATTCCTACTGTCCTCTTGATTCGGCCAGATGATCCCACTTGGGTCCTGAGCTCCCCAGTGGAATCCAGCGGTCCCCGTGGTCGACCCATCGGTCCATTCGAAAGCGTCCAGTGGTCCACAAGAGAATTTCAGCGGGCATGCCGGTCTTCGATAGGCGCCGATCCAAATGTCAGCGATTCCGCCTCCGTTTTGATTGACAACTGTTTGACCGGCGGCTGAAGGAAATCGAAGCAAATAAAGTTGCGGAATGTTCAGGTAGCTTACCAACAATCTGCATCCTCTCATTGTTATCCTGAATACCGGTTAGGTTCGCTTGTTGAGCCTGGCACAGACTTTGAGCTTGGGCTTGATTGGATAGTCCGTAGAATACCTGAAATCTGGTAGTTTGTAGCCTTCGCGGCGGCTTAGGGCACAAGTGATTGCGAGCCTAGCATACCTTAACACACCACTTCCCTTGCGGCCTCTCAAATGTCATCCAATCCGCTGGACATCCCCGGGGCCTTGGAGGAGGGCGAGGGCGGCCAGGAGGCCTTGGATGATGATGCTCATGAGATTCAGAAGACCACGAGGAGGAGGATCGTCCATAATAAGAACGATGGGGCTTCTTCCCACCCCCTTCAGAGATAAGGATTCCCGAGACTACAGTAATCCCAATGAAAACGAGAAGAATCAAGAGGGCGTTCATTATAAGCCTAGCGGGTTGCGGACGGGAGGTCGGTTTTTATACAATTTTTCGGGTGTTTTTGCAATATATTGTTTTATGGCTTCTATGGGGAGGTTCAAAAAAACCAAATTTCTATAGGTTTTGGTTCAAAAAAACCAAATTTCTATAGGTTTTTTGCAAGGACCCGCTGTCCCAAAAGCACAAGCCGACAGTCACAATTTTTTGTCGCATACCCCATTATATTATTTTCAAAGGGCCTACAGGCGCGGGCCCACGGCGCGGGCCCATAGGCACAAGCCGACAAGGCACATAATTTTTTGCAGTTTTTAATCCCTTACCTTAACACACCACTTGCCTTGTGGCCTCTCAAATGTCATCCAATCCGCTGGACAACCTTTTGGTGGGCGTGGCTTCGGAGATGGTCTCGGCCCCCTTGGTCCTCTTGGCCTATGGCGACGTGAGCCTCGAAACTCTTCAGAAGACCACGATGAGGAGGAGGATCCGTAGTCTTTATGAATGATGATCTTCTTGGTTTCCAACTTTTTCGGGGAAATGTGACAGTAGACTACAGTAAGACAGAGGAAGAGAAGAAACTTCATGGTTTTTTCTTGAAAGGAGGAAGTGGAAATCTATTTTTATGGAGAGTTTGGATTCTCAGGGTTTATTTTGTTCAGGATCATAAGATTTTTGAAGATCAAAGTTTTCTGCTTTTTGTTTAAAAGACACTTCCAACGTTTTTCCCTATTCAAAATCCATGAAACTTTTTCTCTTTCTATTCCTCATCTGTCTTACTGTAGTCTCCTGTCATAAAAACCTGAAAGCCAAAAAGATCATCATTCATAAAGACTAAGGCCCCTCATCTTCATCCTCTTCTGAAGAGTTTCGAGGGCGATGCTGTCATAGGCCTAGACGGGGACCAAATCCTTCTCCCAAGCCACGCCCACCGAAAAGGTGCCCATCGGATTGGATGACATTTGAGAGGCCACAAGGAAAGTGGTGTGTTAAGGTTGGAGGTTGTGCATGTAGGCCTGTCCCACTGGGCCCTGTAGAAAATTTATAGAGCCTTCAAACGATATGGATGATGTGCACTGTCAGAATGCGAACTTTCGAACGTATGCGTGTGGGAAGAATGCGAATTGAGATTTGTTGGTTTTAATAAAACTTTTCTCCGATTTTTGTTTAGAGAACGAACACAGCAATATACAGTACTGTACTGACAAAATAACCCTAGTATTATTGGTCTTCCAGCGTCAAAAAGTGCCAAAAAAAGAAGGAGAAACAAAAAAATTAATATTTATTAACTAACAAAATCTCAATCAGCTCTCTTTCCACAGGCATACATTTGAAGGTCGGGATTAACACAGTGTACATCATCCATATCCCCATTCCAGTATCCCCACGCTGTCCGATCGCCATTTCCATTGACCAACATCGTCAAACAATTCTGCTGTCCCCATCCCTTATTTCCAAAATGCCCGTTTGGCTCATTGCTTCCCCATTTGAATCCAGCGATACCGGTGGTTGATCCATCAGTCCATTCGAAAGTATCCATAGGTGCACATGACTGTCTCAACGGGCAATTTGGTTTCCGGGATGCGCCGAGCCAAATGTAAACGTTTCCGCCTCCGTTTTGATTGACCACTTGGCGAGCGGAAGCTGAAGAGACGTTTTGCAACCGGTTGCGAAATGTCCATATAGCCTACCTACGATCTGCGCTCTCTCATTGGCATCCTGGATACCGGTCAGGGTCGCTTGTTGCGCCTGGCACATGCTTTGAGCCTGGGGTTGACTGGATGGTCCGTAGAATACCTGAAATCCGGTAGTTTGTAGACTTCGCGGCCGCCATGTGCCGCAGCTTAGAGCACAAGTGACTATGAGCCCAGCTACTTTAGCCTACCTTAACACACCACTTCCCTTGTGCCCTCTCAAAAGTCATCCAGTCCGCTGGACATCCCCGGGACCTTGGGGGAGGACGAGGGCGGCCAGGAGGCCTTGGATGATGATGCTCATGAGATTCAGAAGACCACGAGGAGGAGGATCGTCCATAATAAGAACGATGGGGCTTCCCACCCCCTTCAGAGATAAGGATTCCCGAGACTACAGTAATCCCAATGAAAACGAGAAGAATCAAGAGGGCGTTCATTATAAGCCTAGAGTGTTGGGGAAGCGGGTCGGTTTTTATAGAAGTTTTCGGGGGTTGCAAAAACTATTAGATTGTTTAATGCTTCCTTTTCGGGAGGGAGGATCATTATTGGTTCAAAAAAACCAAAAATCTTTAGATTTTTTGCAAGGGCCCGCTGTCCCAAAAACACAACAGGCACAAGTTTTTGTCTCCTACCCCATTAGACTTTTTTCAAGGGCCTTTAGGCACAGACCCAAATGCAATTTTCTGTCCCTACCTTCACACACCACTTCCCTTGTGGCCTTTCAAATGTCATCCAATCCGCTGGACATCCCTTTGGTTTGCTTGGCTTAGGAGAAGGTCTCGGCCCCCTGGGTCCTCTTGGCCTATGACGGCGTGGGCCTCGAAACTCTTCTGAAGAGGAGGAGGATGATGAGGAGGATCCATAGTCTTTATGAATGATGATCTTCTTGGTTTCCAATTTTTTCGGGGAAATGTGACAGTAGACTACAGTAAGACAGAGGAAGAGAAGAAACTTCATGGTTTTTTTGTGAAAGGAGGAAGTGGGAAACTATTTTTATGGAGAGTTTGGATTCTCAGGGTTTATTTTGTGTTCAGGATCATAAGATTTTTGAAAAGCAAAAAGGATCGACAAAGATCACACTGTAAACTGATCTAGGCGGGAAAGTTAGACGCTTGAAAATCGAGAATACTGTAGTACTGTACTATCTTGTTGTCGGCATAGCTTCTACGCTCTCTAAACTAAAGAAAATTCCCATTTTGCCTCTATGAAGCATGTGATTTTGATTCGCTTTCACCGGGGTACTAAAGTGTTCTGAAAAAAGTGAGATATTTTTGTCAATTGGGTTGTTTTCGGTCGATCTTCGAATATCTCTCCAAGGAGATGTTTCGATCGCAATGGGTTCACTGTAGATCTATTGCAGACAATTCTTCGCGATAGGCCTATTGTAGACCTGTAATAGGATACTTCCGATGTACCTAATTCGTCTAATAGAAGTTGCGCGAATAACCAGTGTGCGCTATGCATGCAGCACCAGAGTGTTGGTCGGTTTGCGTATTTGAAGCAGACTGATAGGTAACAATTAATCACACAAATAAATATGTATTAACGATTCAAAATCTCAATCAGCTCTCTTCCCACAAGCATACAATCGAAAGTCGGGGTTCTGACAGTGTGTATCATCCATATCCCCATTCCAATATCCAAACTTTGTACGATCGCCACTTCCATCGATCAACATCACCAGACAATTCTGTTGTCCCCAATTCCTACTATCATATTCATTCGGGAAGATGATCCCATTTGGCTCATTGCCTCCCCATTTGAATCCAGCGATACCGGTGGTTGATCCATCGGTCCATTCGAAAGTATCCATTGGTGCACATGACTGTCTCAACGGGCAATTTGGTCTCCGGGATGCGCCGAGCCAAATGTCGGCTTGTCCGCCTCCGTTTTGATTGACAACTTGGCGAGCGGAAGCTGAAGAGATGTTTAGCAACCGGTCATTTTGCAACCAAAGCTGGCTTACCTACAATCAGCGACCTCTCATTTGCATCCTGGATACCAGTCAGGGTGGCTTGTTGGGCTTGGCACAGACCTTGAGCCTGGGCTTGACTGGTTAGTCCGTAGAATACCTGAAATCTGTAGGCTTCGCTGCGGCTTAGGACAGTGGGCCACAACTTTGGGCACAAGTGACTGTGAGCTTAGCTACTTTAGCCTACCTTAACACACCACTTCCCTTGTGCCCTCTCAAATGTCATCCAATCCGCTGGACATCCCTGTGGCCTCGGAGGACGACGAGGCCTTGGAGGCGGTCTAGGATGATGATGCTCATGAGATTCAGAAGACCACGATGAGGAGGATCGTCCATAATAGGACCGTTGGGGCTTTCTCCTCCGATTCCCACCTCCTCCATAGAGGATTCCCGAGACTACAGTAATCCCAAGGAAAACGAGAAGAATAAAGCGGGCGTTCATAATGTGCCTAACATGTTGGAAATAGGGGTTGGTTTTTATATACAACTTTTCGGGGGAAGGGCTTGCAAAAACTTTTACATTGTTTCATAGCTTCTATTCGGGCGGGGAGGTATCATTAAGGGTTCAATGAAACCAAGTCTCGATAGTTTTTTTGCAAAGGCCTACAGAGGCGGGCCCACAGGCACAACTGTTTGCCTCACAATTATAAAGATTCTTCTCAGATTTTTTTCAATTATCTGTCCCTACCTTAAAGCGGTACTAAAGTGTTACAAAAAAGGTGGGACATTTTTATATGGATCGATTCTTCATGTTTTTTTTTCGAAAGGAGGTATTGAGATTCTATTTTTATGGAGAGTTTGGATTCTCAGGGTTTATTTTGTTCAGGATCGTTAAAAAATTGCCTTCAAAAGACACCCCCTACTTCCTCGTTTCCCCAAAACCATGAAACTTCTCCTCTTCCTATCCCTCATCTGTCTTACTGTAGTCTACTGTCACGAAAACCTGAAAACCAAGAAGATCGTTATCCATAAAGACTATAGATCCTCTTCCTCCTCATCATCTTCAGGAGAGTTTCAAAGGCCACGAGGCCCCCGTCGTCATAGGCCATCGTCTTCTGAAGAAGAAGTCCACAAGAAGCCAAGAAGAAAGTACGGTAGCTATGAGTCTTATGAGAGCCGAAGACGTCCAGTGAGACCACCACGGTTCGAGGATCCTCCAGAGGCGCCAAAGGGATGTCCAGCGGATTGGATGACGTTTGAGAGGCCACAAGGGAAGTGGTGTGTTAAGGTAGGTGCCAGTGGGCCTGAGCCTTTGGGCCCTTGCAAAAAACCGTTCTTTGAAAATGATCCGCACCACCCAAAGCCATATAACAATCTAAAAGTTATTGCAACCCCCGAAAAATTGTATAAAAACCGACCCCCTGTCCCCAACACGCTAGGCATATAATGAACGCCCGCTTGATTCTTCTCGTTTTCCTTGGGATTACTGTAGTCTCGGGAATCCTTATCTCTGGAGGAGGTAAGCGGAGTAAGCCCAATCGGTTCTATGATCGATCCTCCTCATCGTGGTCATCTGAATCTCATGAGCATCATCCAAGACCTCCTAGTGGACCTCGTCCTCCCCCAAGGCCCCAGGGATGTCCAGCGGATTGGATGACATTTGAGAGGCCACAAGGAAAGTGGTGTGTTAAGGTAGGCTACCAGTCCCTTGTGCCCAGGGACTCGGCCCACGACCCTAAGCCGAGGCACAGGTCTACAAACCACAAAATTTTAGGTCTTCTATGGGCCAACAACCTGGGAAGAGGCTGAGCAACGGTGCAAGGCTCAAGGCGGAACAGTGTCCGGTGTTCAGACGCGCACCGAGAGGTTCAGTATAGCCAGTGAGTGATAGACTACAAACTACATAGACTACAAACTACAACTTTCAGACGCCGCTCGGGTGCTCGTCAATCAAAACGGAGGCGGCGCGGGACAAACTTGGCTCGGCGGGAAGCGAAAGGCGTCGTGTCCAACAAAGGTAATTTTAGAAGGGATTTGTTAGAGAGGCTTAATTTAGGCTCGGGGGAGGCTCAAGTTAGGCTCATTTGAATCGTGAGAATAGGCTTGAGTTAGGCTCATAGGAGTTTGGCTCAAGTTAGGCTCATAGTAGTTTGGCTCAAGTTAGGCTCATAGGAGTTTGGCTCAGGTTAGGCTCCTAGTAGTTTGGCTCAAGTTAGGCTCAGGGGAGTTTGGCTCAAGTTAGGCTCATAGGAGTTTGGCTCAAGTTAGGCTTATAGGAGTTTGGCTCAGGTTAGGCTCAGGGGAGTTTGGCTCAAGTTAGGCCTATAGGAGTTTGGCTCAAGTTAGGCTTATAGGAGTTTGGCTCAAGTTAGGCTTATAGGAGTTTGGCTCAAGTTAAGCTCATGGGAGTTTGGCTCAAGTTAGGCTCATAGAAGTTTGGCTTAAGTTAGGCTCATGGGAGTTTGGCTCAAGTTAGGCTCAAGTTAGGCTCATTGGAGTTAGGCTCAAGTTAGGCTCATGGGAGTTAGGCTCAAGTTAGGCTCATTTTAAGCCTTCAAATTTCCAGGACTCTTGCCCGGCAATGCAAGCCTTCGAATGGACCGACAAGTTTACTACTGGAACCGACGGATTCTGGTGGGGGCCACTACAACCCGATGCGAATACCCTCGGCAATGGATGGGGTAACCAGGGGTGCCTTGTGTTGATTGTCCATCCGAATTGTGATAATTGTCAAGCGATTTCAAATATGTGGCACGGGGATACCGATGATGAGCACTGCCAGCTGAGCCTAAGGACTTTTGCCTGTGGAAAGAGGGGATAATTTTGTTAGAGTTTTTTTGTTGGAAATAAAGTTGGTAGCAGGGACCCACAGGCCTCACAGGTTCACAGTACACCCGTACACTTTATTCATTTCAAAAAAAGAGAAAAAACTTGCTGGAAAAACGACTAGTAGGAAAAATACAAAAAAATATCCATCAATTTTTCAATGCCCGGAAATGGCCGCACACTGATCTCCATAATAGGAGATATTCCTGCCGACGCCACAACAATTCAGTGAACCGCCATTGACTTGGGCGGTGAATCCGTTGCGGAACCAGTTGACATAGCACGGCGCTTGTTGTTCGGAGAAGATGAGCGCCTCGATGGCGGACCAGGCGGAGGTGATGCCACCGACGAGGCCAAAGGCTGAAAATTGAGGAGTAATGGGAAATTTTGCGCATAGAAGGCCGCGGCTCATTGGAAAGTAACAGTTAGGAAACCCCAGGCCCGGGCCAAGGTTCACGGCTTATTGCGATGTGATAGTAGAGGCCAGAGGGCAGCACGGTTAAATTTTACCCGAGGCACACGGCGGGCCATGGTCCACGGCTCAGAACTGCGAAGCTAAATTTTGGCCACGGCTCGTAATGATGTGACAACTGAGCCACGGCCCAAGGGTCGGTCATAGGGCCGCAAGGTCAAATTTTGCGCGAAGGCTTACGGCCAGTCCAGGGGCCACAACTGAGAACCGTAACATTAAATTTTGCCCGAGGCACACGGCCGGCCTTAGCACCATGGGCCACGACCATAGGGCGCAAGGTCAAGTTTTTCTGGCTTACGGTCGGCCCACGGCTGAAGGCTACAGGCCACGGCTCAGAATCATGGGCTGCATATGGCCGCAAGGATATGATAACAGAAGCCCGGCTCAAGGACCGTAGGGCTACAAGTTTAAATTTCGCTCGAGGCACACGGCCGGCCTCAGAACCATGGGCCACGGCTCATTATGATGTGACAGTAGAGTCCCGAGAGTAACAAGGTTGAATTATGGTCAAGGCTCACGGCCGGACGGGGGCCACGGCTCATTACGATGTGGTAGTAGAGCCGTGGCCCAAGGGTCGGACGTAGGCCGAGCCTCAAGGACCGGTCATAGGCCGCAAGGTCAAGTTTTGTCCGAGGCACACGGCCGACCATGGCTCAGGGTCATGTTCCACGGCTCAAGGCCCTAGGCCACGGCTAGGCTCAGGATCCAACTTACTCAATGAGATCAGATTGAAAGCCAGGAGCAGTTTAGGAGTGTAGTACCAGACACTGAAAAAAATCGTATTTTTTCGAAAGAAAAAAGCCTTCGCTTACTCGGCCAAGCTCGCCGTCTCCACATCGGGCGTATTCGCCAGGATCGTTCCGGCCCGCAGTCCGTCCTCTCGCTTCTTCGATGACGCTTGCATGAAGAGCCAGAAAATGCTCGGGAGCAGCATGGTCATCAAGGTGATAGTGGTGGCGCCGACGAGGTCCAAAAATAGCCCGAGTTTGAGGACGGAGAGGGCCGTGAAGCAGACAAGGAACAGGATAAGGGTGCGGACCATGAAGCGGCGGATGCCAAACTCTGAAAATTTTGTAGTCTAGCTTGTAGTTTTTTTAGTTAGGCTCACGGTTCGGAATCCGGATCCATTCCTCAACTTGCTGGGACAAGGGCGACAGTACAATGATAATCGTGGGCAGAATGTGAGCCGTGATGAGCACGTTGATAGTCTGAGCCACCCATGTGAGTTGGATCGATGGGATTACGGTATCTTGCATACTGTCACCGTAGGCCATGAGGCCGGTGATAGAGACGGCCAGGTAGACAAGGGTGATCACTGGAAAATTGGGGTTAAAGGGAGCTTAGAGAGCTGAAGGGAACTTGGAGGGCCTAGAGGCTCTAGAAGGCCTAGAAGGCCCCGGAGGCCCCGGAGGCCCCGGAGGCCCCGGAGGCCCCGGAGGCCCCGGAGGCCCCGGAGGCCCCGGAGGCCCCGGAGGCCCCGGAGGCCCCGGAGGCCCCGAAGGCCCCGGAGGCCCCGGAGGCCCTAGAGACCCTAGAGACCCTAGAGGGCCACCCCAAAACTCACAAATATAACTAGAAATCACACTCTTGTTGAACTTCCCCGGCGCCGCCATATCATGTTGAATCGTTGGGAACGCTCCGTGGCCCCCAAAGGCAAAAACGATGGTACCGTATGACAGGGTAAACTGTTTCGCAGTCAAGGCAGGCATTTGCCGATGCGGGGCACAATGCGGCATGTCCCATGAGGAGCCGAACACGATTAGGCCCGCGGCTACGGTACTAGAGGCCGCCGAGATTACAGCGAGTTGCCAGAAGTCCATGGGAGATTGGAGCATGCAGAAGGGCCACAGGACCAGGGCGATGGCGACGATGAAGATGCAAAAGTCTAGGTGGAGGCTGAAAAAAAAAGAATTGTGCCGGGGCCCAAAAAGGCCCTTGGGCCCCCAGACTCACCTGAAGAACGTGTTCAACAAGTTGGTAAAGTTCTCCGCGGAAATCAACAAAAGCACACATGCAATCAAAAATTGTGACACTACTAGGCACACGGCGACGGCCTGCCGTGCCCAGTTGCCCAGGGCACGATACGCCATTTCCGGATACGGCCGGCGACAGTGGGTACGGTATTTTGGCCAGCGGATCTGAAAACAAAGAAAGGCCCATACTCCCGGGGTACATCAGAATGGGGTACATCGGGGGTACATCGTGCTCATGGGGTACAAAGTCTCAGGGGGTACATAGTCTCATGGGGTACATTTTAGGGATAATCTCAGGGGGTACATTTTTGGCTTTCTCATGGGGTACATCTCTGAAATACTCATGGGGTACATCGCTTTGTCTCAGGGGGTACATCGGATTGAATCTCATGTGGTATACATCAAGTCGGATTCTGCAGTTTCAGCGCTCATAGCTGCCTGATTTTTCCAATATTCGTTACACATTATAAGTTGTTTTTTTTTGTTTTCCATGTAGTTATTCGAGAATGTTATTTTGCTTCTGATGTGGTTTGGAACAGAGATAACTGTCCAACATTATCTCTTCTCATTCATAATTCAGTAATATTCGGCTGATTGAAAAAAAAAATTGGCAATAAATTCGGAGGGTACAACGATTCGGGGGTACAAGGGGGTACAAACGATTTTGGGGTACAAAATAAGTGATCGGGGGGTGCAAAATTCCAGGGTACTAAAATTCGGGGGTACAAAATTACAATGATTCAGGGGTACCACTGAATTCCTTCAAGGGTACAACGTTTCTGATTTAAGGGTACAAAAACTTCAGGGGTACAAAATATTGAAGACGAGTGTATGGGCCTAAAATTTTGTGATAATCGCATGGATGCTAAACTCGTTAAGCATAGTAATATTCTGTAATTTGTCGAATCTTTCAGAAATCAAAAATTTGCATAATTTCGGCTACAAATTTGTTTTTAATTCTACTCCGAAGAAAATGGGGTTATGTTTTCAGCTGAATGAAGTAATATAATAGTACTAATTCATCAAGTGTTTTTTGAAGTCAAAATGAAGTTTGAATATGGAGGCAATACTAAGGTTATAAGGGCACTTCAGTGATGCAGTTTATCATGAAATTATTTGTTTTTGTTTTCATTCAATGGCTAGAAAGATATCCAAAAAGAGGATTTTCTGAAAAGCGAGCTCATTATCGATTTATCACCATAATTTCGGCCAAAATACTGATTTTCAGTGGAAAAAATATCGAACTTTCCCTGTATGGAGAATCACGCCAATCGCTATTTCGGCGTTCTAGGACGCCGTGAGGCTCGTTACACTTTCAATGCTCTTGGCAAATGAAGATAATTCGTAAACAGAGTGAAAAACAATATCAAAAATTCTTTATTCATTATCCCCTAACCGGGGTTCTCATGGATTTTTACGTTTGTGGCCCTAAAGAGGACCGTTGGGATCGAAAACGGAAGACATCGGTGACTGGGTGCGGACGTTTTCTGAAAAACGAAACAGATTTCGTGTCGGAAGGATAAAAATAGTATAGAATTGGGACAGAAAGGATGAAAAAATAGGTTCTGAAACTGGCACAGCGGGAAAAATTTAAAGAAAAACGAATTTTGGGCTATGCAAACCAGGGTTGCAACGGGCCGGGCCGGGCCGGGCCGGGCCGGGCCGGGCCGGGCCGGGCCGAAAGCAAAAATTCTCGGCCCGGGCCCGGGCCCGGCCCGGCCCGCGGGCCCTGTGAGGGAAAATTTCGATCAAAAAATTTCGATCCTAATTTCTAATTTCCAGTTTTAGTCGCTATTTCATGTATAAAAGTTTGAGGAACTTCTATGATCACATATGACAACATTTTTTTTTTTTGAAAATGTCCCAATTTTTCTTTAAAATTTCGAGAAAATTCGAAAATTTTCAAAAAATTTTCATTGAAATTTTTCCTCACGGGCCCGCGGGCCGGGCCGGGCCGAGAAAATTTTTTTGAGCCCGGGCCGTCCCGTCAAATTGCAACTCTGATGCAAACAGCAGAATTGTTCGTATTTTTGCGCAAAAAAATTTTAAAAAAGAAATGCAGTTCAAATTTTGAAAAAAAATTGATAAAATCGTCAAAAATTGATTGATAGCGCTCGCGGCCTACGACTCACATGCATTAACGTATGATACTCAAGCAACAATTCGCTGCGTACCCTACATCGCTCCGAGACCATGCAATGTGTCGATTTACGGCCGCCTAAAAATTCTGCTTTTTTCGCAAATTCCTGAATTTTCTATGAAAAATTTACATTTTTTTCGTCGGAAAACTGAACAGTGGAATTTTATATAAGCAAATATTGGTTATCATAAAGAAAAAATTCGAATTGTTGCTTTGAGTATCATTTATGAACAATTCTGCTGCTTGAATAGCCCAAAATTTATTTTTTTAATTTTTCCCGCTGTGTCAGTTTCAGAACCTATTTTTTCATTATTTCCGTCGCAATTCTGTTTTATTTGTATCCTTCCGATACGAAATCTGTTTCGTTTTTCAGAAAACGTCCGCACCCAGTCACCGATGTCTTCCTTTCTCGATCCCAACGGTCCTCTTTAGGGCCACAAACGTAAAAATCCATGAGAACCCCGGTTAGGGGATAATGAATAAAGAATTTTTGATATTGTTTTTCACTCTGTTTACGAATTATCTTCATTTGCCAAGAGCATTGAAAGTGTAACGAGCCTCACGGCGCCCTAGAACGCCGAAATAGCGATTGGCGTGATTCTCCATACAGGGAAAGTTCGATATTTTTTCCACTGAAAATCAGTATTTTGGCCGAAATTATGGTGATAAATCGATAATGAGCTCGCTTTTCAGAAAATCCTCTTTTTGGATATCTTTCTAGCCATTGAATGAAAACAAAAACAAATAATTTCATGATAAACTGCATCACTGAAGTGCCCTTATAACCTTAGTATTGCCTCCATATTCAAACTTCATTTTGACTTCAAAAAACACTTGATGAATTAGTACTATTATATTACTTCATTCAGCTGAAAACATAACCCCATTTTCTTCGGAGTAGAATTAAAAACAAATTTGTAGCCGAAATTATGCAAATTTTTGATTTCTGAAAGATTCGACAAATTACAGAATATTACTATGCTTAACGAGTTTAGCATCCATGCGATTATCACAAAATTTTAGGCCCATACACTCGTCTTCAATATTTTGTACCCCTGAAGTTTTTGTACCCTTAAATCAGAAACGTTGTACCCTTGAAGGAATTCAGTGGTACCCCTGAATCATTGTAATTTTGTACCCCCGAATTTTAGTACCCTGGAATTTTGCACCCCCCGATCACTTATTTTGTACCCCAAAATCGTTTGTACCCCCTTGTACCCCCCGAATCGTTGTACCCTCCGAATTTATTGCCAATTTTTTTTCAATCAGCCGAATATTACTGAATTATGAATGAGAAGAGATAATGTTGGACAGTTATCTCTGTTCCAAACCACATCAGAAGCAAAATAACATTCTCGAATAACTACATGGAAAACAAAAAAAAAACAACTTATAATGTGTAACGAATATTGGAAAAATCAGGCAGCTATGAGCGCTGAAACTGCAGAATCCGACTTGATGTATACCACATGAGATTCAATCCGATGTACCCCCTGAGACAAAGCGATGTACCCCATGAGTATTTCAGAGATGTACCCCATGAGAAAGCCAAAAATGTACCCCCTGAGATTATCCCTAAAATGTACCCCATGAGACTATGTACCCCCTGAGACTTTGTACCCCATGAGCACGATGTACCCCATTTTGATGTACCCCGGGAGTATGGGCCACAAAGAAAACATGAAGTTCCGGGTCTGTGAGCCTTGAGTGCGCCGCGGCTCGTTAGACCGTGTCTGTTAAACCGCGGCACATTAGGCAGTGAAAGTTGAGCCGCGGCCCAAGGGTCGATCCGGGGTCCATGGTTCTTGGCCGTGAGATTAAAATTTACTCATGGCACACGAGTGGTCAAGGTTCATTAGGCCGAGACAGTCGAGCAGCGGCCACAGCCGGGATGTCAAATTTGAGCCCACGGCACACAAAAAGGTCCTATGGACCTGAAGTGTGCTGCGGACTTAAGGTCATCAGGCTAAACTTTTTCCGCGGCTCAAAGCCGACCCTATGGCCCTAGAATGTGCGGCGGCCTGAGGGCCGTCAGGTTAAATTTGGTCCGCGGCCCACAGCCGGCCCAATGAACCGTAAGTGTGCCGCGGCTTAAGGGCCGTGAGGTTCAGAATCGCCTAGGGCTCAAGGCGGCTCCTAGGTCCTTCAAGTCTGCCGCGGCTTATTAGGTCGTATGAGGGAAATCGAGGCGCAAGGTGGGCATGAGCCACGGCTCAGGATTATAGGCCAAGGCTTAAGGTCTGAGCCACGGCTCAGGATTATACGCCAGGTCTAAGGGTCTAGGCCACGGCTCAGGATTATAGGCCAGGTCTAAGGGTCTAGGCCACGGCTCAGGATTATAGACCAAAGCTTAGGGTCTGGGTCACGGCTCAAGATTATAGGCTAAGGCTTAGAGTCTGGGCCACGGCTCAACCCTTAAGCCACGGCCGACCATTGGGCCGCGGCTCAATCTCCCGGCACAAAGGGTACCAACCTGCATCATCTCCCAATTCTCTCCCAATTGAATTCCGGTGTATCCCGAGAACAAACTGGCCAACAAAATTAGCACCACTCCGGCTATCAGTCCGGCTCGGCCCAGGGACAGAGGTAGTGAGATCATTCCAGCGCCCATCATGTCTCCAACGATGAACACTGCCGCCATGGCCCACGAGATTCCATGCGAGTTGTGGTACTGTAATTAGAGAAATCTTGAGGCTTACGACCCTGAGCCGCGGCTCATGGGCCACGGCTCAGGTGGCAAACTTACTGTGCCTGAAGAGTCCGATGAGGCCATCGAAGTCTCGGAGTGCTTCTGCGGCAGCTTCCCGTCCGAATTGACGGTGTACACTTTTTTGGAGCCCATCGGGATCTGGAAAATAGAGATTAGGATTCAGAATCCCTTAGGCCATCAAAATGAAGGAAAAATCACCCGATTTTCAAAGTGAAAAGAGAAGAGAGACCAAAAATGATATTCTTTGGATTGATAAGCCGAAAAAAGTTCCGTTAATGGGTTCGTCAAGAAGACGTCGTCGACGTCTTCTACAGACGAAGACACTGGGGGTCATAAATTAAGAAGTGAATTGACATTCTTCTCTATGGAAAGAACTACTGTGGTTTTCTAATTTATGAGCGTTTTATGTGGAAGAAAATCATGTGATTGGTTTCGGTTAAAGTTTGTCTAAAGTTTATTTTTTGAACACTTACAGGGACAAACAGACACACAGAGAGAAGAAAGTTCAAAAACTTCTATTTTGGGTGTCTGAAAAACTAGGTTACAGTAATCCAAACCTTTTGAAAATTTGTGGACATGTCAATCACATCTAGAGCTTGTTTTTTGTAGTTGACCACTTTTTTGTAGCACCATTTCTAAAGACAGTATATTGCGAAATAGCAAGATGACCCAAAAACTATGGTGTTTATCAAAAAATGCGTTTTTCCACTTGACTTAAAACTTATTTTCAAAATTTAACAAACAGTTATGTGTGAAATTAAATTTCCTATCGATTGGTAGTATTTTCAGCTTTCTAGGTTGAAAATGAGCCGAGTTATTATTATTTTTGAAAATATAAACCGGTTCTTCGATGCAAAATTAAATTTCCTATCGATTGGTACTATTTTCAGCTTTCTAGGACTAAAATGAGCCGAGTTAAAGGTGCTCAAAGTTGCTCATTTGAGCTATCAAGTCTTCTTCGACTATTTAGCAATATACCGCCTTTAGAATTAATGTTATCAAAAAGTTATTAACTACAAAAATAAAGTTCTAGATGTGATTAACATGTTTACAAAATTTTAACCCAATTGGATTACTGTAACCTAGTTTTTCAGCACCGAAAGTTGGCGAAATACTGCAGGTAGGGTACTGTAGGTATCCAAAAGACACGGACTCCAACAAAATCTGAAATTTTTTAACTGACTACTTTCAGAATCAAAAATCAATCAAAAAAGACCACATTTTCAGTCACTAGACCTTCAGGAGGGGACGTTTTGAATAGCCTTTATAAATAGATGGCTTGAATAAAGGGAGTCCTTTGAAAAGAAGAATGGATGCTCAGATTCTGGAGGGCATAGGGGCAAATATGGGAATTTTTGGAGATGGATTTTTGAAAGGATATAAAACGGACAAACAGACAACTCAGAGATTCTGAATGTCGAAAATCCTAGAATTTTTGAGGACTTTCGGTGAGAAGTTAAACGGTTCAAATATATTTGATTTTTAAGGAATTTTTAAACGCGTCCAAGGTACCCCAGGAACTTAGATACCGAGGTAGTATTATTAGAATCTCCACTAAATGCCTATCACATTTTTTCATCTGTTTTTCTTTTAAACTCAAATATTGCACTCTCCCACTGTCTTCTGTGTTCAGAAGTGAAAGTATTTATAAGAAGTAATATAAATAAACAGATTACAAATCAAAAGAGAAAATAGAGAGGAAGAAAGTGATTTATTTTATTGTTTCTCTCTGTGTTTCAATGGAAAATTTCTGATCATTTTGATAGGACACTGTCTTCATAAATATATTGGAAGAAGAGAAGGGGGCGGGGATAAGGAGTCATAAATCAAGCTGACTATGAAAAAAGTTACAAAATTTTTGATTTTCTAATAGGAGGATAGATAAAAGCTCTATTTTCGAAACTTTATCTAGAATTTGTTTCACTTTTAAAATTCAACAGAGTCTACCAAAAAAATCCAATTAAAAATGGATATCCTTGGCTAATATTAAAGCCTAGAGAGCTTACAGGGTCCAGAGAATTTAGAGAGCCTAGAGGACATAGAGGGCCTGAGGGACCTAGAAGGCATAAACGGCCTATATAGTCTAGAAAACCTACAAAATATTGTGCGGCCTAAAAACGTTCCGCGGCCTAAAACTGTTCTGCGGCCTAAAAATTTTATGCAGTTAAAAAATGAAAAAAAAAATTGTGTGGCTCAAAAATGTTCTGCGGCCTAAAAACTTTGTGCGGCCCAAGAATGTTTTGCGGCCTAAAAATGTAGCGCGGCCTAAAAATTTTGTGCGCCCAGAAATTTTATACGGCTTGAAAATGCTGCGACCCTCTAATGTTGTGCGGCCTAAATATATTGTGCTGCCCAAAAACTTTGTGCGGCCTAAAAACTTAGTGCGGCTTAAAAGTTTTGTGCTGTCCAAAAATTTGGCGCGGTTTTAGAATGTTGTGCGGCTTAAAAATATTCTGCGGCTTAAAACTATTCTGCGGCATAAAAACTTTATGAGGCGCAACACTTTGGGCCAAGAATATTGTGCTGCCCAAAAATATTCTGCGGCTTAAAAATGTTGTGCGGCTTAAAGATGTCCCGCGGCCTAAAAGTTTTATGCGGCTCAAAAATATTGTGCGGCTTAAAAATATTCTGCATCCCAAAAATATTATGCGGCCTAAAAATGCTATGCGACCTAAAAACTTTGTGCGGCCTAAAGATTTAGTGCGGCCTAAAAAATTTTTGCGGCTTAAAAATTTTATGTGAGGCACAAAAATGAATGAAGACTCCAAGGGATACTCTCCTAACCTTCCGAAGGCCCCCCAAACCCCATCAAAAAGATACGGATCATCAGTACTAAGCCCATTACCACCTCCTCCCCACCCCAAAAAGCCTATAAAATTTCGCCCCCAAGGTAAAACAAAGGAAGAACGACCTTCTCTTTTTGCCTCCGAAAAAAATAGAACATAAAAATCGGAAGAGGAGAATCGAAAAGATGTGGAAACTGACAGAAAAAAAACTGTCGGTTTATTTTTCACCCCCTGAACAGATAATATGCAAATAGTTTTGCAGGGGAAAAAGAGAGAATGGAAAATTTTTGAAAAACTTTTTGAAAAAAAAAATTTTCGAAAATTTTTTTTCGAAATTTCAGAAAAAATTTTGAAGGTGCAAAGGTATATAGAAGCTCAGGAGATTTTTGTAGTTTGTAGTGTGTTCATAGACTACAAACTACAAACTACAAAAATTGAAAAGTGATTGTACTTTGGGTGTGAGTTGCATCAGAAACTACTGTAGCATGAATTTTTTTAAAGGATTTTGAGATTTTTAGATATTTAGATTCTGACATTTTAAGGTTCTGGAATTCCACGTAAACTGTTTTGCAACCAGTCATTTCGCAACTGGGACATTTCGCAACTAAGACATTTGACAACTGGACGTTTTGCAACTCATAATTTCATGATGAATAACGTCCGGTTACAAAATGTCCGGTTGCGAAACGTCCGGTTACAAAACGTCACAGTTACAAAATGACATATTTACAAAACGTCATAGTTGCAAAATGTCCGGTTACAAAACGTCAAAGTTACAAAATGTCTTAGTTGCGAAACGTCTGGATACAAAACGTCCGGTTGCGAAACGTCACAGTTACAAAATGTCACAGTTACAAAACGTCCGGTCGTAGAACGTCCGGAAGCCAAAATTTCTAAATTTCAAATCTCAAGCCTTCCAGATTTCTAGAATTTTGAAAATCTAGATTTTTTTTCTTGATTTTTTTTTTAAATTTCCAATTTTTAAAAGTTCAATTTTGGAAATTCTAGAACTACAGTAACCAAAATTACAGTAAGTACAGTAATCTACAGTAATCAAATTCACAGTAACTACAGTATTTGAAATAACAATAACTACAGTACACGGCGGGGCTGCGACGACCTCTGGAAGAGTTTTTTCTGCGTTTGCTACTCAGCCTACAAAAGTCCGCAAACATACGATGGTGAACACCTGACCGTAACCCAAAAATCAGTTTCGCTGATAGCATGCTCGCAAACTATGCGTTTTTCTAGCTGTTGATTGCATTTTAGAGAAAACAAAAAATTAGAAAACGATCAGAGAGAGTTTTAGAATCTTTTGACCGTTTCCAAATTTTTGTTTTTGTGTGATTTAATGCATTTTTGAGGAGGTTTCTGAAGAAGTTCGTTTTTTCGTCGTTTCAAGTAACGCAACATGCCTAATGGGCTTCTAAAAATGTAGCGAAGCATCATAAAATGGTCCTCCTATAATTTCAGAAAATTTGAGAGTTCAGTTTTTGTGAAAAGTTCAAAAGGGTGGATTTTTAGACACTTTTTCGCACTGATTTTGATTTTTCGTAAAAACGAAAATAGCAACAGAAAAAAGCGAACGGTCAAGTTTTAGCTCTGTACTCTGGCAACGTTCTGGCAAAATTTCAGAAAATTTGAGAGTTCGGTTTTTGAGATAGCAGCCAAATAAGTTTGTCATATTACTTCAGCCGTTTCACGGGTCAGCAGTTGCCACATATTGAAATATTAAACTCAATTAATCTCTAAATAAGGTGTGTAATCATATTCAATTGAAAAATTCTGAAAAAACTGCTCTGAAAGTTGCTTTAATTAGCAATTTTGATAACGCTCGAAAACGAAATTCAAATTTGGCGCCGCCGCAACAGAGGGACTAGAAATTTCACTTTCTAGGCCACGGGTTCTCGCAGCCCCGCCGTGAGTAACCAAATTTTAAGTAAGTACAGTAATCTACAGTAATCAAATTCACAGTAACTACAGTAACCAAATTTAAAATAAGTACAGTAATTAAAGTGATTACAGTAAACTACAGTAACCAAAACTACAGTAACTACAGTAACCAAATTAAACTACAGTACCCACAGAAAAACTACAGTAATTACAGTTACCAAAATTTTCGACATTCTTATCAAGTACAGTAACCAAAACTACAATAACTACAGTAACCAAATTAAACTACAGTAACTACAGGAAACTTATGGTGAGTACAGTAATTACAGTAAGCAAATTTTGAGTACAGTTATCAAATTCAAATTTTTCGACATTCTTATCGAGTACAGTAACCAAAACACTTTTTTTAATGAAAAGAAAACAGTATTCCCAAAAAAACTCTTCTCTTTTATATCTGCCTCCTCCTTTTCTTCTTCTCCCTCCAATTTTTTGTGTTGTATCTTTTTTTTCGTACAACAAAGAAAAGTTTCGGGAGGAAAAAAGATACAAAAAATACACAGTCATTTTTCCAATTCTAGACTTCCTTTTATACAAATTTCTGTCATTTTCATATCTTATGAAAAAAAACCGGAAGAACTGTGTCATGGGGTTCAAAAATGGGTGGTTTACTTGTTGGTAAATGAAAAAAGTGACATTTTTATGAATAATTTTGGGGTCTAAAACATCATAAGACAATTTTAAGGAGTTTTTGAAAAAAATAGAGGAAGTTTGATAATAATATGGTAGTTGTTGACATAAGCCAAAAATGGAAGGGCATTTTTGAGGTAGACTACAAACTACAAAAATGAGATTTTTGAAAATCTATATTTCTGAAATTCTAGGTCTATGATTCTGAAGACGTATCGCAACTACGACATTTCGCAACCGAGACGTTTTGCAACTGGGACATTTCGCAGCCAAGACGGTTCGCAACCAGTCATTTCGTAACCTAAGACGTTTGGCAACTACGACATTTCGCAACCAAGATGTTTTCCAACCAAGACGTTTTGCAACCAGTCATTTCGTAACCTAAGACGTTTGGCAACTACGACATTTCGCAACCAAGATGTTTTCCAACCAAGACGGTTCGCAACCAGTCATTTCGTAACCTAAGACGTTTGGCAACTGTGACACTGACTTAAATTTGGTTACTGTAATTACTGTAGTTTTGGTTACTGTAGTTCTAGAATGTCAAAAATTAGACTTTTGAGAATTTAAAGTTCGGAATTCAGATCGATTTTTGAATTTCAAGAGATTTGGAAAGCTTGATATTTTGAATTTTAAACATTTTGGCTCGGGGACGTTATACAACTTTGACATTTGCCGAAATGTCACAGTTGCGAAATGTCTTAGTTGCGAAACGTCTTAGTTGCGAAATGTCCTAAAACGTCACAGTTTGAAATTTTAAAATTTTGAAAAATTTCTAAAAAAATAGATTCTAGAATTTCGAGATTCTGAAATTTAGAAATTCGAAAAAACTCGAAATCCCAAATTTGAAGATTCTCAAGCTTTCATGAATTCTGAAATTTTCAGATCGGTTTTACTAAAATTTTTCTGAAATTTCTCGGTGAAATTTGATTTTTTTTTGGAATACTGTAATTGAGTATCAAAAAAAAGTTTCAAATCAAATATTTTTTGACTAAAAACATCCTTATCACACTCAATAACATGACCCTGAAATTTTGACTCACTTCAAATTTTTTTTTCAATTTTTTTTCAAAATTTTTTCGAAATTTTAAAACTTCCCCTCTCTATTTTTTTGGGAGAAACAAACACACACCCTTTCCTATCTGCATTACCCATGTATTATTACTACTAATAATAACAGGAAGTAGTCTTAAACTGATAATGATAAAAATTTTTTCGAAAAAAAAATTTTTTTTAGAACAAAATTGGATGAGAATTCAAAATAGATGACATTTCGGTACTAGAGAAAGAGCAACAAGTTCAGTTTTATGACCAGTTTTTATGAAGTACTAAAAGAAATAATATCATTCTTTTGTGAATCGGTGGAATTTCAGAGAGAAGAATGGAGTCGAAATTTTCAGACAAGAACTGGTTTTCAGAGGGCAACATGGGGGAAGAGAGTGGAATGCGGACATCGGGAAATATGGAAATTATAAAAGTTGCGAAATGTCTTAGTTGCGAAATGTCTTGGTTGCGAAATGTCTTAGTTGCGAAACGTCTCAGTTGCGAAACGTCTCAAATCTAAAAATCTCAAATTTTTCGAAATTTCAGTTCTGCTATTCAAGAAATACTGGTTTTTCTTGAAAAATCAAAGAATAGGGAATGAAAAAAAGTGAAAAGGGGTTAGATTTGAAATCGAGATGAAGAAATTATAGATTTGAAATTGAGATAATAAAGACAAGAAATCGTATTATGTCGATTTACGAGACCCCGCCCACAAGTGCGGCTTAAAAATGTCGTGCGGCCAAAAAACTTTGTGTGGCCCAAAAAAAGATGCAGTTCAAAATTTTGGTGGCTCAAAAACAGTGTGCGGCTCAAAAAAGTTCTGCGGCCTAAAAACTTTGTGTGGCCTAAAAATTTGTGCGGCCCAAAATTTTCGCGCGGACCAAAAATTTTGTGGGCGGAGCGTCGTAAATCGCCATTTAACGTGTCACTTTTCTTATTGTCCGTTCAGAAAAATCGCAAGGAAAAAGTTTCAAAAAATTCAAATTTTTAGAGTGAATTTTCAACTTTTTAATGTTATTTTTAAACTCCGCCCATTTTTGTCAGCTTATTTTAGTTTAGTTATTGTTTTCAAATTAACTGTGGGCGACGGCTAAAAAGTTTTTTATTACTGTAGACTTTGAAATTTGAATTTTTTAAACCTTGCGATTTTATTGAACTGACAATAGCGAATTCAAGATAATTGAAAATTTTTTTCGTTTTTTTTTTTTAATTTGTATCTTTTGAAGCCCAAAAACCATGAAAAAGGAAACCAAAACCAAATAAAAATTCATGTATCACAGGGTCGCAGCGCGGTACATCGAGAAAGCGTGCTCTGTCGCACGGCCAAGCCAAGAGAGAGACGCAGACAGCATGCGGTTTCCCGCCAAATTCAAATTTTGTGAAATTTATCGTGGGAAAAACACAATTGAGTCGCTACGAAGCGAATATTTCGCACCTGACACGCGACGCGTCCCGCATGCGAAAATTGCGTGGCAATTCAAATCATGTACCGCGCTGCGACCCTGTGATGTATACATATACCATTACCAAAAAAATAAACAGAAAATTTTTTTTCGAAAAAAAAACAAGTTTAACGACACAAAAAAGTACTAGTTGAATATACACAACATGTTTTCTATCAAATAAAGTCACACCTTTATTTTTATTTTTTTTTTTGGGAAAAAAGAGTTCGGCAAACAAAAAATTTGGGAGAAGAACTCAATAATCAGTAAAACTGAATAGCCGGTAATAAAAAAAGTTATTAGAGGCTATTTCTGGAAATTCCGAATATAGAATTTGATAATTTTTATGGTTTTTTAATAGTTTTCAGGTGAATTTCAGATTCCAGGGAACATTTCTTCTTCAAACAGACAAATCGATGGGAAAATGGAAAATAGGGGAACATTTTTCCCTTCGCATCGAATTTTTATGCGTTTCCGATCATTTTATTGCCCTTTTTCGACTTTTCGTTGAATTCTGAAGGTCGTTTTTTGTCTGTCTTCCGAATAAAAATAAAATTCAATTACAGTAATTTCTTTTTTATCTCCGAGGATTACGGTGCGCTGTGGTGTTCGCAGACAGCGGTGTCGCGTACAATGCGTCAAGAACCACGAGCATTCTTTCTTTTTCGCTTTTTCTTTTCTTTTTTGAATTTGGAATTGCATCAGAATATTCCGTAAATAGAAGACGCGGAGTCGTGCCGACTCCGCCCCACTTTTATATTCTTCTGAAGTGTTTGTTTCGTTTCTCAAGAGGTTGGCGAAGTTTTCAGTTTTGGGGAGGCTTAGGAATTTTGTAGTTTGTAGTCGCTAAGCCTCTACAAAGTGCACGCGCCGCCCAGGTGATTTTGGTGAGGCTTAGCAACTACAAACTACAAAACTTTCTAAGCCTCTACAAAATTTCAAACGCTCGTATTTCGGCTCATTTTCAACCGATTTTCGTGATTTTTGGCTCAAAATTTTCTGTTTTTCTTCAATTTTCTGCTTTTCTTCAGAGTTATGAGCGTTTGAAGTTTTGTAGAGGCTTAACGAGTTTTGTAGTTTGTAGTCTCTAAGCCTCTACAAAACTAAAAACGGTCATAACTTGGCTCATTTTCAACCGATTTTTGTGATTTTTGGATCAATTTTTTTCAAATTTTTCGTACAAACCATAAATTGATTTTTTGCGCCAGTTCTTGTAGATTTTAAGCCTATTTTTCGCGATTTTTCATGCACAGAAAATTTGACTCGAATCATATTTTTTTCAGTTCACAACTGAAAAATTCGAATTCTCCGCCAATTTTTGTCTATTTTATAATAAAAACCGCTCAAAAATTGCCTTAAAACCCTGAAAAAACGCTCAAAATAGCTCTAACCCACCGAAAAACGGCTTCAAGTCGTTTTTGAGCGTTTTTCAAAATTTTAAAGCCATTTTTAAAGTTTCTATGCAAAAAAACAACGAAAATCGCGCTATTTTCACTCAAAATTCTATCTCCGCCTGGAAATCTATAGAATCCACGTGTCAATTGACTTCCACAACAGCTTTTCCCCGGCAATTCATTCAACTCAAATCCAAAAACCTCTTTCACATTCTGCGTTTCCCCCGATTCGCACGCTCTCTAATCACCGCTTGACACGCGCCGTTTCTCTGCGCTCTCTTCGTTTCCCACACTATTTCTCTCTCTCTCTCTCTCCATCGTCTCTGTTTCTCCGCTGTGTGTGAATGTGCGCCCTTCGGTTTTCCGATTCGATTCCATATATTTCATATTATATTTATTCACAACACATAAAGACTCCATGAATTTTCTCTTTTTTCTGTGCTTTGTTGGTTGAGTTTTCACACTGTTTCAATGCGAATTCCAATGTTTCAAACGACCCCTGAAAATGGCTGAAATTCAAAAAAAAAGAAGAAAAAAGTGATGTTTGAAACACAACAAATCTTGCGAAATTCAGAATCACCTGAAGCGGAAAATGATGACGTTTCTGGAGCGATGGATTTTCTTTGGAAAGGCTTAGGAATTTTTGTAGTTTGTAGCCGCTGAGCCTCTACAAAATTTGGAGAGGCTTAGCGACTACAAACTACAAATTTCTCTAAGCCTCCCCAAAACGTGCAAAAGATCAAAACCCGTCGTAACTTGGTCAATTTTCAATCAATTTTCATCAAATTTTTCAGTTTTTTATTGGTAGAAGCTGCGTGCACTACAAACTACAAAAAAAAAGAAAATTTGGTCCAAAAATCACGTAAATCGGCTGAAAATGAGCCAAACTGCAAACGTTTGAAGTTTTGTAGAGGCTTAGGAATTTTTGTAGTTTGTAGTCGCTAAGCCTCACCAAAAAGCGCGCGCCGACAGTGGTCGTCGGTCGTTTTTGAGGAGCCTTATCGACTACAAACTACAAAAATCTCTAAGCCTCTACAAATTTCTCTTCTCTTCAAAATCGCTCATTTTCGGCTCAATTTTTCAACTTTTTCGGCTCAAAACCATTTTTTTTTTCGATTTTCTCTTCATTTTTGACTCAAAAACACTACTTTTTCCCTCTAAATCCCGATAATCCGGCTCTCCACGATTTTCCACCTGTCATTGCTTCTTGGCTGATTTTTCCCATTTTTTCTAATAAAATACACTAAAGCTGCTATTTTACCTACGTCATCTCCTTTTTTGGCTCAAAATTTGGTTTTTTTCTTTTTCACTAAAAACGATGAAATTCTTCCAGAAATTTCCGCACACAAAATGTCATCAGCATCGGGTGGAGACGTGCCGGCGGGTCGCGAGAAGGACAGCAAATATCGTGCCTTCGCGAAAGCCGTCGATCAGGCGTTGAAGACGTTCGAGACGCCCAACGAGTGGGCCGATCTGATTTCGGCTCTGGGAAAGTTGGCCAAAGTTAGTAGAAAAAGAAGCAATCGGCTGAAAATGAGCCAAAATACATCATGTAGAAAAAAACTAGAAAAAAATGCAGAAGTTTTGAGCCAAAAACGAAGAAAATCGGCTAAAAATGAGCCGAAATATAAGCGTTTGAAGTTTTGTAGTGGCTTAGAATGTTTTGTAGTTTGTAGCCGCTAAGCCTCTACAAAATTTTCTTGCGCGGCGCGGTCGTGATGCATTTTGGGGAGGCTTAGCGACTACAAACTACAAATTTCTCTAAGCCTCCACAAAAAACTTCAAACGCTCATAACTCGGCTCGTTTTCAACCGATGTCCCTCGTTTTTGGCTCAAAATTTCCGCATTTTTTTCTAGTTTTGTCTACATGAATCACTCTCAATTTTTTCTCGTTAATTAGCAGCAGAAACTCCATGGAAAATTCGAAAAATTTATTCCAGGTCTTCCAATCGAACGCGAAATTCTGCGCGATTCCAAATCGGGTCACCGTCGCCAAGCGCTTGTCACAATGTCTGCATCCAGCGCTTCCAATGGGTTAGCTATAATTTTTTGAGCCAAAAAACGTGTTTTTTGAGCCAAAAACGAAAAAAATCGGTTGAAAACGAGCCGAGTTATTACTCCAGTCTGCATAAATCGGGTTCCTGGCCTAACTTTTGCAGCTGGCCGAACTCTTGGACCCGCCACGAAAACTGCTACAGTAACCTCCGTAAATCGACACAAAAAATTTTTTGAATTTAATTCCTAAAATCTTTCCGATTTTTGTTCTCCGTTTTCAACCGATTTTCTTGATTTTTTTCGCGATTTTCGAGTAAATTTATCGAAAAAGAATATTTTCGTAACATTTTTTCTTTATTTAAAACAATTTTCAAATTTCAGAGTTCAAAACCGGAAAAAAATTGCACGAAAATATTCTTTTTCGATAAATTTACTCGAAAATCGCGAAAAAAATCAAGAAAATCGGTTGAAAACGGAGAACAAAAATCGGAAAGATTTTAGGAATTAAATTCAAAAAATTTTTTGTGTCGATTTACGGAGGTTACTGTAGCAGTTTTCGTGGCGGGTCCAGGAGTTCGGCCAGCTGCAAAAGTTAGGCCAGGAACCCGTTTTATGCAGACTGCAGTAATATGAGCGTTTTCAGTTTTGTAGAGGCTTAGGAAATTTTGTAGTTTGTAGTCGATAAGCCTCCCCAAAAACGACTGACGACCGCTGTCGGCGCGCGCTTTTTGGGGAGGCTTAGCGGCTACAAACTACAAAAATTCTTAAGCCTCTACAAAACTAAAAACGCCCATAACTCGGCTCATTTTCAACCGATTTCCTTGATTTTTAGCTCAAATTTTCTCCATTAAAAATTATTTCAGGCGTCCATCTAAAAGCCCTCGAAACCTATCGGATAATTTTCGAAATCCTGGGCCCAGCGAAACTTCCCGAATGTCTCTATCTCTTCGCCGTCGGTCTCTTCCCCCTAATGGATCATTGTGGAATTAAAGTGAAATCCGAGTTATTCGCTATATTTGAGAACTATCTGGTCCCTCTGGGAGCCAATCTACGACCAGCGTTGCCCGGATTCCTTGGAGGAGTTTTGTTGGCGCTGGAGGAGGGAACCGAGTTCTACGAGAGATCTTTTATTTTGCTGGATCGAGTTTGTGAGAAAGTTGGGCCACGAGCTTTTTATGCTTGTTTATGGCAAGCGATTTTGGGATCACCGCCTGTGCGATTGCCAGCGATGATTTATGTGAACGCCAAGTTTGATAAGCTTAAAGTACGTTTTTTACGAAAATAAGAATATTATTGCACAAAAATTGTTTAAAAAATCGATTTTTTCCAATCTAAATATATCCAAAAATGTAGAATTTTTTCACTGATTCGAATGCACCTAATATCGCTGCTCAAAACGCCTAAAGTCAATTTTATCTTTTGAAATTTCAGTTATACCATTTTTATGAATGCATCTAAAACTTCATGATTTACTCTTCAAAATATTCTGAAAACGAGTCAAAAAGGACCACTCTGAAGCGAGTTATAAGCGTTTGAAGTTTCAGTGAGAGAGACGCAGAGAAAGCAGACGCTCTCACCTTCGAAGAGACACAGAGAAACGAGACAGTGTCTGCGTCTCTCTCAGAAAACTTCAAACGCTCATAACTCGCTTCAAAATCCGTTTTGAGCAGTGATATTATGTGCGTTCGAATCAGCGAAAAATTATGCATTTTTTGAAATTGGTTAGAAAAAATTGGGTTGAAAATCGATTTTTTAAACGATTTTTTTGTGCAAAAATATTGTTTTTTCGTATAAAAATGACTATAATCCAACTTTCAGAGTCTCGACGATCAAATTCATCTCGTCGGAGACCATGTCAACCATATGGTCGCTGCTCTTTGTGCTGTTGCGGATGACACTGGCTCGCCATTGGTTCAGCGATATCTTCTAGACTTTCTATGCTCCGCGTTCCCTCTGGATAGCACAAATTTGACGGACGAAGACTTTGTACAGCTGCTCCGCCGATGCCTCTTTGTGGTCCTTCGGCGGGACATGTCCCTAAACAGACGTCTCTATACATGGCTTATTAATAGAAGTGGAGAGACCCGAGGAGTCTCCGGGCTCTCCATGGGCGGCCCGGATGACGGCTTAGAATTGTCGTTTTTCAAGGAAAGAGTTCTGGGACTGGTCCACGGAGCCTTGGAGCAATATCTAGCACTGGATATCATTGAGACACCGTTTGCAAACCAGCAACAACAGATTTGGGGGGATCGGAAGGAGGCGGAGCAAGTGCAATTCGCGGAAGTCCGGGTGTGCCGGCTCTTACTGTACCTTCAAGATCGGGCCGACATTGGTAGAACGATTCTGGAAGCCGTGTTTTCGGACTTTTTGAAAAAGTCCGCGGAGTTTCATCAGAATTCGAATACGAGCCATACGAAGCGGAAGAAGCTTCCAGAAAAGCCTCCCAGGAAGCCTGGGGATCGAGAGGGCCTTTATTTGGACTTGAATTCAGTGTGCTCGAATAAAGAATCCGCGGATACCGATTCGACGTCGATCACATCGGCTTCACAACCTCAAGCTCCAGAAGAAGATCTAGTGGCAGCTAGAAGAGTCGATGAGCTCTCGAAGACCTTCAACATGTTGCTCAACTCTCTGGAGCCCGGTTTCCTTTGGACATTCCTTGGGGAGTGGTACCAGCGGATAGTAGAAGAAAATAGCGAATTCGGCCGGCAAATTCACGATTTCTCGCAAGTCGTCTCGATTTGTCTAGAGATGAGCAATGTGGAAAGCGATCCCGGGATACGGACGCAACACTTGCCACGGCTTCTGGAGACCGTGCTCCGTGGGCTCTCGAATAAGACATTGATATCATCGTGCGATCAGAATGATCTATTGCAGTTGTACACAGTGTGCCAAAAGTTATTGGAGATTAGCACGGCCCATCCGCAGTCTCCTATTGAAGGTAAATAGGCACATTTTTCAAAGGAGGATTCCGGGCAAAATGAGCTTATGGTTCAATCGAAGCAAAATTTTATGCTGATTCCGAATATCACAATAAAAACGCTCAAAAATGCTTCTCAGACCCAAAAAAGGTCGTCAAAGTTGCAAAAAAAGTTATCTCTGCTGACCGAACTTTTCGGGTGGACAGTGCGAAAATTGTAATCCACGTGGAAAATAAGACAAAAGTTCGGCCACGAGGTATAACTTTTTTGCAACTTTGGAGGCATTTTTTGGGCCGGAGAAGCACTTTTGAGAGTTTTTGTTGTGATATTCGGAATCAGCATGAAATTTTGCATCGATTGAACCATAAACTCATTTTTCCCTCCCGGAATCCCCTTTTAATTATTATTTTTATCTTTTTTTTTGTTCAAAAACTCCCTAACCCCTCTTATGTTTTAGTTGACGAAATCGCCGAGGATTCGCTATCGCTGAGCCAGGAGGTCACCGCTATTGAGCATGGTTCGGTTTATTTTTCAGTTTTTGGGCTCAACTTTGGGCTCAAATGGTTCTCTAGAATTTACAAATTGAAAAAAAATCGTTAAAAATCGAGAAAACCGATTTTCAAATTTTCAACTCTTACTTTTCTAACCTATTTCAAAAAATGCAGAATTTTTCGGTGATTCGAACGCGCCTAATATCGTTGCTCAAAACCCGCTAGAAAATTTTTTATGAGTGTTAGAAGAGACGCAGAGACAGCAGACACTCTCGTTGTCGGAGAGACGCAGAGAAACGAAACTTTGAAAGCTCATAACTCGCTTCAAAGTGGTTCGCCTTGGCTCGTTTTTGGACCATTTTTAAGAGAAAATTATGTATCATTAAATGCGCAAACGAAATTTATGTTTGAAATGGGGAATTCTTTGGAAAATTACAGTGAAAAAGCCATTTCTTAAAATTTTCACTACAATTTTCCAAAAAATTCCAGTTTTCAAACATAATTTTTGTTAATGCATCTAATAATACACGATGTTCTCTTTAAAATGGTCTAAAAACGATTCCAAATGGACCACTTTGAAGCGAGTTATGAGATTTTAAAGTCTCGTTTCCCTGCGTCTCTTCGACAACTCTCTTCTAACGCTCATAAAACATTTTCTAGCGGGTTTTGAGCAGCGATATTAGGTGCATTGGAATCGCCGAAAAATTCTACATTTTTTGATATAGGTTGGAAAAAATTGAGTTGAAAATTTGAGAATCGATTTTCAATGATTTTTATACAAAAATGGTAAGTTCGCAATTTAAAAACCGATTTTTTAAATTCGGAAATTCCAGAGGATTAGTAGAGTAAAATTTTTTTCGAAAAATACCGTAATCCTAGTATTTTTCTTCCAGAACGAAGCCAAACCGATGCTTGTCTCTCCCAATGTGTTTCCGCACTCTCGGCGATCTTTGAAATCTACACAACGAACCGCGACCCATCGCTAATCCCTCTCATCGACGCCTCCACGACCCTCCTCAACGCATTCCTCGAAGTACCCATCTACTATCTGGGCTTTGACATTGTCGACAATCCCGACGAGAATCCACCGCCCACAGAAGTACAACAATGGCTCAAAAACATGCTGAAAGTGATCGACGGGCCTGGTTGGCTCAAGGAGATGCGCGCCGGCAGTTGTGCCGACGTCTCGGCGCGGGCATCGCTTCTGGAGTTGCTCTGTAAAATCTATGTGAAATCTGTGTCAGTGCTCCAACAACACGAAGAGGCCGCACTCCGCCCACACGACGATTTTTACGACGAAATGACGCATGTGCTTCTGAAGCCGTTGTTGGGACGGCGTGACGTTCAGTTTATCGAGCAGGGAAAGGTTTTTGGGACTTGCGGAGAAGCGGTTTGGCTTGGAATCGGCTCCCGGAAATTCTGTTGTGAGCAACAGCGTCTGGCACGTCTCCTAGTGGAGCTACACTCGCGGAAACCGCAAGAAGCCAGTAGTGATGTGGAGAGTATCGTTGTGCAGGCACTAACGTCGAGCGATGATCTAGTTTGTACGGAAGCCGCGCGGACGTTCCATCGGGTTTGGGTCTTGACACGAAATTTGGAGGAGGGCGGAGCCAACTATCGGAAGCCGTTCAATCGAGCCGTGATGATTCTATTGGGAGTGTTGGCAGATGAAAGTGTATCGAAGACGAGAACAGAGTTGAAAGTATGATTTTTTATCCGAAAATAACAATTTTTGCGCACAAAAATCGTTAAAAAATCGATTTTTAAGTCTTTTTCTAACCGATTCCAAAAAATGAGCTTAAAGTATGATTATTTTCTCAAATGACCGAAAATAACAATATTTTTGCACAAAAATCGTGAAAAAATCGATTTTCAAGCCTCAATTTTTTCGGCTCCGGGACATTTCGAAAGTGTGAAATCCCGTTTTTCCTAATTTTTGGAACTTTTCATATCTATTTTTTGCGTTTTTCATCTATCATACGTTAAAAATAGAGTTTTTTAGACAAAAACGTAAAAAAATAGACATGAAAAGTTCCAAAAATTAAGCAAAAACGCGATTTCACACTTTCAAAATGTGTCGCTTTCGAAATGTCTTACTTTCGAGATGTTCCGGAGCCAATTACAGTATTTTCGAAAATAACAATATTTTTCTACAAAAAAATCAATTTTCAAGCCTCAATTTTTCTAACCTATTTCAAAAAATGTAGAATTTTTTCGCTCGTTTGATTTTTAAATTCATTTTTAATTTTTGAATTTTCTGTTTAAAAATTATATTACTTTTATCAATGCATCTGAAAATACATGATTTTCTCTTCAAAATAGTACAAAAACGAGTCAAAACGGTTCATTTTGAAGCGAGTTATGAGCGTTTGAAGTTTTCTGAGAGAGACGCAGAGAAAGCAGACTCTCTCACCGTCGAAGAGACGCAGAGAAACGAGACAGTGTCTGCGTCTCTCTTCTTGAAACTTCAAACGTTTATAACTCGCTTCAAAATTATCCGTTTTGACTCGTTTTTGGACTATTTTGAAGAGGAAACTATGCATTTTTAGATGGATTAATAAAAATGATAAAGTTTTTTGAACTGAAATTTCGAAAATATAGCGTTTTGAGCAGAGATATTAGGCGCGTTCAAATCAGGGAAAAATTCTGCATTTTTTGAAATCCGTTAGAACAATTGAGGCTTCAGCATCGATTTTTAAACGATTTTCGTGCAAAAAATGGTTATTTTTTGAAAATTAAGACAGTTACTGTAATCCCTCTTTCAGGCCGCCGCATCCGCGTGGTTCCAAGACTGCTCCAAACACCACGACCTACCGAAAATCGTTCAAATGCTCTCCACGATGCTCATGAATCCCGTGACGGCACGCATCTCGATCCAATACATTCGCCAGGATACCAAAATGACTTCTGAAGACTGTTCGGTGATCCCCAGTGATGTTTCAGCGGTGACACTAATGACAATAGATGGAAAACAGAGGCTTTATCATGTCACCGGACAGCCCGCGCTTTCAACGTCGTCAGATTCTGATTCCACGTGGATCACTGAAGTAAGAAATCGGCTACTGAGAGCTTCGGCTGGCGAGGAGTCCTCGGATCATCACGGAATCATTCGAGCCCCGTCCGCAGAAGTTTTGCCCGCTTTTGACGACGACACGGATTCCCTAGACACCCTATCCATGGGAAACGAATCGCCGGAAGACGTTGTCAAGGATATTCTAGCGATCCTTGTGGACGAAGTTTGCCAGGAGTATGAGGACGAGGATCTGGAGAGAGAACGTCTTCGGGCGGTACTAATGATGAATAGTGTGGAGCCATCTGGAGCGAGTTTCAATCTCAACGACGGCGAGGAAAAGGAGGAGAAGCCGGCGCCGATTTGTCCGGATTCGCTGGTACAAAGGGTCAAAAAAGGCCATCGGCGACAGGATTCTCTTCAGGAGTCTATATTCAACATGACGGAAAAGGATCTCTGCGCCTTCGACACGTCGGAAATCTTCCGACCATCTACAGACACCAAGGAGACCCGCGAGACAATTCTACCCGGGACGGTAAGCTCGGCGAGCTCGACAAGCTCCACGGCCGGTGGCGGCGGAACATCATCGCTGTTCGAAGAAATGCACACCCACATGCTGCTGTACGGAGAAAGTGGAAAAGTGGTGGATTTGGCGAGAGCGGAGACGGCTTTTAGGATCCTGACGGCACTACTAGCTCCCCGCGGAGCCACTGGGAATCGAATGCTCCTGAATTGCTTGGTATCTTCTGGGACAACAGCGCCGGCGGCCGCGGAATCGAGTGCCGAGCATTCGCTAGTCGAGCTTATGCAGAGACACGTCCGAGCAATACTCGGACAGCATTTCTGGTCGGCGCCGGCGTCGGATGAGGAGAAGCATAAGCATTTTACCCTGCTCGAGCTGCTAATCACAATCTCCCTTCATTTTCTACGCTCCTACTTCCTCAATTCCCCGATTTCCCCGGTCACCGAAGCGGACTTGGCATCGCTATGGAAGTGTAAAATCTCGGCGCTCGAATTCCTCTGTGAACTGTTCCGTGAGCTATCCGCCATGCTCAACGAGCACGAATCGAAGCAATTTGTGCAGTTTGTGCAGACGATTTTGTCGCGGTCGAAACTGCAAAAGTGTCTGCTCCATTTGCTTCTGACGGCTGTGGATCATAATCCGATGGATGGCACGAAGACTGGCACCGGCCCATTGTCGGTTTCCATCAGCAAATTCAATGAGGGACTTCTGGGAGAGTCTAGAAGGCTATCCCCGCTTCTGGCGGCCTATCATCGGAGCCTTTTGACGTTTACATCGCACGCAATTCGCTTGGAATGCGATATCAAACGTGGCTACACAAATTTCTCGGATGCCAATTCTTCCCATCGATTCTCGATCATTCAATCTGTCATAAATCAATCGTTTAACAATAGAACATCAAGTCGGGATAATCATGCATCGACAGTGGAGCTGAGAGCGTTCCTTTTGATATTGCTCAACGCGTTGAAGAAGCAACCGCATCGACACGAGATGTGGCTGCAGTTTGTTGTGCAGATTTTGCCGTGGGTGGAAAGGTACGGGGCACATATTCCGATATTTACGAAAAAAAGCAGTTTTTGTGCATAAAAATCGTATTTGAAATCGCGAAAATTGGAGTAGGATTACTGTAAATTTTCCTAACCTAAAAAATGCAGAATTTTTCGTTGATTCGAACGCGCCTAACATCGCTGCTCAAAACCCGCTAGAAAATTTTTCAACTCAATTTTAATGAAATTTCTGTTCAACAAATTATATTATTTTCATTAATGCATCTAAAAATGCATGATCGCCTCTTCAAAATAGTCCAAGAACGAGTCAAAACGGATCATTTTGAAGCGAGTTATGAGCGTTTGAAGTTTCAGTGAGAGACGCAGAGAAAACAGACACTCTCGTTGGCGAAGAGACGCAGAGAAACGAGACTTTCAAAGCTCAAAACTCGCTTCAAAGTGATCCATTTGGAATCGTTTTTAGACTATTTTGAAGAGAACATCGTGTATTATTAGATGTAGGAACAAAATTTATATTTGACAACCGAAATTTTTCGAAAATTGTAGTGAAAAATTGAAGACAAATGGTTTTTTCACTACAATTTTCAAAATAATCTAGTTTTCAAATACAATTTTTGTTTTTACATCTAATAATTCACGATTTCCTCTTTAAAATGGTCTAAAAACGATTCAAAACAGTCCACTTTGAAGCGAGTTATGAGCTATTAAAGTCTCGTTTCTCTGCGTCTCTTCGACAACGAGAGTGTCTGCTTTCTCTGCTTCTCTCTTCCAAAGCTCATAAAACATTTTCTAATGGGCTTTGAGCAGCGATATTAGGTACATTCGAATCAGCGGAAAATTCTGCATTTTTGAAATAGGTTAGGAAAAATTGAGTTGAAATTTTGAAAATCGATTTTTATGCAAAAAAAAATACCAAAATGTAATTTCGCGATTTGAAATGCGGTTTTATTCAAAATTATTGTTATTTTTCCTACCAAAAAATTTCAGATCCCTCGCCACAATTGTCTGCCGTGTCGTCGAGCAGCTATGCAAGAATATGGAGAACGCGATGAGCGTGGCGTACGAGAATCCGCCGACCAGCGACGTCGTCGTCGACAGCCCCGGAGAGACCCGGGATGAGCCGGACAGCTACCCGGCGAACTATCTAGCGATGACGCTCGAATCGCTAACAACGCTGGTCCATTTTTGTGTCATTGATAGTGCCCCAAGTACGTCTTCAGCGCCACCAGCACCCCTACAACAAGTGGCCGTCGAGGGAAACACCGGAAACACCCCAACTTCGATGGTTGGCCACGCGATGTCAGTGATCCCGGGCTCAAAAGTGGCCACTGAGCTGTTCTCGCAGCTCGGCAAGGTGTTCTCCATGAGCGGAGACTCTGGAGGAGTCATCTCGAAGATGGAGAGCTCCCGGCAGCATGGAAATGGATGGCGGCAGGCTCAATCGGATATGCTCACTTCTCTGCCACACTCGCTGGCTACTGTATGCAATGTGTGGACGGTGGTCCGCCGTGGGCAATCCCCGCTGGTCCCCATCGGCACAAACAATCAGCTGAGGCGTCTGGTACTTCATCTTCTCTCTCCGATAGCTCAACACCACAAGCACGCCTTCCTAACATCGCTGGCACTGGTTTGGCTCACAAGAAGCACTGCGAAGCCTACAGTAACCCTGCGGAAACAAGACCCGGATCGGGCCACCTTTGACTACTCGTCGGCTCAACTCGACATTACAAATTTGCTCCTTTCTCTTCAAGTCATCCCATTCGAAGATCTCATCTCGTCGGTCAACTCGACACTGCGAGAAGCGTCATTCAAGGCCAACAAAGTCGGTATTACCACCATCGATAAAACGAATTTTCCGACAGAAGAGCCCCTGTTGGAACTGGTCCACTCCTGCGTCTCGGCGGTCCTTCAAACGCAACTCCGGCTGTGTTGGAGCTCGCTGCTCTCGTTGTTCTCTGAAGCGCCACTGTCGGCACTGTCGGCCAGAGCGGTTTTCTTGCTTTTTGTGTGAGTTTTTTTTGGGGGGAAATGAGGGAAAATGGGCCATTGGGAGCTTTTAAAACGAAAAAAATGGCCAATTCTGGCTCATTTTGAGCTCAAAATGAGCTAAAATGAGCGAATTTGACTCATTTTAAAATCAAAATTAGCCTAAAATCGACTCGAACCGACCTCAAAGATCTAGAATTAGCTCTGAGAGCTTTTGGAACGAAAAATGATCGGATTCAACTAATTTTGAGCTCAAAATCGGCAAAAATGAGCCAAAAATCGACAAAAAAGTATGAAAATGCTCTAGAATTGATCTCAAAGCTCTTAGAGCGAAAATAGAGGTTTTCAGACGAAAGATGATCATTTTTGCCTCGAAAAATGTAAATATAAGCCAAAATCGATTCAAAACTGTAAAAATGCTCCAAAAACAGCTCAGTGAGGCCTTGAAAATCAAAAATCCATCAAATTTGATTCATTTTGAGCTCAAAATCGGCAAAAATGAGCCAAAAATCGCTTCATAAATGTAAAAATGCTCTAAAATGGACCCCAAAGCTTTCAGAGCAAAAATAGAGGTTTTCAGACGGAAAACGATAGAATCTGTCTCAACGAAGGTAAAAATAAGCCAAAAAATACCTCAAAAGTTAAAAAATGCTCTAAAATAGATACCAAAGCTCCCGGAGCTGAAAATGAATGTTTTCAAACGGAAAACGATGGGATTCGGCTCATTTTGAGCTCAAAACAAGCCTAAACGAGCCAAAAACCGACTCAAAATAATAATAATTAATTCCAGAATTCTCAGCGACTTCGTCAAATGCGTCGGCGGCGCCTACATCGTCGAGGACAAGGCCATGTATCGAAATGTGCAAGAAGTGTGCTCTCGGCTCGCCGAAGCCGTCAACGCGATCGTCGGATGGCAGTTGGAGACGACGACGTGGCTTAAGCGGACGCTGGTCGTGAAACAAGATCACGGAAGTTCCATGTCTTCAAGCATCCGATCCGTGGAGCAAAGTCCGATTATTGAGATTCAGACATCGATGTCGAATTTGTCGACAGTCGGAGCGGCGGAAAGTACTCGAAACTCAACGTTGAGCCTTATAAATAAGCCTCCGTCAGTCGCCAGTACGGCCACAGAGAAGGCCGAGAAGAAGAGCTCATCGAATTTGCGAGCATCCATCAAAGACACGAACAACAATCGCCGAGACCCGGCACACAGTACGCAGGCCCTGTTCCTATTAGCCGAAAGGCTCACAGATCTTCTCGACTCGGTGAGCAAGTCGGATGAGAAGGACAAAGTGCTCCCCACACTCCAAGCCGTCTGGGCCAACGTGGTGCCCTATTTGAAGGCGAAGAACGCGAGGAACGCGAGATTCTTCCTAGCGAGCTCCCAACTCCTCGCCTCAATGTCATCGTACTCGTACATGCGCCCGGTGTGGAAGAAGACCACGTTGGATTTGCTCCTCGACTCGGGATTCTTCAAAATGGATCATGCCGCGTTGAAGCAGTGGCTTGTGGTCACAGACCACCTTATGACGCATGATCGGACGAGTTTCAAGGATTTGCTGAAGAGTATATCGTACTCTCCCAATGCCTCTTTCTCGATAATGACATCCAAGGAGCAAGAGTACGAGGCGAGAGCGCAGGCGCTCAAGAGACTCACGTTTGTGGTGTTTGGAAGTCAGTTGGATCAGTATCACGCGCAGATGAATGATATTCAAGGTAACCCCCAAAAAAAAGCTATCGATTGGTGGAAAAATCGTCAAATTTCATTGGAAATTGACAGAGTTATGACTTGGCGAAAAATTTTTTGTGAAAAAAAATTCGAAAATTTCTTTTGTGAATAACTCTTTTCAGAGGGATTGCGTAAAAATACGGTCAACAGAAGACATGTTCCTTATCAAAAAAGCTATCGATTGGTGGAAAAATCGTCAAATTCCGTCAAAAATTAACAGAGTTACGCCTTGACGAAGATTTTTTTTGCAAAAAAAACTTGAAAAAAATTGTTTTTTTGAATTTTTAAATTCGGGATTTTTGAACCGAAATTAGCACTAATTCGATTTTTTTTTGTTTAGAACAAAACAATTTTCAAAAAAAATTTCCAAAAATCCAATTTTGACCAATTTTTCTAGATTTTTTCGCAACTTTCGACCAATTTGAGTGGAAAAATGAAATTTTTAAGCCAAAAATTACCACTTATAGTGAAAATTTGGACAAAAATTTTCCTAATTAAAAAAGCTGTCGATCGGTTGAAAAATCGTCAAATTCCGTCAAAAATTAACAGAGTTACGCCTTGACGAAAATTTTTTTGCAAAAAAATTTTAAAAAATTAAAAAAGATTTTTTTTTGCAAAATCGGAAATTTTTTCGACAAGGCGTAACTCTGTTAATTTTCTTTGAAATTTGACGATTTTTCAACCGATCGACAGCTTTTTTAATAAGGAACATTTTTTCTCCAAATTTTCACCATAAAAGCTAATGTTTCGCTTAAAAATCTCATTTTAAAACTCAAGATAGTCGAAAATTGCGAACAAATCTACAAAAATTGGTCAAAATTGAATTTGGAATTTTTTTTGAAGCTGAATTCTGCCCTAATTCAACTTTTTTGATTTAGAAGAAAATAATTTTCAGAAATTGTTTTTTCCAAAAATTCAATTTTGATAATTTTTTCCTGATTTTTTTTTTTGCAATTTTTGACAATTTTGAGCTGTATATGAGATTTTTAGGCTAAAATTGAGTTTCTATGATAAAAAAATTGGAAAATAATGTTCCTTATTTAAAAAGCTATCGATCGGTGAAAAAATCGTCAAAATTCGTCGAAAATTAGCAGAGTTACGCCTTGTTGAAAAATTTTCTTCGAAATAGGCACCGCAACGCGAGGGGGCGGAGCCTAATTTTTTTTCTCTTGGGGGGTATCTGGCATGTTTGAAGGCGTAGAACTCGAGACTGGATGGACCGATTTTTATGAAATTCGGTCTCGTTATGTAAAAAAACACGTAGAATCGAATGGTGTGAAGCATTTGCATTAAAATATCGATAATTTACATAATTTTTGTGAAAAACTGGAATCGACATGAGAAATTTGGTCGGAAGAGGGTAATAAAAGTTCGCTTCTCTCCTTTTTATGATTGCTCTAAATACTTTTTTAGATGGTAAATAAGATGCAATAAGCCAAGTTTGGCCAGCAGTTCCCTCTTTTTTGCAGTAATCTATCAAACTTCGAGCAAAACTTGTGAATTTTTTCAGCGATGACCCGATGCTTTCAAAATCAAAATATTTAGATAAACTCTATGACTGCTCAGATATGCAATTTGAAGACATTTGAACAAGTTTGAGCTACAAAAAAAAGCATTCAAAGATGACATGTTTCTGAAAATTTGCAGTTTTTGCAAATTTTGACTGCAATGCTGGTTCGCTTCTCTTATTTTTATTACATATTCAGATTCTACGGAAAATTTGCCACTAGATACATGTTTGATTTAACCTGTACCTGCTCCCTCTTTTTTGTAATAACGCTTTTTGTTTAAAAATATCATGATTTTCATTAAGAAATGTTGCATAAATAGGGAATATCACTGCGGTCGGCAGCGCACTTTCATCAATGCATTGTCATTGGCGCAACGACTTGCCCCCTTTAGCCGAGTGGGTTACGCATTCGAACGCCGCACCCGCGGTGGGTGTTCGCCTCCGGTCGGCCGCCGCCTCTCTGTTTATTTTCCCCCCCAAGAGAAAATCGCAGATTTTTGCGATTTTCAAATGCTTTTTACTCGGCTCCTAGCGAAACGTTTCTCTTGAAATTTTAGGAGACTACTTAGAATTTTTTTGCGGACATTTTAATATAAAGAATGTTAAAAATGGTGGAGTTTGAAAAAATCGTTGTGGTGCCTACTTCGAAAGAAAAATTCGAAAAAATTTTTGTGAAAAACTTTTTTCTGAGGGATCGTGCAAACATACAGACAACAGAAAAATGTACCTTATTTGTTAATATCTATCGATTGGTTAAAAAATTGTCACATTTCATCAAAAATTAGCAGAGTTGAGCCAATTTACAAAAAAAAAATTCAGCAAACCGTAACTCTGTCAATTTCCAATGAAATTTGACGATTTTTCTACCATTCGATAGCTTTTTTAATAAGGGACATTATTTCTGTTGACCGCATTTTTACCCGATCCTCCTGAAAAAAGTTATTCAAACTTTAAAAAATCGAAAAACTTTTTGCAAAAAATTTTTCGGCAAGGCGTAACTCTGTCAATTTCCGATGAAATTTGACGATTCTTCGACCAATCGATAGCTTTTTTAATAAGGAACAGTTTTTCTGTACTGAAAATTCATCCAGAACGCCTCTCGGACAATCTCCGCGTCTCGCAATCCCCCGTCATCCGTTCCTCGTTCTTCCTCTGCGTCCGAGTCCTGCTGCTCCGACTCCGCCCCCACAGTCTCATCGGAGTTTGGCCCATCATGGTCACCGAGCTCGTCCACGCCCTCTCCCAACTCGAGCAACAACTTCAGAGTGGAGAGCAAGAATCATCGTCGGATCAATGGATGCAGTTGTATGTGGCCGCTTGTAAGCTTCTGGAGACCCTCTGCACGCTGCCCGCCGGATATCTATCGCATTTTCAAATGTTCCACTGGGCGTTCGTCTCATCGGTATCGGCGGATAAGACGGAGATTTTTAAGCCGTTTGCGGAGAGAATTAATGATTTGTTAGCGAAAAAGTACGGAGAGTTGACCGCGGAGAGCAGTCATACCGCATCGCTAGCCGGTATTAAGATCCTGACGTCGTTCGAGGAGCTTCGACCGTTCTTCTATACGCTTGCCAATTTGAATAAGTCCGTGCCGGAGAGTAATGTGAGGATTTTTGAAAATTGAAAAAAAATTTTTTTGAATTTTTTTTGGAAAAGATTTTCTTCCAGAAAATTTTTGGATTTTTCAACCGAAAATTGTATGAAAATGTAGAGCTCGAGGAGATCTACAAATTGATATACAGAATGGTTAGATTTTCTCGCGAAAAATTTTTTTTCAAAAAAAAAAAATTTTTTTCAAAAGTTTTTCTCGCTAGTAAGTATAGCCATTTTGTAAGTCATTTTGTAGATCTCATCGAGCTCTACATTTTTATATAAGCTTCGATTGAAAAATCTTATTTTTTTGAAAAAAAATTTTAATTGAAATTTCAAAAAAAAAAAGAAAACGTTTGCGATTTTTCCCCAAAAAATTGAGATTTTTAAATTGAAACTTCTATGAAAATGTAGAGCTTGTTGAGATCTACAAAATAATATACAAAATGGCTAGATTTTTCGAGAAAATTTTTTTTCAATTTTTGGAAAAAAATTTTTTCGCGAATAAGTATAGCCATTTTTTATATCATTTTGTAGATCTCATCGAGCTCTACTTTTTTATACAAGTTTTGATTGAAAAATCCCATTTTTTTTCGGAGAAAATCGTTTTTTTTTTCATTTTTTCATAAATTTCAATTTTCCTCGATTTCCAGAACACCCTCCGCGATGCCCACGCTCTATCCGGAAGCCTAACCTACAAAAACGCCGTGGCTCGACTGGAATCAGCACTCTATGTGGACTTCTCCGAGCATCTGCAGTTCTAAAATGAATTTCGCTGAAAACAAAAAAATATAATTATTGCTTTAATTGTACATATCCCCCCGAGAGAAAGCCGCCCCAAACGCCTGTGATTTTTCTATTGTATTCTTCTTCTAATGGGTCACCTCTTCTTCTATTTTTTTTACTAGCTGGGTGCAATTCAAACTTTCCGAGTGTTACGTTTTTTGGTTTATCCGTTTTTTTCTATGATAACAATGAACGCACGAGTGTTTCTTTTTCCTGTAAATCTAATTAGTTTATACACGTAGCTATTATTGAACAACAGAAAAAAAAAAGCTAACAAGTAAGTTGTAAGTAAAATAGGAGCCAATTAAAGATCCCCCTTCCTGCCGCGAAACCGCGAACGCATGTCCACAAGCGATCGTTTGCACTCGGTGAAGTTTTGTAGGACGGCGAAACACTTGTCGGGCACTGTTCCGTCGCCGCGTGCGTCGATGCACTCCTTGGCCGAACGAGCCTGGACTTGAACGCAGTGCGAGTTCTTGATGCACTTCTTCAGCGCCTGCCGTAGACGATCGCACGAGACGCCCGTCTTTTTCAGATCGTTGAATTCGTCGTCTTCGAATTGTTGGGATTGCGAGTGAGCGGTAATGCCGGCCATTTTTTGGGAAAGTCTGAAAAAAAAAATAAATTTAAAAAATTAAAAATTGTGAAAAAATCCTGGAAAATACGATGTTTCACTCTATTTTTTAGGTTCTAGACATAAAAAATAAGCCAATTTTAATATTTTCACAGAAAAACCCAAAATTGAGATTTTTGCTTAAAAACAACTTGAAAAAATTAAATTTCAGAAATCGCGATAATTCCTGGAAAATTCAGCTTTTAATACGATTTTTTCCGTTCTTACACTAAAAAATGCGTTAAATTTCAATATTTTTACTAAAAATCCGGAAAAAATCGAGAAGAACCACCGATTTTGCAGGAAAACAACTTGAAAAAAAAATTCTAAAATCGCGGTAATTCCTGGAAAATACGACGTTTAACTCGACTTTTTAGGTTCTAGACATAACAAATGCGCTGAATTTCAATATTTTCATGAAAAAACCACAAAAAATCGCTTAAAATTGAGATTTTTTGCTTAAAAACGGCTCCGGAAAAAAAATTTTTTAATCGCGATAATTTCTGGAAAATATGACGTTTTACTCGACTTTTTAGGTTCTAGACATAAAAAAATGAGTCAATTTTCAATATTTTTACTAAAAAACCCCAGAAAAATCACAAAAACTTGAGATTTTTGCTTTAAAAAAACTTGAAAAAATAAATTCTTGAAATAGCCATAAATCCCTGGAAAATGCAGCTTTTGACTCAATTTTTTCGCGGCATAATCTAAAAAGCACGCTAAATTTGAATATTTACACAAAAAACCCAAAAAAATCTCTCAAAATTGAGATTTTGGCTTAAAACAACTTGAAAAATATAAAAAATCATAATTTTTTGCCCGGTGTCGATTTACGGAGTTGGCACGGCGCCAAGTGCGTGGGATTTCGTGGTGAGACCCATATGTCCCTTTAAAGGCGCCGCCCGTTTTTGGGACATTTTTTTGGGATTTTCCAGAATTTTTGAGGATTTTTTTGCGATTTTTGGGGGATTTTTTGCATTTTTTTCGGAATTTTTTGCTGAAAATGGGTTTTCGATTGGATTTTCTTCGATTTTAGGCCGAAATTAGACGGAAAATCGTGTAGAACTGCTTCAGAAAAACCTCTAGGCCGAATTTCTAAATTTTTTCGGGATTTTTAAGCAATTTTTTGATGAAACGGCTTTCTAATATGATTATCTTCGATTTTAGCACGAAATTATGCGGAAAATGGAGTAGAAAGGCTTCAGAATTTTTTTTTGCGTTTTTTGGGCATTTTCAGGCATTTCTTTGATGAAAAGTTGTTTTAAATGAATTTTCTCTGATTTTAGGCTGAAGTTCGACGGAAATTCATTTTGAATCGTTTCATAAAAATTTTCTAGGCTGATTTTTTGAATTTCTGATGCAACCTTCTGACCTTTTTTCAGCTGTTCCTGTTCTTTTCCAATGGGAAATTCCCCAAATAACGATTTCTGAATAATACTCACCCTTTTTTTCCTTTGAAAACCAACTAAAAACGTTGTCCTTGACCAATTTATCTGTCTTTTTCTACTGCTTTTAACGGGAGTGTGCAAGTGCGCGCCGCCGGACCGGGATCGATAATGATGACTGCTGCTGTGCGCCAGGCGCTATTCGAAACGCGCTTGGCGGCGAATTTCAGGCGTTTTTTGCTTTTTTTCAAATTTTGATTACAGGGAAATGATTTTTGAATGATAGGGAAGATAATTTTGACTGGTTCGCGGCAAATTTTAGGGCTTTTGAAGGGGGAAAATGCAATGATTTGGCCGATTGTAGGCTTTACATGGATATAATTATTTTAGGGATTTTATTGGGAGCTTCTCAATTTATTCAATGCACTTGTAGCTTTTAAACTTTTTTCGATGACTTTCCACCCGTCGCTTCTGTATATTTCGCAATCCTTCGCCCTTTTTTAATTTTCTCCTAAAAATGAGATTTTTTCCAGGTAATCATGTCGAATCAAACTCCGTACATCGGAAGCAAGATCAGTCTGATCTCCAAGTTGGACATCCGTTACGAGGGTATCCTCTACACCGTCGACACTAACGACTCGACGATCGCTCTGGCCAAGGTCCGCTCTTTCGGAACGGAGAAGCGTCCAACGGCCAACCCGGTCGCCGCTCGTGATGACGTCTACGAGTACATCATCTTCAAGGCTAGCGACATCAAAGATTTGATTGTTTGCGATACTCCGAAGATGGCTCAAATCGGAGGTGGACTCCCTTACGACCCCGCGATCATCTCCGTCTCCTCCCGCTCGGCGCCAGCGTCGAATAGCGATGGAGCACCAGCGATTTCTGCTGGATCGTCGAGAGCTGGAACCCCATCCCGCAACAGCCCGCTGGCTCATATCGTCAACCAACAACGCCCGGGACGTGGAGGTTATCAACAAAGTGAGTTTGAAAAAAAAAATGAAGTAAAAAATCAACTTTTTTCAGACTTCCAATCAAACCGTGGCTTCAGCAACTACCGCGGAGGATTCGGAGGTGGTTACAACAACCAACGGGGACACAACAACTACGGAGTTCCCCGAGTCAACCATCGTGAGAAGCTGAAGTTCGAATCTGACTTCGACTTCGAGAAGGCCAACGAGAAGTTCCAGGAGGCTCTCACCGATAACCTCGAGAAGCTTACAATTGAGGAGAAGGAGCAGCCAGTGGTTGAGGATAAGAAGGACGCTGCCTTCTACGACAAGAAGACGTCATTCTTTGACAACATCAGCTGTGAATCCCTGGAGAAGGCCGAAGGAAAGACCGGACGCCCCGATTGGAAGAAGGAGCGGGAGACCAACCAGGAGACTTTCGGCCACAACGCCGTTCGTTCCCTGAACTACCGCCGTGGATTTGGTGGACGGGGACGCGGTGGAAACCGTGGATTTGGAGGTAATCATACAACCGTCAACTTTCTAGAACCTAAAGTTGTCATTTTTTCAGGATACAATAATGGCGGATACCAGGGACGTGGTGGATACAACAACGGAGGTTATCGCCCAAATAATGGAGGATATCAACGCCGGGGTGGATACGTGCCACGCGACCACCAAAACAATAGCGCCGCCGCTGTTGAACAATAATTTCCTATTGCCACCATAACATTGTTCTCTTTCCATACAGACACATCTCATCGTAGTCGTTTGTTAATTTATTATGTAAGTGAAATTCCAACCGACCCCCTTTCAATTATCATCCCTGTCCCCCAAACCCGTTAATTATTTGGAAATCTCGTACAATTCAATGCGGGCCTTCTGTTATTTTGTAATAATTATTGCGCACCCACACACATCTCTCCCGTCCAAATTCCCCTTCTGTTTTTTAGTCCCCTTTCTTGCAGTTGTCCCGTCCCATCTCTCCCCGCACACTACAATAGTGATTTGTCCTTTCCCTACCCCCATTTTCTAAGCTTCAGCTTGTGAATTTTAAAGCATGTCGTTCTGTTGTCCTGAGTTTGTCATTTTAATAAAAATTGCAGTGACTCATGCACTGGTATGCGCAATGCGTTCTGCTTCGAGGTTAGTTAAAAATCTAGGGACTTGAACAGGAATTCCAAAAAAGTTGAAAAAAAAATGAAAAAGAAACTTCCTCGATCCCTTTCTCCTCAATAAACATTGAGAAAACATGCAACGTTGTCTAGATAACCTATGAGACCCATTTCCACACTTAAAAAGCCCCGATTCACTTCCTTCATCTCACTTCTTCCACCATGAGGAATCGACTCTTATTGCTTATCTTCTCTATTCTTTTCCAATATTGTCAATCCTCCGGTCTCGAATACAAATTCGTCGTTGTGGAGGGAGAGCCCATCGTCCTGAATTCCTCGGACATAATTCCCGTCAAAAGTTTCGACGAATGCATCAAACATTGTGAGACCGAAACTTCGTGCGTCTTAGCCTACCAAGCCAACTCCTCCGATCCATGTCATCTTTTCGAGTGGAACTCTATTCTGGAAGTCAAGAAAAACGAATCCGGAGGTGTGGGTACGGTAGCTTTCAAGGTTTGTACTGAATTTAGAAAACAAATTTTTTTTCAGAGTTTTATATCATTCGACGCAGAATTTTTAGGAGAACAAAAAACTCTCTTGGAGCATAGTCAGAAAATTGCTCCTTGAGAAGATACAGGCTAAAAAAGGGCCACTTTCAGTGCCAATTTGAGCCTGTTTTTGTCCCATATCTTCTCAAGGAGCGATTTTCAGACTATGCTCCAAGAGAGTTTTTTGTTCTCCCTGAAATTCTGCGTCTAATGGTATAAAACTCGCTGAAAATTTTTTAAATTTCAAAAAAAAATTTTTCTAATTTTTTTTTCAAAAGTTTTTTTCAGATTTTCATACCATACGACGCAGAATTTTCACGAAAACAAAAAACTCTTTTGGAGCATAGTCTGAAAATTGCTTCTAGAGAAGATATGGGGCAAAAACAGGCTGAAATTGGTCATAAAGTGACCCTTTTTTAGCCTGTATCTTCTCAAGAAGTGATTTTCAGACTATACTCCAAGAGAGTTTTTTGTTCTCCTGGCAATTCTGCGTCGAATGGTATAAAAATCTGAAAAAAAATGTTGGAAATTTTGAATTTTCAAAAAATTAATTTTCGAAAATTTTTCAAAAAAAATTTTTCAAAAAAATTTTTTTCACAAGGATTTTAGGTTTACACCGACCAACCGGCATGCGATCTCAATAGGGATCTTCTGTTGAATGGAAAGACTTATGTGAGTTTTGGGGAAGTCATCTTGAAATAAGAAACAATTTCAGCCAGTGTACCCAAATGATACTACGCAGTATTTATGGAGAATCGATACATCAGAGGATGGATGGACCATTACTTATGGTAAGTTGGAAGAGTCTAAAGAGCAGGGAACCAAAAATATGAGCCCAAAATAGTAGGAAAAAAGAAAAAAAAGAAAAAAACCCTCATGGGGTTCGAACCCGGGACCTCTTTCCTACACAGGTCGTTGGCGTTCATACGCATAATGTGTCCCATATGGATGGCGCTCATATGATAACGGTACAAGCAATGCGTCCCAGAAGCAGCCATATATGGGGCATCTGGGACACATCGCCCACCACCATCCATCTGGGACGCATCCGCGATCCATCCAGCCGCCTGCTTATTCATTCGTTCTCGTTCCCTAGGAAGCATCGAAACATGAATTTCGATGCATTTTATAACTAAATATGCTCTAATATGGTGTGATATTGTTCAGTTCTTCCAATTTCGTTCTCGTTCTATTTCTTTCTGAACTATTTTTCAAGACTTTGACTCTTTAACTCTAAGTTTTTGTTCGGAAAAAAATATGGCTGTGTCTTTAAAAAGAACACGAATTTCACTTCATAACAAACGAGAAACTTACCAACAAACCTTTTTATCCACCTGAAATAGAATTTATCTCATCGCTATGAAGTGAAAAGTTGAATACTTTAAATACTTCAGTGTTGGAATGAAAAATCAGAAAGCGCAACCCAAACAAAGTAGTTTTCAGAAAATTTAGAGAAAATAAGTGGAAAATTATCATTATTTTACCAGCCATAATTTTTTTTCAATCAAAAACTTAGAAAAAAAATTCGAAAATCAAGAAAATAGTATAAGTTTGGGACTTGGTGGAAAAAATGTCGAGATCGCCGGTCACATTTTTCGCTAAACAACGATACAGCGTTCATTCGGATCGTCGTTACAGATCCCCCATTTGGGACCCATCGCTCGCGCATTCATGACACATCTGGGATCCATCTGCCGCCGCAGCAGAGTTTCTAGGCGCGTCCATATCCCATCCATATCAGACCCATCGCCGTCCATAGTTGGCTGATGTGTCTCAGATGGACACATTATGCGTCGGGTATGGATAAGATACATTATGCGTATAAGTGCCCACGACCTGTGTATGGGCGGCGCCCCTTACCACTGCGCTATCCGACCGCAATCGTGGATAAGAGGAGGAGGGCGGTTATGAATGTGGCGCTCGCGCGCTTACCTCGCTCCGCCATTGGCCCAGCGAAGCAAGTTGAAAAAACAGTTGGTGCCAAAATGTAACTACGCCGTTTCGCAACCATGTACATTTCCAGTCGAGAGCAATGTCGATGCCAACATCCGCTGCGGAAACTGGGCCTTCAATCGCCCCTATCGTGACGGCTGTGAATCTGAATGCAATGTCACACTGGTTCAAGTCTACGCCAAATTCGGACCGCTAACCAAGTACGGCCCCTGGTTGGGTAGTGAGATGGCGAGCACGGATCCTCTACTACAAGGTGCCACGAAAAACGCGTCGAGTTGGAATGAGTGTATGCAGAAGTGTTATGACGATGCTCGTTGTGCCGCGGCCTATTATTATAAGGAAGAAAATAAGTGCAAGATGGCGTTCACTGGATTCTTTTGGTTCTTGGAGCGGACTAGCGCGTCGGATGGACACCAGATGGTTATCAAGTTGCCAATGAGCGAGAAGACGTGTAAAATGACGACGGAGGAGTTGTTGAATGATCAGTACTATGTGAGTCAAAATTTCGCTCAGAAACCGAGCTATATAACTTGAATACTAACTTTTACAGCCGGTTTGGCCAGCGATGGTGCACGTGCGGCGGCGCCAGTATTTCAGTGTGCGAACCACCCCAAAGTACTACGTGTTCAATTCATACTGTGAGTTTTGACCGGGACTCTGAAAGGCTCAGAAGGCTCAAAAATAGCAACAAAAATTGACCTTGACTCTGGACACTCGAAGGAAAACTAGCTACAAACCCCAAAATTGTATACTTACTTCGAGGGTCTGAAAACATACTTTCCAGATTTTCGATTTGCCTGAAAATTTGTGGGTTTATAGATCAATTCAAGAGCTTTACTTTTGTAGTTGACAACTTTTTGATAACTAGCGTGGTTCGAGAGATATAGCGCTTATAGATACGCGGAGAGTGAGTGAACGTTCGCGGTGACTGAGGGCGTGCTATCTTTGAAGCGCTATATCTCGAGAACCAAAGTAGATACAAATATTTTGAAATTGACAAATGATGTAAAATTTTATGCTGAGTATTTTTGTAGTTGACCACTTTTTGATAGCTAGCGTGGTTCTCGAGATATGACGCTTTAAAGTAAGCACACCCTCAGTGACCGTGAACGTTCTCTCAACGTCTGCGTTTCCGCTATATCGCGTGAACCACGTTAGCTACCAAAAAGTGATCAACTACAAAATTGCTCAGCATAAAATTTTACACATTTCACACGTTTCAAAATTTATGTAGCTATTTTGGTTCTCGAGATATAGCGTTTCAATGTAAACACACCCTCAGTGACCGTGAACGTTCTCTCAATGTCGGCGTCTCTTTGAGCGATATATCTCGAGAAACACGTTAGCTATCGAAAAGTGATCAACTACGAAAATGAAGCTCTACAGATGTTCTATACACCTACCAAGTTTCAAAAGAACTGAACATCTGGAAACCATATTTTCAGATTATCAAAGTTACGCTGTTCTTTACAAAATTAACATTGCAGTAGACGAGACGATATTCCATTCTAACTGGTTCAATGGATGTCCACTCTACAATCAGCATTCTACGGACATCGACGACTATATTTTTATAAATGAAACAGTTATGTGTTATCGATTCGATCGAGAACCGGGCCTCACCCAAATTCAAGCCAAAGAACTGTGCGCGTTGATGGAGCAGAAGTTGATGACGGACAAGTATCGTGGAACGATGCCCGTTATTGCGGCACAGTACAACGATAATAACGTCATTAGGAGGAATCCTGTTATACCGTACTTTGAATTTATTGGTATCACTGGTTTTGCGTCGAACGATACGGGAAAAGTTTGGTATGGTCTGGAGAAGGACGCAACTGATGGAAAGTGGAAGTGGGCGGACCCGAGCTTTGTGCAGTTCGATGAGGATGTCATGCCGATTGTATGGGGCCCCGGGGAGCCCAAGGAGGGTCCCGATATGTGAGTGAGAAGGGAGAGCATTTCAGTGAGATATGTAGATACAGTTGAACCTTGTTGGTTGAAGGACTTGAAAATGTGGTTCACATATATTCGTTGCTCCTGAAATTTTGCAGATGTCATAAGCAACTTTAGAACATTATTTTTGTAGCTGATCACATTTTGATAGCTAGCGTGGCTCGCGAGATATAGCGCATAGAAGTTGCGGCGCTCGTGGAGGCTGTCTGCTTGCATCGTTAGTTTGAAACGCTATATCTCGAGAACTAAAATAGCTAAATATTTTTGCAACATACCAAAATACGTGAAATTTTATGCTGAGCAATTTTGTAGTTGACCACTTTTTTATAGCTAGCGAGGATCTCGAGGTATAACGCTCAAAGAGACGCAGACAGCAAGAACTCCCTAGCTGCCTGCGAGAGCGTACTAACTTTGAAGCGCTATATCTAGAGAACCAAAATAGATAGAATATTTTTGTGACATAACAAAATATGTAAAATTTTATGCTGAGCAATTTTGTAGTTGACCGCTTTTTGATAGCTAGTGTGGTTCTTCAGATATAGCATCCCAAAGTTAGCCCCTCTACTTTCACCAAGACAATAACGATTTCCAGGAACTGCGCCTACATGGAATGGGGCGATAGTATTCAAAACGAGTACAAGTATGAGTTCCACGCAGCATTGTGAGTGCTACCGTATCCTATTCACATGTTCCAATTTAAATTTCCTCTAGATGCAACTCCACTACAACAGACGGACTAGCGTGTGGATCCAGACAGGCTCCGTATCTCGGCATTAAAACCTATGCAGACGTGGCGGCAGAGTTTGGAGGTCCGCAACCATGTCCCAACAACACCTGTCCCGCCGTTGGGCCGGAGGAAAACAAGGATCGGTATGTCGATTCACTATATCCGGAATAATCTATTTTTGATGAATAAATTCGGTTTTTGTTCTAAAGCAATGTAACATATGAAGAAGGGAGTTAGAAGCAAAGCACAGTAGAAAAAATTGTGCTCGTGATTTTCTCGGATCCATTCTAACTTCGCTAGTCTCTTTATTGATGCCCCGAGTTTTCGCTCGCGCGGCGACTGAAAAGAGTTGAGCGCACAAGGGTCGAAAGCGAGAGGTATGCAAACGCGCTCCCCTGATTTGGCCCTTTTTTCCGATCTCCGACGCCTTCTGATTCAAATTCCAGCATTTTTTCTGATTTTTTTGCGTCAGGAAAATTCTCGACTAAATTTAGTACCGCAATAAAATAAAATTTTTGAAAAATGAGAGCATTTGCATTCCTCTGACTTTCGACCCCTATGTGAGCGGTCAGTTGGTGACAGAACGATACGAAAGTCTATTTTAGGCCCATAGCTGACACGGCTAGCCAACTGATATTAAAGGTGGTGGGACAGCAAATTTTTAGAAAAATTGTCAGAAAACAGGCTTAAAATGAGAAATGTCGTCAGGTTTGGTGCAGAAAATCCGTTCACTTTGACCTCAGTCACAGCGTAGCGCTCTCGGCAGCTCTCTTTCTCTACAAAAGCGCACACTCCTCCTCGTTCCTATGGGTCCCGCCACGACACACACGCCAACCCACTGTTACCGTAGTCAACGCGCCGACCGACTAGTTTGGCCTAAATTTGCGCGAAACTCCGTTTTCCTTTGTTTTTTGTTCTATTTTCCGTTTTCCGGAAATTTAATTTCTTTCCCCTGAATTTTTTTCAAATAGTTTTTAAAAAAATTTTTCCCTTGAAAATCGAAAAAAATTTGTTCGTAATTTCAGAGTTTTCCCTTCTGTTTTTCCTTGTCCGTAAAAAATTCATTACGTTTTCCTAAGGCTTCCATTCGGACGACTTTTCGTCCGCCCACTCCGTCCGTCCGAAACACGTCCGATTACAGTTTTTCGGTGCGCAAATTCGCTTCGGTGTGTTGCACAATTTGCATTTTCATTGACGACACATTAGTTTTTTGTTGGATTTTTCGGGTTTTGCCCTATTTATTAGGTTCGCAAGTATGAAACCGGACTGGTCTTTCTTTGACTGTTACTCAAAGAAAAGAGAATATATTATTTTTTGATTTGCCTCATTTGAAAGAGTGTTTTATTGCGCATCTTTTCCTATATTATTTGCTCGTTTTTATCAGTTCAACTTCATAAAAAAAATGCTCCAGATATGTGCGACCGAAAATTCCTCATGCGCGCTTGCTTGTGGTACGACTTCAAACAACGCAAGTCGGCTTCTGAATCTTTTCGTACATTGTCAGAAGTATTTGGCGATGAAGCCATGTCTAGGACTCAAGTTTATGAATGGTTTAAACGATTCGAAAATGGCGACGAGAACCTTGAGGATCGCGGACGTGGCCATCCACTACAAACCATGGATAGCGGCGTTTCAAAGCAAGCCATTGCATCGGATCCAAGTCAAACCACACGCCAACTTTCTGAGCAGTTCGGATGCACTCATACCACTATTGAAACTTACTTGCACACGATTGGCAAAACGAATAATTTTTTTCCATACCAAAAATCCGGTTTCATACTTGCCAACCTAATACTAGGATAGGCAATGCATTCTGACGCAGTATTGCGTACCACGTACGAGCGAGTCGGACGGAAGACGGACGGACGGACTTCGGTGGTCCGAACTTGTTAAGTCCGATTTGGAGCCTTACGTTTTCCGTGTTCAGAAGAACGAATAATATGAGAATAACTAATTTCATTCAAAGCATTATTGTTTATTTATGGATACCACAAACATTTATTGCTGATCCGGATCGAAAGATTGCTGACGCATCCCTGCACCACGCCTATTGATCGGCGGCACAGTCTCTCCATACTCTTTTGTGATCGACTCAAACGTCGGGATCCCTTTGTCCACTTGTCGTTTAGTATCACACACGAAGCCGTCAGTTCGCGGGACGTCACATCTGCATAAGTCCTCTGTATTTTTCAATTGTCACTTATCACCCACCTTGATGTGTACAGTCCGTAGCCTGGCCATATCCGGGCAGCAGTATCTGCGGGAAGAACTTGAACGTACACACAGTCTCTGGAATATCCACAGTTGTTCGACAGACGAGCCCAACGACTCACAATCCGGGACTTTTGTCTGGTTGTCCAGGTGCCCACGTATACGGTATGCTGCTCATGGTAAATTTTTCGCCGCCAGCGCACTTCGCTTGTGGTTGACCTTTTGTCATTGTGAATTCCGGCGTCGGCCATTTGTACTCTTGTGTCGCGTTGTCTCTTTCCAGTCCGACCCACATTTGAATGCTGCGCTGTAAGCCAAACAATAGAACCCTTAACACTTACAGTATGTTTGGGCCCCTTCAACACTCACATCCGTTTGGTTGGGAAACGTCCATCGGTCAATCTCCTGTTTTCCATTATAAACAAATGACGAGCGAACATAACCCTGCATGCATCGTGTGAAAAAGCCCTCGAATCGTTCGGTCACCAACTGGCCACCCAATTCCTGGCAAACCTCCTTGGCCGCCGATTGGGTGAAGTTGGGATTACTAAGCGATCGGAAACACGTACGGGGCTCCGGATCATTGGGATTCGATTCGTTATTGATTGAAATCATGTTGAACTCTTCGCATCCTTCGTTCATTCGGTAGTAGGGATACTGTTCGTCGACTTGAAAAATGTTGAGGGTGTTGGATAAAGTGGAGACATGTGAAATTTCGGCCGGGCCCAGCGCGGAAAGCGCAAAAGAAACCGTTATGCTTCGAAAGCGTCTCGGAAGTTAAACAACGACACTCCGGTGCGCCGGTTTTTATATAATTAATTAGGATGTCGTGAAAGTTCGTAAAAGTTGTGTGAAAAGTGTCACGTCACGGGCCAGCTCACAATTTTTAACAATGAAGCCTAAAAACTTACGGTATTTCCAGATCTTGTAGTATTTTGGCGTGGTTTTCATTTGGAAGAACGATCGTTTCATCGCGAATCGGATTCGCATATAGGGAAGCTGAAAAATCTTTACTATTAACAAACGCAAAGTTCTGTGTGTGTGTGTGTCCGTACTGCGTAGGTATCCCGCCCTAGCTCAGTCCCCACTGGACCGATTTTCACCAAATTTTGGCAGGTTATCAGTATTCTGTCTCTAATGATGCCCGTCTATTTTGTTTTTCGATTCGTCAAGAATTGAGGTCGCGAGAGCACAAAAACCTCCATTTTGGGATCAGTTAGTAGTTTTTTTTAATGGAAAGGAGAGAGTGGCGAGTTCACGGAATTATTTTTCCAAATTTCAAAATTTCCATTTCTAAAAATTCACGTTGCCTGAAGGGCCCCAGAGGGGCGTAGCCCGTCTGGTTTATTTTAAATGCCTATAACTTGCTTTAAAATGGTCCGTTTTGACTCGTTTTTTGGTCATTTTGAAGAGAAAACGAACACTCACATAATACTGATCATCCAACAATTGCGGCGTTGTCATTGCACAAGTTTTATTGTTCAATGGCAACTTGATAGCCATATGAGACCCATCGCTAGCTTGGGTTCGATTCCAGAACCAAATGTTATCAATGTACCACCAGCGACACTTGGGCTTCAGATCGTCTTTGAATTGCACGGTGAAACATTGGTTTTCCACGTAGCACATATTCAAACACTCATCCCATGTCTGGGCTGTGGGCTCTCCCACGTATTCTCTGGTTAGGGGACCCGGCACGCCCCAGATTTGAACCATGGTGATGTTGCATTGTGATTCGCAACCATCTTTGTAGGGACGTTCGAATGAGAAGTTGCCGCACACCAAGTTTTGTGTCTCCTGGGTTCCAACTGAAAGATTGCTATTATTTGGGGCCATTTTTTGTACTTTGAGCAAAGTTGCCGTGGCATTCTGGTTAGGGTACTTCTGGCTCTGAGATTTTTCGTTCCAAAGAGCTTGTTTTCGAAAGGGCATCCGGATTCAACCACGGCAACCTACCCACGGCCCAGGCAGCAGCATCCTCGACTTTGAGGACCCATACAGTGCTGGCCATAATTCTATCAAATTTTGGTTTTTTGACCATAACGTTTTTTTGAGAAAAGGTACGTCCGTAAAATTTTGGCACAACATTTTCAGCCTAATCAGCCACATGTTTGCCAATTTTCATGCGGATAGCTGAAAAATGGATGATTTTGTGATCGAAATGGTGATTTGGCCAAAAAGTTGATTTTCAGATATTTTCAGTAGAACAGTCATATCTTAACAGAAACAAGGTTTATTGTAGCAATTTATGATGGAAATAATTTTCAGAGCCTAGTACTTGATTGCGAACCTTTTCCCATCAATAACGGCCTCCGTCTTCTAAAGATTGAGTCGATCAAAGTATCGGTTGTAGATATGGAAAGGTGATTCCATTCCAGTGGCTGTTGGGCGAATTTTTCATCCGTATTTTAAACTTTCCTGGCTTCCAAACGTCAGACGATGTGTTCCTATAGATATTTAAGCGGATTTTAGTTCGGGCATTATCTTGGAGACTCCATAGAGTTGACTCGGAGACTCCTGAACGAATCCTCCAGTAGAGAATAACTGTAGTTAACGGACTTTTTTCTTAAATTGAGAAAGAATAACTAATGTTTCGGATTATTTTCCAGTTGAAAAATACTTTCACGATGCATAGCATTCAGATGCGTTACGATTTTCCATTCCAGAATGCCATTATAGACAGAGAAATCCATGATTTCAACCGTGGTCGGATGAACGTCGATTTCTATTGTTGGGGAGCGATGGAATTCAATGGATTCGAAGATATATGATTACCAGATATGATGCTTATTACCAATCACCGATCGTGAAACAGTAGGTCTCTGATGCTATCGAATTCCATCGCTCCCCAACAATAGGAATCGACGTTAATCCGACCACGGTTGAAATCATGGATTTCTCTGTCTATAATGGCATTCTGGAATGGAAAATCGTAACGCATCTGAATGCTATGCATCGTGAAAGTATTTTTCAACTGGAAAATAATCCGAAACATTAGTTATTCTTTCTCAATTTAAGAAAAAAGTCCGTTAACTACAGTTATTCTCTACTGGAGGATTCGTTCAGGAGTCTCCGAGTCAACTCTATGGAGTCTCCAAGATAATGCCCGAACTAAAATCCGCTTAAATATCTATAGGAACACATCGTCTGACGTTTGGAAGCCAGGAAAGTTTAAAATACGGATGAAAAATTCGCCCAACAGCCACTGGAATGGAATCACCTTTCCATATCTACAACCGATACTTTGATCGACTCAATCTTTAGAAGACGGAGGCCGTTATTGATGGGAAAAGGTTCGCAATCAAGTACTAGGCTCTGAAAATTATTTCCATCATAAATTGCTACAATAAACCTTGTTTCTGTTAAGATATGACTGTTCTACTGAAAATATCTGAAAATCAACTTTTTGGCCAAATCACCATTTCGATCACAAAATCATCCATTTTTCAGCTATCCGCATGAAAATTGGCAAACATGTGGCTGATTAGGCTGAAAATGTTGTGCCAAAATTTTACGGACGTACCTTTTCTCAAAAAAACGTTATGGTCAAAAAACCAAAATTTGATAGAATTATGGCCAGCACTGTATCTCGGCTCAAAATGGTTTTCAGAAGGTAGGGTTTTTAGTTTTTGACTCAGAATTTGGTCTTTAACAATTTCCACCAGTTTTTGAGCAAAAAAATTTTGAGGCAAAATTTCGAAAGTTGGGCCCAAAAAAATTTTTTCCCAAAAAATTGCAGGAACTTGTAATACATTGAATTATAGGTCCAAAACAAAAAACCCGACGTTCTGAAAATGATTTTGAGCCGAGATATGGGTCCTCAAAGTTTCACTGTAGCCCTGATGGCTGCCTTTTGTGGGCTACTTTGAGAACCCATATCTCGGCTCATAATGATTTTCAGATGTTAGGGTTTTTGGTTTTAGACTCAGAATTTGATGCTTAATAATTTCCAATACTTTTTGAGCAAAAAAATTTCGAGGCTAAATTTCGAAATTTTGGCTCAAAAATTTTTTGTCAAAAAAGTTACAGGAACTTGTTATACATTGAATTATAAGTCCAAAACAGAAAACCCGACGTTCTGAAAATGATTTTGAGCCGAGATATGGGTCCCCGAAGTTTCGGAGGCGGCCCCTCAACTCACTATAAGTGATAGTCCATCCTGTTTCCGCTGTATCAATTCTCCATAAATTCTGTGTCGTATCATTCCAATAAACAGGCTGCAAAAACTCCACTTCTATAATCTATTCTTCACAACTTACATAAGTCTTTCCATTCAAAAGATGGTCCATATTCAGGTCACATGTTGGTTGATCAGTGTACACCTTGAACGCTACCGTACCCACGCCTCCGGATTCGTTTTTCTTGACTTCCAGAATGGAGTTCCACTCGAAAAGATGGCATGGATCGGAGGAGTTGGCTTGGTAGGCTAAGACGCATGAAGTTTCAGTCTCACAATGTTTGATGCATTCGTCGAAACTTTTGACGGGAATTATGTCCGAGGAATTCAGGACGATGGGCTCCCCCTCCACAACAACAAATTTGTATTCGAAATTCGAGGAAGAGACTGAACACAGGAAGAATAATAATACTGTAGAAATTGGGAGAAATAAAAGCCTATTGAGCCTCATGTTGACAAAGTGTGAGGGGAGAAAAGGATGGGGGACTCTTTTATGGAGTTGGATTGGAGTCTCATGGATTATAGGGGGTGTACATGGTTTATTAGTGTTAAGTTGGAAAGGGAGTGGTGATGTGGCATAACACAATAAGGGAATCGAGGCTTGGTTTGGAATTCGAGAAAAAAATAATCTAGATTCTAAGAATACAGGAATCCAGATAACAAGGTTTTTAGAATGGCTACTAGATGTGATGAGGCGAAGTCTGGAAGTAGGAATACTAGATTCCAAGACGATTTGCAAATAGTCATTTTTGCAACAACCAAAGAAGTTGCGAAACGTCCAAGTTTCGAAATGGCGTTACAGAACGTCGCGGAGCCAATATTCTAACAAGGTATCTCATTATCGGCGTCTTAATGCGCGCTATATCTCAAGAACCAGTAAAGCTAGCAAAAAGTAATCAATTATGAAATTGCTCAACATAAAATTTTACACACTTTTGTAGTTTACAAAAACTTTGCATCTATCCTGGTTCTCGAGATATAGCGCTTTAAAGTTGGCCTTTCAGACATCGAGGGGTCTCTCGTTGTCTTCATCTCTATAAGCGCTATATCTTAAGAACCACGCTAGCTATGAAAAAGTGATCAATTACGAAATTGCTCAGCTTAAAATTTTACACATTTTGTCGGTTCTAAATTTTTTGTATCTATTTTGCCTCTCGAGATATAGCGCTTCAAAATTTGGCAGAAAAATTGAAAAAAAAGAGAAAATAATTTATTTATGTACAAAACATTGGACCATTTTTATGAAGATTGTGAAGGTTTCCTAAAATATGCATATATCCTGTGACAATTCATCAGTAGCAATGGAAGAAAGACTAGCGCATGGGTGGTACCTGGAAATTGTAGTTTGTAGTCACCTTGTGTAGTTTGTAGTCTACACAAACTCACCAAACAAAATCACCAATACCACTGTACGGAAACACGTTTGTACCACATAGCTATCCACTAAATACAAAGAAGACACCCCGAGAAGTACAGAAACTGAAGCCTGGGTCACAGGCCATCCTACAGTACCCAGGGTGTGACAGAATCTCGAAAAAATGGGAGAGACCCCAGGTTTTGGAGTCTTCGACTCGGTCATGTAGGCATAGGAGACATGGGCGGCGAAGTCTAAATATGGGACGTTTCAGAACCATGGTTGCGAAACGTCGCCTTACCAACTGAAAACCCTACACTCATGGCTACCGTAATCATGGAGGTGGCGTCCAGGGAGACGCCGAGGAAGGACATGGTGCCGATGACGCCGAAGGCGATGGAGGCGATATTGAGGCCTGAAAATTGCGGATAGACTACAAACTACAGTATGATCCTCACCAATAATAACAGAGCATAGTGGTTGTGGTATAAACAACAGGGCAACGGGGACCATGACTGCGATTGAAATATAGATGTCCTGCATAGTTTGGGGCCACATTATATCATATTCATCTGCGATGTTCCATAATGGAGAATACGTGGTGATACGGTAGGCGGAGTGCTTGGCGGAGAGGGATCTGGAATAGTTGCGAAATGTCTCGGTTGAAAAATTTCACAGTGGAATAGTTGCGAATTGTCGCATTTGCAGGACATCGTGGCGTTTTGTAACCGGGACATTCCGCAACCAGTCAGTCAAAGTTGCGAAATGTCACAGTTGCGAAATGACCGGTTTCGAAATGTCACAGTTACAAAACGTCACAGTTGCGAAATTTCGCAGTTGCAAAGCATCTCGGCGTTTTACAAGCGCAACCAATGTCCCAAAAGTTGCAAAATGACACAGTTGGGAAATGGCCGGTTGCGAAATGTCACAGTTGCGAAATGTCATGGTCGCATAACGTCCATGGCTACAAAATTTTTGGTTGCGAAATGTCCCGTTGGTGAAATGTCACAGTTGCGAGATGTGCGACGGTAAAATGACGGGTTGCAAAACGACCGGTTGCAAAGTGTCCCGGTTGCGAAATATCGGGTCGCGAAATGTCATAGTTGCGAAACGTCACAGTTGTGAAATGGCCGGTTACGATGTGTCACAGTTGCGAAATGACCGGTTGTGAAGTGTCCCGGTTGCGAAATATCGGGTTGCGTCGCGGTACCTCGACGATTTTTAATGTCATTTCGCAATCAGGACACTTCGCAACCTGGACACTTCGCAACCAGTCATTTTGCAACCAGGACTTTTCGAAACCAAAAGAACAAGTATTTTATCAAAGGTGAGGTAGAAAATGTCGATTGTTGGGACACCGACGTTTCGCAATCGGGACACTTCGCAACCAGTCATTTCGCAACCGTCTTACCTCATTGTCCTTGCACAATTCGATATTTGCTCATCATTATCCACATTCTTAAGCCTCGTCGATAGCCGAAACGCTTGCTCCGTGAGCACATCATATCCGAATTTTTCATTGGACATTAGGAAATTTCGTTTGGTTTGTGATAGCTTCTGGAATACTGTAGTTTGCAGTCTTTGTAGTTTGTAGTCTGCCCCACCTTCTCACTATTCAACGTTCGATTCAAATCGCCGCCAAATCCCAGTTGACTCAAATATTTTTGCATTTCAAAAAACCAAAATTGTGTGGAATTTCGACCCTCCGAACACCAGGTGGACTGAAAATGGGTAAATTTCGCAACTGGGACATTTCGCAACTATTGCGTTGAAAACTCACCTCAAATTCACTCAAAACCTCCAAAAACTGGAATCGCTCTTCTGAATTTGTGAAATTCGGGGATTTCATGATGGCGATGTCCATGATCTGGAACTTTTGTAGTTTGTAGTCTTTGTAGTTCGTAGTTTGTATTCTCTGTAGTCTCACCTTAGTATCCTCTGGGAACAACTTCTGTCTGACTTCTAGGAACACTCTGGAGGCGGAGCTTTCTTGAACAATATTGATGAGCTGAAATTATAGTTTGTAGTTTTTGTAGTTTGTAGTCTAACTTACATCGAATCCAATTTTAAGCCTTTGGACCCCATAAAACGCCGCCGTCAAATACCCTAGATACACCAGAAGACTTAAAATCGAAATTTTCCAATTCGAAATAAACGGAGCGTATTGATCCTCGAAAAATCGCTGATACCACATGCGAACATCAGAATTTTCAGATTTTATCGATTTTTCATTGTTATTGTTCTCCTCGTCGGCTTTTACAGTAACCCGACTGCCCATTTTGAGCAAAAGTTGATGGGAGGAGGCGGAGTCTGAAAATAAGGAATTTTTGGTTGCGAAACGTTCGGTTATAAAATGGCCGGTTATGAAATGTCATGGTTGCGAAACGTCTGGTTGCGAAACGTCCGATTATGAAATGTCATGGTTGCGAAATGTCATGGTTGCAAAATCGCCTGCAGTTACAAAACGTCCGAATCGAAAAATGTCCAGTTCTAGAATGACCGGTTTTCAAATGTCTGGTTATGAAATGTCTGGTTGCGAAATCGACTGGAGTTTCAAAATGACGCAGTTGCAGAATGTCCGGGTATGAAATGTCCGGTTATGAAATGTCGGGTTATGAAATGTCTGGTTATGAAATGTCATGGTTGCGAAACGTCTGGTTATGAAATGTCTGGTGCCAAAGAGACAGTTCGCGACTCTGCCATTTCGAAACCACGACTTTTCGCAACCAGGAAGTTTCGCAACCAGAAAGTTTCGCAACCAGTAATGTTGAAACCAGCCGTTGCGGAACCAGCTATTTCGTAACAAAAATTTCAGTTTTGAAAATTCCGGTTGCAAAACGTCCTAAAGTCCAAAACCTACCGTAATCCTCCAAATCCACCGTTTTGCCTCCAGTCACCGAATGCCTCAACTCTTGTTCCCTCTTGCCCTGCAGTGCCAATACTGCTACAAACATTGTCAAACAATACAAAAATATGAAGAGGATAGCTGCAGATGAGTAATAGCAAAAGTACATAACCGCCGGTAATGGAGCAATTGAGCCAATTAGAAAAGCCAATGCATCGGTTAGAGAAGTGATGGAAATGGATACCGCTGCATGTCTCATCGATTTTTCAATTCGTGTCTGAAATATAATTTTGTATTTTAGTAAATGAACTTTATATTATCTGAAAGTTCATAAAATTTCCTGTCGATTGATATAAAGTTCATAAAAAGTGGATTACTGTAAGCCTAGTTATGAGGTTCACAAAAATGGTGTAAGTGAGTTTTATGTAACATTAACTTCTAACCGTCATAACTGAGCTCCTAGTGGTCCAATTTTTGTGAAAATTACACAGATCGAAAGGAAAATTTTAAAAATAAATATCAGTAAAATGAATTTTACAAAAATGTTGACTTTGAGGTTCCCTACGCAATTTTAATGTCCCCAATCTGACAAGAACAATTAATTTTAAAAATTTTTATTGTATTTTCAGACCTTTATAACTCAGCTCCTAGTAATCCAATTTCAACGAGAATTATACAGATCAATAGGAAATTTTTTGGAAATACTTTTCTAGGTTTAATTTTTTTTAAATCCCAACTTTCTCACCTCATACGGTAGATTCCTGTCAGTCTCATGCCATGCGGCCAACATTAGAAAGGTGTCGTCGATTCCGATGGCTGAAATTCGGTAGTCTCTTCAATTGAGAAAAACGGGTCCAACGGAATGAAAGTATTTGTAGTTTGTTGGGCCCCTAAACTTACTCAACGATAAAAACGGCATAACAGTGCACATATCGACAAAAGTGACATCGAGAAGCAACAACATTCCAGTTGAGGAAATAATGGCACACAGGGTAACCAAAACTCCGCAAATCCCGAGTAGTGGCTTACTGAGGACCCAATCGATAACCGGATATTTTCGAGTACCATTTTCAGTTTTTATGGTGAGGAACTTGATAGTGAAGGTGGAGAGGATGGCGAAGACGATGAGGACCGAGAAGGTTATGGAGAATCTGGAAGAATTTATAAAGTTACGAAATGTCGGCTTCAAAATTGGAGGCCCATTACGGAACTAGATGACCTTTTTGGGCCTCCGACGTTTTTGACCTTCTATTTGACCTCCCTTCTATTTTTTTGTGTCTCCGATTTTTCTAGGCCTCCGAATTTCAGGGGCCTCCAACTTTTTTGGGTCTCTAGCTTTTTTTTGAGCCTTCGATTTTTTTGGTTCACCGTTTGCTTTTGAGCCTCCGAACTTTTTGGGAATCCGAATTTTTTAGACCTCCGATTTTTCTGAGCCTCCGATGTTTCTAGGCCTCCAACTTTTTCTGGGCCTCCGATTTCTTTTGAGCCTTTGATTTTTCTGGGCCTCCAATTTCTTTTGGGCCTCCAACTTTTTTTGAGCCTCCGATGTTTTTGGGCCTCTAATTTTTCTAGACCTAAAACTTTTTTTTGAGCCTCCGATGTTTTTGGACCACCGATTTTTTTTGGGCATCCGAATTTTTCGGGTCTTCGATTTTTCTGGGCCTCCAACCTTTTTAGGGCTCAGCTTTTTTAGGCCCCGACTTTTTTTGGGACTACATTGATTTTTTAAGCCTCCAAATTTTTGAGCCTCCGATTTTTCTGAGCCCCCGAAAACTCACTTCGGTGTCAACCTACGATTCTCCTTCTCCAATTCCTCATCAAAAGTTGCCGAATGAAAGTAGTACAAGTTTAGAAGCTCAGAAGGGGTCTCCCCCTTCTGAACCTTCTCAGCTAGTCCGTCTTCGAAGTCCCTTGACAATTGGCCTTTGGAAGGCCCAAAGGCTTTCAATTGGTACAGTATCATCCAAGCCGAGGCGGTTTCGACGTGGCCGTTGGTGTCTAGGGTGACGTTTCCAAGGACCTGGAAGACTACATAGACTAGAAAAACTACACAAAGACTACAAACTACAAACCTTGGAAATATCAATGGGCTCCGTGGCATAGGTGCTTCTATAGATGGGATATGTGATATTGAACATTGAATTTTGATGGTTTTTGGAGTAGATATCTGCTAAGAGCTTAGCATGGGTATTCGAGAAGCAATCATTCTGAAAAAAAAAAGGTTTTTTGAGCCTCCAGTGTTTTTTGGGTCTTCAACTTTTTTGAGCCTCCAACTATTTTTGGTTCCTAACTTTTTGAGCCTCCATCTTTTTTTGGGCCCTCAACAATTTGTGGGCTTCCAGCTTTTTTGAGCCCCGGCTTTTTTGGGCCTTCGACTGTTTTTGAGCCTCCAACTTTTATGAGCCTCCAATAATTTTTTGAGCCTCCAAATTTTTCGGGCCTCCACCTATTTTTGAGCCCCCAGATTTTTTGGACCTCTAACTTTTTTGGGCCTCCAACTTTTCTTGGGCCCCCGATATTTTGAGCCTCAATTTTTTGGGCCTCCAACTTTTTTGGGGCCTACTACTGTTTTTGGGCCACTGACTTTTTGTTTAGGCTTTCAACGTGGTTGGGCCTTCAACTTTCGTGGTCCTCCAACTTTTTTGGGCCTCCACTTTTAAAAGCTTTCAACTTTTTTGGGCCCACAACTTTTTTAGGCTTTCAACTTTTTTTGAGCCTCCAGTTTTATTTGTACCTACCTGAAAATGAAGACAAACATCCTTATAGGTGAAAATCCTCCCGGCCGAGGATATCAATTTCACCGTTGAAATCCAGTCCAAAATTTTTAGAAAATCCTTAGCTAAGTCCTCTCTCAAAACATTGCCCCCATCCTTGGCATTAACGATTAGATAAATTCCTTGCCGTCGAAGTATATCTTTTCCTGAAAAAAAAGGCTTCTAGGCTACAAACCAAGGCTATTCCGCGGCCGGCCGCGACCTGACGACCGATCTCAACCACAGCGACCTACCCACGGCCCAAGCCGCGGCCGGGCCTCTGCCAGGCCTTCCCACAAACTAAAGCCTTCAAAACCTGGATAAAAATGGTCATCATCGTGGGCCCAATTCTCGCCGAAGACTGCCTCTTCGGCCTTCCATGTAGCGTTTAAAGGCGCATAGAGATAATTGACTCCGCGAACGATTTTGAAGTTTAGAAGGATTCCCATGGATAAAGAGATAGTTAGGATTGTTGGGATTATGAGGAAAGGCCAAGGGTGTCTGGAAATGGGGACGTTTTGGAATAGGGACGTTTTGCAACTAAAAAAACTCACTTGGCCACAAATAAACAATATCTAGCCACAATATTGGACCATGGCTGCTCCAGCGGAGCCGCTCGGATTTTGAAGATCATCTTCAGAATCTTAGAAGACGTTGATGTCAAAAAATGCTTCTTCGAAAAAGGTATGAGGATTGGATAATTAGTCCCCGCCACCTAAGCCTACCGGTTTTCTCGTCACGGATTTGGTCATCTGATGCATAATTTGATGATGACGCTATTATTTAATTGGGATTCGTCTTGTCGAATTCGGAAAAAAAGTTGCTAATGGAGAGGCCCAGGCTAGCATACTACAAACTACAGAGGGACGTTTTGCAACCGGGACATTTCGCAACGGTTACAAAACGTCCCAGGCGTTCCGGAAGTGGCCGCGAATTTTTGGTTGCGAAATGGCTGGTAGCGGAACGTCGTAAGTCCTTTAGAGGGCCCCTTTTCTAGGGGCCCCCTAGAGAAAGGGGTCCGCCTTTGTATGGGTGGTAGGGGGGTCTTCAAGAGGCATGAATTATTCGGATTGTTTTTGGTTTTGGTGGGAGAGGGTGAAATGGACAAGTTTAGTTTTGGTGGGATTTGAGGAACTTTTTTTAGAACCTTAGGCTTAGAGGCTAAGGTTTAGGCTAGAGGCTAAGGCTTAGCGGCTTAGGCGTAGAGGCTTAGGTTTAGAGGCTTAGGCTTAGAGGCTTAGGCTAGAGGCTAAGGCTTAGCGGCTTAGGCGTAGAGGCTTAGGTTTAGAGGCTTAGGCTTAGAGGCTTAGGCTTAGAGGCTTAGGCTTAGAGGCTTAGGCTTAGAGGCTTAGGCTTAGAGGCTTAGGCTTAGAGGCTTAGGCTTAGAGGCTTAGGCTTAGAGGCTTAGGCTTAGAGGCTTAGGCTTAGAGGCTTAGGCTTAGAGGCTTAGGCTTAGAGGCTTAGGCTTAGAGGCTTAGGCTTAGAGGCTTAGGCTTAGAGGCTTAGGCTTAGAGGCTTAGGCTTAGAGGCTTAGGCTTAGAGGCTTAGGCTTAGAGGCTTAGGCTTAGAGGCTTAGGCTTAGAGGCTTAGGCTTAGAGGCTTAGGCTTAGAGGCTTAGGCTTAGAGGCTTAGGCTTAGAGGCTTAGGCTTAGAGGCTTAGGCTTAGAGGCTTAGGCTTAGAGGCTTAGGCTTAGAGGCTTAGGCTTAGAGGCTTAGGCTTAGAGGCTTAGGCTTAGAGGCTTAGGCTTAGAGGCTTAGGCTTAGAGGCTTAGGCTTAGAGGCTTAGGCTTAGAGGCTTAGGCTTAGAGGCTTAGGCTTAGAGGCTTAGGCTTAGCGGCTTAGGCTTAGAGGCTTAGGCTTAGAGGCTTAGGCTTAGAGGCTTAGGCTTAGAGGCTTAGGCTTAGAGGCTTAGGCTTAGAGGCTTAGGCTTAGAGGCTTAGGCTTAGAGGCTTAGGCTTAGAGGCTTAGGCTTAGAGGCTTAGGCTCAGAGGCTCAGGCTTAGAGGCTTAGGCTTAGAGGCTCAGGCTTAGAGGCTTAGGCTTAGAGGCTTAGGCTTAGAGGCTCAGGCTTAGAGGCTTAGGCTTAGAGGCTTAGGCTTGGAGGCTTAGGCTTAGAGGCTTAGGCTTAGAGGCTTAGGCTTAGAGGCTTAGGCTTAGAGGCTCAGGCTTAGAGGCTTAGGCTTAGACAAGGACTCAAAAAAAGTTGGCATCCTAGAAAAATTCTTATTTGTTCTTCTGGGAAGAGTCCACCCTATTGAGTCATTGTCTATGAGACGGTCCATGCAGTTATCGATTTTTTGTATCTTTCATTGTTTCTTCCTCACGAACGTCGTTTTGTCTTTTGATTTGAGGCATTTAAATTTTTCGTCTTTGAATTAGTCCCAACTCTTTTCAAATCTTATTTCAAATATATATGCGTTTCTCGGCCTCGTAATTCCAAATCTTGAATTATCTGAATCTTCAAATCAGGTTGAAATTTTTATCCCCTAAAAACCTTGAAAATAAGCCAATTTCCTATCAAGAAATTTTCTTTTTCAAAATCGTGACGCTTAAAAGTTCTGGAGTCTCTCATTCTTCAGTTGCTCGTTTTCTGCTCCGCCCGGGCCGTTGGTAGGCCGCCGGGGTTGAATCCGGCCAAAACAGTTATTCGAATCGAAAAAGCCGCGGCCCGCCGCGGCGGCCCAAAACTTTCTCTATAGACTCTTTGTAGTCGTAATAATAGGATAAACGCCTTCTTCTCCATTCTCCATCGTTTCGTTCTAATGCCGTCTTGACCCAACTCATTTCTCATCCTCTTCTTCTTTTTCTTTTTCTTCTTCTTCACAGCTTCTCATCCTCATTCATCATCCCCTTCTCTCCCTCCCCTCTCTCTATCTCTGCGTCTCTCCCTCTCTCCGCGTTTGGTTCCTTCTTTGCTCCAAAAATGGGAAGAAGGGAGCAGTTTGTTGCAAACTACAACTCTCTCAAAAACTATATGTTTCTTTTTTTGGTTATTTGACCCATAAAGTTTTTGGGGGGACCCGGGGTCCCAAGTTTTTTTGGTACTAAATTTCTATGTAATATCGAATTTCATTACATCTTTTTTGTTTCAATTTGAAAGGCTTCTGACGCACCTTTGGCGCAAAAAAAGTGGATTTAAAATCGCTTAGATTAGTTCCTTAGCTTAGCTCATTTTGTTAGCTTAGTTCCTTAGCTTAGCTCATTTTTCTAGCTCAGTTACTTAGCTAAGCTCACCTTTTTAGCTTAGTTCCTAGCTTAGCTCAGTTCTTTAGCTTAGCTCATTTTTCTAGCTTAGTTCCTGAGCTTAGCTCATTTTTCTAGCTTAGTTCCTTAGCTAGCTAATTTTTTTAGCTTAGCTCATTTGCCTAGCTTAGTTCCTGAGCTTAGCTCATTTTGTTAGCTTAGTTCCTTAGATTAGCTCATCTTCTTAGCTTAGTTCCTTAGCTTAGCTCATTTTTCTAGCTTAGTTCCTTAGCTAGCTAATTTTCTTAGCTTAGCTCCTTAGCTTAGCTCATTTTCCTAGCTTAGTTCCTTAGCTTAGCTCATTTTCTTAGCTTAGTTACTTAGCTTAGCTCATTTTCTTAGCTTAGTTCCCTAGATTAGCTCATTTTCTTAGCTTAGTTCCTTAGCTTAGCTCATTTTCTTAGCTTAGTTCTTTAGCTTAGCTCGCTATTTAGCTTTGTTCCTTAGCTCAATTCCCTAGCTTAGCTCGTTTTCTTAGCTCTGTTCCTAGCTTACAAGGGAAGTGTTTTCGGAGGGGCTTTGAGAATTTTCTGAAAATTGGTACACTAGTACTTTCGATCATGCTGAGAAACGTGGTAAATTTATTTTTTGCCCCTTGCCCCCGTGGGCCGAGATATCAGCTAAAAAAGCAAAATCCAGTACAAAAATTGTCGATTTTTGAGGGCCTGTAACTTTGCTTCTAGGCACTTCCAAAAGGTCTAATTTCTTGTTTTGGACTCACAATTGATTGTATAACAATTTCTGACGCTTTTTGGAGAGAAAAAGTTTTGAGCCAAAACTTGAAAATTTTCGACCATTTGGGTGCAAAATTTTTCCAAGTTTTTTGGATTTTTAAAAAAAAAATTTCAACCTTCCAGATTATGGTTGGAAACGATAGATGGATATTTGTACATCACTCCTCCATATTCTCGTAACAATACTTGTCACTTTTTCAAAAAATTAGATCAGTTATGCGCCAAAAACCCTGAAAAAAATTCAGCCATAATTTGACCTATATAAATCACCCTAATTAGTGAAAAAGTACATGAAAATTTCAAGAACTGTTCTACAAACCTCCATCTATCGTTTCCAGCCAAGAACTGCCAGATTGGAAGAACAGTTTTGAAAATCCACGTACTTCAAAAAATTTCGCACCCAAATGGTGGCAAAATTTTGAATTTTGGCTCAAAAAATTTTTTCTTCAGAAAGTACCGGAAATTGTTATACAATCAATTCTGAGTCCAAAACAAAAAACAAGACCTTCTAAAACCGCCTAGAAGCAAAATTACAGGCTCTCGAAAAATCCCCTTATTTGTACTGGGGACAGCTTTGTCGGCTGATATCTCGGCCCACGAGGGCAAGGGGCAAAAAATAAATTTACCACGTTTCTCAGCATGGTCGAAAGTACTAGTGTACCAATTTTTAGAAAATTCTCAAAGCCCCTCTGAAAACACTTCCCTTGTTAGCTCATTTTTTTAGCTTGGCTCATCTTAGCTTAGCTCATTTTTCGAGCTTTTTTCTTAGCTTAGCTCATCTTAGCTTAGCTCACCAGATTAGCTCATGAAAAATGCTCAAAAGTGGGCGGAGCCTAAGGAAACTCAAAATTTTAAAATCCTCGAATTTTGATTAGATTTTGAAGGAAAAAGAGTTTGTTTATTTATTCATGTTTTCTAGACCCGCTTTTCCGAGTGTTTTTGGATTTTTCGGCGGCGAAAATTGTATTCTGAAGTACCCTAGGCACTTCAGAATATATCAAAAAAATTTTTTGCATTTTTTTTTTGAGATTTCAAATTTTTGAAACTCTGAGATTCTTGGTTTTGCGAAATGACCATCGGTTGCAGAACGTCCTTTTAGGAAAGTTCAAAACTCTAATAAAAGGGGTCCCCATTAAAACTATAGCATCTGCAATATTAAATTCTCTTTTCCAATTTTATACCTTCTCCATTTCCCATTTTCTCCCTAGACGTCTTCTGACTCCTCAAAATGTGCTCTTTTCTTTCTTTTTTTCCATTCCGGACGAAGAGCACTAATGAGATGAGGGCCCCCCGCCCCATCTCCTCTTACTCTGCCTTTTTAACCCATTAGCTTTTCCTTTGGAATCGTTCCAATTTTTTCCGTCGCCGACCCGTTTTCCCTCTGCTTCATATACGCCCGCCGCCCCCTCGTTCAGGTGTTGCGTCTGGCGCAGGTGGTGGCGCGCTGGGGTGCTCACAGGTCGTTGGCGCTCATACGCATAATGGGTCTCATATGGATGGCGCTCATATGATAACGGTACAAGCAATGCGTCCCAGGAGCAGCCATATATGGGGCATCTGGGACACATCGCCCACCACCTCTGAGACGCATATGCGATCCATTCGGTCTCCTGCTTTTTCCTTCGTTCTCGTTCCCTAGAAAGTGCCGAAAAGTGAATTTCGATGCATTTAATAACTATTGTCTGTTCAATAAAACGTCGGGAAGACACGCCCCTTTTTGGACACGCCCCTTTTCACGTAACTACTAAACAATTTGATCTACAAGCAAACGTGAAAAAGGGGCGTGTCCGAAAAGGGGCGTGTCTTACCGACGTTTTATTGAACAGACAATACATATGCTCTAATATGATGTGATATTGTTCATTTCTTCCAATTTCATTCTTGTTCTATTTCTTCCTGAACTATTTTTCGAGACTTTGAATTTTAACTCTAAGTTTTTGTTCGGAAAAAAATATGGCTGAGTCTTTGAAAATAACATGAATTTCACTTCATAACAAACGAGAAACTTACCAACAAACCTTTTTATCCACCTGAAATATAATTTATCTCATCATTATGAAGTAAAAACTCGAATACATTATGAACTTAGGAAAAAAATAAAAAATCGGAAAGCGCAACCCAAATGAAGTAATTTTTAGAAAATTTAGGGAAAATAAGTTCAAAATTATCATTATTTTACCAGCCATAATTTTTTTCAATCAAAAACTTAGAGAAAAAGTCCGAAAATCAAGAAAATATGTACAAGTTTGGGACTTGGTTGAAAAAAAAAATATCGAGATCGCCGGTCACGATTTCCGCTAAACAACGCTACAGCGTTCATTCGGATCGTCGTTACAGATCCCCCATCTGGGATCCATAATTGACACATCGCCCACACATCCATGACACATCTGGGATCCGTCTGCCGCCGCAGCTGAGTTTCTAGGCGCGTCCATATCCCATCCATATCAGACCCATCGCCGTCCATAGTTGGCTGATGTGTCTCAGATGGACACATTATGCGTCGGGAATGGATAAGATACATTATGCGTATAAGTGCCCACGACCTGTGCTGGGCGGTCGGCGGGGGTTCGAATCCCAGTACCGCCAAATTGTTGGGAAATCCTTTTTGCTTTCTTTTTCATGGATTCTTATCATCTTTTGACATTCCTTGCATGTTCTCAAGTATCAATCTTCCGCTATAACAGAGATACTGTGTGATTTGAAGAGACGGAGATTCCTCGGAAAATCTCAAGAAAACAAGCATTTTTCTGTTTGTTGTCTTTTGATGATGTTATGTTGTTTTTTTTTCGGCGAATTTGATTTGGAGACTACTATTTCTGACTACTTTTCTTCTAGAATTCTTTACTTTTTTTGAAATCGAAAAAAAGAGCACCGAAAAGAGCATGCATATGAAATGTGCAAGCGAATGGCGAATGCTCAAAGAAAATTGGATTTTTGGAATGGAAATTTTTGTTGGGAGTGGTTTTTTAGTTTTTTATTGAAGATCTGAGATTTGAATTCGAAATTTCTTAGATCTTAGATTCTTAGATTCTTAGATTCTTAGATTCTTAGATTCTTAGATTCTTAGATTCTTAGATTCTTAGATTCTTAGATTCTTAGATTCTTAGATTCTTAGATTCTTAGATTCTTAGATTCTTAGATTCTTAGATTCTTAGATTCTTAGATTCTTAGATTCTTAGATTCTTAGATTCTTAGATTCTTAGATTCTTAGATTCTTAGATTCTTAGATTCTTAGATTTTTCTGCTCCAAGATGACCCCAAAATCTTACCTCATTTACACCCCCTCTCCATCTTCCTCCCTCCCTTCACATCCCTCTCAGAAACCACTTATTCGCGCATTTGAGTGTGTCTATGTGTTCCGTTTTCCCCTCTTGTAAATATTGACCCTTTTCAAAATGCTCATTTACACGGACAACAATACATAGAGCCTGTTGGAAAGGAGCTCTAGTGATAGGCTTGTATCTAGAGAAGGAGTAGGATAAAGTTAGGGAAATTGATACAAATATTTAAAAATTTTCAAATATGTATTTCTCAAAGACATCGATTCCAGCGTCTTCTGGATCTTATTACTATCCTCAAAAAACGGGCCAAAGGCACACCTGACTTACAAGACTCTTGCCAAAAACCCCCTAACCAAACTATAGATTTTCAAAAAACCCTAAACCTCTCCAAAAATTGCCCTGCAAAATCCAACAGAACCTCTTGAGAACTACTAACATACTTCTCAACGAACTTTTTTGTTGAGAAAAAAAGGAACTGCTGACTCCTCTCTTTGTCATTTGCAAACGTACGGATGTTTGAGGTCAAAAAGAGCCACTATCCACTCGAAAAGAAATTTGAAAAACATTTTTCTTTTGGAAATTTTTTTTGAATAGTTTTAACAATTTCTTTATCTTCCTTGATTCTTCATTATTCTCTCTCATTGTTTCTCTTTTAAACTGTTTCTTAGTTCAAAATAGAGTTTTTTCCAGATGAAGGACCCTGATTCTCCAAGGAGCGTTTTTGCCCATTCAAGCTCCAAACTTCGTTCAAACTTCAATCTTTTATATCTCTCCAGCCAGTAGTTCAATTTTAATGAAAACTATACAGATCGATAGGAAATTTTTGTATAGATACAGGGTGACAATTAATTATGGGGATTATTTCATTTAAGCCCCCCGACCTATTCCAATATAACCCCCCAGAGATAAACATTGGAATAACCCCCCACCAACGGAATTTCAGATATCAATATGAACCCCCACCATTTCAATAAGACCCCCCACACATAAGATTTCAATATAGACCTCCACTATTTCAATATGGCCCCCCGCATTTGGTGGGGTGGTATAACAGTGTTCATCAGGCTGAGTATCAAACTAGTTGAAAAGTAAGAAGACAAATTGAGCAGTGAAAAAATCATTTCGAAATCGACATTGCCTTCGTTTTTGGGCCTATTTTCTTCATTTTTTCGATATTTTTCGCAATTTTTTTGCTGTTTTCTTCATAAATCTAACTTTATGGCCTGAAAGTGACATTAGGAGCTAGTTTTTTTATATTTTCAGTTATTTCTTAGGCTTAGTATCACCATTTTGCTGAAAAATAGGCTTAGAAAAAAGTGGGGTGTTATATCAGATTCTAATATAGCCCCCCTCTATTTCAAGATAACCCCCCACATATCAATATGACCCCCCAGGCGGGGGGTTCTACCAATAATGGCTTTTGGGGGGTCTTATTGGAATGTTACGGGGGGTTATAATGGAAGATTGCCAAGGATTTCAATATAACCCCCCAAATCAACGGTGGGGAACTTATTGGATTCCAATATGTCCCCCCGCTCCTATCATTCCATTTTAACCCCCCACCATTTGGACCCCCCACTTTTCAACTGTGTGGGGGGGTATTCCGAGTCGTGGGGGCCGATAACAGTTTGGGGGGGGGGGGGGGGGGGGGGGTTTAATGGAATTTTCCCTAATTATGGGAACATTGTTTGATTTTTTGGATTTTTGAAAATTTTAAATTTGAAAATAGTTAGCCCTGCCTAAACTAAGTGAGCTCTGAAAGTTTGAGTCACCATTTTCAGACCTTTATATCTAGAGAATCGGTGGTCGAAATTTGATAAAAATTACATAAATCGATAGGAAATTTTCCATAGATTATAGTAACTTTTTGAGTTTTGCAAAAATACCAATTTTGAAAATAGTTAGGTCAGTCTAAACCGCATGAGTTCTGAAAATTAGAGTCATCGGTTTTTAAACCTTCATATCTTTTTACTCAATTAACCGATTCAGATGAAAATTATACAGATCGAAAGGAAATTTCTCATTGACTACTGTGATTTTTTGAATCTTCTAAAAATTCCACTTCCCGCTTTCCTATAACCTCCCAGAAAAACCATCTGGCTTCCTTCTTTCCTTCTGTACACCCCACTAATTTTCAAATTACCCTCTCCCATCCAGGGGGTGTCCAAAATATAGGGTTTTAAACCTCTTTTAGAAACCGCCAAAAACCAGAATCCATTCCCCAATTCCAATAAGGAGAAAAAGGGAAATGGACAAAGTAGACAATAGAAAAAGGATGAGAAAAAAGAGAGAGAGAGGAGTCCATAAAATTACCATTTTCTTTTCGTCACCCCTCCAAAGGGGTAAAAGGGGGCGGAGTCTAGGGGGAGAATCCATGAATTTCAATTTCTTTGGGGTTCTATTTTCTAGTTTTTCGATGTTTTTGTAGAATTCTGGAGTTCTAGAGACGTTTCGCAACCGTGCCATTTTGAAACTTTAATTTTTAAGAAATTTTTTGGTTGCAAGGTGACTGGTTGCGAAATGGCTGGTTCTAAAACGTCCCAAAACAAAAAATCTTGTAGGGGACATCTACTTTTGTAACTGCGACGTTTCGCAACCAGGACATTTCGCAACCAAAAAAAGCTCCTAATACATAGTAATATAAACTGATAGTTCAAAAAGTTGCAAAGCAATCGGTTGCGAAATGGCTGGTTGCAAAACGACGTCGTTATAAAATTGATGTTATAAGACACTTCGCAACTAGGACATTTCGCAACAATGACATTCCGCAACCAAAAATCCGGCTATTAATAGAATTACCCGTAATATAAACTGCTAGTTCATAAAGTTGCGAAGCGGCCGTTTGCAAAACGGTTGGTTTTATAACGTCCCGATGCCCAAAAATTTATAAGGGCGTCTCATTTTGTAGTTAAGACGTTTCGCAACCAGGACGTGTCGCAACCAAAAAATCCAGCTCTTGATAATAGTGCTAATCTAAACTTACTTAGTTCATAAAGTTGCAAAGCGGCCGGTTGCGAAATGGCTGGTTGCAAAACGACTTAGTTATGAAATCGATGTCAGAAGACGTTTCGCAACCGGTCACTTCGCACCTACGACGTTTGGCAACCAGGACATTTCGCAACTTTTCATTTTATTGCATTTTGCTTGTGTTCAACCAGTTCGAATTTTCGGTTGCAAAACGCCTCGGTTATGAAATGACTGGTTGCGAAACGTCTTAGTTGCCAGATATCCTAGTTGCGAAACGTATTAGTTGCGAAACGTCGCAGGAACACAAGATGAAAATGGCGCAAATCGAGTTAACTTTTTGGCTGAGAAATGGCTGGTTGCAAAACGTCCTAGTTGCGAAACGTCCTAGTTACAAAACGCCCTCTTCAAACTCCCTCCCATTTCCAATTACCAATCTTGAGATCTTTTCCTCTTTTTTTTTTCAATTTCCCGCCACTTGAAAAAGCCGCAAAAGGGGGAAGGTTACGTATGTATGCATACATAGATTTCAATATATCTACAGTTTCAATCTATCTATCCGATTTGTGGGTCGCTTTTTGAGGAAAGGTCGAGAGAAAATTAAGGGGAATGAAAAAGAATGAGATTGAAATCTAGTGGAAGGACAGCTAGACAGTTTGGAGGCGCGCCAAAGGTGCGCCAGGGGCAGGGGGTCGAGACTTTTTGTAGTTTGTAGTTTGTAGTCTTTATAGGTTAGAAGCGAAGATAAGTTAGTCCGTTAGGAACTGAAAAAACTCAAGAATTTCAAAAAAAATTCATAAGAAATTTGGACCAGAAAAAAACTTAAAAATCAGAATTCTTCTGAAGACCAAAAACGTAGGGTCTAAATTTTCGTTGAGGGCATTTTTTGGGCTTGTGGGCTATATTTTTGAGTTCGAGCCTTGTAGGATTACTGTACCTTCATAAGACTACTGTAACACTGAAGGACTATTCGAACAGTAATTACTGTACCTTCCTAGGAGTACTGTACTTTTTCAAGATTTACTGTGGACTTCTAAGGACTGCTTTACTTTATAGAACTGCTGTAGATTACTGTACCTTCATAGAGTTACTGTACTTTCCTGTGATTACTGTGGACTTCTAAGGATTACTGTATTTTCATCCTGGGATTACTGTGTCTCCTAGGATTACTGTACTTTCGTCTGATTACTGTTTTTCTTACAATTACTGTACCTTTCTCGGATTACTGTACTTTCTAGAACTCTTGTAGATGACTGTGCCTTCATAGGATTACTGTACCTTCCCAAGAATTACTGTGAACTTCTTAGGACTACTGTATTTTCCTAGGATTACTGTACCTTCCTAGAATTACTGTACTTTTAGGATTACTGTGGATTCAAGGACGACTGTACCTTTTTAGGATTACTGTACTTCCAAAGGCTACTGTACGTTCCTAGGATTACTGTGAATTCTAGAATTACTGTATTTTTCTGGGATTACTGTACCTTCCTAGGAATACTGTATGTTCCTAGAGATTACTGTACCTTCCCAAGAATTACTGTGGACTTATAAGGAGTACTGTACTTCCCAGGATTACTGTACTTTCCTAGTATTACGGTAACACTAAAAGTCTACTATAACAATTACTGTACCTTCCTAGGAATACTGTAGATTCTTGGGATTACTGTACGTTTCAAAAAGTATTCCATTTCCGATCTCTTTTTTTTCGGAGATTTCGTTCATTTTCGTCCCTTCCATTTTACCTCATTTCCATTTTCCATGTCTCTCTCTCTGTCTGTGTTTGTCTTTTTGTATGTATTTTTATGTGAATTCACCGACCATTTTCGGGTGTTTTCCTCAACACCGATTTCTTTTTGTATTTTTTCCGAAAATTTTTTTCTAAAATCCCAAAAATTCCAATATTCCTCTATCCCTCTGTCTATCCGGATGTCCAATGTCCATCCAATGCCCCCCCCCCCCCCTGTCACTTCAATTCCCCATCAACTTTACATTTCTCTGCGTCTCTTCCCTCCCCTCTCTCTCTCTCTTCCCATCACAAAATCCCCTCTTCCAATTTAGTCCCCCTTTTTCATGTTGTCATATTTATATGTATATAGTTGAATATATTCTAGAGAGTACTCTAGTCCCCCCCCCCCCCCCTTTTCCTGCCATCAACAACACATATTCGTTTCCGAATCTCATTTCGGGTTCCCTTGGCTACTCTATTTTTGGCTTATCAGAGTGGTGGTCTCTGAGATTTCGTAGTTTGTAGTCTCCAGAATTTTAAGATGAGCAATTGGACAGAATGGGGGCAGTGCATTGCATATCACACTCATTTTTCAGAATTAGCAGACCACCTGGAATTTTCAAATCGCTATAAATTCGATTCTAGAGCACATAGAGCTATGAAATTAGGCTTATTTGAATGAGCATAAAATTTTACACATTTCCTAGTGAACAAAATTTCAAAGTTCATACCCTAAGGTCCCCCTAGCAGACCAAAAGAGTTATAAGTCTCGTATACTCCTCGTGGACAAGTTGGACCGCTAAAATCTGAGTTTTTCAATACCCAAATATCTATCTTTTCTCCTGGATCTTATTCTTAATCAAAAAAGACTTCCAGACACCCTCTTTTCCTTCTCTTTCTTCCTTTTTTCTAATATTTCTCTCTGCGTCTCTTATTTTTCCACACTCTCTTCTTTCTAACCCCTCTAATCCATTCCTTGTCGCCTGGAAACCACTAGAAAACGAAAAAAAGAGAAGAAAAAACTTTTATTCTTTTCAGTGTGTCCTTTGTATGTTTCTTCTCTTTTTTCCCATTTCCATGGGAGACTTCCAACCACCATCCATCTTTTTCTTGACGTTTTTTTGCCTTGGTTTTTTTCTTTTTGATTTTTTTATTTGTTGCAGAGTTTTTTTGCGTCTTTTATGATGGGTTTCTCATGATTAAATAGGTGCCAAAAATTCATATATTTTGAGTTTCTTTTCCTCAGATTTTGAAATTTTGAAATTTCTAAATTTTAAGATTCTAAAACTCCTGGAGTTTAACGAAGATTCCGACTTTCTATTTTCTCATTTTTTTGCTTTATTATTTATCCTTTTCTAATAATCTAATAGTTGAAGATATTCTTGAAGGCGCTTTGCCTCTAAAAGACGTCAGAATCAGAATTTTATAAAATTTCAAAGAAATCTCCACAAAATTACCTTTTCAACAGTATAATTGTCACAAAAATCACTAAATTAAGTCTCGAGATACACTAATTCAAAATTCTGTACAAATTTAACGTTAATCGTTCTGAAAAGTCAATTTTTTGGTAGCTTTTAAATGTGGTCAGAATCCAAATTTTTTGAAGATTTTAAAAATTTTATTGGCTCAAATAAATTTTCAAAAAAATACCTTTCCAACCGCATAACTTTCATAAAACTTGGACCGCTGGCTCCTGAGATACAGATCTTTGAAAATTACAATATTTCCCTCAGCTGTGTCTCCTTTTCAACAATCCAGAACTGGACCAGAAGACGTCTATATCAAAACTTTTCTAAAATCTAAAACGTTTTCCTAATCTTCGGAAGATTTCCTTTTTAGCTATATAACGTGGAAAAAAATCGGTTCACTATATTCCGAAATAACTCATATTGAAAACCCCAAATTCAGAAATGCTGAGGTTTACAAATCCGAAGCAGAGAAACCCCTCTAGAAGACGTCAAAATCTAAATTTTTCAAAAATTCAAAATACCAACTTTATCTCCATAAAATTTCTTTTCCAACCGCACGATTTCATAAAAATTGGACCACTAAATCTTGAGATAAATAGCATTGAAAATTTCTCACAACGTTGAGCGCTTCAAAATCCAAACCTTAGGCATCCTCTAGAATTTGTCTAAAGTAGAATTTTTCAAAAATTCAAAAAGTCTTTCTAATCTTCTAAAAATTTCCTTTCCAACCATATAACTTTCATAAAAATCGGTTCACTAGATCTCGAGATAAACTGAATTAAATATTTTTTTGTAAAAATTGACCTACTGAGGCTCCAAAGACGCGCCAGACTCTACCCCAAAAAATCAAATTTTCTTATCAGTTTTTCTCCGCCAAAATCAAAGTTATAAAAGAATCATTCTACGTGCCGTTTTCCCCCTCTTTTATTTACTCCTCAATTTACCTCACAATATATTCCTTAACCTTCTCCGATCTACCCGCCTTTGAAATGTTTACACAATCATGACACAGTAATCCTGGGTGACGTGTTAGTCTGTCTCTGTATTCTCTCTAACCGTCTAAATCTCTCAGCGATCAATGGAGTTTTGTTGGTTGTCTCCATCTCTGCGACTCTATCTGATTGAGAATCTCTCTGAATTTCGATATGGGGGCAAACATTGGAGGGGAAGTTTTGGAGGGCTGGTTTTGTTGGGAAAAAGTCACAGTTTTTGGAATAGTTGAACTTTTTTTAATTCTGAAACTCTTGGATTCCCTAGTTTCTAGGATTCCTGGATTTTGGAATCCCTGGATTTTGGAATCCCTGGATTCTGGGATCCCTGGATTCTGGGATCCCTGGATTCTGGGATCCCTGGATTCTGGAATCCCTGGATCCCTAAATTCTTAGATTCTTAGATTCTTAGATTCTTAGATTCTTAGATTCTTAGATTCTTAGATTCTTAGATTCTTAGATTCTTAGATTCTTAGATTCTTAGATTCTTAGATTCTTAGATTCTTAGATTCTTAGATTCTTAGATTCTTAGATTCTTAGATTCTTAGATTCTTAGATTCTTAGATTCTTAGATTCTTAGATTCTTAGATTCTTAGATTCTTAGATTCTTAGATTCTTAGATTCTTAGATTCTTAGATTCTTAGATTCTTAGATTCTTAGATTCTTAGATTCTTAGATTCTTAGATTCTTAGATTCTTAGATTCTTAGATTCTTAGATTCTTAGATTCTTAGATTCTTAGATTCTTAGATTCTTAGATTCTTAGATTCTTAGATTCTTAGATTCTTAGATTCTTAGATTCTTAGATTCTTAGATTCTTAGATTCTTAGATTCTTAGATTCTTAGATTCTTAGATTCTTAGATTCTTAGATTCTTAGATTCTTAGATTCTTAGATTCTTAGATTCTTAGATTCTTAGATTCTTAGATTCTTAGATTCTTAGATTCTTAGATTCTTAGATTCTTAGATTCTTAGATTCTTAGATTCTTAGATTCTTAGATTCTTAGATTCTTAGATTCTTAGATTCTTAGATTCTTAGATTCTTAGATTCTTAGATTCTTAGATTCTTAGATTCTTAGATTCTTAGATTCTTAGATTCTTAGATTCTTAGATTCTTAGATTCTTAGATTCTTAGATTCTTAGATTCTTAGATTCTTAGATTCTTAGATTCTTAGATTCTTAGATTCTTAGATTCTTAGATTCTTAGATTCTTAGATTCTTAGATTCTTAGATTCTTAGATTCTTAGATTCTTAGATTCTTAGATTCTTAGATTCTTAGATTCTTAGATTCTTAGATTCTTAGATTCTTAGATTCTTCGATTCTTAGATTCTTAGATTCTTAGATTTCTAGAATCTCAAGTTTCAGAAGCTCCTATTTTCGAATTCTTAGGCTTAAGATCCTCCAAAATGTTATCTGAAACTTTCAAAATCTCAAAAATTCGAAAAATATCAATTATGCCTTGAATCTTCCTCTAGATCCTCCAGAATCTCAAAAATTCCAAAAATTTTCAGTGTGAAACAAACTTCATTCAAACTCCTGGAAGCTCGTTTATTTTCAAAATCTTTCATTCAAAAATAGTCAAATTCTCAATAATCCATCATCCTTCAAAAATAGTCCACCCGTGGCCTAACTTTCTCCTCTAAAATCTAGGCCATCTGTCCCTTTATCCGTGACTAATCTACCCCTTTGATATCCATTGATAACGTCTTCTCCTCTATTTCCATTTCCCCTTTCACTCCAATCCTGTCTATAATCTAAATCCTAATCTCTTCTCATCTCTCTCTCTCGACATCCACGTCTTCTTCTTCTTCTTCTTCATGTTCAGATGACCGGGGTCCCCTCGTATCTCTTCTCTTTAATCCCAGTGTATGTTCTACATCTCTCTTTTCATATAAGAAAGTGTTCCGAAAATCGTAAAATTTTCACTCTTTTCTTACATACATTCACTATGTCATACACAGCTGTCAAGTTCATCTCACTTGTGTTTTTTGGGCTTTTTTTGAGTTTCTAAAGGGACCAAGGTTCCACCAGCTGTTTACTTTCTCTTTTTGACGCTATTTTCAGTCTTTTTGGGTGTTATTTTGAGTGAAAATTGAGCTTCTTGGACAAGTTTTGTGAAGAGAAAGTTTTGGGTAAATTTGGGCTTAAAATTTGGGGTTTAGGTTTTTAAATTTTTGATAACTTTGAACTTTTGGAAGACCAAGAAACAATTGATTTTCACACTTTTTGAATGTTGAAATTGAGATTGTTTGCTATTTTCGACCCATCTTTTTCACTTTTATTTTGAGTAAAAATTTTTGATTTTTTCCCAAAATTTCAGAAAATTGTTCCCTAAAATTTCCAAGTTTTTGAGCTTATTTATGTTATATTATTATATTATTATTTTGAGCCTATTTTGATTTGAATTTGAGATTTTTTGGCTATTTTTGACAAACTTTTCAAATTTTTTGTCTGCTTGCAGTCCTTTTTGAGTGTTATGAAAATTTTTGATTTTTTGACAAATTTTCAGAATTAATTTTTTCGAGAAATTTTCAAGATTTTGAGCTTATTTTGAGTCTATTTTGAGCCATTTTGAGTGACATTTCAAGTTGAAATTTAGATTTTTCAATTACCGTTGACACATTTCCAACAAAAACATTATTTTACAGAAAAACAAACAATTTTTTATAAACAAATTTTTCAAAAATTTTTAAGTTTTTGAGCCGATTTTGAGCCATTTTAAGCAATTTTGAGTGATATTTCAATTGAAAATTAATATTTTTGATTATCTTAAGCACATTCAGTCTAAAAAAATGTTTTAGAAAAAAAATTTTTTCAAAAATTTTCAAGTTTTTTTATCTGATTTGAGCCTGTTTTCAGCCTTTTTGTTCAATTTAGAGTAAAATTCATTTGATTTTTGACAATTTGGGCAAAATTTCAGTCTTTTTTTGTTTTTTGAGACTATTTTCTACCTATTTCCCACTAGATTTCCCATTTCCAGAACCCTTTTTTCCCAGTCAAATTTGTTATCAAAAACACCAAAATTTTCATATTTTCATTATTAATTCTTGTAGTCACTCTCTCGAATCTCAATTTCATATCATTGTACTTCCCAAAATCCCAATTGTTATTGTTATTCTGACACCTCTTCTTCTCTTATCTCCGGTTCTCTTTTCATTTCTATCTTTATTATCTCGATAATATTCCCGAAATGAAAATGGGGTTCTATATAGGTACATTTTCACACCTTATGGAGACTAAAAACTGTAAACCAAAGTTTTCGACCGCAGCTCGACCGCCAAATTTTTGACCACAGACTTTTCCTTGGCCTTCTAAACCTTATCTGAAATCCTTCCAAGTTTGGTTCAAAAAGTTCAAATTTCACGCCATTTTTGATCCCATTTTATGTAGTTTTCTACTCGACCGTTGCTCGACCACAGTGGTCGAAGTCAAAATTTTCGACCGCAAAGTTTTCCTTGACATTCTAAACTCCTCTGCTTTGCTCTAAAATTTCCTCCAAAATCTTCAAATTCCTCTCCAGTTTTTGACCTAATTCTGACCATAGCTCGACCACCGTGGTCGAAATCTTTACCTCTTTCAGATTTTCTTTAAAATTTTCAAATTTCCCGCCATTTTTTCGCTCATTTTTTGACCCCATTATTTATAGTTTTGCTCCTCCTTTCTCTTTAACCAACATCTGTTCTTCTTCTCATTTTTCTCTCATACTCCAAACACATTAATTTAATGCTCATTTTTCCAGACAACGCTTGACTCTCTCTCTCTCTTTTTTTGCTCAAAAACATCTGGCAAATAGGAAAATAAGAGAAGAAACTAGAAGAATCAAAAAGAATGGCTTCTGTCGCCATCTCGTCGCCCCCGCTCTCGCCATTGGGACATAATCATAAAGATAAGCGGTGAGTGAGTGGGTAATTGATTAATTGGGGTCATTGGGTATTTATTAGAAAGCTGAAATTACGGGAAATTTAGTGGTATATTTGATTATAAGGTGGGAAAAAAATGAACCAAGTTACGCGCTTCCAAAAAAATGGACTTGAAAATTTGGTTATATCGAAAAACTCGGTTCATAACTAAAGATCCACTAGGTCCCTTAATATGAATTATATACCATTGGAAAGCTGAAAACACGGAGAATTTTATGGTGTATTTAATTTTAGAAAGAAAGTAGAATGAGCCAAGTTATGTGCCTTTTAACTTAATATACATTCAAAAATACAGGCAAAAACCAGTTCAACTTAAAAATCGGGCTATAACTCGGGAACCACTAGGTCACCTCAAAAAAATTTTATACCATTGAAAAGCTGAAAATATGAGAAATCTAGTGGTGTATTTAGTTTTTTAGAGGAGTACAATGAAGCAAGTCACGGTTCCTTAAACTTAATATAAAATAAAAAATACAGGCTAGAACAAATTTAAATTAAAAATCGGTCTATAACTCGGAATCTACTGGGACGCTAAAAATGAATTATACACTATTAGAAAGCTGAAAATACGAGAAACTCAATAATTTGTTTAATTTTAGTCAGTAAATAGAATGCCCCATGTTATGGACTTCTAAACTTAATATAAAATCGAAAAAACAGGCAAAAACCAGTTTAAGATAAACGTTGGGCTATAACTCGGGATCCATTAAGAATCTAAAAATGAATTATATACCATTAGCAAGTTGAAAATACAAGAAATTCGATGGTGTATTTAATTGTAGTCAGGACTTTATATGATTCAAGTTATGCTCTTCTGAATTACTACAAGTGAGCAACCCTTATAGCAATAAAATAGTTCTACAACATTTGAATATAACTTGGGAACTAGTCTGGCCTCAAACATGACTTTAGTATCATGAGAAAGTTAAAATAATTAATATTTTGGATGTGTAATTACTTTTGACCTAACGTTCATTTGAACCGACTCATGGTCCTTCAAAGTAACTTCATCTTATCACCTATTTCACAAGATAGTCCCAAACATTCCACTCTAAATTCGGGTATTCTAGAGCTTCAAATATAAACCGTATATAGTTGGGAAGCTGAAAATACAAGAAATAAAAAATATATATTTTTTTTTGACTTTACGATTACTGTAGCTAAGCTATTGCGTTTTCAACTTGAAACAGTGAATCTTCAAAAATGAGAGGATTTCCGGTAGTTTCTCATCAACGATCTTTTGTTTATACTAAACTTTGTGAAATCCTAAAAAAACTTCCGGATTTCTCTAGAATTTATAAACTTTTCTATCGTCTGGCGCACTTTTGACGCATTTTTCAGTATCTCTTCTTAATTTTTTTGTTTTATTCCCATCCTCCTTGTTGACTCCCCTTCATAAAACATTCCTTTTTCCTCCCCGTAAAAAAAAGTAAAAAAGAAAGAACACACATTCATATATAATATTTGATGATCAAAATCGTAACCAACACAAAAAAATGAAGAAGAAAAAGAACGGGGAAAAGGGAAAAGAGAAGACCACATACACAGTTTTGCAATGGTAGTGGTTGGCTGTAAAGTCAGAAATTCTTTTTGTACTTTTTCGATTTTTCAGATGAAATTTTCAGAGTTTCTGTTGAGCTAAAATGTATTTTGTACTATCAAGAATATGCTCAATGGATAGAGCATGAAAATTTATCTAAAAAGTTTGAGAAAATTAATTTTTTTTTGAGTTTTAAAAGTTTAAGGCTCAGAGAGATGTTTCTCGGCTCTTTTTCAACCAATTGTTGAAAACTAAAATACAATATAAAGACAATAAAACGGACTATCAGAATTCATTTACATTACAATAAGTGCTCTGAGAGAAAAATAAGTTTTGAGGCCTTAAAACTCTGTTGACCTTCTCTAGAACCATCCCAGTTTTCTAGTTCTCAATTTCAGTTTTTTTAATAGTTTTTTTGTTCAAAAATGGACTTTGCTCTCCCACGAAAGGTCCATCTAGTTCATGTAGCCTAAAACAGGTGCAATATATTTTTTTTGTTTTTCAATTATTGACAATTCATGAAAACTCAACTAGTTGCCTGGAAACAGAAACTGACTACTTTTTTTGGTAACCAATAGTTGATTAATTTTTTAGATAGTCGAGACCAAAAAAATGGGAATTTCAGTTTTACCATGCGATTTTTTGTTTTTTTTGTCTTGTACTAGTAACAACTATTAAAAGCTTTAATTATTATTTTTCGAATTCAATTTTCTGATAGAAAATTGAATTTCCTATCGAATGGTACTATTTTCATAATTCTAGGACTAAAATGAGCAGAGTTATGAGGGTTCATTGGCTCAAAGCAAAGTACCTTTGAATTTTCGAAAAATCTGACATTGAGAAATTAAAAATTAGGAAGTTTAAAAGTTTTCTTACTGTAGATTCTCAAATTTTCAAAGTTCCTATATTCCGAAATCCAGAATCTTCAAGATTTTGAGACCCTTAGAATTTAGAATACTTTTGAAGACTATTGGAACTCTGTACGTTTTCTAGCTCTTAAAATCCATCAAATTCTAGTATACTGTATTCCAGCATACTGTAATTTCAGACCTTTAAGTATCTCCAAAATCTCTAAGTAACAATCTTCAAGATTTCAGAATCCTTAGAATCCTGAGAATTTTCTAATTCCAAAATTTTTGAAACTTTGAAGATCATTGTCTTCTAGATTCTGAACTCCCCTAGATCCCAGGATACTGTACTTTTCGAGTTCCCCAATTCTTTTCCAATTTTTGCAAATCCTTCAGATTCCAAATTTCAGAATCTTGAGAATCTCTAACCTTCTGAATCTCTTCACTCTCCCTCCCTGTCCACTTCCAATTTCTGTCATTTCCATTTTCGCGCACCCCCCCCCCCCTTTTCCACCCCTATTTTATTTATTGTCCTCCTACCCCCCTCAAAGATTTCAAGGTCACAATCATCATCTTTTCTCCTCTTTTTCCACCCATTCAATTCAGAATAGACCTCCCTTCTCTCTCTCCACTTATGTCTTCTAACCTCAACTCACTTTTTTCTTCTTTTTTTCTCTAATCCTCTCCATCTATCTCTGTTTAGCTTTTAATTGTACTCATTCTTTCCGTTTTCATGCAAATCAATTACTTTAGGCTCCGCCCACTTTTTCTTGACCGTTACGGGCCTAGTTTTTTGCTCGATTTTTTCGATACAGTAATCTACAGTAATCTTGACTATTTTTTTCCAGAAAAAATAAACTTCCCAAAATGAGAAGTATACTGAAACACTTTGGCCTCGGGAAGCGTACAAAAACGTAAGATTACTGTATCTGCGCCAAGGGTTACTGTACTGGGGACTACGGTACCTGCATGTCTAACGTAGGGTTACTGTATTTGCAAATGTGGATTACAGTACTTTAAACATTTAAAAAAAGCACATTTGCTCACTTTAAATTTAAGAGAATAATGTGAAATCTGTTCTGATTGTGATACAAGGATACTGTACGTGTTGATTACGGTACCTGCATATCTAGCCTTAGATTACTGTACTTGAAAGCTCAATTTATCACTCTGAGTTCTAAGGATTACTGTAAAATCTTAGGTTCCATCGGAAAAAGGGTTACTGTAATCAAAAATATATGAAAACCTGACTACTGTAGAAACCTGCATAATATGATATTATCTACCGTAGGGTTACTGTAGAATTCAAAGTATGGGTTACTGTACTTGTGTTTGGGTTACTGTATCTGTATAAATCACACTTTGGGTTACTGTACTACCTGCATATCTAATCTTGGGTTACTGTACTTGGAAGCTCAATTGCTCATTATAAGTTCTAAAGGATTACGAAAAATCTAGTTGAGTTACTGTACCTGAAAAATTTATGGAATGATACTGTAGAAACCTGCCCATTTAATTTTGGGTTACTGTACTTGTAAATTCATTTGCTTAGTTTTGGGGATTACTGTAAAAGGGATATCTTTAAAAATTACAGTTTCATCGAAGATTTTACCTGCGTATCTAAGTAAGGGTTACTGTACCTAAAAATCTATGAGGGGATTACTGTACCTGCACATCTAACCAACTTAAATACAGTATCATTTTTTCTTTTCAGAGTATCCTTCGGTGACGATCACACTTTTGTGTACGAGAAGGACGACGATGCGACACCACTTGTGCCGAAGCAACCGTTTACAGAGTGAGTTTTTTGAATTTTGAATTGCGGTTTGGCGGGAATTTAAATTTTTGAAAAAAAAAGTTGAGAAAAATTGGGAAAAGTTGGGATTTTCAAATTTCAAAAGATTGAAAAGGGCTGAGATTCTAAAACTTTGAGAAATCGAAAATGTAAGATTATCTGAGATTCCGGATATAAGAATGAGCAATTCAATGATGAGCAATTCTATCATTTTTTCCAATAGGGGCTTCAGAAGTCCTATCAGCTGTTTTGGAGAGTCTTCTTCTTTTTCTATTTTTTTTTCTCAATTTTTCATCTTTCCCCTCTTGTCATGTTTTTGTGTGTGTCAGTTTAAGAAGTCTCTCCCCCCATTCTCTCTTGTTATCAACGCCGGTTTCGTTGCCAGCCACACGTCCTTCTTTAAGATAGTAAGAGATAGTGAGAGACGCAGAGAAAGAGAAAAAAGAGTCAACCCGAGAGAACTTTCTCTCTCTCTTTCTACTCTCTAACTCATCTTTCTCTCTCGGAGAGACTTTTGACTGCTCTTTTCTCTCGAGTGAAAATTCCGCGAGCTTTCTCCATTGGATTACTCTCTTGAAAACGAGATAGAGAATCATCATCCATTCTTTGTATTCCCAATGACTAAGTGAGTTTTTTTTTGGTTTTGAGGCTTAAAAAAGAGCAATTTCTAGAACTAAAAATAGTCTCAATCGTTTTCCTGTAAAAGTATGTTTTAGGGCTCCAAAATGAGCTCTAAAGTTTATAGAATCTGGCCATCTTGTCCGTAATAGAATGACCCCCAAATAAGCCTAAAAATTACACATTTTTGAACTGAAAATAGTCTCAATCGATTCCTTATAAAAAAATAACCTAAAACTTCACAAGAAGTCTTGTGAATTGCTCATCCTTATGAAGTTATGGGTACTTTTCAAAAATTCAAATATCTATTTTGCCTTGAGCGGAATCTTGGATTTCAAATACTTCCTAAATTCTAAGGGTCCCGAAACCTTGAAGATTCTGGATTTCGGAATCTAGGAACTTTGAAAATTTGAGAATCTACAGTAAGAGAACTTTTAAACTTCCTAATTTTTAATTTCTCCATGTCAGATTTTCTGGAAATTCAAATTTTTTTGTCTTGAGCAATTGAGCCCCCATAACTCAGCTCATTTTAGGCCGAAAAACTGAAAATGGTACCAATCGATAGGAAATTTAATTTTCTGTAACTTTCTGCAAAGAAATTGTTTGAAAAAAGTAGAAATCATAAAATTAAAGCACTTCAAAGTTGTTTTTAGAAAATTCAAAAATTCGTTTTGCCTTTAGCATTTGAGCCATCATAACTCAGCTCATTTTAGGCCTAGAAAATTGAAAATTGTACCATTCGACGGGAATTTAATTTTCTATAATTTTGTACAAAGAAATTGTGTGCAAAATTTGTTAATTATAAAGTTGAAGATCTTGAAAAAATTTGAGACCAATAGTTTTATCTTGAGCTATTTTGAGCCGTTTTGAGCTCCCAAAATTTCAGGATTTTGAACCTTTAAAGTTTTTCAAATTTACGTTTTTTAGAAATCTAATTTCTAGAGTTTTTACCCTCTCTTTTACTCTCTTTTATGATTTTATACCTCAATTTTATAGCTCCTTCTAATAGATCAATTTCAATTAACTAATTCTTATAAAATATAGAGATCGAGAGGGAATTTTTTTAAAGATCCAAAGATTTCTGTTAAATTTTACAGTAGTAAACCTACAGTAACCTAAAATAGTGAATCTACAGTATTCTGGAGAGGTAAATCTACAGTAATCTACAGTAGTCATGGAGAACCCTAAGAATCCAAGAATCTCGAAACTTCGAAATCTTAAAATTCCAGAATCATGTTTTCTGAATTTCCAAACGACTCAATTGTGGGACTGATCATCTTAAAAATCTCAAATCCTTTAACATTTTGCAACCGGACGTTTTGCAACCTAAAGAAAAACAGAGAAATCTAAAAATCTCCGGAATCCAGGGAACTCAAAAATCGTCGTTTTTTTTTTGGGACCCAGATCCCTCTATGATGTTTGATTCTATTTCGGATTCTAAGGATTCCCTAGAATTCAGACATCCGGATAAACAGATCCATAGACATTGTTGTGTCACACAACAGCACATTCCATCCCTCTCGATTCTGATTCCCACGAGGAAACCGAACTTTGACGTCTTCTAGTATTCTTCCGTCTTTTTCTTCTTGCTTTTTCTTCTTCGTCTCAATACTGCCATCACAAATTTTGTCAATAGATAGAAAAAGAGCCAAAAAATGAAACATGGGCTCACTCTCTCTCTTACAAAAATGACTTGTTTTTGTCTGCTTTTCTGTTTTTTTGTTGTGTTAAACGGAGAAGATTTTCCGCTGCTTCTCCCGGAAAAGAATGGGATGGATTTTCGGGAGGGTGGTAAACAACTTTTTTCGAGACTTTTTTTGTTGGGAACCAAAAAAACCAACCAAAAAAAAATAGGGCACATGATAATCGAGATGGAATCAAACATCAGGGGTTCCAAAGAATGGATGAGCAATCCTGCGATTTTTGGAGGTTTAGAACTTCAGATTCTTAGGATTCTTAGATTCTGGGATACTGTAGTTCCGGGATCCTCAGATTCTTAAAAATTCTCTATCTGTGTATTCAGATGTCCCACCGCAATCCATTCGTCGTAATCTTTTACAAAGTACCCCCTTCCCGCCTTGTGAACACGGGAATTTGCGTTTTGTAAAATTGTTCCTCTCGAGTTTTGATCATCAATAGAAATAGTGTGTAAATCGAAGAGACGACAGAGAAAACAGGTGTCAAGGGACAAGAGGAGAACCTGGAGGGAAGAGTTTAAAACGTACTTTAGCACACAAGATAGGGGTTATCAGTTTTCACATTTCAAAACCTCCTTGAACTTGCAATGACATAGTATCGAAAAGTGGAAAAAAGGGGTTCAAACCCTGATTTTAAGCCTAGTTATGAGAGTTCAAATTTGATGACCTAGAAATCCAAAATTGGGATTTCTAGGCCACCAAATCCTCCAATAATAAAGAAAAAAAATTTTACATTTAATCCAGTTTAAAGCCCTCAAAAATCTCAATTCTAAGCCGAGTTATGGCCCTTCAAAGTTGGTGGCCTAGAATTCTCTTTCTAGGCCACCAACTTAAAAGGGTTATAACTTGGCTTGGAATTGAGATTTTTGAGGGCTCTAAACTGGATTCAATGTCAATTATCTTCTTCTTTGTGATTGAAAATTTGATGGCCTAGAAATCCAAAAAAATTGGATTTCTAACTCGGCTCAAACTCAAGATTTTTAAGGCCTCTAAATTCGATTTTATGCTCAATTGTCTCTACTTTTAGCCTTATAAATTTCAAAACTTCCATGTCTTTCTGTAAACCAATTTATCCTCATTGAAAATCCAAATATTTGGATTCTACTCCTTTCGACAAAAGAGAGAGGCGCTAAAATATTTATTTAATCCTTTTTTCTCTGCCCTCTTCATTTTTTAATGAAAAAAACTGGGAGAGTAAATAGAATCCTCTCCAAATATTTATAATTGTTTCCTCCTCTCATTTTTTTTTCGGTTTACATTTTTATGTTGGAAATCGAACGAAATTTGAGAGAGGGCAAACAAGGGAGGTAGAAAAAGAGACACAAATAATTTTGGTATTATTATAGAATCATAGTTTTATATAGTTTTGGAAAAGGAAAACTTTTTTTTTGAAAAAAAATGAAAAAAAATTTCTGGAAGATTTTTGTACTCCTCGTGGACAACTTGAGGGTTGAGCTTGAAAATGTCCACGAGGAGTACACGAGGCCTTGTTCATGGTTCAAAACTCAAAATTAAGTTCCTTAGTACCGTAATCCTTCTAAAATAATACGATTTTCAAAAAAAAATAGAAAAAATTTTTTTTTTGAAAATTTTTTTTTGAAAATTTCTGATGTACAGATAGACATGAAAATTTAAAAATTCAAGAACAAAAAGTAAAAGAAAATGTACTTCATATCCAATTTAGAGGGCTCAAAAAAAAGAGTCTCAAAGCGATTTATAGTCATCTGAAGTTTGATGGCCTAGAAACCCAAATTAGAGATTTCTAGGCCATCAAATTCTGTAAACATAAAGAAGAAGAAAATTGACATTAAATCCAGTTTAGAGCCCTCAAAAATCTCAATTCCAAACCGATTTATAGCCCATCGAAGTTGGTGGCCTAGAAAGAAAATTCTAGGCCATCAACTTTAAGCTCTTATAAGTAGGCTTAAAATCAAGATTTTTGAAATCTGAAAAGTGGATTATATTTCAATTTTTTTTCTTCTTCATGATTATGGCCTAGAAGTCTCATATTTGGATTTCCAGGCCATCAACTTCAAACTCTTCGTAATTTGTAGTTTGTAGTCTCTCTCTCTCTCTCACTCTCTATATCCAATGCTCTCTACACTGCGTGCCAATATGGGTTTGAGTAAACAAAAAAACGCAAAAATTTTCCCCCAAATTCAATTTTCAATTCTCCCATTTTTGTTGTGTCCCAAAAAAGATAGAGAGAACAAGTTCCCTCCCCCAACATTTTTTTTCATTTTTTTTTTCGATGATGAAAAATTGGAAATCAAAAGTGACAGGTTTGTGTCTCTTTGAATAGGTTCGATTTTTTGGTGAACGTTGATGTCTTCATTTTTTCCTTTCCTCTCTTATTCTCAATTCTGAAGAGGTCGGAATTCTTGAGAATTCTTAAGAAAAAGAAAAATTCTCAAGAATGTCACCGAAAGTGACCCCAAAAGTACAGAAAAGGTGGGTGTGGGAACTCTTTTTCTCAATTATTGCTCATCTTTCAATTGCTCAGTTTTTGAAAAGGGACAACTATGTATCACTAACAATCTTTGATTGCTTAGGATATGATTGCTCATTTTAAAGTTACTCAGTTTTTGAAAACTAGTAACTCTCCTGGACCATCTCTGATTGCTTTGGATAAGCTTGCTCATCTTAAAATTTCTCATTCCAAGATTAGTTTCTCTCGAGTCTCTGTCATTGATAATCTTGATTGCTCATCTTAAAATTGCTCAACTTTTTTTTTCAGTATTATCTCTAGATCCTGTGAGCATCTACCTCTCTTTGACTATTCCTGATTGCTCATCTTAAAATTGCTCAGTTTCTGAAACTGCGACTATCCTTGATTGCTCACCTTAAAATTGCTCATCCCCTAGCTACCGGCCTTTTTTGTCTTCGCTATAGGTAATCCTAATTGCTCATTGTAAAATTGCTCAGCTTTCAAAAAAGTGACTATCACAACCTACCTTCGATTATCCAGCGATTGCTCAGGATAAGATTGCTCACCTTAAAATTGCTCAGCTTTTGAACCAGCTACTATCACTAGCTCTTCTTGACTATTCCTGATTGCTCATCATAAAATTGCCTACTTTCCGAAAGGACAACGTTTACTACCTCTTCTAGGCTTCTCTCTGATTGCTCAGGATAAGATTGCTCATTATAAAATTGCTCAGCTTAGCTTCTCTATCATCATCATCATCGTATACATTCCATTCCCCAAAAGGCTTCTTCCTCTACCCACTGTGTCCAAAAGACACCCCACTTTGTGGGGTGTATTTCGAGGACAATGTTTCATTCCTCTCTTTTTCTCTCTGCGTCTCTCATTAGTACACACTCTCTCTCATCCAGTGGTTCCAACCCGAAAGGGGGGGGGGGGCATATGCATTCTAATTGCATTCGTCCCTCTCTCTCGCGCTGCGCGCTTGTCGTGTTTCGTTTCCCACAGAGAGAGGGGTCCCTCTCTCTTTCTCTTTCTTTCTCTGCGTCTCTCATTAGTACACACTCTCTCGCCAGTCTTCGAGAGAGAAAAGCTTCACCCATTCTGCCATTCGGACCTCATTTTGTTGTGTGTGTGCGGGGCTCCGGGAGCCGGGAGCCTCCACACATATTTTTTTCGATGCTTTTTTTCTTTCTCGACGTTTCGCGTTGTTTGTTGCACTTTTTTGTGTTGCTTTTAGAGGAACTTGGCGTTTTCACTGCATTTTTGAGGGCTCATTTTTAGGGCGAGAATATTACAGAAAGGCTAAAAAATGGGCCCACTTGTGAGGCTCATAACTTGGCTCATTTTGATCCTAGAGCATTGAAAATATTATCAATCGACTGGAAATTTAATTTTACATTTACTATTAGTTAAGTTAATTTCGCTTGAGAAATCACCCAATTGATCTTTCAAAGCCCATAACTCGGCTCATTTTAATCCTAGAGCATTGCAAATACCACTAATCGATAGGTAATTAAATTCTACATTTAATTCAATGCATTTTACTTTGTAATTTTTTCAGTGATCTTTCAAAACTCAATCAACTCCACTTTCCTAGATATACTCTAATCAGACGAGATATGCTTACTTTCGGTGCTCATAACTTGGCTCATTTTAATTCTAGAAATCTGAAAACACTAACAATGGACAGGAAATTGAATTTTACTTTCAGTGCAATTTTTATTTCTATTACTTTTATTCAAATTTTTCAAAATTTGATCTATTAAAACTCAATCAATAGTACTTTCCAAAATTTTCTCATTTTTAGGTCAAAATGAGCACAGTTCCGGGGCTTATAACTCGGCTCATTTTGAATCTATGACAATGAAAATACTACCAATCGACTGGAAATTCAATTTTACATCTAGCTCAATTAATGTTGTTTGAAAAAAAATTTTGATTTTATCTATCAAAATTTGATTAACCTTACTTTCCAACATTTTTCATTATTCAACATTTTTCATTATAAAACAATTATCTAGATGTAAAATTCAATTTCCAATCGATTGGTAATATTTTCAAAGCTGTGGGGCTAAATATGGCCAAGTTAGAAGCCCTCAAAATGTGCTCATTTATCCAGAAAAAGTAGCCAGATCCGGGGCATAAATGAATCTCCAAGAAATTCTTCCCTGACCCATATGGCTATACAAATTCTCATTTCTCTTATCTTTTTCCCTCCATTCTTCTTTCTTTTCCTCGTCCTATTGCACTATTAATTAGATTACTTCTTTCAATTTGGGAGCCCCCTCCCCTTTCCTTTGTGGTCATTTTGTGGCCTGCTTGGAGCTCTTGCCCCAAAATAGGATGGAATGGGGGGAAGACAATATAAAATGGACACAAATGAGTGTCTGAAGGATGGGGTCCCGTTTGGAAGAGTGGAAAAACGAAGAGCAGTCTCTGTCTCTCATTCTGGGATTAGTTTGAACGACTTTGTTGGACGCTTTTTTTGAGGGGATTAGGGACACCAGGCTTCTTCAACTTTTCAGTTTTTGGGGGCCCTAAGGAAGTACAGATTTTGAAAGATGTACAGATTTTGAAAGAAGAGTACAGATTTTGAGGAAGTACAGATTTTGAAAGAAGAGTTTTTTAACAAAAAAATATATCAGAACTAGATCAAAATTCGGCTTGAGCCCGTGGAAACCTATTTTTGCCTGTAACTCGGCTCATTTTGGTCCTAGAGCATTAAAAATACTACCAATCGATTGGAAATCAAATTTTACATTAGAAACAATACAATTTTAAACTATTAGTATTCAAATTTTGTTGTTCAAATAATATTTTCGTTCAAAAAAATTTTTGCTCATTTTCTAATAAAATTAGCACTTTTCTGGGCTAATAACTAAGTTCATTTTGAGCCTAGAGCATTGAAAGTACCACCAATCGATCGGAAATTGAATTTTACATCTAGATTTGTGCAAATCTAGAATTTCCCAGACCGATTTATTGCAGTTTTTTCCCATTTCTTGTCTTCTCTAAACCTCTTCCTCATTATTCTTCTTCAAAAACAAAATCAATCAATCACCTCTCCCCTCCATATTTGAAACATGGACCGCTTTCCTGAAGTGATCGCTCATGTGTGCACAATGTGCACACATAAAGAGAGAGCAAAGAGCACAACACCTGCTTCATTTTCTACAACAATTATCTTTTTCTCTGTTCCCGGAAGTCATAAGGGGTCCCCCCAAGCTGGGAGAGCAAACATCTATTGGAGCTTCGAAGATGTCTTCAATACTCTTATGAGCTATTTTAATTTAATTTTGGGCTCATTTTTAGTGCTCTTTAGTGCTCAAATAATACATGGCCAAAAAAGGATGTACTTTTTTTTGGTATGCTCATTTCTCGAGCTCATAACTTTCCTCATTTTGATCGTAGAGTATTGAAAATACCACCAATCGATGGGAAATTGAATTTTACATTTAGTTTAATTACTGTTTTAAAAAAAGTGTTAATTGTTCTATCAAAACTGCACTCTCCTAGATATACTCTGATCGGCAAAAATGGGCACACTTTCGGGGCTCGTAACTTGGCTCATTTTGCTCCTAGAGCATTGATAATACCACCATTCGATTAGAAATTTTATTTTACATTTTGTCTATGTTTTCTACTTTGAAAATTTTTTAATTGATCTATCAAAATCCATTCATATACTTTCCAATATTTTCTCATTTTTCGACCAGAATGAGTCCACTTTCGGGGCTCGTAACTTGGCTCATTTTGCTTCTAGAGTATTGAAAATACCACCATTCGATTGGAAATTCAATTTTACAACTAATTCAATCATTATATATTCGAATATTTCAGCCCCGACGCCCCAGTGAGCCGTGTAGTCGTCACATCGGAGACTGTCGTACCCGAAGCGCCATCGCCGATTCCGCCACCAGCACAATTCGAGGAAGTTCGACGAGTCGCCGTCTCGCCACCGTTGCCTTCTAAGTGAGTTTTGAATAGAAATTTGATCTAGAAATGTGAAAAATAGTTACTGAAAAAAATTCGAGTTCATAGGAGCAGTCTGAGCCGAGTTATAAGCAAAAATACAAAAAATAAACAGATGGCTGCATACGATTTCTTTGAGCCAAATTATGAGCTGAAATTAAAACAGAAAAAATCGAAATTCATTGAACTATATGTAAAATTAAATTTTCAATCGATTGGTGGTATTTTCAATACTCTAGGACAAAAATGAGCCGAGTTATGAGCTCAAAAATGTGCTCATTTAGGTCGAAAAATCAGAAAATCTTGGAAAGTACAATTGATTGAATATTGATAGATTAGTTCAAAAGTTTCTGAGCGAAATTAATTGGACTAAATGTAAAACTGAATTTCCAATCGATTGGTAGTGTTTTCAATACTTTAGAATTAAAATGAGCAGAGTTATGATCAGAGGAAAGTGTGCTCATTTTGGTATAAAAATGAGCAAAAAATTTTGGGAAATATTTTTTTTTTCAAATTTTGTCTAACTCGATGTAAAATCGAATCAATTGGTAATATTTTTTATTAATCTAAAAGTAAAAGAAGCCGAGTTATGAGCTCAGAAGTTGAAAAAAACCGAAATCTAACTTTGGCTTCATTGGGCCTAACTTCTCCCCTCTTGAGCCAGCGAACACCTATTTTTGCCCATAACTTGGCTCATTTTGATTTTGGAAGATTGAAAATACTACCATTCGAATGAAAATTAAATTTTACACCAGAAACAATAATAAAAACTTCAAAAACAAAAGTAATTTTGGAACAAAAATATTTTAAAAATTAATCAAGGCTTAATTTGAGCCGTAGTCAATTTTTGCCTATAACTCGAGTCATGTTGCTTCTAGATTATTGAAAATATTACCATTCGATTGGAAATTCAATTTTACATTAGACACAATTAGAAAAATTTGATTTCCTCTCAAAAAAGTAGGTCAAACTTCGGCATAATTAAGCTGAGTCCCTTTTGAGCCAGCGCAAATCTTTTTTTGCCCATAACTTGGCTCATTTTGCTCCCAGAGCTTTAAAAACGCCACCAATCGACAGGAAATTGAATTTTGCATCTAACTAAATACAAAAAAAATTAAAACGTCCTCTAAAAGCTAGCTTTATAGAACTTCTGATACCCAAAAACTGTCTTATTGTCTGTCTGTTTGTCCAAAGTGCCCAAAACCGTAGTTTTTCTCATATTTCAGACCAATGGATCTTCATTTCCGGTTTGTTTCATTCTCTAGACTGCTTTCTATCTAGTGCTTTTTGTTCCATTTTTTCACACGTTGAGTGGGCGTGGCCTATATCATCATCTCCCCTGAGTTGAAGAGTTTTTGTGGAGTACACTGTTTTGGATGAAAATTTTCCAAAAAAATTGAACTTTTTTTGCAGAAAAATGACCGACGCGGAGAATCCGTTCCGACCTGAGGAGATACTGTACCACGAGGTGGACCCAATTGTTGAGCAATACTTGCACAAACCGTTCCCACCGAGTCGACCAGGCTCCGCACAGAATACTCCGACGAAACAGCAGCACTTTTCACAGGCGTGAGTTTTTTTTGGGGACTTGGAGAGGTTTTGGGGTATTTTGAGTTAGGAATTCGATTTTTTCGTAAAATTTTGGTCTAGAAAACACTAAATTTTGGAAAATATCGAAACCAGAGAAGGGGAAATTTTGAGTAGAAAAAAAAAATGTTTGAACAAAATTTTTTTTTGAATTTTTCATTTGAAATTTGTAAGAAGTGGCTCATTTTAGTTTTTTTGGGTAGTTTGGAACATAGAAATCACGAAATACATGAAAATATCAAAATCAGAGGCGCTGAAAATTTTTAGTAAAAAATTTTTTTTGGAAATTTCCAAAAAAATTTTTCCAATTTTTTTCCTTGGAAATTAGTGTTACTTGGGAAGGTTTGAAAAGATTTTGAGCGATAAATTAAAATTTTTCATAAAATTTCAATCTAGAAAGTACGAAAATTCTAAAAAATTCGTAATTAGAGTAGGTGGAAATTTTTGGAAATTTTCCAACAAATTTTTTGAAACATTTTATGGAAATTTTGTAGAACTTGAAGAGGTTTTGAAAGTTTTTGACTTGCGAATTCAAATTTTACATAAAATTCCAATCTAGAAAGTAGAAAAATCCTTAAAAATTCGAAATTAGAGTAGGTGGAAATTTTGAGTTGAAAATTTTTCTTGGAAAATTTTCCAAATTTTTCCTAAAATTTTTTTCAGGACTTTTTTCTTGGAAATTAATGGGACTTGGGAAGGTTTTGGATCATTTTAAATTGCGAATTCACATTTTTCATAAAATTTCAATCTTGAAAGTACAAAAATCTAAAAAATTTCGAAACCCAAGAGGCTGGAAATTTTGAGAAAAAAATTTTTTTTGACAAAAATTAATTAAAATTTTTTTTCAAATTTTTGAACGTTCCCAACACACTTTTATGTCGACCTACAGTATACATAGACTACAAACAACAAACTACAAAAACCCCCAAATTTCCAGAGCCACACCTCCACCCACCACCAACGAATCCTCATTGTATCTTCAAAATGGACTGAGCAAAGAGCAATTGGTTCAAAACGAGAAAAACAATGCAGGTCACTCGGAGCCACTGTTGGCCGAGCACAATCGGTAAGGGCTCAATGAAAATTTGGCGAAAAAAATTTTTTTTTTTCGAAAATTTTTCAAAAAAATTTTAATTGATAATTTCGAGTGAAATGAAATGGTTGTCTGTTAGAGACTACAAAAACTACAAACTACAAACTACAAATCTTTCAGCAACGAGGAATATGTCGAGGAACTGCCACCAGCTGGAAAAGTCGAGCTGATACATGTGAAGAAGAAGAAGTGCGGATGTTGCTCAGTACAGTAATCCTCTCATCTACAGTATCTACAGTAATCCAGCCGCTAGCCACGCCCCCTTTTTTCCCGAGATCAAACTACAGAAACCAACGAATCAAAAGTCCCCTATACTTTCCATTCTAAGCCCCGCCCCCTTTTTTTCTCATATTTTGTTTTCATACTGTACCGGTGTATACCGTAATCCCCTCCCCATACATTGCTTTTTTGCTTTGAAAAGATTTGAAAAATTCAAAAAAATTGACTCCGCCCACTTTTTTCTCGTCGAGCTTTTTTTCATTTTTTTTTTGTAAACTAATTTTTCCCAAAAAAATTGTCTAATCTAAGTCCCAAGTCCCGCCCCCCAAACAACTTTGTATTTTGTTTTTTTCCGATATTTTTTTGAAGAGTAAACAATTTGACTACAAACTACAAATAACTTTTTTTCAAAAAAAATTTTTTTGGCTCAAAAATGAGCCCTCCTTAAAGAGCACACAAAGTCTTCAGAATCGATCGGAAATCGCATTTCCGTCAGTTTTTGTGGGATGGAGAAACGCCACGGATACTCATTTTCACACCCTTTTTTCTTGGGGGAAAAAATTTTTTTTTTGAGCCAAAAAATTTTTTGCTCTTGGAGCAGTTTTGGGGCATTTTTCGTCAAGGTTTTGAGTACTGGTTGCCAAATGACTGGTTGCAGAGTGGCTGGTTGCGAAATTTCCTAGTTGCGAAACGTCCTTGAGCCAAAAAACCAAAAATCGAAAATCCTAAAAATTTTTCTGTTTTTGAAGTAATTTTCAGATTTTGGATATTTTTTTTCAGTTTTTGGAGCATTTTTCAATTTTTAAAGATTTTTTTCAGTTTTGGAAATTTTTTTTCATTTTTTGGAGTTTTTTTTTTCAGTTTTTGGAGCATTTTTCACTTTTTGGAGATTTTTTTCAGTTTTTAAAGGTTTTTTCAAATGGCCTAGATGCGAAATGACCTAGTTGCGAAATGTTCTAGTTGAAAAATGTCGTTGTTGCGAAATATCCGGGTTGCCAAACGTCGTAGTTGCAAAGTGTACTAGTTGCTAAACGTCATGGTTACGAAATGACCTAGTTGCGAAACGTTCGAAACCAAAAAACGTCAAATCCGCCACCATGACGTTCCGTAACCGGTCATTTCGCAACCAAAGGCATTTTTCGACGCTTTTCTTTAGTTCCCAAATGTTTTGGTTGCGAAATGGCCTAGTTGCAAAATACCCTTGTTGCGAAAATCATGGTTGCGAAATGACCTAGTTGCCAAACGTCCTCGACTCAAAAAAAACTAGCCGTTTCGCAACCGATCATTTCGCAACCAGGACTTTTCGCAACTAAGACGTTCTGCAAACAAGACGTTTCGCAACCGACCATTTCGCAACCAACGGCGTTTTTCAATTTACATTACCTTTCTGCATTTCCTTAGTTGCGAAATGTCCCAGTTACAAAGTGTCTCGGTTTCGAAATATCCTAGTTGTGAAATGTCTTAGTTGCGAAGTGACCTGATTGCAAAAAATATGCCGGTTGCGAAATGCCCTAGTTGCAATGTGTCTTGATCCAAAAAAAACGATTAATGTTTACATCTCGGATGTTTCGCAACCGGTCATTTCGCAACCACGACATTTCCTAACTAGGAATATTCGTTTTTTTTTAGTTGCGAAATGTCCCGGTTACCAATCGTCCCTATCCCCAAAAACCAAAAAATCAAATCTAATCCATTTGAAAATGTTTTCTCTTCGTAAACTCTACTCTTGCGTATCCTTTCGATTTTCCGTTTCAACGGATCTAATCGTGATTTCTGATGTAAAAAATTGAAGAATGCACGTCTGATTAGTGGTGTGACTATTCAACTAGGTTATAAAATTCTAGATTTTTCAATGTTGATCAGGGCCCTATTGAAGAAGAGTGTATGTGGAACCTGGACAACTTTTGAAAAAAGTAAAAAAAAATGTTTTCAATTTTCGACCTGAAAAAAAATTTTGAGCCAATCTTCTAGAGAAGGCCTTTTGTAGCTACAAAAAATAGTATGTACTTGTAAATTGAATCTAAAAAATTAGGCTAAAAAATTAGGAAATTAGGAAACTAAAAATTAGGGGAAAAATTAGATTATATGATTGATATATAACTCTTTTTTTTCAATTTTTGAAGCAAAAATCGGTCCACTTTTGGACCGACAATTTTCGACTCGAAATCGTAAAAAAAAAGGTCCATGGTTAGTCTGAAAATTATTAGGCAGGGGCCTTATAGATCAACATTTTCTAGCCAAAAAAAATCTAATCAAGTTCTTCATTAAACAGTGCAATAATGAATCCGAGTTTTACACTCGAATTCTCGAGTTTTGCGACTTTCTTTTCCCATCCTCTTTCCTTATATCAATTCTCGACTTCTTGGGCTCTTCAACCTTCCCAGCTTTTGCCGTCTTGGGTTCCTTATTCTCAATATCCATTTCATCTCCTTGCTCAATCAACACTTCCACTATCTTCCCATCATACTCCTTAACCTTCTCCTTCACATATTCCGTCTCCTTTTCCGGTTCCAAGTCTTCCTTCCACCTCCCATGATAGTTATAATCTGCATAATCATAAGACCGTGGTCCGTTTACGGCCTTAAGTTCCTTGTCCCAAGTTGGGTAGTGTGCGATTTCTATATATCCATAGGCATCGGGGCAATTGAGGAGCCGGGTCTTCACGGGGAAAGGAGGCAGGTCCTGGAAGGTTATGGATTTTCAAAATCTACGCTATTAATTACATAAGGGGTCCAAATTTCATAATGATTGACCGTTCCTTCTCCAAGTTACAGGTCTTCAAAGTGCGCGACCCCTCGCTTCTTGGATGTGCGCCAAGTTTGGGGGCTAAAAATCTAAGTTACAGTATTCCAATCTTGTTAAAATTTTGTGAGTATACTAATCAATTATAGAACTACATTTTTGTAGTTGACCATTATTTGATAGCTAGCTTGGTTCTTGAGATATAGCGCTTGTTGAGAAGCAGACATAGGAAAAGCGCTTGCTGTCTGGGAGTGCGCCCTAACTTTGAAGCGTTATATCTCTAGAATCATGCTAGATATCAAAAAGCTGTCAACTACAAAAATGTGTAAAATTTAAAGCTGAGCAATACAATAATTAATTATTTTTTATAGCTAGCGTTGTTCTCGAGATATAGCGTTTATAGAGACGCAGAAGGGAGATAGCGATGTCTGGGAGCGCGTCCCAACTTTGAAACGTTAGATCTCTAGAACCACGCTAGCTATCAAAAAGTTGTCAACTACAAAAATGTGTGAAATTTAAAGCTGAGCAATATTGTAGTTAACAATTTTTCAATAGCTAGCGTGGCTCTCGAGATATAGCGCTTACAGAGACGCAGACAATGAGAGAGCGCTCCCAATCAGAGCGCCCTAACTTTGCAGCGCTATATCTCGAGAACCACGCTAGCTATCAAAAAGCTGTCAACTACAAAAATGTGTAAAATTCAAAGCTGAGCAATATTGTAGTTGACCACTTTTTGATAGATAGCGTGGTTCTTGAGATATAGTGCTTATAGAGACGCAGGCAGTGAGAGCGTGCCCTAACTTTGAAACACTGTATCTCTAGAACCACGCTAGCTATCAAAAAGTCGTCAACGACAAAAATATGTGAAATTTTATGCTAAAAATATTGTAATTAACCACTCTTTGTTAGCTTGCTTGGTTCTTGAGATATAGCGAGATATAGTCGTCGCACTCAAAAAGGCGTGTCTCTATTGCGGGTGCCCTAACTTTGAAGCGGTATATCTCGAGAACTAAGATAGACACAAACATTTTGAAACCTAAGAATCATGTGAAATTTTACGCTGAGCAATTTTGTAATCAACTATTTTTTGATAGCTAGCTTGGCTCTCGAGATATAGCAATTCCAAAAAACGCTTACCTTCGGATCCCTCAAACCAATTTCCACTACGAAACTCTCATTCGGCTCTAATTGTCCGAAAAATTGTGTGTGAACTCCTTCTTTTCCCGTCGGTTTCCGAACGGAAAAGATATGCGAATAACAGTCAACAAAAATGTCTTGTTTTTCTTTTTGATTGTTCTTCAAAGTGTACTTGGAGGGCTTCTCCGGATCCGTGGAGATTTTGAATGTTGTTGGTTGGATTTCAATGCGGAGAGCTTGAAAATTTTTTAGGTTGCCAAATGACCGGTTGCGAAACGTCACCTTTTTCTCGAAGAATATCAGATCCAAGATCCCCACCCTTGTAAATATTAGGTGGTTTTACTGGGTTTTGCCCGTCACAACATTCTGCGCAGCACATACAATACCGATGATGTTCCTGTCTGAACTCTTCCTCTTTTCGTTTCCTCTCTTTTTTCGCTTTTCGAGATTGAGCATTTCCCATTTTTTGAAACGGATTGAAATTTGAAATAAATTGAGAAGGGGATCTTGGTTGGATTTGAGAAGACTATTCGAAAAAATTGGGGTATGAAATCAGGTTTAAATTATTTGGCGTAACAGATAGAAATGGGGGTCAAGAGACTTTTTGAAAGCATAGATTACAAGCTTCAAAATGAGCTATTGTACAAAACTGTAGAACAAAAACGAACGAAAAAATATCGTTTGGAAAAAACACAATATATTATGCAATTTCCTCAAAATTGTGTACCCAAAGTTGAAAAAATGCTCTAAAAATTTTATTTTTTAAAAATTTCAATAATGAATCCAAGTTTCACACTTTAATCCTCGAGTTTTGGGACTTTGTTTTCCCATCCTCTTTCTTGGATTCAATTTTCGACTTCTTGGGCTCTTCAACCTTGGCATTCTTGGGTTTCTTATTCTCAATATCCTTCCAATTTCCATCCTCAATCAACACTTCCACTATCTTCCCATCATACTCTTTACACTTTTCCTTTACATACTCGGTCTCCTTTTCCGGTTCCAAATTATCCCTGCACATCCCATAATATGGCTTTTGCTGATGATCATAATCCCAATAATCGCTATCCCGGTAATTGCCTGGCTCATCCCAGACAGATTCCTCCACAAAACTTGGATAGTGCACAATTTCTATATATCCATAGGCGTTGGGAAACCATCTGAGCATGTTGTACTGGTTGGGGAATGGTGGCAGTTCCTGGAAAGTTATAGAGATGTGTGCCTAGTTTGGGTGGCTAAAAAACTGGGTTACAGTGATTCAATCTCGCTAAAATTTTGTGAGTATACTGGTCAATTCTAGAACTACATTTTTGTAGTTGATCACATTCTGATAGCTAGCGTGGTTCTCGAGATATAGCGCTTAAAGAGACGTAGACAACGAGAGAGCGCTGTCAATGAGATCGCCCTAACTTCAAAGCACTATATCTCTAGAACCACGCTAGCTATCAAAAAACTTTCAACTACAAAAACATGTTAAATTTTATGCTGAGCAATTTTGCAGTTAAGCGCTTTTTGATAATTCGCGTGGTTCTCGAGATATAGCGCTCACCTTCGGATCCCTCAAACCAATTTCCACGACGATACTCTCATTTGGCTCAAAGCGTTCGATAAAGTGTGTGCGATCTCTTTTTTTTCCAGTTGGGTTTCGAATGGCAAAGAGATGCGAGTAGCAGGTAACGAAAACGTCTTGCATTATTTTTTGATTGTTCGTAAATGTAAACTTGGAAGGCTTATCCGGATCCGTGGAGATTTTGAATGTTGCGGGCTTGAGTTCAAGACGGATACCTTGAAAAGTTGGATTTTTTTTAGATATTTCGCAACCTGCAAACACACCTTTGGCATCAAGTTCCATACGTTGACTAAAACAGGGGCGTTTAGGTTTTTTTGGCTGATTTTTGGATTTGGATTCACACCACTCTTCCTCACAATGACAATACCGATGATGTTCCTGTTTGAAGTTTTCCTCTTTTCGTTTCCTCTCTTTTTTCGCTTTTCGAGATTGAGAATTTCCCATTTTTTGAAAACGGATTGAAATTTGAAATAAATGGAAAGTGGATTTTGGTTGGATTTCAAATTTAGCGCGAAAATGTGGGGTTCGTTGGGTCACGTAGGAATTGGAGTAGCCTCTGTTCATTGATCTAGAAATCACTCTTCTGATTACGTCATCATAACTTTTCCCTGTTTATCACCTTGTTCCCAAAAACTATACCTGATGTACTCCCCCTCCCCAATTCCATGTTTCCCCATACTTTCATCCGTACTGAATTTCAATTTCCGGTCAGTTTCCTCTCTACGCCTACTTTTTGAAAAATCCATTGTTGCTTACTCACAATGTATCCAGTTTTATATAGATTTTTAGCTAGCTCATTGCTCATCTTAAAATTATGAACTTTCATAGTTTCTAGCTAATTCAAAAGTTGACCTTACGATTTGAGCTCCAGACATTTTTATTCTTAATCGGAAGGAAATGATCACTGGTTCATCAGAGAGTCGTATTTCAAATGTTACTAGTTGACAGCCTAGAAAACCGATTTTTGGATTTCTAGGTCATATATTTTTAAAACAGTTTGTAGTGTATTTCAAACAGAATACAATGATAGTTTTGAAATTCAAAAAGCTTCACATTGAGCCAAGTTATTAACCTTTGAAGTTGATGGCCTAGAAATTCATAAATTGGGATTCTAGGCCACATTTTTTTAAATATTGGTTTTGACAGTTTTGTAGGGTATTTCAAACAAAATACAACGATAGTTTCAAAATTCAAAATGGCCCACTTTAAGACGAGTTATAAGCCTTTGAAGTTGATGGCCTAGAAATTCATAAATTGGGATTCTAGGCCACATTTTTTCAAATATTGGTTTTGGCAGTTTTGTAGGGTATTTCAAACAAAATACAACGATAGTTTCAAAATTCAAAATGGCCCACTTTAAGCCGAGTTATAAGCCTTTGAAGTTGATGGCCTAGAAATTCATACATTGGAATTCTAGGCCACATTTTTTCACATATTGGTTTCGACAGTTTTGTAGTGTATTCCAAGCAAAATAAAATAATAGTTTTGAAATTCAAAATGATCCACTTTGAGCTGGGTTATGAGCCTTTGAAGTTGATGGCCTAGAAAGAGAATTCTAGGCCGCCAACTTTGAATGCTTATAACTTGACTTGAAATTGAGATTTTCAAGATCTGAAAATTGTGTTGGGAGTCACACAACAAGCTGAATAATTGTCAACTGTATCTTCTAAAATTTAGTGGCCTAGAAATCCAATATTCGAATTTCTAGGCCAACAACTTTGAATGCTTATAACTCGGCTGGAAATTGATATTTTTGAGATCTGAAAATTGCGTTGGGATTCACACAACAAGCTAAATGAATATAAATTAAATTTAATGGCCTAGAAATCCAAAGTTTGGTTTTCTAGGCCATCAACTTCAAATGACCATAACTCTCTTTAAAATGCATAGTTTTGGCCACTGTTAGACTCATTTTGAAGCTCTTATTTTCCCAATTTTAAATTTTCAAATAACTCCAAGTTTCTTCATGGAGCATGCTTGCAATTTTCCAAATTTTAGCTCATCGACACCTTCTCTTCTATGAACTAAAAAAAATTGTGCTCCGTATCTCTCATCAGGTTGAAAAAGAAGCCAATTTCTTTTCGTCTTCTTTGTCACCTTCTCTTCTTTTTTCTTATTTCACACCCCTTCTTTTTTTTCAAAATTGGTTTAGTTAGGCAAACATGCTTCAGAAGACATTGATGTGCTCACTAAGTCAGAATGAGCACACACACATGTTTATAGTTGAAGAAAAAAAAAGTGAGTAGGCAGGTTTTCGAAAATTTGTGATTCATTTTTTTTCGATATTTTTGACACTTTTTTCTCTCTTGGAAGGGGTAGACTGGTTTTAGACGAAAGTTTTGTAGTTTGGAGTCTATTTTCAGGCCTTCTGGAAGCTACAGTATGCTACAGTACACTATTTTTTCTTTCGGATTTTCGTGTACTCCTCGTGGACAATTTTGAAGAACTTTTGACTCTTGATATCATTCCATCTTCTAATTTTATCTTTTCTTAAACTTCCGCTTTCTGGAATTCCAGAAATTTCCCTTTTTTTAATGCAAAACTTCCGTATTTATATTTTTCTTGGAACGTATTTCGATTTTCTTAAAGATTTTTCTGTTTAATTTTGTAGTTTCTGTCCATAAATATTTATGTATCAAAAACTTTTTCAGAGAAAAAATTCTCACTATTTTTTCTTAGAAACTTCTTTTCAGCTGCATTTTAGTATAGTAGTACAGAGAAGTAGTCTAAAAATAGAGTAGAAAAATTATGATATGAGTATGTCAGAAAAAATCAGAAGATTTATGGACTATAAATTATAGTCAAGACATTTTTTTTGGATTCAAAAATTTGAAGCTTTGAGAAAAAATCTTCTTGATGTTTTCAGGTAGAGAGTACAATTTTCAGTCCATATCTTTTTAAATGTCACACAAATTTTTGAGGTTTTTGGATTAAAAACACATGAATTTGAGATTCTGAGATCGCAAAATTAAAACAAATGAGTATAACCATCGAAATCTTGGAAATCCAGAGCTCCCAGAGCCCACAGAGCATCAATTTTCAAAATTTTTAAGCCAAAAATTTATATTCGTTTTGAAGCTCTTATAATTTCCAATCGATTGATGTACATTTCATAAGATTTGAAGCAAAATGAGCCGAGTTACAGTCAGAAACGTCAAAAAAATTTTCAAAATTTTCAAAAACTTCGGAGCTTCCAGATCTCCCCGAGCCCACGGAGCACCAATTTTTATTTCATGTTTACACTCATTTTTAAGCTCTTAAAATTTTCTCTTGATGGGTATAAATTTTATAAAATTTGGAGCACAATGAGCCGAGTTACAGTAGAAAATGTGAGAAAAATTTCAGAAACAAAAATTTTTTTTTCGAAAATTTCCCAAATTTTGGAGCTCCTGGAGCACACAAAACACCAATGTTCATAATTTTCAAGCCGTCTTATGAAGCCCTTAAAATTTCAAATCGATTGCTATAAATTTTCTAAAATTTGGAGCAGAATGAGCCGAGTTACAGTCGAACATGTCAAAAAAAAAATTTCAAAAATTTCGGAGCTTCCAGAACTCCTCGAGCCCACAGAGCACAAATTTTTTGGTCATATTTATGCTAATTTTTAAGCTCTTAAAATTTCCAATCGATTGGTGCAAATTTCATAAATTTTGAAACAAAATGAGCCGAGTTACAGTAGAAAATATAAAATCTTTAACTTTTCAAAAAAAATTTTCAACATTTTTTTTCAAAAACCCACAACTCTGCTCATTTTTGAGCTATACCCTCAATTTTAGGCTCAAAATGAAGGATTTTTGATCCTAAATCCTTTACAAACCCAAAACTTCAAAATTTTCCACTACTATGTACATATTTTCCAGTACCTTTTTTATTCTTCCCAAACCTAATCCATAATCCCAGCTAACCAAAAAATTGAAGGCACAAAAAATCATGTTCTCTTTTTTCCCCATAATCCAATGTTTTTGGGGTCCCGTTTTCCTCCAAATGAGAGGACGAAAAAAGGGGCGGAGCTTGAGATATGGGCTCAGGCTCCAGGCTCCGCCCACTTTTCCCTTTTGAGCAAGATGGAGTTGGAGCATTTCCGTTTTTTTTTTGGAGGAACTATTAAATTAGATTTTTGATCCTTTAAAATCATTTTTATCATTTGTATAGGATTAAAGTAACACTTTTGATAAGAACATAAATTTTTTGGAACTTTCGATTTTTTTCCCGGAAAATTTTTTTTTGGAAATTTTTTTTTTTTGCAAAAATAATCAATTTTTGTTCCAGTTTTTGGTCTTTTTCGTTAAAAATTATACCAATTGAAATTTCAGACAAACTGACCCAAAGATAGACATTATACAGAGAGTCTATGCAAATTCTGAAATTTTGAAAAAAAAAATTATTCGAAATTTTTTTTGAAATTTTTTTTTAGAAAATTTGCAATTTTAATTCAGGTCCTTGGGGCCCCAAGGGTTTGAAATCATAATAACGTTTAATAAAAGCTCGGACTACAAACTACAAAAGGAATTTTTTTAAAAATTAATTTCCAAAAAAATCCAAAAAAAATTGTAAAATTTTTTTTTCAATTTTTACTCAAAATTTCCACCTACTTCAATCTCAAAATCTTTAGGATTTCTATATTTTCTAGACCGAAATTTTACGAAAAATTCAAAAAACATACTTAAAATGTTCGCAAACCTTCCCAAATCCATATTTTTCCATTTCTAGTACCGTCTTTTATTTAAACTCAATTTTCAACTTTAAAAATCGTAAATTTTCAATTTTTTCCAGGAATGCAAAACTAGAAATCTAAAAATGTCTAACACCTCCTCATCAGAATTCGACGACTATGATCCGAGTGAAATAATTGGGCTTCAAGTAAAAACGCATGAAGAATACGAGGATGTTATAGCGGATGCCTTATGGCCGAATGCAGTGGAGCAATGGTAGGTGGTTGCGAAATGGCTGGTTGCGAAATGGCATAGTTGCGAGATGTCCCAGTTGCGAAATGGCATAGTTGCGAAATGTTCTACTTGCCAAGCGCTATAGTTGCGAAATGGCTGGTTGCGAAATGACATAGTTGCGAAATGGCTGGTTGCAAAATGACATAGTTGCGTAATGGCATATTTGCGAAGTGTCCTGGTTGCGAAACGGCGTGGTTGCCAAATGTCCTAGTTGCGAAATGTCTTAGTTGCGAAGCGTCTTTGTTGCGAAGTGTCTTAGTTGCCAAATTTATCAGATGCGAATTGTCTTGGTTGCCAAATGTCCCGGTTGCGAAACGTCCTAGTTGCAAATCGTCCTAGTTGCAAAATGTCCTGGTTGCGAAATGGCATAGTTGGGAAGTGTCCCGGTTATGAAACGTCGCGTGAAGTCAAATTCCTAAATTAGACGATAGAATTCTAATTTATACAGTTGCGAAATGCCATAGTTGCGAAATGTCAAAGTTGCGAAGTGTCCTGGTTGCGAAAAAACATAGTTGCGAAACGTCTTGGTTGCGAAATGACCTAGTTTCAAAATGTTCTTAGCTACAGTAATCCCCCCGTTTCCACTTCCCTGAACTTTGCTTAGCCTTAGAATTCCTCGAAAAGTGACAATTTTCTTCTTCGAAGAAAAAATTAGTGTGTGTAGGAGTATAGGGTATCCGAAAAGCTGACACATGTCACCGGGTGACGTTTTAGAACTTTTTGGAGAATCAGGAAGGAATTTTTCTAGGGTCTTCAGAATCCAGGGATTCTTAAAATCCAAAAATCTGAAAATAGTCCAAAAGAAAATGCATATCTAACTGGATTACTGTAATTCAAATAAGTATGAGCAATCTTGACATTTGAGCTGAGCAATCCAAGCCTAGAACTCGAACTTTAAGATGAGCGTTATCTATACTGAGCAATGAGAAACTCAGTTTTTAGGCCGAGCAATTCAAAAAGACTAATTTTAAGCTGAGCAATCCTAAAACTCAAACTAAGCTGAGAAATCCAACTTTTAATTTAATGATGAGCAATCTCAAAAATGAGAAATTGAGCAATGTTGAAGGTCCAATTTTAAGATGAGCAATCCCTATATAAGAAATTTCAGGTTCGTCTTCATTCTGGGAGCGATGATGGTTATTGGGGTCGTTGGAAATGCGTTGGTAGTGGTGGTGGTGTCGACGAATAAATCGATGGTAAGTGTCTTGGACTACAAACTACAAACTACAAACTACAAAGACTGCAAACTACAAACTACAAACTACAAACTACAAACTACAAACTACTATTGGCTATGAGCGCTATATCTCGAAAGCCAGAAGAGCTATCAAAAAAGTTCCAACTGAAAAAATGTTCAGAATTAGATTTTCTATAAAATGAACTACTTGAAAATTTAAAAAACTTTGTTATAACGATCCAATTTGCTCGTAAACAGTTAAAAATCTTGTAGTTTGTAGATAGCTAACATGTGCAATTCTAGAATCCAGAAAATGCCCTTTTTTGTCTTTGGGACTTTCTGATGACGCCAAATTGTATAGCATCAGAAAAACAAGGATTCCAGACAACATTTGTACCTTTTTTCTATTTTTAAGGTCCTGGTGATTAGGCTAAGGATTAGGGTTAAGGTTTAAAGTTTCTAGGGGAGAAAAAGTTGGTCAAGGTGATGGACACTTGTGACGAAAATAGCTGGAGATTAGGAAGGTCTTAGGTTTTTGGATTCATAGAGTCTGTAGATGAAATTGTGGCGGAAAAGATTTTAATATTCGAGTGCATAGACGATTTCATACTATCTGAAAAGTATTATAATGAGCAATGAGGGGAGATACTTGAATTCTTTGATTTTTGGAGTCTAGAAGATTTATCACATCATTTTCTAGTTAATTTACTTGGATTTCTAAACAAAATGGTCTAAAAAGCAGCTGAAACAAACAATTTTGAAGCGAGTTATAAGCATTTGAAGTTTTAGTGAGAGACGCAGACACTGTCTCGTTTCTCTGCGTCTCTTCGTCAGCGAGAGCGTCTGCTTTCTCTGCGTCTCTTTCACCGAAACTTCAAACGCTCATAACTCGCTTCAAAATGCGTTTCGAGCGGCGATATTAAGTGCGTTGGAATCAGCGAAAAATTCCGCATTTTTTGAAATAGGTTAGAACAAAAAGTAAGTTCAAAAATTGGAAATTGATTTTCTCGGGTTTCAACGATTTTTCGAGAGATTTTGAGTAATTCTATGCTGAGCAATTTTATCATGAGCAATATTCTTAGATTCTTAGACTCTTGGATTCTGACCCCCAAAACCTAATCCTAAAAATAACATTCTATGTGTGTCCAGAAGCCATATTTTTTGTATTTACAAAAAAAAGAGAAAGAGAGTACAAATATTTCATAGATCAAACGATCTTGATTTCTGGAGCATTTTCAGATTCTGAATTCTTTGGGATTCAGAATATGAGTTCTTCGTAATATTGATTTTTGAAAATTTCAGAAATTCTGAATCCTTTGAAGTTCAGATTAGTTCTTATCATGTCTAGAACAGACTTTGCAAACTTCTTTAAGATCCATTTTTTCTTAAAAACTTTCAATTTTTCTTTGAAATTCTGAATCCTGGACACTTGGCCCCTTGAGTCCCTTCTGAATTCCAAACATCTGAATCTGCTCCCTTCAGAAGACGTTCTTGCTAATCCAAAAAGCAACAGAAAATAAACTCTGGATGAGGTGTCATGTTCAATGCTCAAAGCTTATCCTTTCATTTTCCTCTGACTTTAACGGCGAAAAAAAACTTTTTTTTTCATTAGACGACATCGTCGTCACGTCTTCTATCTCTTCTAACTTTTTTTTCAGAGCATGACGCGCAAACAGAGTGTTTTCATTAAAAATGTTTGTCCACACCAAAGCTTTTTCGCTGAAAAAAATTTTCGGGATTTACACGGATATAAATTTCGAGAGGAAAAAATGGGACCAGTTGGAACGGGTATTCCAGAGAACAATGGGGGGACTACAAACGATAGAAAATTGTACTACAAAAATTGGTAGTTTGTAGTCTGAAAAGATACAAGATATTGGGAGATTTATTGACTATTTTGAGGTCAGAAAAAAATTTTGAAATAAAATTTTTTTTTTTGAAATTTTCTGATTTTTTCCCTGGATTTTGAAAGGAAAGTCTTTTGAGCTCTACTAACCAAAAATTAAAGTCATTCTTTTTGGCTCAGCTTTAATCTGAGCCGATTTGGAAAAAATACCACTTTTTAGAGGATTCTAAAAGATTTGGAATTCTACAAAAATTTTGGTCGAAAATCAAGGGCTCAAAGAGTTGGGAAGGGTTCTGGGAGATTCTAGAAAATTCTGAAGGCCCTGGAAGACACTGGAAGCTTCGAGGAAAGTCCTAGAAGATTCTGAATAATTCTAGATAATTCAGGAAGTTTTTAGGAGATTCTAGAACTTTTGGAACGTTTCTGGAAGATTACAGACTATTCTACTAAGTTTTGGGAGATTTCAGAATTTAAATTAGTCTCAAAATTAAAAAATTAGTCTCAAAGTTAAAAAATTAGTCTCAAAATTTAAAAAAATTGGTCTCAAAATTAAAAAATTAGTCTCGAAATCAAAAAATTAGTTTCAAAATTGAAAACAATAGCCTCAAAATTAATTAAAATTTGTCTCAAAATTTAAAAAATTAGTCTTCAAATTAAAAAAAAAATAGCCTCAAAATTAGGAAAACAGTATCAAAATTGAAAAATTCGTTTCAAAATTTAAAAAATTTGTCTCAAAATTAACAAATTAGTCACAAAATTCAAAAAATTGGTTTCAAAATGAAGAAATTAGACTCAAAATTTTAAAATTAGTCTCAAAATAAAATTAAGTCTCAAAATTAAGAAAACAGCCTCAAAATCAAAAAATTAGTCTCAAAATAATAATAAAAATTGTCTCAAAATTTAAAAATTAAAATTAAAAAATTAGTCTCAAAATTTAAAAAATAGTTTCAAAATTTAAAAATTCGTTTCAAAATCAAAAATCGGTCTCAAAATTAATAAATTAGTCTCAAAATCAAAAAATTAGTCTCAAAAATTGAAAAATTTGTCTCAAAATTAAAAAATTAGTCTCAAAATTGAAAAATTAGCCTCAAAATTAAGAAAACAGTCTCAAAATTAAAAAAATAGTCTCAAAATTTTCCAGAATCTCTGAAAATCCAGATTGCTCATCTTTAAATTTCCTCATCTTTTGTTTTTTCGTGTTCCTTTTGGGCCTTCGTTAAAATCTGAAATCTATAATATTCTGGAGTCTTCTAATTTTTAACTATTCATAATTTAACCACCCAAAAATAGTCCATTTGCAAAAAAGTAACGTCTTCTTTTTGAAAAAAAATTGTCTCAAAATTAACAAATTAGTCACGAAATTCGAAAAATTGGTCTCAAAATGAAGAAATTAGACTCAAAACTTTAAAATTAGTCTCAAAATAAAAAAAAGTCTCAAAATTAAGAAAACAGCCTCAAAATTAAAAAATTAGTCTCAAAATAATAATAAAAATAGTCTCAAAATTTTAAAAAACAAGTCTCACAATTTAAAAATTAAAATTAAAAAATTAGTTTCAAAATCAAAAAATAGTCTAAAAATACAAAAAATTCGTCTCAAAATTAATAAATTAGCCTCAAAATTAAAAAATTTGTCTCAAAATTTAAAAATTTGTCTTAAAATTATAAAATTAACCTCAAAATAAAAAAATTAGTCTCAAAATTGAAAAATTAGTCTCAAAATTAAGAAAACAGTCTCAAAATTAAAAAAATCTCAAAAAAAAAAAAGTCTCAAAAATTTCCAGAATTTCTGAAAATCCAGATTGCTCATCTTAAAATTTCCTCATCTTTTGTTTTTTCGTGTTCCTTTTGGGCCTTCGTTAAAATCTGAAATCTATAATATTATGGAGTCTTCTAAGTTTTAACTATTCATAATTTAACCACTCAAAAATAGTCCATTTGCAAAAAAAACGTCTTCTTTTTGATGACGCAAATTCCTCTATGAATATGACCTGATTAGCCTCACTTCCTTCCCAGGAAATCTTTGATCAGTTTCACTAGAAATAGACATTTGATATTATTTTTTATTTTGGAAAGGAATAAAATCCTGAAGAAACTAATAAATTATTGAGGGAAAAATAACATGAAAAACACCAAAAGTTTTGAGAAATTCAGATTTGGATGAAGGTGATTTTATGATGAGCAATCGGAGGATTTCAGGTTTTGAAGGGTTCTGGGACTCTAAAAATGTGATTTTTGAGATTCCAAAGGCTTTTGAAGACCTTTAAAATAATTTAGAAGCTTTCAGAAACCTCTAGAAAATTTCAAAGCCTCCTAAAAGCTTCTAGAATCTTCTAAACACTTCCAGGAAATTTTCAAACTAATTTTTTAATTTTGAGATCAATTTTCTCAATTTTGAGACTAATTTTCTAATTTCGAGACTAATTTGGATTCTGAAATATTCCAAAACTTTTCAGAATAGTCTGTAATCTTCCAGAAACATTCCAAATGTTCTAAAAGCTTCCAAAATTATCTAGAATCTTCTAAACGCTCCCAGAATTTCCTAGAATCTTCTAGAATCTTTCTGAGTTTTCTAAAATAATCCAGAATTTTCCAGGGCCTTCAGAATCTCCCAAAAACCTTCCCAACATCCTAAAAGTGCATACTATATTGGTCTTCGAAACTTGTTGTTGTCCCTATTTTCTGAGCCCTCCCAAAACAAAACAAAAACGAGTCATTTGTCTATTTTGCACATCATTAGCATTTCTTTTCTAGAGAGATACATAGATAGAGAATCATCAATTGTCGTAAATAGAGAAGACAATTTTTGAAAATAGAAAGGGGACCCGGACAGAGATCTTTGAAAATCCCAATAATCTAATGTCAAAAGTTCAGAGAATCCAAGAACCTAAAAATCCAAAAAAAAAACAGAAAATCTGAGATTCTCAAGGGAAATGTAGATGTCAAAAAGTACAGTAATCCAAATACTACGGTAACCCTTGGATACAGTAATCCTACAGTAATCCCGCATGGAAATGCAGTAACTTTTTTTTCAAATTCTAATTTTTTCAAAGCTTTTCAATACAGTTCAATACAGTAATCCCACCCAGAAATACAGTAATACAATCATTCTGGATAGAAGTACAGTAATCCTACAAAAAAAACATACAGTAACGAAAAACAATAATTCTTTCCTTCCGAATATGAACGTCAAAAAGTACAGGAGCCCTAGGACTGTACAGTAATCTAGTAGTCCTACAGTAATCCTGTTCTTATGTACAGTAATCCTACATTACCTCTACAGTAATCGTACCCAGAAATACTGTACTTAAACTCATAACTACTGTAACTCTTTCTTTAGGGTTTGGGGGTCAAAGTACAGTAATCCGAGTACAGTAACCCTTCGATAAAGTAACCCTAAAGCAATCCAACGATTCTACAGTAACCATACAGTAATCTATTTCAGGACTACAGTAATCCCAACTCATTTAATACAGTAATCATACAGTGAAAAGTAGCCACAGTACTTCTTATGCTTGAAATGTGGATGTCAAAAAATACAGTAACTCGAGTACCGTATTCTTTCAATACAGTGATCCTACAGTACCCCTACAGTAATTAAACACATAAATACAGTAATCCTAAGTTCTTCAATACAATAATCCTAGAGTAATAAGTAGCTACTGTGATTCTTCTTCTTTTTTTTTGGAATTTAAGGGTCAAAGTACAGTAATCCTACAGTACCCCTACAGTACCGCTTTCCAGCGCAACGCCCTCAACCTGGTCCTCATGAATCTGGCCATCGCTGATCTCCTAATCCTCCTCTTCTGCCTTCCCCTAACCGTCGTCAACGATGTCACCAAGACATTCTGGTTTTCAGCGGTCTTCTGTAAAAGCGTAAACTTCATCAATGTAAGTGCGCTCCATTGTTAACCCCTAATTTTCCGATTTCCAGAACACTTCTGTCTACGTCAGTATTATGTCCCTTGTGTTCATCACTTGCGAAAGATGGAGAGCTATTACGTATCCATTGAAGAGTCCTTTCGTGAGGACAAGATCTGTTATAACTGGTAAACTACAAACTACAAAAGAGACTACAAACTACAAAATTTTTAGGTATCTGGCTCCTGGCCATGGCTCTATCGTCCCCGGAGCCTGTAACCCTTCACTTGTCGGCTGCAATGTTTGTACGACCTAATTTCACAACACAGGTGGGAGGGAAAATTACAGTAATCTTAAAATAATCTTTAATAACTCTACAGTAATCCTAGTATCTACAGTAGTACAGCAATCATGAAGTAAAATCCAAAATTCAGACATCTCTCAGGGATACAGTAATCCTACGATAGTCCCAAAGCTATAACCTTAAATACAGTAATACAACATAGAAATACAGTAAACCTACAGTGACCCTACAGTATTCCAGTAATCGGAAACAGAAATAGAGCAGCTACCGTAATCCGAAGTTCTTCAATACAGTAATCTAACAGTAACTCTAAAATGTTCCCACCGTATCTCTACAGTAGCCCTACAGTAATCTTACAGTAATCGTACACATAAAAACAGTGTTCCTACAGTAACCCTTCAATAGTCATACTGTAATCCTATCGTAAACCTACAGTAATTTTCGTAATCTCACACCAAAACTACAGTAACCCTACAATAGACCTACACAGTGTTACAATAATCCTAAAAGTTCCATTACTGTAACGTTACAGTAGTTCTACAGTAATCTCACGGTAATACTTCAGTAACCCTACAGTAACCCATCCTTTAGCTATACAGTAATCAATCCTAAGTCCTTCAACCCAGTAATACTACAGTAACCCTACAGTAGTCATCGAGCAACCTTACAGTAACCCATCCTACAGCCGCCCAAAGATCCTTCAGCAATACAGTAATCCTAAACCATTCAATACAGTAATCTCACAGTATTCAGACCTACAGTAATCCAGAAGTAGTTCTATAGTACCCTTACAGTGACCTGAAACAGAAATACAGTAATCCCACCGTAGTCAAACCGCAACCCTACAGTAATCCAGAGATCCTACAGTACCCCTACAGTAACCTTTCATTATTCCAGTGGGGCACTCGTTGCAAAGAATCCTGGTCGGAAGAGTTCCAAATGAACTATCAACTCGTCCAAACCATTTTCTCCTTCGTTCTCCCCTTACTAGTCATTTCGGTACTCTGCCTACACATGGTACGCACTCTTCATTTCTCTCCCAATAATTTGACGTAAGTTTTCTCAATGGAGCGCAATTGCATCATTGTGAACCTTTCAGAGTAGCCAGCCGTCAGATAAGCATTCGAAAGAAAGCGGTACGAATGCTTTGTGCCGTCGTCATGCTTTTTGCGATATCCAATTTACCCGTGCATCTTTATAATATTGCATTGTAAGTTTTTCAAGAATTGAGAGCCCGCCAAATTTAAATATTTTCAGAAACTATGGCCTACTGTCCACTGATGTCAGCACGAACACTATAGCGGTTCGAAAGTTGCTCCCAAGGGTGTTCTCCTACTCCTCGTCTTGCCTGAATCCGATACTGTATAGTTTTTTGAGTGGTAAGTGAAGCTGGGCTCAGAAATTTATGAAATTTGGTGAGATTGTTAGGCTTTATATTATCTAAATTATTGCAAAATTTTGAAGTTCTAGAATTAGTTTGAGTCAATTTAAAAGCTTACAAAGTTAATAGGATTTTGTAGCAAATCGTGTGATAGGCATACCTAAACTTTCAAGAGTTGTAACTTGACTCAAATTAAAGCTAAGCATATGAAATTTTGCCAGAAAACTGAACCTACTATTGTTATATTTTTGACAAACTTTCAAAGCTTTTGGAACAGTTTGAGCTGAGTTATGGGCCTGCAAAGTTTTGACAGTTTTGGTGCAAGTGATTTTACAAATTCACTCAAACATTGAAAATTTGTAACTTGGCCCAATTAAAAGCTGAAATTATGAAACTTTGTTGAAAAACTTAAAATATCAATATTATGCTGTTGACAAAACATCAAGGCTCTATGAGCTTTTTGAGCCGAGTTATGAGCTTGCAAAGTTTTGGTCCCTGCGCCGCAGCTGTGTAGTTTGTGCCTCAAAGCTTGCGTGGCCTATAACTCGGCTCAAAAAGGTTCTAAAATAATGAAATTCGGCCACAATACTAGTTTATTAATGTTTTTGTATCACGCAAATTTTCAAAGCTCCCGGAGAATTTCGAGCCAAGTTATGCGCCTGCAAAGTTTTGGTCCTTGTGCCGGCGTAGGCCTGAATTGTTTCAAGGTATATAACTCAGCTCAATCTTTTTCAAAAATTGTGAAAATTAGTCCCAATATTGGCTCCCTAATGTTCTTCTAGCTCACAAAATTTCATAGCTCGCGGAGCATTTTTAAACAAGTTATGAGCCTCCGACTTTGATTCCTTGTTTTGCCACTGCATAGTGTGCCCCTCAAATGTTTTAAGACTTATAACTTGGCTCAAACTATCTTTAAAAACATTAAATTTAGCCTCAATACTGGCTCACAAATTTTGTGTTAGCTCACAAATTTTCAAAGCTTCCGGAGAATTTTGAGCCGAGTTATGAGCTCATTGGCTCACTAGAATTGTTCTTTCTGCAATTGTCAAAAGACTGTGGCTAAATTCAACAGCTTCATTTCAAGATTCAAGGACAAAAAAGTTAGGCATTTAGCATCATCGAGATATGTACACGTAAATGAGAGTTGATATCGGATATCGTTTTGAGAGGGAAAAAACAGGGTGCATAGAAGATAAGGGGAGAGACCATGGATGGGAACATTCTTAGAATGGGATTGTAAAGAAACCGGGCTCAAAAAGTAATAGTTAGGGACAAAAAGGGGACCCGTAGAAGGAGAAACTCAGGCCAGAGGGCTAAAAACTTAAAAAAAAATTTTGCAGGTCGATTTCGCGAAGAATTCGGCCGAGTGGTATGCTGCCTTCGGGATGAGAAGTCGAGCCGCGAGTTTCGACGGAAACAGGCCTCGTTATACGCTTCAAGTCAGAGAGTGCGCACGAACAGTTGTTCGACGATGCTCTTGGAGAGAGAGATGAGATCATCGTTGATTATTCGGAGGCCGATTCCGCCGCCGCCTCAACCTTTACTTCCACCTCCTCCACCTCGATTTTCGTTGGAAGACGTGCGTGAGGAAGCGACAGATTCAGAGGCTCTTGTGCTCCAGAACTGATGCGACGGGGGCGTTCCAGAAGCGACGCAATTGATTGGTGTCGTTCGATGAACTCGGACTTCACTGAGGACGATTGGGACGTGGCACTGGAGGAGGTGGCCGAGGCGGGTGGGGAGAGGAAGGCGGGTGGCATGAAGACGGGTTGTTGTGGTGGAGCAGCGGCAGCGAGTAGGAGAGGGTTGAACGATTGTTGGGGCTGAAAATGGGATGGTTTGAGGTGGGTTTGGTCTTAAAAGTTGGGTTTTTCAAGTTTCTAGGGAGCCTAGAAGTTTGATGTCAAAAGTTATTATGCGTCTTGTTGGATAGCTTAGGTTAGGCTTAAAGAAGGCTATCTTTGTTTTGGAGATAGCTAGAATGTTTAAATTTGATGAACTTACAGTAAGTAACAGCGTCTAAATGCTCACAAAATTTCAAAATTATTGAACCACTGGAAGCCAAGTTATAGCGCGTCGAAAGATAAGAGCGTGAGCCGTCACAGTGTTCTAGGCTAGGCGCAACTTCAAAATGGCATAGCTAGGCTCAAAAGTGAGTTAGAAAGTTGAAATTTTTTGAGCTAACTTTCCTTAATAGTGTCTGAAGGCTCACAAACTTTCATGACTCTGTGATCTCTAGAAGTCGAGTTATAGAGCATCAAAGAATGAGCGCTGAGCGCATGTGTTGGCACAGTGTCGTAGGCTAGGCACCGCTTCGAAGCCCCACAACTTGGCTCAAAAGTGAGATAAAAAGTTAAAAAGTTGTGAGCTTATAGAACATAACAGTGTCTTAATGTTGACAAAATGTAAAGACGCTGTGATTCCTAGAAGTCGAGTTATAGAGCATCGAAACATAAGCGCCACTGCGTCGCCACTGAGCCGCCGCGTGACCTTAACTTTGAAGCCCCACAACTCGGCGCAAAAGTGAGCTAGAATTTTGAAACTTTGTCAACACTTTGAATATGACAGTATCTAAACGCTCAAATTTCATAACTCTGAAGCGTCTAGAAGCAAAGTTATGAGGCATCGAAACATAAGGGAATGCGTCGCGCATGAGCCGTCGCTTGACCTTAACTTTGAAACCACATAACTTTGGTCAAAAATGAGCTAGAAAGTTGAAACTTTGTAAACTTATTGTTTTTGATAGTATCTAAATTCTCACAAAGTTGCATTATTTTTGGCCTATTGCAAGCAAAGTTATAGGTCACTGAACCATGAATGCCCCTGCGTCGCCACTGAGCCGCCGCGTGACCTTAACTTTGAAGCGCTATAAATTAACTTAAAAGGAAGCTAAAATGTGGACACTTTGCCAGCTTATAGAATTTGATAGTTTCTAACAGCTGACAAAATGTCATTGCCCTAGGGCTATTAGGAGCCGAGTAATGAGTCATCTTGCGCTGAGGGACGCGCGCTATCCATATTTTTTACCCACCTGAATAAAATGCGCCTTTTTCAGACGATCCGCGTGCCATTGTCTCAATGATCGCACATCCTTGAATAGTGATGGACCGAGAAGAAGCGGCTGGACTCCGCCCACTTTTCCGAGTACCGCCCATAGCTGATCGGACAACAGTAGTGGCTGCTGGCAATCAGGCATAATATCGGCTTGGCACACGGCGATGGCTGTTAGGATCGGGATGGCTTGTGGCGGGAGTTGTCGAACACGATCAGTGATGGATTGGATGATTTGAGGAATCATTGGGTTGGAGTGATGGGGGTTGAAGGAGATTCCACCCGGTGGGAATTGAGGGGAAGATGGAGAAGCGGCTGCGGAGGCAAGGAGCATCACATCGAACACGCTGTTCTGGAAATTTTTAGATTTTCGTTGGATAGAGTCTCTATTTTTGTATCTTTCGAGCTATAAATATGAATATTTTGAACCTACTTACCTGCAACAAGTGAACCCTTTGAGCTTGAGGGACTGACAGGAACGCTGGAATATGATTGGCAAAATCGATAGCAGCCTTCAGAGGGATCACAATAAAGTTAGAGGAAATCGGACAGCGATCCGTGTACATTGGGCCAGTGCATTTTTCGAGCTGGAAAAAGTGAAGAGAGTTGGAATTTTTGAGCCCGCGGCAGTTTCTAAGTACTATATCTTGAGAACCGCGCAGCTAAAAAAAAAAAGTTGCTAACTACAAAATTGCTCATCATAAAATTTCACATATTTTTGTAGTTGACCGTTTTTTGATAGCTATAACGGTTTGTGAGATACAAGCGTCGGCAGTAGAGACGCAGACAACAAAAGCACTCTCGTTGTCTGTGCGTCCCCTTTCCCCACGCTCTCTCCAAAGGAGGAGCGCGCATCAATCTTTGACCACCTGTATCTCAAGAGTGGCCAAAGCTATCAAAAAATGGTCAACTACAGAATTGCTCAGCATAAAATTTTACACATTTATGTAGTTAACAACGTTTTTATAGCTATCGTGGTTCTCGAGATACATCGCTTCAAAGTTGGGACACCCTAGAATCCCAATCTACCTACCGTAGCCTGCAACTGCGCGAATGCTGCATTCATCTTGTGCACCACTTCTGTCAAATTCTCATACTGTATCGCAATTTGATCCCTCTGCGATTGAACATTTGTCCTTTGCATTTCCTCGAACATTTTAGCCTTCTCTCGTTTTGGGACTCTTCCGAATCGAACGGCTGAAAAATTGGGCATTTTTTTTTTGACATTTTTGAGACCCCCAATGTCTTTAAATCCCAAAAACATTCTTTTTCTACCCTTAACCAATAAATCTTCTAAAAAATGCAGACAAAGGCGATTCCAAGACAGTCGACACACAAAGACCCATTAAAATGTTGCACTTTTTGTTTCCCGGTTTTTTTTCAATTTTTTTGGAGGGCGACAGATGTTAAGACACATGTGTCAACTTGCACTTTCTGGGAAAGAGAATTGGATGGAGGCCAAGAATTTTGGAAAGTGGTTGGGGTTTCTAGGCCGGATTACGGTACTAATGGAGATGCAGACAATGAGGGAACTCTAACTTTGAAGCGCTATATCTCGAGAACCAGGTTAGCTATCAAAAATTTGTCAACAACAAAAATATGTAACATTTTATGCTGAACAATATTGTAATTGACCACTTTTTGATAGCGCTGGCCATTTCTGAGATATAGGTGATCAAAGATTGACACGCGCTCCTCCTTTGGAGAGAGCGTGGGGAAAGGGGACGCACAGACAACGAGAGTGCTCTGCGTCTCTACTGTCGACGCTTGTTTCTCCTGAACCCTTATAGCTATGAAAAAGTTGTCAACTACAAAAATATGTGAAATTTTATGCTGAGCAATTTTGTAGTTGACAACTTTTTGATAGCTAGCGTGGTTCTAAAAAGATAGCGCTCCTAGAGACAAAGACAATGAGAGCGCGCTCTGTGAGGGCGCCCTAACTTTAAAACGCTGTAGCTCACAAACCTCGCTAGCTATCAAAAAACGTTCAACTATAAAAATGTGTAAAATTATATACTGATCAATATTGTAATTGACCACTTTTTGATAACTCCAGCAATTCGTGAGATACAGGGGGTCAAAGATTGACACGCTCTCCTCCTTTGGAGAGAGCGTGGGCAAAGGGGACACACAGACAACGAGAGTGCTCTGCGTCTCTACTGCCGACGCTTGTATCTCCCAAACCGTTATAGCTATCAAAAAAATTTCAACTACAAAAATGTGTAGAATTTTATGCTGAGCAATTTTGTAGTTGACCAATTTTTGATAGCTAGCGTGGTTCTTGAGATATAGCGCTTAGAAGTTGTCTCTTGCAAAATAGGGACCTTCAGACCCCTCGAGACTTATAGGACCTCAATTTTTGATCACTAGGCCACCTGTTCCCATGACTCACCATCCCTAGACATGCCAACAGACAGGCACTTTTTCAGTCGACAACACTGACATCTGTTACGATTGTTTCGCAGAATAAGACAGTCCTCGACACGTGTGCACGCTCGGTAGGTGATCTTTTGTTGGATGGAGCGACGGAAGAAACCCTGGAAGAATTGAGGCTTAGATTTGCAGACTCTGTTCATCCAGATGTCCTCAAAAAACCTCTCCCAAAGCAATTATTCATATCCTTTGCGAATCTCCTAAGCCTAATTATCCCTTCCCTTCCAATTAACTATATATGGAATTCAATGCCATTCACATCAAACCCGATACAGGTAAAAAACAAAAAATAGATTGACAGAAGTCCTCAAAAAACCGCCACAAACCTTGCATCCTTCGCACGCGAAAACACCGTAATGAAAACCGCTAGCCTTGTCCGAACACACTTGACACAGAATCGTGCCCGCTGATGTGGAAGCGTTCTCGTCTTTTACAAGGGATGTGGTACCTGAAAAAGTTTATGAAATTTCAGACATTTTGAGCCAAGAATCTGAAAATTTGGATGGAAATTAACCGAGTTACATTGGATTAAATTTTTTGAGATTTTTTTTTCGAAAAAATTTTCACTTCCCTAATTTCACAAATGAAGGTCGAATTCTTATCTTCTGAAAAAGTTTGCAAAAAAGAAAGCGAAAATTTTAAATCAAATCTTCTCTCTTTTTTTGGCCCAGTTCAAGGTCGATCGAAATTGAAAAAAAAGAAGAAGAAAGTAATGATACCACTTTTTTTGGGTACTTGTGTAATCTAGGTCATCATAAATTGGATTCTGAGAATCTATGAATCTTAAAGTTTTAGAATTCTCATGATCTCCAGAATCTTCAGAATCCTCGAAAATCTCAGAATATTTTGAAAAATTGTTTTTGAAATCTCAAGATTTAAAAAAAAATCTTCAAATTTCAAAACATCATAACTTTGCTCAAAATAGCCGTCAGTTGGTTAAAATTGGCTCAAAAAACTGGAAAATTTCTAGTCTTTCAGAATTTCCAAAATTCAAAAAATCTAGGCTCTCAGGAATCTTAGAATACGAAGTTTCAAAGACTCCAAATCCGTCACTAAAATCACTTAAAAATTTCTGAATTCTAAGAATCTAAAAATCTCGATTTTAAGACCCTCTGAACTTTCTAGAACTTCAAAATCTCCATTTTCAATTCCGAATCTCCAGAATCCTGCGGAATCTCAGATTCTCAAATTTTCAGAATTTTTAATGTCAGATTCTTGAAATCGCAAAATCCAAAAACCTGGGAATCTCTGAATTTGAAATCGCAAAGTTCTCGAAATTACTGAATCTTCTGAATTTCTAGAATCAAAAGTTTTTAGAACTCTAGAATCTTCTGGTGTCTAGAAGTCTCAGGATTCTATGTTTGGCCATTTTCAGGTTCTTAAGAACTTCAGAATTTCAGTTTCTAGAATCTTTGGAACCTTAGAATCACAATTCAGATTCTAAAGAAGTTCAGAATCTACAAAATCCAGAATCCTCAGAACACCAGGATCTTAACACTTTTAGTTCTCAAGAACTTCAGAATCTTCATTTTCAGAAATTCAGAATACTAATAATTTTGAATTCTTTGGATATTAATTCAAAGCTTCCGATCCTCGAGAACTTTAGTATCTTCATCTTTCTTGAAATTAAAAATCTTCCATTTCCAGACATTCTGAATCTTGAATCCTCTGAATTTTAGATTCCTCTGACTCTTAAAATCTCTGAATCTCAGAATCCTATCCCTAACCCTCCTTATTTCCAGATCCCTATCACCTCTCTTCCCCTGACCTACTTTCCCCTTACTATTTTTCTATACAGTGGCGAAAATAGGTGAGTATACCTTTCTATTTTAGTGAATAACTTTGCTCAAACAAGTCCAATCTACTTGAAAATTTGCATGCTTGTAGCCAAAGAGTCTGCGAGTAATACCTATAGTTTTTTGAAAATTAAAATTTGCTCAGGGCTCCAGAATTCTACATGATGTAGGCGTGATTCGAAGTCCAAAACCTAACTTTTTTCTCAGGTGATTAAATCTTTTCCATTCTTCCCAAAAAATGTTGCAAATTGATCAAATAGACACCACAAAAAATTTGGTTCGATTTAGATGATTGGCTCCGGAGATACGGACGTCGGAGCACAAAATGACTTGTTCGCCACAATGAGCATATCTCGGCTGAAACTGATCGTAAGTCTCCCAAATTTTCAGAGAATATGTATCTTTAAATGTACCACAAGATAGAAAAAAGAATTTTTGATTTTGAGAAAAAAAATTTTTCGCGAAGTACAGGGACATTTCTGACCAAATTGAGGCAATGAATCGAAAAAATAATATTTGCTTGAAATCAAAAATTCTTTTTTCTATCTTGTGGTACATTTAAAGATACATATTCTCTGAAAATTTGAGAGACTTACGATCAGTTTCAGCCGAGATATGCTCATTGTGGCGAACATGTCATTTTGTGCTCCGACGTCCGTAACTCCGGAGCCAATCATCCAAATCAAACCAAATTTTTTGTGATGTCTATTTGATCAATTTGCAACATTTTTTGGGAAGAATGGAAAAGATTTAATCACCTGAGAAAAAAGTTAGGTTTTGGACTTCGAATCACGCCTACATCATGTAGAATTCTGGAGCCCTGAGCAAATTTTGATTTTCAAAAAACTATAGGTTTTACTCGCAGACTCTTTGGCTACAAGCATGCAAATTTTCAAGTAGATTGGACTTGTTTGAGCAAAGTTATTCACTAAAATAGAAAGGTATACTCACCTATTTTCGCCACTGTACCTGTGTCCCCCTAGATGTCCCTCTCCTTCCTCTCCCACTCGATTCAATTCAAAAAAAAACCAGTCATTGCGCAATTTCGAAAATTCTCCCGCTCACTCTCCGTCCGATATTGCCGACCTCTAACCATGAATCACTTCTTGTAGACCATTTGCCAGGAGGACAAAAAAAACGGAAGAGGTCAGACAGAAAGGGCACAGGAACGATCACATGGTTTAGGGTAGAAGGGGTGGTTGACTGTTGTGTGTGTCAGATGACGTGGATATTCAGAATTCGTGAAGAGGGAAATTGGGTGAGAGAGAGAGAGAGAGATGGAGGATCAACGATCAATTGTAGTAAACAGAAACTGTTCGAAATGGTAAATAGAAAATTTTGAATTTAAATTTTGCGAGTTTTTGGCGGGAGAAAAAACTGGTTCAGTGTGTCATGACCGGGATTGGTAGGGCATGGAGAAGGTTTTGGAAATGAAATTTTTGAGGTTTTGGGGTTCAGTGATTTTAATTAGAAGATTCTGAAGGCTCCTGGAGGCTTCTGGAGGATTTTGAGAAAAGTTTAAAAGGTTCTAGGGGATCTCAGAAGATTCTAGAAGATTCTAGGGGTTTCTAGAGGATTCTGGAGGCTTCTAGGGAACTTTAGAGCATTATGAAGAATTCCAGAAGATTCTAAAGGATTCTGAAGACTTCAAGAGGATCCTGGTGGATTCTAAACGATTCTAAAGCATTGTGAAAGATTTCAATGGATTCTGATGGCTTTTAGAAAATTTTGAAGGAATCTAGAGGATCCTGGGTGGTTCTATAGGATTCTAGAGGCTTTTTAAAGGTTTTTGAGGATTCTGGAGAATCCTCTAGAATTCTAGAGAATTCTAGAGGATTCTGGAATACTGTGGAGGATTCTGTAATATTCTAAAGATTTCTAGAGAATCCTGGAGGATTTCGATAGATTATAGAGAGTTCTAAAGGATTCTAGAGACTTCTAGAGGATTCTAGATGATTCTAGAGGATTCTAAAGGCTTTGAGAGGATTCTAGAGGCTTTCTGAAAACTTCTTGGGGATCCTAGAGGATTCTGAAGGCTTTTGACTGTTTTTGTTTAAATTTGAAAAATTCCCTATCTTTTGAGCTAAAAATCATGAAAATCGAGTGGCAATGAGCCGAGATACAGGGCTCTAAAAATTTTCGAAAAAAAGTTTTCTGGAAATTATTTTTTTTTGGCCCAGGACTCAAGGCTTATACGGGTTTTCAATTTTTGTGCTCCTTCTATTATGCCCCGGGGCCCCATCTCTACAAAAATTGATTTCCCCCCAAAAAGTAGGTCACAAAAACAGTGTCTATACTAGTAAACAGACTGCGCGAGAAGAAATAGTGTGTAGTTTTAGAGAGACGCAGAGAAAAATGAAAATGACGTTTTTGTCTTCAAAATCGAGGTCATCTTTATTTTGGGTTGATGAGAGAAGATGGGGCCCTAAGATCCTGAGTTTGAGACAAAAAAATCGAAAGTTTTTAGACCCCTGTATCTCGGCTCATTTTCACTCGATTTTTATGATTTTTGGCTCAAAAGAACCGATTTTTTTCAATTTTTTATTTCCTTTTAGCTTACCTTCCAACGGACCAAGTTCACTGTACTGATCGTCATTGGTAGTGGACACCACCAACGATTGAATAGCAGTCATGTAGAAGGTGTCGATGCCTGGTGGTTGGGGTACCATACTTCTGGGTATCACGGCACGGAAGGCAGATGATGGAGATGGGCTCAGGAGGGGAAGGGACGATGTGGCGGGTGGAGAGGCGAAGGAGGAGGATGAGGATGTTGGAGAGGATTGGAGATTGGTGAGCAGGGAGAGTGGGAGGTGGCAGGGAAGACTGCCGGTCGAGGAGAGGTCCATTTTTTGGGGGAACGATCTGGAATTTGTAGATGCTGAAGAGGAAAAAGAAAGATAAAGAAGACAACGAGAGATTCTAAAAATCTTAGATTCTGGAAGATGGGATTCAGAGATTCTTGAACTTTTAGTTTCGAAAATTTAAAGATTCTGAAGTACTGAGATTCTATGAATTTGAGATACACAGATTTTTGACGGAGTTTGGGTTACTGTAGTAAGACTGGGTTACTGTAATTAGGGTCATAGGAATCTTGGAGATTCTGGAGCATCATGGTTACGGGATTCTTGGATTTTAGGTATTCTAGGGATTCTAGGGATTCCTAGATTCTGGGATTTTGAGATAAAGACGGATGCTGGGATTCTGGAGATCATCAGATTCCAAGAACTTTTGGTTTTCTTGATTTCGGAATTTCAAGATTCAAGAATCTGTAAGAATCCCAGAATCTGTTAATTGAATGAAGGATTCTGGAATTCTGAAGGATATTAAAATCTTTAAATCACATAATTTGAGTTTGGATTCCAAGATTCCTAATTGTAACAAAAACACCGTCAAGTTGGACAATTTTTGAGACACATTTTTTTCTACTTCAAAAATTACTTTTTTCTAAAACTACAGTATGTTAAAGCCCTATTTCTCAGCTTTAATTAAAGCCAAAAATCATAAAAATCGGTTGAAAATTGGAGGAGTTATAGAAAAATGAAAAATGGAAAATTTGGGAATTCAAAAATCTTGTAAATTGATTTTCCAGAAAGTACGGAATTTCGGCTTCATTTTAATACAGTAACCATTCAAAAACCTTCAAAACTAGAAAAAATTCGGAGCATTTTAAAGTGAGCAACTATTCCAAAACTATAAGAGATTCTAGCTAGATTTTAAGCTCAAAAAACTGCTCTTTTTTTGAGCTCAAAAATTCCAAAAATCTAGCTAAACTTCAGGACGTTTCGCTTTTCTCAAGAGCTCTTCTGGATTACTGTAACTTTCTTAATAGCTAATATAAAACCCCCAAACTATAAACCAAATTCAAGTAGTAGCCACACAAAAATAGGTGAATTCAGAAAGAAGAAGATTAAAGGGACACAAACGGGGGCAGTAGCATCAGCAAAAAAAGAGAACGAAAAAAGTGGGCGGAGCCTCCGAACACACACACGCATTTCGTCCTTCAGAATATACCCCTTGGGCCTTTTGCCAAGGACACAAACTGTGTGGTAGTAGGACGCGAAAAAAATGGAAAGAGAGAGACAGAGAATTTCTTTTCGGTCACTATACCGTCGGTGGGTGGGAGGGGTGAAAGTGACACCTCTATAATATTGTCTGGGTCTCTGAAAATTTACATACTATTTTGGGGATGGCATTGGAATAGGGGGGGGGGGGGGGCTGAGAAACAGAAACTTGATGTGTTTCCAAAAACTTTTCCTTGAAATCTATAGTCTTCTTCTTAAGAGAAAGTTGAGAACAGAAAAAGAGAAGAAACAATTTGAATTTTTCGCGCCAAAATTGGGAAGGTGGACCTCGACCGCCGCGGTCAAATCTGGTCGAAGTTTTTGAGTCCAACCAAATTTTTGTGCCCTACCTATGAATCTTTACGTTCAAATGCCCCAGGAAGAACGACTCCCTCCTATCTGTCCAAATATCTGTGTTTCCGGATGTCCTTTACACACATTTCCGTATACAGTACTGCTTGAAAATGAAAAATAAGACGTGCCAAATAATTTTGAAGAACTTGGAATTTTAAGTCACTAACTGAAAAGCTAGGACACGTTACAGTTCTCCAATGGAAAAAGAGCTTTTTCAGCTGAAGATACCCCTACTTTGGATGTCTGAAAAACTAGGTTACAGTAATCCAATCATTCCGAAATTTTGTGAGCATGCTAATCAACTCCAGAGCTCTATTTCACTAGTTGCCGCCTTTTTGACAGCTAACCTGGTTCTCGAGATATAACGCTCACAAGTTACAGCGCGCAATTGCGGCACGCTGTCCACGAGGAAGCCCTAATTTTGAAGCGCTATATCTCTAGAACCTCGCTAGCTATCAAAACGTTGTTAACTACAAAAATGTGTGAAATTTTATGATGACCAATTTTGTAGTTGGCCAGTTTTTAATAGCTACAGTGGTTCTCGAGATATAGCGCTTAGAAATTGCGGCGCTCATGGAGACGGCATCTATTTTTTTGTGTACTGTAATTCTTCACAAAATCGTCCAAACTTGAAAATATAAAAACCAAAATCTTTAAACAATTACAGCAATCCAGAATACAACTTCAACGTCTTGACTACTTTGTTCTAAAACCCGTGATCTTTAAGTTGAAGAATCCTTAGAATCCAGGACTCCTAAAACCTCAGAATCCCAAAATTTCCCTCAAAACCCATCTCCACACATCATAATTCTTCTTTCCGAAATGGGGTTAGGTTAGCCTTTCTATCTTCTCCTCTTCTTTTTCTAGACGATTACATGTTCCTCGCTAGTTTAACAACCCCTCTTCTACAAGCGGCAAACCGGCCATGGCGAATTACGTAATCTAGGTCAATGCCTACCTTTCCTCTCTCTCTCTCCTCGCTAGGCGCGACGCCTTCTGAAGAGAGATTCAGAATTTGGAACAAAACGAAAACAATTTTCGTTCTCTCTCCCGAATGTTCCCCCTTGGCAGTTTGCCACGTCATCTCTGAAGACGTGAGGAATCGGAAGAGGAAGGTGTTTTGATTTTGACCTACTTTTAAGAAGAAAAGATTGGTCTATGAGGGGAATCCATTACATTTTCGGGATGACGAATCTTCGAGAGAAAGAGAGATTCATGTGACTTGGGAAAATGTGCCATCGAGATTTTTGGTTCCTGATGAATTCTGACATGGTTTTTGGGTTTGTAATATCTTTCAGGGGGCCTCGAAGATTCATAATCTTACAAAGCTACCAGAAGCTTTTCAAATCCACTGGACGACTTCAGAATTTTTCAAAGTATATTGGATGTTTTCAGAATCCTTCAGAAGCCTTCAGACTTTGTCAACGTCCATCTGAAGGTGTTAAAAATTGTCCATAACTTCTCAGAATCTCTTATAACTATTCAGAATCTTTGTGAACCCAGTAGACGTCTCCAGAATTCACTACACGTTTTCAGAATCTTCCGGAATCCTTCAGAGTCCTTCTGGAAGCGCTTAGAATCGTCTAGAATCTTTCAGAATCTCACGAAGGTGTCAGGAGCTTTTCAAATCCACCGGACGACTTCAGAATTTTTCAAATTATATTAGATGTTTTCAGAATCCTTCAGAAGCCTCCAGACTTTGTCAACGTCCATCTGAAGGTGTTTAAAATCGTTCATAACTTTTCAGAATCTTATAGGACTCTTCAGAGTCTTTCCGAATCTAGTAGACTACTTCAGAATCCACCAAATGCCTTCAGAATCTTTCAGAACGTCTTAAAATCTTTCTGAATTATCCATTATCTACTTGACGTCTTCAAAATCTTCCTAGATGCACTAGACGTCTTCAGAATCCTCCAGAGACTCTTAGAATCTCCAAAAATCTCCCAGAATTTCCCAAAATCCAATAGCAGCCTTCCGGATCCCCCAAACTTCCTCTAAGCTCTCTTGAATCTACTGTGATCTTCCAGGTGCCTTCAGAATCCTTTTAACTCTCTGAGTGACTTCAAAATTTTACAGAATTCTCCAAAAGTACATTTCACTTTACTTAACCTCCATACTCCTTTGGCCCTGCGCCAAGAAAGACAAGTACAAGTAAAGGACAGATCTTCTTTGCTGATACAGACACTCTGGTACCATACTCTTCTTCAAAGATCTAATCATTGAGGTTTCTAAACTTCCGGATACCAAGAATCATTATTCTGTAAAGAATCTCGAATTTGGACTACGGTACCTTAAGATCACGCCATTTGATTATTTGGCAACAAATAACAAAAAAACAATTCTTCCTTGTTGTTTTCCAATTCTGTTTTTGACCTGATTTTTTCTCTCAATCGTTTACGTTTTTGGCGCTAGAGAATGGTTATTACGTAATGGGGGAAAGGCATGCATACATGTTCCGAGTGGCTAGCGAAGGGGATAGTGTATCGGCTAGATGATAATAGACAGTGAAAAACTACATAGATAAGGATATATGGAATCTAAGCTTTGAAAACTACAGTAACCTAAATGTAGGTGTTATGGAAAGTTCCGAGGGCCATAACACAGCTCAAACCGATTCTAAAACAATGAAATTTTTCCTCAATACTGGTTCTTCAATTTTTTAGTATCCTGTGACATTTCAAAGATCCTGCAGCATTTTGAGCCGAGTTCTGAGCCTGCAAAATTTTGCTTCTGATGCCTGGTATTGCCTACAATCGTTTTGAGATCCGTAACTCGACTTGTGGGAGATCTGGAACGATGGAACTTCTTCATAATTATAACAAAGTTATTTTCAGGTAGCACGCTAAATTGCAAAGCTCCTAGAGCATTTTGAGCCGAGTTATGAGCCTGCAAAGTTTTGCTTCAGGTACTTGGTATTTTCTACAACAGTTTTGAACCTCGTAACTCGGTTTTTGAGAGCTCAAGAAAAATTAAACTTGCTCATAACTATAGCAAAGTTATATTCAGGTAGCACGCTAAATTGCAAAGCTCCTAGAGCATTTTGAGCCGAGTTATGAGCCTTCAGAGTTTTGCAAAGTGAGCCCCTGATTCTTGGCACTTTCTACCACAGTTTTGAGTCTCGTAACTCGACTTGTGGGAGCTCTAAAAGGATGAAACTTGGTCATAACTATTACACAGACGTTTTCAGGTAACTTGTAAAGTTTCAAAGCTCCTGGAGCATTTTAAGCCGAGTTCTGAGCCGACAATGTTGAGAAGCTTGTAAATCGACTTGTGAGAGCTCCAGAAAAATGAAATTTGAAGAGACTGAGCTATTTTAAGATGAGCAATCTGGAATTTCAAATTGAACTTCATACTGAGCCATTTACTGCCAAGCGATCTTTCAATGTATTTTCTGAGGTGACCAATCGGAACGTTTTTAAGATGAGCAATCTAAAACTTCGAGCTGAGCAATTTTAAGATGAGCAATCTTTCAAATTTTCAAACCTTCAAAATCTTCAAAGTTCCAGAACCCCAGAAACCCCAAAAATTCCTAAAGTTCGCGCTCTACTCCAATTTTTTTGCCCAGTTTTTTCTCCTAGAAAAACTGTCCCCGTTTTAATTTGAAAAGTGCTCTTTTCAGTTTGTATTCAGATATGAGAACATCTCTCAATGTATTGATTGATGTAAGTTTTATTTTCTTTACGATTTCAAAAATCGATACATATTCCAGATTGTCCTATTCTTCGGACCCCAACTCTTGATCATTGTGCTCCCATTCGCTTGCTGTCAATCGAAGAAGAAGTTTGAAAGTGATGGAAAGGTATTTACAAACTACAAAGACTACAAACTACAAACTACAACAAATTGCAGGCCGATTTGGTTCCCCGTCAACGACCCTCCTCGCCGACTCCGCCCAAAGATGAGCCCAACAGTAGTATACAAGCTCCGCCCCCAACTGCTCAGTAAGCTTTTCAACTGTCATTAGGATTACTGTACTTTTCTTAGGACTACAGTACTTTTCTTAGGATTACTGTACTTTTCTTAGGATTACTGTACTTTTTACTCATGATTACTGTAACCTTTTTCCTCAAGGTTACTGTATCTTTCCAGGACTCCACCAGCTCACACGCCAGTCGAGCCGCGTTCTGGAGAGCCGGAGGACACTCTAGCGTGAGTTGGAATTTTAGGATGAGCAATCCTGTGATTTTTTTCAGAAACGTCAAATCGCTTGCACCGGATTCGTCTGAAGCGCCGACGTCGGGGAAGAATAAGAATAAGAAGAAGGAGAAGAAGAATTGAAAAAAATGGGAATGAATTATGTTTTTTTGGGACTTGAGATTCTGTGATACTAGGATTCTTAGATCCGACGTGTAGAGGATTCAAGAAGGATTCTGGAAGATTCTGAAGATGTCTGAGGGATTCTGGAGTTTTGTAAAGATCTCTAGTGAATTCTATAAGCTTCTGGAGACCTCAAAGATGCCGTAGATGAGCCGTAATGATTTTGGAAGATTCTGGAGATGTCTAGTAGATTCTGAAGGTTTCTAAAAACGTCTCGTGGATTTTGGAAGATTCTGGAGATGTCTAAGGGGTTCTAAAGGATTCTGAAATATTTTAAGAGACTAGGGACGATTTTGAAGATGCCTAGGCGGTTCTGAGATAGTCGATTTGGACTCTGAATGATTCTGAAGACGTCTAGTAGATTCTAGAAGATTCTGAGCACTTCCTGACGACGTTGACGACTTCTACCGCTTCTGGAGGACCACAGACAATTAGAAACGTTTTCAGAACGAATCTGAAGAAGTATGGAAGATTCTGAAATCATCGTTTGAATTCGGCAAGCTTCTGACAGCGTCTGGACAACTATATGAAATTCTGATTGCTTCCCGAAGGCGCTGACGTCTTCTGGAAGTCTAGTAAATTTTGATGGATTCACAAGACGTCTAGTAGATTCTGGAGGGATTCTGGGAGATTCTGACAGCATCTGGATATTTATATGCGATTCTGGACGGTTTCCGAAGATGTTGACGCTTTCTGAAGTCTTCTGGAAGTTTCTAGAAACTGAAGGATTCTGAAGGCCTTCAAGACCTTCAAATCTCTTATGAAAAATAGGTCAAACCTTTTTTCTCCTTCAATTTCTCGACTCTCCTTCTCTTCTCACTGCCACCACCCACAGGTAATGAAAACTATGCGAAGCGGAAGGAGAATCTGAAGACCTATGCCAGATTCTGAAGAGGGTGACCTTGGATGGGGACTCTCTCTCTCTCTCTCTCTCTCTCTCTCTCTCTCTCTCTCTCTTCCCCTCCAAACCGTTCCTTTTTCTCTGCCACTCTCTCATTTCCACCCACTCTCTCTCTACTCATTTCATTTCGACCGATTGGAGGTCATTTGGCCATCGCTTCATTCTATCAATGCCAAATTTTCGGTTTTTTCGAATCGAAATTTTTCCCCTCCGAGGAGAGAGAAGTTTTCGCGCGTTGAGAAGGCGAAAGTATATGGGGCGGAATGGAATTAGGGTGGAACAGAACGAGCGAAAGATGAATTGGCATTTTGTTATGTAATCGAACACTGGAGAAGGAAATAGGGAGGGAAAGGGACGCTGGGTTGGAATTCTAGTGAGCTTGACTTTGAGGCCCCATATCTTCGCGTGAGTCAGTCCAATCAAAAAATAAACTACATTTTCAAAATCTAAATGAAAAACTGGTTTTAAAATAGGTTTTGGCTGAAATTCTAAATTGAATAGACTCAAATTTGACGAAAATCAAAAAGTGTTAAATTTTTTCTTCATCATTCCCAATCTCGAGTTTGAGAGCCCGTAATTTGGCAATGATTGATCATTTTGTAAAATTAACTATGTTTTTCAAATCTACACCTAAAACTAAATATAGTCATGGGATTTTGGCTGAAAATCTGTATTTTGATTTGATGAAAATCCATAATTTCCGATTTGTGTCTCGATTTTCGCCCTCTCCACTTTGAGATCCCATATCATTGCCGATGTTGGTGTTATTAAAAAAATAAACTACTTTTTCAAAAACTAGATGAAACACTGAATCTAGAAATGTGGTTTTTGGTTGAAAGTCCGTGCTGAAAAATTGAAATTTGATGAAAATCCAAAATTTTTCAATTGATCTCTCCATCTTCTCCCAGTCTGAAGTTTAGAAGCACATATCTAGAAAAAAGTTGATTGTAACTAAAAATTAAATAAACTTTCAAAACTAGATAAAAAATTGACTCCAGACATTTGGTTTTTGTTTGAAAATCCGGGCTGAAAAAATTGAAACTTGATGAAAATTAAAATTTTTCAAATTTTTGCTTCATCTTCCCCAATCTCAAGTTTGAGAGCCCACAACATCTCTGAGGTTGGTTGTATTAAAAAATAAACATGATTTTCAGAAATTATACAAAAAACTGATTCTAGAAGTTTTGTTTGTGGCTAAAATTCCCGTTGGAAAAATTGAGATTTGAGGAAAATTGTAAATTTTCATTTTCTCTCCCCATTTTCTCCCAGTCTCAAGTTTGAGACCACATATCTTGACAGGAGTTGGTCCTATTAAAAAATAAACTAAATTTTCAAAAACTAGACAAAAAACTAATCCTAGAAATTTGGTTTTGGCCGAATATTCATATTGAAAAAAGCTGAAATTTGATGAAAATTTTTAAAAAACCATTCACAAATGTTCAATATTTTTTCTAGAGAAGCTGCGTTCACCACCGCTTTCATATACGCCAAATGTCCTGTCGTCCGCTGTTGCACGCGTGGCGCAGTCGGTATCGCTGTGGTCTGCCGTGCGGTCGTCGGGGGTTCGATTCCCGGTGCCGGCAAATTCTTTTACTTTCTTTGTTGAACCCGGAAATGGTTATCTTGGTCCTTTCTTTTCAGTTTTTGCAGTATCCAGAGTGTCAATAAGACCCTTTTCAAAGATCCAAGATCCAACTCCCAATTTCCTTCCAAAAAAGGTCCCCCTTTCCCCCTGAATTCCAGGTACTAAATTCCAGACGAAGAAAAAAACATCCCTAATTTCCCTATCCATAAATCTTTCCCTCGCTGGTCCCTCTCTTTCTCCACTCAACTAAATTGACGCTGTTTTTCCAAACATGTTACCTCTAATGGGACCCCTCTATGACGCATCCTTTGAGTTTTCTGATCACATCCCCATCCACTCAAAATACCTTCATTTTTCGAGTCGAGTCTAGATTTGTGAATACTCTGGAGGATTCTGAAGAAGACGTTACAAGCAACTACTTCAAATTGGTTTCATCAGAATTGAGTAAACGAGCCGAGGAGAAGAGAAAAACGTGTTTTCTCAAGAACTCGAGAAATTTGTAGTTTCTTTTTTTTTTTGTGAAGAGGATTCTGTGGTGGGCTCGAAGAACGGAGGAGGTGTATGTGGACGTCATCTGGATTTTTGTGAGATGACGTGGAGGAAGGGGTGGGGGTACTGTAATTAGGGTCATCTGGGTTTTGGTTTTGCATTTTTGAGACTCCTGGATTCTTGGATTTCTAGGTTTTTAGATTCTTCAATACTCAGATTCTCTTTTTGAGATAAAAATTCAAATTCAAATTTAGATTCTTATCCTTGAAAGAGTCCAGTAGGAGAGGTATCCAATTTCAGGGTTCCTTTTCCTTCAAATTCTGAATAAACGTCATCTGGAAATGAATTTTTGAATCCGATAGGGTCAATCTTTTTTTCATGATATGTAGGTATCCCATATTAGTATAGTAATAACCCGAATGAATTTTTGTTTTTGCCTTCCAAATCCAGTGGGAGTTTTTTTTTGTGGTTCTCACCTTTCCCATTTTCTCACTATACGACGGAAATGTAGTTTTAGCATTTCTTTATTTGTCTGGAAATCAGATGTTAATACAAAAGAGGATAATGTGAAATGTACAAAGAGATACTGTAGTCAACGTATTAAACAAAAGTCTAAAATCTTTTTCAGTATTGTTAGAAAGTCGAAATCTCAGTTTGAAAGGTTTTTTATTTTTAGAATCTGGAAAAGCACGAAATTTCACATTTTTGAGCCATAAATGAGTCTTCTACGCCTTCTGGGAGCCGAGATACTGTAGTTTGAAGTTTTGAGAGAGATAGTGTGAGAAGGTGAGAGACGCAGACGACGAGTGTGTCTGCGTCTCTCGCTCTCTTGCCGCCAAAACTTTAAAGCGCCATAACTTGGCTCAAAGTTGAGCTAGAGTCTTGATTTTGGGCTCAAATTGAATATCAAAATCTAAGAATTCCGATTTCTTTACATCCTACATTCTCAAGATTTCTTGCTTACAGAATTTAGAATTCAAAGCTAGATCTTCTAAATCAAATAATCTAATCATCTAATCTAGAATGATCCCCACAAAATTTCACATTTTTCTAACCAAAAATGAGTCATCTACGCCTTCTGGGAGCCGAGATACTGTAGTCTGAAGTTTCGAGAAAGATAGTGTGGGAGGGTGTGAGACGCAGACGACGAGAGTGTCTGCGTCTCTCACGCCAATTGCAAACAACCGTAACTCGGCTCAAAATTCAGCTAGAGACTTGAATTCGGGCTCAATGGAAAGAGTCAAAGAATCTCAAAATCACTGATCGTAAGAATCTGGGATTCACAAAATCAAGGGAATCTCAGAATCCCTAGAATCCCAGATTCTGAAAATCTCTGAAATCCATTTCCTCAAAGTGCAGTACCACTTTCACACACAACTCTATGCCATTTTATATCCCAGATCGTTTTCCGCCCTTTTAAAAATTGAAAGCCTTCGATTCCCTTCCCCCAAACTTTGAGTATTTTACACTTTTCCCCTCCTTCTCCCTTTTTTCATTCGTAAAACACTGGAAAAGTGGGTGTAAAAATAGTGGTCCCATGGGGATGGATGGGATTATTCCCGCCAAGAAGAAGAAGACTCTCTCTCTTTTTCACGTCATCTGTTGTAGGCGTTAACAGAAAAGAGATTCAGAAGAAGAAAAAGATTTCATTTTTCATGTTGCTCTTTGTTTTTGCTGTCTGGGCGTATGACCTGGGGGCCACTGAACTTTGAAAGATTGGTGGAATGATGACGTGGAATTCAAAATCTTCCGGATTCTGAGATTCTTAGGAAGATTCTGAACACTTTCACTGGATTCGAAAAGACTCTGGGCAGTCATAAGATAATCTGACAATCTCTAGACGATTCTATACACTTTCAGATGAACGTTGACGAAGTCTGTAGGTTTCTGGAAGATTCTGAAGGCGTCTAGTGGATTCTGGAAAACCCTGACAGCTAAGTTAAATGCCGAATGATTCTAGACGATTCCAAGCGTCTCCAGAAGGACTCTGAAGGATTCTGAATTCTTTTCGGAGTCCAAAATCCAAAATCCAAGAAACCTTAAATTTTCTCATGCCATTTCTTTCAAATGTCCCTTTTTTCTTTTTTTCCCATTCAAATTGACATATACAAAAATTATAGGCCTCCTTTTTTCCTTTGGAAATTTGCCGACATTTAAATTTTTTTTTGATGGGAGGGTCAATTTTTCAGATGACGTAGGTTTAGTTGAAGGTTTGCATTCTTAGAGCTACAGTATACTCAATTGTGACATTTTGCATAATAAAAAAGAAATAGCTTTTCTGGTCCATGAGTTACTGTAGATTCTTGCGGACATTAGTGGAATTCATAGGATTCTTATAGACTTTCTTAGAACTTTACAGATTTCTGAGAAGCCTTCAGAATCCTTCAGAATCCTTCAGAATCCCTTAGAATCCTCTAGAATCTCAAAATCAGAATCTATCAAGATCCAAGAATCATCATGAGGTGTACTGAAAACAACCGATTCTAGTGTCCTAGACAGTGTTCTTGGAAAAAAAATATAAAAAATGAACCCCAGGAGGGAGAAAGGTACAAAAAGAAGGAGACAGAGGACAGACTACAAACTACAAACTACAAAGACAAGAGACTACAAACTACGAAATCTGAAAACCTGTAGAACTATTAGTACCAATTGGTTATGAAAGAAAGAAGTTCTAGGTTTTTTTTTCAGGTGGAAAATTCATTTTCAAAATTCCAGGCTTATTTTCAGATTGTCAAAAGTTCAGACTCGGAACAGTCTTTGAAAATTCTACAAAATTCGGAACCTTTTTTTGAAAACTAGACCATTCATTTAATTCTTTACTAATAACAACCAGTGATTTCCGTATGTCTGTTTGTATGTGTCACGCTGTAACTCAGCCCAAACTGAACCGATTTGAATGAAAGTTTTACAGAAAGATCAGAAATTTGTCTACGTTGATGCCCATATGTTTAGACTTTTGATATCTCAAAAATTGAGCAAGTTACGGCTCTTTTAGTAAATTTTCAGTACTAATTTCGGTACCGAAAATGTGTCGCTAACCCTTTCATATACTCAAAGTTAACCGATTCTCTTGAAACTTTCACAGTTTGTTCCTGACTATTTGAGGATGATGCCCGTCTATTTTGTTTTTCGAAATTCGAATTTTGAACCCTTCTGGAGCACTTTTTCTGAGCAACTGGGTCCATTTTCACGCGCGCGACGACAGAGAGGCAGAGTCGCGGCGGCGCACACACAAAGTATAGTGGCCGACGCGAACCCGGCTGATGTCGGTCGCTCCTCTGAACTACCCCCGCCGGCAGGAGAGGAGAAGACGGTTCAGTTACCCAAGTTTGAGGTGACTTCGCGATGGAGAAAGATAGATGGGTCGAATTTTATACCATTCTGTTCGCCTTAACGCGAGGAAACAGAATATGTAAGAAAATTTTGGGAAAGTTGGATTTGAAGCAAGGTTATCGGTGTTTGAAGTTCGAAAATGACCATGTTCTGATTTCAAAGGCCTCATACTGCGGTGCTTTACTGCCGAAATCAGAATTCCAATCTTTCGAAGTACGAAATTGTACCTACTCGGCTGTTCTCGGCAACTTTTGGGCGAGGTTTGGTCGTCTTCTGAGCGGACCTTGGGCGGATGTCGCTTTATTTTTTTACTAAAGCCGCCTAAGATCAGCTCAAAAGACGCCCAACCTTCGCCAAACCTTCGCCTAACTTTCGCCATTTGCATCATCGGCAGTAGGGGTTCCCCTTCATATTCTTGCTTAATTTCTCCTGAATACAACAAAAACACTTATATATTATTACAATTTATTATTACTACACAAGAATTACAATCAAATACATAAAACTACGTAAAAGAAATATCGAAAAATCAAAAAATGTCAAATTAATCACATCGCGATCGTTGAAGACTCCACTTGTCATTGAAAACGCCATGGCGGCTTGGTCGATTTGGTGATCACTGTTTCTCCTTTCATCGAAATTCTGGAAAAAAAAATATAGAAATTAATTTTCTCTCTAGTCAAAATTACCTTGAAGATCCGCTCCTAGAGGATTATCATCAGCCTTGTAGCAATTTCACTTCAGCACAGCTTTCGACCAAAATCTGAAACAGATGAGTTGAACATTAAAAAATCATAATTTTCCCTTACTTTGATTTTTTCTTTTTTCCAATCGAAAATCCATTGAAATCCTCAAATAATTCGTATTGTAGTCGGCAGGTGATGTTGTTCAAACATGAAAACGGAGAATGAGATCTATAATTTTAATGATATCCGTTATAGTACAAGCCAAAAGAATATATAAACAATGAAAAAAACTTTACGAAAAAAATGTTTTTTTGTTTTGGCTGACGCGACGCAACCGCTCCTTTACAGTTCGCCTAAGGTTCGCCCAAGTTTCGCCCAAGGTTCGCTGAAACATCGCTCAGCAGGAAAAGTGTGCGACACCATTGCCAAAACGCTTTGTTCGCCTAATGTTCGCCAAACTTCCGCCCAATGTGGGGCCAAAAACTGGCAAACTTCCGCCCAGAAGTTGCACCATAGCATTTCGTTTACTTGGTAGGAAACTCTCGCCCAGAAGCCGCTCAACTTTAGCTTTAAACCCGCCGTAGCATCGCCAAACTTTCGCCTAGTATACGACGATGACAAAACACGTCAACCTTCGCCTAAAAGTTGCTGAACATCCGCTTAAAAGCCGAACTTTGGACAAAGTCCGCCCAAAAGTTGCTCAAGTTTCGCTCAAAAGCCGAAAACGGCTTAACCTTCGCCTTAAAGTTGCGGACATATAGCCGAGTAGGCGGGCTCTAACGGATGAAATTCAGAAAGAGATAAGGCGCCAACGGTTCCAAGTTTTCAGAAAAGAGCCGAAGGCTCTGTTAATGGGATCGAAGATTCCCAGCTTAAAGAAAAAGAGCCGAAAGCTATGAAAATGGAACAGAAATTCCCCAGCTTTGAGAAAGAGAGCCGAACGCTCTGAAAAAGGAATCAAATATCCCAAGCATTCGGATGAAGAGCCGAAGGTTCTGACAATGGAACCGAAGGTTCCCAGGTTTTGGGAAAAGAGCGTTTTCCATATTTGAGAAAAAGAGCCGAAGGCTCTGAAAATGGAACCGAAAGTTCAACACCTAAAGTAAGCGAAGGCCAGGTGGATGAGCCCCGGAGGGGCGACAGCCACCTGGTTTCATATCAAAAGTAACCAGAATCATCAATTTTTTTTTGAAATTTCAAAAAACTAGTAGAATCTCAAAGTCATCTATCATCCCACACGCCAGGGTTGATACACCAAGGCTTCTCTAAAATGGGGCCCCCTCTATTTTTGGGACTTGAAACCCCCTCAAATTCCAGAATCTTGATCCTTCTAGAATATTCCTTCCCAAATTTTATAGACCCACCTCATTCTACGTCACCTCCCCTGTGTTCCCTTAACAATCCCAATTACTCCCTCCCTTCTCTCAAATAGACTCCTCCCCTTTTGGTGCTCCGAAAGGGGGCGGAGCCTCCTGTGTGCTCCGTGAGCCTTGCCTTTCTCTCTTTTCTCATTCTTTTTTCTTCCCGTCGTCGGAGGACAACCCCGCAGAGAGAGACACGATGTCTTCTTCTACGTATTCCTCGCCGATGATTCTTCTTCTTCTCTTTGTCATCGTCATGGTGAGTCTAGCTGGGACTATTAATGAGGGAAAAGAGAATAATGACATGTGGTCTTATGGGGGCACGTCATCTGAAAAAAGTCTTGAAAATTTACCTAATGAAGTCTCATACCGTTAATGAGGGCATGCCATCTGAATCATAGGGAATCTAGGGGAAGGTAATCTTTTGAATCATAGTGTTACAGTATCGGCTCTGGTCCTGAGATATTTTCTGTACAATTTTTCAGAACCTGACCCATTGTAGTAGATTTTGAAAGGTCTAGGGCTACAGTACTTATTACACAACTATGAAAAAATGGGGTTTTGTTAGTTGGGAACCCCCAACTTTGGGTATCTGAAAAACTAGGTTACTGCAGTCCAATACTTTTGATTTTTTTGTAGGCATTTTAATCAAGTCCAGTACTTTACTTTTGTAGTTGATCACTTTTTTGTACAATCAATTCTAAAGACAGTATACTGACAAATAGAAAGATATCATAATAGCTAAGGTTTTTAACAGAAAATCACTTATTTTTCCAAGACTTCAAGATTGATTCTAAAAGTTTTGAATTAGTATTCTGATACAAAATTAAATTCCCTATCGATTGGTATTATTTTCAGCTTTCTAGGTTGAAAATGAGCCAAGTTATAGGTGTTCAAATTGTGCTCAACTGTTTAGAAAAAAAAAACTTTTTAAAAAATTTAACTTATTGCTTTACAATTCGATATTTTTTTTTTAAAGTATACAAAAGTATTTTAATGCCAATTAAATTCCCTATCGATTGATGCTATTTTCAGTTTGGTAGGTTAAAAATGAGCCAAGTTATAGCCGGGGCTCAAAATTGCTCATTTGAATCTTCAAGTCTCCCCAATATTTTACGATATACCTTTTTTAGAATTGGTGTACCCAAAAAGTGATCAACTAAAAAATGTAGTTCTAAAGTTGATTAACATGCTCAGAAAATTTTGAAAAGTTTGGATTACTGTAACCTAATTTTTAAGACCCTCAAAGTTGAGGGGTTTGCAGTTGAAAATCCCTGGAAAGTAGTGAAAAAATTGCTTGGATTTTGAAGCTCCCTTTTTTTAAACACCAAGTGCAATTTTTTTGCTCGTATGCTTTTGTAGAGGCTCACAAACTACAAACTATAAAACCCTTGCCAGTTTCCAACCAAATTTTCTCGCTTCTTTTCTCCCTTCGACACCTCAAAAGATCCACCAAAAAAAAAAGGGAAGAAAACCTAATTAGCACACCGAACCCCATTTAGTGTCCAGAGGCGGAAAGAAATTAGTGACACGAAGAGAAGGAAAATGGTGCTGTGTTTTTTTGGTGTTCAAAAACGTATATGATTTTTGAATTTTTCTGTTTAATTTTGCTCCCCCCTGAATATTTATTTCTTGCCCAAAAATGCCCAGAAAAACACGGAAGTTTTGGTTTTTTGATGAGAAAAAAGCTAGCAAGGCAAAAAAATTCCAAAAAATAAACCAAAACAATCTCAAGATGACAAAGATTGATGGTGTTTGCTCTGGGGGGCACCGGGGACATCCGGATAAATAGATTCACAGAACCTTCTGGCACACCTTTGGCGCATTTTTCAGTCCATGATCTTACATTTCTGCTCCCCCCATATCTCGTCCTAGAAATCTGGACCCCTGGGCCTCCCCTGGGGAATTTTTTCGCGGTTGAGAAGGCAAAAGGTTATAAGAAAAAAAGGAGTACAAAATAAATTGTTTTTTATGTAGGTCCATGTGTGTTGCGCCTTTTGTTTATTGACCCGCTAGTGGTCGACAATAGGAGGGAGGTTATCTGATTTTTGAAATAACGGGGTCCCTATGGCTAGAAATCATTAGGATAGGAAAAGAGTGACGTTTGGATATTGAAAAGCGCCAAAGGTGCGCCAGAAAGAGGCGCTTCCTCAATTTTTAGATTTGAAGATATTACAGACTGCAAAACATCTTCAGCCTGAACGAAACTTTCGATTCGCTGTAACTCTGTCAATTTTCCACCGATTTTCTCCATTTTTAGCTCAAAATTCTCCTTTTTTTCAAGTTCTATCATAACCAAAAATTATCGTAGCAAAAGTACGTGGCTCAAACGCGTTTTTAACCTGCCCTTCTGGCCGAATTTGTACAGGCTAAGTGACTACAAACTACAGCAACTTCTAATCTTCTCTAACTCGGTTCATTTTCCACCGATTTATGTGGTATTAGACTCAAAATTTTTTTGTTTTCTGCGTAGTTTCCAATAAAAAAAAAAAACTAGAACTTGAAAATGGAACATTTTAAGCCAAAAGCGAAAAAATCACTTGGGAATTGACCGAGTTATGGGGGTTTGAAGTTTTTGTAGAGGCTTAGAGAGATGTTGTAGTTTGTAGTCTGTAAGCCTCTACAAACTCTCAGATCCTCCTTTTCTGGAAAAAAGAATGACGTTCTTCTTCTTTCTCCCGTATTTTCGCCACCCCCCTATATATCTAATTTGATTTTTGCCCTCCCCATCCTATCGTCACGTTTCCTCATTTTTCTGTGGACCCCAAAATTCGGGGACCCCTTGGCCACGTCATCGCTTTCTTTTTTTTTTTTGGACAATAAATATAGAGTCTGGCGACAAAAAATGACAAATGAGATAGTGACAAAAAAAATGGATCGGATTTCGGAATGGGGTGTCATTTTTACATTTTAGGTCAGATACTGCTAGTCGATGTACATCATTAGTAGTATGGGGAGGATTAGAAATGAGTGGGTGAAGAAGATTCTGGAGGCAAAGGGAAAACAAGAAAAAGTACATACGTGCTGGAAGGCAGAACACAGATGAGACTACAAACTACAAAAGGAGCCTAGAAGAAAATTTTGGATTTTAAAAGTTCGATTTTCTGTTGTTTCTAGATTCTCCATTTTGGAACTTTGGGAATTTTTGGAATCGATCTTGAGAATGATGTACATTTTTACGTTAAAAAGTCTATATTAGTTGCGAAACGTCCCAGTTGTGAAATGTCGCATAATTTTTGTCAAAAATTAGCAATTTTCCACAACGATTCAGATTTTTTGATTCCGAGTGGGTGGCTGAAACAGTGTCTGATCAGAAATTTAAATTTCATCAGAATTGGAAATTCTGAAAATTTTTGAATACCGTGGGAAACCGTGGGAGTTCTATGAGTTTTGAGGTTCATGGGGATTTCAGATTCTGGGATTTTTCTAGAATATGGGATTTAGAATATTTGGCTTTTTAGTTTCGCAACCAGTCATTCCGTAACCGGACGTTTCGCAACTAAGATACTTCGCAACTGTGAAATTTCGAAAACTAAGTCAATTTATAATAGTAATAACACTGTTTAGCAACTGTGACATTTCGCCAGTAAGACATTTCGCAACCAGTCGTTTAGCAACCACGCAGTTTCGCAATCGGACGATTTCGCAACTACGCCGTTTTTTAACTACGCCATTTCGCAACCGGAAGCTTAGTAACTACGCCGTTTCGCAACCAGCCATTTCGCAACTCATTGTCATAGACTGCCTCAGACCTTTTCCAGATTCTCAGATCTTTAGCTTCCCGAAGTTTTAGATTTTCAGCTTCCCAAATTTAGAGACCAGGAAATTCTCAAATTCTACAGGTTTGAAAATCCGGAAGAAAATTTTTTTTAGAGAATTTTCGATATTTCTAGATTCTAGCATTTTGCTCTGTATTCTGAAATTTCTCAGATTCTCCCTCAAATATGATAGTTTTTTTGTGCAAAAAACCAATTTTCCGCATCAAAAATTTTTCAAGGAATTTTTTTGCAATCAGACCAGAAAATTGGCTTTTGACTATCAAAATTTTTCAGCCTAAACTCTAAACCATTTTTTGTAGTTTCTAGTCTCCCAAAAACCTCCAAACAAGGAAAGAAAACTAAAAGTGTTCACATCGATCTTCGATGACGATGACTTGAAGCAAAAAATATGCAGCAAAAATAGTTTTTCGCTGCTATTTTTGCCCTCTTCCTGAATCTTATTACTATCAAGTCTAGAAGGTTCCTTATAAGGGTAATAAATCTAATAAGTCCATCTATCTATTTCCAGAGTACTATAGCCATAGGGGGACCCCTAGCCTACTCATTCGTCAATTAATAATTCATGAAAACTCGTTCGAAAAAAAAAAACACTAATGGGTTGTGTAAGAATTTCAAAGGAATGTTTTCTACTAAAAAAATAAAAATATTGTTTTGAGTGGGAGGAAAGGATATGAATTTCAAATTCAAAATTTTTGAGGGGTCCCATAAAAGGCTGCCGCGGTGGGCCTAGGCTTTTTTTGACCCAAAGAGCCGGCCGCGGCCAACCGCGGCGGCCTTGGTCCCATTATACGTCACCAGTTTGTTGTATATGTCTGCACTGACAAACTTGGCACTTTGTAATTGGAAAATTTCGTTTGACGCACTTCTTTCCTTTGCTGCACATCCTAGCATACACATACACATGTCCTCCATTTTATTCGCGTCATCGGATTCTGATGGTTGAGGAGACATGGGACCCTTTTTTTTGAGGGGAAAAAGTTAAGGAAGAGGAAGGATTAGAGAGGAGTACTTATAAGGAGGGGTGTGATTGACAAGGATTATGAAAATGGAAGGAAAAAAGGTTCCGGTGAGAGCTCCAAAGTTTAGGGGACTCTTATAGTTTAGGGGACTCTTATAGTCATGGAGATACTAGATTTTGTAGTTTCTAGTTTTCAACTTGGTGGTCTTAAAGCTTAGGGGGCTCTTATAAAGATGAATTGAAATCTAAAAATGATTTGGAATCGGAATATTCAGCTTTGAGGCCAAGGGGCATTTTGACAGATAACGAAACCTTGAAAATTAAAAAAAAAATCGGTCTCAAGACTACTCACAGAGTACTGGCGAAAAACTGTAGTTTTCAGTTGAAAACCTCAGCTTTGGGTGTCTGAAAAACTAGGTTACAGTAGTCCAAAATTTTTGAAAAATATATGAACATGTTAATCAAGTCTACAACTACAGTTTTGTAGTTGACCACTTTTTTGTACGACCAATCCTGAAGACGGTATATTTCAAAATAGTCAAGAGACCTTAAAGTTCGAATGAGTTCGTTTTGAGCACTTATAACTTTGCTCATTTTTGAGCTAGAAATTTGAAAATACTACCAATCGATAGGAAAATTAATTTTGCATCTGATTATAAGTTTAAATTTTCAAAATTCTTTCAAATTCACAAAATTGAAACGTTGGAAAAAATCGTTTAAAATAGTTTTTCTGAAAAATGAGCTCATTTTGAACACCTATAACTCGGCTCATTTTTGACCAAAAAAGTTGAAAATAATATCAATCGATAGGAAATCTAATTTTGCATCTAAGTCCTGGTGTACATTTTTAAAATAAACGTTAAATCTAGCGAAAAAACTCATTTTTCTGTTAGATACCTAAGCTGTTCGGTCATCGCTCTATTTGGCAATCCACCGTCTTCAGAATTGGTTCTACAAAAAAGTTGTCAACTACAAAAATAGAGTTCTAAAGTTGATTAACATTTCTACAAATTTTCAGAATTATTGGAGTACAGTAACCTAGATTTTCAGATACCCAAAATTTGCTGGATTTTCCATCTAGGTACTGTGAATACAGGGAACCCCCTAACTTTACTACCAGTGGTCCGATTTTTATGAAACTTATATCAATGGATAGGAAATTTTTTTCTTCTGTAAATTCAGTGTTTCGACTAAAATTTAGACTATGAGCCAGGTTTTAATTTTGGGGGCTCTTTGAAAGCCAAAACTTTTCAAACAAATTTTGGGCAAAAAATTTTTTTTCAAAAAATTTGGGTCTTCATAACTGAAGTAACAGTGGACTGATTTCAATGAATTTTACACCAAAAGATAGCAAATATTCTCCTCTTCAAATACAATTTAATCCCAACCTCCCAACATCTCGATTTCCAGACCACGACGTCAGTAGAAAGCGCCGCCATCCGGCTGCGTCCCGTCGGATCGCTATTCTTCCTGAATCGACCGCACGAGAAGCGTGCGTTCGACTCGCTGTCCGGCACCGGATTCGGCGCATTTAACAAGAGGGCATTCGATACGATGGGTGGACAGGGATTCAGCGGATTCGATAAGCGTGCGTTCGACAGTCTCGCCGGCTCCGGATTCGGCGCGTTCAACAAGCGGGCGTTTGATTCGTTGGTAAGCTCGCTTTTTTTTTTTTTTGAATTTTAGCCTTATTTCTATTCGTATAAGCCCTATAAAAAGTGTCCAGAAACCCAAAAAAAAAAGAAAATTCAAAAATTTCGATTTTTTCCAGAGTGGTTCCGGATTCGGCGCATTCAACAAGAGGGCATTTGACTCATTGGTAAGCCATTTTTCTCATTTTTAAGCGTATTTTTGAACCAAAATCTCTATGTTCTTTCTTCAGGCCGGCAGTGGTTTCGGTGCATTCAACAAGCGCGCTTTCGACTCGTTGGCCGGCTCCGGATTCAGTGGATTCGACAAAAGAGCGTTCGACTCGTTGGCTGGACAGGGATTCGGCGCGTTCGAGAAGAGAGCGTTTGATACTGTGGTAAGAACTTGAAAATAGAAGAATTTTGAGCCAAAAATGAGGAAAATCGGTTGAAAATTGACCGAGTTATATGGGTTTTAAGATTTTGTAGAGGCTTAGGGAAAATTGTAGTTTGTAGTCGCTAAGCCTCTCGAAATCGCTCATAACTCTGCTAGTTTTCAACCGATTTCAGTCATTTTCAACTGAATGCCGCCTTAAAATTGCTGCAAGATACAAAAAATTACCGAAATTTCGAGCCAAAAACAAGAAAAATCGGTTGAAAATGAGCTGGGTTATAAGCATATGAAGATTTGGGGAGGCTTAGCGACTACAAACTACAAAACGCTCTAAGCCTCTACAAAATTTTCAAATCCCTTTATCTCGGTCAGTTTTCAACGGATTTTGCTCGTTTTTGGCTTAAAATTTCTCTATTCTCACAATTTTGAAGAAATTTCCAAATTTTCAAGCCAAAAACGATAAAAATCGGTTAAAAATGAGCCGAGTTATAAGCGTTTGAAGTTTTGTAGAGGCTGAGGAAAAATTGTAGTTTGTTGTCGCTAAGCCTCTACAAATTGCGTCGATTTTGTAGAGGCTTAGAGGCTACAAACTACAAAATTTCCTAAGCCTCTACAAAATCGTCTTCGTCGAGTTTTTAGCGTTTTTTATCGATTTTTTTCCTATTTTCAGAGCACTTCTGGCTTCGACGACTTTAAATTGTGAATAATCTCAAATTCCAGCACATATTTTTCTTCTTTTCTGTTGAGGTGAGGCTCTCGGAGCTCGAAATTCCAAAATATCCCTCGTTTTTCAGGTAGCAGCTCCTTTTTCGAATTTCGCAACGACGCCAATCACCGACGACTCCTTCCATCAGTTTCTGAAACACACTTTTTTCCATTTGATTTTCTTAAACTTTTTCCCTGTCTCGCCCCTTCTTTATCCCCCATGCAAACACAAGTACCGGTGTGCGTGTGAGAGAAACCAAAATAAATAATGTCGTCCTGTTTTTTCTTTTTTTAAAATTGAATTTGAACCCGAAAACCATGAAGAAGCTTGAAAATTCTGAAAAAAATGGCTTTAAATCCAAGATTTCCTATTTCAAATTCCCTCCGAAAACCAAAAATGCGCCAGCAGGCAAACTTGACGCCTTTCTCGATCACTGCCAAATTTGTTGGCGCGTTTTCGGATCCCGAGGAATTTCGAATTTTCCACGTCATTCTAAGCCAAAATTCTGACTGAAAATGGCTTCTATCGAAATAGAATCTTCAGAGTAAGTTAAAATATACAAAAATTTACGAAAAATTGCAAGAAAATCCCGGTTTTCAGCGTTATCCGGCTCATCGAGCAATTTCTCAAAGAATCAAATTTGCATCGAACTTTGGCAGTTTTGCAGGTAGAACTTGAAAATTATTTTTGAATTCAAAATACGGATTTTAGGAAGAAACAAATGTCTCGCTGAACACTGTCGACTCAATCGACGGTTTTTGTAATGAAATTACGTCCGGGAATTGGGATAATGTGTTGAAGACGGTACAATCCTTGAAGCTGCCCAGTAAAAAGCTAGTGGATTTGTATGAGCATGTAAGTGGCTTATAAAGGGAAAAAATAGAGAGAAAATAGTGCAAAATCCCAGAAAAAAAAACTGAAAAGTGTGCAAAATTCTAAAAATTCCCAAAATTAGTTTTAAAAATCGGAAAAAACGCTAAAAATAGATTAAGAAACCTCAGAAACACTTGAATTGTATGAAAACCAGCCCAAAAATTGCATTGTGACCCTAAAAAATCCACTTTGAAATAAAAAAACAAATTGGACAAAATCCGAAAAAAAGGCAAAAAAATAGTGCAAAAATGCTGAAAAACACTCGATAGAGCATAAAAATCAGCTTTTTTAGCTAAAAATTGCTCTAGAATTCTGAAAAATTCTCCTTAAATGTTAAAAAAAGGAAAAAAAAACAGTGAAAATAGCGCAAAATTCAAAAAATCCCAAAAAAATCGAAATTTTTTTTTTGAAAATCTGAAAAACACTAAAAATGTGATAAAAACCAGCTTTTTCAAGCTAAAAGTTGTTTTGGAACTCTGAAAAATGCACACATAGGTGTTTTCAAAAAGATGAAAAAACTGTAAAAATTGGGCAAAATCTTAAAAATCCCAAAAAATAGTTTTGCAAATCTGAAAAACTCGGGATATAGCATAATCACAATTTTTTTAGACAACTGAAAGAAAAATTGCATTGAAACACCGCAAATTCCACTTAGAAACCTAGAAATTCATATTGGAAAGTTTAAAAAACCAGAAAAATAATGACAAATCCGAAAAGCAACCAAAAAAAAAATTGGAAACCTGAAAAACAGTAAAAATAGCATAAAAACCAGCTTTTTGAGCTAAATTTTCCATTGAAACACCGGAAAATCCACTCAAAAATCGAATAATTGCTTTTTGAGCTTAAAATAGCATTCTAATTCTTAAAATTTCACCTAAACCTAAAGAAATTCATATTTCAGGTAATCATCGAGCTCGTAGAAATGCGTGAGCTCGCCACGGCCCGTCTCGTCGCTCGGCAAACCGATCCAATGATCTACCTAAAAGCAACGGATCCAGAGCGATACGCTCGCCTCGAATCCCTCATCAACCGCCCTTATTTCGATGGCCAAGAAGTCTACGGGGACATTAGCCGGGATAAGCGACGAAACGCCATCGCTCAAGCGCTCTCCTCCGAAGTCCATGTTGTTGCTCCGTCCAGACTGCTCAGTTTGCTCGGGCAGAGTTTGAAATGGCAGTTGCATCAAGGCCTACTGCCCCCTGGAACCGCCATAGACTTGTTCCGAGGAAAAGCGGCACAGAAGGAGCAAATCGAGGAGAGATACCCCACGATGATGGCGAGAAGTATCAAATTCTCAACGAAAAGTTACCCGGAATCCGCGGTTTTCTCGCCGGACTCCAATTATCTTGTCTCAGGATCCAAGGATGGATTTATCGAGGTGTGGAATTATATGAATGGAAAGTTGAGAAAGGATTTGAAGTACCAGGTAAGCTTTTCTTACTGTAAATCCTCCAAAAAAGTCTGGAATTCCAGGCCCAAGACAATCTGATGATGATGGACACCGCGGTACGATGCATGTCTTTCAGCCGCGATTCCGAAATGCTCGCCACCGGCTCCATTGACGGAAAGATCAAAGTATGGAAGATCGAGACGGGAGACTGTCTTCGAAGATTCGATAGAGCCCATACTAACGGAGTTTGCGCCGTGCGATTCTCCAAGGATAATTCTCATATACTTTCTGGTGGCAATGATCATGTTGTGAGGTACTGTAGAGCTTTTGTAGTTTGTAGTTTGTAGTCTGAGCTTTTTTCAGAGTCCACGGAATGAAGAGCGGCAAGTGTCTGAAGGAGATGCGCGGGCACTCGAGCTATGTTACAGATGTGCGATATTCAGATGAGGGGAATCATATTGTGAGTGTTATGGATTCTAGATTCTGAATTCTGAAGGCCTTTGGAGCAGTGTAGCCGATTTTGAGAGAGTTCTAAAGCAATCTGAATGTTCCTGAAGGCTCCTGAAGGATTTTTAGAGGCTTCTGAAGCAGTCTAGGCTATTCTGAGCGATTTTGGTCGATTTTAAAAGATTCTTGATGTTTCTAAAGGATTTTGAAGACTTCTGGAGGCTTCTGGAGGCTTCTGGAGGCTTTTAAACGCTTCTAAAGGCGTCTAAAAGCTCCAAAATTGCTTAGAAAGCTCCTGAAGACATTATTGGGCTTCAATCAAAATATCATGGATTCTGAAAGGTTCTGAACCATTCGGAAGGCTTCTGAAGACGTTTAGAAGATTTTTGGAAATTTAGAAGATTTCTGGATGCTTCTGAAGACTCCTGGAAACTGTTGAGATGTTTTGACGGCTCCTAGAGGCTTCTAGACACTTTCGAGAGCTTTTCAATGATTTTTGCAGCTTTTGGAAGCTTATCAGAAGCCCAGAATGCTTTAGAATTCTCAGAAATGGTCCTGGAGACTTCTGGAAACTTCTGAAACATTTAGAAAGCTTCTGACGGCTCCTAGAGGCTTCTAGACATTTTCAAGAGCTTTGGAATGATTCTGGAAAGTTTTTGGCACTTCTGAATGCTTCAGAATTCTTCAAAATCTTTCAAAAACACTTCTGGGAACTTCAAAAGACTCGGGAAAGCTTCTGATGGCTCCTAGAGGCTTCTGGACGCTTCCGAGAGCTTTGGAATGATTTTGGGATTTTCTGGCTGCTTCTGAATGCTCCTGACGGCTCCCAGAGACTTCTGGAGGCTTTCGAGAGTTCTGAAAATTTTTTGGAAACTTCTGAGTGCTTCTAACTGCTTCAGAATCCTTCAGAACACTTCTGGAAGCTTCTGAATTCTTTGGAAATTTCTCGGATGCTCTAGACGACTTTTCGATGATTTTTAAGGCTTCTGGAGGCTTCTGAATGCTTCTGAACGATTCTGAATCCTCCCAGAGACTTCTGGAAATTTCTGAATGCTTCAGATGGCTTCTTGATGCTCTCTAAAAGCTCAATTTTCCGATTTTAAACAAGAGAAAGCATGTTTCACCTCCTCACTGCTGGCTCTTTTGTTTGCACAAATCTATCTATGTTGCACTTTTTCTCTCTCTCTGATTGATTCTTGCTCTTGTACAACAAAAAAATCGTGGCTTTTTCCCTCCAGATCTCCTGCTCCACCGACGGCTCGATTCGTGTATGGCACGGAAAATCGGGCGAATGCCTATCCACATTCCGCGTCGGCACCGAGGATCATCCGATTCTGAATGTCCTACCGATTCCGAAATCGGATCCACCACAAATGGTCGTCTGCAATCGATCCAACACACTCTACGTGGTCAATATTTCTGGGCAGGTGAGGATTTGAGGGCTCAGAATTGAGCCTAGAAACCTTGGGTTTTCTCCCATCTAGATCCCTGGCTCAGAAATCTTACTGTAATTCTTCAGGTCGTCCGAACAATGACGTCGGGAAAGCGTGAGAAGGGAGACTTCATCAGTTGCATTCTGTCGCCGAAAGGAGAATGGGCGTACGCGATTGCCGAAGACGGGGTTATGTACTGCTTCTTGGTACTATCGGCAACACTGGAGACGACGCTTCCGGTGAGTTTTTAGAGGCTACGAGGGCTCAAGGCTCAAAATTTGAGCCCCAAAACCTTGAAAAATTGTCAGAAAACTTCATAATCCGATAGAAGCTCCCAGAAGCATTGTGGATCCTTCAGTATCCTCCAGAAGCATTCAAAAGGATTTGGAGCCCTTCAGAAGCTCCCAGAAGCTTTCTAGAGCCTTCAGAAGCCGCAACAAGCACTTTTCATCGATTGAAAAAAAAATGTTCATGAACGCTTGTAGAGACTTCTGATGGCTCTTGAAAGTTTCTGACGAGTTTTGAATGCTTTTGGAGAATTCTGAACGCTCCAACATGCCTTGGAAGAAATCTGGAGGCTTCTGGGAGCTTCTAACGGATTCTGAAGGGTTTTCAAGGATCTTAAAGGTTTCTGGGAGTTTTTGAAGGGTTCTGAAGGTTTCTGACGAAACTTGGAGTCTTCTGGGAGCTTCTAACGGATTCTGAAGGTTTTTCAAGGATCTTGGAGGTTTCTAAGAGCTTCTAAAGGTGTCTGAAGGATCCTAGAGGCTTTCTAACGGAATTCAGATGCTGCTAGGAGTTTCTGAAGGATTCTGAAGGTTCCTGAAGGATCCTGGAGGTTTCTAAAGGATCCTGGATGTTTCTAGGAGATTCTAAAGGTTTCTGGAGGATGCTTGAGGCTTCTGGGAGCTTCTAACGGATTCTGAAAATTCCTGAAGGATCTTAGAGGCCTCTGAAGGATCCTGGAGGCTTCTGGAGGCTTATAAATACTTCTAAGGGCTCCAGAATGTTTCTGACGACGTCTGAAGCTTTCTAGACGCTTCTAACGAGCCCTGAAGGTTTCTGAAGGCTTAAAAGTGCACCCCCACTGATAAGAAGGACGAATTGGAAAAAGAGAGAGGAGATTTAGACAGTCAGACAAAATTAAATACACGTTTCCTTCTGTGTTCAGTCTACGCATTTCAAAAATTCTCATTTACAAACGTTTCAATCTTGATAAAGGAATCCAGAAGAGGTGGTGGAAGAACGTAGATCAATTAGTCAGATAAAATATAGTTCGTCTATCCTTTCCACACATTGAAATTCTGTGTGACGTCGTCTACAGGATTCGCCAAATTTCGAATTGCTGTACGAACTACAGTGTTTTTTAGCTCAAATTTTTAGCCCAAGATTAAGCTCAAATTTCAATTATAGACCCTTCTATAGCGAATTTTGGACCAAAAATTTTTGTTTTTTTTTTTTAACCAAACATTTTGGTTTTTTGTGGCGGAATTTGACAATCTTCAATTTTGGCGAATTTCGGCCTTCCAGATTACTCATTCTCCTGAAATTCCTTATTTCTCTCTGCGTCTCCTTTGTTTTCCTACTCTCTCTCTTCTCCCTCTCCTTCTCCATTCATTTCGTTCCTCTTCTCATCGTCTTCACTCCCGAAAAAAAAACAACAAAAAAAGAAGGAGAAGAAGAAGAAGATGGAATACTAAATGGAATCGCATGTCCTCCTTGTTGGATACCACACACACACTTTTCTTGGCCACCATTTTCTTCTTCCATTCTTGAGCTCAGGGCTCATCACTTGGCAACCTGGGAGCAGAAGAGCTTTGAATTTGAAAGACAGATCTTCCAGGAAGAAATTTATAACTCTTCCAAAAAGAAAAACGAAGAATTTTTGAATTTTTCAAGCCAAAAACGAAAAGAATCGGTTGAAAATAAGCAGAGTTAGAGTGATTTGAAGTTTTGGAGAGGCTTAGAGGCTACAAACTACAAAATCGTCTAAGCCTCTACAAAATCTTCAAACCTTGATAACTTTACCAGTTTTCAACGAATTTTTTCGGTTTTTGGCTCACAATTTTTGTATTTTCTGTATTTCGAAGAAATTTCGCATTTTTCAAGCCAAAAACGAGAAAAATCCGCTGAAAATGAGCAAAGTTATAGCGATTTGAATAGAGGCTTAGGAAGTTTTGTAGTTTGTAGTCGCTAAGCCTCTAAAAATCGTGTGGTCGTTTTGTAGAGGCTTAGAGACTACAAACTACAAAACTTTCTAAGCCTCTACAAAATTTTTCAAATCGCTGTAATTTTGCTCGTTTTCAAGAGAGTTTTTTGGTTTCTAATTTCTTTATTTTCCTTTTTTTTAAAGAAATTTCAAATTTCTCAAGCCAAAAACGAGAAAAATCCGTTGAAAATGAGCAAAGTTACAATGATTTGAAGTTTTGTAGAAACTTAGAAATTTTTTTGTAGTTTGTAGTCGCTAAGCCTCTACAAAATGCAACCGCGCGCACGGTGGTCGGCAGCTTTTGGGGAGGCTTACGCGCTTCGTGTAGTTTGTAGTCTCTAAGCCTCTACAAAACGACCGCGGCCCGCTGTCGGCGGCTCGCGTTTTGTAGAGGCTTAGCGACTATAAACTACAAAATCGCCTAAGCCTCTACAAAAACTTCAAATCGCTGTAATTTTGCTCATTTTTAAGCATTTTTGCTTGTTTTCAACTCAAAATGTTCCTTTTTTCTTCTTTTTTTTTCCTATAATTTCTAATTTTCAGGTCACCGAACGTCTTCCAATCGGTCTCGTCCACCATCCGCATCAGAATCTGATTGCGACGTACGCCGAAGACGGGCACCTCAAATTGTGGACTGATTGAGCCCTACTTTATTCATTTTTTATCGGTTTGAGATCTCCCATATTTTGAAAATTCTACAATAAATTAACTTATTTCATCTCAAAATTCCCCATTTTTTCTTTTTTTTTCTCCGAATAGTGTTGGTTTTTATCCTCACTTGATTTTTTGACTCTTTTTATAATTTTTTAAAAAAGTTACAGTTTACCTAATTTTGCAGACCTAGGGAACAAGAAATCGACAGAAAACGGGTTTGGAATAAATTTTTGGTAAGTTTAAAATTTGAAAAAAAAAGAAAAATCGAGCCATTCGCAGCGGAAAAATGCTCAAATTTCACACCCCTTTTTGATTAATTGAATGCTTGGCGCAGGTGTTATAGGACACCCTCCAGGGCCCTCTAAATTTGAAATGGACTTGAATAGCAAAAAAAAAATAGAAGAAAAATGTCCCAAAAAAGTTCGAAAATTTGCCACTCAAAGTCCCCTTTTGGCAACCGAATCCCCCTTTTTTTCTGACTTTCACTACAATTTCCGCTTTTTTTTTCTATGCAATCTTACCTTGTCTAAAAGCACACACACAAAAGGTATTGGGTTTTGCATTTTGAATTTCTCTTCTCGACTTTTTTTTCTCCGTTTTTATATGTAGGTGTGTGGGTGCTCGGTGAGCAAGTCTTTTGATGTGGAAAGGGCAATTTTAACTATGGACTTTTAGGTTCAATGGAAGGAGATTTTTTGTTGAGTTTGAAGGTAGTCTGGGTCGTCGGGAAATTTCAATTTTTCATTGGATTTTTTCTTTTTTTTTCTAGAGATTCTGGGCTCCAGAGACCACTGACTTCTTCTCAAATTCAGAGTTTTCAATAAGTTTGAATCGAATTTTTTCACTATTTTCCTACAGATTCCAATATCTGGTTTTTACGCTTTTTTAAAGCTCTTTTTCAGGTTTTTTAAAGAATCTTTTAAAGGTCTTTTTAAAGATTCTTTTTTAGACATTATTTTGATGCTTTTTTACAGGTGGTAGGACACCTGAAAAAAAAGTTTGGCTCTAATTTTGTCAGAATGTACCTTAGGTGGGCTCGAACCTGTGGGCGCTCGGCTACGGGTACAGCACCACTACCGGCTGCGCCACGCGGAAGCAAACGGGCGCGCCGACCGAGGGCGTATAAAAGGAGGCATGAAAATCGCCCCCCATTCTGCCCCCCATTTTGCGAGCTGTCTCACCCCCTTTAAAGAATTTTTTGAGGCACACTTTCAGGCTCTTTTTAAGGTTCTTTTTGAGGCTCCTTTTGAGGCTTTCTTGAGGTCCTTTTTGTGACGTTTTTCGGCACTTTTTCAGGCTTATTTCGAGGTCCTTTTTAGCTCTTTTTAGGCTTACCATTCCCGAGACCAAATTCCATTATTCCCCCTTGAAAAATGACGTCTCCCGAACTTCAGAAGAGAAAATCCACCCATGTGGAAAGTGCACCTATACCTGACAAAAATGAGGTCATTTTGAGCATCTTTAGCTTCTAGAAGTATCTGTTTTTGAGCCATTTGAACCCTAATTTGAGCCATCAGAATCCTTCTGACACCAATTTAAAAGTTCTAGAACTTTTTTTCCAGTTTTAGAGCAAAAATGCCTTCCTCGAATCCCTAAGTCATCTGGATCCATCTCCCATACTCTATTCTCTATAGTCTATGAAAAAAAAGTGATGTTTTGACACAGTGTTCCCTGTACTTTTAGAGAACGAATAACAAGCGATTTAGCATATTTTGGGTGTTGGCATTCAAATGTTTCTACGTATTTTTTGGTTCTCTAGAAGTCAGAAAAACGCCCATTTACTAAAAGAGTTATAAATTGATTAGATTTGACTGGTTTACTTTCACACCTGCCTCTACACTTTATGCTCTTTTTTGCTCAAGTATTGGTGGTTTTTCAAGTTTTTGGGTTTTGAGGAAGTTTTAGGCTTACAAGGGAAAGGCTAATGGAGTTATAAGCCTGAGACATATATCATTGGAAAGCTGAAAACTTGGGCCTTCGTTTGGTGAATTTGGATTTTGCCTCCCGGCACTGTGAGCCAAGTTATGAATGTTTAAAGGTTCAGTTCATTTTTTAAACTTAATTCAACTAAAAATGAACGAATGGCCTTAAAACATGCATAACTTGGCTCACAGTGCCGGAAGGCAAAATCCTTATGCACCAAACGGAGGCTCATGTTTTCAGCTTTCCAAGGATATATGTTGCAGGCCTATGACTCCGTGTAGATTATTAGCTATTCCCTAGAAGCCTAGCTCATAGTCAGACTTTTCGCCTTGCCCTCCCCGTCTACCTCCCATTACCCCTTTTTACCCCTTCAAAAAGAGCCCCCTTTTTTTGCTCTTTTTGCTCCAATGTCAATGTGTCAGACGATTAAATGTGTCGAAAGCTAAAGTGTTTGAAAAAAAACTTCCTCTCCTCTCCTGATGTCATCTAGAAGAAGAAAAAGTAGGCGATGTCGTCGGCGAGCCTTCCAGAGACTGGACCAGAGTGCAGACTGCTATCAAACAGAGATGAGGATAATCCGGATGCGTTTTTGACCGACTGATAGGATTAAAATTTCGAAGGCAACAAGTGGAGGCTCTTAACTTGACTCGTCGGCTTCTACGACGGCGACGAGGCGGATTTTTGGATTCTCAGCGATTTTGGCTTTCCAGAGGCTTAGCTTGACTACAAACTACAATTTTTTCTAAGCCTCTACAATTATTTTTTGAAATGAAGTCCTTTTCCTCGTCATATTCTCCCGTTATAACCGGATGGAGGCTTTTAGCCTCGATGGCGTTGTTTCAGTGTCATCCAACCGGAAAAAAGCAGAAAAAACTCCTTTTTTCCCGGCTCCGAGGTTATGAAGAACAATAAGAAGAAGGATATAGAAAAGACCTACTTTTCGATTCTGAATATTCTTTGATGTGCCTTCTTTTTGCCTCAGGGCCTCAGGGCATCCAGAGATGCCTTCTGATTAGAATACACATTTTTTTCATGCTTCTTTGAGGCTCAAAGAAGAAGCAAAAATGGCACATTTAGAATTCATCAAAATTACCCCTTGATGATGATGTCCTTTTTTTTTCGATCTTCTTTGGAGCCCCCCATTTTTCTCTATAGCTCTATCTATAACCGACGTCATTTTATATTATAGATATTGCTATAATTGAATGAACTTGAGAGAGAGAGAGAGAGAGCCCCAGGTGAATGGAGAGATTGGATTAGGTATGGAAAACAGAAGAAAGGAAAAAGAGAATATTGATTATAGAGTCTGGAATTCTGGAATTCAATATTAGCTATTCCTGGTTTTCTTATGAGCTAATCTGGCAAAGATTCAGCTGGAATGTTGGATTCTAGAGAGCTCAGAATCTTGCTACTAAGCTTAGATTTCCTCTGACAAGCGCAGAATCCCTTTGACGAGCGCAGGATGTCTCTGGCGAGCTCAGAACCCTTTCGACGAGCTTAGGATAATTCAGAAGAGCTCAAAGTGGTTCTTGCAAGCTTGGAATTCACCTAACGAGCTCAGAATCCCACTGACGGGCTGAGCATAATTCTAACGAGCTCAAAATTTTTCTGAAGCACTCAGAATCCTTTTGACGAGCTTAAGAATACTCTGACAAGCTCAAAAATCTTCTGACGAGCTCAGAATCCCTCGGACGAGCTCGGACTGATCCTGACGAGCTCAGATACCTTCTGACAAGCTCAGAATCCCTCTGACTTATTCTTAATGATTTTGACAAGCTCAAAATCCTTCTAAAAGCCATGAACTCTAAAATCAGAAATTTCTGATTTAGTCAAATTTGACTTTGCTCAGTTGCTCACTTCCTGCTCCAAATCCTGAGCAGATGAATCATATTCAGGCTCCAATTTTTTCTTTCTTTCTTTTTGAAAGGAAAACAGGTGCAAAGATCTAACCAAAGATTCGTCACATTTTCCGATCTATTCAAGTTCAAAAGGATATCTAGATTAGTCTCTAATCATGGCTCAAGAGTTTGGCTCAGCTGTGATAGGCTCAAGAGGATCTCCAGAGCTCGGAGCTAAGCTTGTTCAGCTAGTTCAGAAGCAGCTAGAATAGTCTACAATCGAGAAAATGAAGATTTGAAAAGCTTGCGAAGGCTCTCACAAGCTTAAAGCTCGAAAATGAAGCTCCCAGAGAGTCTAAGAGCAGAATCAGACGATTCTGGAACTTCTTTGTACTCTATTTGGGCTCCGGCTCATTGTTTTGAGATTCTGGAGAGCTTATAGCTTGAAAGAGAGCCTCTCGGAAGCCTGTAGCTTAAAAGAGAGACTTTCGGGAGCTCATAGCTCGAAAGAGAGACTCGCAGTAGCTTATAGCTTGAAAATGAGACTCTCGGGAGCTTATAGCTTGAAAAGGAAGAGCCCGGAGCATCTGAGCTCAGATTTTCAAGCTTTAGCTCATGACGTACGAGTCCTACGTCATTTCCCAAGCTAAAAACATACCTGGAATTTTGTTTCCGATATTCTCCCAATTTCCGGGACACGATTATTGTTATGAACACCTATCCGCTGTCCCCGTCTTTCTCCCTGCGTCTCTTCAAGCTTCCCTATCTCTACTATCCGGAAGCTAATCCGACGCTATCAATGGCTCTATATAGGAAAAAAGCCACTTTTTTCTTCTTCATTTTCGTGCACGCCTTCGTCTTCCTGAAGACGTGTCAGAAGAGGCAGGCACACACACACGACATCCGAATGTAATTTGAATAGATTAGCGCCTCTTTGGAAATGAGAGCGATTTGGAGAGATAGAGAGAGGAGAGAGAGAGAAAGAGCAAGTGTTACAAATTGCTTCTTTTTTTTTGCTTTTTGGAGAAGAGGAGAAGGTGACGTTGATCTTCTGAATCCGTACACTTCTAATAGTGTCCTTCGAATTTTCCGAGTTTCAAGGAATTTGAATTCTTCGAGATTCTGAATTCTTGACGTCATTTGGAGACTCTTTGAAGCTTCTGAATTCCCAGAGCTGGAGATTCTAAAACTCCTGGAGTCTTCAGAGCCCAGATTCTGAGAAGCTTGACGTCATCTGGGACTGTTTGAAGCTTCTAACTTCCTATGACTAGAGATTCTGAGATTCTGAAGCCCTTGATGTTCAAAGTACTAACATCAAAGTTTTCCCTCTCGTTGTTATTCCATTCTGATGGAATTTCCAAAGTTGATAAAAATCGGCGGGAAAGTTCTCTGTTTTCCCGAAGACACGACGATTCTCTATCTATGAAGACGATCTCCTCTCGTGACCGACGTCTTCAGAATTTCACATTTTTGTGTGTGTTACCGTCTGAACTGGGTTCATTGGAACCTTGAATGTCAGAATTTCAGTACACCGATGAGAGTTTTCGGAAAGATTCTAAATGCTTCTGGCGAAATTTAGAGGCTTTTGAGGAAAACTGGAGGCTTCTGAAGACTTCTGGAGGATTCTGAAGATTCCTGGAGGCTTCTGGAAGCTTAGAAACGCTTCTGGAGGCTTCTGAATGGTCTTCAAGGTTTCTAAAGGGCCCAGAGTGCTTCTGGAGACCTCTGGATGATTCTAGATAATTCTGACTGATTCTGAAGATTCATGGGAGCTCCAGACGTCTTCTGAATGTTCCAGAAGGTTCCGGTAGAATCCTGAAAAATTCTGAAGGGCACCGAGAGCTTCTGCTAGCCTTCTAAAAATCCGTACTCCTTCCAGTGGCGTCTGAAGGATTCTGACGAATTCTGAAGGTTTCTGAATCTCATAAGGCTTCTGGAGGCTTCTTAGCTCCATTTTTGAGTCTATTTGGTTCAATTTTGAGTGTTTCGGCTCAATTTTAAGTCAATTTGGCTCAATTTTGGGTCTCTCTGGCTCAATTTTGGGTCTATATTGACTCTAGGAACTTCTGAATCTCACAGAGATTCCAAGAATCCTTGATGTCAATCTAATCAGTCTAGAATAGACTAGACTGCAACCCCGAAAAATCGGAATCTCCTGATTCAGAATCGGCTCCATTTGGCTCCAGAAGCTCTAGAATGCTAGATTCTCTAGATAGGCTCCGCCCCCTACTAGATGCTCCAAGAGTCCACAAGGATCACCAAAATCGAAACAAAAACCGAAAACTTTTCCACTTTTTTCAGCCTACAAACATTTCCACATTTCCGTCCAAACTTTTGCCCCGTTCAATTTTTATGTGACTATTTCGTTTTTTTTTGTTTTCCTTTCTCTCGCTCTGGGGTCTCTTTTTTTTGCCGGTATATACTTTCGCCCCCTTTTTCTCCCCCCGGTTTTGTTGCAACGTGTGTGTGTTTCAGCTTGATACATATTCATCACCTCTATTTTTTATTATCCATCTCGCTTTTTTGCAAAAAACTAAAAAAATGCTCAAAATTTGAAGAAACTAAATCTTGGGATATTAGTAATGAATGGAACAGCGCCTCCCGCCGCTGCGAATGGCTCGATGGGAAAGGTATTTTTGTAGTTTGTAGTTTGTAGTCTATAGAGGGCCCCCTTCATTTTTAATGGATTCATTTTCAGCACGACAAAGAGGCGCCACAAGCGACAGCGGCGATCTTTAGAGTGCAAGGGAATACTACTACGGTAACGACAACAGTACCTGCAGCAACAACGCATAATCATAGTGCACAGAGTCATGTAAGTGGAGAAAAAGTTGGATTTTGGAGGCTTTTGAAGGCTCAAAAATGCTCCAGACGGCGCTAGGAGCATCCTGGAGGGTTTTGGAGGTTTCTGGAGACGCCTGGAAGCTTGAAAATGCTCCAGACGGCTCTAGGGGAGGCTTGAAGGCTCTAGAATACTTCTGACGTCTTCAGAGAGTTCCTGGATGCTTCAGAAATGTTTTGAATGCTCAACTGTTCCTGAAGCCTTCTGAATGCTTCTCGAGGCTCATGGAGCGTCCTGGATGCTTTTGGAGGCTCCTGGAGGCTTCTGAAGGCTTTTAGAAGATCCTAAAGGATTCAGGAGAATTCTGGAGGTTCCTGGAGAATTTTGGAGGGCCTTGGAGGCTTCTGGGGGTTTCTGAAGCATTCAGAAGCTTTGAAAACGCGTCAGAATAATTCTTGAAATCTCCAAAGGCTTCTGAAGACTTTTGAAGGCTCAAAAATGCTCCAGACGGCTTTAGGAGAGCCTTGGAGGCTTCTGGAGTAATCAAGGCGTTTCGGAGAGGTTTTGACGGATTTTGAAGGCTTTTGGAGGATTCTGAAGGATTCAGGAGGTTCCTGGAGGTTTTTGGATGGTCCTGGGGCTTATGAAGGATCCTGAAGGCTTTCAAAGTCTTCTGGAGGCTTCTGGACACGTCTGGATGTTTCTGAAAGTTTTTGAAGTCTTCTGAAAGCTTCAAAATGGTTTTAAAAGCTCCTGAAGATTTTCTGAGGCTTCCGTAAGCATTTCAAGGATTCTGAAAGACTCTGGACTATGTGGAGGGCTCTGGCTGAATTTTTAAGGCTTCTTAGAGCTCCCAGGGCTTTTAACAGGCTCAGAGGGCCATTAGAGGCTCAGGAAGGTTCTTGAAGACTTTCGAAGGCTTCTGGAGGCTTCCGGAGGCTTTTGACGGGCTCAGAGGCCTGTTGAAGGCTTCTGGGGATCCTGGAACGATTTGAGATCTTCTGACGGCGTTACGATGCTTTTGGATGCTTCCGAAGGCTTCTGAATGCTTCTGAAGACTCATGAAAGCTTCTTATCGTTCCAGACGATTTTTGACGGCTTCTGAATGCTTCAAAATCCTCCAAAATACTTCTGGTGGCTTCTAAATGTCCCAGAAGACGTTTGAAAGCTTCTCGACACTCTTGGAGAGTCCTGGAGGCTCCGGGAAGCTTCTGAGCGCTTCTGAAGACTTCTGGATGCTTCTGAATGCTCCAGACGACTTTTGGACGCTTCCGAAAGCTTTCGGACGATTTTGAAGAATCCTGGAGGCTGCGGGAAGCTTCCGAACGATTTCAAACAGTTTTGAAGAATTCTAAAAAATTGAATATGCTCCCGAACCAATCCTAACCAATTTCCATATTTTCAGCAATCCTCAACACCCCTAGTCAAAGCGGAAATCTCCACGAGTCACATATCACGAAAATCGCTTCCCAAAGACGACATCATGATCGAGACGCTGACATCGGAACAAGCGGCATCACATGAAGTCGTCCCGTGTACACATCAACTTCGCACGAATCTCGACGAAGGCCTAACATCGGCAGAAGCCGTCCGACGACGTCAATACCATGGATACAATGAGTTCGACGTTGGAGAGGAGGAGCCGATCTACAAAAAGTATTTGGAACAGTTCCAGAATCCTCTGATTCTTCTGTTATTGGCCTCTGCATTTGTATCGATTATTATGAAGCAATACGATGACGCCATCTCGATTACGGTAGCTGTGGTCATCGTGGTTACTGTAGGCTTTGTGCAAGAGTATCGTTCGGAGAAGACGCTGGAGCAATTGACGAAGCTGGTACCGCCCACATGTCATGTGCTCCGAGACGGGAAGGAAACGATGATGTTGGCACGGGAGCTGGTTCCCGGGGACATTGTCATGCTGAATACCGGAGATCGAATCCCTTCGGATCTGAGAATCGCTGAGAGCTTCTCCCTGCAAATCGACGAGAGCTCACTGACCGGAGAGACCGAGCCGAAGCACAAGGAGACGCGTGCGGTTCCCGCGGCGAGCCTCGGCTCAGGGTCGGATGTGGAGCATTTGACTTGCATCGCCTTCATGGGCACATTGGTATGTGCCGGAAGGGGCCGAGGAATCGTTATATCGACAGCGGCGAATTCCCAGTTTGGAGAGGTGGTGAAGATGATGATGGGAGAGGAGTCGCCGAAGACGCCGTTGCAGAAGAGTATGGATGATTTGGGAAAGCAGTTGTCGATCTACTCGTTTGCGGTTATTGGAGTGATCTTTTTGATCGGAATGTTTCAGGTGAGGATTTAGAAGGTTTCTGGAAAATTCTGGAAGGTTTTGGAGGCTCCTGGAGGCTCCTGGGAGCGTTGAAAGTCTCATGAACAATCTAGAAGGCGCCTGGAGCGGCCTAGAGGCGCTTGGTGGCTTCTGAACGCTTCAAAATGCTCCTGACGGAATGTGAAGGATTCTAAATGTTTTTGATGATTCTGGACGTTCCTGGAGGTTTATGGAGGGTTCTGGAGGATTCTGATGATTCTGAAGGCTTCTGGAAGCTTTTGGAGGCCAATAGAAAGATTTCGGAGGAATTCAGAGGATTCTGGAGGTTCTGGAAGATTCTGAAGGTTTCTGGAGGCTTTTGGAGGATTCTGGAGGCTTCGAGAATCTCCTGACGGAATATGAAAGATCCTGGAGGCAAATGGAAAATTCTGAAAAATTCGGAAGGTTTCTGGAGCATCCTGGAGGTTTTCTGAAGATTCTGAAGGCTTTTAGAGGTTCATGAAGGCTTCTGGATGATTCTGAAGACTCCTGGAGAGTCCCGAATGCCTCAGAAGGGGTTCGAAGGATTCTGAAGGTTCCAGAACGTTTCGGAAGGGTCCTCAAGATTCCTGGACGCTCCTGGTGCCCCATGGAGCGTATTGAAGGCTTCCGGCGGATTCTGGAGCGTTTTGAAGGCTTCGGGATCTTGTAGGAGGATTCTTAATGCCTCCGGAGCATCCTGGAGATTCCTGGATGTTTTTGGAGCCTTCTGAAGGCGTCTGGTAGGCTTTTAGAGGTACCTGAAGTCTTCAGAATGGTCCTGGAGAACTCAAAGTGCTTCTGTAAGCTTTCAACGGATCCTGAAGATTCCTGAAGATTCCTGGAGATTCTTGGAGACTTCTGAAGGTTCCTGGCGAATTCGAAAGTGTTTTAAAGACTTCGGGATCTTACTGAACAATTCTGAAAGCTTCAAAATGCACTTAAAATATTCTGAAGTGTTGTGGAGGTTGTCGAATACCTTTAGATGTACTTGAAAGCTCCTAACGTCGGAAGCGTTCTGAACACTTCTAAACGCTCCCGGACGGTTTTGAAGGTACTTGAAGAAATCTGGAGGCTTCCGGAGGGTTCTTGAGAATTTTGAAAGTTCCTTAAGGTTTTTCGAGGGTTTCGAATACCTTTGGAGGCTCCTGGAGGCTTCAGAAGCCTTCAAAATGCTCCTGGAGAAAATTAGAGCCTTCTGGAATTGTCTGGAGGATTCTGAAGGTTCCTGAAGATTCATGGAGGCTTCTAAAGACTTCTGAATGCTCCTAAAGATTTTCTAACCCAAAAATCCCCAAAAAAAAACATCCCAAACTCTCTCATTTTCAGGGTCGCAACGTCGTCGACATGTTCACCATCGGAGTCTCCCTGGCCGTCGCCGCCATTCCCGAAGGCCTACCCATCGTCGTCGCCGTCACCCTTGCCATCGGCGTAATGCGGATGGCCAAGCGACGCGCGGTGGTGAAGAAGATGCCAGCAGTGGAGACGCTGGGATGTGTTACCGTAATCTGTTCGGATAAGACGGGCACGCTGACGAAGAACGAGATGACGGCGCAATCCATCGCGACGCCCGAGGGAAAGCTGGCGGAGATCACCGGGATCGGATACTCGGCCGACGGCGGAGTGGTACAGTATCAAGGAGAGCTGGTGCAGCAGTGGAGCCATCCGGAGTTTGCGAGAATCATCGAGGCCGGACTCGTCTGTAATAATGCGTCGATTGAAGCGGACAAGCTCATCGGGCAACCCACCGAGGGAGCCATAGTGGTCCTGGCCAAGAAGGCACAGTTGGAAGGGGTGCGCCAGCAGTATAAGCGGCTTCGCGAGATGCCCTTCTCATCGGACACCAAATGGATGGGTGTACAGTGTGCGGATTCCCAAGGGCAGACGGTCTATTTTATCAAAGGGGCCCTGGATCGAGTGCTGGACCAATGCGGGACCTATTACTCTGCGGACAACCAACGGAAGCCGTGCGATCAATACTCCCGGCAACACATCTTAGAAATCGGCAAGGAGCTTGGTGGGCGGGGCCTCCGGGTCCTAGGCCTAGCGCGGGGCGAGAGTATGCAATCGTTGATGTTTTTGGGGATGATTGGAATGATGGATCCGCCGAGGCCCGGCGCGGCGGACGCTATTAGTATTGTGAAGGCTAGTGGAGTTGATGTCAAGCTGATTACTGGGGATGCAATGGAGACCGCGCAAAGCATCGGGGCCTCCCTGGGAATCCTGTCTTCTTCGGATTCCTGTCTCTCGGGCCAACAAGTCGACCAGATGTCGGATCACGATTTGGAGCTTGTGATTCGTCAGGTTACTGTATTCTACAGAGCCTCACCACGGCATAAACTGAAGATTGTGAAGGCCCTCCAGGCCCTTGGCGAGGTCGTCGCGATGACCGGGGATGGTGTCAATGATGCGGTGGCTCTGAAAAAGGCGGATATCGGTGTGGCCATGGGCGTCTGTGGAACGGATGTGTGCAAAGAGGCAGCGGATATGATCCTGTGTGACGACGACTTTTCGACGATGACAGCGGCCATAGAGGAGGGCAAAGCGATCTATCATAATATTACGAATTTTGTGAGATTCCAGTTGTCAACGTGAGTGGTTTAGAGGGGTGTTAAGGCTCGAGGGAGCCGCCGGGGGTCGCCGGGAGCCTCAGGGGCCGTCGGAAGCCTCGGGAGCCTCGGGAACCTCTGGGAGCCTACAGAAGCCTCCAGAAGCTTCTAGGAGCCGTCGGGAGCCTCTGGGGCCGCCGGGAGCCTCGGGAGCCGCCTGGAGCCTCGGCGGCCACCAGAAGCCTTGGGAGCCTTCAAGGTCCGTTAGAATCCAATAAAAGCTTTTGAATAAGTCTAGAAGCCTTCAGTAGCCTCCAGAAGCCTTCAGGAGCCGCCAGAAGCCCTCAGATGCCTCCAGAAGCCTCTAGGAGCCTCCAAAAGCGTCTAGAAGCAACTGGGAGCATCTAGGAGCATTTTGACGCGTCTTGGCCTATCCAAAAGTATTGTGGAGTCTCCAGAGGCCTCCAGGAGTCTTTTGGAGGATTCAGAAGCCATTAGACGCTTTTGGAAGCTTCTGGGAGCTTTTGGATGATTCAAAAGCGTCCAGATGTCTTTTGGAGGATTCAGAAGCTTCCAGAAGCATTCAGAAGCTTCCAAATATCCCCACGAGCGGCCCAGAGCTTTTGAGAGTGTCTAGAAGTCTCTAGATGATTCAAAAGCTTCCAGGAGTCTTTTGGAGGATTCAGAAGCCGCCAGAAGCCGCTAGGAGCCGCCCGAAGCTTTCAGGGGCCTCCAGAAGCCTTAGAAGCTCCCAGGCCCTACAGTAATCCCAAGAGATTCTAACCTTCTAATTCTTCCAGAAGCGTCGCCGCTCTCTCCCTCATCGCCGCCTCGACAATGTTCAAATTCGACAACCCACTGAACGCAATGCAAATCCTCTGGATCAACATCATCATGGACGGCCCACCGGCTCAATCGCTCGGTGTGGAGCCTGTCGACGACGACATCATCCGGCAGCGGCCCAGGAATACTAAGCAGCCAATGTTGACCGGGCGCTTGATTGGCGATATTCTGGCGTCGGCGGCGATTATTGTAGTGGGCACGTTGAGTGTGTTTTATAAGGAGGTAGGTTGGGCCTAGCTGATAGAAGGCCTGGGCCGCGGCTTAGGCCGTGGGTAAGTTGCCGTGGTCGAACCAGGCGACCTTGGCCTTTATTGATCCAAAAAGCTTATTTTTAATGGCAACCTACCCACGTCCCGAGCCGCGGCTCAGGGATCGGCCACGGCCTTCATGAGGCTCATTTTCAGCCTCTGTAAGCCCTTCCTCATTTCCAGATGTCCGCTGACAACAAGGTGACACCCCGGGACACCACAATGACATTCACCTGCTTCGTGCTCTTCGACATGTGGAATGCGCTCTCCTGTCGCTCTTCCCGCAAAATGATATGGCAAATCGGCATCCGCCGAAATCGAATGTTCTGCATCGCCGTGTCGGCTTCACTGATCTGTCAACTGCTGGTCATCTATTGGTCTCCACTTCAGCATATTTTCCAAACTGAGGCTCTATCGCTTTTTGGTAAGGAAGAGGGAATTCTTTAGGCCCAAAATCGGAAAAAAGGCCATTTTTCAAATTTGGGTTAATTTTAACGTATTAGTATCAAATAGAGTATGGGGAGTCCAAAAAACTTGGTCCTAACTCACAAGAACGATTTTGAGCCGAGGTATAGTCATTTTCCGCCTTTGGCCTTTTTTTTCAATTTGGGCCTAACAGTTCTTTTACCAGATTTTGATAATACTGTACTAAATAAGGTATGAGAAATCCAAGAAACTTGGTCCTAACTCATAAAAACCATTCTGAGCCGAGTTATGCTCAGCTTTGTGAAGCTGATTTTCTAGGCTCAGACGACGGCCTAGGCGTTTATCTCGGCTCAAAATCGTTTTTGTGACGTAGGACTAAGTTTTTCGAATTTCTCATGTTTTATTTAGTACATTACTGTCCAAATCTGGCCAAATAATTGTTAGGCCCAAAATTTAAAAAAAATGCCCAAGGCTCAAATGAAATCTCGGCTCAAAATCATTTTTGTGACTTAGGATCGTGTTTTTCGGATTTCTCATGTCTTATTTAGTACAGTACTCTCAAAATCTGGCCAAATAATTGTCAGGCTCAAAATCCAAAAAAAAAGGCCCAAGGCGGAAAATGACAATATCTCGGCTCTAAATTTTTTTTTGTGAGTTGGGACCAAGTTTTTTAGACTCCTCGTAATTTATTTGATCAGGATACGTCAAAAAAAAATTGTTATGCCCAATTTGGGCCGCCCAAAATCGAAAAAAATGCCCAAGGCTCAAATGACCGTATCTCGGCTCAAAATCGTTTTTGTGACTTAGGATCGTATTTTTCGGATTTCTCATGTCTTATTTAGTACAGTACTATCAAAAATATGAAAAAAATTGTTAGGCCCAAAATCCAAAACAAGGCCCAAGGAAGAAAATGACTATAACTCGGCTCAAAATCGTTTTTGCTACCTAGGACCAAGTTTTTTGGACTCCTCGTGGTCTGTTTGATCAGAATGAATCAAAATTTGAGCAAAATTTTTAAATTCTTACTGTATGATATTGTTATTTTCTTTCAGATCTCATCTTCCTCACCACCATCACTTCAACCGTATTCATATTCAACGAGACGCGGAAATATTTCAATCTTCGCTCGAAATCCCTCAATCATGATCCATTGTCTGTTAGTGGAATCTAAAGAAAAAAGATTCAGAATTCTATGTAGATTTTTAGCTGTTTATTTTTTGTGTTCTCTTATTACCACACACCGATACGGGACCCCTTATTATCAAATTCTAATTTATTTTTTTAGTTGTTCCTTTACCTTTTTTTTGCAATTTCAACCCGAAAGAAAAATCTCTCCACCACCCCCCGAAGAAAATCCCATCGTACAGACACTTCTCAATTCCTGTGAAATAAAAAAGATGACTTGAATATGGATTAATTATTGCAGCGGAAAAAAACAATGGACTAAATTTAGTTATCGAATTTTTTAAAATTGGAGACAAAAATTTCAAAAAAAAAAATCAATTTTTGGGCCCAAATTTTGAAAAATGGGATTTTTATCCGATTTTGGGCCTAACAATTTTCTCGTCTAATTTTTCAATTTAGTCTGATCAAATAGACTACGAGGAATCCAAAAAACTCGGTCCCAACTCACAAAAACCATTTTGAGCCGAGATATGGTCATTTTCCGCCTTGGGCCGGTGTTTTCATTTTTGGGCCTAACAAATTTTTAACCTAATTTCAACTGATTCTGATGAAATAGACCGCCAGAAATCCGAAAAACTCGGTCCTAACTCACAAAAACCATTTTGAGCCGAGATATGGTCATTTTCCGCCTTGGGCCGGTGTTTTCATTTTTGGGCCTAACAAATTTTTAACCTAATTTCAACTGATTCTGATGAAATAGACCGCCAGAAATCCGAAAAACTCGGTCCTAACTCACAAAAACCATTTTGAGCCGAGATATGGTCATTTTCCGCCTTGGGCCGGTGTTTTCATTTTTGGGCCTAACAAATTTTTAACCTAATTTCAACTGATTCTGATGAAATAGACCGCCAGAAATCCGAAAAACTCGGTCCTAACTCACAAAAACCATTTTGAGCCGAGATATGGTCATTTTCCGCCTTGAGCCTTGTTTTGGATTTTGGGCCTAACAAATTTTTAACCTAATTTCAACTGATTCTGATGAAATAGACTGCCAGAAATCCGAAAAACTTGGTCGTAACTCACAGAGACAATTTTGAGCCGAGATATAGTCATTTTCCGCCTTGAGCCTTGTTTTGGATTTTGGGCCTAACAAATGTTTTGTTATATTTTGATAGTACTGTACTAAATAGACTACGAGAAGTTCAAAGAACTTGGCCCTAACTCACAAAAACGATATTGAGTCGAGATATAGGCCTAGGCCGTCGCCTGAGCCTGAAAAATCGACATCACAAAACTGAGCCTAACTCGCTTCAGAATCGTTTTCGCGACTTTGGACTAAGTTTTTTGGATTTCCCGTGCTTAATTTAGTACAATGGTATCAAAATCTGAGACAAAAAATTTTAGACCCAAAATCGAAAAAAGCCAATTTTTCGATTTAGGCTTAAAAACTTTTTTGTCAGATTTTGGTAGTATTGTACTAAATAGACCTCGAGGAGTCTAAAAAACTTGGTTCTAACTCACAAAAACGATATTGAGCCGAGATATAGTCATTTTCCGCCATGGGCCTTTTTTTCGATTTTGGGCCTAACAATTTTAAGGCCATATTTTAATAGTACTGTACTAAATAGCCCTCGAGGAATTCAATGAACTTGGTCTAGACTCACAGAGACAACTTTGAAGCCAGTTATAGAAAGTTACATTTTCTAGAAAATTGAGATTTTGGGTCAAAAAAATTTTTGCCAGAATTTTTTTTGTCCGGTCACTATCTAGCTGTGTGTCTGTTTGTCCTCCGTTTCCAATTCATCCGCCCACGAGTCCAAGTGTCTTCACCTTCAACCCCCTTACATTCCTTGACACTTGTTACTATCTAAAAATTGAAGAAGAAAAGGGAAGAAGGAACGAAAAACTAGTGAAGAGGTTAATTTGAAACGCATCACATCTTCTTGTCGATACAACAACCTGTTATTTCAATCGTGTGTATAGGCGTGTTACAAAAAAAATACGAATCTTCGTGTGTTTCATTTATTTTTTGGTTCTCTACTCTTGTCTTGATTGATGGCAACGAGAGATAGTGATATTTGAAAAGTTCTCTTTTGAATTTGAATAGGAATCTAAGAATCTAAGAATCTAAGAATCTAAGAATCTAAGAATCTAAGAATCTAAGAATCTAAGAATCTAAGAATCTAAGAATCTAAGAATCTAAGAATCTAAGAATCTAAGAATTTGAAGTTTTCAAAGTTTTCAATTTCTAAGAATTCTGAAATTTTCAGAATCAAAAAAAATGTCAATTAAGGGACTTCAAAAGTTCAAAAACGTTGTTTTTTCCGAGCCTATTACAAAGAACCGCAAATGTATGAACTTTTTTTGTATTATCTAGAATGGTCCCCTCAAAATTTCACGTTTTTCGAGCCAAAAATGAGTTCTCTAGGCCTTCTGGGAGCTGAGATACTGTAGTTTGAAGTTTTGAGAGAGATAGTGTGGGCGCGCGAGAGGCGCAGACGACGAGAGTGTCTGCGTCCCCCCACGCAAACTTGAAACGACCGTAACTCAAGTCAAAATTAAGCTAGAGACTTTATTTTGGGCTCAAATCAAAGCTAAGAATCCGCAGAATCTATGACTCTCTTGAATCCGAAAAGTCAAGATTCTGAGACTACTTCAGATACTGAAAATCACTTTTTCAACCATGTTCTTTTGTCCCCAAACCATTTCCCCTTGTTCTCCTTTCCTCCCAAAATCTCATTCGTCAACCAAAAATGGGGGTTCCTCCCTACCTTCTATGCAAATCGAATGGTTCAAAAAGGCCCTGACAACGAAATTTTATGTGATTGCCATGACACAAGGTCAGCCTTCTAATTCTATGGTAAAAATCATTTTGGTTTCGGAATGATCGTTCACGATCATTCAAGTGTGGAGACATTAGAAAGATCAAGAATTTTTGAAGATTGATGATTTTTTGACCTTTAGTGGGTATGCGGGGGTGTTTAGAGAATGAGTCAGAATCTTAGATTTTCAGATTCTTAAATTCTTAGCTTTGATTTGAGCCCAAAAGCAAGTCTCTAGCTCAATTTTGAGCCGAGTTCCGGTGTATGAGAGACGCAGACGACGAGAGCCCCTCTCACCCTCCCACACTGTCTCTCTCGAAACTTCAAACTACAGTATCTCAGCTTCTAGAAGGCCTAGAGAACTCATTTTGGCCCAAAAAACTTGAAATTTTGTGGGGATCATTCTAGATAACAAAACAATGCATTCTGAAAAATTTTTGAAATTTAAAGTTTTAGTTTTTGGAGAAACTAGATTTTAGGGAAAATCTAGAATCTAAATCATATTGACTCTTATGTTTGATTTGAGCCCAAAATCGAGTCTCTAGCTTGATTTTGAGCCGAGTTACGGTGTATGAGAGACGCAGACACACTTGTTGTCTTCGTCTCTCACCCTCCCACAGTATTTCTCTCAAAACTGCAAACTATAGTATCTTGGCTCCCAGAAGGCCTAGAGCGCTCATTTTTGATTAGGAAAATGTGAAATTTCGCGAGGATCATTCTAGATGATTAAAAAATTCTAGAATTTTTTGATTTTGGAGTTGGATTTTGTGAAAATTTGGAGAATCTATAATTCAAAAAATGTAGAGATTCTTACATTTGATTTGAGCCCAAAATCAAGTCTCTAGCTCAACTTTGAGCCAAGTTATGGCGCTTTAAAGTTTTGGCGGCGAGAGAGCGAGAGACGCAGACACACTCGTCGTCTGCGTCTCTAGCGCGACCACACTATTTCTCTGAACACTTCAAACTACCGTATCTCGGCTCCCAGAAGGCGTAGAGAGCTCATTTTCGGCTCGAAAAACGTGAAACTTTATGCTTTTCAAGATTCTAAAGACATAAATCTGTCACAGTTCCTATTTCCACTTTCAAATTCGCCAAAAAATCCCCTCCAAAAACTTCAAGCTACAGTATCTCGACTCCCAGAAGGCCTAGAGAACTCAGTTTTGGACCGAAAAACTTGAAATTGTGTGCTTTTTTAGATTTCAAAAATAAAAAACCTTCCAAAGTTCATTTTTCCGCTTCCAAATTTCTATGAATTTCTATATTTCCCAGAAAATCATTGATTTCCAAATCCGCCGAACACCCAAGGTGCTAACTTTCTTTTCCTCTTTCTTTCTTCTTCTAATCAAATCATCTCTCTCCCGAACATCATCATCATCATCACGTCATCGTTTTCTCCTCTTTTCTGTAGATATTCAGAAGACGTCCTTGAAAATCAGAAGCCTTTTGTCCTTCTCGGGGTGGGGGGTATCGATCGATTCTTATTACTATACATCCCTCTATACCTCTTCTTCGTCTTTTTGTGTGACAACTACTAAAAAGAAGTCGAAGAAGAAACCAGACACGTCTTCTTCTTTTTCGTCTTCCCTGCGTGTCAAAGATTACCATTTTTTCCTTCTTCTCTCTCTCTCTTTCTCTAACACTCTCTTGATCTCCATCTCTCAATTCTTCAACACCTTCTGTTTTTCGAATAGTTTCTTTTGTGTAATTCTTTTCTTTTTTTAGTTGTATAAGAGATCAATTAGATATGTACACGGAGTGATTTTTAGGCTTCTAGAAAAATTTAGAAGGTTTCGAAAATTTTAAAATCTATTAGTCTACAGGATTTAAAGTTGTCCTAGAAAAATTGGAAGGTTTTTTTCGAAATACAAGGTCGGAAATCCATTTTGGAATAGTCTTAAGAAGATACTGCATTTTTTGAGTTGAAAGTTTAATAGATTCCTAGATTCCTGAATTCTTCGGACTCTTAGATTCAATTTGAGCCCAAAATCAAGATTCTAGCTCAATTTTGAGCCAAGTTACAGCCATTTGAAGATTGCATGAGAGACGCAGACATTCTCGTCATCTGCGTCTCTCACTCACCCACACTATCTCTCTCGAAACTTCAAACTACAGTATCTCGGCTCCCAGAAGGCCTAGAGAGCTGATTTTTGGTCCGAAAAATGTGAAATTTTGTGGCAATCATTCTAGACAACATTTTGAGATTCTTGATTTTTAGATAATGCAATTCTTAAACTCGAAACATCACAAATTCCCAAAATCATCAATTATTAGATTTTTAGATTCTTAGCTTTGATTTGAGCCCAAAATCAAGTTTCTAGCTCAATTTTGAGCCAAGTTACGGTCGTTTGAAGATTGCGTGTGAGACGCAGACACTCTCGTTGTCTACGTCTCTCGCGCGTCCACACTATCTCTTTCGAAACTTCAAAGTACTGTATCTCGGCTCCCAAAAGGCCTAGAGAGCTCATTTTTAGTTCAAAAAACGAGAAATTTTGTGGAGATTATTCTAGATATAATTTTTTTCCAGAGTTTTTCTAAACCTTTAGCACTTCAGTTTTTCCATTTCCTTCACCCCCTTATTTCCGTTAAAAATGTTCTCTGTATTGTTAAACTACATTAACCATTCTTGTTTCTTCTTCTAGAAATCAAATTCCATCTTTTAACAGTGTGTATTGAAGAAGAAGAAACTCGTAAAACAAAGGTGTGTGTACCAAAGTGTGACATATACCGTTCGTTTCACTCTCGTTTAACACCCGACCATGTGACTAGGGAAGGTATAGAGGCCGTGGCCAAAGACAAAAGCTTTTTTGTTAAGCCTAAGCCTATCAGCCCAAAAGGCACAGTTGCTGAGCCAAAGCCTAAAGCCGAATAGAGCCTGAGCCTAAGCCTGACAGTCCACATGGCGCAGTCGCTGAGCCTGAGCCTAAAACCGAATAGAGCCTAAACCTAAGCCTTAAGAAAAGTGAAGCCTAAGCCGAAAGACATATAAAGCCTAAGCCTAAGCCTAAGCCTAAGCCTAAGCCTATAGCCTTAAGCCTAAGCCTAAAGACTTAAGCTTAAGACTAAAGACGTAAGCCTAAGCCTAAAGACTCAAGCCTAAAAGCGCACCTCTGACGCATATTTATTAACAGTTCAAGTGATCACATCTTGATTACAATACAAAGTTTCTTTTTTCAACAAAAATATCGTCACCAACCTAATAACAAACACAAATCACACTTTATCTATATAATTGATCTTCGAAAAACAATTCTTCCTCTCGAGACCCGAAAAAAACATGTTTGGGGAAGAAGAAGAAGTGCATAATCTTTTTTAAGTGACCAATCTCTTGTTCAACGAACTTCCCCTCCCCAAGAGATAATTAACTATTTGAGGGAGCCTGGGGGTGACGTTGGCGCGTTCAAAGTTCAAAGTATGGGAAAAATAAAAAAGTAGGTTGAGATTTGAGGAATACCACCTGGAAAATAGGATTTATAGAGGATTCGGGGTCCTAAAATGCCTGAAATGTTCAGATTCACAAAAATGTCAAATTCAGGATCTGAAAAAGCGTTCACAAATTTTAATTTTTTCTTTCACTAAAATGATCCCCACGAAATTTCACGCTTTTTGGTCCCAAAATGAGCTTTTTTAGGCCTTTTGGGTGCCGAGATACTGTAGTTTGAAGTTTTGAGAGAAATAGCGTGAGCGCGCGAGAGACGCAGACGACGAGAGTGTCTGCGTCTCTCACGTAATCTTCAAATGACCATAACTCGTCTGAAAACTGAGCAAGCGACTTGATTTCAAGCTCAAATTGAATCTAAGAATCTAAGAATTTTGAATGCTTTACATCCTACATTCTCAAGATTCCTTACTTTCAGAGGTTTCAACTTTAGATCTTCTAAATCGAAGAATCTAACAATCTAATCTAGAATGAACCCCACAAAATTTCAAGGTCTTTAGGTCAAAAATGAGTTTTCTAGGTCTTCTGGGAGCCGAGATACTGTAGTTTGAAGTTTCAAGAGAAATAGTGTGGACGCGCGAGAGACGCAGACGACGAGAGTGTCTGCGTCTCTCATACAATCTTCAAATGGCTGCAACTCGGCTTAAAATGGAGCTAGAATCTCGATTTCGGGCTCAAATTGAAGCAAAGAAACCCAAGAATCCCCTCAAGACTGTTCCAAATTGGACTTGCAACCTTGTGTCATTTTCTTATTAACTTTCCCTCTCTCAATTTCCTTACATTCCTCAATGCCGCAACGAGAAAGAATAAGAAGAAGTGTATTACATTCGAAATTTCCCTCTCGTTTGCCAATTAGTACTGATTTTCTGATTGAGAAGAGAGGGGGGAGGAAATGAGGGTGAAAGTGACACTTTCTTTTCTTCGATTTCTTTCTCTCTCCAATCGAAACAGTTTTCAGAGAATTCTTGATTATCTTTACATTTATGTTTGTATGATGTATGTTGACACATTTGGTTAAGTTTTTGATAGTGAAGAGAATGTAGTAGACTCCTAGATTGTTGAAATTCTGAGGATCTTGAGATTCTTAGATCGTTAGATTCTCGGATAGGAATTCGAAGTTTCCAAATTTTGAATTCTCAAAATCAAGTGATCCTGAAAATAGAAAATCAAGTGATCCTGAAAATCTCTGAGAACTTTGAGGATCTTTGAATTCTGAGGATTCTGTGACTTTTAAACTTGTGAAATTTTGAGATTTTGATTATGTTTTGAGGATTCTAAAAGACTTCTGAATCCAAGAAACTAAGATTTGCATTTTCAAGGATTTAGAGACTTCTAAGACATTCCAGATTCTGAAATTCTGGCATTTTTTTTAAATTCTGAAATTTCGATTCAATTCTGTGTAAATTCTCGAGGCTCTCTAATTCTCTCTTCTCTTAATTGCTAGATTCGGATTTTTCAAAAATTTAAGATTCTTCTTCTTCTTAGGATTCTAACATATTTAGATTCTTGGATTTCTAGATTCCGTAGACTTTGAGATTATAGGATGTTGAAATTTCTTGATTCCTGAATACTTTGTCTTAAGATTCCCTAGATTCTAGATTTTCGGGATCCCCTACTTTCGACGATTCCAGATTCCTAGATTCTAAATTTTCAAGATTTAAGAGAGATTTTTGAGAATCATAGATTCGGAGGTTTTGAAATTCACATTGATTTTGTAAATTTTTAAAATCTTAAGACTTCCCAACTATAGAAATTATAAAGTTCAGGATTCAAAAACTCAGTGTTTTGTATATTCCTCTTCCTCTCTTCGGTAAAATTCCAGAAATCTTCAGCCAACCTCAGCCTAATTTGAAAGTACAAAAAGAGTGCAGTAGGATCAAAAAGTGTACATTACATATCAAATTAGGATATGTACATGTACCTGCCCAGATTTATCGGGAAAGATAAGCTCCCCTCTTCCCTCTTCGGAAAATCTTCCGACCAATAATCTCCTATCAGTGTCACTATTATCATATGTAATACATAGATATCTTTCAAGAATCCGAAACCCCTCATATTTTTGTCATTGATCTCACGTAAAACAATGAGAATCAGGAGGGCCCAGAAATTTGGAATCTGGAATCTAGGAGACCCCAGGAGCCCTTAGAATCTAGATGTCCTGAAGAAAACTGAGAATCTTGAAGACGCAGGAATTCAATATCTAGAAGGAACCTATTTGAAAGTTTAGAATCTAGAGGGACCCATTTTTAAGAGCCTTAAAATATGTGAACTCCAGAGTTCAGTATCTGAAGGACACAGGAGCTCAGAATCTAGGGGACTCCTTTCCAGACTCCGGAATCTAAAAAAATCTAGAAACTAATATCTGATAACTATCTTGGGACCCCTCTAATCTCCCAATACATCTTCCCATAGACCCCTCCTTTCCTCTAATCTCGACTACAATCTGACTACACCACTAGAAGGGTCCCTCTCTCCCTCAAAGGGGGGGGGGGGGGTCTAATGACCTGTTTTTTTGGTTCTAACCATAAGTGTCTTGTACTATTGTCTTTGTTGACCACCCCATCAATTCCTCTTATTAGTTTGACAAAGAATCATCGAGTTTCAAGTGTTTTGGGAGGCTAAAAACTGGTCCAAAATTTGGATGGTCTTGAAGGGCAAATGTTCATTTTAACACTCTTCTATCTTTTTTCGAATCGTTTTCGATAGAGCGCATTTTCTCATATTCCAATTTTCAGTCACATTGGCGCCTCCACCGAACGCCGCCGCTACGATGGACGGGAGCATCGCCCGTCCCCGACGACAATCGTTGCTCATTGGACAACGGTCATTGGACGTCTACAATGAGGTTGATCAGGGTGAGTTAGGATGAAGAATAATAAGAAAAATGAAATTCTAGAACATAGAAAATTATAAACGAAAAATTCCCTATCAATTGGTATAATTTTCATGAAAATTGGTCCAGTAGTTCTTGCGTTATAGCGTTTTTTGACGATAGAGCGTGTTTTCATGTATCAGAGAAGCATAGTAAAGCTGAAATTTAAAATTCTAGTATTTAAAATAATACAAGCAAAAAATCCCTATTGATTGGTATAATTTTCATAAAAATTGGTCCAGCCGTTCTTGAGTTATAGCGTTTTCAAAATATTGTCAATAGAGCGCATTTTCATAGCACTTTCTCTAATTTTTGTGCGTTTTGTTATTGGATAAATTACGTTAATCTTAATTTTTAAATACTTTCCTATCGATTGATATAACTTTCATAAAAATTGATCAACTGGTTCTCGAGTTATAGCGTTTTCAAAAAAATTGTTGGTTGAGCGTATATTCATAGCAATTTCTTAAATTTTTGTGCGTTTTGTTATCAGATGAATTACGGTAATCTTAATGTTCATAAAATTCCCTATCGATCTGTAAAATTTTCATGAAAATAGGTCCACTAGTTCTTTAGTTATAGCGTTTTCAAAAAAATTTGCGATGGAGCGCATTTTCAAAAAAAAAAGCTATAACTCAAGAACTAATGGTCCAATTTTTACCAAAACTATACCAATCGATAGGAAATTTTTTGTTTGTGTTTTTCTATTTTTTAAAATTTAGAATTCTATGTATATTATACTTCCCTGAGAAATAAAAATGCGCTCTATTGACAATATTTTGAAAACGCTATTACTAAAGAACTAGTGGACCAATTTTTATGAAAATTGTATCAATCGATAGGAAATTTTTCGTTTGTTATATTAAATGTTTTAGAATTTCAAATTATGCACTGTTTTAACATAAAAATGATCGCTAGAAAATTCTCTATCGATTCATATATTTTTCCTTGAAGATTGGTGCACTAGTTTTTTTTCAATGGAGCATATTTGCTCCAACAACACATTCCCAATTCAACATTCATTTTCAGGTCCCCGCTTCGTCCGCTGGATCATTGGAAAGTTCCGGAACTGGGGATTCCTTATCGCCAAACATGCGTGGCTCGCTATTATCATCTGTCTCATTATTTCAACTCTAGCCATGGTCAAAATTCTCCTAACAAAACAGGCGAACGATATCACAGGCTACACGCCATACGGAGCCCGAGCCAAGGACGAGTATCTCGAGTATCAGAGATTCTTCTCGAGTTCCGGACTCCCCATAGCCGCTTATTTGTTCATTGTGGCCAAGGATGAGGGGAGTATGTCGAGGCCCGAATATCTGGATGAGACTATACAAGTGTTGAATTTTGCATTGAATAATATTACGATGTACGACTCGATTTCTGGGAAGAACGAGACTTTTAATCAGTTTTGCCAGAGTTTTTGCCAGATTAATGAGCCTGTGAGACAGTTTTATGTGAGTTTGGGGATGCTAGGGGGCAAGGCTGCCGCGGCTGGCCGCGGCTGGCCGCGGCCTTAAGCTTTTTTTGATTCAAAGAGCTTGTTTTTTGGAAGGACGGCCTACCCACGGCCCAGGCCGCGGCCGGCCGAGGAAGCCTTGAATTTTTTTCTTAGGGGTCAGAATACAAAAAATAAATGGTTTTTAGAATGGTTATCAAATTTTGAGCGATGGAGAGCAGAACACCAGGATTAAGATACAGTATCCTGTGTCGGATATGTTTGGAAGGCAGTTTTCACTTCAGGTTAGTTTTTTTTTCTTTTGAGAGGAGTAAAAAATTTGAAAAAGTACAAAATTCAAAATTCTAGGAAATACAAACAAAAAATTTCCTATAAATTGGTATAACTTTCATAAAAATCGGTCCACTGGTTTTTAAGTTATAGTGTTTTCTATAGTGAGAATATGCGCTCTATTGCCAATTTTTTTGAAAACGCTGTAAGTCAAAAACCAGTTGACGGATTTCTATGAAAGTTGTATAATTCGATAGAAAATTTTCTGATCATCAAGATTATTGTTTTTCCTCTCAGTATCAGCCACGAAAGTTGGAGAAATTTGCTATGAAAATGCGCTATATCGACAATATTTTGAATATTTTTTTTCGTTTAAAAAAATATTGTCGAAAGTGCGCATTTTCACGTATGAGGCAAGACACAATAAACATGAAACTTAAAAGTCTAAAACATAGAAAAATATAAACCAAAAATTCCCTATCGATTGGTATAATTTTCATAAAAATTGGACCGCTGGTTCTAGAGTTATAGAATTTTCAAAAAATTGTCCATAGAGCGCATTTTCATGTACTAGACGCAACGCGATAGATATAAAATTCAAAATTCTAGAACGTAAGAAAATACAAGCAAAAAAATCCCTATCAATTGGTACAATTTTCATAAAAATTGGTCCACTAGTTCTCAAGTTATAGCGTTTTCAAAATATTGTCGATAGAGCGCATTTTCATGTATTATAAAAATTACAGTAGCTGAGAAGCTCAAAATTTAATACATGAATAAATATGAACAAAAAATTCCCCATCGATTGGTACAATTTTCATAAAAATTGGTCCACTAGTTCTCAAGTTATAGCGTTTTCAAAATATTGTCGATAGAGCGCATTTTCATGTATTATAAAAATTACAGTAGCTGAGAAGCTCAAAATTTAATACATGAATAAATATGAACAAAAAATTCCCCATCGATTGATACAATTTTCATGAAAATTGGTCCACTAGTTCTAGAGTTATAGCGTTTTCGAAAAATATTGTCAATAGAGCGCATTTTCATGTATTATAAATATTACAGTGGATACAAAATGTAAAATTTTAATAAATAAAAAATAATAAGCAAAAAATTCCCTATAAATTGGTATAATTTTCATGAAAATTGGCCCACTAGTTCTTGAGTTATATCGTTTTTAAGAAATTGTCTACTGAGCGAATTTTCATATGTTATTAAAATTACAGTGAATACAAAATCTAAAATTCTAATTTATAGGAAAATATAAACAAAAAATTCTCTTCCGATTGATACAATTTTCATAAAAATTGGTCCACTAGCACTTGAGTAATAGCGTTTTCAAAAATATGTCAATAGAGCGTATTTGCACGCTCAAGTATTCCAGACTTTAAAAATCCCTAATTTTCAGCCAAACTTCTTCGGTGTGGAACTCTTCGATCAACCGGACGACGCGGCGAAACTTCTGGATTCCGCTGATGGTGACTCTGTTCTAGGTAAGAATATAGAAAAATGTAGTTTTTAGTGGCTCAAAAATCTGAAAATTTTTGGGTATATTAATAAAGATACGCTCTTCATTTTTGTAGTTAATAACTTTTTAGTATGAGCAATTTTGAAGACGGTATCTAAGGCCAAATCAACGCGACCAAATCAGTGGGGTCAGCAGGCTACATTGGTGTCTAGGAGAATAATGATTTTTTCTTCGGAGATAAAATTATTTTTTCAAATATTACAGTAACATTTAAATTTAAAATTAAATTCCCTATCGAATGGTAGTATTTTCAACTTTCGAGCTCAAAAATGAGCCGAGTTATAGAGGCTCAAAGTAGGCTCCAGGGGGTGGAAGCTATTTCGCAATATACCGCCTTTAGAATTGCTCATACTAAAAAGTCATGAACTACAAAAATGAAGTTCAAGAGTTGAGCTATAAGCACACAAAACTTTAGAGCAACTGAGCTATTATGAGCTTTGTTTTCAGGGCTCTAAAAAATTTCAAAAAAATTTTTTTTTTCAAAAAAAATTCAACTCTTTCAACTTTGAGAGCTTGTATCTCAACGCTCCGTGGTCACAGTAACACAGAAATTTTATTTTTAAATTCCGCGATTCTTCAGCTTTTTTATATCTTAAAACATTCTAGATCAAAACGCCACCCGTCTCGTTGACCCGGTCTCCAAGATCACCAATGTAAAATCAGTGAAAATGATTACATTACAATTCCGCGCCGAGCACAAGGCTGGATGGACAGAGGCTCAAGTGAAGCGATGGGAAATGGATCTGGTAGATATCTTTGAGAAGAGATACAACTCGAAGAGGCTCAAGATTTACGCCTACTCTCAATCTTATGTCGAAGAGGAGATGGTTCGAGGTGGAATTATTATGATACCGTACCTCGTTGTCGGATTCGCTATCATGTGCCTGTGCAGTTGTGTCCTTGTGATGATTCGTGCATTGTACATGCATCAAGAGAATGGATACAAAGTGATTCTGGCGATTATGGCTTGTTTGACACCGCTGCTGGCCTGTGCCACTGCGCTGGCATTGATGTTCACGTGCGGTGTGAGATTTGCTTCGATCCTGTGTGTTATTCCGTTCTTGGTGCTTTCTATTGGTGAGTTTTTGTAAATAGAAATGTGAACCTTAAAACGAGCTATGAAATGGTATAATTTTTGTATAGAAAATCACAGTTTTAAAAGGAGAAAATTGAATTTATAAGTTTACTCTTTTTTGAAGCGTAGGAGTTGGGTACTCTCTACTTTGAGGGTTCCCAGTAAAATGTCTTTAATTTTAATATCATAGTGATGTATATCATTTTGTAGATCTGATCAAGAGCTACATTTTGGTATATTGTTTGTATAGAAAATCTCAATTTCAACACAAGAAAATCGCATTTTTCAAATAGGTTTGCTTGCGTTGGGTGGTGTGCGTCACAACCGTTAATCTATTTACTTTGGAGGCGTCCTAGTAAACATTCTTCAACTTCAATATTTTAGTAGTTTATATCATTTTGTAGACTTTGTTAAGAGCTACATTTTGGTATAATTTTTGTATTAGAAATCTCAATTTCAACAGGAGAAAATTGAATCTCTGTGTTGGCTCAATTTTCAGGCCTAGGAGGTTTGAAACGGAAGCAAATATCTCTATTCAAAATTAACATTATTAGTACGAAAATTATACCAAATTGTAGCTCTTGATAAGATCTATAAAAAGGTATAGATTACTGTAATATTTGAGCCATTGGATTTTCACTAGGAGCCCCCAAAGTGGTGAGGTACACGGCACACCACGTAACTCAATCTAACCCCTATGAAAAAGTGCAATTTTCTTGTGTTAAAATAAAGATTCTTCTTGCAAGTGGTATATTAAAATATAGATCTTAATAAGGGCTACAAAATGGTATTGGCTACTGTAGTATTTGAGCTTTTAGATTTTCGCTAGAGGCTCTCAAAGTAAAGGGGTACACGATCTGGGGGTATGCTAAGCGCTAGGCTAATATTAAAAAGGGTCATGGATTCAGGGCTCAAAAAGGTCGGGTCCTTGAAAGGGCCTTAAAATTTATATTAAAGGGGGCATGTTCTTGGTACAGTACCGCTCAATAGGATATGAACTTTTTGTTTTTCTGGGGTAACTTTTCTTTGAGAAAAGGTATGAACGCCAAATTTTGACACAATCTTTTTGGCATAATCAGACACATGTCTGCTAATTTTCATGCAAATATCTGAAAAATTGATGATTTTATGATCGCAAAGGTGATTTGGCCAAAAAGCGGATTTTCAGTGATTTTCAGGAAAACATTGATATCTTGACAGAAACAAGGTTTATTTTATCTAATTATGATTAAGATGATTCTCAGAACGTAGTACTTGATTGCAAGCCCTTTCTCAACAATGACAGCATTGCAGCTTTTGAGATCGAGTCGATCAAAGCATCGGCTTACGACATGAGGATCTGATTCCATTCCATCTCCTGTTGGGTCGATTTTTCATCCGCATTTTTTGCATTCTTGTCTTCAAAACGTCTAGCAATGTGTTTCCATTGATATCCAATCGGATTCAAGTCCTGGGATTGGCTTGGCGGCTCCTGACGATGCCTCAGAGGCTCTTGAACCAATACTGAGGCAGAGAATTACTGCATTTAACTAACTTTTTTCTTAGTTTCGCAAACAATAACGATTGTTTCGAATCGTTGTCTTGTTGAGAAAGACTTCCACGACCCTTGGCCGTCAGAATTGATAGCATTTTCGATTCCAAAATGTCCTTCTAGACAGAGACATCCATGATTCCAACCATGGTTGACTGGTAGTACAGTTCTACTGTTTGGCAGTGCTGGAATTCAATGGGTTCGATGTCCTATTAACACCACATACTAGTCTCGTTACCAGTTATCGAGCGTGAAGCAATAGGACTTCGAATTTATTGAATTCCAGCACTGTCGAACAGTAAGAATTTACCTTCATCCGACCACTGTTGGAATCATGGGTTGCTTCGTCTATAAGAACATTCTGGAATCAAAATGCCACCGTATATAAAGGCTATAGGTGGTGGAAGTCTTTCTCAACAAGACAACGATCCGAAACAATCGTTATTGTTTGCGAAACTAAGAAAAAAGTTAGTTAAATGCAGTAATTCTCTGCCTCAGTATTGGTTCAAGAGCCTCTGAGGCATCGTCAGGAGCCGCCAAGCCAATCCCAGGACTTGAATCCGATTGGATATCAATGGAAACACATTGCTAGACGTTTTGAAGACAAGAATGCAGAAAATGCGGATGAAAAATCGACCCAACAGGAGATGGAATGGAATCAGATCCTCATGTCGTAAGCCGATGCTTTGATCGACTCGATCTCAAAAGCTGCAATGCTGTCATTGTTGAGAAAGGGCTTGCAATCAAGTACTACGTTCTGAGAATCATCTTAATCATAATTAGATAAAATAAACCTTGTTTCTGTCAAGATATCAATGTTTTCTTGAAAATCACTGAAAATCCGCTTTTTGGCCGAATCACCTTTTCGATCATAAAATCATCAATTTTTTAGATATTTGCATGAAAATTGGCAGACATGTGTTTGATTATGTCAAAACTGTTGTGTCAAAATTTGGCGTTCATACCTTTTCTCAAAAAAAAGTTACCCCAGAAAAACAAAAAGTTCATATCCTATTGAGCGGTACTGTATATTAAAAGTGTCGTATTTTCAGGCGTCGACTCTTCCTACCTCATGATCCATGAATGGCAACGTGTCACCAAGCACATGCGAGAAACGCCTCGCAAAAAAGACAGTGTTGGGCACCGGATGAGCGAAGTGATGGCCGAGGTCGGCCCGGCTATCCTTATTTCATGTCTGACTAACATGTTTGCCGACTTTGTTGGATCCTTTACATCATCCCCGGAGATCACCTTGTTGTGTACTGGAAACATGTTATCCATGTGGTTCGCGTTTATCTATCAAATGACGTTCTACGCTGGACTGATGTCGATTGTCGGAGGTTATGAGTTCGGATCGGATGAGGTAAGGGTCTTATGCTTGATTGTGAGCCGCTGTGTGAGCCTGTGTGAGCCTGAGCGAGTCTAAGCCCGCCTAAGCCTGTCTAAGCTTGAGTAGGCTTGTCTAAGCCTGCCTAAGCGTGGCTGCCTAAGCCTGCCATGTCTGAGCCTGTCTAAGCTTGAGTAAGCCTATCTAAGCCTATCATGTCTAAGCATGCCTTAGCCTACCTGAGCCTGGGCAAGCCTGAGTCAGCCCGAAAGAGCCTGAGACTGTCTAAGCCTGCCTAAACCTATCTAAGCTCGCCTAAGCCTGCCTAAGCCTCTTTGAGCCTGCCTAAGCCTGTGTAACTTTAAGTAAGACTCTCTGAGACTGCTTGAGCCTACCTAAGCCTACCTAAGCCCAAATCTCCCTATCAATAACTTTCAGATCGACAAAAACCGAATGGAAATCAACATCGCTGAAAACCGCGTCAACATCGCTCGCCATCATCGCCCGCTCACCAGACAGCCATCGAAATTCCACGAAGCCACACAGCCAATCATCAGTGACTCCCTTCAAAAATACACACATTTGATGACGACTCCGCTAGTCTTTGTGTCCATATGCCTGGCCTACTTGGCTTATTTGGCCTTCAGTATCTATGGAATCACTCAATTGAACATCAATCTAACGGCACAGAAGTTGTTTGCCTTGGATTCTCCATTACTAGAATTGGACGATTTGAGAATCAAGTATCAGGTACCCGTGTACTCCATGGCTACAGTATTCGTAAACACCCCCGGAAAACTAGAGGACCCGGCAAGGCTCAAACGACTAAACGAGTTTGTTCGGGAAATGGAATCGCTCAATGGCACATGGGGAGAAGGATGGGGAGAGCTTGGAACCAAATACTTTATTAGGGATTATGATGTGTTCCAGCAGTGTGAGTAGGCTTACTTTGGGCCCTTGAGACCTTTGAGCCTTTTTCAGCGTTCGGAAGTGAGGACGAGGACGAGGACTTTATGGACGACGACAAGCCGGTTACCGTGCACCCCGATGACAAAATGACTTATAGAGAAGACGAGCTGAAGTACTTTTTGAAATGGCCTGAATACGATTTCTGGCAAGGTTTCGTGCAGTTGAGGAACGCGACGAATTCCACGGATCCAGAGTGAGCTTTGCTTCGGCTTAAATGGAGGAAACTTTTTGGAATTTACAGGGCCGAGGAGTTGAACAGATTCTTCTTTACCACTGGTTATCATGGAGAACGATTGACGGTGTGGACGGAGCGTGGAGAGATGTTGAGGGCATGGAGAAAGGTGGTGGATAAGTATCCGTGAGTTTTCCCTTGAGCCTCCGGGACCTTTGAGCCTCTGATTTTCCAGAGACTTTGGCGCGTCGGTCTACCATGAAGATGGTGTCTACCTTGATCTCATCGACAATATGCCCACCGACACTTGGCAATCCGTACTGGGAACCCTTGTGTGTATGGCTCTCGTTTGCTTTGTATTCCTGAACAATCTCTTCACGGTGGCCATCGCATCCCTCTCGGTCTTGTCGATTTGTGCCGGTATTCTGGGTATTCTGTCTTGGTGGCACGTCGACTTGGATCCGATTACCATGGCGGCCATGATCATTTCCATTGGTTTCTCGGTGGACATTCCCGCCCACGTGTCGTATCATTATTATCAAGCTTGTGAGTTGTTATGGCTACTTGAGCCTGGGTGAGCCTGACAAGGGGCTTCCTCGAACTCTTGAGTTGAACTTTTTCTGAAACTCCGGTCCTAGACTAAGTTGACCCTGAAAAGCCCAAATCTGCAATAAAAAGTGGCCAAATGTTCACGCAACTCAAGATATGAGCCCTCAAAGTTGCAGGCAACACTAAAATTGGGGTACTTTGAGGACCCATATCTCAGCTCAAAATCACTCTCAGAGTGTCTAGTTTCCTGTTTCGGACTTGGATTTTGATGTTTAACAATTCCCAATGCATTTTGAACAAAAAAATTTTTGAGCCAAAACTTTGAAATTTTGCCACCATTTGGGTGGGAAATTTTTCGATCAATCTGGAGTTACCAACTTTATTTTTCCAATTCCCTAAATGATGGAATGAAACAAACTGTATATGTTTGTAACAAGGTTTTAAAAAGTTTCATGACATTTTCCGAACTTTTTTTAAATTGGCTGACCTGTTTGGGGCCAAAAACCTTCTAGGTTTTTCAGCCATCATTTGACCTATAAAAAGGTCCCTAACCGACAGAAAAATACATGAAATTTATGAAAACTTTTTTGCAAACATTTATCTGTTGATTTCAACTTTCAATCAGCAAATTGGACAAAAAGAAATGGCAAAACAAGCAATCAGCACCCATTTGGTCGGAATTTTTCGTTGTTCTGGCTCAAAATTTTTTTCTACAAAAAAATATAGGACATTGTTTGGTGTAAAATTCTGAGTACAAAACAAAAAACTAGACCTTCTGAAAGTGATTTTGAGCAAAGTTATGGGTCCTCAAAGTACCCCAAAAGCACTGTTGGCTGCAACTTTGAGGGCTCATATCTTGAGTTGCGTGAACATTTGGCCACTTTTTATTGCAGATTTGGGCTTTTCAGGGTCAATTTAGTCTAGGGCCGAAGTTTCAGAAAAAGTTCAACTCAAGAGTTCGAGGAAGCCCCTTGTGAGTGCTCCTGAGTGAGCGTAAGCTGGCCTAAGCCTGTCTAAGCCTTCCTAAGCTTGCCTAAGTCTGCCTAAGCCTGTTTAAGCCTGCTTAAGCTAGCCTAAGCTCGCCCAAGCCTCCCTAAGCCTCCCTAAGCCTCCCTGAACCTCCTTTCAACCTTTATTTTCCAGCAATCCAAGAAGGACCCATGTCCCCTCCATCCTCCCGCCTTGCCAACTGCCTCTCATCTGTCGCCTTCCCTGCACTCCAAGCAGCGCTATCCACAATTCTCTGCGTGTGCAGTTTGCTCTTCGTCAATTTGTACATGGCTGAGGTAAGTACGCTCCACTGGACTTTTTTTTACAGGTGGTTTTTTCAGGTATTCGTGAAGACCATGGTTTTGTGTGTCGTTTTGTGTAATCTTCATGGCTTGGTATTCTTGCCTGCTATCTTGATTCTCTTGGATTCGATTCGATGGGCGTGTCGGCCCAAGGGTTAGTGGATTCATAGGGACTAAGTACTACAAACTATAAGTTTTGCAGGTGCCGCGGCGCAACGTCCGAAACTACCAAAGACCAACTCCCGGGAGAAGAAGAGAAACGCAAAAGTTCAACCGGAGAAAAGTTCGGTTACCGATCGACCGGAAGTCTGATTGTTTTGATCTACCACCCCATGACACCTCGTTCAATAGAGCGCACTTTCTTCCAATCCATTTTTGAATATTCGTCTGTTTTTTCACATTCCGGGTACCTTTTCTTATTATATGCCCATTTCTTTTTGCTCTGTACATTTTTATCATATCTTGTTAGAGAATTTTTCCTTTTTTTTCTATTCTCTTTGTCCGGTGTTGATATATTCATTTTGTGTTTGTACAATTAGAGAAAAACAAATGAAGTACTATATTTTGAAAAGGAGGTTTTTTTGAAAGCTAGAAAATGCCATGGCACTAAAAAATTATACTGGAAATGGGTAGTTCTGAAAAGTCGTTGTTTTATGAGTTATAAAATCGGAGAGGCTTTTTAAAACGATTTATCCAGCCAATTAGTTTAAAGACAATATAATCGACTGATTTACATACATTTTTATCAAAAATTACCCATATTGAAGTCTGGAAAGTGGAGACGTGTGATTTCAAAAAAATTTTTTTCTTGAAAGTTTTTGAAGGAAATTTCAATTTTTCTGTAAAGTACATAGTTGTTCCTGGGAGAACTTTGTACAAAAGAGAAAAATAACGTGAAATTTCAATTTTTCTGTACAAATCACGTTGTTTTTCTCTTTTGTACAAAGTTATCCCAGGAACAACTATGTACTTTACAGAAAAATTGAAATTTCTTTCAAAAACTTTCAAGAAAAAAAATTTTGAAATCACACGTCTCTTATATAACGAGGAAAGGTACAAGAAATGGGAACAAACGAATATTCACAAAGGAAGAAAGTGCGCTCTATTGAAGAATGTTTTCACTTCAATTTTTTACTTCTTCAAGAAGTCCACTGTGTTAAGTGTAACATGTTCGTCTTCAAGATGGGTGTGGTGGTAACCCTGTTAAGTGTAACGTGGTGGTCTCAAAGAGTCTCTGAGGCTCAAATAGTCTCTGGGGCTCAAAAAGTCCCTGAGGCTCACATAGTCTCTGGGGCTCAAAGAGTCCCTGATGCTCAAAAAGTCCCTGAGGCTCAAAAAGTCCCTAAGGCTCAAATAGTCTCTGCGTTTCAAATAGTCTCTGAGGCTCAAAAAGTCTCTGAGGGTCTCTACTGATAACTGTAGTAAGTGAAATATGTTCTACCTAATGGACAGGATAATTAGATAATTGTGTGTTTGTTGAACGCCTAGGATTTGAAAATTTTTGTTTAGGGATTCGAGATATAAGAATTCTAGAATTCTAGACTTTCGAATTTCAGAATCCACGTCATTTCTGATGTCTTCTATCGCATCTTCAACGTCTTCGAATAGATTTCAAAGGAAAATCAATTATCTGCTTCATTTTCATAGTTCTGCCATATTAAGAAAACTACCACTATTTTCAGATTATTTGAAATCTTTAAAAAACTTCGAAAATGGCGATTTTCAGATATCTTTCAACATGTATATTTCTGGGTAAAACTGTGCATAGGGCGGAGCAAGGAGGTCAGAAATGGGCGGGGCTTGTCGGTCCCCTTTGTTTTCTCTGACCTAATCTTTATATATTGATGTTTGTCACAATATTATGTCGTAAATAATGTGAGTACAAGTGTATCTATTGTCTTTTGCCGCGGCATTTCTTCTGAAGGCATTCAAAAATCTACACATTTTAAATGGTTTCTAGAACAAAGGATAGGTGAAGGTCGTAAAAGGTTGAGCTTAAAGGTGGTAGGACACCTCAAATAAAGTTTTGCTCTAATTTTGCCAGAATGTACCTTAGGTGGGCTCGAACCAACTCAGCTCAACTTTCTATGGACACTGCGCCACTACCGGCTGAGCCACGCGGACGCGAATGGGCGCCCCGACCGAGGGCGTATAAAAGGAGGAACGTAAATCTGCCCCCATTCTGCCCCCCATTTTGCGAGCTGTATCACCCCCTTTAAGAGCCCCGAGAAGTTTTAGGGTCTCGAGTAATTTGAAATAGAATTCAGGGGGCCCAACACTACGTTTCTCAGGTTTGAGTCACAACTGTTAAGTTCAGAAAGTAAAAAGACAAGGAATGCAATTGGAATGATTCCAGTAAAAAGACAAGGAATGCAATTGGAATGATTCCAGTAAAAAGACAAGGAATGCAATTGGAATGATTCCAGTAAAAAGACAAGGAATGCAATTGGAATGATTACAGTAAAAAGACAAGGAATGTATTTGGAATGATTACAGTAAAAAGACAAGGAAAATGTATTTGGAATGATTACAGTAAAAAGACAAGGAATGCAATTGGAATGATTACAGTAAAAAGACAAGGAATGCAATTGGAATGATTACAGTAAAAAGACAAGGAATGCAATTGGAATGATTCCAGTAAAAAGACAAGGAATGCAATTGGAATGATTCCAGTAAAAAGACAAGGAATGTATTTGGAATGATTACAGTAAAAAGACAAGGAATGCAATTGGAATGATTACAGTAAAAAGACAAGGAATGCAATTGGAATGATTACAGTAAAAAGACAAGGAATGCAATTGGAATGATTACAGTAAAAAGACAAGGAATGCAATTGGAATGATTCCAGTAAAAAGACAAGGAATGCAATTGGAATGATTCCAGTAAAAAGACAAGGAATGCAATTGGAATGATTCCAGTAAAAAGACAAGGAATGCAATTGGAATGATTACAGTAAAAAGACAAGGAATGTATTTGGAATGATTACAGTAAAAAGACAAGGAATGCAATTGGAATGATTACAGTAAAAAGACAAGGAATGTATTTGGAATGATTACAGTAAAAAGACAAGGAATGCAATTGGAATGATTCCAGTAAAAAGACAAGGAATGCAATTGGAATGATTCCAGTAAAAAGACAAGGAATGTATTTGGAATGATTACAGTAAAAAGACAAGGAATGCAATTGGAATGATTACAGTAAAAAGACAAGGAATGCAATTGGAATGATTACAGTAAAAAGACAAGGAATGCAATTGGAATGATTACAGTAAAAAGACAAGGAATGCAATTGGAATGATTCCAGTAAAAAGACAAGGAATGCAATTGGAATGATTCCAGTAAAAAGACAAGGAATGCAATTGGAATGATTCCAGTAAAAAGACAAGGAATGCAATTGGAATGATTACAGTAAAAAGACAAGGAATGTATTTGGAATGATTACAGTAAAAAGACAAGGAATGTATTTGGAATGATTACAGTAAAAAGACAAGGAATGCAATTGGAATGATTACAGTAAAAAGACAAGGAAAATGTATTTGGAATGATTACAGTAAAAAGACAAGGAATGCAATTGGAATGATTACAGTAAAAAGACAAGGAATGCAATTGGAATGATTACAGTAAAAAGACAAGGAATGTATTTGGAATGATTACAGTAAAAAGACAAGGAAAATGTATTTGGAATGATTACAGTAAAAAGACAAGGAATGCAATTGGAATGATTCCAGTAAAAAGACAAGGAATGTATTTGGAATGATTACAGTAAAAAGACAAGGAATGTATTTGGAATGATTACAGTAAAAAGACAAGGAATGCAATTGGAATGATTACAGTAAAAAGACAAGGAAAATGTATTTGGAATGATTCCAGTAAAAAGACAAGGAATGCAATTGGAATGATTCCAGTAAAAAGACAAGGAATGTATTTGGAATGATTACAGTAAAAAGACAAGGAATGTATTTGGAATGATTACAGTAAAAAGACAAGGAATGCAATTGGAATGATTACAGTAAAAAGACAAGGAATGTATTTGGAATGATTACAGTAAAAAGACAAGGAAAATGTATTTGGAATGATTACAGTAAAAAGACAAGGAATGCAATTGGAATGATTCCAGTAAAAAGACAAGGAATGTATTTGGAATGATTACAGTAAAAAGACAAGGAATGTATTTGGAATGATTACAGTAAAAAGACAAGGAATGCAATTGGAATGATTACAGTAAAAAGACAAGGAAAATGTATTTGGAATGATTACAGTAAAAAGACAAGGAATGCAATTGGAATGATTCCAGTAAAAAGACAAGGAATGTATTTGGAATGATTACAGTAAAAAGACAAGGAATGTATTTGGAATGATTACAGTAAAAAGACAAGGAAAATGTATTTGGAATGATTCCAGTAAAAAGACAAGGAATGCAATTGGAATGATTCCAGTAAAAAGACAAGGAATGCAATTGGAATGATTACAGTAAAAAGACAAGGAATGTATTTGGAATGATTACAGTAAAAAGACAAGGAATGTATTTGGAATGATTACAGTAAAAAGACAAGGAAAATGTATTTGGAATGATTACAGTAAAAAGACAAGGAATGCAATTGGAATGATTCCAGTAAAAAGACAAGGAATGCAATTGGAATGATTACAGTAAAAAGACAAGGAATGTATTTGGAATGATTACAGTAAAAAGACAAGGAATGTATTTGGAATGATTACAGTAAAAAGACAAGGAATGTATTTGGAATGATTACAGTAAAAAGACAAGGAAAATGTATTTGGAATGATTACAGTAAAAAGACAAGGAATGCAATTGGAATGATTCCAGTAAAAAGACAAGGAATGCAATTGGAATGATTACAGTAAAAAGACAAGGAATGTATTTGGAATGATTACAGTAAAAAGACAAGGAATGTATTTGGAATGATTACAGTAAAAAGACAAGGAATGTATTTGGAATGATTACAGTAAAAAGACAAGGAATGTATTTGGAATGATTCCAGTAAAAAGACAAGGAATGCAATTGGAATGATTACAGTAAAAAGACAAGGAATGCAATTGGAATGATTACAGTAAAAAGACAAGGAATGAAATTGGAATGATTACAGTAAAAAGACAAGGAAAATGTATTTGGAATGATTCCAGTAAAAAGACAAGGAATGCAAATGGAATGATTACAGTAAAAAGACAAGGAAAATGTATTTGGAATGATTACAGTAAAAAGACAAGGAATGTATTTGGAATGATTACAGTAAAAAGACAAGGAATGCAATTGGAATGATTACAGTAAAAAGACAAGGAAAATGTATTTGGAATGATTACAGTAAAAAGACAAGGAATGTATTTGGAATGATTACAGTAAAAAGACAAGGAATGCAATTGGAATGATTACAGTAAAAAGACAAGGAATGCAATTGGAATGATTCCAGTAAAAAGACAAGGAATGTATTTGGAATGATTACAGTAAAAAGACAAGGAATGTATTTGGAATGATTACAGTAAAAAGACAAGGAATGTATTTGGAATGATTACAGTAAAAAGACAAGGAATGAAATTGGAATGATTACAGTAAAAAGACAAGGAATGCAATTGGAATGATTACAGTAAAAAGACAAGGAAAATGTATTTGGAATGATTACAGTAAAAAGACAAGGAATGCAATTGGAATGATTACAGTAAAAAGACAAGGAATGCAATTGGAATGATTACAGTAAAAAGACAAGGAATGTATTTGGAATGATTACAGTAAAAAGACAAGGAATGCAATTGGAATGATTACAGTAAAAAGACAAGGAAAATGTATTTGGAATGATTACAGTAAAAAGACAAGGAATGCAATTGGAATGATTACAGTAAAAAGACAAGGAATGCAATTGGAATGATTACAGTAAAAAGACAAGGAAAATGTATTTGGAATGATTACAGTAAAAAGACAAGGAATGTATTTGGAATGATTACAGTAAAAAGACAAGGAATGTATTTGGAATGATTACAGTAAAAAGACAAGGAATGCAATTGGAATGATTACAGTAAAAAGACAAGGAAAATGTATTTGGAATGATTACAGTAAAAAGACAAGGAATGCAATTGGAATGATTACAGTAAAAAGACAAGGAATGCAATTGGAATGATTACAGTAAAAAGACAAGGAATGCAATTGGAATGATTACAGTAAAAAGACAAGGAAAATGTATTTGGAATGATTACAGTAAAAAGACAAGGAAAATGTATTTGGAATGATTACAGTAAAAAGACAAGGAATGTATTTGGAATGATTACAGTAAAAAGACAAGGAATGCAATTGGAATGATTACAGTAAAAAGACAAGGAATGCAATTGGAATGATTACAGTAAAAAGACAAGGAATGCAATTGGAATGATTACAGTAAAAAGACAAGGAATGTATTTGGAATGATTACAGTAAAAAGACAAGGAATGCAATTGGAATGATTACAGTAAAAAGACAAGGAATGCAATTGGAATGATTACAGTAAAAAGACAAGGAATGCAATTGGAATGATTACAGTAAAAAGACAAGGAATGCAATTGGAATGATTCCAGTAAAAAGACAAGGAATGTATTTGGAATGATTACAGTAAAAAGACAAGGAAAATGTATTTGGAATGATTACAGTAAAAAGACAAGGAATGAAATTGGAATGATTACAGTAAAAAGACAAGGAAAATGTATTTGGAATGATTCCAGTAAAAAGACAAGGAATGCAAATGGAATGATTACAGTAAAAAGACAAGGAAAATGTATTTGGAATGATTACAGTAAAAAGACAAGGAATGCAATTGGAATGATTACAGTAAAAAGACAAGGAATGCAATTGGAATGATTACAGTAAAAAGACAAGGAATGCAATTGGAATGATTACAGTAAAAAGACAAGGAATGTATTTGGAATGATTACAGTAAAAAGACAAGGAATGCAATTGGAATGATTACAGTAAAAAGACAAGGAATGCAATTGGAATGATTACAGTAAAAAGACAAGGAATGTATTTGGAATGATTACAGTAAAAAGACAAGGAATGCAATTGGAATGATTACAGTAAAAAGACAAGGAATGTATTTGGAATGATTACAGTAAAAAGACAAGGAATGCAATTGGAATGATTACAGTAAAAAGACAAGGAATGCAAATGGAATGATTACAGTAAAAAGACAAGGAAAATGTATTTGGAATGATTACAGTAAAAAGACAAGGAATGTATTTGGAATGATTACAGTAAAAAGACAAGGAATGCAATTGGAATGATTCCAGTAAAAAGACAAGGAATGCAATTGGAATGATTACAGTAAAAAGACAAGGAATGCATTTGGAATGATTACAGTAAAAAGACAAGGAATGCAATTGGAATGATTCCAGTAAAAAGACAAGGAATGCAAATGGAATGATTACAGTAAAAAGACAAGGAAAATGTATTTGGAATGATTACAGTAAAAAGACAAGGAATGCAATTGGAATGATTACAGTAAAAAGACAAGGAATGCAATTGGAATGATTACAGTAAAAAGACAAGGAAAATGTATTTGGAATGATTACAGTAAAAAGACAAGGAATGTATTTGGAATGATTACAGTAAAAAGACAAGGAAAATGTATTTGGAATGATTACAGTAAAAAGACAAGGAATGCAATTGGAATGATTACAGTAAAAAGACAAGGAATGCAATTGGAATGATTACAGTAAAAAGACAAGGAAAATGTATTTGGAATGATTACAGTAAAAAGACAAGGAATGTATTTGGAATGATTACAGTAAAAAGACAAGGAATGCAATTGGAATGATTACAGTAAAAAGACAAGGAATGCAATTGGAATGATTACAGTAAAAAGACAAGGAATGTATTTGGAATGATTACAGTAAAAAGACAAGGAATGCAATTGGAATGATTACAGTAAAAAGACAAGGAATGCAATTGGAATGATTACAGTAAAAAGACAAGGAATGCAATTGGAATGATTACAGTAAAAAGACAAGGAAAATGTATTTGGAATGATTACAGTAAAAAGACAAGGAATGTATTTGGAATGATTCCAGTAAAAAGACAAGGAATGTATTTGGAATGATTACAGTAAAAAGACAAGGAATGCAATTGGAATGATTACAGTAAAAAGACAAGGAATGCAATTGGAATGATTACAGTAAAAAGACAAGGAATGTATTTGGAATGATTACAGTAAAAAGACAAGGAATGCAATTGGAATGATTACAGTAAAAAGACAAGGAATGCAATTGGAATGATTACAGTAAAAAGACAAGGAATGCAATTGGAATGATTACAGTAAAAAGACAAGGAAAATGTATTTGGAATGATTACAGTAAAAAGACAAGGAATGCAATTGGAATGATTACAGTAAAAAGACAAGGAATGCAATTGGAATGATTACAGTAAAAAGACAAGGAATGCAATTGGAATGATTACAGTAAAAAGACAAGGAATGCAATTGGAATGATTACAGTAAAAAGACAAGGAAAATGTATTTGGAATGATTACAGTAAAAAGACAAGGAATGCAATTGGAATGATTACAGTAAAAAGACAAGGAAAATGTATTTGGAATGATTACAGTAAAAAGACAAGGAATGTATTTGGAATGATTACAGTAAAAAGACAAGGAAAATGTATTTGGAATGATTACAGTAAAAAGACAAGGAATGCAATTGGAATGATTACAGTAAAAAGACAAGGAAAATGTATTTGGAATGATTACAGTAAAAAGACAAGGAATGCAATTGGAATGATTCCAGTAAAAAGACAAGGAATGCAAATGGAATGATTACAGTAAAAAGACAAGGAAAATGTATTTGGAATGATTACAGTAAAAAGACAAGGAATGCAATTGGAATGATTACAGTAAAAAGACAAGGAATGCAATTGGAATGATTACAGTAAAAAGACAAGGAATGTATTTGGAATGATTACAGTAAAAAGACAAGGAATGCAATTGGAATGATTACAGTAAAAAGACAAGGAATGCAATTGGAATGATTACAGTAAAAAGACAAGGAATGCAATTGGAATGATTACAGTAAAAAGACAAGGAATGCAATTGGAATGATTACAGTAAAAAGACAAGGAATGTATTTGGAATGATTACAGTAAAAAGACAAGGAATGCAATTGGAATGATTACAGTAAAAAGACAAGGAATGCAAATGGAATGATTACAGTAAAAAGACAAGGAAAATGTATTTGGAATGATTACAGTAAAAAGACAAGGAAAATGTATTTGGAATGATTACAGTAAAAAGACAAGGAATGCAATTGGAATGATTCCAGTAAAAAGACAAGGAATGCAATTGGAATGATTCCAGTAAAAAGACAAGGAAAATGTATTTGGAATGATTACAGTAAAAAGACAAGGAATGTATTTGGAATGATTACAGTAAAAAGACAAGGAATGAAATTGGAATGATTACAGTAAAAAGACAAGGAATGCAATTGGAATGATTACAGTAAAAAGACAAGGAATGTATTTGGAATGATTACAGTAAAAAGACAAGGAATGCAATTGGAATGATTACAGTAAAAAGACAAGGAATGCAATTGGAATGATTACAATAAAAAGACAAGGAAAATGTATTTGGAATGATTACAGTAAAAAGACAAGGAATGCAATTGGAATGATTCCAGTAAAAAGACAAGGAATGCAAATGGAATGATTACAGTAAAAAGACAAGGAAAATGTATTTGGAATGATTACAGTAAAAAGACAAGGAATGCAATTGGAATGATTACAGTAAAAAGACAAGGAATGCAATTGGAATGATTACAGTAAAAAGACAAGGAATGTATTTGGAATGATTACAGTAAAAAGACAAGGAATGCAATTGGAATGATTACAGTAAAAAGACAAGGAATGCAATTGGAATGATTACAGTAAAAAGACAAGGAATGCAATTGGAATGATTACAGTAAAAAGACAAGGAATGCAATTGGAATGATTACAGTAAAAAGACAAGGAATGTATTTGGAATGATTACAGTAAAAAGACAAGGAATGCAAATGGAATGATTACAGTAAAAAGACAAGGAAAATGTATTTGGAATGATTACAGTAAAAAGACAAGGAATGCAATTGGAATGATTCCAGTAAAAAGACAAGGAATGCAAATGGAATGATTACAGTAAAAAGACAAGGAAAATGTATTTGGAATGATTACAGTAAAAAGACAAGGAATGCAATTGGAATGATTACAGTAAAAAGACAAGGAAAATGTATTTGGAATGATTACAGTAAAAAGACAAGGAATGTATTTGGAATGATTACAGTAAAAAGACAAGGAATGAAATTGGAATGATTACAGTAAAAAGACAAGGAATGCAATTGGAATGATTACAGTAAAAAGACAAGGAATGTATTTGGAATGATTACAGTAAAAAGACAAGGAATGCAAATGGAATGATTACAGTAAAAAGACAAGGAAAATGTATTTGGAATGATTACAGTAAAAAGACAAGGAATGCAATTGGAATGATTACAGTAAAAAGACAAGGAATGCAATTGGAATGATTACAGTAAAAAGACAAGGAAAATGTATTTGGAATGATTACAGTAAAAAGACAAGGAATGAAATTGGAATGATTACAGTAAAAAGACAAGGAATGCAATTGGAATGATTACAGTAAAAAGACAAGGAATGCAATTGGAATGATTACAGTAAAAAGACAAGGAATGCAATTGGAATGATTACAGTAAAAAGACAAGGAATGCAATTGGAATGATTACAGTAAAAAGACAAGGAATGCAATTGGAATGATTACAGTAAAAAGACAAGGAAAATGTATTTGGAATGATTACAGTAAAAAGACAAGGAATGCAATTGGAATGATTACAGTAAAAAGACAAGGAATGCAATTGGAATGATTACAGTAAAAAGACAAGGAATGCAATTGGAATGATTACAGTAAAAAGACAAGGAATGCAATTGGAATGATTACAGTAAAAAGACAAGGAATGTATTTGGAATGATTACAGTAAAAAGACAAGGAATGCAAATGGAATGATTACAGTAAAAAGACAAGGAAAATGTATTTGGAATGATTACAGTAAAAAGACAAGGAATGCAATTGGAATGATTCCAGTAAAAAGACAAGGAATGCAAATGGAATGATTACAGTAAAAAGACAAGGAAAATGTATTTGGAATGATTACAGTAAAAAGACAAGGAATGCAATTGGAATGATTCCAGTAAAAAGACAAGGAATGCAATTGGAATGATTCCAGTAAAAAGACAAGGAAAATGTATTTGGAATGATTACAGTAAAAAGACAAGGAATGTATTTGGAATGATTACAGTAAAAAGACAAGGAATGCAAATGGAATGATTACAGTAAAAAGACAAGGAAAATGTATTTGGAATGATTACAGTAAAAAGACAAGGAATGCAATTGGAATGATTCCAGTAAAAAGACAAGGAATGCAAATGGAATGATTACAGTAAAAAGACAAGGAAAATGTATTTGGAATGATTACAGTAAAAAGACAAGGAATGCAATTGGAATGATTCCAGTAAAAAGACAAGGAATGCAATTGGAATGATTCCAGTAAAAAGACAAGGAAAATGTATTTGGAATGATTACAGTAAAAAGACAAGGAATGTATTTGGAATGATTACAGTAAAAAGACAAGGAATGCAATTGGAATGATTACAGTAAAAAGACAAGGAATGTATTTGGAATGATTACAGTAAAAAGACAAGGAATGCAATTGGAATGATTACAGTAAAAAGACAAGGAATGTATTTGGAATGATTACAGTAAAAAGACAAGGAATGCAATTGGAATGATTACAGTAAAAAGACAAGGAATGCAATTGGAATGATTACAGTAAAAAGACAAGGAATGTATTTGGAATGATTACAGTAAAAAGACAAGGAATGCAATTGGAATGATTACAGTAAAAAGACAAGGAATGTATTTGGAATGATTACAGTAAAAAGACAAGGAATGTATTTGGAATGATTACAGTAAAAAGACAAGGAATGTATTTGGAATGATTACAGTAAAAAGACAAGGAATGCAATTGGAATGATTACAGTAAAAAGACAAGGAATGTATTTGGAATGATTACAGTAAAAAGACAAGGAATGCAATTGGAATGATTACAGTAAAAAGACAAGGAATGCAATTGGAATGATTACAGTAAAAAGACAAGGAATGCAATTGGAATGATTACAGTAAAAAGACAAGGAATGCAATTGGAATGATTACAGTAAAAAGACAAGGAATGCAATTGGAATGATTACAGTAAAAAGACAAGGAATGTATTTGGAATGATTACAGTAAAAAGACAAGGAATGTATTTGGAATGATTACAGTAAAAAGACAAGGAATGTATTTGGAATGATTACAGTAAAAAGACAAGGAATGCAATTGGAATGATTACAGTAAAAAGACAAGGAATGTATTTGGAATGATTACAGTAAAAAGACAAGGAATGCAATTGGAATGATTACAGTAAAAAGACAAGGAATGTATTTGGAATGATTACAGTAAAAAGACAAGGAATGCAATTGGAATGATTACAGTAAAAAGACAAGGAATGCAATTGGAATGATTACAGTAAAAAGACAAGGAATGCAATTGGAATGATTACAGTAAAAAGACAAGGAATGTATTTGGAATGATTACAGTAAAAAGACAAGGAATGTATTTGGAATGATTACAGTAAAAAGACAAGGAATGTATTTGGAATGATTACAGTAAAAAGACAAGGAATGTATTTGGAATGATTACAGTAAAAAGACAAGGAATGTATTTGGAATGATTACAGTAAAAAGACAAGGAATGCAATTGGAATGATTACAGTAAAAAGACAAGGAATGTATTTGGAATGATTACAGTAAAAAGACAAGGAATGCAATTGGAATGATTACAGTAAAAAGACAAGGAATGCAATTGGAATGATTACAGTAAAAAGACAAGGAATGTATTTGGAATGATTACAGTAAAAAGACAAGGAATGCAATTGGAATGATTACAGTAAAAAGACAAGGAATGCAATTGGAATGATTACAGTAAAAAGACAAGGAATGCAATTGGAATGATTACAGTAAAAAGACAAGGAATGTATTTGGAATGATTACAGTAAAAAGACAAGGAATGCAATTGGAATGATTACAGTAAAAAGACAAGGAATGCAATTGGAATGATTACAGTAAAAAGACAAGGAATGTATTTGGAATGATTACAGTAAAAAGACAAGGAATGCAATTGGAATGATTCCAGTAAAAAGACAAGGAATGCAATTGGAATGATTACAGTAAAAAGACAAGGAATGTATTTGGAATGATTACAGTAAAAAGACAAGGAATGCAATTGGAATGATTACAGTAAAAAGACAAGGAATGCAATTGGAATGATTACAGTAAAAAGACAAGGAATGCAATTGGAATGATTACAGTAAAAAGACAAGGAATGCAATTGGAATGATTACAGTAAAAAGACAAGGAATGCAATTGGAATGATTACAGTAAAAAGACAAGGAATGCAATTGGAATGATTACAGTAAAAAGACAAGGAATGCAATTGGAATGATTACAGTAAAAAGACAAGGAATGCAATTGGAATGATTACAGTAAAAAGACAAGGAATGCAATTGGAATGATTACAGTAAAAAGACAAGGAAAATGTATTTGGAATGATTACAGTAAAAAGACAAGGAATGAAATTGGAATGATTACAGTAAAAAGACAAGGAATGCAATTGGAATGATTACAGTAAAAAGACAAGGAATGCAATTGGAATGATTACAGTAAAAAGACAAGGAATGCAATTGGAATGATTACAGTAAAAAGACAAGGAATGCAATTGGAATGATTACAGTAAAAAGACAAGGAATGCAATTGGAATGATTACAGTAAAAAGACAAGGAATGCAATTGGAATGATTACAGTAAAAAGACAAGGAATGCAATTGGAATGATTACAGTAAAAAGACAAGGAATGCAATTGGAATGATTACAGTAAAAAGACAAGGAAAATGTATTTGGAATGATTACAGTAAAAAGACAAGGAATGCAATTGGAATGATTACAGTAAAAAGACAAGGAATGCAATTGGAATGATTACAGTAAAAAGACAAGGAATGTATTTGGAATGATTACAGTAAAAAGACAAGGAATGAAATTGGAATGATTACAGTAAAAAGACAAGGAATGTATTTGGAATGATTACAGTAAAAAGACAAGGAATGCAATTGGAATGATTACAGTAAAAAGACAAGGAATGTATTTGGAATGATTACAGTAAAAAGACAAGGAATGCAATTGGAATGATTACAGTAAAAAGACAAGGAATGCAATTGGAATGATTACAGTAAAAAGACAAGGAATGCAATTGGAATGATTACAGTAAAAAGACAAGGAATGCAATTGGAATGATTACAGTAAAAAGACAAGGAATGCAATTGGAATGATTACAGTAAAAAGACAAGGAAAATGTATTTGGAATGATTACAGTAAAAAGACAAGGAATGCAATTGGAATGATTACAGTAAAAAGACAAGGAATGTATTTGGAATGATTACAGTAAAAAGACAAGGAATGCAATTGGAATGATTACAGTAAAAAGACAAGGAATGCAATTGGAATGATTACAGTAAAAAGACAAGGAAAATGTATTTGGAATGATTACAGTAAAAAGACAAGGAATGTATTTGGAATGATTACAGTAAAAAGACAAGGAATGAAATTGGAATGATTACAGTAAAAAGACAAGGAATGCAATTGGAATGATTACAGTAAAAAGACAAGGAATGCAATTGGAATGATTACAGTAAAAAGACAAGGAATGCAATTGGAATGATTCCAGTAAAAAGACAAGGAATGTATTTGGAATGATTACAGTAAAAAGACAAGGAATGCAATTGGAATGATTACAGTAAAAAGACAAGGAATGTATTTGGAATGATTACAGTAAAAAGACAAGGAATGCAATTGGAATGATTACAGTAAAAAGACAAGGAATGCAATTGGAATGATTACAGTAAAAAGACAAGGAATGCAATTGGAATGATTACAGTAAAAAGACAAGGAAAATGTATTTGGAATGATTACAGTAAAAAGACAAGGAATGTATTTGGAATGATTACAGTAAAAAGACAAGAAATGCAATTGGAATGATTACAGTAAAAAGACAAGGAATGCAATTGGAATGATTACAGTAAAAAGACAAGGAATGCAATTGGAATGATTACAGTAAAAAGACAAGGAATGCAATTGGAATGATTACAGTAAAAAGACAAGGAATGTATTTGGAATGATTACAGTAAAAAGACAAGGAATGCAATTGGAATGATTACAGTAAAAAGACAAGGAATGCAATTGGAATGATTACAGTAAAAAGACAAGGAATGCAATTGGAATGATTACAGTAAAAAGACAAGGAATGTATTTGGAATGATTACAGTAAAAAGACAAGGAATGCAATTGGAATGATTACAGTAAAAAGACAAGGAATGCAATTGGAATGATTACAGTAAAAAGACAAGGAATGCAATTGGAATGATTACAGTAAAAAGACAAGGAATGCAATTGGAATGATTACAGTAAAAAGACAAGGAATGCAATTGGAATGATTACAGTAAAAAGACAAGGAATGCAATTGGAATGATTACAGTAAAAAGACAAGGAATGTATTTGGAATGATTACAGTAAAAAGACAAGGAATGTATTTGGAATGATTACAGTAAAAAGACAAGGAATGCAATTGGAATGATTACAGTAAAAAGACAAGGAATGCAATTGGAATGATTACAGTAAAAAGACAAGGAATGCAATTGGAATGATTACAGTAAAAAGACAAGGAAAATGTATTTGGAATGATTACAGTAAAAAGACAAGGAATGCAATTGGAATGATTCCAGTAAAAAGACAAGGAATGCAATTGGAATGATTACAGTAAAAAGACAAGGAATGTATTTGGAATGATTACAGTAAAAAGACAAGGAATGCAATTGGAATGATTACAGTAAAAAGACAAGGAATGCAATTGGAATGATTACAGTAAAAAGACAAGGAAAATGTATTTGGAATGATTACAGTAAAAAGACAAGGAATGCAATTGGAATGATTACAGTAAAAAGACAAGGAATGCAATTGGAATGATTACAGTAAAAAGACAAGGAATGTATTTGGAATGATTACAGTAAAAAGACAAGGAATGAAATTGGAATGATTACAGTAAAAAGACAAGGAATGTATTTGGAATGATTACAGTAAAAAGACAAGGAATGAAATTGGAATGATTACAGTAAAAAGACAAGGAATGCAATTGGAATGATTACAGTAAAAAGACAAGGAATGTATTTGGAATGATTACAGTAAAAAGACAAGGAATGAAATTGGAATGATTCCAGTAAAAAGACAAGGAATGTATTTGGAATGATTACAGTAAAAAGACAAGGAATGAAATTGGAATGATTACAGTAAAAAGACAAGGAATGCAATTGGAATGATTACAGTAAAAAGACAAGGAATGTATTTGGAATGATTACAGTAAAAAGACAAGGAATGCAATTGGAATGATTACAGTAAAAAGACAAGGAATGTATTTGGAATGATTACAGTAAAAAGACAAGGAATGAAATTGGAATGATTACAGTAAAAAGACAAGGAATGTATTTGGAATGATTACAGTAAAAAGACAAGGAATGAAATTGGAATGATTACAGTAAAAAGACAAGGAATGCAATTGGAATGATTACAGTAAAAAGACAAGGAATGTATTTGGAATGATTACAGTAAAAAGACAAGGAATGTATTTGGAATGATTCCAGTAAAAAGACAAGGAATGTATTTGGAATGATTACAGTAAAAAGACAAGGAATGCAATTGGAATGATTACAGTAAAAAGACAAGGAATGTATTTGGAATGATTACAGTAAAAAGACAAGGAATGCAATTGGAATGATTACAGTAAAAAGACAAGGAAAATGTATTTGGAATGATTACAGTAAAAAGACAAGGAATGCAATTGGAATGATTACAGTAAAAAGACAAGGAATGCAATTGGAATGATTACAGTAAAAAGACAAGGAATGTATTTGGAATGATTACAGTAAAAAGACAAGGAATGAAATTGGAATGATTACAGTAAAAAGACAAGGAATGTATTTGGAATGATTACAGTAAAAAGACAAGGAATGAAATTGGAATGATTACAGTAAAAAGACAAGGAATGCAATTGGAATGATTACAGTAAAAAGACAAGGAATGTATTTGGAATGATTACAGTAAAAAGACAAGGAATGCAATTGGAATGATTACAGTAAAAAGACAAGGAAAATGTATTTGGAATGATTACAGTAAAAAGACAAGGAATGCAATTGGAATGATTACAGTAAAAAGACAAGGAATGTATTTGGAATGATTACAGTAAAAAGACAAGGAATGCAATTGGAATGATTACAGTAAAAAGACAAGGAATGCAATTGGAATGATTACAGTAAAAAGACAAGGAATGCAATTGGAATGATTACAGTAAAAAGACAAGGAAAATGTATTTGGAATGATTACAGTAAAAAGACAAGGAATGTATTTGGAATGATTACAGTAAAAAGACAAGGAATGAAATTGGAATGATTACAGTAAAAAGACAAGGAATGCAATTGGAATGATTACAGTAAAAAGACAAGGAATGCAATTGGAATGATTACAGTAAAAAGACAAGGAATGCAATTGGAATGATTACAGTAAAAAGACAAGGAAAATGTATTTGGAATGATTACAGTAAAAAGACAAGGAATGCAATTGGAATGATTCCAGTAAAAAGACAAGGAATGCAATTGGAATGATTACAGTAAAAAGACAAGGAATGTATTTGGAATGATTACAGTAAAAAGACAAGGAATGTATTTGGAATGATTACAGTAAAAAGACAAGGAAAATGTATTTGGAATGATTACAGTAAAAAGACAAGGAATGCAATTGGAATGATTACAGTAAAAAGACAAGGAAAATGTATTTGGAATGATTACAGTAAAAAGACAAGGAATGTATTTGGAATGATTACAGTAAAAAGACAAGGAATGCAATTGGAATGATTACAGTAAAAAGACAAGGAATGCAATTGGAATGATTACAGTAAAAAGACAAGGAATGTATTTGGAATGATTACAGTAAAAAGACAAGGAAAATGTATTTGGAATGATTACAGTAAAAAGACAAGGAATGTATTTGGAATGATTACAGTAAAAAGACAAGGAATGTATTTGGAATGATTACAGTAAAAAGACAAGGAATGAAATTGGAATGATTACAGTAAAAAGACAAGGAATGCAATTGGAATGATTACAGTAAAAAGACAAGGAATGCAATTGGAATGATTACAGTAAAAAGACAAGGAATGCAATTGGAATGATTACAGTAAAAAGACAAGGAAAATGTATTTGGAATGATTACAGTAAAAAGACAAGGAATGTATTTGGAATGATTACAGTAAAAAGACAAGGAATGAAATTGGAATGATTACAGTAAAAAGACAAGGAATGCAATTGGAATGATTACAGTAAAAAGACAAGGAATGCAATTGGAATGATTACAGTAAAAAGACAAGGAATGCAATTGGAATGATTACAGTAAAAAGACAAGGAAAATGTATTTGGAATGATTACAGTAAAAAGACAAGGAATGTATTTGGAATGATTACAGTAAAAAGACAAGGAATGAAATTGGAATGATTACAGTAAAAAGACAAGGAATGCAATTGGAATGATTACAGTAAAAAGACAAGGAATGCAATTGGAATGATTACAGTAAAAAGACAAGGAATGCAATTGGAATGATTACAGTAAAAAGACAAGGAAAATGTATTTGGAATGATTACAGTAAAAAGACAAGGAATGCAATTGGAATGATTACAGTAAAAAGACAAGGAAAATGTATTTGGAATGATTACAGTAAAAAGACAAGGAATGTATTTGGAATGATTACAGTAAAAAGACAAGGAAAATGTATTTGGAATGATTACAGTAAAAAGACAAGGAATGCAATTGGAATGATTACAGTAAAAAGACAAGGAATGTATTTGGAATGATTCCAGTAAAAAGACAAGGAATGCAATTGGAATGATTACAGTAAAAAGACAAGGAATGCAATTGGAATGATTACAGTAAAAAGACAAGGAATGCAATTGGAATGATTACAGTAAAAAGACAAGGAAAATGTATTTGGAATGATTACAGTAAAAAGACAAGGAAAATGTATTTGGAATGATTACAGTAAAAAGACAAGGAATGCAATTGGAATGATTACAGTAAAAAGACAAGAAATGCAATTGGAATGATTACAGTAAAAAGACAAGGAATGCAATTGGAATGATTACAGTAAAAAGACAAGGAATGCAATTGGAATGATTCCAGTAAAAAGACAAGGAATGCAATTGGAATGATTCCAGTAAAAAGACAAGGAATGCAATTGGAATGATTCCAGTAAAAAGACAAGAAATGCAATTGGAATGATTACAGTAAAAAGACAAGGAATGAAATTGGAATGATTACAGTAAAAAGACAAGGAATGTATTTGGAATGATTACAGTAAAAAGACAAGGAATGCAATTGGAATGATTCCAGTAAAAAGACAAGAAATGCAATTGGAATGATTACAGTAAAAAGACAAGGAATGAAATTGGAATGATTACAGTAAAAAGACAAGGAATGTATTTGGAATGATTACAGTAAAAAGACAAGGAATGCAATTGGAATGATTACAGTAAAAAGACAAGGAATGTATTTGGAATGATTACAGTAAAAAGACAAGGAATGCAATTGGAATGATTACAGTAAAAAGACAAGGAATGCAATTGGAATGATTACAGTAAAAAGACAAGGAATGCAATTGGAATGATTACAGTAAAAAGACAAGGAATGCAATTGGAATGATTACAGTAAAAAGACAAGGAATGCAATTGGAATGATTACAGTAAAAAGACAAGGAATGCAATTGGAATGATTACAGTAAAAAGACAAGGAATGCAATTGGAATGATTCCAGTAAAAAGACAAGGAATGCAATTGGAATGATTACAGTAAAAAGACAAGGAATGCAATTGGAATGATTACAGTAAAAAGACAAGGAATGCAATTGGAATGATTACAGTAAAAAGACAAGGAAAATGTATTTGGAATGATTACAGTAAAAAGACAAGGAATGCAATTGGAATGATTACAGTAAAAAGACAAGGAATGCAATTGGAATGATTCCAGTAAAAAGACAAGAAATGCAATTGGAATGATTACAGTAAAAAGACAAGGAAAATGTATTTGGAATGATTACAGTAAAAAGACAAGGAATGTATTTGGAATGATTACAGTAAAAAGACAAGGAATGCAATTGGAATGATTACAGTAAAAAGACAAGGAAAATGTATTTGGAATGATTACAGTAAAAAGACAAGGAATGCAATTGGAATGATTACAGTAAAAAGACAAGGAATGCAATTGGAATGATTACAGTAAAAAGACAAGGAATGCAATTGGAATGATTACAGTAAAAAGACAAGGAATGCAATTGGAATGATTACAGTAAAAAGACAAGGAATGCAATTGGAATGATTACAGTAAAAAGACAAGGAAAATGTATTTGGAATGATTACAGTAAAAAGACAAGGAATGTATTTGGAATGATTACAGTAAAAAGACAAGGAATGCAATTGGAATGATTACAGTAAAAAGACAAGGAATGCAATTGGAATGATTACAGTAAAAAGACAAGGAATGCAATTGGAATGATTACAGTAAAAAGACAAGGAATGCAATTGGAATGATTACAGTAAAAAGACAAGGAATGCAATTGGAATGATTACAGTAAAAAGACAAGGAAAATGTATTTGGAATGATTACAGTAAAAAGACAAGGAATGCAATTGGAATGATTACAGTAAAAAAACAAGGAATGCAATTGGAATGATTACAGTAAAAAGACAAGGAATGCAATTGGAATGATTACAGTAAAAAGACAAGGAAAATGTATTTGGAATGATTACAGTAAAAAGACAAGGAATGCAATTGGAATGATTACAGTAAAAAGACAAGGAAAATGTATTTGGAATGATTACAGTAAAAAGACAAGGAATGCAATTGGAATGATTACAGTAAAAAGACAAGGAATGCAATTGGAATGATTACAGTAAAAAGACAAGGAAAATGTATTTGGAATGATTACAGTAAAAAGACAAGGAATGCAATTGGAATGATTACAGTAAAAAGACAAGGAATGCAATTGGAATGATTACAGTAAAAAGACAAGGAAAATGTATTTGGAATGATTACAGTAAAAAGACAAGGAATGCAATTGGAATGATTACAGTAAAAAGACAAGGAATGCAATTGGAATGATTACAGTAAAAAGACAAGGAAAATGTATTTGGAATGATTACAGTAAAAAGACAAGGAATGCAATTGGAATGATTACAGTAAAAAGACAAGGAATGCAATTGGAATGATTACAGTAAAAAGACAAGGAATGCAATTGGAATGATTACAGTAAAAAGACAAGGAATGCAATTGGAATGATTACAGTAAAAAGACAAGGAAAATGTATTTGAAATGATTACAGTAAAAAGACAAGGAATGCAATTGGAATGATTACAGTAAAAAGACAAGGAATGCAATTGGAATGATTACAGTAAAAAGACAAGGAAAATGTATTTGAAATGATTACAGTAAAAAGACAAGGAATGCAATTGGAATGATTACAGTAAAAAGACAAGGAAAATGTATTTGGAATGATTACAGTAAAAAGACAAGGAATGCAATTGGAATGATTACAGTAAAAAGACAAGGAATGCAATTGGAATGATTACAGTAAAAAGACAAGGAATGCAATTGGAATGATTACAGTAAAAAGACAAGGAATGCAATTGGAATGATTACAGTAAAAAGACAAGGAAAATGTATTTGGAATGATTACAGTAAAAAGACAAGGAATGTATTTGGAATGATTACAGTAAAAAGACAAGGAATGCAATTGGAATGATTACAGTAAAAAGACAAGGAATGCAATTGGAATGATTACAGTAAAAAGACAAGGAATGCAATTGGAATGATTACAGTAAAAAGACAAGGAATGCAATTGGAATGATTACAGTAAAAAGACAAGGAATGCAATTGGAATGATTACAGTAAAAAGACAAGGAATGCAATTGGAATGATTACAGTAAAAAGACAAGGAAAATGTATTTGGAATGATTACAGTAAAAAGACAAGGAATGCAATTGGAATGATTACAGTAAAAAGACAAGGAATGCAATTGGAATGATTACAGTAAAAAGACAAGGAATGAAATTGGAATGATTACAGTAAAAAGACAAGGAATGTATTTGGAATGATTACAGTAAAAAGACAAGGAATGCAATTGGAATGATTACAGTAAAAAGACAAGGAATGTATTTGGAATGATTACAGTAAAAAGACAAGGAATGCAATTGGAATGATTACAGTAAAAAGACAAGGAATGCAATTGGAATGATTACAGTAAAAAGACAAGGAATGCAATTGGAATGATTACAGTAAAAAGACAAGGAATGCAATTGGAATGATTACAGTAAAAAGACAAGGAATGCAATTGGAATGATTACAGTAAAAAGACAAGGAATGCAATTGGAATGATTACAGTAAAAAGACAAGGAATGCAATTGGAATGATTCCAGTAAAAAGACAAGGAATGCAATTGGAATGATTACAGTAAAAAGACAAGGAATGCAATTGGAATGATTACAGTAAAAAGACAAGGAATGCAATTGGAATGATTACAGTAAAAAGACAAGGAAAATGTATTTGGAATGATTACAGTAAAAAGACAAGGAATGCAATTGGAATGATTACAGTAAAAAGACAAGGAATGCAATTGGAATGATTCCAGTAAAAAGACAAGAAATGCAATTGGAATGATTACAGTAAAAAGACAAGGAAAATGTATTTGGAATGATTACAGTAAAAAGACAAGGAATGTATTTGGAATGATTACAGTAAAAAGACAAGGAATGCAATTGGAATGATTACAGTAAAAAGACAAGGAAAATGTATTTGGAATGATTACAGTAAAAAGACAAGGAATGCAATTGGAATGATTACAGTAAAAAGACAAGGAATGCAATTGGAATGATTACAGTAAAAAGACAAGGAATGCAATTGGAATGATTACAGTAAAAAGACAAGGAATGCAATTGGAATGATTACAGTAAAAAGACAAGGAATGCAATTGGAATGATTACAGTAAAAAGACAAGGAAAATGTATTTGGAATGATTACAGTAAAAAGACAAGGAATGTATTTGGAATGATTACAGTAAAAAGACAAGGAATGCAATTGGAATGATTACAGTAAAAAGACAAGGAATGCAATTGGAATGATTACAGTAAAAAGACAAGGAATGCAATTGGAATGATTACAGTAAAAAGACAAGGAATGCAATTGGAATGATTACAGTAAAAAGACAAGGAATGCAATTGGAATGATTACAGTAAAAAGACAAGGAAAATGTATTTGGAATGATTACAGTAAAAAGACAAGGAATGCAATTGGAATGATTACAGTAAAAAAACAAGGAATGCAATTGGAATGATTACAGTAAAAAGACAAGGAATGCAATTGGAATGATTACAGTAAAAAGACAAGGAAAATGTATTTGGAATGATTACAGTAAAAAGACAAGGAATGCAATTGGAATGATTACAGTAAAAAGACAAGGAAAATGTATTTGGAATGATTACAGTAAAAAGACAAGGAATGCAATTGGAATGATTACAGTAAAAAGACAAGGAATGCAATTGGAATGATTACAGTAAAAAGACAAGGAAAATGTATTTGGAATGATTACAGTAAAAAGACAAGGAATGCAATTGGAATGATTACAGTAAAAAGACAAGGAATGCAATTGGAATGATTACAGTAAAAAGACAAGGAAAATGTATTTGGAATGATTACAGTAAAAAGACAAGGAATGCAATTGGAATGATTACAGTAAAAAGACAAGGAATGCAATTGGAATGATTACAGTAAAAAGACAAGGAAAATGTATTTGGAATGATTACAGTAAAAAGACAAGGAATGCAATTGGAATGATTACAGTAAAAAGACAAGGAATGCAATTGGAATGATTACAGTAAAAAGACAAGGAATGCAATTGGAATGATTACAGTAAAAAGACAAGGAATGCAATTGGAATGATTACAGTAAAAAGACAAGGAAAATGTATTTGAAATGATTACAGTAAAAAGACAAGGAATGCAATTGGAATGATTACAGTAAAAAGACAAGGAATGCAATTGGAATGATTACAGTAAAAAGACAAGGAAAATGTATTTGAAATGATTACAGTAAAAAGACAAGGAATGCAATTGGAATGATTACAGTAAAAAGACAAGGAAAATGTATTTGGAATGATTACAGTAAAAAGACAAGGAATGCAATTGGAATGATTACAGTAAAAAGACAAGGAATGCAATTGGAATGATTACAGTAAAAAGACAAGGAATGCAATTGGAATGATTACAGTAAAAAGACAAGGAATGCAATTGGAATGATTACAGTAAAAAGACAAGGAAAATGTATTTGGAATGATTACAGTAAAAAGACAAGGAATGTATTTGGAATGATTACAGTAAAAAGACAAGGAATGCAATTGGAATGATTACAGTAAAAAGACAAGGAATGCAATTGGAATGATTACAGTAAAAAGACAAGGAATGCAATTGGAATGATTACAGTAAAAAGACAAGGAATGCAATTGGAATGATTACAGTAAAAAGACAAGGAATGCAATTGGAATGATTACAGTAAAAAGACAAGGAAAATGTATTTGGAATGATTACAGTAAAAAGACAAGGAATGCAATTGGAATGATTACAGTAAAAAAACAAGGAATGCAATTGGAATGATTACAGTAAAAAGACAAGGAATGCAATTGGAATGATTACAGTAAAAAGACAAGGAAAATGTATTTGGAATGATTACAGTAAAAAGACAAGGAATGCAATTGGAATGATTACAGTAAAAAGACAAGGAAAATGTATTTGGAATGATTACAGTAAAAAGACAAGGAATGCAATTGGAATGATTACAGTAAAAAGACAAGGAATGCAATTGGAATGATTACAGTAAAAAGACAAGGAAAATGTATTTGGAATGATTACAGTAAAAAGACAAGGAATGCAATTGGAATGATTACAGTAAAAAGACAAGGAATGCAATTGGAATGATTACAGTAAAAAGACAAGGAATGCAATTGGAATGATTACAGTAAAAAGACAAGGAATGCAATTGGAATGATTACAGTAAAAAGACAAGGAAAATGTATTTGGAATGATTACAGTAAAAAGACAAGGAAAATGTATTTGGAATGATTACAGTAAAAAGACAAGGAATGCAATTGGAATGATTACAGTAAAAAGACAAGGAATGCAATTGGAATGATTACAGTAAAAAGACAAGGAATGCAATTGGAATGATTACAGTAAAAAGACAAGGAAAATGTATTTGGAATGATTACAGTAAAAAGACAAGGAATGCAATTGGAATGATTACAGTAAAAAGACAAGGAATGCAATTGGAATGATTACAGTAAAAAGACAAGGAATGCAATTGGAATGATTACAGTAAAAAGACAAGGAATGCAATTGGAATGATTACAGTAAAAAGACAAGGAAAATGTATTTGGAATGATTACAGTAAAAAGACAAGGAATGCAATTGGAATGATTACAGTAAAAAGACAAGGAATGCAATTGGAATGATTACAGTAAAAAGACAAGGAATGCAATTGGAATGATTACAGTAAAAAGACAAGGAATGCAATTGGAATGATTACAGTAAAAAGACAAGGAAAATGTATTTGGAATGATTACAGTAAAAAGACAAGGAATGCAATTGGAATGATTACAGTAAAAAGACAAGGAATGCAATTGGAATGATTACAGTAAAAAGACAAGGAATGCAATTGGAATGATTACAGTAAAAAGACAAGGAATGCAATTGGAATGATTACAGTAAAAAGACAAGGAAAATGTATTTGAAATGATTACAGTAAAAAGACAAGGAATGCAATTGGAATGATTACAGTAAAAAGACAAGGAATGTATTTGGAATGATTACAGTAAAAAGACAAGGAATGCAATTGGAATGATTACAGTAAAAAGACAAGGAAAATGTATTTGAAATGATTACAGTAAAAAGACAAGGAATGCAATTGGAATGATTACAGTAAAAAGACAAGGAATGTATTTGGAATGATTACAGTAAAAAGACAAGGAAAATGTATTTGAAATGATTACAGTAAAAAGACAAGGAATGCAATTGGAATGATTACAGTAAAAAGACAAGGAATGTATTTGGAATGATTACAGTAAAAAGACAAGGAATGCAATTGGAATGATTACAGTAAAAAGACAAGGAATGTATTTGGAATGATTACAGTAAAAAGACAAGGAAAATGTATTTGGAATGATTACAGTAAAAAGACAAGGAAAATGTATTTGGAATGATTACAGTAAAAAGACAAGGAATGTATTTGGAATGATTACAGTAAAAAGACAAGGAAAATGTATTTGAAATGATTACAGTAAAAAGACAAGGAATGCAATTGGAATGATTACAGTAAAAAGACAAGGAAAATGTATTTGGAATGATTACAGTAAAAAGACAAGGAAAATGTATTTGGAATGATTACAGTAAAAAGACAAGGAATGTATTTGGAATGATTACAGTAAAAAGACAAGGAATGCAATTGGAATGATTACAGTAAAAAGACAAGGAATGCAATTGGAATGATTACAGTAAAAAGACAAGGAATGCAATTGGAATGATTACAGTAAAAAGACAAGGAAAATGTATTTGGAATGATTACAGTAAAAAGACAAGGAATGTATTTGGAATGATTACAGTAAAAAGACAAGGAATGCAATTGGAATGATTACAGTAAAAAGACAAGGAATGCAATTGGAATGATTACAGTAAAAAGACAAGGAATGCAATTGGAATGATTACAGTAAAAAGACAAGGAAAATGTATTTGGAATGATTACAGTAAAAAGACAAGGAATGTATTTGGAATGATTACAGTAAAAAGACAAGGAATGCAATTGGAATGATTACAGTAAAAAGACAAGGAATGCAATTGGAATGATTACAGTAAAAAGACAAGGAATGCAATTGGAATGATTACAGTAAAAAGACAAGGAAAATGTATTTGGAATGATTACAGTAAAAAGACAAGGAATGCAATTGGAATGATTACAGTAAAAAGACAAGGAATGCAATTGGAATGATTACAGTAAAAAGACAAGGAATGCAATTGGAATGATTACAGTAAAAAGACAAGGAATGCAATTGGAATGATTACAGTAAAAAGACAAGGAAAATGTATTTGGAATGATTACAGTAAAAAGACAAGGAATGCAATTGGAATGATTACAGTAAAAAGACAAGGAATGCAATTGGAATGATTACAGTAAAAAGACAAGGAATGCAATTGGAATGATTACAGTAAAAAGACAAGGAATGCAATTGGAATGATTACAGTAAAAAGACAAGGAATGTATTTGGAATGATTACAGTAAAAAGACAAGGAATGCAATTGGAATGATTACAGTAAAAAGACAAGGAATGCAATTGGAATGATTACAGTAAAAAGACAAGGAATGCAATTGGAATGATTACAGTAAAAAGACAAGGAAAATGTATTTGGAATGATTACAGTAAAAAGACAAGGAATGCAATTGGAATGATTACAGTAAAAAGACAAGGAATGCAATTGGAATGATTACAGTAAAAAGACAAGGAATGCAATTGGAATGATTACAGTAAAAAGACAAGGAATGCAATTGGAATGATTACAGTAAAAAGACAAGGAATGCAATTGGAATGATTACAGTAAAAAGACAAGGAATGCAATTGGAATGATTACAGTAAAAAGACAAGGAATGCAATTGGAATGATTACAGTAAAAAGACAAGGAAAATGTATTTGGAATGATTACAGTAAAAAGACAAGGAATGCAATTGGAATGATTACAGTAAAAAGACAAGGAATGCAATTGGAATGATTACAGTAAAAAGACAAGGAATGCAATTGGAATGATTACAGTAAAAAGACAAGGAATGCAATTGGAATGATTACAGTAAAAAGACAAGGAATGTATTTGGAATGATTACAGTAAAAAGACAAGGAATGCAATTGGAATGATTACAGTAAAAAGACAAGGAATGCAATTGGAATGATTACAGTAAAAAGACAAGGAATGCAATTGGAATGATTACAGTAAAAAGACAAGGAAAATGTATTTGGAATGATTACAGTAAAAAGACAAGGAATGCAATTGGAATGATTACAGTAAAAAGACAAGGAATGCAATTGGAATGATTACAGTAAAAAGACAAGGAATGCAATTGGAATGATTACAGTAAAAAGACAAGGAAAATGTATTTGGAATGATTACAGTAAAAAGACAAGGAATGCAATTGGAATGATTACAGTAAAAAGACAAGGAATGCAATTGGAATGATTACAGTAAAAAGACAAGGAATGCAATTGGAATGATTACAGTAAAAAGACAAGGAATGCAATTGGAATGATTACAGTAAAAAGACAAGGAATGCAATTGGAATGATTACAGTAAAAAGACAAGGAAAATGTATTTGGAATGATTACAGTAAAAAGACAAGGAATGCAATTGGAATGATTACAGTAAAAAGACAAGGAATGCAATTGGAATGATTACAGTAAAAAGACAAGGAAAATGTATTTGGAATGATTACAGTAAAAAGACAAGGAATGCAATTGGAATGATTACAGTAAAAAGACAAGGAATGCAATTGGAATGATTACAGTAAAAAGACAAGGAATGCAATTGGAATGATTACAGTAAAAAGACAAGGAATGCAATTGGAATGATTACAGTAAAAAGACAAGGAATGCAATTGGAATGATTACAGTAAAAAGACAAGGAATGCAATTGGAATGATTACAGTAAAAAGACAAGGAAAATGTATTTGGAATGATTACAGTAAAAAGACAAGGAATGCAATTGGAATGATTACAGTAAAAAGACAAGGAATGCAATTGGAATGATTACAGTAAAAAGACAAGGAATGCAATTGGAATGATTACAGTAAAAAGACAAGGAATGCAATTGGAATGATTACAGTAAAAAGACAAGGAATGCAATTGGAATGATTACAGTAAAAAGACAAGGAATGCAATTGGAATGATTACAGTAAAAAGACAAGGAATGTATTTGGAATGATTACAGTAAAAAGACAAGGAATGCAATTGGAATGATTACAGTAAAAAGACAAGGAATGCAATTGGAATGATTTCAGTAAAAAGACAAGGAATGCAATTGGAATGATTACAGTAAAAAGACAAGGAATGCAATTGGAATGATTACAGTAAAAAGACAAGGAATGTATTTGGAATGATTACAGTAAAAAGACAAGGAATGCAATTGGAATGATTACAGTAAAAAGACAAGGAATGCAATTGGAATGATTACAGTAAAAAGACAAGGAAAATGTATTTGGAATGATTACAGTAAAAAGACAAGGAATGTACTTGGAATGATTCCAGTAAAAAGACAAGGAATGTATTTGAAATGATTACAGTAAAAAGACAAGGAATGTTTTTGGAATGATTACAGTAAAAAGACAAGGAATGCAATTGGAATGATTACAGTAAAAAGACAAGGAATGCAATTGGAATGATTACAGTAAAAAGACAAGGAAAATGTATTTGGAATGATTACAGTAAAAAGACAAGGAATGCAATTGGAATGATTACAGTAAAAAGACAAGGAAAATGTATTTGGAATGATTACAGTAAAAAGACAAGGAATGTATTTGGAATGATTACAGTAAAAAGACAAGGAATGCAATTGGAATGATTACAGTAAAAAGACAAGGAAAATGTATTTGGAATGATTACAGTAAAAAGACAAGGAATGTATTTGAAATGATTACAGTAAAAAGACAAGGAATGTATTTGAAATGATTACAGTAAAAAGACAAGGAATGCAATTGGAATGATTACAGTAAAAAGACAAGGAATGTATTTGGAATGATTACAGTAAAAAGACAAGGAATGTATTTGGAATGATTACAGTAAAAAGACAAGGAATGTATTTGGAATGATTACAGTAAAAAGAGAAGGAATGTTTTTGGAATGATTACAGTAAAAAGACAAGGAATGCAATTGGAATGATTACAGTAAAAAGACAAGGAATGCAATTGGAATGATTACAGTAAAAAGACAAGGAAAATGTATTTGGAATGATTACAGTAAAAAGACAAGGAATGTATTTGGAATGATTACAGTAAAAAGACAAGGAATGCAATTGGAATGATTACAGTAAAAAGACAAGGAAAATGTATTTGGAATGATTACAGTAAAAAGACAAGGAATGTATTTGAAATGATTACAGTAAAAAGACAAGGAATGTATTTGAAATGATTACAGTAAAAAGACAAGGAATGCAATTGGAATGATTACAGTAAAAAGACAAGGAAAATGTATTTGGAATGATTACAGTAAAAAGACAAGGAAAATGTATTTGGAATGATTACAGTAAAAAGACAAGGAATGTATTTGGAATGATTACAGTAAAAAGAGAAGGAATGTTTTTGGAATGATTACAGTAAAAAGACAAGGAATGCAATTGGAATGATTACAGTAAAAAGACAAGGAATGCAATTGGAATGATTACAGTAAAAAGACAAGGAATGTATTTGGAATGATTACAGTAAAAAGACAAGGAATGTATTTGGAATGATTACAGTAAAAAGACAAGGAATGCAATTGGAATGATTACAGTAAAAAGACAAGGAAAATGTATTTGGAATGATTACAGTAAAAAGACAAGGAATGTATTTGGAATGATTACAGTAAAAAGACAAGGAATGCAATTGGAATGATTACAGTAAAAAGACAAGGAATGTATTTGGAATGATTACAGTAAAAAGAGAAGGAATGTTTTTGGAATGATTACAGTAAAAAGACAAGGAATGCAATTGGAATGATTACAGTAAAAAGACAAGGAATGCAATTGGAATGATTACAGTAAAAAGACAAGGAATGTATTTGGAATGATTACAGTAAAAAGACAAGGAATGTATTTGGAATGATTACAGTAAAAAGACAAGGAATGTATTTGAAATGATTACAGTAAAAAGACAAGGAATGCAATTGGAATGATTACAGTAAAAAGACAAGGAAAATGTATTTGGAATGATTACAGTAAAAAGACAAGGAATGCAAATGGAATGATTACAGTAAAAAGACAAGGAATGCAATTGGAATGATTACAGTAAAAAGACAAGGAAAATGTATTTGGAATGATTACAGTAAAAAGACAAGGAATGCAATTGGAATGATTACAGTAAAAAGACAAGGAAAATGTATTTGGAATGATTACAGTAAAAAGACAAGGAAAATGTATTTGGAATGATTACAGTAAAAAGACAAGGAATGCAAATGGAATGATTACAGTAAAAAGACAAGGAATGCAATTGGAATGATTACAGTAAAAAGACAAGGAAAATGTATTTGGAATGATTACAGTAAAAAGACAAGGAATGTATTTGAAATGATTACAGTAAAAAGACAAGGAATGCAATTGGAATGATTACAGTAAAAAGACAAGGAAAATGTATTTGGAATGATTACAGTAAAAAGACAAGGAAAATGTATTTGGAATGATTACAGTAAAAAGACAAGGAATGCAATTGGAATGATTCCAGTAAAAAGACAAGGAATGAAATTGGAATGATTACAGTAAAAAGACAAGGAATGTATTTGGAATGATTACAGTAAAAAGACAAGGAATGCAATTGGAATGATTACAGTAAAAAGACAAGGAATGTATTTGGAATGATTACAGTAAAAAGACAAGGAATGCAATAGGAATGATTACAGTAAAAAGACAAGGAATGTATTTGGAATGATTACAGTAAAAAGACAAGGAATGCAATTAAAATGATTACAGTAAAAAGACAAGGAATGCAATTGGAATGATTACAGTAAAAAGACAAGGAATGTATTTGGAATGATTACAGTAAAAAGACAAGGAATGCAATTGGAATGATTACAGTAAAAAGACAAGGAATGCAATTGGAATGATTACAGTAAAAAGACAAGGAATGCAATTGGAATGATTCCAGTAAAAAGACAAGGAATGCAATTGGAATGATTACAGTAAAAAGACAAGGAATGTATTTGGAATGATTACAGTAAAAAGACAAGGAATGTATTTGGAATGATTACAGTAAAAAGACAAGGAATGCAATTGGAATGATTACAGTAAAAAGACAAGGAATGTATTTGGAATGATTACAGTAAAAAGACAAGGAATGTATTTGGAATGATTACAGTAAAAAGACAAGGAATGCAATTGGAATGATTACAGTAAAAAGACAAGGAATGTATTTGGAATGATTACAGTAAAAAGACAAGGAATGTATTTGGAATGATTACAGTAAAAAGACAAGGAATGCAATTGGAATGATTACAGTAAAAAGACAAGGAATGTATTTGGAATGATTACAGTAAAAAGACAAGGAATGCAATTGGAATGATTACAGTAAAAAGACAAGGAATGCAATTGGAATGATTACAGTAAAAAGACAAGGAATGTATTTGGAATGATTACAGTAAAAAGACAAGGAATGCAATTAAAATGATTACAGTAAAAAGACAAGGAATGCAATTGGAATGATTACAGTAAAAAGACAAGGAATGCAATTGGAATGATTACAGTAAAAAGACAAGGAATGCAATTGGAATGATTACAGTAAAAAGACAAGGAATGCAATTGGAATGATTACAGTAAAAAGACAAGGAATGCAATTGGAATGATTACAGTAAAAAGACAAGGAATGTATTTGGAATGATTACAGTAAAAAGACAAAGAAAATGTATTTGGAATGATTACAGTAAAAAGACAAGGAATGCAATTGGAATGATTACAGTAAAAAGACAAGGAAAATGTATTTGGAATGATTACAGTAAAAAGACAAGGAATGCAATTGGAATGATTACAGTAAAAAGACAAGGAATGCAATTGGAATGATTACAGTAAAAAGACAAGGAATGCAATTGGAATGATTACAGTAAAAAGACAAGGAATGCAATTGGAATGATTACAGTAAAAAGACAAGGAATGCAATTGAAATGATTACAGTAAAAAGACAAGGAATGCAATTGGAATGATTACAGTAAAAAGACAAGGAATGCAATTGGAATGATTACAGTAAAAAGACAAGGAAAATGTATTTGGAATGATTACAGTAAAAAGACAAGGAATGCAATTGGAATGATTACAGTAAAAAGACAAGGAAAATGTATTTGGAATGATTACAGTAAAAAGACAAGGAATGCAATTGGAATGATTACAGTAAAAAGACAAGGAAAATGTATTTGGAATGATTACAGTAAAAAGACAAGGAATGCAAATGGAATGATTACAGTAAAAAGACAAGGAAAATGTATTTGGAATGATTACAGTAAAAAGACAAGGAATGCAATTGGAATGATTACAGTAAAAAGACAAGGAAAATGTATTTGGAATGATTACAGTAAAAAGACAAGGAATGCAATTGGAATGATTACAGTAAAAAGACAAGGAAAATGTATTTGGAATGATTACAGTAAAAAGACAAGGAATGCAATTGGAATGATTACAGTAAAAAGACAAGGAAAATGTATTTGGAATGATTACAGTAAAAAGACAAGGAATGCAATTGGAATGATTACAGTAAAAAGACAAGGAAAATGTATTTGGAATGATTACAGTAAAAAGACAAGGAATGCAATTGGAATGATTACAGTAAAAAGACAAGGAAAATGTATTTGGAATGATTACAGTAAAAAGACAAGGAAAATGTATTTGGAATGATTACAGTAAAAAGACAAGGAATGCAATTGGAATGATTACAGTAAAAAGACAAGGAAAATGTATTTGGAATGATTACAGTAAAAAGACAAGGAATGCAATTGGAATGATTACAGTAAAAAGACAAGGAAAATGTATTTGGAATGATTACAGTAAAAAGACAAGGAATGCAAATGGAATGATTACAGTAAAAAGACAAGGAAAATGTATTTGGAATGATTACAGTAAAAAGACAAGGAATGCAATTGGAATGATTACAGTAAAAAGACAAGGAAAATGTATTTGGAATGATTACAGTAAAAAGACAAGGAATGCAATTGGAATGATTACAGTAAAAAGACAAGGAAAATGTATTTGGAATGATTACAGTAAAAAGACAAGGAAAATGTATTTGGAATGATTACAGTAAAAAGACAAGGAATGCAATTGGAATGATTACAGTAAAAAGACAAGGAATGCAATTGGAATGATTACAGTAAAAAGACAAGGAATGTATTTGGAATGATTACAGTAAAAAGACAAGGAAAATGTATTTGGAATGATTACAGTAAAAAGACAAGGAATGCAATTGGAATGATTACAGTAAAAAGACAAGGAATGTATTTGGAATGATTACAGTAAAAAGACAAGGAAAATGTATTTGGAATGATTACAGTAAAAAGACAAGGAATGCAATTGGAATGATTACAGTAAAAAGACAAGGAATGCAATTGGAATGATTACAGTAAAAAGACAAGGAATGTATTTGGAATGATTACAGTAAAAAGACAAGGAAAATGTATTTGGAATGATTACAGTAAAAAGACAAGGAATGCAATTGGAATGATTACAGTAAAAAGACAAGGAAAATGTATTTGGAATGATTACAGTAAAAAGACAAGGAAAATGTATTTGGAATGATTACAGTAAAAAGACAAGGAATGCAATTGGAATGATTACAGTAAAAAGACAAGGAAAATGTATTTGGAATGATTACAGTAAAAAGACAAGGAAAATGTATTTGGAATGATTACAGTAAAGAGACAAGGAAAATGTATTTGGAATGATTACAGTAAAAAGACAAGGAATGCAATTGGAATGATTACAGTAAAAAGACAAGGAAAATGTATTTGGAATGATTACAGTAAAAAGACAAGGAAAATGTATTTGGAATGATTACAGTAAAAAGACAAGGAATGCAATTGGAATGATTACAGTAAAAAGACAAGGAATGTATTTGGAATGATTACAGTAAAAAGACAAGGAATGTATTTGGAATGATTACAGTAAAAAGACAAGGAATGCAATTGGAATGATTACAGTAAAAAGACAAGGAAAATGTATTTGGAATGATTACAGTAAAAAGACAAGGAATGCAATTGGAATGATTACAGTAAAAAGACAAGGAAAATGTATTTGGAATGATTACAGTAAAAAGACAAGGAATGCAATTGGAATGATTACAGTAAAAAGACAAGGAATGCAATTGGAATGATTACAGTAAAAAGACAAGGAATGTATTTGGAATGATTACAGTAAAAAGACAAGGAATGCAAATGGAATGATTACAGTAAAAAGACAAGGAAAATGTATTTGGAATGATTACAGTAAAAAGACAAGGAAAATGTATTTGGAATGATTACAGTAAAAAGACAAGGAATGCAATTGGAATGATTACAGTAAAAAGACAAGGAAAATGTATTTGGAATGATTACAGTAAAAAGACAAGGAATGCAATTGGAATGATTACAGTAAAAAGACAAGGAAAATGTATTTGGAATGATTACAGTAAAAAGACAAGGAAAATGTATTTGGAATGATTACAGTAAAAAGACAAGGAATGCAATTGGAATGATTACAGTAAAAAGACAAGGAATGTATTTGGAATGATTACAGTAAAAAGACAAGGAATGCAATTGGAATGATTACAGTAAAAAGACAAGGAATGCAATTGGAATGATTACAGTGAAAAGACAAGGAATGCTATTGGAATGATTACAGTAAAAAGACAAGGAAAATGTATTTGGAATGATTACAGTAAAAAGACAAGGAATGTATTTGGAATGATTACAGTGAAAAGACAAGGAATGCTATTGGAATGATTACAGTAAAAAGACAAGGAAAATGTATTTGGAATGATTACAGTAAAAAGACAAGGAATGCAATTGGAATGATTACAGTAAAAAGACAAGGAATGCAATTGGAATGATTACAGTAAAAAGACAAGGAATGTATTTGGAATGATTACAGTAAAAAGACAAGGAATGCAATTGGAATGATTACAGTAAAAAGACAAGGAAAATGTATTTGGAATGATTACAGTAAAAAGACAAGGAATGCAATTGGAATGATTACAGTAAAAAGACAAGGAAAATGTATTTGGAATGATTACAGTAAAAAGACAAGGAATGCAATTGGAATGATTACAGTAAAAAGACAAGGAATGCAATTGGAATGATTACAGTAAAAAGACAAGGAATGTATTTGGAATGATTACAGTAAAAAGACAAGGAATGCAAATGGAATGATTACAGTAAAAAGACAAGGAAAATGTATTTGGAATGATTACAGTAAAAAGACAAGGAAAATGTATTTGGAATGATTACAGTAAAAAGACAAGGAATGCAATTGGAATGATTACAGTAAAAAGACAAGGAAAATGTATTTGGAATGATTACAGTAAAAAGACAAGGAATGCAATTGGAATGATTACAGTAAAAAGACAAGGAAAATGTATTTGGAATGATTACAGTAAAAAGACAAGGAAAATGTATTTGGAATGATTACAGTAAAAAGACAAGGAATGCAATTGGAATGATTACAGTAAAAAGACAAGGAATGTATTTGGAATGATTACAGTAAAAAGACAAGGAATGCAATTGGAATGATTACAGTAAAAAGACAAGGAATGCAATTGGAATGATTACAGTGAAAAGACAAGGAATGCTATTGGAATGATTACAGTAAAAAGACAAGGAATGCAATTGGAATGATTACAGTAAAAAGACAAGGAAAATGTATTTGGAATGATTACAGTAAAAAGACAAGGAATGCAATTGGAATGATTACAGTAAAAAGACAAGGAATGCAATTGGAATGATTACAGTAAAAAGACAAGGAATGCAATTGGAATGATTACAGTAAAAAGACAAGGAATGCAATTGGAATGATTACAGTAAAAAGACAAGGAAAATGTATTTGGAATGATTACAGTAAAAAGACAAGGAATGCAATTGGAATGATTACAGTAAAAAGACAAGGAATGCAATTGGAATGATTACAGTAAAAAGACAAGGAATGCAATTGGAATGATTACAGTAAAAAGACAAGGAATGCAATTGGAATGATTACAGTAAAAAGACAAGGAAAATGTATTTGGAATGATTACAGTAAAAAGACAAGGAATGCAATTGGAATGATTACAGTAAAAAGACAAGGAATGCAATTGGAATGATTACAGTAAAAAGACAAGGAAAATGTATTTGGAATGATTACAGTAAAAAGACAAGGAATGCAATTGGAATGATTACAGTAAAAAGACAAGGAATGCAATTGGAATGATTACAGTAAAAAGACAAGGAATGCAATTGGAATGATTACAGTGAAAAGACAAGGAATGCAATTGGAATGATTACAGTAAAAAGACAAGGAAAATGTATTTGGAATGATTACAGTAAAAAGACAAGGAATGCAATTGGAATGATTACAGTAAAAAGACAAGGAATGCAATTGGAATGATTACAGTAAAAAGACAAGGAATGCAATTGGAATGATTACAGTAAAAAGACAAGGAAAATGTATTTGGAATGATTACAGTAAAAAGACAAGGAATGCAATTGGAATGATTACAGTAAAAAGACAAGGAATGCAATTGGAATGATTACAGTAAAAAGACAAGGAATGCAATTGGAATGATTACAGTAAAAAGACAAGGAAAATGTATTTGGAATGATTACAGTAAAAAGACAAGGAAAATGTATTTGGAATGATTACAGTAAAAAGACAAGGAATGCAATTGGAATGATTACAGTAAAAAGACAAGGAATGTATTTGGAATGATTACAGTGAAAAGACAAGGAATGCAATTGGAATGATTACAGTGAAAAGACAAGGAATGCAATTGGAATGATTACAGTAAAAAGACAAGGAATGCAATTGGAATGATTACAGTAAAAAGACAAGGAATGCAATTGGAATGATTACAGTAAAAAGACAAGGAATGCAATTGGAATGATTACAGTAAAAAGACAAGGAATGTATTTGGAATGATTACAGTAAAAAGACAAGGAATGCAATTGGAATGATTACAGTAAAAAGACAAGGAATGCAATTGGAATGATTACAGTAAAAAGACAAGGAATGCAATTGGAATGATTACAGTAAAAAGACAAGGAATGCAATTGGAATGATTACAGTAAAAAGACAAGGAATGCAATTGGAATGATTACAGTAAAAAGACAAGGAAAATGTATTTGGAATGATTACAGTAAAAAGACAAGGAATGCAATTGGAATGATTACAGTAAAAAGACAAGGAATGCAATTGGAATGATTACAGTAAAAAGACAAGGAATGCAATTGGAATGATTACAGTAAAAAGACAAGGAATGCAATTGGAATGATTACAGTGAAAAGACAAGGAATGCAATTGGAATGATTACAGTAAAAAGACAAGGAAAATGTATTTGGAATGATTACAGTAAAAAGACAAGGAATGCAATTGGAATGATTACAGTAAAAAGACAAGGAATGCAATTGGAATGATTACAGTAAAAAGACAAGGAATGCAATTGGAATGATTACAGTAAAAAGACAAGGAAAATGTATTTGGAATGATTACAGTAAAAAGACAAGGAATGCAATTGGAATGATTACAGTAAAAAGACAAGGAATGCAATTGGAATGATTACAGTAAAAAGACAAGGAATGCAATTGGAATGATTACAGTGAAAAGACAAGGAATGCAATTGGAATGATTACAGTAAAAAGACAAGGAATGCAATTGGAATGATTACAGTAAAAAGACAAGGAAAATGTATTTGGAATGATTACAGTAAAAAGACAAGGAATGCAATTGGAATGATTACAGTAAAAAGACAAGGAATGCAATTGGAATGATTACAGTAAAAAGACAAGGAAAATGTATTTGGAATGATTACAGTAAAAAGACAAGGAATGCAATTGGAATGATTACAGTAAAAAGACAAGGAAAATGTATTTGGAATGATTACAGTAAAAAGACAAGGAATGCAATTGGAATGATTACAGTAAAAAGACAAGGAAAATGTATTTGGAATGATTACAGTAAAAAGACAAGGAATGCAATTGGAATGATTACAGTAAAAAGACAAGGAATGTATTTGGAATGATTACAGTAAAAAGACAAGGAATGCAATTGGAATGATTACAGTAAAAAGACAAGGAATGCAATTGGAATGATTACAGTGAAAAGACAAGGAATGCTATTGGAATGATTACAGTAAAAAGACAAGGAATGCAATTGGAATGATTACAGTGAAAAGACAAGGAATGCAATTGGAATGATTACAGTAAAAAGACAAGGAATGCAATTGGAATGATTACAGTGAAAAGACAAGGAATGCAATTGGAATGATTACAGTGAAAAGACAAGGAATGCAATTGGAATGATTACAGTGAAAAGACAAGGAATGCAATTGGAATGATTACAGTAAAAAGACAAGGAATGCAATTGGAATGATTACAGTAAAAAGACAAGGAATGCAATTGGAATGATTACAGTGAAAAGACAAGGAATGCAATTGGAATGATTACAGTAAAAAGACAAGGAATGCAATTGGAATGATTACAGTAAAAAGACAAGGAATGCAATTGGAATGATTACAGTGAAAAGACAAGGAATGCAATTGGAATGATTACAGTAAAAAGACAAGGAAAATGTATTTGGAATGATTACAGTAAAAAGACAAGGAATGCAATTGGAATGATTACAGTAAAAAGACAAGGAAAATGTATTTGGAATGATTACAGTAAAAAGACAAGGAATGCAATTGGAATGATTACAGTGAAAAGAAAAGGAATGCAATTGGAATGATTACAGTAAAAAGACAAGGAAAATGTATTTGGAATGATTACAGTAAAAAGACAAGGAATGCAATTGGAATGATTACAGTAAAAAGACAAGGAAAATGTATTTGGAATGATTACAGTAAAAAGACAAGGAATGCAATTGGAATGATTACAGTAAAAAGACAAGGAAAATGTATTTGGAATGATTACAGTAAAAAGACAAGGAATGCAATTGGAATGATTACAGTGAAAAGACAAGGAATGCAATTGGAATGATTACAGTAAAAAGACAAGGAAAATGTATTTGGAATGATTACAGTAAAAAGACAAGGAATGCAATTGGAATGATTACAGTAAAAAGACAAGGAAAATGTATTTGGAATGATTACAGTAAAAAGACAAGGAATGCAATTGGAATGATTACAGTAAAAAGACAAGGAAAATGTATTTGGAATGATTACAGTAAAAAGACAAGGAATGTATTTGGAATGATTACAGTGAAAAGACAAGGAATGCAATTGGAATGATTACAGTAAAAAGACAAGGAATGCAATTGGAATGATTACAGTAAAAAGACAAGGAATGCAATTGGAATGATTACAGTAAAAAGACAAGGAATGCAATTGGAATGATTACAGTAAAAAGACAAGGAATGCAATTGGAATGATTACAGTAAAAAGACAAGGAATGCAATTGGAATGATTACAGTGAAAAGACAAGGAATGCAATTGGAATGATTACAGTAAAAAGACAAGGAAAATGTATTTGGAATGATTACAGTAAAAAGACAAGGAATGCAATTGGAATGATTACAGTAAAAAGACAAGGAAAATGTATTTGGAATGATTACAGTAAAAAGACAAGGAATGCAATTGGAATGATTACAGTAAAAAGACAAGGAAAATGTATTTGGAATGATTACAGTAAAAAGACAAGGAATGCAATTGGAATGATTACAGTGAAAAGACAAGGAATGCAATTGGAATGATTACAGTAAAAAGACAAGGAAAATGTATTTGGAATGATTACAGTAAAAAGACAAGGAATGCAATTGGAATGATTACAGTAAAAAGACAAGGAAAATGTATTTGGAATGATTACAGTAAAAAGACAAGGAATGCAATTGGAATGATTACAGTAAAAAGACAAGGAAAATGTATTTGGAATGATTACAGTAAAAAGACAAGGAATGTATTTGGAATGATTACAGTGAAAAGACAAGGAATGCAATTGGAATGATTACAGTAAAAAGACAAGGAATGCAATTGGAATGATTACAGTAAAAAGACAAGGAATGCAATTGGAATGATTACAGTAAAAAGACAAGGAATGCAATTGGAATGATTACAGTAAAAAGACAAGGAATGCAATTGGAATGATTACAGTAAAAAGACAAGGAATGCAATTGGAATGATTACAGTGAAAAGACAAGGAATGCAATTGGAATGATTACAGTAAAAAGACAAGGAAAATGTATTTGGAATGATTACAGTAAAAAGACAAGGAATGCAATTGGAATGATTACAGTAAAAAGACAAGGAAAATGTATTTGGAATGATTACAGTAAAAAGACAAGGAATGCAATTGGAATGATTACAGTGAAAAGACAAGGAATGCAATTGGAATGATTACAGTAAAAAGACAAGGAATGTATTTGGAATGATTACAGTAAAAAGACAAGGAATGCAATTGGAATGATTACAGTAAAAAGACAAGGAAAATGTATTTGGAATGATTACAGTAAAAAGACAAGGAATGCAATTGGAATGATTACAGTAAAAAGACAAGGAAAATGTATTTGGAATGATTACAGTAAAAAGACAAGGAATGTATTTGGAATGATTACAGTGAAAAGACAAGGAATGCAATTGGAATGATTACAGTAAAAAGACAAGGAAAATGTATTTGGAATGATTACAGTAAAAAGACAAGGAATGTATTTGGAATGATTACAGTGAAAAGACAAGGAATGCAATTGGAATGATTACAGTAAAAAGACAAGGAAAATGTATTTGGAATGATTACAGTAAAAAGACAAGGAATGCAATTGGAATGATTACAGTAAAAAGACAAGGAATGCAATTGGAATGATTACAGTAAAAAGACAAGGAATGCAATTGGAATGATTACAGTAAAAAGACAAGGAATGTATTTGGAATGATTACAGTAAAAAGACAAGGAATGCAATTGGAATGATTACAGTAAAAAGACAAGGAATGTATTTGGAATGATTACAGTAAAAAGACAAGGAATGCAATTGGAATGATTACAGTAAAAAGACAAGGAATGCAATTGGAATGATTACAGTAAAAAGACAAGGAAAATGTATTTGGAATGATTACAGTAAAAAGACAAGGAATGCAATTGGAATGATTACAGTGAAAAGACAAGGAATGCAATTGGAATGATTACAGTAAAAAGACAAGGAAAATGTATTTGGAATGATTACAGTAAAAAGACAAGGAATGCAATTGGAATGATTACAGTAAAAAGACAAGGAATGCAATTGGAATGATTACAGTAAAAAGACAAGGAATGTATTTGGAATGATTACAGTAAAAAGACAAGGAATGCAATTGGAATGATTACAGTAAAAAGACAAGGAATGCAATTGGAATGATTACAGTAAAAAGACAAGGAAAATGTATTTGGAATGATTACAGTAAAAAGACAAGGAAAATGTATTTGGAATGATTACAGTAAAAAGACAAGGAATGTATTTGGAATGATTACAGTGAAAAGACAAGGAATGCAATTGGAATGATTACAGTAAAAAGACAAGGAAAATGTATTTGGAATGATTACAGTAAAAAGACAAGGAATGTATTTGGAATGATTACAGTGAAAAGACAAGGAATGCAATTGGAATGATTACAGTAAAAAGACAAGGAAAATGTATTTGGAATGATTACAGTAAAAAGACAAGGAATGCAATTGGAATGATTACAGTAAAAAGACAAGGAATGTATTTGGAATGATTACAGTAAAAAGACAAGGAATGTATTTGGAATGATTACAGTAAAAAGACAAGGAATGCAATTGGAATGATTACAGTAAAAAGACAAGGAATGCAATTGGAATGATTACAGTAAAAAGACAAGGAAAATGTATTTGGAATGATTACAGTAAAAAGACAAGGAATGTATTTGGAATGATTACAGTGAAAAGACAAGGAATGCAATTGGAATGATTACAGTAAAAAGACAAGGAAAATGTATTTGGAATGATTACAGTAAAAAGACAAGGAATGTATTTGGAATGATTACAGTGAAAAGACAAGGAATGCAATTGGAATGATTACAGTAAAAAGACAAGGAAAATGTATTTGGAATGATTACAGTAAAAAGACAAGGAATGCAATTGGAATGATTACAGTAAAAAGACAAGGAATGCAATTGGAATGATTACAGTAAAAAGACAAGGAATGCAATTGGAATGATTACAGTAAAAAGACAAGGAATGTATTTGGAATGATTACAGTAAAAAGACAAGGAATGCAATTGGAATGATTACAGTAAAAAGACAAGGAATGTATTTGGAATGATTACAGTAAAAAGACAAGGAATGCAATTGGAATGATTACAGTAAAAAGACAAGGAATGCAATTGGAATGATTACAGTAAAAAGACAAGGAAAATGTATTTGGAATGATTACAGTAAAAAGACAAGGAATGCAATTGGAATGATTACAGTGAAAAGACAAGGAATGCAATTGGAATGATTACAGTAAAAAGACAAGGAAAATGTATTTGGAATGATTACAGTAAAAAGACAAGGAATGCAATTGGAATGATTACAGTAAAAAGACAAGGAATGCAATTGGAATGATTACAGTAAAAAGACAAGGAATGTATTTGGAATGATTACAGTAAAAAGACAAGGAATGCAATTGGAATGATTACAGTAAAAAGACAAGGAATGCAATTGGAATGATTACAGTAAAAAGACAAGGAAAATGTATTTGGAATGATTACAGTAAAAAGACAAGGAATGCAATTGGAATGATTACAGTGAAAAGACAAGGAATGCAATTGGAATGATTACAGTAAAAAGACAAGGAATGTATTTGGAATGATTACAGTAAAAAGACAAGGAATGCAATTGGAATGATTACAGTAAAAAGACAAGGAATGTATTTGGAATGATTACGGTAAAAAGACAAGGAATGCAATTGGAATGATTACAGTAAAAAGACAAGGAAAATGTATTTGGAATGATTACAGTAAAAAGACAAGGAATGCAATTGGAATGATTACAGTAAAAAGACAAGGAATGTATTTGGAATGATTACAGTAAAAAGACAAGGAATGTATTTGGAATGATTACAGTAAAAAGACAAGGAATGCAATTGGAATGATTACAGTAAAAAGACAAGGAAAATGTATTTGGAATGATTACAGTAAAAAGACAAGGAATGCAATTGGAATGATTACAGTAAAAAGACAAGGAAAATGTATTTGGAATGATTACAGTAAAAAGACAAGGAATGCAATTGGAATGATTACAGTAAAAAGACAAGGAAAATGTATTTGGAATGATTACAGTAAAAAGACAAGGAATGCAATTGGAATGATTACAGTAAAAAGACAAGGAATGTATTTGGAATGATTACAGTAAAAAGACAAGGAATGTATTTGGAATGATTACAGTAAAAAGACAAGGAATGCAATTGGAATGATTACAGTAAAAAGACAAGGAAAATGTATTTGGAATGATTACAGTAAAAAGACAAGGAATGCAATTGGAATGATTACAGTAAAAAGACAAGGAAAATGTATTTGGAATGATTACAGTAAAAAGACAAGGAATGCAATTGGAATGATTACAGTAAAAAGACAAGGAATGTATTTGGAATGATTACAGTAAAAAGACAAGGAATGCAATTGGAATGATTACAGTAAAAAGACAAGGAATGCAATTGGAATGATTACAGTAAAAAGACAAGGAATGCAATTGGAATGATTACAGTAAAAAGACAAGGAATGCAATTGGAATGATTACAGTAAAAAGACAAGGAATGCAATTGGAATGATTACAGTAAAAAGACAAGGAATGTATTTGGAATGATTACAGTAAAAAGACAAGGAATGTATTTGGAATGATCACAGTAAAAAGACAAGGAATGCAATTGGAATGATTACAGTAAAAAGACAAGGAATGCAATTGGAATGATTACAGTAAAAAGACAAGGAATGCAATTGGAATGATTACAGTGAAAAGACAAGGAATGCAATTGGAATGATTACAGTAAAAAGACAAGGAATGCAATTGGAATGATTACAGTAAAAAGACAAGGAATGCAATTGGAATGATTACAGTGAAAAGACAAGGAATGCAATTGGAATGATTACAGTAAAAAGACAAGGAATGTATTTGGAATGATTACAGTAAAAAGACAAGGAATGCAATTGGAATGATTACAGTAAAAAGACAAGGAATGCAATTGGAATGATTACAGTAAAAAGACAAGGAATGCAATTGGAATGATTACAGTAAAAAGACAAGGAATGTATTTGGAATGATTACAGTAAAAAGACAAGGAATGCAATTGGAATGATTACAGTAAAAAGACAAGGAATGTATTTGGAATGATTACAGTAAAAAGACAAGGAATGCAATTGGAATGATTACAGTAAAAAGACAAGGAATGCAATTGGAATGATTACAGTAAAAAGACAAGGAATGTATTTGGAATGATTACAGTAAAAAGACAAGGAATGCAATTGGAATGATTACAGTAAAAAGACAAGGAATGTATTTGGAATGATTACAGTAAAAAGACAAGGAATGCAATTGGAATGATTACAGTAAAAAGACAAGGAATGTATTTGGAATGATTACAGTAAAAAGACAAGGAATGCAATTGGAATGATTCCAGTAAAAAGACAAGGAATGCAATTGGAATGATTACAGTAAAAAGACAAGGAATGCAATTGGAATGATTCCAGTAAAAAGACAAGGAATGCAATTGGAATGATTACAGTAAAAAGACCGCGCCAAACATTAAAAATGCGTAGAACGCATTGAAAAAGTGGGTAATTTCTGCACCAGTTGAAGACCAATTTTCATTTTTTTGCATTCAAAAAATCCCTGAAAAGCCCGTTAATAAATCGTGGAGAAAAAATATCAGAAAAGAGTCTCTACGATTTTATAAGTCGAAAAAAAACCGACTTTTCAGTAAAAAATTTTTTTGATCTACAGTAATCTACCAAAATTTCGCGCGCCGGCTTCTGAGTTCGTTCACCACATTTTTTCGTATTTTAACCGATTTTTGCTCTTGTTTCTTGTTTTTTGTCTAATTTTCGTGATTTAAATAGTTTATGAAAGGAAGAAAATAAAATAATTTCGAAGAAAAACAAAGATAATTCCCGAAAAATTTTAAAAATCCCGCGAAAATCGAAAAAATCAATTTTATCGATTTTTTCTTCGATTTTCGCTGTTTTTTTCATAAGTTCTGTTATACTTTCTTGAATAAAATACTATCAAAATAGAAATAGTTCAGTACGTTCGAAGAAAAACACAATTATTAGCGGAAAAAATTCAAAAAAATATGCGGTGGCCGAACGCGGGGTTTTCTAGGCCAGCGAATTCATCATTTTTTGGTGATATGTCAGCTTTTTCAATTTTTTCTTTTTCTTGTGCACACTATTTATTTGCTTGATGAATAACTAATTTCAGATCGGTTTCGTCAAAGAATTTTGGAACCATTCTCACCGGATCTGAACCCCATGGTGAGTTTTGAGTTGAAACTATTGAAATATTGAAACTTTTCTTGAACTTTGAGAAAGATTTTAAACAATTTTCCCCAGTATTCAAATGTATCTCAAAAACCACTTGAAATTGAAAACTTCTTTCATCTCTGAACTTTGAGGCCGCTTTAAAAAACTTTTGTCGAGAAGCCAAGATTTTGAAGTTTTTATTCCGAAAGTCGCTAAATTAGTACTGAGATCGAGAGCACAATCCAAGCAGATTCTAAAGTTTCAGAGTCGGTATTTCATATGTATTTTTTTTCTTTGAGGGATCAGAGGAAGAACAAGAAGTCGACACCGGACACCATAGAATCGTCGTGGATTCTTCTGATGATGATGATGAGGAGGTTGTGCGGGCGGCGCCAGTTCCTGCCAACGACGTCGAGGTATGTCATGAGCAAACTCCAAATTTTGAAGTAATTGGTGAGAAAAGAGTATTTCGAAAGAGTGACGTTTCGAAAGCGAGAATCCCAAACTATTCTGGGTAAGAATATTTCTCAGGAAACTTTTGCTTTCGAAACGTCACACTTTCGAAATGTCACTTTTTTTCATAGTCAATTAATTCACTGTCTGGTGACATTTCGAAAGTTTAACGTTTCGAAAGCAAAATAGTGTTTTTTTTGCCTAGCGGCACTTTTGAAATCAAAAACTTTAGTAATGTCTCAATTATTTCGGGCATTTTCTAGATTGGTGATGACATGGCTAGCGAGAAGGGAGACGGAAACGAAAACGATCGGTCGGCCGCGAACGCCACCGCCAACACAGTTCGGATGGGACCCCTCGATTACGACCGAATCCAGTACACGGTAGAGCTTCCATGTCTCTCGCTCATGGACCAAAGTCAACGGGTGAGATCATTTTTTGGTACCAATGATGAGAACTAGCGGAATAGAAAGTGCTTAGCGGCGCGTAGCTACTGTAATCGAGCCGAAGGCTCTCTTTCTTTTGAATTATAAGAGTCGCAGACCATCAGGAATCGAGCCCGAGGCTCCTAAAGTGTGACATTTCGAAAGTCTGACATTTCGACAATGTGACATTACGACAGTGTGAAATTTCGAATGTATGACATTTCGAAAGTGTTCTAAAAAATTTTTTTTTGAAAAACAAAAGGGAAATGCTTTTTTTTTCCAGGAAGTGCCGTGAGATTGGAGGAAGCTGTGCCGTGCACAGTACGCATAGTGGATGCGTTCAAGGGAATAGTGAAGGATCGGCTCCGCGGATTGCTGTCGCCGGAAGGATTTCAGTTGATGAAGAGGGAAGTACAGTACTTGGACGGGGTGGTGAAGGCGAACCGATTGGAAAGAGAACGACAGAAGCGACGCCGCCGGCAGGCATGAAGGGCCCCGGAAGACCAATTTGTTAAATGTATATTAGTGAGATTTATTTTATTTTATTTTTTTAAATGATCCCAGTTTATTGTTAAGTATATTTAGAGTTGTGAAATGAATAAAGGATATTCAGTTCTATTTTCCTTTTTTCGGTGTTCAGGTAAAAAAAAACCTGGAGTATACCTGTTCCTCATTAGTTGAACCAGTCTGCTCTTATGCAGAAATCCCTTCGACAGTATACATGTTTCAGTTAATACCATACTAAGAAAATTCTACTCAAACTTCCTTTAGGCCAAAAACGTTTCACAGGCTCAAAAACAAATCTTAGGCTCAAAAAGACTCTTGGGCTCTCATGCTCAAAAGTTTTTTAGGCTCAAAATTTAAATCCCATCCCGTTTTTTAAAACATATTTTTTTGTTTATTGAATATATTCCGGATACATTTCCTTATTATATGCCCATTTCTTTTGCACTTCACATTCTCATAATATCTTGATTAAAATTTTTCAACTGTCTGAAAACTAATCTGCGGGAATTTTCCGCGCCAAACTCATTAAAAATGCTAAAAGAAAAAATGCGTAGAACGCATTGAAAAAAGTAGGTAATTTCTGCATTAGTTGAAGACCAATTTTTTTTTTGCATTCAAAAAATCCCTGACATGCCCGTTAATAAATCGTGGAGAAAATCCAAAAAGAGTCTCTACGATTTTATAACTCGAAAAAAAACCGACTTTTCAGTAAAAAAATTTTTTGATCTACAGTAATCTACCAAAATTTCGCGCGCTAGCTTCTGAGTTCGTTCACCACATTTTTTCGTTTTTTAACCGATTTTCGCTCTTGTTTCTTGTTTTTTGTCTAGTTTTCGTGATTTAAATAGTTTATGAAAGGAAGAAAATAATATAATTTTGAAGAAAAACAAAGATAATTGCCGAAAAAATTTTACAAAACCCGCGAAAATCGAATAAATCAATTTTTTTCGATTTTTTTTCGATTTTGCTGTTTTTTTTTTCTTGGTTTGTATTGAAATAAGTACGTTTTAAACGAGAAAATTCTTAAATTTCCATAGAAAAACAAGAAAATTTGGCAATTTGGCAAGTTCGGTCCCCACATTTTTTTCGTTTTTTAAACCGATAAGCGGGATTTTCTAGGCCAGCGAGCGAATTCATCGTTTTTTTGTAATTTGTCATAGTTTTTTTTTCGCCTTTACTTTTTTGTGCACACTATTCGCTTGATGAAAAACTGATTTCAGATCGGTTTGAAAGAAGGAAATTGCGAGGAAAATTCCCCCGATCTAAACCCCATGGTGAGTTTTGGAACAAATATTGAAATATTGAAACTTTTCTTGATTTCGGAGCTTTGACAAAATTTTCGCAAGTGTGACATTTCGACAATGTGACATTTCGAAAGTGTGACATTTCGAAAGGGTACAAAATACATTTCTCCTGCAAGAATTGACATTTTTCAGATCATCGTCCGAGAATTCGACCTCAAATACGACGCACCAGCGCAGTACCCCCGTTTCCGAGAACGGTCCACTGTTCACTGTTCAAGACGTCCGACCCGCAAAGGGACATCCGAGCGATTTTCCGTCGTCACAATATCGATAGTGCCAACTGGGTCACTCCAGTCCTGGGACAAAGTTTGTTCCCCGGGATTCAAGAAAGTCTTCAGTGTGCAGTAACACTGTACCATCCAGAGGAGATGCCCCATATCAAGAACTGGAAGGAAGTCTTCACCCCCTCGTCAATCGTGAGTTGTTCTTTCATTCTGAAGGGATACAGAGGATACTTGAACAATACTCAAAATTTGAAAAAAAATAGAGAAAAAAGAAACAGTTCTGTTTGGAGTGTCCAAATGACTAGAAGAAAAATTGAAAAACAAAATGGAATTGATTTTTTTTTCAGGAAGACAATCGATTCCTGCTGTTCCATGGAGTCTCTTCCAACGAAGTCGTTCGATTATTGATCCTCGGGACTGCGTGCGAAATGATTCCGTACGCATCCCGAGGGGTTCCGAGGGACTGGAGGCTGGCCGTTGCCTGCTCGGCGCGCATTGTGGATGCGTTCAAGGGCGTCGTGAAGGATCGCCTCCGCGGATTGCTGTCGCCGGAAGGATTTCAGTTGATGAAGAGGGAAGTACAGTACCTGGACGAGGCGGTGAAGGCGAACCGATTGGAAAGAGAACGACAGAAGAGACGCCGCCGGCAAGCATGAAGGGCCCCGGAAGGCCAAATTGTTAAATATTTTATTGAAATTTATTAGTTATGCACGGTTTGAATGATCTTTTGAATGTATCCCGATGATTGTTGAGTATGAGAATATTGTAAAATAAAGTATGGGCGATTTAGTTCTAGTGTCCTTTTTTGGTGTACACTCGGCTATATGCCCGCAACTTTAAGGCGAAGGTTGAGCCGTTTTCGGCTTTTGAGCGAAACTTGAGCAACTTTTGGGCGGACTTTGTCCAAAGTTCGGCTTTTAAGCGGATGTTCAGCAACTTTTAGGCGAAGGTTGACGTGTTTTGTCATCATCGTATACTAGGCAAAGGTTTGGCGATGCTACGGCGGCTTTAGAGCGAAAGTTGAGCGGCTTCTGGGCGAGAATTTCGTACCAAGTACACGAAATGGTATGGTGTATCTTCTGGGCGGAAGTTCGTCGGTTTTTGGTCGCATATTGGGCGGAAGTTTGGCGAACGTTAGGCGAACAAGCCTTTTTGGCAATGGCGTCGCACACTTCTCCCGCTGAGCGATGTTTCAGCGAACCTTGGGCGAACCTTGGGCGAAGGTTGTGCGAGATTTAAAGGCGAGCGGTTGCGTCGCGTCCGCCGAAACATGAAAACAAATTTTTTTCGCAAAGTTTTTTCATTCTTTATATTGTCTTTTGACTTATTCTTTGGTAGATAATCTATAAATTATAGATCTAACTCTATGTTTTCAGGTGTGGACAACTTCTCAGCTCGACTACAGTACGAAAAGTTTGACTTCACAGAATTCACAGAATTTCACAGAATTTTCACAGAATTTCACAGAGACTTCACAGAATTTTCGATTCGAATAAAAGGAAAATATCAATGTAAGTGAAAATCATGATATTTGGTTGTTGAACTCATCTGTTTCAGAATTCCATCAAAAGTTCGTCTCGATTCCAAGTGCTACACAAAAAAGACAGTCCTCGGGCCATTCTACAAGGTATTTTTGACTGGAAAAGACAAATTCCTATCTTTTTTCAGAAATTCATTGAATGGACAGACAATTGAGACACCACCAAATGGATCAAGCCACCGGAGGAGTTCTCCACAACAACAGGAATCAGCAACAACAACGATAAAATTATAATAAATTTCGAATTTTCGTTTTTTTTCTATTTTAATTTTTTTTCAATGTATTTCTAGTGTAGTATAATAAACTATAATAATATGTAAGTGTTTTTGTTGTTTTTTGAAGAAAACAAGCGAGAATATGAAGGGGAGCCCCTACTGCCGATGATGAAAATGGCGAAGGTTAGGCGAAGGTTTGGCGAAGGTTGGGCGTCTTTTGAGCTGATCTTAGGCGGCTTTAGTAAAAAAATAAAGCGACATCCGCCCAAAGCCCGCTCAGAAGACGACCAAACCTTGCCCAAAAGTTGCCGAGAACAGCCGAGCAGGTAAAAAAACCTGAAAAGTATCTTTTCCTCATTAGTTGAATCAGTCTGCTCTTATGCAGAAATGTATCTTTAATTTCAGAAAAGACTGCTTCGATTCGAAAAGTAGAAAGTCAGGCTCAAAACTTTTTTAGGTTCCTGAATCTCTCAGTCTCAAACAATATTTTAGGCTCAAAAAGTTCTTTTAGGCTCAAAGGGTCTCTAAGGCTCAGAAAATTCTTTAAGGCTCGAAATTTTTAGGCGCATGAATTTCTCACTATCAGGCAGAAATAATATTTTAGGCTCAAAAAGTCTCTTCGGCTAATTGAGTCGCTGAGGCTTAAGAGTTTCTCAGGCTTAAAAACAAAAATCCTATCTCATTTTTGTAACATTCGAAACTATTAAAAAAGGCCTCTGCGATTTTGCAACTCGAAAACCCGACTTTTCAGTACAAAAAATTTTTTATCTACAGTAATCTACCAAAATTTCGCGCGCTTCTGAGTTCGTTCACCACATTTTTTTCGGATTTTTAAGCGATTTTCGTCTTTGTTTCTTGCTTTTTATCTAATTTACTCGATTTAAGTAATTTATGGTAGGAAAATATTCAAATAATTTCGTAGAAAAACAGAGAAATTTCCCGAAAAATCATAGAAACCCCGAAAAAAACCAAATTTTTACTTCAATTTTTGCTTTTTTTTCGGTTTTTGTATTGTAGTAAGTAGTTTTTGAACGAAAAATTCTTGTTTTTTCAAAGATAAACAAGACAATTTGGCTCGGAAAAATTGACTTTTCAGTACAAAAAATTTTTGATCTACAGTAATCTACCGAAATTTCGCGCGCTGGCTTCTGAGTTCTTTTGCAACACATTAAATTCAATAAATTTTAAAAAAAAACAAATAAATTTTCAGAAAATTATAAATGAAAACCCGCGAAAATTGAAAAACAATTTTTAAAAAATTTTCTCCTCGATTTTCGCTGCTTTTTTCCTAATTTTTGTTTCATTTTTTGGGATTTAAATCATTTTTCAAGGAAAAATAGTCACATTAGTTCGAAGAAATGCAAAAATTGGGTGAATAACACGAAAAATTGTTTTGCTGTTTTTTTCTTGATTTCTGTTCAATTTTCTCGAGTAAAATACTATCACCGTGAAAATAATTCAATACGTTCAACAAAGAACACAAAATACAGCCGAAAAATTAAAAAAAAAAAATAAAACGAAAACCGGGAAAAAAATCGAAAAAAAGGGTGGCCGGACTCGTAGTTCTAGGCCAGCGAGCGAGTTAATTATTTTTTGATAATTAGTCAACTTTTTTCTCTTCTTTTTTTACATACTATTCGCTTGATGAATAACTAATTTCAGATCGATTCCATCGAGATCTTTGGAGCAGTGTTCGCCGGATCTAAACCCCATGGTGAGTTTTTGAACAAATATATTTATAAATTTTTCAATAACAATACATTTTTCTTGATTTCTGAACTTTGACAAAAAAATTCCCTCAGTTTCCCCACCCCGGGCCCGGCCGGAACAATGTTCCACTAGCTCGGTGTCAATAGATTTTGCTCCTGCGAAACTTGAAAATTTATTCTGAAGAGTTCGAACAACAGTCCTTTGAGATTTCAAAGTTTCTGTTTTCGGCGAATTGTGAGGGTTCTTCGAGACTTCGAGATGTTACGATTTTCAAATTTTGTTGGCGAAATGAAAACTGGCTCCGCGACATTTCGAAAGTAGAGATTTCGAAAGTGTGACGTTTCCCGAGCGCGACGTTTGGAAAGCTGAAAATCCAAACTATTCTGGGGAAAAATACCTCAGTACTGTGCTGCACTTGATCCCGTTTCGTAGAATATTCAATCCACTTTCGAAATCTCGCACTATCGAAACGTCTGCTTTTGAAAAGTCGCGGAGTCGATACGCGATAGAATATTTCTATAGAATGAATAGAAACGGGATTTTTTTCAGTTCAAAAATGTTCCCCTAGTTTCCCTTCGGTCCGGCCGACAATCTCAAAATCTCGCTGAAAAAAGTTTTTGAGAACACTACTGTGTCCCTTTAATTTAAATTTTCGATAGATTTTTAAAGTGATTGTTGTGAATAAAATCTAGTCTAGTAAACTCTAGTAAAACATTGCCTGAAAGATTCCGCCAGAATTTGCAAGAACTGATTTAGCAGAGCATATCCAAAGCAAATGTGACATTTCGCAAGTGAGAAATTTCGAAAGCAAAAGTGCGCTTTTTTTCTGCATAGCCGCACTTGCGAAACGTCACACTTTCGAAATTTCGCGGAGCCGAATTTCAAATGTATCTCAGAACTTTTGATACTGTCTCAATAATTAAGTTAATTTTCTAGACCGATGAAGAGAAAGACGAAGAGGAAGATTACTCCGCAGCGGACGCCACAGCAAACAGTACGGTCATGGTCCCGGCATGGCCACGTGGAGATCAAACACAGTACTGTGTTTGCTTGCCCAAAAGCTCAACCAATGAGCAGGAGGCCATGGTGAGATTTTCTTTAAAATTATGGTGTTTTTAGTGGTGTGACATAAAATCGGAGTGCGCTCTACAGCATCGCACAGTCAATAATCTAAAGATTATAATTTTTTTAGATCATGCAACGTGCCGGGCTTCTTCGGAGAGGACCACAAGTGTCGTATACCGTTCCTAGAACGGTGTACGTCACTTTCCTCAAAACAACCAATCCACAACGACACTACAAAAGCCCTGGGCGAAGGTTCGATTTGAACCTGGACAACTGGTCGGGAATGACCAGAAACCAAGGACTCTTCCCGGATTGCCTCTCCTGTCTCCATTGCGCGGTAACCATCCATCATCCGGACGAGTTGCCGATCGGACCCAACTGGAAGGTGGTCTTTGCGTCTTCGGTACTCGTGAGTTGTTTTTTATATTGAAGAGCTACAGAGGTCTCGAAATTCGAAAAAAAGGGAGAAAAAAACAAAAATGTTTTGAGGATCCAAAAGTCTAGAAGAAAATTCGAGAAACAAAAGGGAATCGACTTTTTTTCCAGGAGGATAATAGGTACACTGTCTTCCACGCGGTCTCCGTTGGAGGCCGCGTGTGAACTTGTGCCATACGCTTCGAGAGGAGTTCCGAGAGATTGGCGTGAAGCCGTGGCATGCAGATCAAGAGTCGTGGATTCCTTCAGTGGATCGGTCAAGACGAGACTGCGGGAGCTCTTCTCCCCTGAGCGGTACTCCCGTATCAAGAGGGAGATCATGAACCTCAAGTGGCGTCTGGAGGAAGAAAAGGAGGAGCAGGAGAGATGTCGTCGCCGAAGAGCATAGATCTCTAAATCTCTCCAATTATACGTTCATGTCAAACTGCCTATTTTTCAACCCGCGTGCTCTATACTGGTTTAATTGTTCTGCAGTTTCCCTATCCATTAATGAGATTTACTTAAGATAAGATTTACTTATAAATGTAAAGTATAAAATAAATTTGAAAAATATGTTTGATTCTCTTGTACTTTTTGTCTGTGTACATGTAAAATTACCTGAAAAGTACCTTTTTTCTCCTCAGTTGAATTAGTCTGCTCTTATGCAGAAATTTTCTCGAAAATAAAAATTTTTCAGGAAATAACGTCTTCGGAAAGCAAAAGAAGAAAGGTAGCATACGTTGAGTAAGTATTTCGATTTCCAAAGAAAAAATTTGTGAAAGAAAATGTGCAGTTTCTCAAAGTTTTGATCTTTCAGAAAAAAAGGGCTAGGTGAAACGAGCGATATAATTCTCATCTCAGATCAGGCTCCATCGATTCGAAAAGTAGAAGATTCTCAAATCAGATGAGCACAAATATAGGCAAAGGGCATTGTCAGGTGATCGGGTACGTGGTGGTAACGGCATCGTGTCCATGTTCCATCCATCCTGATTGCTCGATGATCTCTGGACAACTATTTTTTAACTCATTTTTTTGAAAAATGGGCTGAAATTGGTTTAAAAAAATAGCGAGGCGCGATGAACTCTTATAATTCAGTCGCCGACCCCTGAGCCTCCGCAAACACGACACTCCGGAAGGAGTTAGTGCGCGCTGTTTAACATAATCGACAACGATTTCGCAAAAAACGTTTTTCAACCCGTTGTATTGAGACTTATTTGACGAAAAATTGGTCAATAATTCATTGTACGTACTACGAGCCGCTTAAGTTCAAGTTTTGTGATTTATTTGAAAGCTTGTGTCGATTTACGTTATTAAATCCTTGCGGAGTGTCGTTGTTGCGGAGGCTCAAGGCTCGGCGACTAGAAAACAGCTTTATGAGGTCTAGTGGATATCGAAATTTATTTCTTACAGAACAAAAATCAAATCTTCGCATTCACAAATTTCATACTAGACATTTGATAGACATATCGAACAATCGTCAAACTATCCCATTCCTTCTCCATTATATCATTTACAGTAAGCGCTGCCATCAAATCAAATTTCGGCGGTTTTTCCAGGACTCCAATCGCGACGACGATGCATAGAAGAGCGGTGACACCAAATGTCACCGGGTACTCATCGAACTGCAAATTTTTTGTAGTTTGTAGTTTGTAGCCTTTGGCTCACCTGGAACAGATGAACCGAATAGGAGTTTTCCACTGGAAATGTGGAATGATAGGTGTCGTTGAGGAACTCGGATAGGGGGATCCAGAATACCGATTCGACTTCATTGATGCTTAGCGAGAATGTGGGAGGGCGTCTGGAATATTTTGTAGGTGGGTCACGGCATCGGGGTACTTAAGGTCATGGAACCTACAACCTACCCACGGCCCAAGCCGCGGCCGCGGCCGCTTTTGGCCTCGACTACAAGCCATAACTCACCTCAACAAAGCCACCGTCGGATGAATAAGTATCCCAAATCTTGCTCGAAACGCCGGAAGATTTCCGAGAACAAGATAATCGTCCGAGTGAATGACACCAACTTCCTGCAAGGACAAATGCCCTTTTTTCTCTGCGTCTCTCACGATTTCTCTCCACCCGAACACTTTTTCTTCTTCTTCTTATTTCACCTGGTTTTCACCTCATTGAACCGTTCGATTTGGTTTTCGCGGGTTTTTTTTTCGTTCGAACAAATTTAGTACAGGAAATTCGACATTCATTTTTTGTTACATATTTCCAAACGTCTAGTTTTGACTATTTTGATCCGATAATTACTCTTCTTGTTCACTTTTGAAGTCACTTTTAGAAGAAAAAACTACAAATTGGTCTCTGTCTACTAATAGTTAGTTAGTTTTGACTATTTGTATAGTTTGAAACTTTTTTTTGAAAGGTTTTAGAATTTCGAAGTTTTGTCAAAGTTAAGTGGTTTTTCAATATTGAAAAATTCATTTTCGGCCTAAGGTTCAAAATCTCGATTTTGGCCGAAGAATAGTTTTGTCTAATTTTGATTCCACCTGGCTAAATATAATACGAGAATCTCAAAAAACTTAGTCCTAATGGTAAGTCACAAAAACAATTTTGAAGCGAGTTACGGGCCAAAATATTTCCTCAAGGCAGCTGTGCCTTGAGCTTAAAAGCCTATATCTCGCTTCAAAATTGTTTTTGTGACTTAGGACTACGTTTTTTGGGCTTTCCGTAGCTTATTTAGTCTAGAAAAACTAAAATTTAACAAAAAAAGTTTGGCCTAAAATTTGAAATTTGAGCCAAAAAAATTTTGTGCCAGATTTGATAGTATTGTACTAAAGAAAACACGATAAGTCTGAAAAACATAATCCTAAGTCCCAGAAATGATTTTGAAGCGAGATACAGCTAGTTAATTAAGCCTAAGGCTCAAATTTTTTGAAAAAAATTTTGGGGCAAAATTTTATTTATTTTCTTTTTTTTGGATCAAAAAATTCAAGCGTCAAATTTTAATGTCAATTAACTGAATTAGTAGTCTTACTTTTTCCAAAATAGTAAAAAAATTTGAGCCCCCTACAGAGAATTCCCAAGAAATTCTTCCCTAGATAACTCCCACCCCAGATCTCAAAATCTGATCAAAATTGACTCTCAAAATTTGACGTTTTGAGAAAATCTCGGAACACTTATTCTTGTCTCTAAATCAAGCTTCCCAATTTCCATTCAGTTCATATTCCCATTGGACATTTTCTCTTCTTCTTCTTGTAAGTGTCATTTTGATTGTCACTTCTTCTTCTTTTAAAACTTCTCTCTCCCTATTCCCAGCCACTTTCTTTTCTCAAGAGGATAACCGACATCCCCCTTTCTTACCTCATAAGCTTCTCGAATCGCCGTTTTTCGGACATCGTTACAATCCTCATCATCCATCATTCCGCCCGGGAAACAGACCTGAAGGAAAATGTTGCCGTTTTTTTTCGGTTTTTTGGATTCCTAGCTTTTTAGTTTGGATTTGAGCTCAAAACCAAGTCTCTAGCTTGCTTTTGAGCCGAGTAACGGTGCATGAGAGACGCAGACACTCTCGTCGTCTGCGTCTCTCGCGCGCTCACACTATCTCTATCAAAACTTTGGAATACTGTATCTCGGCTCCCAGAAGGACTAGAGAGTCCATTTTTGGAGCGAAAGCTGTGGAATTATTTGGAGATCATCATAGATAGAAAAACAATATATTCTGAAATTTTAGTGTTGGTTGAAAACCTGTGAGCCGAGATGCATCATTTTGAAATTTCTCCTCAAAACTTTAAACTGCAGTATCTCGGCTCCCAGAAGGCCTAGAGAGCTCATTTTTAGCTCAAAAAACATGAAATTTCGTGGAGATCATTATGAATAAGGAATCTAAATACTCTGAAATTTTGGTGTTGTTGGAGATCCTATGAGCCGAGATTCATCACTTTGAAATTTTTTCTCAAAACTTCAAACTGCGGTATCTCGGCTCCCAGAAGGCCTAGAGAGCTCATTTTCAGCTCAAAAAACGTGAAGTTTTGTGGAGATCATGATAAATGAAGAAACAATGTATTACGAAATTTTGGTTTTGTTTGAGCCTCTGTGAGCCGAGATACATCACTTTGAACTTTTTGATCAAATACCTTTACCCCAATTTTCCAATTTTTCAGTCCCTCAAAAGTTGGTTATTTCAAATTTTGGCCCAAAGACGGTTGGCAACTAGGACGTTTCGCAACTAGGACATTTTGCAACCAGTCATTTTGCAACCAGTCATTTTGCAACCAGTTTGAGCCATCAGAACAAGAAAAGCGTTATCCTGTTTTAGTTGCAAAACGCCCTGGTTGCAAAGCGTCCTAGTTGCGAAATGACTGGTTGCGAAACGTCCTGGTTGCGAAACGTCTTGGTTGCAAAGTGTCCTATTTACAAAATAATTTCCCCTTTTAATGACATCCATATTATGTATCATAAAAATTGCAGTATCATAAAAATGTGTATGTCGTCGATATTTTTTATGGTCTCCATAAAAATATGGGAAAATTTTTAGGGTGAAATAGGGATTTGTGGTGGCATACATTTTTTATGCATAGTTTTTTAGAAGGCTTTTTTGGAAGCAGAATTTGGAATTTCGAGAAAAATTCACATTTTTCCTCCAAATTTTTAAAGAATGTTATTTCCCTTCCTACTTTTTTTGAATCTAAAGAATTTTTCGTTTTTCAAATTCCCTAGAAATGCATTGAACCAAAACGAACCTCTCCAGGATGTCGTCTCAAGTGGCGACTTCTCACACATAAGAGTACTTTGATTTCCGAAGTTCCATCGTCATGGAGGAGGATTAGAACACCGGCGTCCTAAAAATACCGATGTAAATGCGCTCTATAGACAATATTCTCGATAGAGCACACTTACCTTTTCCCCTTGTGGCTTTGATGGCTCGTCATTCAAATCCAGTCTCCTCTTGAGCTCCTCGGCTAAACTTATACCGCATTTCATCTGAAAACTTGGAATATTTTCAAATTTCCCGCGCTGGGCCCCAGATTCGGGCCCCCGAAGAATATGTCGAATCTTATCAAAAATCTACATCTTTTTTTATTCGTGTGTCCTTTCTCGCCTATTCGCCAAGAGAATTTGACCCCAAAATGTTGGTCTTCTTCTTTTTTCGATTTTTTTTGGTCTGCTAAATCACTGGAGGTTCAGAAACTACGAACTACACTTTTTTAAGCCTCTACAAAATCGATTTTCGTTTTTTTAAAGATTTCCCATTGCAGGCCCCGGAAATGCCCAAATTTTAAACTTTTAAAGGATTTTTTTCCAATTTCTCAGGACTTTTTTTAATGGGTGTTTTGTAGTTTGTAGTCTATTTTGTGCTACGACTTTTCCTGCAAATTCCGCTTCTGTAGAGGCTTAGAGACCCCAAACGAAAATCTTGTCCTGAGCCCCATAACTCGCTTCAAAATCGTTTTCGTGACTTAGGACTAAGTTTTTCGGACTTCTCGTATTTTGTTTAGTCAAATGAAATCAAAATTAGAAAAAATTCTTGGGCCAAAAATAGGCAAATGGGTATTTTTTGCAATATTGGGCCCAACAAGTTTTTCGTTCAATTTTGACTTGTCCAGACTAAATCGGCTACGGAAAGTCCAAAAAACTTGATCCTAAGTCATGAAAACGATTTCGAAGCAGAAGTAGGCATTTTGGCCCAAGGCACAACTTTGGCTCAGGGAACATTTTGGCCTATAACTCGCTTCAAAATCGTTTCTATGACTTCGGACCAAGTTTTTTCGATTTCTCGTGTTTCATTTAGTCAGGTGAGACCAAAATTAGTCGAAAAAATTCTTAGGCCAAACTTTGGCCCATGGGCACTTTTTCGATTTCGACCCAAAAAATGTTTCTTCTTGACATTTTCTGTAGTTTGTTGGATTTTTGTTCAATTTTGACTTGTTTTTGTAGTTTGTAGTCCCTAAGCCTCTACAAAAGTTAACATCATTCTCTGTTTCATTACTCACTAACTTTTACTCCCTCCAAAAAATGTGAATGTCTCAAATATTTGCCCCCTTTACAAAATTCCCTCTCTTACTAAAACATACACAAAAGTGTTCCCCCTTCTTTTTTCTCCACCACAAAGTAGAACTAAATGAGTCAGTCACCTGTTGTTAGGAGCCAGTTTTCAGTTTTTCACGAATTGGCTCACTTTCAATGGCTCAAAAAAATTTTCTCTGGGGGCAGCTGTTCCCCGGCTAATTGTTATTTTGATGTTTTGCCGCGGGAAAAAAATGAGGAAATGGATGGATTTTGGGTTTGGAAGAGATGGGTTAATGAGCCTATTAAAACCCTCCAAATCCTGGTCAGTTGCTCAAAAAAATCTCGAAAAAATTAGTTGAAAAATTTTTTTTTGAAAAATTTTTCAAAATTTTTTCCAACTAATTTTTTTTTTGAACTTTAGAGCCTCTAGAGGCTTTAGGGACCCCAATAATTCAAAAGAACCTTCAATTATCTCCAATAATTGCTCTATTATTAGAAAAAAAGGGCCCCGCTAATCCAAATCCCTATAACTCAGGTGGTCCTAAGGTGGTAACTAAATTAATCCTCTTTCTTCCTTTTAGGCTTAGGCCCAGCGGGGCGCTTTGTAGTTTGTAGTCTTTGAGCCCTAAGCCTCACAATCCTGAAAACCAAATTAAGCCTCCAAGCCTCTCCTCTAAGCCTCGCAATTTTTAAATCCAAAATTCCCAAAAACTTCGATTTTCCATAACACCTTACCAAAAAAAGCCTTCCACATTTTTGATCTTTTGTCTTTTCCGTTTTTTCTAATAGTGATTAGTGTTCCTTACACTCCCTTAGGCAAACATGCTCTTCCGCACTTTCCGGATTTCACACTCACACCGTAAGTGTTCGTTTCGAGTGTCCATTTGTGAATAACTCTTTGAGGCTCACAGATTCTCAATCAAAAACAAAACTTCAGAATATACTGCACCTATATTGATCTCCAAGAAATTTCACGTTTATTGAGCCTAAAATCAAGTCTCTAGGACTTCTGGGAGCCGAGATACAGCGCTTCAAAGTTTTGAGAGAGATAGTGTGGGCGCGCAAGAGACGCAGGCGACGAGGGTGTCTGCGTCTCTTACTTTCTCGCCGCCAAATTTTGAAGTACTGTAGCTATAATAATTTCCAAAAAATTTCACGCTTTTTGAGCATAAAATCGCGTTTCTAGGCAGCCTAGAAGCCAAGATACAGCGGTTCATAGTTTGGCGGCAAGAGAGTGAGAGACGCAGAGTCTCTCGTCGTCGGCGTCTCTCCCTCTCGCACACTCTCTCGCCCTCAAACTTGGAAAGGTTGTATCTCGGCTCCCAGTAGTCCTAGAACCCTTATTCTTTTTTCATTTTTGTTCATTTTTTTCTATATTTTTGTAGACTACGAACTACAAAACATTCTAAACTTTTAGATCCCTCTGTGTGCCTCTTTTTGTCCTTCTAAAAGTTCACAGGCTCAGATATCATCCTTTCCCCCCAGTGACCCATAAGATTTAATTGCTCTGTTCCCTCAGAACACATGTCTATACGATAAGTGTCCCCTTTTTTCTCTGCGCCTCTCAATTTCCCCGATCTCTTTTTCTGGTGATGATGACCGTTGAAGAAGAAGAAGAACAGCAGATGTTTCTCCAGGGCAGCTGGTGGAGGACACACTAGTCTGTTATACGGGCCTTAGCGCACAGGCAAACTGTCATTTTGTAGAGGCTCAGAGGTTACAAACTAGAAATTTTTAAAGCATCTACTTTCCTAATTTGGGCCCAGGAATTTTTTCATCTCATTTTGATTCCACCTGACTTAATAAAACACGAGAAGCCTAAAAAACTTGGTCCTAAATCACAGAAACGATTTTGAAGCGAGTTATAGACCCTCAAATATTGTGCTTCCGGCTTGTGCCTTGGGCTTAAACGCCTGTATCTCACTACAAAATCATTTTTGAGACATAGGACCAAGTTTTTTGGACTTTCCGTAGCCGATTTAGTCTAGACAAGTTAAAATTGAACAAAAAAAATTGTTAGCCCAAAAACCGAATTTTGGGCCCAAGAATTTTTTCGACTGATTTTGATTCCAACTGACTAAATGAAACACCAGAAGTCCAAAAAACATAATCCTACGTCACAAAAACCATTTTGAAGCGAGTTATAAGCCTCGAAAAGTTGCGCTCCCGGCTTGTGCCTTAGGCTTAAATGCCTATATCTCAGTTTAAAATAAATTTTGTGGCGTAGGACCAAATTTTTTGGACTCACCGTAGTTTTCTTAGTTAGGAAACGTCAAAATTTGACGCAACAATTTTTGGGCTCAAAATCGAAAAAAAAGCCGAACAATTTTTCGCCTAATTTTGATTCCACCTAACTAAATAAGATACGAAAAGCTTAAAAAACTTAGTCCGAAGTCACAAAAACGTTTTTGAAGCGAGATATAGGCATTCGTGCCTTAGTCAGCCTCCGCGCCTTAGGTCTGTGTGCCGTAGGTTTACCAAAAAGGCCTACTAGTTATGCCTACCATTACTAGGTGTCAAAATGCCACCCTCTTTTCTTCTTTTTCTCCTAAAAGGGGGTCCATCTTGTATGCACATTACTACCATCCATCCCAATGTTTATTCAACGAGACCCCCCTCTCCGGGGTCTAAAAGAATGACAGGGGGTGTCCAAAAAGACATTGATTGATAAGCTATTGTCTCTCTTCGGCCCATCCGTCACTTTTATTGTCCCTTTTTTCCTCTTTGCCTTCCGTTAGTTTGTACCGTACATTTTATTGCTGTATATACAATTTGTACTTTCCAAGCCAAAGGCAAAAAAATCATCAAAAAATTGTTGGCCCAACTCAAAATTCTATAATAACAATTGGCTCTATGTTCCCCAAAATTTCTAAGCCCGCGACTACAAACTACAAAAAAAGTTGTCCCAAAAAGTTCAAATTCTATGGATATCAAGTTACCCGTGTGACCCGTCATAAATTACACCCCAAGGCACAAAAAAACCCTTCGGCTCTTTTTTCATTCATAAATTACGAATCTTTGAGTCCTCAGGTGATTTAGGGGACCAAAAAGGGGCGTGGCCTATACCGTATACTGTAACTAGATTCTAGCTTTGATTGAGCCTAAACCCAGGCCGCTAGCTTATTTTTGAGCCGAGATACAACGCTACAAAGTTTGGCGGCGAGAGACGCAGACACTTTCGTCGTCTGCGTCTCTCGCGCGCCTACACTTTCTCTCTCAAAACTTTGGGGTACTGTATCTCGGCTTCGAGAAGGACCAGAGAGCTCATTTTTGGTGGAGATGATCATGACTAAGGAAACATAAAATTGTGAAATTTCGGTTCTGTTTGAGCTTTTGTGAGCCGAGATACATCACTTTGAAATTTCTCCTCAAAACTTTGAAATACTGTATCTCGGCTCCCCGAAGGCCTAGAGAGCTCATTTTTGGCTCAAAAAATGTGAAATTTTTTGGAGATTATTATGAATATAGAATCTATAAATACTGAACTTTTGGTGCTGTTTGAGCCTCTGTGAGCCGAGATACAGTCCTTTGAATATCCCACTTTTTTAGATCCCCAACAGTTGGTTTTTCAAGAAAACTGGGCGTGGCCTAGGTCCCTAGAATTCTAGATTCCTAGGCCACCTATCTGCATAACTTGTTTCCTTCTGGTTCAAGAATCATGCTCCATTCTTTTCAACAACCACCCCTATCATCTCAATATCTTACAAGTGTTAAGAGAGCAAACAATAGGCAAATATCTCTAGTTTTCTCTGCGTCTCTCCAATTTGCATAATCTCTCTTCCTGACTTTGGTCTCATTCGACGACTTGTTTCGTAATCCATGCACCCCCCCCCCCCCCTTGGGGCGAGGCACTTGTCAATTGACACGAAATAACGTGAAATGGAGACATTAGTGGGGGGAAGGGGAACTGTGATTGACTGTTTTTCGTTTTCTTGGCGTTTTTGAGATTTTGTAGAGGCTTAGGGGAAGTTTTGTAGTTTGTAGTGTTTAGTATTTTGAATTGCTCAACATAAATCTTAGAAAAAAGCACAGATTTGACCCCTAAAACTTGAAAACGAAAATGTTCTACTTTCAAGACTAAATTCGAAATTTTCAGTGTGAAGCATTTAAAAAGTCTTTGTTTTCATTGCAGATTTGGATTCAGCGTTGAATTTTGGTCTAGAAACTTTAAACCTTTTTGTAGTTTGTAGTCTCTAAGCCTCTACAAAAGTTGAAAATTTATTTTTTTAATTTTTTTTCGAATTTTTTTTCGAATTTTTTTCGCAATTCTAGAACTTTGTGGTTACTGTAGATTTTTAATTTTTTTACCATAAAAGAAAATAAGAAAAATTGTAGTTTGTAGTGGTTTTAGGATTTCTTTTTTCAATTTTTAGACCAATTTTTTTCTGAGACTTTCCTGGCTTTTTTTCAAAATTCAATTTCAAATTTTGTTGAATCTGTAATAGTGCATCAAATCAATTAGTTTTTTGTGGTTTTTCGTCGAAAATTCTGGAAATTTCTCATGATTTTGAATTTTGAAAATTCTTGGGTTACTTCGGTTCTTGGGTTCTTAAATTTGGCTCAAAAAATTTTTTTTGAATTTTTTAGTTCTTTTTTTTTAATGAATTTTCTAGGACTACTGTATTCAATACCCTTTCTTTGAAATCAAGCTAGTTTTTAATAATTTTTTGGCTCAAAATTTCAAATAATTTCAAAACCTTTTTTCCCCCGAATACTCCTTCCCTTTCCTTCAATTTCTATGAAATCCCATCCCCTAAAAACAAAAAAAGTTGAATTTCCCTATCCCCCTGTTTCCCATAGAACAAAACTACACTAAATGTACAGAATAAAAATACACATTCGAATTTGAAATCCAATTTCAAATGCATAGTTCCACAATGTGTCTCTTTTCTTCTTTTTTTTCTTCCCACTTTTTGGCGGGCCTCATAAAAAATGGGGGCCCCCCAAAAACACATGTACAAGAAAACTCGTTTCTTTTTTCGTTAGCACCCTCTAACGAAAGTCTTGGGAGAATTTTGGACTCTGAACTCGAAAAAAAATTTTCAAAAAAATTTTTTTTGCTCAAATTTTTTTTAAATTTTCCAATTTCTAGCTTGGCTTAGCATCTCATATAGTCAGCTAATTTGTTCCTGCTTTTTGTTTTTTTTGTTCTATTGTTGTTTTTAGGCCCAAAAAAGTTGTTTAATTGTTTGTGCCGCCTGTGGCGGCACAATCCTTTTGTTCTCTTTGGAATTCCCTTGTTGAAGCTAGTTTCTAAGAATCAAGGCGTAGAGACTAGAAACTATAACTATTCTATTAAGGGGTCTAAAATTCTGAAAAGAACATAAAAAATCAAAAATTCCATCGAAAAAACCAAAAAAATCCATCAAAAATGCTTCAAATTAGAAGCAATTGAAATTTTGTAGAGGCTTAGGATTTTTTGTAGTTTGTAGTCTCTAAGCCTCTACAAAAAATTCTAGACCAAAATTTTACGCTGAATTCAAATCTGCAATGAAAACACTAACTTTTTGCACCCATCACATTGAAAATTGAAATTTTAAACTTAGTGACTCAAGCTCCTGAAAATATAGAGAAAAAATGAACAAGAATGCAAAAAGAATCAGTGTTTTAGGACTTCTGGGAGCCGAGATACGTCCCTTCAAAGTTTGAGGGCGAGAGAGTGTGAGAGGGGGAGAGACGCCGACGACGAGAGACTCTGCGTCTCTCACTCTCTCGCCGCCCAACTTTGAAGCGCCGTATCTCGGCTTCTAGGCGGCCTAGAGACTTGATTTTAAGCTCATTTCGGCGGGAATTTTTTGTAGATTCATTGAGCGGCTGCTGTTTTTTTATGAGTCAGTTTAGAGGCATAAAAAAAGTATAGTTTGTAGTCTTTCAGCCTTTACAAAAAATATAGAGAAAAAATGAACAAAAATCTAAAAGAATTAGTGTTTTAGGACTTCTGGGAGCCGAGATAAATCCCTTCAAAGTTTGAGGGCGAGAGAGTGTGCGAGAGGGAGAGACGCCGACGACGAGAGACTCTGCGTCTCTCACTCTCTCGCCGCCAAACTTTGAAGCGCTGTATCTCGGCTTCTAGGCGGCCTAGAGACTTGATTTTGGGCTCATTTTGACGGGAATTTTTTGTAGATTTTTGTTTTTAAGGTTTGCTAACATTTTTTACTATGCGTTTTTGTAGAGGCGTAGATCCCTACTACCTGTCACTTTCATTCTACTAGTGTCATTTCATTTCCACTTCCCTTTAAAAACCCAATCCATCATTTCTTCCTTTCTCCTTCTTCTTCTTCCACAATCCTTTTGTCATTAGTGAGCCCCCTTTCTTCCGAGGGAGCATCCTTTTTCTCTGCGTCTCTCTCACTCTCATCTAAAAGAAGACCCCTTTCTCCCAGAGGCACACACCGAATTAACGTCGTTTCAAACCGCAAAATTTAATCTGTTGGGGGTTGGTTTCGGGAGAAAGTGTCTCTCTGCGTCTCTTCTGGAGAAATACTATTTTCTGGGGGCTCTTTTAGGAGGAGACCATAAACTGGTCATCTTCTAATCCATTTTTGACTTGGTTTGTAAATATTTTGGAATTTTTAATATAGTTTATATTGTCTATTCAAAGAAATTGCAAAATTTCAGGCTCTGCCCACATTTGACAGCCTCAAAGTGAAAATTTCGCGAAAAAACGAATTTTTGAGCCCAATTTTCAAACTGTAATAACTTTTTTCAAACTGAACTATTTCACAAGATTTTTGTTTCTGTAAAAACTTCAGAAAATTCTAAAAATGGTAGTCAAAACAGATTTTTGATTTTGGCCCTCTGAGATTGTAGGCGGAGCCTACAAAATTTGTTCAAAAAAATTTTTAATTTTTTTCTTAATCTTCAAGCTGTAATAACTCTCTTCAAACTGGACCATTTTACACGATTTTTTTTATCATTAGAAAGTTCAACAAATTCTTTACAAATTGGTTGAAGCAAATTCTTAATTTTAGTCCACTGAAACTGTGGGAGGAGCCTTAAAAATTTTTTCAAAAAATTGTTTTTTTTTTTTCAAAATTTTGATCCCAATTTTTAAACGGTAATAACTCTCTTCAAACTCAACCCTTTTTAACGGTTTATGTATCAATAGAATGTTCAGAAAATTCTAAAAAAGATAATCAAAACAAATTTTTGATTTTGGCACTCTAAAATTGTGGGCGGAGCCTTTAAAAACTATTTTCAAAAAAAATTGTTTCAAATTTTTGTTCCTGGTTTTCAAACTGTAATAACTCTCTTCAAACTGCACCGTTCTAAACGGTTTTTAAATCAATAGAAAGTTCGAAAAATTCTACAGAACATAGTTTAAACCGATTTTTGATTTTGGCCTTCTAAGACTGTGGGCGGAGCATTAAAATTTTTTTCAAAAAATTTTTTTTTCGAAAATTTTTTCGAGCGATTTTTTTTTGAATATAACTGCCTTGGAATTCTTTTTTTTTGGATTTTCAACCTTCTATTCTTCTTCTAGAATTTTCAAAACTTTTCAAATCTCATAAATCTTTCTGATGTCTGATTCTCTCTTGTTGATTGATCCATATCATTGAAAAAATTAGATCATGTGCAAGAAATTTTTTCTTTCTCTGACTTTTTTATTTCTCACAATTTTCGTTGTGCTCTGTGAGCATGTTGTAACAATAAATAGGTGATGGTGGTGGCCCATCAGATGGGGAAGAAGAAAAAAGTGAATCATTGGATTTTTTATGGAAAATTTTTTGGGAAATTTTGAGGAGTCTTAAATCCAGTTTTTCGGAAACCCAAAAAACTTTCTGAAAAACAATCACAAAATTGAAGGGAAATTTTGATCTAGGTTGACTTGAAACTTTGAGATTTTAAAATTTGAACTATTCGAAAAAAAAGTTTTGGAAAAAAATTTTTTTTTGGAAAATTTCAAGAAAAATTTTTAAATTTTTTTCAAGTTTTTAGAATTTTGCGATTTTAGTGGATTTTTAGATTCTTAGATTCTTAGATTCTTAGATTCTTAGATTCTTAGATTCTTAGATTCTTAGATTCTTAGATTCTTAGATTCTTAGATTCTTAGATTCTTAGATTCTTAGATTCTTAGATTCTTAGATTCTTAGATTCTTAGATTCTTAGATTCTTAGATTCTTAGATTCTTAGATTCTTAGATTCTTAGATTCTTAGATTCTTAGATTCTTAGATTCTCAGATTCTCAGATTCTTAGATTCTTAGATTCTTAGATTCTTAGATTCTTAGATTCTTAGATTCTTAGATTCTTAGATTCTTAGATTCTTAGATTCTTAGATTCTTAGATTCTTAGATTCTTAGATTCTTAGATTCTTAGATTCTTAGATTCTTAGATTCTTAGATTCTTAGATTCTTAGATTCTTAGATTCTTAGATTCTTAGATTCTTAGATTCTTAGATTCTTAGATTCTTAGATTCTTAGATTCTTAGATTCTTAGATTCTTAGATTCTTAGATTCTTAGATTCTTAGATTCTTAGATTCTTAGATTCTTAGATTCTTAGATTCTTAGATTCTTAGATTCTTAGATTCTTAGATTCTTAGATTCTTAGATTCTTAGATTCTTAGATTCTTAGATTCTTAGATTCTTAGATTCTTAGATTCTTAGATTCTTAGATTCTTAGATTCTGAATCCCAAAAACTTGACTCTCTTGAACACCCAACCACCTTCTTGATGTTCTCTGTCCATGGAAAACACTTGAAACTAAAACTGGTCAATTGAATGAGAAAAGAGAAGAGAGACCATAAAATGAGTGGATGAGAGAGTAGTATGAATATAAACATACACTCAAATTACTGGTCTCTTTTTCTATTCTTCTTCCCCCATTCTCATCACAAGAGTATCCGATTTCCTTATTTTCTCCCTTTTTACTCTCTCATCTCTAACTTTTTTCTATTCCCTACGGTTTCTTAAGATTCTTAGCCTTGATTTGAGCCCAAAATCAAGGCTCTAGCTCAATTTTGAGCCGAGTTACAGTCCATGAGAGACGCAGACACTCTCGTAGTCGGTGTCTCTCAAAACTTCAAACTACCGTATCTCGGCTTCCAAAAGGCATAGAGAGCTCATTTTTGGCTCAAAAAACGTGAAATATTTTGGAGATTATTATAGGTAAAGAAACTATAAATTCTGAAATTTTGGTCCAGTTTGAGCCTCAGTGAGCCGTGATACATCGCTTTGAAATTTCTCCTCAAAACTTCAAACTACAATATCTCGGCTCCCAGAAGGCCTGGAGAACTCATTTTTGGCTCCGAAATCTTGAAATTTAGTGGGGAATATTTTAGACATAAAAACTATACATTCAGAAATTTTGGTCCCGTTTGAGCCTCTTTCAGCCGAGATACATCGCTTTGAACTTTCTCTCCCAAGTTTTTGTCCTAAAATGCCAATTTCACTCCAAAAATCCCAAATTTTTCAGGCATGCAAAAAAGAAGGTGATGATGACGATGGCATCTGAGTTCGGTTCCGAAGACCACTACGATACGCCATGGGAATTTTTGGCGCGGCCAAATTCCGTCAGATTCTCCACCGCCGACGTTAGGCTGTCGACGACGGCGACGGGGGATGCGAAAGTGTCGCCACATGGTAAGTGTAGACTACAAACTGCAAAGACTACAGAGACTACAAACTACAAACTACAAAAACTACAAACTACAAACTAGGATCCAAAGTAGATCCAAGAAGTACAAGGTTCCTGATGGTTTCCTTCAGATTTTCAAAGAACTTTTCATGATAATCCCTTGGTTTCTAATAGACTACAAACTACAAACTACAAACTACAAACTACAATCCAAAGTAGATCCATAATCCAAATGGTTATAAAAGTCCCAATTTTCAAGTTTTTGAGATAACTTTTAAAAAATATATTCCTTTATGTCTGATTAACAGTAGTAGACTAAAAACTACAATTTTTTCAAATTTTCATTTCTCAGGCTCACCTTCAATGTGCTCGAGCTCCTCCTTCGTCAATCAACTTGTTCAAATTGGAAATTCAGCAGTCGATGCCAGAAGGAAACCAAGGGATGAGAGTAAACGAAGACGACCTGTAAGATTTTTTGATTTTGTAGTTTGTAGTTTGTAGTCTACAAGAATTCCCAATTTCTTCAGAGCGACTCCGAAATCTACATGGAACAGAACATGAATCGAGTGGAAGCCGAAAAACGGTTGGAAACTCGACAACTTGGTGACTATTTGTTACGGTCGCGTGGCGAGGGAAGTGCAGCGTTATCGTTGAGGGCCACCAAAGGGGTGGTGCATATTAAAATCGAGTGGAATGGGAAGAATTGGGTGATTGGTGAGTGGACTTGGTGGAAATTGAAAAAAGAATGGTCGAAAACGGTTGAAAACTGACGAAGTTAGAGCGAAAAATGTTTTTTGGAGAGGCTTAGAGATTTTTGTAGTTTGTAGTCGCTAAGCCTCCCCAAAACTGCGAATGCTCATAACTCGGCTCATTTTCAACCGATTTTCTTCGTTTTTGGCCCAAAATGTTTGAAATCGTCTTGGCAACAATACTGTAAGAGATAAAAATTTTTTCCAAAATTTTGATACAAAAACGAAGAAAATCGGTTGAGAACAAGCCGAGTTGCGATCAATTTCGTTTTTTGTAGAGGCTTAGCGACTACAAACTACAAAATTCCCTAAGCCTCCCCAAAACTTCGAACGCATATAACTCGGCTCATTTGCAACCGATTTTGTTCGTTTTTGGCTCAAATTTCTCAATTTTTTTTGTAGTTCATAGTAAACAAAAATAAGCAGTCAATTTTAACCAATTTCTTTGAAAATTTGCTTTCGGCTGAAATTTGGAAAATTTTACAAACTGAAAAAATGCCAGATTTTTGAGCGAAAAAGGCAATTTTTAGCCAATTTTCTGCGGTTTTCGGCGGAAATGTTACAGTATTTCCATTTGTAGAAGCATTGTACACCAGAAACTTAAAAAAAATTGAGGAATTTTGAGCTAAAAAAAAAGAAAATTGGTTGAAAATGAGCCGAGCTACGAGTTTTTCAAGTTTTGAGGAGGCTTAGGGAAAATTGTAGTTTGTAGTCGCTAAGCCTCTACAAAATCGCGCGCCCAAAACTTCAAATGCTCGCAACTCGGCTCATTTTCAACCGTTTTTCTTCGTTTTTGGCTCAAAATGTCCGAAATTTTTTATAGTTTGTAGAGTACAAAATAAATACAAAACATATTTTTTCTCAATAGAGCGAATTTTCCCCTTTTTTCAGGCGAAGGTCCCCTTTTCCGAACTATCAACTCTGCGATCTCCTACTACCGACGTCATCCTCTCCCAATACGTGGCGCCGATCATTTAGTGCTGAAGCATCAGCTGAAGCCAGTCTAGTTGTGTTCTCAATAGAGCGCATTTTCATTTTTAAATATTTCAAATTTAAAAAAAATTTCTCTCTGCCAGTGCTCTCTCTTGCTCCGTTCCCCCACTCTTTCTGTTGAGAAAAAACCTCAAAAAATGATGTGTTTTCCGGTTTCTAAAAAAAGCTTTTTCATTATTTTTTTTTCTGTAAATACCTATATTTTTTGTGACGCTTTACGTGTATTCTCTCTCCCATTTTTTTGCCAATGAAATTTGATTGAAAAAGTTGAAAAAAAGGAAGAAAATTGAAATTTAAAGGAAGAAAAACAGTGAAATTTAGAGAATCAACAACAAGTGACCACCACATGTCTCTCTTTCCTTATCAATCAGGGGGAAATTACGGCTAGACTGTAGTCTTTGGAATAGGCGATTTATGAAACAACAAAACCTGAAAAAAGTACACCAAAATACATAAAAAATCGGCAAAAATTAGGACTTCAAAATCCGGGCATGATGCTCGAAGTGATCGCCCATAAAACTGGAAATAAAATAGTACGAATGATCGAATTCCGGCTGGATCCTGAGCACCACCCCGGCATGCACCGTCGGCTTCAATGTCTCCGGTTTCAACTGAGCCAAAAAGTTATCCGCCGCTCCCTGGTCCACAAGAATCTCACGGCGAGGCCCGGTGTAAGCCTTCAGGATCTCAGAAGCGTCGTATTGGGTCCACGTGGCCTCGTCGGGCCCGAGGTAGCCGGTGAGCGCCTTCTGGCCCCAGGGAACAGTGATGGGGTTGCAGATTGGAGCGAACGCGGAGATCGAATGGAATTTTTCGGGGTTTCGGAGGCCAATGGTAAGGGCTCCGTGCCCGCCCATTGAGTGACCGAAGATTCCTGAAACCCTGAGTTTTTGGAGGCTTTTTGCGTCTAAAATCGCTTACCAACTCTTCCCAAATCAATCGGGGCCACCGTGGGCGCCACTTCCTCCAACAACTCCTTCGCAATATAATCGTACATCCTATAGTTCTTGGCCCATTTTTCAACAGTGGCGTTCACATAGAACCCCGCCCCTTTTCCGAAATCCCAACTATCCGAATCGCCATCGATATCAACGCCACGTGGCGATGTATCCGGATGCACGACTACTATACGATGCTTCGAAGCATACTGCTGGAATCCGGATTTCTCCATAAAATTCGCGTGGGTACAGGTGAGTCCCGAGAGGTAGAAGAGGGTGGCGAGCTTCTCGTTGGGCTCATGATCCGGCACGTAGACGCCGAACGTCATCTCGCATTGGGTGGTGGGGCTGGAAAATTTTTTTTTTTTTTTGAAAAAAACAAAATTTTTTTTAAAAAGTTACCTTGCATGCTTGTAGACATACTGCTTCCCCTGGAAGCTTTGATTCTTGGAGACTAATGTGGCGGCCATTCTACGAAGAATCTTTGCCTGAAATGAAACTATTGATTTTTATTCGGGCAGCCTGGAGCTGATAAAGAACGGCACTGATAAGGGCACTTATAGACTTAAATTTAGGATTTTAGTGTTTTCCATATTTTTCGCCGGATTTTTAAACATATTTCTTGCTTTTATCGTTAGAAATCGCATTGAAAATCCCTAGAGAAAATTTTGAAAATAAAAAAATTCGTTGAAAAAATATTTTTTTTTGAAAATTCACTGATAATGCAAGCGCGCTCCACGGCACTGGTGTTTAGAGAGTGTGGGAAATCGAGAGACGCAGATAAAATTGATAATTTTTTTGCATTTTTTATCAGAATTTTTCTTTTTTTTCCATTTTTCGAGATTTTTTTTCGATTTTTTCATGGTTTTTCAACTTTTAAACCAATTTCTACAAATAGGGTCGCTTTAAATTACATTTTTCCCTCTTTTCCCTCCGAGAAGCTCCCCCCTCCGCTGAACTCCTTTGGGTCAACAAAAGGGAGGGAAAAAGAAGATAGAAAAGAGGGAGAAGGCAGCAGCTTGGCAGTCAGAATCAATAGACTTCCGCCGCGTATCTCTCTGGTTGTCTGACCGGTGGAAATTTGTGTCTGCGTCTCTTCGAAATTTTCATAGCGGTCCTCAATCTCTCATCGATCATATGTTCTGTTCCCGCACGTTTTACTTTCATTCTTGAAGTGAAAACTGTACGATTTGCCTTGAAAATTTCATCATTTTGTTGATTTTCAGGGCTCAGAAGCTTCTAGAGGCTTTAAAAATTGCCGCCAGCTGATCCACTATTTTTTCTAATTTTATCGCTCGTTTCTCGAGTTTTTTTTATCCCAATTTTCCCTTTTTTTCCAGCCATGGCGTCGATAGAAATGCACTCGTTCACCCCGCGCGATATGCAGCCACTGATGGAAGAAGCCGCCAACAATTTTGCCGAGGAAAAAGTGAACACCGCGTTCGGACAGATCAAGGTGTCGATTTACGGCGATCGCAAGGATCCAAAGAAGGTGTCGATGATCACTTTTCACGATTTGGGACTTGATTGTGAGTTTTCTAGCAATTTCAGGGGGAAGCGCCGAAAAATTTGCGGCAAATTGAGCCAAAAATGAGCAAAATCGGTTGAAAATGAGCCGAGTTACGAGGTTTTTAAGTTTTGGGGAGGCTTAGAGCGTTTTGTAGTTTATAGTCGCTAAGCCTCCCCAAAATCTGCCGACTGCAGCGCATGCACGCAGACACGCTTCATTTTTGTAGAAGCTTAGAGACTACAAACTACAAAAGCGCGTAAGCCTCTACAAATCGTGCGCAGCGGTCGGCGCGTTTTGTAGAGGCTTAGAGACTACAAACTACAAAAATCCCTAAGCCTCCCCAAAACTTCCAACGCTTGTATTTCGGCTCATTTTCAACCGATTTTCTTCATTTTTGGCTCAAAATTCCTCAATTTTTTTGTAGCTTCTGGTGTAAAAAGCTTTAACAAATGAAAATACTGAAAAAATTTCGCAAAAAAAAAAGTTAAAAATAGAGTATTTGAACTGATTCAATTTTTAACCGATTTTTTTCGGTTTTCGGGGAACACTTTTCAGTTTTTAATTTGTGTACACTACAAACTACAAAAAAACTGCAAAATTTTGAGCCAATAACGACAAAAATTGGCTGAAAATGAGCCGAGTTACGAGGTTTTGTAGTTTTGTAGAGGCTTAGAGATTTTTGTAGTTTGTAGTCTCTAAGCCTCCCCAAAATAAACAACTTTCGTAACTTGGCTCATTTTCAACCGATTTTCTTGGTTTTTGGGTCAAAATTTCTCAATTTTTTTGTAGTTTTTAATGTAAAAAGCTTCTACGAATGAAAATCCAAAAAAATTGTCGCGAAAAATCGAAAAACTTCGTTAAAAATTGCAGGTTTTGGGCGACATTTTTCTGTACTTTTTGGCTCAAAAAGCTGTAATCTTTCAGAAAATCGCCCTTTTTATAGTTTCGGCTTTAAAATTTCCCAAATTTTCAGCCGAAAGTAACTTCCAAAACTTCTTCCAATTCGTGTCCATCGCCGAGTTCGCCGACAAATTCTGCATCTATAATGTGAACGCGCCGGGACAGGAAATGGACGCGCAGCCGCTTCCGGAAAAGTAAAATCCACTAAAAATATCAAAATAATCCAAATTTCTTCAGCTATCAATACCCAACGATGGACGGTGTCGCAAAAACCATTGAATGCGTTGCCGACCACTTCAAGATCAACCAATTCATCGGATTCGGTGTCGGCGTTGGCGCGAACGTCCTTCTGAGATACGCGGCGCAGAATCAGAATCGTGTCATCGCGCTGATCCTTGTCAATTGTTGCTCGGGAAAATCGGGATGGGTCGAGTGGGGATACGAGAAATGGAATGCCTCGTATCTTCGTAAGGTCGGAATGACAAAGTTCACTGTGGATTATTTGATGTGGCATCATTTTGGAAGGAATTACGATAGATGCAGTCCGGATATCGTTCGCCAGTACCGCGTTTTCTTCCAACACCTTCCGAATCCCAATAGCTTAGCGGCCTTTATTGAATCTTACATCCAACGATCCCCTCTTCCGATCTCTCGCGATGGAACTACTGGGGTTCAGCTCAAAGTCCCTGTGCTCCAGTTAGTTGGCGCTGGAAGTGCTCACGTCGAGGATACCGTCGAGGTCAACACCAAACTCGACCCGGCCCACGCCGACTGGATCAAAATATCCGATTCGTGCGGTTTGGTGTTGGACGATCGTCCGGATGCGGTCACGGAGAGTATGATGTTGTTCTTGCAAGGCTTGGGCTATTTCCCAACGCTCAACGTGATGAAGATGACGAAGAAGATGCAGGAGACACAGACCGGAGGATTCTCGGCAGTGACGAGTCACTCGAATGAATGTTAATGTTTTTTTTGTGCCTCGATTCCCTAATCTCGTGATTTTTGACTACATTCTCCGCCTCTCCGATCTAGCTTTAGCTATTCATGTATTTTTTAATGCTTTCCCCCTCACTCTTTGCCTTTTCGAACGCCTTTGTACTTAATAAATGGGATTTGTACCTTTTTTAGAAAAAAAAACCAGAAAAAAACGCCCGAAAAACCCTGAAAAAACGTTATAAAATTTAGTAACATTCAAACCCCCGCGCATTTTGTTCCCTGGCCGAACAGGAGAATCCTAGGCCACGCGGCAGTGTACTCCTCTCGGACAAGAGGAAAATACTTCGACTTCTGAGAAAATCTGAGCATTTTTTAACCAAAATTTAACAGAATTCATGGATAATCCTGACGAATTATCATGGTTCGAGCTATTCGTCGACCCCACATGCGTCTCCAAATCGATTCAGGATCCGGAGAAGAAGAAACGTTAGCTTTTCTTGATTTTCAAAAATTAAAAAAAAAATTCGAATTTTTTAGAACTGCCTAGACTATGTATGCAATTCACGGATAAAGGATTTCTGGCGGAACGCGAGAAGGATAAGGGAAAATTATCGGTTGAGGATTTGCTATTATTCGAGAGAAAATCGGCCAGTATGCGTTTGTGTGCCATGGCGACGTTGGCAGCGATGGATTATGATATTGAGTATATTATTGATAAGTGAGGCTTAAAAATAGCAAAAATTACAAGAAAAATCGATTTTAGCATTCACCGAAACGAGCTGCAAACGCTTCGAGTGCTCGCTGACAATTTCTACAGAATTTACAACGAGAAAAATCTCGATGCCACATTTGGCAACTGGCTTTTCTACCGCTTTGTATTGTCCATAGATCGTCGAAATCGCCTAAATCCGCCGGCTCCGCGAGCCACAATTGCCACGACGCTAGCCAACGGGCAGTTGATGCCGACGGATCCGGCACTGTTGAAACATGACAAGACTCAGAGAACAATTGGAGAGCTCCGAGAGCACTTGGGAAAGGCCAAGGCGTTTATAACGGAGCTCTTGGAGGTGCCAAGGGATATAGTGGCGCCGGGGATTCAGTGCTTTTTGAAGCCGTTTGTGGAGTTGGTGCCGAAGTAAGCGTTTTGAATATGATCCTGAAAACATAAAACACTACAAACTACAAAACATTGAGGGATTTTCAAGCCAAAAACGAAGAAAATCGGTTGAAAATGGACCGAGTTACGAGGGTTTCAATTTTTGGGGAGGCTTAGGATTTTTTGTAGTTTGTAGTCGCTAAGCCTCTACAAAAATCGCCGCCGCATGCGCGTATTTTGGGAAGGCTTAGCGACTACAAACTACAAAATTCATAATCCTCTACAAAACTTCAACCGCTTGTATTTCTGTTCATTTTCAACTGATTTTCTTCGTTTTTGGCTCAAAATTCCTCAATTTTCTAGTAGTTTCTAGTGTACAAAGCTTCTAAAAATGAAATTACTTCAAGAAATTGTGTAGTTTGTGGTCGCTAAATTGAAACACTTATAACTTGGTTCTTTCTTTGCCGATTTCGTTGACTTTTTTCGCTCAAAAAATTGATTTTTTTAGAGTTTTTTTCAATTTTGGGAGTACTTTAGAGACTACAAACTACAAGCTTTCCTAAGCCTCTACAAAACCCAATTTTTTCCAGATCAATGACAGCGGCGCTCGTCGGCAATCGTGACGTGCTCATCGAGAATCCATCCCCCGACTTTGACGCTCAGAAAATCGTGCTTCCCGCCGCCGACGTTGCCAATAAGTGTCTCAGCGAACTCGTCGTTTTCCTCTTTACCAACGGAGAAATAATCGAAGCGCGTCGGATGTTGTTAAGAATTACTCGTCCAAAGTCCACACATCCTATTGTCGCAATCGATGAGAACGTCTTCAAGTCGTACTGTCAGATTTTGAATGTTCAAGGAACACCATATTCATCGAATGCTATCATCAAACCATTTGTTTTCGATTTAAACACTTTGAACGATGACGGAATGAGAAGAAGTGAATTTTATAGACATCGTGGGGCTCTAGAGACGACGGGACAGCTTCAAAGTGTCTACAAGGCTGAAAATGCGGCACTTTCTGTGATAGACACGAGTCCAGATTGTATACGAGAAGCCATCAAGACCCCGGCGGAAATCGAGAGATTCGCCAAGGTTCTCAAGAAGAAAATGGAGCAATTGAGAGACAAACGACGACAGAAACTCATCGGTGCACATCTACACTATTTGTGTGCTTCGATTCCGGATTTTAGAAATATTTTGGAGGCGAATGGTGTGGATGTTAGCGAGCTGCGGAGTTTCGCATCGCCATCGCAACATTGGGGGCTCGAGAGACCGCCGACGGTGGAGCAGTTAGCTAGTTAGTAATTCTGGCTAAAAACTAAAAAACATTGCAATGTTATCATTAAAACGCAACATACTACAAGCTACAAGAAATTTCCAGTTCGTTGGGCCAAAAATCACGAAAATCGGTTGGAAACTGGCCGAGTTACAAGCTTAGAGACAACAAACTACAAAACTTCGTAAGCCTCTACAAAAACTTGATTTTGTTCGAAAATTCTTGGAGTTTCTGGAGAATTCAAATATCTAATTACTGTACACTAGAAACTACAAAAAAATTGGGGAATGTTGAATCAAAAATCACGAAAATCGGTTGAAAAAGAGCCGAGTTACAAGGTTTTCAAGTTTTAGGGAGGCTTAGAGACTACAAACTACAAAAATTCCTAAGCCTCTACAAAATCTAAAATCGCTTTGAATTTGGCTCATTTTCAGCCGATTTTTTTTGGCTTAGAATTTTCCAGACTGTTAGCTTTTATTTGTGTACAGTGAAAAGGTTTCTAACATCGCCAAAATAATCTAGAAAATTTGAGCAAAAATGAGTGAAAAACGACGAAATCAAGTTTTGTAGAGGCTTAGAAAAGTTTGTAGTTTGTAGTCGCTAAGCCTCTCCAAATCTTGCCGCCGCCTGCCGATTTTGGGGAGGCTTAGAGACTACAAACTACAATTTTCCCTAAGCCTCTACAAAAATTAAAACGCTTGTAACTTGTCCCATTCTCAACCGATTTTCTTCATTTTTGGCTCAAAAATCGAGCTTTTTTTTGTAGCCTGTAGTTTCTAAGCCTCCCCAAATCCAAGAGTTCAAAGAGTTCTGAAATCTCAAAAAAAAAACCAAAAAGGTTGGCCGAAGACTAGTCTGAATTGTGTTGGTATGACGATCGCACTCAGAAATTCTCAAGAAGTGTTGCTGGCCGAGGCCGTTTCCAAACCCGCACGGGGGAAACTCTTCTTCTACAGCCTCTCCTCTACAAGGAAACTGGAAGATCTCCTAGATCTCACGAAGCCTTCTCTCAGACCTTCCCGGGAGTTTTTAGGCCACACACGGGCCTTTGTGTCTCTCCCAACCGTCTTCTTCCGGCCAACCTTGGAGTGAGGAGAGTGCGCGCGCGCCGCTATATAGTGAGGGTAAACGAAGCGGCCGACGCCTCACGGGTTCCGCCGCCCGCCGCACTTTGTGTGGGGTTTGCGGCGAGAGAGTGTGCGGTGTGGAGAGACGCAGCGTAAGGGGGAGAGTTGGGGGAAGGAAAGCGCTTGTTTTTGGCGGATTTTTGATGTTTTTTCGAGTTTTCAAATACTTTTTCGACATAATCGACACTGCTTTTTCAGCTGGTCTTCGTGGCACCGACCCATTCTGGACCCTGATGACTGAATTCGATGTAAATGTGCTGAAAAGAGCCCTAGTCGAGTTGGGCCCGTTCTGGTTCCCTAACAAGATGTTCGTTTCCGAATTTCTCATGGATAAACTTGAAACAAGAGTCAACACTCCGACATACATGATGACCCGGCTTCTCCTCGCGAAACTTTATCAGCTGTCTCGAATGCGAAATTATCAAGGATTCGTGGACGCGATGAATGCGTATTCCCAGGATTTGGGGGTGGATATGGGAATAGATTTGGCGTTCGAGTCGATATATGTGAAATCGATGATTGGAAATGGGCTGATGCCGTGGAGAATTGCGCATTCGGAGATTAAGACCGCGGAGACGACGTTGATATTTAATCAGGATCATATTCGAACGAATGAGAACAGTGCGAAAATGTATAATCAGGTTGGGAAGGGAAAAATCTACGAAAAATTTGCAGTTTTTTGAGCCAAAAACGAAGAAAATCGGTTGAAAATGGGCGATTTTTGATTTTGTAGAGGGTTCGAGATTTTTGTAGTTTGTAGTCGCTAAGCCTCTACAAAATTTGCCGACCGCCAATCACGCATGTTTTGGGGAGGCTTAGAGACTACAAACTACACTTTTCTCTAAGCCTCTACAAAACTTCAAAAGCTTGTATTTCGGCTCATTCTCGGCCGATTTTGCTCATTTTTGGCTTGAATTTCATCAATTTTTTTGTAGTTTGTAGTGTAAAAAGCGTTTAGAAAAGAAAAAACTGAAAATTTGAGCCAAAATCCGAAATATTTTTCTAATTTGAAGATTGAAGTTTTTTTTTTTCAATTTTTCGCTCATTTTTTTCTGTATTTTCTGTTGTAAAAGTTTTTTACCCTACAAACTACAAAAAAGTTGTAGAATTTTGAGCCAAAAATGAATGAAATCGGTTGAAAATTGACAGAGTTACAAGGGTTTGAAGTTTTGTAGAGGCTTAGGGATTTTTGTAGTTTGTAGTCGCTAAGCCTCCTCAAATCGTCGCCGACCTCCTGCGATTTTGTAGAGGCTTAGAGACTACAAACTACATTTTTCCCTAAGCCTCTACAAAACTTTGAAACACTCATAACTTGGTCCATTTTCATCCGATTTTGCTCATTTCTGGCTCAAAAATTCGAATTTTTCGCGACTACAAACTACAAAATATACATTTTTCAGTGTATGTCATTGATGCTGAACCTAGGCGACCATCAAACTGTATTCGAGCGAGGAGGATTGTAAGAACAACTTCTCTCTTTTTCCCCATTCAAAATTTCCGTATTTCAGAATACCCATAGACATTTTCAAATGCATTCCGATCGCTCGAATGTTCGGTGCGTTTGTTCAAAGTTCCGATGAATCGGTGGCCAAAAAGTGTGCCGACGGATTCTGGAGAACGATGACGCCGAAGTTGGTGGATGCTCAGCCGAGGGTCATGCGACGAGGGCACGAGATGGATCAGAGGCTGATGGCGGCGAGGAAAGAGCTGAATCTGCTATTTCATATGTTCCCACTGTTGAAAGAAAAGAGACTCGTGGATTTTATTGTCGCTTATTTGGTGTGCCTGCATAATAAGCTAATGTTGCAAGAGAAGAAATCGCATAAGAAGATACACGCAAAACTGCTACATTTGTATTTCCCAGATGCTAAGTGGGTTTTTAGCTAATCTGTGAAATTTAGCCCGTTTTTTTTTCAGCTCAAAGGTCGATATTTCAAACACAGACGATGTCCGACAACTTCTGAGAATTATGATTGAAAAAGCGTATTCTATGTCGAAAACTGACGAACATGCCATTCGAACCTACGCCGACTTTCTGTATGTTGAAGGAGAGTATCAGGCGGCGGCTCAAAAGTATTTGGAATTCTTCGCCACCCAGGACCCGCTATTCCGTTTGGTTTTCGCGCAAAATGAGAGAAACGAGGAGCAGAAGCGAGGAGATAAACGGCCGGATCAGTACTATGATGAGTCGATTTTTCATCGCTTGCGAATATGCCTAGCTCACTCGGGATTCCTTACGCTGTCGCTTCTGACGTGTCAATGGTTGAGGACGGGAAAGACGAAGACGTACAATAAGGCGATGCAGTTGTTGAGAATGAACGAGACACGGGATGTTGGAGCGAACTGCGCCGAGTTTATCATTGATATGCAGGCGATTGAGATGCTCAGTCAGTTGTATCATGAGAAGCAGATGGTGAAGAGTTTGCAGACGTTGGTATGTTTTTTTTTGTGGAATTATCTTCTAGTTCACTAAATTTGTCTCGGAAAAATTTCCTTAATTTTGAGCCAAAAATGGGCCAAATCGGTTGAGAACGAGCGGAGTTACGAGGGTTTGAAGTTTTGGGGAGGCTTAGAGAAATTTGTAGTTTGTGGTCTCTAAGCCTCTACACAACGCGCGCCGCCGATATCGGTCGTTGATCGTTTTGTAGAGGCTTAGAGACTACAAACTACAAAGCTCCCTAAGGCTCCTCAAATCTTCAAACTCCCACAACTCGGTTCATTTTCAACCGTTTTTCTTCAGTTTTGGCTCAACATGACTAAAATTGTCTTGGCAACAACATCGTGGGAGAAATTCTCAAAATTTTGAGCCAAAAATGAGCAAAATCGGTTGAAAATGAACCGAGTTACGAGGGTTTCAAGTTTTAGGGAGGCTTAGACTACAAACTACAATTTTCCCTAAGCCTCTACAAAACCTAAAAATTTGGAAAATGTGATTCTGGACCAAAATTTTGCGCTGAATTCGAATATGTAATGAAAATGGTAGCTTTAATCATGTCTTATATTGGAAAATTTGAATTTAGTCCCCTCCACTCTATAGTCAGACTCTAACCTGCGCCAGTATCATTTCCAGTACGTCGGCGGCTCCACCCTCTCCAACAATCAAAATACGGGACAAATTCTGATTCGAGAAGAAGTGCGACGAAGGACGAGCAAGATGCTCACATGTCTGGCATCTACGTATTTCGGACTCCATGTTTGAAACCATAATTTTTCATGTTAACATTTTTTAATTTATTTTTTTTTTGTCTCAATTTTTATCCTTTTTTGTGCGGGTTTCAATGCTCTCTTTTTGTCTGGATTCATCTTTTATCGTTTTTTTCAATTCAAAAATATATAAAACGTGCCCTCTTTTTTTCCGATCCAATTTCCGAAACATCCAACCTCGAAAAAAATCCAATTATTTCTCAAAACAATTTATAGGGATCGATTGCGAACATTGAAAAAATAGAAGTGAATAGAAATGAGTTTAACAATATCCGATGAGTGCGATTTCCTGGAGAGCGCCAGGAATAATGCTAATAATGATGTAAGTGCGCTCCATTGACAAAAAACAAATAGTGTCTGCAAACGCGCTCCATTGACACATTTTCCAGCCAAACGATGAGCTTAGCGATAAAGGACAGTCCGATATTATATCCGATGGAAGGACGAGTTCCGGTTCGACAGCGACGACGAGTAGTGGACGGGAGATGCATGAAGAGCCGACATTTGAGGTCTGGCTCATTAGATTCGTCTTGAAATTTCCGATTTTTTGAGCCAAAAATCAGCAAAATCGGTTGAGAATGAGCCGAGTTAAGAGGGTTTAAAGTTTTGGGGAGGCTTAGAGACTACAAACTACAAAAACACGTAAGCCTCTACAAAAAGCGACGGTGGCCGGCAAGTTTTGTAGAGGCTTACGCATTTTTGTAGTTTGTAGTTGCTAAGCCCTCTACAAAACGACCGACGGCAGCTGTCGGCGGCGCGCGCTTTGGGGAGGCTTAGAGACTACAAACTACACTTTTCTCTAAGCCTCCCCAAAACCACTACCCCCACCGCCGACCACCACCGCTTTGTAGAGGCTTACGCGTTTTTGTAGTTTGTAGTCTAAGCCTCCCCAAAACTTCAAACCCCCATAACTCGGCTCATTCTTAACCGATTTTCTTCGTCTTTGGCTCAAAAAACAGGAAATGTTTTCTAGTTTTTGTTTATATGTTTTTTCTCTTCAGGATTACATTCGAAACCATTTGAAACGATTCACATGGTATCATGGAGTAATGTTCGGGAACATTGTGGACAAACTTTTAAAATGGGACAAATCGTACTTGGTTCGACGAGTCATCAGTAAAACTGACAAGTTTTTGTGTATTTCAATGAGAGTTGAGAAGAAGGTTTATCATTTTCGGCTTTATCAAGATGAGAGTGGATGGGCGTGTCCGAAGGTACTCTTAGAATCCAGAAGCCTTTGAGCCTTGGGTTTTCAGCTCCACGAAAAGTTTCCGCAATTCCGAATCCAACCATTCGAGCACATTTTCCAAATCATCAACGCCTGGTCGCAAGCCGTTCAATCCATCATTCCAGTGCCCCGCCGTGCCATGGTCCTTCAACACGATTCGATTGTTTTGGAGCAGGTTTTGGGTCAAGGAGCGTTTGGACAAGTTTTCAAAGTTAGTCGGGATGTTTTTGGGGTTTGAAGGGGGTTCGAATGAGCCTAACTTTGTTGAAAACGGAGAACGGAGAGTGGAGTTAGAGAGGTTTTTTGAGTTGCTATGTTAAAATTGATACTGCAAAGGTGAAGACTTGATATCTTATGACAAGAGTCGAAAATCAAAAAATCTGCTTTGACAAGCTCATAGAATATTTTTCAGGCTTTCTTTTGATATATAAATCATTAATTTACCATAAGTTTGAAGAAAGTTATTACTGTTTGAAAATTGGATTTCAAAAATTTCGAAAAAAAAGTTCAAATTTTCCAAAACAAATTTTAATTTAAAAACTGTTTAGTTGAATTAATAAAAAACAACTTTTAAATAACAGAAATCAAGCCGAAAAATGTTTCTTAACAGCAGAATTTATAATTCGCTGCGTAGCCACGTTAAATTGATACTGTAAAGTTCTCAGGCTTATCTTATGACACAGGGCCTAAATCAAAAATTTGTTTTGAAAAACTTTCAGAAAATTTTAAGGGCTTTCTTTTGATATATGACTCGTGCAAAACGGTTCAGGTTGAAGAAAGTTATTGCAGTTTGAAAATTGAGCTCAAAAATTGAACTAAAATTTTTGAAATTTTTTTCAAGCGCTCGCTATTTTTGCCACACAAAATCTAAATCGAAAATTTTCCTTACAATCTTTTTTTTTAGAATTTCTTGAAGTTTCTATTGACCCATGAACCATCTAAAAAGGTCTAGTTTGAAGGAAGTTATTTCTGTTTGAAAATCGAAATTTCGAAAAAAAATTTGTTTTTTAATTTTTCATGAAATTTTTTTTTCAGCCTCGCTTACTTGTGCCAGAAGGCCAAAATTAAAAATCTGCTTTAACCACCTTTTTTTGAATTTTTTGAAATTTCTATTGACCCATAAACCATCTAAAACGGTTTAGTTTAGAGAAAGTTATTACAGTTTGAAAATCGAAATTTCAAAGAAAATTTTTTTTCAAAATTTCCAGGCAAGATTCACGTCTCCTGGAGCTACAGCATCGATAGAAGTGGCGGCAAAGAAGGCTCTCGGAGATGCGAAACGTGCTCAAATTCAAGAATTTTGTCACGAGTCGAGCATTATGGCAGTGTTACAACACGAGAATGTTGTTGCATTTTATGGAATCGCATCACTTGAGGAACCGATTATTGTGTTGATGGAGTTGGTGACAGGAGGGGATTTGGAGGTAAGAATCTCCAGAAAATTTCACATTTTTTGAGCTAAAAATGAGCTCTCTAGGTTTTCTGGGAGCCGAGATACGGTAGTTTGAAGTTTTGAGGAGAAATTTCAAAACGATGTATCTCGGCTCACAGATGCTCAAACCGCACCAAATTTTCAGAATATATAGTTTCTATTTCTATAATAACGTCCAAAAAGTTTCACGCTTTTTGAGCTAAAAATGAGCTCTCTAGGCCTTCTTTGAGCCGAGATACTGTAGTTTGAAGTTTTGAGAGACGCAGACGACGAGAGTGTCTGCGTCTCTCATGTACCGTAACTCGGCTCAAAAATGAGCTAGAGACTCGATTTTAGGCTCAAAATTTGTCTTCCAGAAATACCTAAAATCCCCGGTGAAAATCTCCAAACTCCAAATCATCTATTTCGCTCTGAACATTGCCAACGGAATGAGACACATCGCTCAGAAGAATGTGATTCATCGAGATTTGGCGGCAAGGAACTGCCTGATCACACAAGATTTGAAGGTCAAAATATCGGATTTTGGATTGTCGAGAATGGTAAGTATAAACTACAAAAAAGACGGGCGAAATCGGTTGAGAATGAGCCGAGTTATGAGGGTTTGAAGTTTTGGGGAGGCGAAGGCCTGTTATGTCCGCTGGGCCTAGAGGACGTAGAAGGCCTAGAGAGCCTTTGTGCCCGCAAGAACTTCTAGACCCTCTGGGCCCTCTGGGCCCTCTAGGCCTTCTACTGCCCTTAGGGCCTCGAGGCCCTCTACGGCCCTCTACGGCCTTCTAAGCCCCTAGGCCCGCTAGCCCACCCACAAGCTTCCAGGGCCCTGAACTCATCGAAAAATCGATCAAAAAGGCGCCCATTCGATGGATGGCCCCGGAATCGCTGGCCACGGGACTATTCAACGAGAAGACCGACGTTTGGTCCTACGGAGTGGTCCTCACGGAAATGATGACCCGATGTGCCCATAAGCCGCTGTGGCCCATGAATATCAAGGATGCCAAGGAATGGATTACGACGAATGAGCGGCCGCATCGAGTGGAGAATGGGGAGCCCCGAGAGTTGTTGGCCGTGGTGGATGCGTGTTGTCAGAAGGTGAGGCCTACTAGGGTCTCTAAGCCCTGGAGGCCCCGGAGGCCCCGGAGCCCCCAGGCCCTAGAAAGCTTCTAGGCCCTCTAGGGTCTCCAGGGCCTAGAGGCTTTCTAGGGCCTTGGGGGCCTGAAAGTCCTGGAAGCCATGGAAGCCCTGGAGGCCTTAGAAGGCCTCAAAAGGCTCCGGAGGCCCCAAAGGCCCCGAAGGCCCCGGAGGCCCCGGGGGCCCTGGAGGCTCTAGGCTTAGGCTTAGGCTTAGGCTTAGGCTTAAAAAGGCCTAGAAAGCCTCCAGGGTCCCTAGAGCCCCGAGGCCCTCTACGGCCGTTTAAGCCCTCTAGGCTCTCTAGGCCCCCTAAATCCCTCTATTTCCAGAACCCCGAGACCCGCCTAGCCTTCCGTGATGTGCGCCAGCGACTTCGTGAGATCTACAGCAACTGTTTGGCGGGAATTCAAACTTCTCCCGCAGTGGGCCCGACATCTGGTGTCATTCCGTTGGAAGGGGTAAGGCCTCAGATCCAGATTCTAAATTCGACAACTTTTTTCTTCCAGAAAAAGTCCACGGACCGTCAGAAGACCATGAACACCACGCTGACGCGTAAAAAGTCCAAAGACGGTGTGAGATCGTCAAAGTCCAAAAAATCGGCCAAGCGGAGATTCCTTTCGTTCCGACGAAGAAATAAGGACGCCGCGGGGGGCCTTCAACTACCGACTGGAATGTCCACACTTCCATCATCTCCAAAATCTTTTCCACCACCGACGTCTTCACTAACACCATCTCCAAACACCCCAATACCTTCCTCGGCCCCCTTCGCCAAATCGAACTCTCAGAACACCCCGCCTCAGGCCTCGGCTCCGACCACAACACAGTCTAAATCACCGACGACTCAACAGTAGATAAAATGAACTTTTTTTTTGTATTTTATTAGGTTGAACGGAAAGTTTTTGACTTTTTTGACTAAAAATTCAGTTGAATTTTTTTCAGCTCTCCAAAGCCTAGGATTATTTTTGTTGATGTTTTAAACATTGATCAACACCTGTTGTAAAGCACGCGAGTTGACACCCCTTCTCGCTTCATACAGTTAGAACTACGTTCATAAACATCTTGGGACCTCTTTTTTGACCTTAGTTTTGTATGAGTTGGTTCACAGCGATCTCGCGTTCTAGTAAGAAAATATTTTGCATATTCCTAATTCAACTAAAAACGGTTCTTTATAAATGCATAATGATTCCCCATCTCCTTTATCAGCTCAGTAAAACTTCTCCAAAAATCAGGTTCTTTTTTATTTCTGAAGATAAATTTTTGAATGTAAATTTCTCCCGAACCAGTAGGAATGAGATATAGAGATTTTAGCGTGAATATCCCCTAAACATCAAATGAATGTTTCTAACATCCCAGAAAAATACGATTACGTATGAGTGAATTCTCGCAAGAAATACCCATAATACTAAAAAAGTCCAGTTTTTCAAGCTTTTCTCAACGACAAACGGTTCAATGATTATCATGTTATGTGAACTTGTTTAGTTACACAATACCTCCAATATGAAACATTGAGTTATTAGAAAGCGATCGGAGTCACCGAAAAAGTTAGAGTTTTTGAATTTTTTTTCGAAATTTTCATATAAGCCATTTTCTTCAAAACTTCAACTGGAAACCATAAGGTTTTTCTATCCTGAAAAGTGAGCCGATCTCAAATATTTTTTTGTTTTTACATACTTCAGTAATTGTGCTTCATAATAAGATATATTTCAATGGTGTTGAATCTTTCCTTCTGAAACCGTAGCACTAGATAAAGACTAAATCTTGATGACTATCTTTGACACTCAAAGACCCGTACTGTCTGAACGGATAGGAAAAAAGACAATTAGTTTTTTGTAATATAATTTCTAGAGCTCCCTTGTTATAAATGAACGCAGACTATTTGGTCTCCAAGCTCCATCAGCAAGAAAACTTGAAATGAAAAAAGGTCATTATTTTTCTTGCTGGGCGGCAGCATTTTGGGAAGCGGTTGCAAGAGCAGGAATGAAGTGAATGAGATCGCAAGTGACACACAACAAGTACAAGAGTTGGTGAACATTATACACTACACCTACTTTATTGAGGAGCTTTCATGCTGTTTCAGCAGAAGATTCAAAATGACCCTTCGAAAAAGTCAAAAACTTTCCGTTCAACCTAATAAATGAATGTTATGGCCTGATTTTGAGCCAAGTTATAGCTGTTTGAAGTTGGTGGCCTTGTTTTGCATGCCAAGCATGCTAAGCGGCCCAAAATATATCCCTTAACCTGAAATAGATAGAAGACAACAGAACACGGGTTTTTATAGGACACCGATATTTATTATCTTAATAATGCCTTCTGCCTACACTAACAACAAGGGGACGAGCAACATGGGTGGGGTGAACGAGAATATAGGTAAAACGAGAGTGAATTGAAATAGATCCCGAAACTGTGTCGGCGGCGTTGTCGTGGGTCCCGCCGCGACAACCTGCACATCTAACCATATGGCGGCAGTTCAAATTGGTCCCGAGTTGCTGGCGTTGTAGTTGACGGCGAATAATACAGTGGCGAAAATAGGTGAGTACACCTTACTTTTGAGGTGAATAACTTTGCTCAAACAAGTCCAATCTACTTGAAAATTTGCATGTTTGTAGCCAAAGAGTCTGTGAGTAATACCTATAGTTTTTTGAAAATCAAAATTTGCTCAGAGCTCCAGAATTCTACATGATGTAGGCGTGATTCAAAATCCAAAAACCAACTTTTCTCTCAGGTGATTTAATTTTCTCCAATTTACTTGAAAAATTTTGCCAATTGATCAAATAGAAACCACAGCAAGTTTGGTTCGATTTGGCTGATCGGCTCCGAAGATATGGACGTCCGATCACAAAATGGTACGTTTTGCTCATTGGCCGTATCAATGCTGAAAATAGCTCTATGAGTCTGAAAATTTGGCAAAACATGTATTTTAAGTTGTTTTACAGAATGGCAAGAAGAAATTTCAATTTAGAGCAAAAAATTTTTTTCGAAGCACAGGGCTCATTTGGGCCGAATCGGGTCAGTACATCGAGAAAAAATTTTTTGCTCAAAATTGAAAATTCTTTTAGCCATTTTGTGAAACATCTTAAAATACATGTTTTGCCAAATTTTCAGACTCATAGAGCTATTTTCAGCATTGATACGGCCAATGAGCAGAACGTACCATTTTGTGATCGGACGTCCATATCTTCGGAGCCGATCAGCCAAATCGAACCAAACTTGCTGTGGTTTCTATTTGATCAATTGGCAAAATTTTTCAAGTAAATTGGAGAAAATTAAATCACCTGAGAGAAAAGTTGGTTTTTGGATTTTGAATCACGCCTACATCATGTAGAATTCTGGAGCTCTGAGCAAATTTTGATTTTCAAAAAACTATAGGTATTACTCACAGACTCTTTGGCTACAAACATGCAAATTTTCAAGTAGATTGGACTTGTTTGAGCAAAGTTATTCACCTCAAAAGTGAGGTGTACTCACCTATTTTCGCCACTGTACGGTTATAATGGGAAAACATGAATAATAGAGAATAATAAATGGATTGAAAGAGAGTCGTGACAGTAGGGGACATTTGCTCGCCTACGCATTCGCGACACTCCCGGCGCCCAAGACGTTGGCTATCACCGTAGTGGTAGCTTTCTTGAAGCTACGATGAGCCGTCTTTTAACTCTTCTGCCCTCTCCAATCTGCTCTTTACATCTCTACTTAAACCGTTCCCTCTCTTTTCTTTTATACTTTCCTTGATTCTTGGTTTGTGAATCCTTTTCTCTTTGGTCTACATTATTTGGTCCTATTTCCTTTTCTTACATTAGCTCGGTTATTTGGTTCAGTGGTATTCCTTTTTCTTGAGGATTTTCCTGATGTATCTTTTCCTTTATCTTTCTCTTTTCTACTCTACTGATGTTATAGTCCCGCCTTTCTCTTAATATGATCTTATAGTTAAATTTTCTCTTTTTTCATTTGATTTTCTTATATTCTTGTCTTGTTGGAGTTATGGTGCCAAAGCAATGTGGCACATGCCTTCTTTCTCAACAATTTCCAACTGTTCATCGGATGTCTTGGAACATCTCCAGAGTGAAAAAGGAGAATTACATTTTCTTCTGGAGAGAATTACATTTTCTTCTGGATTTTTTAGCGATTCCATACAAATTTGGGATTTATTTCAGCAATTTTCGACAATTTTCGGATTTATTTCACATGAAATCATATCAGAATACATGGAGGAGTGTATTTTCCAGGTTTTACAGATTTTTCCGACATGCCATGCCTCCATAATCGATCGAATCGGTCCAAACGCTTCACCGAGCGCCGAACTCTCATTTTTTCAGACTTTTCCTGTGTTTCTTTTCAGACTTTCATGAACAAGACGCTCTTCTTCGACTTTGGAAGCCTTCTGAACTATTTCTAAGCGTTTGCATTGTGTTTTCATTCCTTTTTCTTATCTGTATCCTTTGAAATGTGCCTCCGAGGGCTCAAAATACAGTTTTTCTTTGATTTTGCCTCCGAGGGCTTCTCTCTCGTTTCTTTTCATGACCATTTCAATTTTAATCTCTCGTCACCGCTTTTAAGGTGATCTCGTTGTCAATCTTGTGCGAAATTTGTCTAGAAATTCCGTCTTTTTTGCCTGGCTAAGTGTATTGTACACCGACCAGGTCTTTTTACCGGTTCTGTGCCTACTGCCTACTCAGGTTTTAATTTTTAGGGATTTTAAAATTTAATTTAGGTCCGATGCACCATGTGTTGCATGCCAAGCATGCTAAGCGGCCCAAAATATATCCCTTAACCTGAAATAGATAGAAGACAACAGAACACGGGTTTTTATAGGACACCGATATTTATTATCTTAATAATGCCTTCTGCCTACACTAACAACAAGGGGACGAGCAACATGGGTGGGGTGAACGAGAATATAGGTAAAACGAGAGTGAATTGAAATAGATCCCGAAACTGTGTCGGCGGCGTTGTCGTGGGTCCCGCCGCGACAACCTGCACATCTAACCATATGGCGGCAGTTCAAATTGGTCCCGAGTTGCTGGCGTTGTAGTTGACGGCGAATAATACGGTTATAATGGGAAAACATGAATAATAGAGATTAATAAATGGATTGAAAGAGAGTCGTGACAGTAGGGGACATTTGCTCGCCTACGCATTCGCGACAGGCCTAGAAAAGCTTTTCTAGGCCACATTTTGTGAATTGTGTTTTATGAAAACATTTGGCACGTTTTGTGCTTTTCGAAACTGTTTTCAATGTTAAAAACGAATGATTTTGAGCCGAGTTATAGCTATTGAAAGTTGGTGGCCTAGAAAGAGAATTCTAGGCCACCAACTTTGAATAGCTATAACTTGGCTCAAAATCATTCGTTTTGAAAATTAAAAATAATTTTGAAAAGAACAAAACATGTTCAATCAAAGTATAAAACATATTTTTTGGAATGTTACCTAAAACCCTAGTTTTTGGGTTTCTAGGCCATTAACTTTGAAGGGTTATAACTCGGCTCAACATCTTTTGTCTTGCAAAATGAAAATAGTTTTAGAAAGCGCATAGCATGACAAATTGAATTACGTTAACACGTAGTATCATAAAAAATAAATAATGGCCTAGAAATACAAAATGTAAATTTCTAGGCCACCAACTTTGAAGAACTATAACTTGGCTCAAAATTGTTTATTTTGAATAGTGAAAATAGTTTTGAAAAGCGCATATTCATGACAAATTGAATTATGGAAGCAAAACTACGACATTTTGCAACTAGGACGTTTCGCAACCAGTCATTCTGCAACCTTTTTAATCAGTTTGGGGCCATCGAATTGCTCCACCTGTTCGGCTTATGCCTTATGTGATGGAATTTGTTGGTTTGAAATTTCCTATCAGATTTTTCGGTTGCCAAATGTCCCAGTTCCGAAATGACCGGTTGCGAAACGTCCCTGAGGGGTCTATCGATACTAGGCCACGCCCCATTCACTATGAAATAAAAACCATAAACAAAAGACCTCTTTGCACCTTCCCAAAAAGTATTGTTTATATCAATTCTTTCAATTCTTGGAAGTTTTCAAGTAGATCAAATTACCCCTCACTTTGCCCCTCTGAAGTCCCCCCAAACGTACTATACCCCCCCCCCTCTTCCACAGAAAATTCTAGAAAAATGACAACTGAAACGGATACCAGCTGGAAGCGGAATCGAAGGTACCAAAAATTTTTCGAAATTTCGAAATCCAAATAATTTGGAATTTCAGATTAGTGATCGCTGGTGAAATAGGGAATGTCATACTTATCAGTGTGCTCTATCTACATGCGTACTTATGGTTGAATGTAAGATTTTGGATTAATGTACCTACCGTATCTTTGATTCGAAAATTTCAGACCCTGAATTGTGAAATTTCCAATTTCAAGCCCGTTGAGCCAGCGAGTCGGCTCAAAAGAGACACCAAACAATTGCCAGTGGACTTGGAGGATTATACGATTATCATTGGGCAGGATACTATTATACCGGTGGGTCGTAAAATAATTGTCAGAAAATTTCCCGTTTTTTGAGCCTAAAATCAACCCTCTAGGCCTTCTGGGAGCCGAGATACAGTAGTCGAAAGTTTAAGAGAGAAATAGTGTGGGCGCGCGAGAGACGCAGACGACGAGAGTGTCTGCGTCTCTCGCTCTCTCGGCAGCATACTTTGAAGCGTTGTATCTCGGCTCAAAATTGAGCTAGAGACTCGATTTCGGGCTCAAGATGTTTCCCTTTTCTCAGAGAAACGTCTTGGAAAAAATTTAAAATGTTGTATCTCGGCTCACAGAGGTTCAAACAGAACAAAAATTTCAGAATATATTCTTCTTTCATCAAAAATGATCTCCAGAAAATTTCCCGCTTTTTAAGCCAAAAATGAGCTCTCTTGGCCTTCTGGGAGCCGAGATACAGTACTTCAAAGTTTTGAGAGAAATAGTGTGGGTGCGCGAGAGACGCAGACGACGAGAAAGTGTCTGCGTCTCTCTTATTCTCTCTCGAATACTGTATCTCGGCTCCCAGAAGTCCTAGAGAGCTCATTTTAGGCTCAAAAAACGTGAAATTTTCTGGAGATCATTTCAGGCTCATGTACCGTAACTCGGCTTAACACTAAAATTTTCCCCCTTTTTTCAGAGAAACGTACTGGATCGCTCATGCTCTCAAGTTCATCAATTTTGCTCCGAGAAGAGCCAGCGGCTCACCGGGTTCCCTGGAGCCCGTGGCTCACCGGGAGACCAGGGCCCTGTGGGACCACCCGGAAGGCGTGGGCCTATGGGAATCGTCGGGCCTATAGGACTAGTTGGAGAGCACGGAAGTGTTGGGGAGCCTGGAAGAGATGGGAAGTGTAATTGCCCGTTCCCGGATATGTATGTGCAGAGGGTGCCGATACCTGGTCCCCCGGTTATTAAGGTGAGATACTGTGCCTACAGTAACCTACAGTAACCTGAGTTTTTCAGATCGAGGAAAAAATGGTCCCGGTGCCTGTGGTAGTTGTCAAAGAGGTCGAGGTCACTAAGCTTGTGCCCTTTGAGCCAACACCCCCTGGATTTGGGCCGCCAGAAGGGTGGGCTCCGGGAATGCCCAAGCCGGGAAGAACTCGGAAATTACCGAGGTATTCTACAGTAAGGCCGCCGCCGACGCCGAAGCTGAAAACCACACAGCCGCCGATTCATGTGTTGCCGACAGGTAGGGATCACTGTAGGTACTATATTTCGGGTTGCTGTAGATACTGTAGGTACTGTACCTCGGTTTACTGTAGGTGTTGTACCTCGGGGTACTGTATCCAAAGTTACTGTAGTTAGAGGTACTGTAGGTATTGAGTTTTGGCACACCGTACTGGGCCTCAGGTTACTGTAGGTATGGAGCCTCGGGGTAGTGTAGGTACTGTATTGTGCCTCCGGGTACTGTAGTTACTATATCTCGGGGTACTGTAGTCACTAGATCCCTGGGTATTATAGGTCTTGTGCCTCGGGGTACTGTAGATACTGTGCCTCAGAGTACTGTATCTCGGGTTACTGTATCACAGGTTACTGTAGGTACTGTAACCCAAGTTGCTGCAGGTCCCGTATCTTAGATTACTGTAGCTATTGTGCCTCGGGGTACTGTAGGTACTGTATCTCAGAATACTGTATCCCAGGGTACTGCAGGTACAGTATCTTAGGGTACTGTAGCTCAGATTACTGTAGGTACTGTAACCAGAGTACTGCAGGTATTGTGGCTCAGGTTACTGTAGGTACTGTATCTCAGGGTACTGTAGGTACTGTATCCCAAGGTACTGTAGGTACTGTACCTCGTGGTAGGTATTGTGTCTCAGCTTACTGTAGTTACTGTATCCCTGGGTATTGTAGATACTATATCTCAGGTTACTGTAAGTACTGCAATTTTCAGAGAAAAACATCACGATGGAAGACTGGAATGCCGAGATGAACATAAGTACACCGAAACCTTATATGGGACCACCGACGCTGGGCTATAATCGGAAAGGTAAGAAGGAGTTTTGTAACCAGTTGCGAAACGTCGTAGTTGCAAAATGTTTTAATTTTGTTATTATAAACAGTTAGGTACATTCTGTACTTTTCAAAACTGTTTTCAATTCTAAAAACAAGCGATTTTGAGTCAAGTTATAGCTATTTGAAGTTGGTGGCCTAGAAACTCAAAATTTGGTTTTCTAGGCCGCAATTTAATATTTTCCAAAAAAATGTTTTTTATAACATTAAGCATGTTTTGCGCTTTTCACAACTGTTTTCAATTCTGAAAACAAGTGAGTTTGAGCCAAGTTATAGCTATTTGAAGTTGGTGGCCTAGAAACTCAAAATTTGGTTTTCTAGGCCGCGATTTTTAAAATGTGCTTTTACAGAAAAATTTGGTACATTTTGCGCTTTTGAAAACTGTTTCTAAAATTTAAAACGAACAAGTTTCAGCCGAGTTATAGCTCTTCAAAGTTGATGGCCTAGAAAGAGAATTCTAGGCCACCAACTTTAAATAGGCATAACTTGGCTCAAAGTTGTTCGTATTGAGTAGTAAACATAGTTTTCAAAAGCGCAAGTTGTGGCAAAAATTTCTATAAAAACAGATTATTAAGAAAATGATAAAGTGTGGCCTAGAAACCCCAAACTAGGCCACCAACTTCAAATAGCTATAACTAGGCTCAAAATCGCTCAATTGTGAAGCTAAAAATAGTTTTGAAAAGCGTAGAACATGCTTAATTGAGGAATAAAAACATATTGCAAAAATTTTCAGAATGCATTCTCGCTGCTGTCGGTATCCCTGTCCTCCACGCCGAATCCCAATACGGTCGAGTCGGCTCCTGGATGCGTGACGCTCTTCCAAATTCCATGAAAACTGCGAAACGTCGATGGGTGACCGATGGCTTTGCTAGTCCGGTACTGTACGAGTACGAAGATGAGAGACAACTTTTGGACAAAGTACAAAAGATCAAATACTATGTGGACTATTTGGCATCGGGCACAGGGAACGTGGTGTATAATGGAAGTTACTATTATCATAAGCATGGAACCACAAGCTTAGTACGGTATGAATTGGAGACTGGGGTGCAGGTGGAGAAGGAGTTGGACCCAGAGATGTCCCATGTGGATTGTGGACGACTGCCGGATCACACTTTTGAGGAGTGCAATGCGACGGATCGACATGTTTGGTTGTATGACAGGTGAGAGGGGCTTAAAATGTCTGAAATTTGGCAGACATATCACGTAAGGTAAGATCTTTATTTTTGTAGTTGACCACTTTTTAGTATGAGCAATTCTAAAGGCATTGTATTGCGAAATAGTCAAAAGACCCCGAAACTGAAGTGAGCAACTTTTGAGCACCTCTAACTCGGCTCATTTTTAAGCCAGAAGGTTGAGAATAGTACCAATCGATAGAAAATTTAATTTTGCATTTTAATATTGATTTAAATGTTGAAAATTAATTTTCTGTTCTGGGCAAAGTAAGCACTTTTTTGTTTGCTTCCTTAGGATATTAAAAATCCAAATGAGCAATTTTTGAGACCCTATAACTCGGCTCATTTTTATGCTAGAAAGTTGAAAATAGTACCAATCGATAGGAAATTTAATTTTACATTCAACCATTTGTTATAAAACTTAGAAGTTAATTTTGAGTGACAAGAAAAATAGATACTTTTCTTTCTAACCCCTTTGGATCTTGAAAATCGAAATGAGCAAGCTTTAAGCACCTATAACTTGGCTCATTTTTGAGCTAGAGAGTTGAAAACAGTGCCAATCGATAGGGAATTCAATTTTGCATCTAAATATTAATGTGTATTTCAGAAAATTGATTTTTGGGGCTAAAAGAGCTTATTTTCTTATTACAAAAATTTCTCAAAAAAAATTTTCAAATCTTGCGTATATCTTTTTAAGAAAAATGGGATCAATATTCCTTTAACTACAAAAATAAAGAGCACATTTTGATTAGTATATGCACAAGTTTTTAAAATTTTTTGACCACTATGAACCATTTTTTCAGACAAAAAGTTTACCATTTTTCTGTAAAAAAAATTTTTTTTTGAAAATTTTTTTCAAAGTATTTTATTTTTTTTAAAGGTAAACTGTTGTGGCGTGAAATGTACTAACCCTCTACGTGGAAGATCTACGTGGCGATAAAAACTGCCTATAAAAGCCTATTGAACACACAAGGGGATTACGCGAGGACGCGAGTTGAACTTTTTACCATAACTTGGGTCAAGATAGAACCGACTCTGCTGATTCAGAATCTGAAATAAAAATTGGCGAAATGTTTACGTGAGTTGAGTTATGACCTCTTAAAAATTTGCTAAATTTTCACGTAATAGTCCATGAGAATATTATCTATAGATTTCAACAACGTGAGTGGTGAAGTGGTAAGGGGTTAGGGTTCCAGTGGGTAAGCCATGGTTCAATTCCTCCCGCGGTCAAAATTTTTTGGAAATTTTTTTGTTAATGTTCCAGTCAACATGTTGGTGTTTGGAATGTGTTTTATACATTTTCTCATTGTTTTACAGGATTTTGGGGTAGTTCCCAAAAGATTGTTACAACTAATTTGATAATTCATAACTCGACCGAAGCCAGAAATCTGACTTTGGTTGGGTTGACGAACTTTTTGAGCGATTCAGAAGTTTGATTTATGAAATTTTTTTTTGAAAAATCATTCACCAAACCAATACAACTTTGGACTTCGGTCGAATTATGAATTATCAAGTCAGTTCTAGCAAACTGTTCGAAACTGCCTCAGAATCCAGTAAAACAATGAAAAAATGCACAAAAAATCATTCCGAGCACATACAAATTGACTGGAACACAGACGAAAAAATTTCCAAAAAATTTTAACCGCGGGGGGAATCGAACCATGGCTTACTTACTGGAACCCTAACTCCTTACCACTTCATCACTCACGTTGTTGAAATCTATAGATAATATTCTCATAGACTATTACGTGAAAATTTAGCAAAATTTTAAGAGGTCACAACTCGACTCACGTAAACATTTCGCCAATTTTTATTTCAGATTCTGAATCAGCAGAGTCGGTTCTATCTTGACCCAAATTATGGTAAAAAGTTCAACTCGCGTCCTCGCGTAATCCCCTTGTCAGTGTAAATTGGTTCTCTCTTATGTAAATAAATGAGATTTACTCTCCTTCTCGAGGCCACCGTAGGGACATAACAGACATAATTTTCAAATTCAAACCGGTACAATGATGCAAATTAAATTCCCTATCGATTGGTGTTATTTTCAACTTTCTAGGTGAAATATGAGCCGAGTTATAGGAGCTCAAAGTTGCTTACTCAAAATTCGGGGGCTTTTTGACTATTTTGCATTACACTACCTTTAGAATTGCTCATACTTAAAAGTGATCAACTAGAAAAATGTAGCTCTAGAGTTCGTTAAAGTGTTCACACAATTTCAAAGTTGTAGGATTACTATGGAACACTTTTTTAGAGACTGAAAGTTGAGGATTTTTCGAAAAAAAAAAACGTTTTTTTTTTCAAAAAATTTTTTTTTCTCATTTTTCAAATTTTCAAAATCCCATCCTATGTAAAATTTAACGCTGAACAACTTTGTCTCTTGACTCAAATTCCCAAAATCAAGCAGAAAAAAGTTACAGACCTCACAACTACGTGGACTTTGCTGTCGACGAGAACGGCCTATGGGTGATCTACGCGGGCGCCGACTCGGAGACAATGAAAATGGCAAAACTGGAACCGGACCTGTTTGCGGTTGGAAAATGGGATGTCGAGGTTAATACCACAGATATCGCCGATTCCTTCATCATGTGTGGTGTTTGGTATGGCTTGAAGAGTGCCTATAATCTTCAGACACAGATTACCCACGCTTTTGACTTGTATAGGTGAGTTTGTGGGGGGTCTGAACATGTGCAATATGTATGGAAAATTGCAGAATTTAATGGTGATTCGAATGAGCTTAAAATCATAGCACAAAGTTGAGTAGAAAAATTTTTATGAAAAAAATAAAATTTTCAAAAAAAAAATTTTTTTTTAATTTTTTTTTCAAATTAATTTTTTTCAGAAACGACACCATTCCTGGCCAAGTTGAATGGTACAATCCATATCAAGGGCTCACAATGCTCCACTACAATCCACTCGATGCCCGTCTATACTTTTTCGATAACAGTAGCCTTCTATCGGTGAATGTTCGAATTGAAGAGGATTTGCCGGAATATATTGATGACTGAAATTATTTTTGATGTTATGAACTAATTCTGAATAAAGTTTCCCATGTTTTGTAGCCTCTGAAGCTGATAAGGGTATGACTAAATTGGTTCCGATTCTAGGGCAAACATGGTAAACACTAATTTCTCAATTTCAATTTCCACAGGGAGGTATGAATCAGAGTTCTTATCACTAATGTACATATAATATTGACTAATGCGTCCAAGAACAGAACAAATAATTAGAAAACATCGATTTGCTGCGTAGCCATGTGAAAATGATACTGCAAACCCTAAGTTTTGTTGAAAACGGATGAATGGGAGTGGAGTTAGAGAGGTTTGCTGCGTAGCAATGTTAAAATTGGTACTGGAAGGTTTTCAGGCTCGCTAACTTATGACAGAGGGCCTAAATCAAAAAACTGTTTGACAAAACTATTAAAAATTTTAAGGGCTTTCTTTTGGTATATAAATCGTTTGGAACGGTTGAGTTGACGAAAGTTATTGCTGTTTGAAATTTTGTTACCTAAAATTGATACTGCACAGTTTGCAGGCTCGCAACTTGCGGTATAGGGCTTAAATCAAAAATTTGTTTTGCAAGTTTTTTAAAAATTTTAAGGGCTTTTTTTTGGTAAAAAAACTATGTAAAAAGGTCCACTTTGAAGAGAGTTATAACAGTTTCAATGTTAGGCCTAAAAATCTCGAAAAACATGTTGCTAAGAAATCAGGGGCTTGCTATCTCAGGACAGAGGACGAGAATCAAAAATTTGCTTTGACAATGTTATAGAAAATTTTGAGGGCTTTCGTTTGATATATACATCATCAATCTAACTTGAGTTTGAAGAAAGTTATTACACGGTTTGAAATTTCGTTGCGTAGCCATGTTACAGTGATACTGCAAAGTTTGGACGCTCGCTAATTTATGACCGAAGGTTTTATCAAAAGTCTGCTTTGACAAACTTTTTCGAAATTTCAAGGGCTCTCTTTTGGTGCATAAACCATGAATGTATCTTAAGTTTGAAGGAAGTTATTACTGTTTGAATTTTCACTGCGTAGCCATGTCAAAATTGATACTGCAAAGTTTGCAGGCTTAATATCTTATGGCCCAGGGCCTAAATTATGAATTTGCTTTTACAGACGTTTAAAATCTTTTTTGGGCTTTCTTTTGACACATGAATCATAAAAATAGGTCTAGTTTGAACAAAGTTATTGCTATTTGAAAATTCGATTTCAAAACTGTAGCTTTCCAATGAATCATGGATGACCCTTTCCAAAAGTCTTCAAATTTCCAACTCCAAGCCCCGCCCCCTAAACTAATCCTCTTAATTTATAGTATTTCATAAGAAAGCGATAATATAAAACGGAAGAATCAACAATGTATCTGAAGCAATCAAGAATGGCAAGTACTACCGTATCAACCGTTGTGCTCCTATTCTCCATCGTCTTCGGATTCGTTCTCAACTGCCTCGCTGTCTTTCTGAAACAATGGATCATTGCCAGTTCTTATCTTTGTTTATTGATCAATTGAGAAAATATATAACATGGATCAATAAATAGTTGGGTTTCCCCTGCAAAAAGGGTCACCCAAAGGAAGGAGGGAGAGAGATAGGCGATATTTGGTAACGGATAGATAGGGAGAGGGGGGTGAGAACATAAATATTTACAACCGGGTAATCGATGAGTCGACAAGGGATTCAAAGTGGGAAGGGGAAAGAAATGAGTCACAGTTGGCAAGAATAGCATTCCAGTGGGAAATGGTTATAGCGAAAAAGTCATTTGCAATGGGAAAAAGGCAAGTGATTCTCATAGGGCGTCTTTCAGAAGATGATAGTTTAAAGTATGAGTCTTTTTCCGGCAAGAAGGAGGTTCCGCAAACAAATTTGTATAGCAACATGAGTTGGGCTTTTAAGCGACGATGTCTGATAGAATACATGTTGAGGACTTTGAGGCGATCTGAGTAGGATGAGAAGGAGATGTTGCATCTCTGGAGAACTTTTCTGGAGTACCATCGCAAAGGACTTTCTAATAGGTTAGAAAGACGGGAAGATGGGGGTGGGGAGTAGACTACTGAAGCGTACTCAATTATCGGAAGCACATACGTGTTAAATAAATTGCAGTAGAAGGTAGGGGACGTAGATTTAAAGGATTTGACAAGCTGTTTGGATCGTAACAGTGCCAGGGAGACTATACGGTGGATGTGATTTTTATAGGAGAGCTTGGAGTCAGTGAGGAGTCCAAGATCACGGACAGAGTTGGAAGGAGAGATAGGTACGTTGCATATAGAGTAGGAGTACTTTTGATTATCGGTGCCGAGATGAATAAGGGAAGTTTTTGAATGAGCGAGTGGAAGTTTGTTAGAAACGGACCAGTCAGCAATAAAGTTTATGGCATTTTGAAGGATGAGAGGGTTATTGGAGTAAATCTTTAGGTCGTCTGCGAAGGCGGAGCAGGAAATTTCAGCTGGAAGATCAAGAAGTAGTGAGTTGATAAAGATGAGGAACAAGAATGGGCCGGAAACGCTACCTTGAGGTACGCCGGAGGGAATGGCTTGTTTTTCGGTTTGGACGAAAGTATTTATCTTAACTGAAAAGGTTCTGTTAGATAGGAAATTAAAGAACCAGCGGCAGATGAGAGGCGGGACCCCGAATTCAACTAGTTTGTCAATGAGAAGGTGGTGAGAGACTTGATCGAACGCTTTGGCAAAGTCAAAATAGATTATGTCCAAAGATTTGAATTTTTTAAGGTAATAAGAGTAGGCCGAGTTTGAGATTACAAGTGAGGAAGTGCAGGATCTGCCTGAGAGAAAGCCGTGTTGTCTAGAACTGAATTTATGACCAAGATCAGTTCTAAGGCGATGACATATTATGCGCTCCAGAACTCTTGAAATTGGATCGGTGAGCGATATGGGACGATAGTTGCAAGGGTTTGAGAGAGAACCTTTTTTGGGGATGGGGATTACAGTTGCATGTTTCCATGCATCTGGAAGAGTGGAAGTCTCAACCGATTCGGCGAACAACATCGATAGTGGTAGAGCTAGGGAGGTGGCACACTTTTTCAGGATAAAGTAATTGATGGGAGTAAGAGAAAAACCGCAACGGGGAGGAAGCTTTTTGAGCACCTGCTCGACTATATATGGTTCAAACATTTCAAGAGTTGATTGATCAGAATATGGAGAACTAAAGTGCGGGTGGACGCGTAGGGTAGGAGTAGATGATGATTGGGCATAGTTGGAAGAGAATTGGGAGGAGAAGACATTGGCGATAGCAGAATCTTCAGAGACAAGGGTTCCATTGAGTGACAGGGGCGAAATGGCAGGGTATTGTTTCAGTCTATTTCTAATTAGCTTGCGTGTTTGCGAGGAATTAGGAATCAAAGTGGCAAGTTTCTCACGGCGAGATGCAATGTTCTTGATTACTCTGGATAACTTGACTTCTTTATTTTTGAGTATCTCGAGAGTTAGGGAGTGAGGAGTAGAGGAATTGATGAGGCGAGAAATTTTCATACGGAGTCGTTTGAGCCGTTTGCTGTAGTTAGAGTGCCTTAGGGGGCGGGGAGGAGGGAGACGAGGGGTAAATCTATGAATCATATTCGAGAGTATAGAGACAAATTGACTGTATCTACTTGAAAGAGAAGAATGTGCGAGAAATAGACTGTGCCAAAACCATTAAGAGGATTAGTTTAGGGGGCGGGGCTTGGAGTTGGAAATTTGAAGACTTTTGGAAAGGGTCATCCATGATTCATTGGAAAGCTACAGTTTTGAAATCGAATTTTCAAATAGCAATAACTTTGTTCAAACTAGACCTATTTTTATGATTCATGTGTCAAAAGAAAGCCCAAAAAAGATTTTAAACGTCTGTAAAAGCAAATTCATAATTTAGGCCCTGGGCCATAAGATATTAAGCCTGCAAACTTTGCAGTATCAATTTTGACATGGCTACGCAGTGAAAATTCAAACAGTAATAACTTCCTTCAAACTTAAGATACATTCATGGTTTATGCACCAAAAGAGAGCCCTTGAAATTTCGAAAAAGTTTGTCAAAGCAGACTTTTGATAAAACCTTCGGGAAAAAGGGCCAACACATTGAAAATGTATCCAACAAGGGTTATGGAGATGAGAAAAATAGTGTTGAATTTCAGATTGGGAATTGAGGAGGACATTTTTTGTGGCTTATCTGGAATTGGCGCATCTATTTTATAATAAAATCTCTGAATCATAATTCTCTAACTTTAGATTTGTTTGTCAGAAATTTGATTTGTGACTCAAGCTCCGCCCTCTTAAACACCCCGTGGCAAACATCACCGTAATGAGTATGCCTCTGTTTGATAAGCAACTAACACTGAAAACTTTCCACAAAATGACCCACGCTCATATTACTGTACAAACCGTTGTTCTTCTATTCTCCATTGTCTTCGGATTCGTTCTCAACTGCCTCGCCCTCTTCCTAGAGCCATGGATTCTTGCCCACGACTCAAATTGTGTCCATATATCCAGTAGTTCAAGATTCCAAGACGGATCTCCACAAGACTCGAGTTATCATGGTATTGGACTTGTTCCTTTTCAATTTTCCGTGAGTTTATAGTAAAGTTTTCAAAAATTAGATGACAATTTCAGTGTGTCCCCGCATACTTCCGAGCTTGCTGTATTATGATGATGTTTGCATTCATTTTGTATCTCATTTTGGTTGGATTTTTTGTTTTTGCGTTGTGAGTTTCTCAGATAGAGCGGGAAATTTGCAACATGTCTGTTCAAAAACCATCTCTCTAGCGTTTCTAGAACGCGAGATACACCGCTTCAAAGTTTTGAGAGACGCAGAGAGTTAGAGTGTCTCGTCGTCTGCGTCTCTCACTAAACTTTGAAGCGATGTATCTCAGCTTAGAGTTGAGCTAGAAACTTGGTTTTTAGTCAGACTTCAAGGTCGGGAAATTTCTGTTTTTTTTTGGTGTATTTTTCAAGTTTCTCACTTTTTTTGTGCCGAGATACAGGCACTTGAGATTTGGTAAATGGAAGATCCCAAAATGTCAAATACTGCAAAAAGATTGAGCTAAAATGTGCAAAATTTCTGTCTAGAAATCATCTTTCTAGCGCTTCTAGAACTCGAGATACATCGCTTTCAAAGTTTGGCGAGACGCAGACAGTTAGAGTTTATCGTCGTCTGCGTCTCTCCAAACTTTGAACTGCTGTATCTCTGCTCAAAATTATGCTAGAAACTTGGTTTTTAGACAATTTTAAAGGTCGGCAAATTTCTAATTCTTTGGTGTATTATTCAAGTTTCTAACTTTTTTTGGTGCCAAGATACACACACATTTGAGATTTGGTAAATGCGAGATCCGAAAATATCAAATATTGCAAAAAGGTTGAGCTAGAAATTTGACAAACTTCTGTCTAAGAATCATCTCTCTAGCGTTTCTAGAACTCGAGATACGTCGCTTCAAAGTTTGGAGAGACGCAGACAGTTAGAGTTTATCGTCGTCTGCGTCTCTTCTCAAACTTTAAAGCGATGTATCTCAGCTCAGAGTTGAGCTAGAAAGTTTTTTTAGAGAGCTTTGAAACCAAGAAATTTCTGTTCTTTTGGTGTATTTTTCAAGTTTCTATCACATTTTTTGAAACTTAGAGCGCCTTCAACTTCAAATCGCCATAACTCCGCTCCCAGAAGCGCTAGAGAGTTGATTTTTAGCTAGAAATGTTTGGTATTCCAATCCCTATTTTCAGAGTATGCACCATGCTAAAAAAGCCAAAACTAGCCCGATTGGGATATCTCCTTGTCGTTATTCTCTCATTTTCCACTGCTGCTCTTCAAATCACTTCATTCATTGTAACTCTCGCTTGCCAGAATGTTTGGTTCAACGGCTTTTGGGGTTCGGTAAGAAATTTCTTCCTAAACTACAAAATCCTTGGATTATTTTTCAGGAAGTTGGTACATGTCCTTACCTGGCTATGGCTTCCGGAATCTTCGGATTCATGACACTCGGATTGTCCTGGTTTATGTATAGTGTGTTCAATTGTCAAGATTGTTTCCCTCCAAAACATAGTTACAGTAATGTGAACTGAATATGATAATAAAATACGTTTTTATAACGGTCATAAAATTTGCAATTTTTCAACCGAATTGATTAATTTGCCTTATCAATGAGTCAAAATTTGCAAACCTGGCGATCAAACTACGCATAAAATTAGAAGAAAGGCTTAAATTTAAGCTGTAATTTAAAATAAAGGAAGCTGAAATATGATCTTAAATGGAGTCCGAAAAATCAAGTAGCTGATAAGAGGATTGGTTTATGAGCTCATTAAAATATTAGTTCCCATTTTTGATTCGTTTCCACGGTGGTTATGAATCAGAATTCTTATCACTAATATTGACAATGTATCATACTATAAATTTAATATTTTGAAATTAGTTTTCAAAGTGAGATCAAGATGAAAAGAAACGCTGCAAACAGTAATAAATATGTTTCACTGCGTAGCAATATAAAATTGATACAGCACAATTAGAAATACCAGCATAGAGACCAGAAGATCCCCGAGTCGAGTTAGATTTGGCTTTTTGAGCATGGCGCATACTCTGAAAACAGGGATTGGAAAACCAAACATTTCTAGCGGAAAATCAACTCTCTAGCGCTTTTGGGAGCAGAGTAATAGAGATTTGAAGTTGGAGACACTATAACTCAAATTTGAAATAGTTGTATCTCAACTTTAAAATGTAATAGAAACTTGAAAGTTACTCCAAAATAACAGAAAATTTTCAGTTTTCAAACTCTCCAAGAATCACGTTTCTAGCACAGTTCTGAGCAGAGATACAACACTTCAAAGTTTGATGAGAGACGCAGACGACGAGACACTCTAACTGTCTGCGTCTCTCCTAAACTTTGAAGCGACGTATCTCGAGTTCTATAAACGCTAGAGAAATGATTTCAAGACGGAAATGTTGCAAACCTCTAGCTTAAGCTTTTTGCAATATTTTAAATTTTGGGATCTCCCACTTACCAAATCTCAAGTGTGTGTATCTCGGCACCAAAAAAAGCTACAAACTTCAAATATACACCAAAAAAACAGACATTTCCCGACCTTTAATCCTGTCTTAAAACCTAGTTTCGAGCACAATTTTAAGCTGAGATACAGCGCTTCAAACTTTGGTAAGAGATGCAGACGAAGATACACTCTAACTGTTTGAGTCTCTCCAAACTTTAAAGCGACGTATCACGAGTTCTGGAAGGCCAAGAGATATCATTTTTAGACGGAAGTGTTTCAAATTTTCAGCTCAATCTTTTTGCAGTATTGATTTTACAGTTACCAAATCGAAAATTGACTGCATCTCAGCATCCAAAAATGCTAGAAACTTCAAATGTACACCAGAGAATCAGAAATTTCTTGACCTTTAAACGTGTCTAATAACGAAGTTTCCAGCACAACTTTGAGCAGAGATACATCGCTTCAAAGTTTGCTGAGAGACGCAGACGACGAGATACTCTAACTGTCTGCGTCTCTCGTTCTAGAAGCGCTAAGGAGATGGCTGTTTGATAGAAATATTTAATTAATCACACACTGTGATTCATAATACAAACTTCCTTTTCAGAAGCTCCGCCTACGTTTTCGGAAGGTTTATCAATCGATGATTCAATTTTTTCGAGCTAGAAATATTGCGAAAGCAAACATGAAAACTATAAAATAGAAGCTCCGGTAGTCGACAAATCGCCAAATTTCCAACTCCAAGCCCCGCCCCCCTAAACTAATCCTCTTAATTTACAGTATTTCATAAGACTACGACACTATAAAACGGAAGAATCAAGACTTATCTCAAGCAATCAAGAATGGCAATTACTACCGTATCAACCATTGTGCTCCTATTCTCCATTGTCTTCGGATTCGTTCTCAACTGCCTCGCTGTCTTTCTGAAACAATGGATCATTGCTTATACCAGGTCTCCGCTTAAAGCCTCTGAAAATCTCATCGATGAAAGCCCTCGGGGCCTTTTCAGACAAGATGTCGGAATTGTTCCTTTCCAGTTTTCGGTTAGTTAAAACATTTTGAAAAAGACAGAGAGAAATAAACTTTTTCTTTTCAGAATGTACCACCATACTTCAGAGCTTGCTGTATTATGATGATATTTGCATTCGCTTTGTATATCATGATGGTTGGATTCTTCGTTTTTGCATTGTGAGTTGTTTGTATGTCCGCAAGATTAAGCTAAAAATTTGAAGCATTTCCGTCCAAAAATCATCTCTCTAGCGCTTTTAGTACTCGAGATACGTCGCTTCAAAGTTTGGAGAGACGCAGACAGTTAGAGTGTCTCGACGTCTGCGTCTCTCACTGAACTTTGAAGCGCTGTATCTCAGCTTAAAATAGTGTTAGAAACTTGATTTTTGGAGAGTTTTAAAACCGAGAAATTTCTGTTCTTTTGGAATATTTTTCAAGTTTCCATCACATTTTTGAAAGTTAGTGCGTTTCCAACTTCAAATCGCCATAACTCTCCTCCCAGAAGTGCTAGAAAGTTGATTTTTAGTTAGCTAGACATGTTAGGTTTTCAAAGCCTCGTTGTTTTCAGAGTATGCACCATGCTGAAAAAGCCAAAACTAGCCCGACTCGGATACCTTCTCGTCGCCATCCTCTCCATTTCCACAGCCGCTCTTCAAATCGCTTCATTTATTGTAACTCTCGCTTGTCAGCAAATGTACGCCAACACTGTCGATTATTGGAGTGATCCGGTAAGAAATTTCTATAGTCTATAGAATCTACGGAATATTTTTCAGGTCGTTGGATCTAGTGTTTATCTCGCTATGGCTTCTGGAATCTTTGGATTCATCTCTCTGGGATTGTCCTTATTTTTGTATAGAGGTCTTAAAAATGATTGAAACTTCTGTTGAAACACTATTATGTTAATAAATATTTTTGGTATTTCAAAATGTGCAGTATCAATTTTATGTAGCTGTCAAGTTTATAGTATGATACATTGTCAATATTAGTGATAAGAATTCTGATTCAAATCAAGAATCGAAATAATATGCTCCTTTGTGTAATTAATTCTGTTTAATGATACATTTATAGAAATTGGAAATTTTTAATGGCATTATTTTATTGAGGCACGGAATCTGATTCCCTTATCAGCTACTTGATTTTTCGGACTTTTGAGCATATCGTGACTGGAATTGATGGGGCTCTCAAAATTTCAGAGAATATGTATCTTTGAATGGTTTTGCAAGATTTGAAAAAAAGGATTTTCAATTTTGAGCAATTTTTTTGCTAGCTCATAAAATCTGAATCATCTCTTGATAAGGCTGTCGAAAATGTAGGAAGAGCTTTGAAACTTTAAGGAAGTTTGTATTATGAATCACAGTCACGAATGTATGTACTATGAAATCAATTTACAGAAATTAAAAAAACCCGGAATACAAACAATTTTTATTAAAACAATTAGGTTCATAGGTTCACAAAAGTTTCAATCCTTTTTGAGACTTCTATACATAAACCAGGACAATCCGAGTGTCATAAACCCGAAGATTCCGGAAGCCATAGCAAGATAGGCGCATGCACCAAGTTCCTGAAAAGTAATTCCAAGGATTCTATAGTTTATGAAGAAATTACTTACCGAATGAAAATAGTAGTTAGTCCTCAGATTTTGGCAAACGAGAGTTACAATGAATGAAGCGATTTGGAGAGCAGCAGTGGAAAATGAGAGAATAACGACAAGAAGGTATCCGAGTCAAGTTAGATTTGGCTTTTTGAGCATGGTGCATACTCTGAAAACAGGAATTGGAAAATCAAACATTTCTAGCTAAAAATCAACTCTCTAGCGCTTCTGGGTGCAGAGTTATAGCGATTTGAAGTTGGAGACACTATAACTCAAATTTGAAATAGTTGTATCTCAACTTTAAAATGTAATAGAAATTTGAAAATTACACCAAAAGAACATAAATTTTCCGATTTTTAAACTCTCCGAGAATCAAATTCCTAGCTTGTTTTTGAGCTCTCCAAAAATCAAGTTTCTAGCACTATTTTAAGCTGAGATACAGCGCTTCAAAGATTGGTGAGAGACGCAGGCGACGAGACACTCTAATTGTCTGCGTCTCTCCGAACTTTAAAGCGACGTATCTCGAGTTCTAGAAGCACTAGAGAGATGGTTTTTAAACAGAAATATATCAAATTTTAAGCTCTATCTGATCACTTACAACGCAAAAACGAAGAATGCCGCCAAAATGAGATACAAAATGAATGCAAAGACCATCATAATGCAGCAAGCTTTGAAGTATGTGGGGATACACTGAAATTGTCATATAATTTTTGAAGACTTTACTATAAACTAACGGAAAAATGAAAAGGAACAAGTCCAATACCATGATAACTCGAGTCTTGTGGAGTTCCGTCTTGGAATCTTGAAGTGTCTCCGTATCTATAGATACACTCTGCGTAACTGCCTTTTTATTTTTCCGTTAGTCCTTTTCATTTTTCCGTTAGTTTATAGTAAAGTCTTCAAAAATTATATGACAATTTCAGTGTATCCCCACATACTTCAAAGCTTGCTGCATTATGATGGTCTTTGCATTCATTTTGTATCTCATTTTGGCGGCATTCTTCGTTTTTGCGTTGTAAGTGATCAGATAGAGCTTAAAATTTGATATATTTCTGTTTAAAAACCATCTCTCTAGTGCTTCTAGAACTCGAGATACGTCGCTTTAAAGTTCGGAGAGACGCAGACAATTAGAGTGTCTCGTCGCCTGCGTCTCTCACCAATCTTTGAAGCGCTGTATCTCAGCTTAAAATAGTGCTAGAAACTTGATTTTTGGAGAGTTTTAAAACCGCAAGATTTCTGTTCTTTTGGTGTATATTTGAAGTTTCTAGCTTTTTTTGGTGCCAAGATACAGACACTTGAGATTTGGTAAGTGCGAGATCCGAAAATATCAAATACTTCAAAAAGACTGAGCGAAAAATGTGCAACGTTTCCGTCCAAAAACCATCTCTCTAGAGCTTCTAGAACTCGATATATGTCGCTTCAAAGTTTGAAGAGACGCAGACAGTTAGAGTGTCTCGTCGTCTGCGTCTCTTAAAAAACTTTGAATCGCTGTGTCTCTGCTCAAAAACAAGCTAGGAATTTGATTCTCGGAGAGTTTAAAAATCGGAAAATTTATGTTCTTTTGGTGTAATTTTCAAATTTCTATTACATTTTAAAGTTGAGATACAACTATTTCAAATTTGAGTTATAGTGTCTCCAACTTCAAATCGCTATAACTCTGCACCCAGAAGCGCTAGAGAGTTGATTTTTAGCTAGAAATGTTTGATTTTCCAATTCCTGTTTTCAGAGTATGCACCATGCTCAAAAAGCCAAATCTAACTTGACTCGGATACCTTCTTGTCGTTATTCTCTCATTTTCCACTGCTGCTCTCCAAATCGCTTCATTCATTGTAACTCTCGTTTGCCAAAATCTGAGGACTAACTACTATTTTCATTCGGTAAGTAATTTCTTCATAAACTATAGAATCCTTGGAATTACTTTTCAGGAACTTGGTGCATGCGCCTATCTTGCTATGGCTTCCGGAATCTTCGGGTTTATGACACTCGGATTGTCCTGGTTTATGTATAGAAGTCTCAAAAAGGATTGAAACTTTTGTGAACCTATGAACCTAATTGTTTTAATAAAAATTGTTTGTATTCCGGGTTTTTTTAATTTCTGTAAATTGATTTCATAGTACATACATTCGTGACTGTGATTCATAATACAAACTTCCTTAAAGTTTCAAAGCTCTTCCTACATTTTCGACAGCCTTATCAAGAGATGATTCAGATTTTATGAGCTAGCAAAAAAATTGCTCAAAATTGAAAATCCTTTTTTTCAAATCTTGCAAAACCATTCAAAGATACATATTCTCTGAAATTTTGAGAGCCCCATCAATTCCAGTCACGATATGCTCAAAAGTCCGAAAAATCAAGTAGCTGATAAGGGAATCAGATTCCGTGCCTCAATAAAATAATGCCATTAAAAATTTCCAATTTCTATAAATGTATCATTAAACAGAATTAATTACACAAAGGAGCATATTATTTCGATTCTTGATTTGAATCAGAATTCTTATCACTAATATTGACAATGTATCATACTATAAACTTGACAGCTACATAAAATTGATACTGCACATTTTGAAATACCAAAAATATTTATTAACATAATAGTGTTTCAACAGAAGTTTCAATCATTTTTAAGACCTCTATACAAAAATAAGGACAATCCCAGAGAGATGAATCCAAAGATTCCAGAAGCCATAGCGAGATAAACACTAGATCCAACGACCTGAAAAATATTCCGTAGATTCTATAGACTATAGAAATTTCTTACCGGATCACTCCAATAATCGACAGTGTTGGCGTACATTTGCTGACAAGCGAGAGTTACAATAAATGAAGCGATTTGAAGAGCGGCTGTGGAAATGGAGAGGATGGCGACGAGAAGGTATCCGAGTCGGGCTAGTTTTGGCTTTTTCAGCATGGTGCATACTCTGAAAACAACGAGGCTTTGAAAACCTAACATGTCTAGCTAACTAAAAATCAACTTTCTAGCACTTCTGGGAGGAGAGTTATGGCGATTTGAAGTTGGAAACGCACTAACTTTCAAAAATGTGATGGAAACTTGAAAAATATTCCAAAAGAACAGAAATTTCTCGGTTTTAAAACTCTCCAAAAATCAAGTTTCTAACACTATTTTAAGCTGAGATACAGCGCTTCAAAGTTCAGTGAGAGACGCAGACGTCGAGACACTCTAACTGTCTGCGTCTCTCCAAACTTTGAAGCGACGTATCTCGAGTACTAAAAGCGCTAGAGAGATGATTTTTGGACGGAAATGCTTCAAATTTTTAGCTTAATCTTGCGGACATACAAACAACTCACAATGCAAAAACGAAGAATCCAACCATCATGATATACAAAGCGAATGCAAATATCATCATAATACAGCAAGCTCTGAAGTATGGTGGTACATTCTGAAAAGAAAAAGTTTATTTCTCTCTGTCTTTTTCAAAATGTTTTAACTAACCGAAAACTGGAAAGGAACAATTCCGACATCTTGTCTGAAAAGGCCCCGAGGGCTTTCATCGATGAGATTTTCAGAGGCTTTAAGCGGAGACCTGGTATAAGCAATGATCCATTGTTTCAGAAAGACAGCGAGGCAGTTGAGAACGAATCCGAAGACAATGGAGAATAGGAGCACAATGGTTGATACGGTAGTAATTGCCATTCTTGATTGCTTGAGATAAGTCTTGATTCTTCCGTTTTATAGTGTCGTAGTCTTATGAAATACTGTAAATTAAGAGGATTAGTTTAGGGGGGCGGGGCTTGGAGTTGGAAATTTGGCGATTTGTCGACTACCGGAGCTTCTATTTTATAGTTTTCATGTTTGCTTTCGCAATATTTCTAGCTCGAAAAAATTGAATCATCGATTGATAAACCTTCCGAAAACGTAGGCGGAGCTTCTGAAAAGGAAGTTTGTATTATGAATCACAGTGTGTGATTAATTAAATATTTCTATCAAACAGCCATCTCCTTAGCGCTTCTAGAACGAGAGACGCAGACAGTTAGAGTATCTCGTCGTCTGCGTCTCTCAGCAAACTTTGAAGCGATGTATCTCTGCTCAAAGTTGTGCTGGAAACTTCGTTATTAGACACGTTTAAAGGTCAAGAAATTTCTGATTCTCTGGTGTACATTTGAAGTTTCTAGCATTTTTGGATGCTGAGATGCAGTCAATTTTCGATTTGGTAACTGTAAAATCAATACTGCAAAAAGATTGAGCTGAAAATTTGAAACACTTCCGTCTAAAAATGATATCTCTTGGCCTTCCAGAACTCGTGATACGTCGCTTTAAAGTTTGGAGAGACTCAAACAGTTAGAGTGTATCTTCGTCTGCATCTCTTACCAAAGTTTGAAGCGCTGTATCTCAGCTTAAAATTGTGCTCGAAACTAGGTTTTAAGACAGGATTAAAGGTCGGGAAATGTCTGTTTTTTTGGTGTATATTTGAAGTTTGTAGCTTTTTTTGGTGCCGAGATACACACACTTGAGATTTGGTAAGTGGGAGATCCCAAAATTTAAAATATTGCAAAAAGCTTAAGCTAGAGGTTTGCAACATTTCCGTCTTGAAATCATTTCTCTAGCGTTTATAGAACTCGAGATACGTCGCTTCAAAGTTTAGGAGAGACGCAGACAGTTAGAGTGTCTCGTCGTCTGCGTCTCTCATCAAACTTTGAAGTGTTGTATCTCTGCTCAGAACTGTGCTAGAAACGTGATTCTTGGAGAGTTTGAAAACTGAAAATTTTCTGTTATTTTGGAGTAACTTTCAAGTTTCTATTACATTTTAAAGTTGAGATACAACTATTTCAAATTTGAGTTATAGTGTCTCCAACTTCAAATCTCTATTACTCTGCTCCCAAAAGCGCTAGAGAGTTGATTTTCCGCTAGAAATGTTTGGTTTTCCAATCCCTGTTTTCAGAGTATGCGCCATGCTCAAAAAGCCAAATCTAACTCGACTCGGGGATCTTCTGGTCTCTATGCTGGTATTTCTAATTGTGCTGTATCAATTTTATATTGCTACGCAGTGAAACATATTTATTACTGTTTGCAGCGTTTCTTTTCATCTTGATCTCACTTTGAAAACTAATTTCAAAATATTAAATTTATAGTATGATACATTGTCAATATTAGTGATAAGAATTCTGATTCATAACCACCGTGGAAACGAATCAAAAATGGGAACTAATATTTTAATGAGCTCATAAACCAATCCTCTTATCAGCTACTTGATTTTTCGGACTCCATTTAAGATCATATTTCAGCTTCCTTTATTTTAAATTACAGCTTAAATTTAAGCCTTTCTTCTAATTTTATGCGTAGTTTGATCGCCAGGTTTGCAAATTTTGACTCATTGATAAGGCAAATTAATCAATTCGGTTGAAAAATTGCAAATTTTATGACCGTTATAAAAACGTATTTTATTATCATATTCAGTTCACATTACTGTAACTATGTTTTGGAGGGAAACAATCTTGACAATTGAACACACTATACATAAACCAGGACAATCCGAGTGTCATGAATCCGAAGATTCCGGAAGCCATAGCCAGGTAAGGACATGTACCAACTTCCTGAAAAATAATCCAAGGATTTTGTAGTTTAGGAAGAAATTTCTTACCGAACCCCAAAAGCCGTTGAACCAAACATTCTGGCAAGCGAGAGTTACAATGAATGAAGTGATTTGAAGAGCAGCAGTGGAAAATGAGAGAATAACGACAAGGAGATATCCCAATCGGGCTAGTTTTGGCTTTTTTAGCATGGTGCATACTCTGAAAATAGGGATTGGAATACCAAACATTTCTAGCTAAAAATCAACTCTCTAGCGCTTCTGGGAGCGGAGTTATGGCGATTTGAAGTTGAAGGCGCTCTAAGTTTCAAAAAATGTGATAGAAACTTGAAAAATACACCAAAAGAACAGAAGTTTCTTGGTTTCAAAGCTCTCTAAAAAAACTTTCTAGCTCAACTCTGAGCTGAGATACATCGCTTTAAAGTTTGAGAAGAGACGCAGACGACGATAAACTCTAACTGTCTGCGTCTCTCCAAACTTTGAAGCGACGTATCTCGAGTTCTAGAAACGCTAGAGAGATGATTCTTAGACAGAAGTTTGTCAAATTTCTAGCTCAACCTTTTTGCAATATTTGATATTTTCGGATCTCGCATTTACCAAATCTCAAATGTGTGTGTATCTTGGCACCAAAAAAAAGTTAGAAACTTGAATAATACACCAAAGAATTAGAAATTTGCCGACCTTTAAAATTGTCTAAAAACCAAGTTTCTAGCATAATTTTGAGCAGAGATACAGCAGTTCAAAGTTTGGAGAGACGCAGACGACGATAAACTCTAACTGTCTGCGTCTCGCCAAACTTTGAAAGCGATGTATCTCGAGTTCTAGAAGCGCTAGAAAGATGATTTCTAGACAGAAATTTTGCACATTTTAGCTCAATCTTTTTGCAGTATTTGACATTTTGGGATCTTCCATTTACCAAATCTCAAGTGCCTGTATCTCGGCACAACAAAAGTGAGAAACTTGAAAAATACACCAAAAAAAAACAGAAATTTCCCGACCTTGAAGTCTGACTAAAAACCAAGTTTCTAGCTCAACTCTAAGCTGAGATACATCGCTTCAAAGTTTAGTGAGAGACGCAGACGACGAGACACTCTAACTCTCTGCGTCTCTCAAAACTTTGAAGCGGTGTATCTCGCGTTCTAGAAACGCTAGAGAGATGGTTTTTGAACAGACATGTTGCAAATTTCCCGCTCTATCTGAGAAACTCACAACGCAAAAACAAAAAATCCAACCAAAATGAGATACAAAATGAATGCAAACATCATCATAATACAGCAAGCTCGGAAGTATGCGGGGACACACTGAAATTGTCATCTAATTTTTGAAAACTTTACTATAAACTCACGGAAAATTGAAAAGGAACAAGTCCAATACCATGATAACTCGAGTCTTGTGGAGATCCGTCTTGGAATCTTGAACTACTGGATATATGGACACAATTTGAGTCGTGGGCAAGAATCCATGGCTCTAGGAAGAGGGCGAGGCAGTTGAGAACGAATCCGAAGACAATGGAGAATAGAAGAACAACGGTTTGTACAGTAATATGAGCGTGGGTCATTTTGTGGAAAGTTTTCAGTGTTAGTTGCTTATCAAACAGAGGCATACTCATTACGGTGATGTTTGCCACGGGGTGTTTAAGAGGGCGGAGCTTGAGTCACAAATCAAATTTCTGACAAACAAATCTAAAGTTAGAGAATTATGATTCAGAGATTTTATTATAAAATAGATGCGCCAATTCCAGATAAGCCACAAAAAATGTCCTCCTCAATTCCCAATCTGAAATTCAACACTATTTTTCTCATCTCCATAACCCTTGTTGGATACATTTTCAATGTGTTGGCCCTTTTTCTGAAGCAATGGATTACTAGAACAGATGGTGGTCGGGGTAGTGGAAGGCATGGCGTCGGAATCTTTCCAATGCCCTCCTGGGTGAGTAATTGGGGGGAAATTAAAATTGTGTTTCGACAACATTGTTGTAAATTTTATGGGCTTTCTTTTGGTGTACAAATCATAAAATAATGTTAAGTTTGAAGGAAGTTATTGCAATTTGAAAATTTATCCTGAAAAATTTGAAAAAGGGGTTTTAAAATTTTTAGTGGCATGTTTTGGAATTATGCTTGCATCATTTTGTTTTAAATTTTAAAAGCTTTCCATTAATATATAAATTATAAAATAATATTAAGTTTCAAGAAAGTTATTAAATTTCAAAAATTTGGCCTTGAAAATGTTGATAGGTGGATTTTTAAAAAGTTCAACAATTTATTTCAGAATTACGTTTACATCATTTTATTTCACATTTTTAGAGCTTTTTATTAATATATAGATTATAAAATAATATTGAGTTTGAAAAAAAGTTATTGCTGTTTAAAAATTTGGCTCAAAAATCCACTATTTTTCTGAAAAAGTGATTTTTTAAAAGTTTCTGTCCCTCGATTCAAAAATTTCCTTGCAACAAGTTGTGAAATTATTTTCTATTTTTTAAGCTTACTCGAAATTTGTTTACGCTGAGCTAAGCGAAGATTTCAACTTTTCAGCAGCCGAAAAAAATTTCAGGAAAAAAAATTTTTTTTTGAAATTTTTGAAAAAGTGGCTTGAAAATTTTTTAGCAGTTCATTTCAAAATTGTGTTTAATTATTGTTTTAAATTTTAAGAGCTTTCTTTTGATATATAAATCATAAAAACATAATGAGTGTGAAGGAAGTTATTACAATTTGAAAATTAGGCTTGAAAATCATCAATTTTTCGGAAAAATTGGTTTTTTTAAAAACTTCTGTGCTTTAATTTTAAAATTTCTTTGCAACAAATTGTAGAAAAATTTTTTTCTACGTTTTGAGCTTACTTTCAACTTATTGACGCTGAGCCAAGCGAAGTTATTCCAATTTTTCAGAAGCCGGAAATTTTTTTAAATAAAAATGTAGGTGCATTTTTAAATTTTTGTTCAATTTATACAAAAATTTTGCTTTAGTCATTTTGTTTTAAATTTTAAGAGCTTTCTTTTGGTATACAAAACATAAAATATTACTAAGTTTTATAAGAGTTATTGAAGTTGGAAAATTTGGCTTGAAAATCCCCTATTTTTCAGAAAAAGTCATTTTTAAAAAGTTCGTATCACCCAATTCAAAAATTTCTTTCTCACAAGTTGTAAAGCTTTTTGTTGTCTATTTTTTGAGTGTAAATACAAATTATTAACGCTGAGCCAAACGAAGATATTCCAATTTTTCAGAAGCCGGTTATTTTTTGAAATTTTTGAAAAAGTGAATTTTTAAATTTTTGCCTAATTTATTCTGAAATTGTGCTTTAATTATTTGTTTTTTAATTTTAAGAGCTTTCTATTGATATATAAACCATAAACTAATATAAAGTTAGAAAAAAGTTTGGCTCTTTCCCAGAATAAAGGTCCTTTGGGTTAATATAAAGGTCTTTTGGGTATTACGACGGTCCTTTGGAAATAAAAAGGTCCTTTGAGAAATAAAACGGTCCTTTGAGAAATATAACGGTCCTTTGAGAAATAAAACGGTCCTTTGAAAAATATAACGGTCCTTTGGTCAAAAAACGGTCCTTTTAGAAATATAAAGGTCCGTGGGGGTAAAATAACGGTCCTTTGAGAAAAAAAATAAAGATCCTTTGACGTTGGGAGTAAGTCTGTCATGAATTCAAATTTTTCTTCCTATCATTCAGTACTACAAATTAGGCTTAGAAACGTCTTGTCAGTTAACTTCGTACGTAGTAGAGCACTCCAAACCCTTTCTAAGCCTGAATTTCAAACGAACAATTAATTTGGTATCCATATATTTTGTCAAAAATCCTGTTTAACCCGCGAATTTTTCATATGACTGTTTTTTTCACCAAAGGACCGCTTTTTTGACCAAAGGACCGTTTTACTTCTCAAAGGACCGTTTTGTTTCTCAAAGGACCGTTTTATTTTTCAAAGGACCGTTTTATTTCTCAAAGGACCGTTTTATTTCTCAAAGGACCGCTTTTTTGACCAAAGGACCATTCAATTATTCAAAGGACCTTTATTTTGATCAACGGACCTCTATTTTGACAAAGGACCGCTGAGAATGTAAAGGACCGTTATTCTGGGACAGAGCCAAAAGTTTTTGCTACTTGTAATTTTGGCTTAAAAATCCACTACTTTTCAAAAAAAGTTATTTTTCAGAATCTTCTGTTTCTCGATTCATAAATTTCCTTGCAACAAGTTGTAGCAAATTTTTTCTTCTACTTTTTGAGTATAAATACACCCCATCACAGTTACTGTAACCAAAGTTATTCCCATTTTTCCAGCACGAAGACACTTACCTGAGAGTTTGCTCCGTGTTAATGATAATTTCTTTTGGTCTCTACACCCTACTGATCGGATGTCTTATTCTGGCAGTGTAAGTGATTTTTTGGGCTCAAGGGACCTCTAAAACTAGTTTTTTTTTCTTCAGAATATCCTCAATGCTCAAAAAGTCACTCTTGGCTCAACTCAGCTACCTAGGGGTCGCTTTTCTGAGCCTTCCCACACTGATTCTCGAAATTTCTGCGATGATTGAGACATTCTCCGACTACAATTATAACAATGGGTATGATCCGGTAAGCGCCTCTGGTCCCCGAAAAATAAACTCCGAGGCTCAAAATTTTCAGGCCATTGGCGCTGGGCCCATGCTCGCTCTAACCTCTTCATTGTTACTGATGTTTGTCTCCGGGGTCTCGGTGGTGCTATTCGTTCAATTCAAGAATGAGAGAAAGTTGGCGTCGTAAAATAATTGATAAATAAACGTTTTGAACATTTTTATTTGCAAAGGAAGGCTCAAAATAGGCCCAGGGCCCAACAAAAAAAAATTCCAAAAAAATTACCCTGGGTGGGTTCGAACCGGTGGGCACTCCTCCATGGGCCTGCGCCACTACCGGCTGAGCCACGCGCCCGCACACCCGAGGGGAAGCCCGGGGCACACCGCGGGCGCACGGCCGACTTGAGCCGAGCCCATATCTCGGCTCCTAGAAAAGCAATTTCCATTTTCTAAACTGGTTTCCTACACTACAAAATTTGCTCTTTCTAATGATATTAATTGCATGGCACAATATGAAAAAGTGAAAATTGTGAATTTCTGATTTGTGCCTGTGCCTAGAGTTCAAAAGATCCTTTTTGATAAGGAGTTACTTTTCTTATCAGTACGCACACAACCAAACTACAGTCAGTAATAATTCGCCTTCCCAGTTAACCAATTTTGATAAAAATTATTGCTCTTAAAAATTGGTGGCCTAGACCCCGACAATTTGGTATCTTAGGCCTAAATTTGTTTCCATATTTCGATTTGGCTTGCTTTGCGCTTTTCAAAACTATTTTCACTATTCGAAACAAACAATTTTGGGCCAAGTTATAGCTCTTCAAAGCTCATGGCCTAGAATTCTCTTTCTAGGCCACTAACTTCAAACAGCTATAACTAGGCTCAAAATTGTTCCTTTCAAATATTGAAAATAGTTTTAAAAAGCGCAAAAAGTGCCGCATGTTTCTATAAATTCCACTTTTCAAAATTGCGGCCTAGAAAACCAAATATTAGACTTCTAGGCCACTAACTTCAAGCAGTTATAACTCGGCTCAAAATTAAGCGTTTTGAATACTAAAAACTGTTTTGAAAAGCGCAGAATTCAGGCAATAATTTATCATTCACAAAAAAAATCAAGTTATTCCCTACACAAATCTTTACAAAATTTCGAGATCAAGTGGTCCTCCCCATGGCTTAGGATACTGGATTCCATGGCGAGTTTTGGGATTTCCTGAGGCGGATTCTGAAGGCGTGCCAGGCATTTACAAGCGATGTAGAGACGACGAGTGACTTCTGGAGCACCGATTCCGAGACGGGCGCTGCAAAAATTAGAAGAGGGTCACTGTAGTTTGGACATTTCGCAACTATTAAATTTAGCATCTTAGAATCAGTTATATCGCTAAATAGCTAGCTAGAGCCTCGCTCAAATAGTTGAAAAATAACTAGTTGCCAAACGTCCTAGTTTCCAAGTGTCCCCCAGGACGTTTCGCAACCAGCCATTCTGCAACCGGACGTTTTGCAACCATCATATCTAGCCTCTTAGAATCAGTTATATTCATAGATCGCTAGCTAGAAACTCGCTCAAATAGTTATAAAATGGCTGGTTGCCAAATGTCCTAGTTACACAACGACCACAGCACGTTTCGCAACTAGGACACTTCGCAACCAGCCATTTCGCAACCATCAAAACTAGTCTCTTAGAATCAGTTATATTCATAGATCGCTAGCTAGAAACTCGCTCAAATAGTTATAAAATGGCTGGTTGCCAAATGTCCTAGTTACACAACGACCACAGCACGTTTCGCAACTAGGACACTTCGCAACCAGCCATTTCGCAACCATCAAAACTAGTCTCTTAGAATCAGTTATATTCATAGATCGCTAGCTAGAAACTCGCTCAAATAGTTATAAAACGTATTATAGTTGCCAAATGACCTCCAGGACGTTTCGCAACTAGGACACTTCGCAACCAGCCACTTCGCAACCATCAAAACTAGTCTCTTAGAATCAGTTATATTCATAGATCGCTAGCTAGAAACTCGCTCAAATAGTTATAAAACGTATTATAGTTGCCAAATGACCTCCAGGACGTTTCGCAACCAGCCATTTCGCAACTCACATAAAATATTGACATCCTCTTCCGGCAATCTCCTCCATTCCCTCGGGCACTCTATCCAGTTTACTGGCACAGTAAGCAATCTGCTCATCCAACTGAAGAATGGCCACGTTGCAATCCGCCAGAATTCTACCGTACTCCCGGCGAAGGCCCAAAAGATGTGTGTATTCTTGAGAAGTGTCCAATTCCATAGTCTTGTGCAGATTTTCAAGACTATCGATGAGCTTTGAGGTGGATTGGGTGGCCTGGAATTGATTTTGAGCGTAACTTTGAAGCACTATATCTCGAGAAGCAGGCTAGCTATCAAAAAATTATTAACTACAGAAATGTGTGAAATTTTATGATGAGCAATTTTGTAGTTGACTATTTTTTGATAGCTAGCGAGGTTCTCGAGATATAGCGTTTCAAAGTGCGGCCGCTCGCTAAGGGTACGCGCCCCTATGAGCGCCGCAACTTCTAAGCGCTATATCTCAAGAACCGAGCTAGCTATCAAAAAAGTGTCAACTACAAAAATGTAGCTCTGGAGTTGATCTATAAGCTCACAAATTTTCTAAAAGATTAGACTACCACTACTAGCTCACCTGATCGAAAGACACAATCCCTTGCTTGTGACACACTTCACAACCATTCGACCCTTTCACAAATCCCTCACAATTTCGGGTTTGGCACCGCGCGGCGAGCCCAATCAAATCCTGATCCCAATTCTGGCACATTGCACAACGACACGAGATAAAGTGCACATTGCGGATCGATTTTTGTCGCTCGAAAGTGGGCAGCATTCGGGATACATAGGAGATTGTGGTCTGGAACAGAAAAGTATGCGTTTTTTTGCGAAGTGGAAATTAATTTTAGAAATGTAAATTAGTACTTTGATGTAAAATTAAATTTCCTATCGATTGGTACTATTTTTAACTTTCTAAGTTAAAAATGAGCCGAGTTATAGCTGCTCAAAGTGTGCTCAATTTTCAAAAAAAAAATTTTTGAAAATTTTGCAAAAAATTTGGGGAAACTTCAAAAATATGAATTAATATTTAAATGCAAAATTAAATTTTCTATTGGTTAATATTATTTTCAACCTGCTAGGTTATAAATGAGCTGAGTTATAGGTGCTCAAAGTGTGCTCATTTTTCAAAAAAAAAAATTTCAAAAAAATATGTTTTACTTCATTTTTCTAATTCAATTTTTTTAGAAAGTTAGATCATTGTTTAAAAATTTAAGTCAATACTTTGATGTATAATTTAATTGTCTATCGATTGGTAGTATTTTCAACTTTCTAGGTTAAAAATGAGCCGAGTTATAGATGCTCAAATTGGGCTCACTTGAATTTCCGTGTCCCCTTACTATTTCGCAATACACTGTCTTTAGAATTGGTGGTACAAAAAAGTGATCAACTACAAAAATAAAGACCTTATTTTGTTTGATATGTCTACCAAATTTCAGACGTATTGAAATACTATAACCTACTTTATTAAAAATCTGAAGTTGACAAATTTTCAAAAAAAAATTTTTGAAAAAATTTTTTTTCACATATTCAAGATTACTGCATTTAGAATTGGTTGTACAAAAAAACGATCAACCACAAAAATGTAGCTCTAGAGTTGATTTATATGCTCAAAGAATTTCAGAAGTTTTGAGCCACTACAAACTACAATTTGCGAACCCCAAACTCACATTCTTACAATACCCCTCATCCCTCGATCTCAGAATCACTTGATTCCCCTCAAAAACCACATGAGAAGTGGAGGCACACGAGTGATTATGTTTGGCCAGTCCGATATACATTCCACTTCCAATGGGCTCCACACGGCGCTCATCGATTATTCCAAACGAGTTACAGAGCACACTACAAATAATTCCGATCATTTTGGTGTTGTCCAGAGACGGTGGGAAGATGTCTGAAGGAAAATTGAGCCTAGAAAAAATTTTGTGAGAAAACTTACTGTGCCCGGCGCTTTTGATAATGGCCAATACATCGGTGAGGAATTGATTGTGGGCGGGGCTTGAGCGGAACTCTTTGTAGTCTGAAAAAGAGCGTCTTGAAGTAGGTACGGCACTCCAAAACAGTTGGGCTCAAAAGCTCGACGTTAGGCTCAAAGGCTCACTGCCTGCTGTGCCAAGCCTGGGCCCACATCGTTTGTGCCTTTGGCTCAACTGCCTTTGCCCTTGGCTCCGCCGGCGGTGCCTGAAACTTACTTGTCTCCAAATCCTCAATCCTTGCTCCATTGAAGCTTGCCGATTGTTTTGAGCTCTTGTTTGCAAAGGTATTCAGAAGGACTCTCACACACAAACGCATGGTTACGGTCATCGGGGTGTCCGGGTTCATAGAGCGAAGGATTTCGCATTCGAACTGAAAAAGAAGGGTACGGTTAATAGCGAGAAAAATAAGCCGAGCCTATGGGCGGCCCAACTTTGAAGCGCGATATCTCAAGAACCACGATAGCTATCAAAAAATAGTCAACAACAAAAATGTGTAAAATTTTATGCTGAGCAATTTTGTTTTTGACTATTTTTTAATAGCTAGCGGGGTTCGAGAGATATAGCGCACGGAGACGCGGACAGTGTAACGCCTGTGAGGGAGCGCGCCCCAACTTTGAAGCGCTATATCTCAAGACTGACGTTAGCTATCAAAAAGTGGTCAATTACAATATTGTTTAACATAAAATTTTGCATGATTATCAATTTTTAAAATTATTGTAACTATTTTGGTTCCCGAGATACATCGTTTCAAAGTTAGAGCTTCCGACCTCGCAGAAGTCTCTCACTGTCTGCGTCTCATTTTAAGCGCTATATCTCGAGAACCACGCTAGCTATGAAAAAGTGGTCAATTGCAATATTGCTCAGGATAAAATTTTACATAATTATCAGGTTTTAAAATTATTTTAGCTATTTTGGTTCCCGAGATATAGCGCTTTTGAGAAGATGCAGACAGTGTGACGCCGGTGAGGGGGCGCGCCCTAACTTTGAAGCGCTATATCTCAAGAACCCCGCTAGCTATCAAAAAGTGGTCAATTGTAAAAATGGAGCTCTAGAGTTAATCTTTATGCTCACCAAATTTCAGACAATTTGAACATCTGGAAGTAATATTTTCAGAGCCTCAAAATTGGCCTATTTTCACTAAAAAGTTCAGAGTAAAAAAAGCGGTTTAAAATCGAATTTTTACATTAAAAGCTACGGTTTTTTGTGTCGGATACAGTTTTTGGTCTACTTTTCAAAAATCCAGGTCCCTAAAATCTATTTCGTTGGATGAATGGGTCCATACCTGATGCACCGTCTTCCAATCCTTTCGTTGACACCTCAACGAACAGTAAGACACTAGAGAGCAATCATCACATGTGAGAATCTCAATGGTATCATTTTGGATTTCATGGAAACACGTGGCGCAATGGGTGTCTTGGAATTGTGGAGAGAGAACGGCAGCGAGGGGGGACTCCCGGGCAATGGTGTGCATTGGAGGGCTGGAAATGGAGAGAGCGTTACTGTAGGTAAATGAGGTTACTGTAGAGAGGTTACGGTATATAAGATAGTAGAGGAAATTAAAAGGACAGTAAGGGGACAGGGGATAGGGGGCCCTTTGATGCCTAGAAAGCAAAAAATACCCTGTTCAGATTAAAAAAATTAAATTTTATGTAGGTGGGTTTAAAAAAACGGGAAAACCCGCGAAAGTCAAATTCAAAGAAAATTACAAAAAGAACAAACAAAAAATTGTTAAAAAGGATTTAGGAATACTGTAGAACAAAAATGGCCAAAAAAGGCCCCCAAAAAAGGGCCCCCTTACCCCAATGACCCCCCTTCCAAATCTGACAGAGGTTGCCATGTGGAGGGTCCCCTTTTTTCTTATTGATTTTTTTCTATTTTTTCGGTCTCTTTTTACTATTCTATTCACCTGGACCCTTTTTTTTACAGTTTGAGAGCTCCTGGGAAAAAAAGGAGTTCAATGGAGCGCACTTGCATTTTTTAGGGAGGGAAGGAGGAGAAGAGGGAAACAGCGAAAAAAGAAGGAAATTGGGACTATTTTGGGATTAAAAAGGCTGAAATATCAATATAAGGGTGTTTAGAGCTGAATAATTTTGAAAAATCGAAAAAAAAAATTTTTTAAATTTGACAAAAAAATTTTTATTAGAAATTTTTTTTTTCGAATTTTTCAAAATTTCTTTTACCCATCCTATGTAAAATTTTACGCTGAACAATTTTGTCTCTTGACAAAATTCATGAAAATCCAAACTAAAAGAGTTACAGTCCAAAGAAAGTAGAGGGACATCCGGACCCACCGACTCCTCCTGCCTATCCAGGTGCCTAGGCACAAGGAGGACCCATTTTTTTATTGAAAAAAAAAATCAACAGAATCTAAAAGGCAAACATTTACAAAAAAAATTGCAAGAAAAATCGTCTTTGGGACCCTTGCAAGCCCAATTGCTCATCATAAAATTTTGGTCAAGAAATTTTTTTTTTTGAAATTTTACAAAATTTCAAAATCCTTCTTATGTAAAATTTTACGCTGAGCAACTTTGTCTCTTGGCAAAACTCATGAAAATCAAAAATAAAAGAGTTACGGGCAAAAAAACTTGTGGACATCAGGAAACACAGACACACCGATCAGATAGAGATCTCCGAGAGGGAATGCAATCAAGATGTCCCCGATTTCCATGTATTCCTCTGAATTCTCCAATACACGTATTTTGATTCCCTAAATTTCCAAATTTTCAAATTCCCCCCAAATTCCATGTCCTCTACCAGTAAAGACAAGCCACCAGGGATGTCCCCATCAAAAGGGATTTTGAAGGTTTGAACTCAATTTTTGGCCCTTAAAATCCTCGATTTTCAGTCCGAAGCCACATACTTCTTCATTCTGGAATTGGCATCTGCATTTGTACTATCTGCGGCTCACAATGTCCTGTTTTTCGTGCTGGATATCAAACTGATCGCCACTAGCTTTGCTCAATTCTTCTTCACCTTTTTGTTCCTCAGATTGATCCATTTCGCGAACTATATCCCGCAGGCGCATATTCCCATGAAGGTAGGGGACACAAAAAGGTTTCAAAAGACCTAAAACACCAAGTGGCGCTCAAGGGGTGTCGAACCTGCCCCCCTGGAGGGCCCCCCTGGTCACCGCTCGCCACCCCGGCGCGCAACCACTAGGCCACGCGTGCATCACTAGTGAAAGGGGGCGGAGGGCGTATATAAAGCATCGACTTTTCTTGCAGGTAATCCTCCCGGCGGCCGCCGCTAAACTACTAGAAGTGCTCATCGGCTCCATGGCAAACTCTCACAATCGAACCGGAGAGCTCTTCCTGGTCAGATGCTTCGACTTTATCTTCGCCGGATGTGTCCTTTTCTACTTTTCCTCCCGTCAAAATGGCCTAAAAAGGACCGATTGCTGGCTAGTGGCACCCTTGGCCATCTCGGTATCGATTGCCTGGCTCGAGCCGGGACAAATCGAGTACACTGGGGTGTCCCTGGTCGCCGCGTTCGTTTTGCCATTCGCTAGAGCGCTGTCCTTCATTTTACTAAAGGTAGGATGACAGTCATTTTTTTTTCTCAAATGATCCTTAAGTATTTACGAAAAATATAAATGAAAATCGATTTTCACCTGAAATTTTTCTAACCAATTTCAATGCAGAATTTTTCTCTGATTCGAATGCACCTAATTTGAGTCGAAACGGACCATTTTAAAGCGAGTTATGAGCGTTTGAAGTTTTCGTGAGAGAGACGCAGACACTGTCTCGTTTCTCTGCGTCTCTTCGACAACGAGAGTGTCTGCTTTCTCTGCGTCTCTCTCACGAAAACTTAAACGCTCATAACTCGCTTCAAAATGGTCCGTTTCGACTGAAATTAGGTGCATTCGAATCAGCGAAAAATTCTACATCCATTGAAATAGATTAGAAAAAATTGAGGCTTGAAAATCGATTTTTTAACGATTTTTGTGCAAAAAATTGTTATTTTCGTAAATTGGGACGATCATTTGAGAAAAAAAATGACTGTAATCCTAATTTAAGAATTCTATGGAGTGTTTGGGGAAAGGGCATATTAATGCTTTTATGTTGGACTACACTAGACTTGTGACAATTTTACTATTCCTACCGGCTCTGGTATCCTTCACTATGAGCAGTGTGGAAGTTACTGCTAGCTGGGAATCTATCGACTATGTAAGTTAGGAAAATTTTTTTCGAAAAATTTAATTTTCAAAAAAATTTTTTGAAATATTATGCCAGTCTCGGTCAATGTCAATCGTGGCTGAATTTTCCCAACTTTTTGGCTGCGATATCTCGGCACGAAAATGCTACAGTAATATATTAAAATTTAAAGGAACATGCCATGATTTTTATGTCGATTTTTTTATTTGTCATGTTTTTCGAACGATTTTCTGAAATTTATTGAAAATCGTTCGAAAAACATGAAAAATCGAAAAAATGTATTATGCCAGTCTCAGTGAATGTCAGTCCTGGCTGAGTTTTCCGTTTTTCGTCACATTTGTTGTATTTCGCGCCAAAATGTGTTGAAAATCGTTCGAAAAACGAGAAAAAAATTGAAAATTGACCTACAAACTACGGTTGTTCCTTTAAATTAAATATTTTGTTCGTGGTGAGATATCGCTGGCGCGAAACCCCGGAAAACTCAGCCAGGACTGACATTCACTGAGACTGGCATAATACTAAAAATCATGGTATTTATGTTCCCTGAAATTTTAATATATTACTGTAGAATTTTCGTGCCGAGATATCGCAGCCAAAAAATTCGGAAAATTCAGCCAGGATTGATATTGATAAAATTATAAATAATACTGTTTTTTAGGTCCTAATGTCCCTCTCATTCCTATTCATGATTTGCAATCTCTACAGTCAACTTTGGCTCACTCTGAGCCTTTCCCCTAGTGTCTACTTGGTTTTGGAGAATTCTAGAAACCTTTTGGCATCGGTAAGCAACAAATTTTTATCAAAGAAACGTTGAAAATTTTAAAAAATTTTCAGTGCGCCCAATGGATCATTCAAAACATGGCACACCCGAGTTTGATCGCTTTTGGAGGGAAGCTCGTCGCGTTTTCGTCGATTTTTAGAATTTGGACGAGATCTTGAGATAATTTTGATCTGTTTTACGGAATTTAATGAATTTTTCGATTTAAAAAGCACTTTTTAACATTTGTGGCAAAAACTTTTCAATTTTTTCTCAAAAAAACTAATTTTTCATGGAATTTTCAGAATTTTTTGATATTTTCAAAATTTTTGCACTATTTTCCAGCATTTTAACAAGAAAATTCCTGTTTTTTTCGTTAATTTTCAAAAATTTTCATAGATTTTAGAGGGGATCTGAAAAATCCCACTTTCTCCCCCAAAAAGCCATTTTTTTCAGATTTTCCCCATTTTTTATTGAATTTCAGACAATTTTCAAGATTTTCAGCAAAAATTCCAGATTTTTTCTTCAATTTTCAGCATTTTCCATCGAATTTTTAGAGGGATATGAAAAATCCCATTTTCTCCCCCAACAGCCATATTTTTACCAGAATTTTCTTATATTTTCTACATTTTTTGAATTCGTTATTATTTTTTAACATTTTCAGCAAAAAATTCCATGTTTTTTCAACAATTTTCAACAATTTTCATCGATTTTTAGGTGGAGAAAAATATTTTTTTCGATTTTTCTCAAAAGAATGCAAGTGCGCTCCACGGCGAACACGTTTGATTCTCAGCGCGCGCAACCAAATTTGTGTTTTTGCGCGCCAAATTCGTCATTTTTTGGGCCTTTCGAAGATTTTCGGCTCATTTTGAACGGTTTTTCGTGGCGTTTTCTGGTGAATTTTGCAGAAAATTCATGGAAATATCGATAAAATGCATATTTTCATTGAATTTATCGCGAAAAATCGGTTATTTTTCGCTTAAAAATTTTTTGATAGTTTCGAAATTTTAAATTCCCTTTATTTCAACGAGTGGAATAGCTTATGAAAATCTCCATATTCGATTTGCCCAGCACTAAAAATAGCGCTGATTTTTGACTTGTTTACTTCTCAGTTTTCTCTGCGTCTCTTTCCCTCCCGCTCTCTAACTTCTCCTATTTCCAGAGCCTCTCGTTCCTCAACAAAACTAACAAAACAAACGATGCCGTCTATGGTCGAGAAGTACGCCACTGAGCTCAGAGATCGCGATCCAGCGACCCTCGACACGCTCTTCTTGGACAACTCGGAAGGCACAGAAATCGGAGGGCTCACCGATAAACTTACGTCGTTGGCTGTAAAACTATATTACTTCAATTCCCATAAAAATGACGTTTTTCAGATGCTCAGCATGGTCAAGTGTGGTTTGACCACTCTCAACGGCTTGCCCAGCCTGCCATCACTCACCTATTTGGATGTGAGCGACAACGAGCTCGGAGACCTCGCCGCGTTCGAGATTCTCGTCAAGAACACGCCGGAGCTCGAGCGCATCAATCTCGCCAGCAACAAGCTCTCGCTCGACAATCTCCGCACACTCAAGATGCTGCCAAAGCTCTCGGAGCTCGATCTCTCCAATAACGAAGGCCTCGGAACTATCGAGGAGTACCGTGCCAAGGTCTTCGAGATGCTTCCATCGCTCAAAATCCTCGACGGATGCGACGTCGATGGAGACGAGGTCGAGGAGGAGTTCGCCGGGGAGGGCGGCGAGGAGGGTGAGGATAGCGGCGAGGACAGCGACGCCGAGGACGGACCAGGGCTCAGCTATCTCAACAAGAGCCAGTTCTCTGATGACGAGACTGACGATTACGTTCCAGAGGTAATTTCAGTCTCTTTTAAACTATGTTGAGAGTCATTATCTAAAAAATATAGTTTCAGGAAGGAAGCGAGGCTCGCGGAACCAAGAGAGCTGCTTCTGAGGAGGTCGACGCTGACGAGCCAGAGACGAAGAAGGCTACTGGCGAGGACGAGGAGTAAAACTCTTTTCTCTCACCCATCCAAGTTTTATACGTCGCCCTATTTTTAAACGTTTTCCAAACAACAACTACACTGTAATCATCTCCCCCACCACTACACTACTGATGCTCTCCTATCCATCGGTTATTTTTTCCTCCCTTATCTCGGCTGTGCTGTACAATAAACCGACTCATTTTGATCTGAATCTCTATATTATTATAAAGAAAACGTATAACTATTCCAAGCAACAGTGGCAGTTGCTCACCATTTTCTCATAAATAAATTATTGTATCGGTCAGTGTTCTTTTTTGTGCAATTTGTGCTCTCAAGGATGAAAATCCAATTTGGCTTCTTTTTTGGCAACAACGACGCTCCGAAATTCCGCCTGCGCGTTGTTTAGCCAAAAATTTATATCAATTTTTTTCAGAATTTTTATCATTTTTTTCAGTTAATTCTTATCAAAATGAACTAATTTTTTTTCCATAAAATTTAAATTAATTTTTTTCAGAAAATGGCGAAAAAACGGAAGCCAGTTCGCCCGTCTACAGGCCGTTCCGCACTTCAGAATCTACAGTTTTTAGGTTTTCAAGTCGATCATCCATTGCTAATCAATGATTTTGAAGCGAGTAAGGAAGAAAAAGAAGAAGAAAATGAAAAACGACAAAAAATTGCATATTTTTCCATATAAATTGTGTTAAAATTAACAAAAAAGGTCAAATCGCCGTTTTTTGGCTGAAAATCGTCCCAGAGTCCATTTTTTGGCTCAAAAAAAGTCCATTAACAGTGAATATCGCCTCTTCGGGCTCCAAATTCACTAAAAATTATGAAAAATGTCCGAAATAGACAAAAAAGTACCAAAAATCATTCGGACACAATTTGAGCCCATCCTGGGCGTTTTTGAGCATTTTTTCGGCTCAAAATTGACTAAAATTGTGAAGAATAGTTCAAAATGCATTCTAGAACAATTTGAGCAAATTCTACTCGTTTTTGAGTATTTTTTGGCTCAAAATCCACTGAAAATCATGAAAAATAGTCCACAATGGGCAAAAAGTATCAAAAAGCATCCGGAAGCAATCTTAGGACATTTTAACTGTTTTTGAGCATTTTTATTGCTTAAAATCGACTAAAAATTGTTAAAAATAGTCCGAAAGTACCAGAATGCATTCCGGAACAATATCTGCCCATTCTCGACGTTTTTGACCATTTTTTAACCTTAAAATCCACTAAAAATTATGAGAAACAGTCCAAAATAGCTCAAAAGCGCCAAAAATCATTCTGGAACAATTTTTGCACATTCTGGAACTTTCAAAGCCAATTTTCGGCTCAAAATCTACTAAGAATTGTGAAAAACAGTCCAAAAATACCAAAAACGATTCTAGAACAATTTGAGCACACTCTGGACGTTTTTGAGCAATTTTTGGCTCGAAATTCGCTAAAAATTGTGGAAATCGGCTTAAAACTATAAACTGTGAAAAATGAGATTTTAAAAATACCGCTGAATTTCGTAGAGTAGGATTTGATTCAAAAATTCTCAATTTTGGTCTAGAATGTATCAAAATTGCTCAATTCGGTTCAAAAATGATTCAAAACTCGCTCAATTTTTTGTCTAGAAATATCCAAAAATGCCTAATTTTGACCTAGAATGGTTCAAAAATGCTCAAAATGGCCTAATTTTGGTCTAGAATGGTTGAAAAATGATCAATTTTGGTCTAGAAAGACTCTTCTAAATGGCTCAAAATTGCTCAAATTTTCCAGAAGAATCCCGCCGACTAAAAATTATGAAAAATAGTCCAAAATAAACCAAAAGTATCAAAAACCATTCTAGAACAATTTGAGCGCATTCTGGAAGTTTTTGAGCAGTTTTTTGGCTCGAAATTGACCAAAAATTTTGTAAATTTGCTTAAAAAATCATTCTGGACCATTTAAAGCCTCAAAAAACCAAAAATTTCCAGAAGAACCCCGTCGTCGTACCGCAACACCTTCAAACTCTCTTCCACCAGAAGACTCTTATCGATTCATCTGTTTCACAGGCATTCCAGCATGCGTACTCTCTGCAAAAGGCATCGCATCGACTGCGAGCCTCGCTGAAGAGTCGGCGGCTCACGCGATGCTCGATTTCTTCCGGGTGGCCATCTCTCCGTTCTTTGTGAACCAATTGTGTGCTTGTAGTGAGGAAAAAGACATTTTGCCGTTGGTGAAATCGGTTCAAGACGTTTTCACACAACTTGACATCGCTATCAAGTCGGATTTTCTTAGTATTAATCGGGTGAGCATTTTTTCCTGAAAAAAATTGAGTTTTTTGAACCAAAATCCGTATTTTTAAGCCAAAATTCGTATTTTTAGCCGAAATTCGTATTTTTGAGCCAAAATTCGTATTTTTGAGACAAAATTGGTATTTTTGAGCCAAAATCCGTGTTTTTAAGCCGAAATTCGTATTTTTGAGCCAAAATCAGTATTTTTGAGTCAAAACTCTTATTTTTAATCCAAAATTCGTATTTTTGAGCCTAACTTCATATTTTTGAACCAAAATCAGTTTCTTTGAGTCAAAATCCGTATTTTTGACCAAAAACTCTTATTTTTAATCCAAAATTCGTATTTTTGAGCCTAAATTCGTATTTTTAAGCCAAAATTGAATATTGAAGCAGCAAATTCGAGCCAATAAATATTGTCATTTTCTATCTCGTTTTGTAGATCTCATCGAGCTCTAAGTTTTTATATAAGTTTCGATTGAAAAATCTCTTTTTTTGACTCAAAAATATTGGTTTTGGCTCAAAAAACTCAATTTTTAATGAAGAAAATGCTGTAAATTCAACTTCTTTCAGTGTACCCAACTGGAGCTCACTCCCACCGCTTGCTTACGAGGAAGAGAAGTCAAGAAACGTGTGCTCAACAATCTGAGGGACCCGAGCATTGGATATACGTCTTCTGGAGCTCCTTCGGCTCCAAATTCCCAAAATCAGAAGCATCAGGAGATCGCAGTGGTTCCAACGTCTTCTGGAAGAAGTAGTGTTGAAGTGGTAACGTTGGATGATGACGAAGAGGAGGAAGAGCCAATAGTGACCCAGGAGAAGATAATAACCCCGAAAGTAATATCGCCGGAGGTCGAATCGATGCGAAAGGCGGATCAAGCGCAGATGGAGTATTATAATAGTCAGAGAGAGGCGTCGACAGAGTGAGTAGCGAGAAATTTGGAAAATATCGGCTAAGGGGTGATTAGAAGCTAAAAATTTGGGTCCAGGACGATTTTCAGACAAAAACTCGGTCCCGGGACATTTGAAAGCCGAAAATCTGGTTCTGGGACAGTAAGAAGCTGAATATTCAGCTCCGGAGCGATTATAAGCAAAAAAATTTGGCTCCAGGACAATTAGGAGTCAAACTTTTGTTTCCGGGACAAAAAGAAACCTTAGAAACCGAACGTTCGTCTCTGGGCTGATTGGAAGCTAAAAATTCGGCTCCAGGACAATTTAAAGCTAAAAATTTGGTTACAGGGCGATTAGAAGCTGAGAATTGGGCTCCGAGACGATTAGAAGCGAAAAATTTCGGCTCCTGGGCGATTTGCAGCCAAGAATTCGATGTTGGGACGAATTAGAGCTAAAAATTAAATCCAGGGGCGATTTTCAGCCAGAACTTCGGCTCCGCGACGATTAAAGGCAAAAAAATTATGATCGGGGCGATCATAAGCTAAAAATTGGGCTCCAGGAAGATTAGAATCCGAAAATTTGGCTCTGGCCTGTTTAGAAGCAAAAAATGCATTATTATGACAAAAAAAATGCTCAAAAGTACACTAAAGAGTCCAAAAATGCTTTTAAAAAAGGCTCAAAATGCGTCTTTTTCGCTGCAACTCGTGCCAAAGCTGATTTTTTTGGCTTCTAATTGTTCCCGAGGCGAAAAATGCATCATTTTTGGCATAAAACACCTCAAAATGACTAGAAAAATTAGATTTTCAGTGCATTTTTGAAAGCCCAAATCTCCCCCTTCTCTCCAACAAAAATCCATCAATTGTTTTTCCAGAAAAAGCCGCCGCGATTTCCCCATCGACTCGACGGCCTACTTCGGCGAGCCGAACACCTCGCTCCAAGGACCATCGGACGTTTTCTGTTGCATTCCCAACACGAACGCTCATCGGTACACCGAAGCGGTGTCTTCAGATGAGGACGAAGACTCATCAGAAGGCGAGGAGGCGTGCCCGAGTAAGCGAGCAAAGATGGGCGATATGGGCGATGAGGTGGTGGTTTTGAATACGACGACGTCGACTTCGCCAATGAAAAGGTCTAAAAGTAAGTTGCCTTTCTCATGGATTCGCCTTATTTTTTAGCCAAAATCAGTATTATGGAGCCAAAATCAGTATTTTTGAGTCAAAAGCCTTATTTTTGAGCCAAAACCGGTATTTTTGAGCCAAGATCAGTATTTTAAGCCAAAATTCGTATTTTTGAAGCAAAATCCGTATTTTTGAGCCAAAATCTGTATTTTTGGGCCACAATTCGTATTTTTGAGCCGAAATCCGGATTTTTAATGCAAAATTGCTATTTTTGAGTCAAAATTCGTATTTTTAAGCCGAAATCCGGATTTTTAATTCAAAATTGCTATTTTTTAGTCAAAAGCCTTATTTTTGATTCAAATTTCGTATTTTTGAGCCAAGATCCGTATTTTTAAGCCAAAATTCGTATTTTTGAGCCAAAACCGGTATTTTTGAGCCAAAATTCGTATTTTTGAAGCAAAATCCGTATTTTTAATTCAAAATTGGAATTTTTGAGTCGAAACCCGTATTTTTGAGCCAAAACCCGTTTTTTTTTGAGCCAAAGTCAGTATTATTGAGCCAAGATCCGTATTTTTGAGCCAATTGTTATTTTGTATCTCTAGAATCGCTTTCAGAAGCTTCAGAATCGGACACCGAGGAAATCGGCGAGATTATCGATGTGTGGGATGGCGATGAGGAGGAGGACGCCAAGAATCATGGATCTGTGGAAGAGCCCGGCTCAAAAGCCGTGGATCCCCACAACGGATTCTACGCCGGCTATTCTAGTCATCGGGAGATGATTCAAGCGCTAGGCCAACCCGTCAATTATCAAGCGAGGACCCTTGGTGTCGTTGTCAATGAGCCGATGGTTCGAGCCGTTGAGGCATTTGTCGAGGAGGTCTCCGAGCGAGCCACTGAATCGGTGAAGCGGATGTCACAACAGGCTTGGGATCACTATCAGCATAATAGTCAAACGGATCGGGTGATGGAGTTGAAGTCGAAGGCGCGGACGATGTTGTTTCAAGAGTTTCAGAAGCTGTTCCCCGACAAGTGTGTGAGCCTTCAAATCACGGGCTCAACTATCAATGGATGCGGATCCTATAACTCTGACGTCGATATGTGCTTCTGCTACCCGACGAATGGATATCGTGGAAATGTCTTTGACGATTTTCAAAGTGATCGAAGTCAATCTAGCAAGGTTCTGAGGAAACTGGATAAGGCTATCAAGCGATGCAAGCAGGGACAACCCTTGAAGAAGAATATCAGCTATTGTGAGCTCATCCCGGCGAAGGTGCCAATTGTGAAGCTAACGCTGCAAGGAGAGTATCCTGGAATGGAGGTGGATATCAATGTGAATAATATCGCCGGAATTTATAACTCGCATTTGACACACTATTACTCGTTGTAAGTTGGGCTAAAAGTAAGGCTAAAGTAGTGAAAAATGAGGCTAAAATTGGTTCAGATCGCTAGAGATCAATTAAGAGCTGTTCTCTTCGATTTTCGCCGATTTTAAAGGTGGTGTGCGGGTTTTTAACATAGGGGCTCAAATGGGGTAAAAATACATGTATTTTCATAATATCATGATGAAAACGCGCAAAATAATTTCTTACGGCCGCAAAACGCCGTCAAAGTGCGATTTGCACTACGGTAGTGGTCCCTTTCTCGCGAACCGAATTTCGCTTATTTTTAGCGAAAAACAGTGAAAACTCATTTGTGGCAGCATTGTCAGGTGATTTTCTAACATATTATGCAAAGAAACTGATAATTTATCCGCAAATTGGCTAAAAAATTGAAAATTTCGGGAAAATATGCGAATTTCGCCGCGTCGGCGGCCCGCGGACTAGTGCGAAAAGCTAGGCCAGCTCTTCCATCAGGGACCACTACCGTACCAAAAAATTGCACTTTGACGGCGTTTTGCGGCCGTAAGAAATTTTTTTGCGCGTTTTCATCATGATATTATGAAAATTCACATATTTTTACCCCATGTGAGCCCTTATGTTAAAAACCCGCACACCACCTTTAAACTGAAAAAAATAAGGTTTGAATCGTGAAAAATGGCTCAAAAATGCTCCAGGCTCATTTTAGAGCATTTTAAAAGCATTTTTAGCTATCTGTGGGCTTAAAATATTAAAAAAATTGTCTAAAATTGGTTCAGAACGCTATAAAATCGTAGAGATCAATTAAGAGCTTTTTTCCTCGATTTTGGCTGATTTTTGACTGAAAAAATAAGGTTTTAATCATAAAAAATCGTCTAGGCTCATGTTAGAGCATTTTAAAGCTATCTGGAAGCTAAAATTGAGCTAAAAAAGCTAAAAACACAAAAAAAACTCCGGGACGATTCACAGCAAAAAAAAACTGTTTTTTGATTCAAAAAGCTAAAAATGAGTTTAAAATTGGTTCAGAAACGCTATAAAACAGTAAAAATCAATTCGGAGCTTTTTTTCTTCGATTTGGGCTGATTTTAGACTGAAAATTCGACGAAATTTGCAAAAAATGAGATTTGAATTATGAAAAATGGTTCAGGTTCATTTAAGAGCATTTTAAAGCTATCTGTGAGCTAAAATCGGGCTAAAAGATATAAACGCAAAATTATATGTAAAAAGTTCAAAAAACCAGGAAAAAACGCGAATTCACACATTCGAAATGCCCCGGAGCTCAAATTTCGGCTCCGCGACGTTTCGAAAGTGTGACGTCTCATAAGAAAAACGTTGCACTTGCGAAACGTCACACTTTCAAAGTGTCACACCTTCGAAATGTCCCGTATCTCAAATTTCGATCCTTCAATTTCCAATGGCTCAAAATGGCCTAGTTTTAGTCTAAAATGGTTCAAAATTGCTCAAAATCGTTCAAAATTGCCTTCGAAATGTCCCGAATCTCAAATTTCGATTCTTAAATTTCCAATCCAAACAGAATCCTTGTTTTCCAGAATCGACAGCCGCTTCCCAACCCTGGCCCTCGCCATCAAACACTGGGCCAGCCGTCGGCACGTGAACAACGCCCAGCAAGGCTACCTGAACAGCTACACCATCATTCTACTCGTCGTCCATTTCCTACAGTGCGGTGTCACCCCCGCCGTCCTTCCCAATCTACAGTACTTGTTCCCGGAGAAGTTTGACAAGAAGTTGCCGATAAGTGCCCTTCAGTTGTACGGGGATATAGCCGAGAGACTGCCCGGTGAGCCTTCGAAATTTCCCGCCGTCTAATAACCCTCTAATTTTCCAGTAAACTGCCCGAACACCTGGTCCACCGGAGAGCTCTTCATCGGCTTCTTCTACTACTACAGTCATTTCGATTTCTCGAAAAACGCCATCTCAATCCGCTCGGCACAAGTTGTCCCCCGCACCTGTCTGCCAGCGGGCACAGCGAGCGCTCCGATCTTCATCGAAGAGCCATTCGACGCTGTGAACACTGCGAGATCCGTTAGGACTCCGGCTCACTTGGCTTTTATTAAGAAGGAGTTCCGAAGAGCCGCGGCGGTGTTCCAGCAGAAGAAGTTCACGATGAAGGATGTTGGAGTCATTGTGGCCGATGTGCCGGGAAGAAAGACTTAATTTTTATTGTTTTTTTTTGGTTTTACTTGTTCGTTATAAAATTTTGTTTTAAAATTTGCGCCCTAGTACGATTTTCAATGCGTGTCTCGTGTCTCCTCCCCTCCTCCTTTGTTATCAAGTTTTTCGATCACCCCCAAAATTTCTTTCCCTCTTTCCTTTAGAAGAAGAAGGACGACCTCGAAGGCACTGTTCGTTGAAGCGATCTTTTTCTCTTTTCCCCCTCTTCTCTCTTCTTGGATATAGGTAGTAGACATTTATCAGTTTCCTTCTTATTCTCTCTTTTCTTCGAAAATTACATCCTAGAATGCATCGATGATGCGCCTTCTGATTCTATTACTATTCCTGCCCAGTGGCATTGGCACAGTGCCCGTTGGAGGCGGCTCCGCGGCGGAGCCGCCAAAGACACTGTTCATGGAGCCGAGTACGAGGAGATTTGATAGGATTGTTGGTTCAGTGGGTGAGGATTCTGAAGAAGAAGATAATTTTTTTATATTATAGAAAAAAAATAGATACATTTTTTTTGGGGGGAATAGTAGTCACATGGGAGGGAAAAAGAAGGAGAAAAAGAAGAAGAAGAAGGTCGAGATCGTAAAAGGGAAAAGGTTTTTTAAAGGGAATGGAATTCCATTAAAAAAAATAGTATGAGTGATTTTGAGATGAGAAAATTCCGCCTTGGGCCCCCGGAAAATTGTGGAATTTTTCAATTTTTTTTTTGAAAATTTTCAACATGTATTTTTTTTCAAAACAAACTGCAACTGTTGAGCGGCTCGCAGTTTAGACAATTTTGAACCAAAAAATCTAAATTTTAATACTATTTGTGGCTCAAAATCGATCCTGGGCTTTTTTTCGATTTTGGGTCTAACAATTTTTAGGCCTAATTTTGATCAAACCTGATCAAATAGACCACCAGAAACCCGAAAAACGTTGTCCGAAGGCACGGAAATGATTTTGAGCCGAGATATAGGCCGAGGCATTTTTTTCGATTTTGGGCCTAACAAATTTTTCCTAATTTTTTGATGTTAATGTACTAAATAAGACGCGGGCCGAAGTTACAAAAATAATTTTGAAGCGAGATATAGGCCGAGGCATTTTGTTCGATTTTGGGCCTAACAATTTTTAGGCCTAATTGTGATCAAATCTGATAAAATAGACCACCAGAAACCCAAAAAACGTTGTCCGAAGGCACAAAAATGATTTTGAGCCGAGATATAAGCCAAGGCATTTTTTTCCGATTTTGAGCCTAACAATTTTTGTCTCAGATTTTGAAACTACTGTACTAATTAAGACGCGGGGAGTCTGAAAAACGTGGTCCGAAGGCACAGAAATGATTTTGAAGCGAGATATAGGCCTAGAAGAAGCGAGATATAGGCCCCCTATAGACTTAGGCATTTTTTTCGATTTTGGGCCGAACAATTTTTGAACTAAATTTTGATCTATTTTGGTCAATTAGACCACGAGAAACCCGAAAAACGTGGTCCGAAGGCACAGAAATGATTTTGAAGCGAGAAGTAGGCCGAAATAGTTTTTACGGAATGCTGGGCCTAAGGCGAAAACGTCCATATCTCGGCTCAAGATCGTTTTTGTGAGTTAGGACTAAGTTTTTTGGGTTTCCCGTGTTTTGTTTAGTACAGTACTATCAAAATCTGAGACAAAAAATGTTTGGCCCAAAATCGAAAATTGGGCTTTTTTTCGATTTTGGGCCTAACAATTTTTTGTTCTTATTTTTTGATGGTACCGTACTAAATAGGACATGGGAAGTCTGCAAACGTGGTCCGAAGTCACAGAAATGATTTTGAAGCGAGTTATAGGCCGAAATAGTTTAACGGAATGTTGGGCCGTAGGCTAAAATGGCTATATCTCGCTTCAAAAGCGTTTTTGTGAGTTAGGACTAAGTTTTTTGGTTTTCCGATGCATAATTTAGTACAGTATCATTAAAATGAGGCGTAAAATTTTTGAGGCTCAAAATGGGCCTTCGGCAATTTTGGCCCCACAAAAATCAAATTTCAATCTGAAACAGTATTTACAGCTAATTACCCCATTTTCAGCAAGAAAAATCGGCGAGAGCGACATTATTAATCCATCCGTCTGTCCATCGTCATGTGAACATCTGCATCAGGCCCTGACGTATGTACAGAATCATACGGACGCTAATTTTAGTATTAAAGAGGTACTGTACGCTTTGATAGTGTAACCATGCTCTATTGGACTTTTTAAAAAATTTTCAGTGCTCATGTATTTGCCCAATGTCACGACCGGCCTATGTGAGCAGCGTTGGAGGATGTGTGGAGAGATTGAGTACGATTTTTATGCCTTGGGGCCCCTTTAAGCCATAAAATTTTCAGACGAGTGCCCGAACACAATTCGATGGAAGTCTATAAACTCGGCCATCCCAGTGGTCCACCTTCAACCCCACACTATAATTCTTCCTGATGTGGATTTGGATTTTCGAGGTTGGTAAATCGCTTATATCGTAAAAACCAGAGGAGCTATTGAAAAATAGTCAACTACAAAATTGCTCAGCATAAAATTTCACACAATTTTGTAGTTGATAACTTTTTGATAACTAGCGAGGTTCTAGAGATATAGAGACGCAGACAACAAGAAAACTCTCGCTTTCTTCAAGGGTTCACTTTGAAACGTTATATCTTGAGAACTAAGCTAGCTAGCAAAAAATTGTTCACTACAAAAATTTGTAAAATTTTATGATGAGCAATAATGTAGTTGTCAAAATTTTGATAGCTAGCGTGGTTCTAGAGATATAGTGCTTCAAATTTAGGGTTTCCTCTCAAAGGGATTACAGTGAGCACCCCTCCTAATCCAAATCCTAAATTTTTGCAGGCGCCGGAATTCGAACATCCTCCCGCGGAGCCGATGAATGGAATTGTTCGATTCGAAAAATTATGTATGAAAATTTGAACACAAAATGGAGGAATATAGCCAAGGAGAGAGGACTATTCCAGTTGACAAGTTCCAATGGAAAGCCGATTGTCTATGTAGGTTTGCTAACTTTGAAGCGCTATACCTCAAGAACTACGCTAGCTATCAAGAAGTTATTAACTACAAAAATATCTAAAATTTTATGCTGAGCAATATTGTAGTTGACTATTTTTTGATAGCTAGCGGGAGTCTCGAGATACAGCGCTTCAAAGTTTGACCGGCGTCTCTGGAAGCGGAGAGTCTGACTGCCTGTGTCTCCAAGAGGCCTAACTTTGAGCGCTTATATCTCAAGAACCACGCTAGCTATCAAAATTTTGCTAACTACAAAAATGTGTAAAATTTTAAGCTGAGCAATTTTGTAGTTAACCATTTTTTGATAGCTAAAGCGAGTCATGAGATATATCCCTTGAAAGTTGACCTATTTCCCTCTCTTTTTCAGTTCGGCGGCACTGAATTCGACGCCTCTTTCCTGACGGGAGCCGTTGTCATGATGAAGCTAGACTGTCGAACATTCACCTCGTCTTCCGATTCTCCATTTTGTATCTCTCTTCGAATCGCGGGTACTTCAGGTTGGTGATATTGAGTGAAAGGGAAAAGAAGACATGACACAGAAATGAACGTATTTACATGTTCAGATGGGGGGCGAAATAGTGTGGAGAAGTGAGAGAGTAGTGAATGTTATTATCTTGTCTTATCATCTATTGAATAGATGCATGTATGTTCGGAGAAGAAATTCTAATTCCAGGGGGCCCAGGGGGGGGGGCCCAAGGGAAGGGCCAACAGAAAAGTTGAATTCTAGGAAAAAAATCAGAGATTCTGAAACTTGTGAGCCAGACAGTACCAAGTCTTTAATGTTTTTTAATTTCCAGGGCCCGGCCCCCCGGGACCCTCTTCTAGACACTATTTTTCAGGCGCCTCCACCACATTCGACCATAAGCAATTCGAAATGGAGGAGACTGGTTGGAGAGTGGAGTCCATCTATTTTCTAGTAGTAATCGCTTTGATTATTATTGTGATTATTATCACCTTCATCGTCTGGAACATTTGTTGGAGTATGAAGAAGCGGAAGTTGATTAGCGATTTTCAAATGCAATTCGTTCAGCAGTACAAGCATCAGCATCATGTGAGTTTGAGAGGTTATAACTGAGGAATAAATATAGATACAAAAATTTTGAAAGTAGCATGTTGTAGGAAATTTTATGCTGAGCAATTTTGTTGTTGACCACTTTTTGATAGCTAGCGTGGTTTTTGAGATATAGCGCTTGTAGAGACGCAAATAGTGAGAGGACCCTCGCTCTCTGCAAGGGTCAACTTTGAAGCGCAGAACCTCAAGAACCACGTTAGCTATCAAAAAGTTGTTAACTATAAAATTATGTAAAATTTTATGCTGAGCAATTTTATAGTTGACTATTTTTTGATAGCTAGCGAAGTTCTCAGAAGTATGGTGACGAAAAAAAATTTTCGAAAAATTTTCTTTCCGAATTTTTGTCCGTAGTTTATATTGAGTCTGAAAACTTTTTTCAAAGATATCAAATCTACAAATTAAGTAAAATTTTACGCTGAGCAATTTCGTAGTTAACTATTTTTTGATAGCTAGCGGTGTTCTTGAGATATAGCGCTTAGAAATCGGGGATCCAAAAAAATGTTTTGAGAAAATTTTTTTCCCGAATTTTTGTCCGTAGCTTATATTGAGTCTGAAAATTTTTGTTCTAATATTTTGTAACATACAAATTGTGTAAAATTTTATGCTGAGCAATTGTATAATTAACTACTTTTTAATAGCTAGCGAGGTTCTTGAGATATAACGTTTAGAAATTGCCGCGCTCTCGCTGTCTGCGGCTCTTTTTTAGGCACTTTAATTTTGAAGCGCTATATCTCAAGAACCACGCTAGCTATCAAAAAAGTGTCAACTACAAAATTGCTCAGCATTAAATTTTACACATTTTCATAGTCCACAACTTTTTGATAGCTTCCCTCCTTTTTGAGATAAATATGCTTTTTTTCAGACAATGCCCCCAAACATGCCGGAATTCGAAGAAATCGATGAGCAAGAAATCCTTCAGTCCCAAGTCAATGCATTGAACCGGAAGCGGCTTATTTTTAGCTCAGGCATGGCTCCCTAGGCCCCGCTTCCGAAAAACTTTAATTTGCAGAATACTTTGACCCCGCCCAGATGACGCATCCTTCTCCGCTAGCGATTCAATTTTTGTATGATCTTCGACGAGTTGTAGACATTGCCAAGGAGAGAATCCGGCAGAGACGATTCATCCCGGCGCTTCCGATTATTCTAGAAGACGTTGTGAATGAGGTGGATTATGAGGAGATGGAGAAAAAGAAGATCCCGGAAGGCCTGAAGGCTGAAGGGCCCTTGGAGGAAGAAACGACACCGGAATCCTCACCCCGGAGCGAGCAAAAGTCGGTGGATTCTGGAAGAGAGTCCCGAGAGGATTCAGAAGAGGACGGGGAGGATTCTGTGGAACCGAAGCCAATGGAAATGACAACACAGACCAAGGTGTCGGATATTGTGAAGTGTGAGTTTAGGAAGTTTCAAGGCACAAGGCTCCGTAAAAACCAATTTCCAGCCTTCGAAAAATCGACCAAACAACAACAACAGCAGCCTCCACCACCTCGGCCCTCCTATGTCCCCATTATGCTCAACTCATCGATGAGGAAAAAGAAGCAACCATTGACCACGACATCCACGAGTACACCGGTGGAACAGCCTCCTGAGCCGGCGTTCCGGAGCCGGATCAAGCCGCCGACGGCGTTTACGGATAGAAGGAGGTACAGTAATCTAGACTCAAACTTTTTTATGATGAGCAATCCAGGCTTTATGAATTCGCTGCGTAGCAACGCTTAAGTGATACAACACATTTTCAATTTCAGCCCCCGAGAACGCAAAGGATACGCAGTCTTCCCATCGGATGGCACATTCAACAAATCCCTCCCACGACGAGGGAAACGGCTGGCAAACGCTCAGACTCCGCCCACTAACTAACTTTCGAAATTATTTTGCCCCTCGGATCGATCTCAATTTGTGTTTATAGCCACACTGTGAAAGTTCAGGAAAAATGGATTTTTTTGAAATTTATAGCTGCATTTTTGGAGACGGGTCCTCTTCTGAAATTTTAATAAATTTTTCTGATGTAAAATTTGATTTTGAATCGAATGGTGGTATTTTCAAAGCTCTATGACAAAAATGAGCCGAGTTATGGGTTAAAATTGAAAAATACAAATTTCAAAAAAAAAAACATTTTTTTCTTATGTTTTTTGTGGTTTTTTTTTGACGACCTAGATGTAAAATTTTATTTCCAATCCAACGCTAATATTTCCGGTGTTAGGACTAAATTGAGTCGAGTTATGAGCAAAAAGAAATGAGGGCTCAGGCAGGAAAAATTAGACTTGATAAACCTGAATTTTGATCTACTTTTTTTGAGGAAATAAAAATTTCAAAGAAATTTTTTTTGAAATTTTCTTTTCATTTTTTGTTGATATTGTGGCGGTAAAATGCAGCTGGACCTGCGCCACCGCACTCCAGTGGAAAAATCACCGTTTCGGGACCTTTTACCACAGGAGTGCGGTGGCGCAGGTCCAGCTGCATTTTACCGCCACAATAATTTGATTTCCAATCGATTTAAAGTATTTTCAAAGCTTTAGGACAAAAATGAGCCAAGTTATGAGCAATAAATAGAAATAAAAAATTTCAAAGAAAAATGTTTTTGAATTTTTTTTCCTTTTTTTATTTTTTTTTAAACTATCTAGATTTAAAATTTGATTTCAAATCGAATGGTAGCATTTTCAGAGCTTTAGGGTTAAAATGTGCCGAGTTATGAGCAAAATTTCTATAAAAAAATTTTATAAAAAATTCAAAAAAAATTCTTTGAAAAGTTTTTCTCAATTTTTTTGTTTTTTTTTTAATGTCTAGATGTAAAATCTAATTTCCAATCGACTGGGAGTATTTTCAAAGCTCTAGCACCAAAATGAGCCAAGTTAAGAGCAAAAATAGTTTCACAGGTCGTCCGCAGACGATCCGTTACGGATGCACCGACGCTAGCAAACGGACCACATTGGTATGGGAAACGAGCCTCGTTACGGATCCGTATTTCATCCGCACGGCTCTACTGCGATTCACTAGCCCGCGGGCTTTTGGTTAGCATACGGTCCGCGTGCGATGTTTTTTTTTGTGTGAACAGAAAATTAGGATTTTTCCAACATATTTATTTCCATTTAACATTAAATAAAACAATGAAACAAAACAACAGAAACGAGACCATTATTCTAGAGATACATAGGAAACCTTTAAAAAAACTTGAAATAGCATCTTTCAAATCAGAAAAAAACTATGAATAGAAGGAAACAACATAAAGTGGGTTGGTTAGATATGAAGATTTCGAAAATTATGATCATCTATAGGCAAAATGACCGATTTTTCTGCATTGCTTGTACTGACTGGCCGCACCGAACAACATCATCTGGCGCTTTTTGTAGTTGATCTTCGTATCCTGAAAAAACGGAATTTTGTTGAGTAAAAATATTCGCACACATACGTAATTTTCTCCACATTATTTCCTCTCGACATCGCCAATTATTAAATTTAGATCTCGTTCACTGAAGTTGTTATCATGAGCGATCGCCTGATATCCACATTTCGAAGACTCTGAAAAAGCGATTCAAATCCCAACATCGGAAAAAACTGTATTTTTTACCTTTATTTCATGTCATCTTTCTGCAGGGAAATTTGCAAGTTCGAGAAGTCATTCGATTTCATTGTTGAGATGAGGTTGACAGAAAGAATAGCGGAAATAAAACAAAAATTGAAAAACGAAAAAACAATTCGAAACAGTATATGGAAGAACTTTTGCATCAGGCGCCGCCTCGACCATCTGTATACGGTCCGTATGCGGGTAGACTTCCTTGTAATACTGTCGTATCCCACCCGTGCGCGGACGAGTTACCGTGATATTAGTCAGTGTGCTAGCCACACTCATGCGGTCCGTTCGCGGATGAAATGAGCCAGCCGTGCGCGGACGAGTCTTCGGAAAACTAGTCTTTACGGATCCGTAACGATACTTTTCGCGAGTCGCATCCGTAACGCGTCGACTCGCCAACTACCTGTGTTTTCGCGGGTACATGTGGGGAACTTCCCCAAGAGCAGTATTACATCAGATGATGAAAAAAATGTGTAAAATTTGAGAATCTTTCAAAAAAATCTATAGATATCCGAACATCAAAGGCTTATTGATTCCAAGATTTTTAGATAATAAATGAGGTTTAGGAGGTCCCTTATATCAAGATTTACACATCTGTCAGATTTTCATCAGATGACGAAATATTACTATTGCTGAGGGAAAAAATAAATACAATGACTAAGGGCCTCCCAATCTAGATATTGTTATAAATGTTTTTTTGGATGCAAGTTCCTTCCTAATAGTCTTAAGACTATGTAAAGTACAAAATTTTTTTTCTAATTAGTTTTTTTGAAAAATTGAAAATTCTAATTATATTGATTTTTATACCATTTTGTAGATCTTAAGAAGCTCTACATTTGTATATAAATTTCCATCAGAAAATTTTAATTTTAAAACAAGAAAAGTTGCCTCAATCATTTTTATTGGTTTTCCCCAGAACAATGCAAAAATATTTGTTCCTCAATATTTAAACTGGTTTTGTCAAGAAATCGAGAATTCCAATGTCTTTGATTTTACTATCATTTTTTTAGATCTTTTTAAGCTCTACATTTTCATATAAAATTTTACCAGAGAATCTCAATTTTAAGTAGAGAAAAACTGTTTAGAAAAATTGGTACTTTCTAACCGCCTTGAACAATTCTGTACATGTTTGAATACAGTTTTTCGTGTGATCGAAGTTTCCAATATTATTGATTTTAATACCATTTTGAAGATCTTGAGAAGCTCTACATTTTCACAGAAAATTTTTACCAGCAAATCTAAATTTCAAACCAAGAAAAGTTGCCTTGAACATTTCTATTCCCCTAGTTTTCCCAAGCACAATGCAAATGCGCTCCATTTGTATAGGATGAGAGAGTGAGAGGGTGCAGACAGACAGTGGGGTGCATGCGATACAAGAAGAAGAAAAGAGCATTTTGAATAGTGCTGATTGATTTCTGGTGCTCTTTTTTTTCATAGTTTCTTTAAAAAGTGGAAATTTTTATGGAAAAAAAATTTCGAAAAAATTTTTTTTGAGAACTTTTTTATTAGTAGATCAAACTGATTATGGTTTTTATTGGATTTTGAACCTTTTTTCTTATTACATATATTTTTTAAAAGTCAAGATTTTTCCAGAATGTACGGACGAATTGTATCCCGTCTCACTCAGAAGCTATTCGATAAAAGTGTATGGGAAACAACGGAAAATAATGGTGGAGAGAGGGCGGAGCCAAAAGATGCTCTTCGTGCTGTACTACTTATAGTCTTGTTTGCATTCACTTTTGGAGCGGGAATGGTTAGATTTTTTTGGGGGAAAAAATTTTTGAAAAATAATTTTCAAAAATTTTTTAAAACTTTGAAACGCTATATGTCGAGAACCTCGTTAGCTATCATAAAGTTTTTAACTACAAAAATGTGTAAAATTTTATGCTGAGCAATATTGTAGTTAACAATTTTTCGATAGCTAGCGTGATTCTCGAGATATAGCGTTTATAAGGAGACGCAGACAGTGAAAGACGCTCATACTGTCTGTGGGGTGTGTCCTAGCTTTAATGCGCTATATCTCTAGAACCACAATATTTATCAAAAAATTTAAAAAATAAAAATTGCAGAAAATTTTATGCTGAGCAATATTGTAGTTAATGATTTTTTGATAGCTAACGGGGTTCTCGAGATATAGCGTTTATAAGGAACCGCAGACAGTGGAAGACGCTCATACTGTCTGTGGGGTGGCCTAACTTCGAAGCGTTATATCTTAAGAACCACGCTAGCTATGAAAAAGTTGTTAACTGCAAAAATATGTAAAATGTTATGATGAGCAATATTGTAATTGACTATTTTTTGATAGCTAACGGGATTCTCGAGATATAGCGTTTATAAGAAGACGCAGACAGTGTACGACGTACTTACTGTGTGTGAGGTCCGTCCTAACTTTGAGCGCCTATATCTCGAGAATCACGCTAGCTATCAAAAAATTTTCAACTACAAAAATATAGAAAATTTTATGCCGAGCAATATTATAGTTTGCTATTTTTTCATAGCTTTACTGGAAACTAAGTTATAGGGCTTTGAAAGTTGGCATTTCTAAACTAAAAAATGTCAAAATTATACCGGTTTTCAAGGGATTCCAGGGACAAAAATCGATTTTCGAGATTTCTGGGGGCCCTAAAATAGTTTTTTTCAGATTGCCACATTTCTCAAAGGAGAATGGGCTCGAAGTCACTTGCTCTCGTTCGTCTCCTGTATTGGAGGTGGTGTATTCCTCGGCGCCTGTCTTCTCGATCTCCTCCCAGATTCCATAGAATCATTCGAAAAGACCAAAGTGACCACAGAGTTCCCTGTGCCTTTGGCTTTCGTGGCCGTTGGATTTTTACTAGTTTTGACGATTGATCAAGTTGTGAAAGCGGCAAGGGAGAGGAATGTGTTTGGACATGTTGGATACCATATTCATAGTCATGATCATGAGCAAAGAATGGAGGAACAAGAGGGACTGGAGGAAGAGGTGGCTCAGAGTAGCATTGGAGTGACTATGCTGGTATTGGCACTCTCGGTGCACGCGTTGTTTGAGGGATTGTCATTGGCGGTGACTTCGGATGCGTCGCAACTGCTTCAGGTTAGTTGTGGTATACCTCGGCTCACGAAAGCTCAAACAAAACCAAAAATTTAGAAGAATAATCTCCACAAAGTTTGACGTTTTTCGAACCAAAAATAAGGGCTCTAGGCCTTCTGGGAGCTGAGATACAGTACTTCAAAGTTTTGAGGGAGATAGTGTGGGCAGGTGAGAGACGCAGACGACGAGAGTGTCTGCGTCTCTCGCGCCAAACTTTGAAGCATTGTATCTCGGCTCAAAATTGAGCTAGAGACTTGATTTTGGGCTCAAATAAAATGTAAGAATCACATTTTCTTTGATTCGGAGGTTTCAAGGTTCTCTAGAATCTAGATTCCTTAAAAATTAAAAAAAATTATTTCAAAAGGTATTGTTTTTTATTCATAATGATCTCCAAAAAATTTCACATCTTTTGATCCAAAAATGAGTTCTCTAGGCCTTCTGGGAGCCGAAATAATGTGGTTCAAAGTTTTGAGAGAAATAGTGTGGGCGCGCGAGAGACGCAGACGACGAGAGTGTCTGCGTCTCTCGCCGCTAAACTTTGAAGCGTTGTATCTCGGCTCAAAATTGAGATAGATACTTGGTTGTGTGCTAAAATTAGATGTAAGAATCTAGATTCTTTAAATTCTAGTTTCTCAAGATTTCCTAAGTTCTAGATTTTCCAAACACCAAAAATTGGAATTTCAAAAAATTTCAGAATGTACTGTTTTACAGTGGAATAATCTCCCCAAAATTTCCCGTTTTTTGGTCCAAAAATAAACTCTCTAGACTTTCTGGAAACCGAGATACTGTACATTGAAGTTTTGAGAGAGATAGTGTGGGCGCGCGAGAGCCGCAGAAGTCGAGAGGGTTTGCGTCTCTCGCTCTCTCGCCGCCAAACTTTGAAGCGTTGTATCTCGGCTCAAACTTGAGCTAGAAAGATGATTCTTTTTGGAAAATGTTGGTCATAAAATTTCAAACATTTTGATAAAAGTTTCAATTTTTAAGCTTGGCTAGAAACTAAGATATAGTGCTTGAAAGAATGCCAAGCCCCGTAACTTGGCTCAACATTGAGCTAGAGATTTGGTTCAGGGCTCAAATTAGATGTAAGAATCTAGATTTTGAAGATTTCCTAGATTCTAAATTTCTAAGAGTTTCCAGATCTTCGGCGCCCTAATCCTCCACAAATGCATCATGGGATTCTGTCTGGGTGTCCGTCTCATCCAAGCAAATCTCACGACCCCCTGGGTGGCCCTGGCTCAATTCCTATTCAGTGTCCAAGTCCTTATCGGAGGTCTGGCTGGAATTGGAATCATGAAATTTATCAGTGGAGGGGAGCAGTCGATGGCAGCGGTGGTGTCAAGTATCCTTCAAGCAATCGCATGTGGAACATTTTTGTATATTACCACTTTTGAAGTGATCCCTCATGAGTTGCATAATGGAAAGTTTCGCGTGCTGAAAACTTTGTTCATTTATTTTGGATTTGGTATCGTTGTGGCGTTCATTTTGATTTTCCCTGAAGCTTCATAGGTTACCAACTTTGATGCGATGTATCTCTAGAACCAAAATAGGTACAAAAATTTTAAAACATCAGAAATGTAGGACATTTTATGCTGAGCAATATTGTAATTGACTGTTTTTTGATAGCTAACGTGGTTCCCGAGATATAACGCTTAGAAATTGCGGCGTTCTCGTTGTCTGCGTCTCTCTGGGGAGTGCGCTAACTTTGAAGCGCTATATCTCTAGAACCGCGTTAGATATCAAAAACTTGTCAACTACAAAAATGTGTAAAATTTTATGATGAGCAATATTCAAATTGATTATTACTTGATAGCTAGCGTGGTTTTTGAGATATGCAGCTTGTAAGTTGTGGCGTTCTCACTGCCTGCGTCTCTTTCCCGGGCGCGCTATCTTTGAAGCGCTATATCTCCGGAACTATGTTAGCTATCAAAAAATTGTTAACTACAAAAATGTGTGACATTTTATGCTGAGCAATATTGTAGTTGGCCACTTTTTGATAGCTAGCGTGGTTCTCGAGATATAGCGTTTATAAATTGCAGCGCTCCTCGAGATACCGCCACAAAGGGCGCTTGGACTTTGAAGCGCTATATCTCGAGAGCCACGCTAGCTATCAAAAAGTTGTCAACTACAAATATGTATAAAATTTTATGAAGAGCAATATTGTAATTAAGCAATTTTTGATAGCTAGCGAGGTTCTTGAGATATGTTGCTTGTAAGTTGCGGAGCCTTTTTCTGGTTTTTGATCTATTTTTGACCTCTAAAAACGACATCCAAAACTGGTGACCTAAGTTTCTCCACTCTTATTGATTTTTCTAGGCCCCCACCCTTTCCGCATTCCCACAGGCAAAGATTAAGATCTTCCCCCGTATATGCATGTATTTTCCTTTTCCCCATTCACTTTTTTATCGGGTTTTGACTCCCTGTGTTTCTTTTCATTTTTTTTTCTCTAGAAAATTCCTATTTTTACATTCCCTTTAATTTTAATTAGGCTTTAACATTTCATACTGTAGCTCTTTTTTGTTTTTTTTTGTATATTCGGGCTTTCATACTTACCAAAAATTGTATGTTGCAATAAAAATGTATTGAATCTCGATTTTTAATTTTTTAAAATATATTTTTGATCTACTGGATTTGATCCATATTATTATGCCTCAAAATTTCGAAAATAATCTCAAAAATAATAATTTCAAAGAAATAATTCCAGACAGATGCAGCTAGACACATTATGATCTACATTCTAACGATTGTCACTATTTTAGTGATTTTATGGAAGTGAGTTTTTTTATTCGAAATCTTTTTTGAAAATTGTGAAGTTGCTCATCAAAAGATTGCTCAGTTTATCGCTAAATTGGAAGTCAACATTGCTCACGTTGAGATTGCTCAGGTCTCCAAAAAATTTTGATTGCTCATCTTAAAATTGCTAGGAATGATAAATTGTGAAATTGCTCATCCTAAAATTGCTCAGGCCTCGAAAACTGTAACATTGCTCATCATAAAATTGCTCAGACTATTGATTAATTAGAAATCAAAATTGCTCAGGCTTAGAAGTTGTAAAATTGCTCATCATAAGATTGCTCAGGACTCGAAAACTGTGAAAATTTTCATTCTAAGATTGCTCAGGCTTAGGAATTGTGAAATTGCTCATTTTGAAATTTCTCACTCTTACAAACTATGAAATTGCTCATCATAAGATTGCTCAGTCCTGCTAAATTAGAATTCAAAATTGCTCACTTTAAGATTGCTCAGGCTTGTAAGTCCTGAAATTGCTCATCATAAAATTATTCTGTCCAGTGCTACCTTAGAAGTCAATATTGCTCATCATAAGATTGCTCAGACTTTAAAAACCGTGAAATTGCTCATCATAAAACAGCTAGGTTTTTTGATAGATTTGAAACCCAAGTTGCTCATCTTAAGAGTGCTCAATTTATTGCTAATTTAGGAATCAAAATTGCCCACTGTAAGATTGCTCAAGTCCAAAAAATACTTTATTGCTCATCATAAAATTTTTCAGCTCATAGGTAAATTAGAAACCCAAATTGCTCATAATAAGATTGCTCAGGCTTGAGAATTGGTAAAAAATTGGTAAATTGCTCAGGCTTGAAATATATGAAAAAAAAAATCTCATCATAAAATTGAATAGTCTAATGGCTTTGGAATTTCTCTGATTCTTATTATGAGCAATTTCGCAAATTCTAAGCCTGAAAAATCCTAGAATGAGCAATTTCAAAATGTTTCGATACTCTGGCAATCTTATGATGAGCAATTTCCCAATTTATGTGTAAAAATGTTGAAATTGCTCATCATTAGATTGCTCAGTACATTGCTAATTCAAAAGGCAAAATTGCTCACTTTAAGATTGCTCATCCTAACACTACCCATTCTTCCAGATACATCGACTTCATCCTCTCCCGAATAATCTCCCTCCTCACCAAATGCGAAGTCCGTATCGGAGGCGTCGGCTTCGTACGCCTCGACGACGTCACCATTCGAATCGCTTGGCTTTCCATTCACATCGATGTCATCTCCTTGAGACGAGACCCCGCCCACCCGACAAGATTCTGTATTTTGAGACTAGATGACGTGCGGATAGAGGCCGAGAAGAATGAAGTGACGGCAACGAAATCTCAAGGCTCTAAGGCTCAAGATTCTTCATCAAAACGCCAGCTCTGGGTGCAGCGATTCACTCGCTTAGCTCAATACTGTGGCCTAGTGGTCAGCCGAGTCCATATCGTAGTGATGAACACTATTCCGGACTGTCTTTTACATGTTACTATCGATGAGCTATCGCTAGAAACGTTCCGAAGTCGAGAGGGATGGCAATTCGAAACTTCGTGCTCGCTTATCCAAGCTAAGCTTCTAAGACGGAGCTCAAAGATTAGTGGGAACCTCTTGGCAGAGGTCTCCATGCCATTCCAACTCTCCTTGGATATTGATAAGGATTTTGTGGATAATGTGTCCCTTAGAATCTCGACGCCTTCTTTTGCATTTACCGATGACTTTTTGGATGTAGTGGAGAGTGTTGTTGCCTTGAGAGAGAAGAAGAGAAGCCAAGAAGAAAGCAGGGATTCAGGTAAGATATTTTTGACCTAAAAATCGCGCGTAAAAATTGTCTTTGACTCAAAACGCCCATCTTTTTAGCTAAAAAATGAAAATTTTTAAGTTGAAAAATAGGTCAGCTTTGAGAGCCTGAAATAGTAACTTTTAGATTTTCAATTATTCTGGAAATTTGCATTTATATAGAGCGAAAAATGCTGAATCCAAAAACATGGTTTTAATTTTTCTAGCTTAAATATGCATTAAGGTATAAGCGTTTGAAGTTGAACGACAAATTTTCGAAAGTCGGTAAAAATGAAATTTTCGGAAACCAAATTTGAGTACCATAAAAACTAGGTTACAGTAATGTGATCTTGTTAAAACTTTGTGAGTATGTTAATCAACGTTAGAGCTATATTTTTGTAGTTGACAACTTTTTGATAGCTAGCGTAGTTTTTGAGATATAGCGCTCAAAAGGAGACGCAGACAATTAGAGAAATCTTGCTGTCTCAGGAAGCCACAACTTTGAAGCGCTATATCTCAAGAACCAAAATAGATACAAAACTTTTGAAAACTACCAAATTGTGTAAAATTTTATGATGAGCAATTTTGCAGTTAACGATTTTTTGGTAGCTAACGGGGTTCTTGAGATATAGCGCTCATAAGGAGACACAGAGGTTACCGCTGCCGGCAAGGGCACCCTAACTTTGAAGCGGTATATCTCGCGAATCAAGCGGAATGGAAAAATTTCAAAACCATCAACTTGTAGACAATTTTATGATGAGCAATTTTGTAGTTGACTATTTTTTGATAGCTAGCGGGGTTCTTGAGATATAGCGCTTCAAAGTTAGGACGCCCCCCTCCCCATAAGCCTAACGGCAAGAGCGTCTATTTTTGTCTGCGTCTCGATGAAAACTAAGGAGCGCCGCAGTTTCTAAGCGCTATATCTCGCTAACCACGCTAGCTACAAAAAAGTGGTAAACTACAAAATTGCTCAGCTTAAAATTTTATACATTTTTGTAGTTAATAACTTTTTGATAACTAATTTGGTTCTCAAGATATAGCGCTTCAAATTACGGGCTCCCTCACAGGGTTCTCTCACTATCTGCGTCTTCTTCTAAGCGCTATATCTCAAGAAACACGCTAGCTATCAAAAAATGGTTAACTACAAAATTGCTCAGCATAAAATTTCACATAGAGCTAAATTATCAAACATTTTCTATCTTTCAGAGGACGCTCCAGAAGCCAATCCAAAACCGGACCTCCTCTCAAAATTGATCTCCCTGAACCTCGATGTCCGCTCGATCTCCCTGAAATATACCGTATCCTCATCACCATCAGAATCCCGTTATATTACATCAAGTATCAAACAAATCCTGGCGACTCGGAGTCGTTTTCAAGTCGTAGAGCTAAGCGTAGCTGATCAGTTATTAAGATCCGAAGTGAAATTGAACTCGATTCAATTCGAGAAATTGGAAGATGAGCAATTGAGAAGTGGAGTGGAAGGGATATGGGCGAAGGTATCGATGCATGATGTGCAATGGTGGAAGACGAGTTTTGAGAAGCAAGAGAGGATTCTGAAGATGCTCCAGAAGTCATCGGAAGATGAGAAGAAGTCCACCACAACTTTGGCCCCAAATTTCTCCTTTGAAATCTCAGATTTCTCCAGTGAAATCCTCGATTTTGACCATCACAGAAGCCAAATGAAATTAGGGTTCTTGAGCCTAGATAGAACTTCAGAATCGCTTAGCGATTCTGAATCCCAATCTCTCAGCTCCGAATCCCCCTGGTCCTCCAAATCCGGCTCCCTTGAGCCTCGGGCCCACGGCTCTCGCTACGAACTTGGCCTCGAGCTCTTCTACTTTGGATCCCCGGCCCCCGACCCTGCCCAATTTGAAATGCACAAATGGGGAGAGTCGGTGTTCGTGGGGGCGCTGATTGTGCAGTGGAGCATTCAGGATACGGTAGTTGATGTCACTTGTGGGTGTGATGATTTGAAGTTTGAGTGGTCGGATCGTCTGGGAAGACAGATTGAGGGAGTGATGCATGGGATTATGGGACAGAAGACTGTGGAGAGAAATGAGGAGAAAAAGAAGGGAAATGGAGAGAAGAAAGTGTTAGCGATGCAAGTGTCTGCGAATAGGTAAGGGATATACATTTTCTAGCTACAGAATTTATAGCTACAGCCATCAAAAACCTTTTTGAAAAAGCTTACTTTTTTGAGACTTGAAAATGCATCAACTTTGAACGTCTGAAAATCTGGGTCACGGTAGTTGGATCATTTTGAAATTCCGTGAGATTATCAACTTATTCAAGGGCTTCATTTTTGTAGTTGACTATTTTTCGATAGCTAGCGTGGTTCACGAGATATAGCGCTCACAGAGACGCAGAAAATGAGAAAGACCTCACTGCCTGCAATTGCTAACTTTGAAGCGCTATAACTCGAGAACCAAGGAGGATACAAACATTTCAGAATTATCAAATTATAGGAAATTTAATGCTGAGCAATTTTGTAATCGGCCACTTTTTGATAGCTAGCGTGGTTCTTGAGATATAACGTTCAGGAGTTGCGTCGCTCGTGGAGTCTCTGTGGAGACGCAGACGATGAGAGGCGTTGGTGCTGATAGCGCGTGCGCCCTTACTTTGAAGCGCGATATCTCGAGAACCAAGCTAGATACAACAATTTTAAAATTACCGAATTGTGTAAAATTTTATCCTGAGCAATTTTGTATCTGACTACTTTTTGATATCTAGTATGGTTCTCGAGATAAAACGCATAGAAGTTGCGGCGCTCCTGGAGACCACCAATATAAGCTCCAAAAGGCATCCTAACTTTAAAGCGCTATATCTCTAGAACCACGTTTGCTATAAAAACATTGTCAACTACTAAACTGTCTAACGTTTTGTGCTGAGCAATTCGGTAGTTGATTATTTCTTGATAGCTAGCGTGGTTCTTGAGATATATCCATTTGAAAACTTGAAATTTTTTCAGAGTCGCTCTCCTTGTCGACGTCTCCAACAAATCCTATGGCGCCATTACCACCTCAAAACTAGAATTTATCACCGATAACATTCAAAAAGAATCACTCTTCAAAATAGAAAAAATCCGAGGGGCCACCGGGCTCCGAAATGGGAAGGATTACATTTACCTGGCGGATATTTTCGAATCGGAGAGAATAAAACCATTAGATGAGGAAGAAGATGAGGAGAAACAAGGGTCCCCGACGCGGCGATGGAGTCAATTGGAAAGAGAGAAAAATTATAGAGAGGAGAGGGAAAGAAGGGAGTCGGGAAGAGAGTATAAGCAATTTGTGTCCATGGATTATTTGGAGATTTTGATGGATCGAGAGGCACCGGTTGTTGATAAGATATCCCTGTACACCCCGAATGAGGTGTTCTTGGCATGGAGTCCACAATTGCATTTGATTGTTTTTCATGCGTATAAGTCGATCAAAAAGTGAGTTTTTTTTAATCCAGAATATTGTCAAAAAAAATTTGACACATTTTCCAAAAAGTTTCATGTTCCTAGCTCAACTAGAACTCAAGATACAGCGATTCAAAGTTTTGCCGCAAAAGAGTGCGGGGAAGGAGAGACGCAGACTCCCTCGTCGTCTGCGTCTCTCGCGCGCCCACAGTCTCTCTCGGAAAACTTTGAAATACCGTATCTCGGCTCCCAGAAGGCCTAGAAAGCTCATTTTTGGACCGAAACATATGAAATTTTGTGGAAATTATTTCAGATAATAAAACAATAATTTAAAAATTATTTCAAAAATTAAATTGTTTTGGTTTTGGAAGATATTGGAAATTGTTGAGTTTGAGGAATCTAGAATTCAGATTCTTACATTTGACTTGAGCCTGAAATGAAGTCTCTAGCTCAAGTTTGAGCCGAGATACAATGCGTCAAAGTTTGGCGGAGAAAGGGCGAGAGACGCAGACACTCTCGTCGTCTGTGCTCTCTTCTCCCCATACACTCTCTAGCTCCCTAACTTTGAAGCAGCGTAACTGCCTCAAAATTGAGTTAGAAGCTGATTCTTTTTGGAAAATGTGTCAAATTTTGTGAAGAATTGTGTCGACGCAGACAACGAGAGTGTCTGCGTCTCTCGCGCCAAACTTTGAAACGCTATATCTCGGCTTAGAACTGAGCTAGAGAGTTGATTCTGTTTGGAAAATGTTTGTCATAAAATTTCTAACATTTTAATAGTTATTTTTAATAGCTTAGCTCAGCTAGAAACCAAGATATACCGATTTGAAAATGCCGCTTATTGCCACCATACTTTGAAGCGCCGTAACTTGGCTCAAATATGAGCTAGGAGCATGAAACTTTTTGGAAAATGTGTAAAATTTTATGCTAAATAATTTTGTAGTTGGCTATTTTTTGATAGCTAGCGTGGCTCTCGAGATATAGCGTTTTTAAGTCTAATTTGTTTCCAGAACCTTCCAACAACTCCCCAACACCTCTACAACCTCGAAACCCGTCAGAAAAGTTCCCCGAAAAAAGCACATAATTCTGAATGCCGACGATTTCGTTGAAGTTCAAATCGAACTAGCGAGAAATCATCGAATGTTCTGGCAAGGCGAAAAATTTCAGTTGGAACGATTTGATTCCCAAATGAGAATGAGTACGGAGATGTTGTATATTCTGATGAATGAGCAGAAGATCATAAGTGTTCTGAATCCTCAAATTGTGGTGCAGAATTCTGATGAGCTAATGACGCAGGGAAGATTAGCTGCGGGGAATTTACACTCCGAAACCAATAAAGTCTGGAATTGGACAGCTGACAAGTTTCTATTCCGACTTCCATTCGACTTTAATTTCGCGGAAATTTTCACGGAATTCTCAAATATTATCAAATGGATTAAGGTGGTCCATGAGATACCGAAAAAAGAGTTTACGGAGAAGTCCCCGCTCCCTAGTGACGTTCGAATTGAATTTCAAGAAGTTTGTCTGGAATTGGAGGATGATGAATTCGAGAATCGACTCAAGTTGAGCGCGTTGTTGAAGGAGGATGAGGTTTATGAGACGGAACGGAGAGATGAGTTGATGGAGGAGAGATTGTCGATTTTGAAGAAGACTGATCCGTTTATGTCGAGTAAGATTTTTAGTACAAAAATTTTTTTTTGAAAAATTTTTTTTCAAAAAGTTCGCTTTTTTGCTCCATTAGATGTGAAATTACATGCTGATTCCGAATTTGGTACTCAAAAAAAATCAAAAACTGTTCGAAAACCCGAAAAATTGCATTTGCACAAAAAATTTTTTCATTTTTTTTAAAAATTTTTGCCCGACATCATTTGAAGTGTTTTGGATTCTAAATGTATTTTTTCTGATCTTTTAAATGTAGAATTTGATGCTGAGTTTGAATTTTATAACAAAAAATAATTGAAAACTGCTCAAAACTGCAGAAAATTGAATTTTAACACAAAAAATGCCAAATTTTCAACAAAAAAATGTTTGCTCAAATTTTTGCCCCCGACATCATTTGAAGTGTTTGGGATTCTAAAATATTATTTGTTTTTTGCTTCATTAGATGTAGAATTTAACGCTAATTTCAAGATTGATACTCAAAACAGTCAAAAACGGCTCAAAAACCCAGAAAGTTACATAAATGTTTAAGAAAAAAACATTTTTTTGAAAATTTTTTTTTTTAATTTTGAAAATTAAAAAAATGTTTATTGTTTCATCTTATTGGATGTTAAATTTAACGCTGATTCCTAATTTTGTACTAAAAACTGAAAAACTGCTCAATAACCCAGAAAAATGCATTAATATTAGCATTAGCTACCTTGGGTACATGAGGCAGAAGTTCCCAAAAGTTGGCGGAGACTCGCCTTTTTTGACATTTTTCATTGATTTTTCAGAGAAATGGAGCACATTTTGAGCATTTTCGTCATGATATTCAGAATCTACACCCATTTTATACCTAATTTGAAGAAAAAATTTATTGAAAACAATTTTTCCAAAATTTTCTCAATTTTTTGCCCGAAATTCAAACCTTCAAAGAAAGCGCGCTTAAACTCCAGGTTAACGTTTTTATGGCTTTATATAATGTCAAAAATAGCGAAGATTCCGAATATCACAATGAAAATGTTCAAAAATAGCTTCAAACCCTGAAAATCGCTTCGAAACGGAATGACCGACCAATACAACTTCAAGAGGTTTTGAGCCGAATTTTCGGAGTCTTCAAGCAATTTGGAGCGTTTTCATTATGATAATCAAAATCTGCGCAACTTCTTACATACCGTATCCTTTAAAAATCCCTAAAAACTTCCAGAAGAAATGATCGAACGAATCAAGAAGTGCCTCATCAAGACCAACAGTGAAATCTACATCCGCCGTTGGGAAATGACCGAGAAATCCGATGCTCCACTATTTCTTTCCAAATGGAAGGGATGGAACATGAGAGCATTTGCTGATATCTCACTTCATGGAACTGAAAAGTGTATACAAATGATGAAGGCTTTCGATCCATTGAGTCCGATTCCGGAGCAGAAATATTCGACGTTGTGGGCGCGGGCCGTGGAGTTTGATGTCGAGGAGTGGACGGTCACTTTTAAGGGTGAGCAATTACGTCATTTTAAAGCAAAAATGATGCTAAATCTAACAATATAACTTTCATGTTTCTAGGGTAACTGTGCATTAAGATATAGGCGTTCAAAGTTGACCGATTTTTAAAAAAGTTAAAATTTTTATATCCCAACTTTGAGCCCTCCAAAATATAGTTCATAATTGCTCTATTTGTCTGAAATGTTGTGAGCTTATTAATCAATTAAAGATCTATATTTTCATAGTTAACACTTTTTCGATAGCTAGCGTGGCTCTTGGGATATAGCGCTTTCAAGTTGACCCCTGCAAACATTTGAGAGGACTCATTGTCTCCGTCTCTGTTCGAGCTCCATATCTCGAGAACCACGCTAGCTAGCACAAAGTTATCAACTACAAAAATAAAGCTCTTACTTTGCTCAATATGTTTACTAAATTTCAGACTTTTTAAACCCCTACAAACCACTTTTTTAGACCCTCAAAGTTTAGCAGCTTACAAACCCCTTATTTTTTTAAAGACTACCCCATGAAGTACCTGGACATCAAAGATCTTCACTTCTTCGGAACCCTTGTTGCAGCCGAGAGTATTGCAGATGATGGACGGTGCCTTCGAGAGTGCACCATACCCCTTCCAGACCCATTCCCGACGCATACTGTACAGAGGAACATGTCACCGTTGAAATTTTATTATGATCTTCAGTGTGGTGAGTTTTTCTTCAACTGAAATTGGGAATTGGTGAAATATTATATGAAAATGTAGAGCTTAAAAAGAGCTTTAAAATAGTATAAAAATCATTAAAATTTCATGATTTAAGGTTTCTCAAAAGCTTGTCAAAAATCTGTATCTAATTTTGGATGGTTGACAAGTTTTCAACTAGATTTTGAGCAGCATTAAAATTTTGAATCATGCTGATTTACATACCATTTTGTAGATCTTTTCAAGCTCTACATTTGCATATAAAAGTTGACTAAAAACTCACAATTTAAAGTAGAGAAAATTGCCATTAATTGGGAGGTCCCTTGCTTGAAGGTAGACTCAAGGGGTAAGGCCCTTCGATTGTGGGCGGGTTTTTTGAAGGCAACTTTCCTTACTTCAAATTGTGATTTTTAAACTAAAATTCATATAATGATGTAGAGCTTAAAAAGAGCTACAAAATGGTATGAAAATCATTTAAATTGCAGTCTTTAAAGTTGCTCGAAAGCTATTTCAAACACATGTGCTGGATTCTGGCTGTTGACAAACATTTGACTAGATTTTGAGCAACTTTATAAAACGCAATCTTAATGATTTTTAACCCATCTTGTAGATCTTAATAAGCTCTATTTTTTATATAAATTTCAGACAAAAAATCAAAATTTCAAATTAAGAAAATTGTTTTGAAAGTGGGAGAAGCCTGGCTTGAAGATACACTTAAAAGGCACGACGCATGGGTACCTTCGATGGTGTGCGGGGTTTTTGAAGGCAATTTTCTCCACTTCAAACTGTGATTTATGATTTGAAAATTATACAAAAATGTAGAACTTTAAAAGAGCTACAAAATGGTATAAAAATCACTAAAATTGCATGATTTAAAGTTGCTCAAAAGCTTGTAAAACATCTGCGCTTAGTTCTTGATGGTTGACAAACTTTTGACTAGATTTTAAGCGAGTTTATAAAATGCAATATAAGTGATTTTTATACCAATTTGTAGATCTTTTTAAGCTTTACATATCAAAATAAATTACAAACAAAAATTACAATTCAAAGTAAAGAAAATTACCTTGAAAGTGGGAGGACCCTTGCTTAAAGATAGACTCAAAAAGGAAGGCGCAAGGGTAGGGTTTTTAAAGACAATTTTTTCTAGTTAAAATTGTGCTGATTTTGTTAAAATTTACAACATTTTGTAGATCTTTGTAAGCTCTACATTTTGATACTAATTTCATTACAAAAGTCAAAATTTAGAGTAGAGAAAATTGCCTTGAAAGTGGGAGTTCAAGGCCAAGGCGCGACCGAGGCGCTAGGGTACTTCCCTTCGATTGCGTGCGCGCTTTTTGGAGGCAATTTTCTTGGCTTAAAATTGTGATTTTTTAAATAAAATCTAAACCATTTTGTAGATCTTTTAAAGCTCTACATTTTTCTATAAATTTATAATTAAATATCATGTTTAGAAGTAAAGGAAATTGTCTTGAAAATGGGAGGAACCTCGCTTAAAGGTAGGGTACCTGCGTTCGATTAAGTGCCGGATTTTTGAAGGCGATATTCTTGGCTTGGAGTTGTAATTTATCAAACAAAATATATACCATTGTGTAGATCTTTTTAAGCTCTACATTTTGATATAAATTTCAATGCAAAAATCAATAGTTAAAGTTAAAAAAATCCTTTGAAAGTTAGAAGAACCGTAGACTTCGAGGGTTATACAGCTACCCTAAAATGCTGGTTGCTTGATGAGCTTTTGAGCAAGCTTGAAAAGTACGATTTTATTGATATTTATACCCTTCTATAGCTCTTTTTAAGCTCTACAACTTCATATAAATTTCAAATTGAAAATCACATTTTGAAATGGGAAAAATTGCCTTGAAAGTTAGTGTATCCAAGGTTGAGCAGCTGAGCTTAAGGGCGAGTTTTTGAAGGCACATTTCTTATCTTGAAATTATGATTCCTCAATCAATATATATACCATTTTGTAGATCTTCTAAAGCTCTACATTTCCATATGAAATTTCACTGAAATATCACAGTTTCAAGTTGAGAAATCCACCGCGCCGGCGCGCACCAAGAGCGGCGCCGCTATCTCAAAGTGGGCGTGGCTTATCCAGTGGGCGGAGCTTAGATACAGTACCTCAAATACAACATTTCCAGCAAGCACCGAGTACAATTGCACCTACGGCCCCTGCTGGGAACCCTGTCTCTCCATGATCTCTCTCGTCTGGAACAGCATCTCGGCGCCCTCCATAGATCCATCCCAGCCACTTCCATTCTGGGACAAGATGCGTTTTCTTCTTCATGGAAAACTATTGTGGTCCAGTGAGAAGATAGTAACGACTATGCTGGCCTCCAACGATCCTTATAACGAAACCGAGACCGTCGAGATGTTATGGGAGGACTTTGGACTGGACTGGGCTCTTGGAGAGATTCGGATCAAGTCGGGATTGAAGATTTTCTTGAGGACAGCATCGAGATATGATGATTCACAGATTCTATCACTTCCTGATGTGCGGCTGAAGGTGTTGTTGGGATGGGAGTGCAGTGGGGATCCGCATGAGCATCATGCGGTACAACTATGTGCACCACATAGATTGCCTCATTATTCTTCGGTGAGTAATAGAGTTACATGGACTGTGAGATCATTTGAAAGAGGAAGATTTGTTAATTCTGAAAATATAAATATCAATTTTGGAGACCTATTGGGTCCTGAGATAATTGGATTTGAAGTTTGCACTTTTTTTTCGAAAAGGCCACTTTGACTTTTTTTGAGAATTTCAAAAGCACCAACTTTGAGCGTCTGAAAATTTAGGTTATAGTAATTCAATCTTTTTGAAACTTTGTGAGCTTATTAATCAATTTAAGAGCTATATTTTTGTAGTTGACTACTTTTTGATAGCTAAAGGGTTTCTTGAGATACAGCGCTTAGAAAGCGCGTGCTAGCGAACGCGCGCTTCTGCTGCTGGTAAGGGCTACCTAACTTTGAAGCGTTATATCTTGAGAACCACGCTAGCTATCAAAAAGTTATCAATTACAGAATTGTGTAAAATGTTATGCTGAGCAATTTTGTAGTTGACAACTTTTTTATAGCTAGCGTGGTTCTTGAGATATAGCGCTTAGAAAGCGCGCGCTTTTGCGATCTGGGCGCTACCTACAAGAGCGGCCTAACTGTGACGCTCCGTATCTCAAGAACCACGTCAGCTATCAAAAAGTTATCAATTACAAAATGTGTAAAATTTTAAGCTGAGCAATTTTGTAGTTGATAACTTTTTAAAGCTAGCGTGGTTCTTGAGATATAGCGTTCAAAGAGACGCAGACAACGAGAGACCACTCGCTGTGAGCGCGCCCTAACTTTGAAGCACCATATCTCGAGAACCACGTTAGCTAGAAAAAAGTAGTCAATTACAGAAATATAGTACTCAGATTGTTTAATAAGCTCACAAAATTTCACGCAATTTGGACTGCTGTTACCTAGTTATTCTACCGCTCAAAATGGGTCTCTAAAATTTTATACTTTTTTGAAAATTGCTCAACTTCAAACGCTTGTATCTCAACGCTCCAATGCCACACAAAAATAAAATTTATATTTCTGAAATTAGCAGCTTTTCAGCTCTCAAATAATATATAATACACTCTAAACACCCTTCCCCCTCCCAATTCCTCTCCTCTTCCAGACAGAAGAACACGACTCGTATCGTCAATTCCGTTCGTCATGTGTCAACGTGACACTGAATTTCGACGTCTCGCCGGGCAGTTGCACATCCAATGAAAAGATGCCCAATTTGTTGCTCTACTCAAACACTTTCAGATGGATTGAGCAATTTTTGAAGTCGTTGACGACGAAGAATCGAAATGTTAGAAGAGGAAAGGTCTTCGGGAATCGAGTCCTTCTGAAGCCCCAGCTTTCGAAACATTTCGGGAAATTGCAATTTTCATTCTCCTTACCTAAAGTGTTGGTGACTTATTGGATGAGCCATTCCTCGTCTTATGGATTCAGAGTTTTCTCTGATGGTCTTCAATTGACGGCGTCGTTTAGGCAAACAGTGCAGCATTCTTCTGTTAACAGGGTAAGAGCTATATCTCTAGAACCAAAATAGATACAGGATTTTTGAAATTTGCATGTAATGTAAAATTTCATGCTGAGCAATTTTGTAGTTGACAATTTTTTGATAACTAGCGGGGTTCTTGAGATATAGGGCTTATAAAGAGACGCAGACAGTGAGGAATGCTCTCGGCGCTGCCAGCGAGGGCGCCTTAACTTTGAAGCGCTATATCTCCGTAACCACCTTAGTTATCAAAACATTAATAATAGCAAAACTGTGTAAAATTTCATGATGAACAATTTTGTAGTTAATTACTTTTTGATAGCTAACAGGGTTTTTGAGATATAACGTTTCTAAGTTGCAGCGCTCATTTTGCGGGCGCTTCAACTTTGAAACGCTATATCTCTCGCACCACTTTAGCTATCAAAAAGTTATTAACTACAAAATTATGTAAAATTGTATGCTGAAAAATTTTGTAGTTGACAACTTTTTGATAGCTGTCGTGGTTTTTGAGATACATTGCTTAGAAGGAGACGCAGACAGTGAGGAACGCTCTCAGCGCTCACAGCTGCGCTGGCAGTGAGGAGCGCCCTAACTTTGAGCGCTTATATCTCTCGAACCACGCTAGTTATCAAAAAGTTGTCAACTACAAAAATATGTAGAATTTTATGCTGAGCAATATTGTTGTTAATAATTTTTTGATAGCTAGCGTGGTTCTCGAGATATAGCGCTTTGAAATTGCGACACTGCGCGGGGATGCCGCCGGCGTGGGCGCCCCAACTTTGAAGCGCTATATCTCTAGAACCACGCTAGCTATCAAAACATTGCTAACCACAAAATTATGTAAAATTTCAGGAAATGAACGTACAGCGTCGCAAAGTCTACACATGGAGCACACACCACATGACATGCACCTGGTGGGCCACCCAAATCCATGTGTACGGTGGAGAGAGCCGTCCACCAAGCGACGGGTCCCCTTCTGAAGACACTTTCCTTTTGGGATTCGGCAGGGTACAGTATGCCCGAGAGACGTATCCCGGGAAAGATGTGCCATTGCATAAAGTCACTGCTTTCGATTTGAAAATGGCATGGACCGCCGAGAATCGGGATGCCTGTTTGACGATAGCAGATGGAGTTCATAGGGCTCACATGTTGCGCCGGATTCTGAGTAATGACGCGGTGAAAACTCTCAATGTGCATCTGGAAGAGACTGTGGACACTAAGCCGAAAGACCCAACACCGAAGAAAGAGACAAAGACCCATAGAAGAGGCTACAGTGTCACAGAGACGAATCCATGGATGTTGACCCAGCTAATCGATGAAGTCGGCACTAAACTGGTGGCTCATTGTGAGCAAGCATCCGATGTTCCGATTGATTCGCTAATCGGGGTACATCAGTCAACAATGGATGATGTGAAATTGTTGAATTGGCAGAGTAAGTCTATTTTTGTATCGCGGACTTTCTAAAGCCGTCAATTTTCAGTCGACCTATTCAACAGTCAACTAGTGCTCAAGGGATGTGAGAGGGATGGGTTCCTACTGGTGTGCGCGGCGAAATCGCAACTTTTGCAAAACGTGAGTACTATATTCAGAAAGAAGACGTTTTTGTGAATCCAAAAATATAGTTTTCATTATTTTCGGATAAGTTGGCGTTGAGATATAACGCTTCAAAGTTGGGCCTCCCTCGCAGGAAGCGTCTCCAAAAGTGCCGCGATTTCTAAGCGCTATATCTCAAGAATCAAATTAGATATCCAAAAATAACTAACTACAAAATTGCTCAGCATAAAATTGTACACATTTTTGTAGTTAACAACATTTTGATAGCTAGCGTGGTTCTCGAGATGTAGCGCTTCAAAGTTAAGGCGCCATCAATCACTGGTGGCGTTTCCATGAGCGGCGCACACAACTTTGAAGCGTTGTATCTCGAGATTCACGCTAGGTATCAAAAAGTAATCAACAAGATAATTGTTCAACATAAAATTTTCTACATTTTTGTAGTTAGCCACTTTTTGATAGCTAGCGTGGTTCTTGAGATATAGCGCTTCAAAGTTAAGGCGCCATCAATCACTGGTGGCGTTTCCATGAGCGGCGCACACAACTTTGAAGCGTTGTATCTCGAGATTCACGCTAGGTATCAAAAAGTAATCAACAAGATAATTGTTCAACATAAAATTTTCTACATTTTTGTAGTTGACAACTTTTTGATAGCTAGCGTGATTCAAGAGCTATAATGCTTCAACGTTAGAACTTTTTCAGTTCCATCGAAACGTGTGGAAACGAAGCCTGCTCCTAAGCAAGAAATCCTGGAGTGCCAAACTATCCGGCATGCAATACTTCGCCCCAATCTCCCTCTCCGATTCCAACACCAACAAGGAACGTTTCCGATGGTTGCCCCGGGAAGTGATCGATGAGAAGACCCAAGACACATCCGGAGGCTTCGCCGACGATTTTGTACAGAAATTCTCGGCCACCGGGGAGGCCGTCGGCGGCGTAGTCCAGTCAGAAGTGCCCGACTCGGAGGACGGGTTTCAGTTGCAGAGGATTGTCTCAAGGTGTAGCTGTCAAATCTATTTCTGCTACTTTTCCGACGAACTTAAGACGGACTCATCGGAAGATATCTCGGTGCCCCCACAGTTGGACCCCAAACATCAGAGTTTGGACTCAGATGCTGTTGGGATTGATGTTCTGACACTGAAGCATAATATGTTGGAGGCCACATCGAACTCGGAGCAATATGAAATGGTTGTGGATATTGTGAACAACTTGGCACTGTTTGTGGACCCTAACAAGAAAGAGATGGGCGAGAAGCGACGGAGGCTGAGGTTCGAGTGCCAGCTGATGGGAATGGCCGAGATGCGAGCCAAGATTATGAGATATCAGTCTGAGCTAAGAGAGATTGTGTCCCTGGGAAGGTATTTGGAGAGACAGTTGTTTTATCTCAATAACCTCGAAGAGCATGATCCCGAGCAAACCGAAGAGCAACTGGTGCAGGAGGCCGAGGAGACGAAGCAAAGGATGCTAACTGTATCGGAGAAGCTTGCGACTTATATCAGCTCTTATAAGCAGCGGCAAGTCACGCAGGTCAAGGAGTTTGATGAGGGGAAGAATGCGAAGAAGGGGATGGAAGTGATACGACGATTTGAAGTTTGCTTTGAAGATTGTATATGGAAGTTGACGGAGAGTGACGGGCAGATAGCCTTGGCTCAAACCCAAATTCGAAATTTCCTGTACACCCGGACAGTTAGGGACTCAAACTGTGGGGACCATCTATTTGAGGTGGGAAGTGTCCGCATCACTAACCTTCTCCCGGATACGATCTACAAGCACGCGTTGCATCGAGACGAGACACGGGATAGGCACTCGAGGCAGCCGGCGATTCGCTTGTATGTCCGGGATATGCCCCCGGTTGGCGGCATAAGTGTCAAGGAGCATTTCGAGTTGAACATTGCGCCGATGGTGGCGGAGATTACGCATCGATTGTTTGACAAGATGATGAGGTTCTTCTTCCCGGGGAGGAACATTCATGCAAATGATAGTATTGAGGGAGGCGATGATGATAGTAGTAGTTCGGTGAGTTTTAGTCTAGCCTATATCGACCGAATCTGCAATAGAATTCGGAAACTCGAGAAATGAGGCCTCTATTATGAAACTTTGAGGACCCATATCTTGGCTCAAAATCATTTTCAGAAGGTAGGGTTTGGTGTCCGGTACTTAAAATTTTATGCTTAACAATGTCCAACAATTTTTGGAGAAAAATTTTTCGAGGCCTAAAAAACGGAATTTTGAGCCTCAAAAATTTTTGCTTCAAAAAGTGTCGGAAATTGTTATAAATCAAATTCCAAGTCTCAGATACAAAACCCTACGTTCTGAAAATGATTTTGAGCCGAGATATGGGTCCTCGAAGTTGCGGGGCCTTGCGGCCATCGGGGCCGTAGTGAAACTTTGAGGGCCTATAACTCGGCTCAAAATCACTTTTAGAACGTAGGCTTTTGTGTCCGGGACTCAGAATTCAATGTTCAACAATATCCGACACTTTTTAAACAAAAACGTTTCAAGGCCCAAAATCCGAAATTTAGGCCTAGGAATTTTTTTGAATAAAAAGTGTCGGGAATTGTTATAAATCAAATTTCAAGTGCCGGACACAAAACCCGACACTCTGAAAATGATTTTGAGCTGAGATATGAGCCCTAGAAGTTGCGGCTCCCGGGGCCGTAGTGAAACTTTGAGGGCCCATAACTTGGCTAAACATCGTTTTTAGAAGGTAGGGTTTTGTGCCGGGACTTTAATTTTGATGCTTAACAATCTCCTACACGTTTTATTCAAAAACCTTCTTCGGCCAAAAAATCGATATTTAGGCCTAAGAATTTTTTTGAATAAAAAGTGTCGGGAATTGTTATAAATTAAATTTCAAGTCCTAAAAACAAAGCCCTACGTTCCGAAAATAATTTTGAGCTGAGATATGGACCTTCAAAGTTTCACTATAGTCCTGAAGGGTGCAGGCTTATGCCTCGAATTATGTGAATATTTAGCGGAATTTTATTACAGATTCGGTTTTTAGTGCTCATATAGTGTGCTTGCCTAATTTCCCCATTTCCAGACCTTCTCCTTCACCCGAAAAATCGCCAGCACGCTTAGCATGAGAAGTAACAAGTCCGCCTCGGAGAAGTTGATGCTTCAAAAATCGCTCTACGAAAAGGATGACATTGATAGGATGAAGGAACGGGCCGATCAAGTGAACCACTTTATGTATATCAAGATTCCAGAAGTTTCATTTGTAGTTTCTTATAAGGTGAGCTAAGGCGCCGAGCTTGCCAGCTAAGCTTAAACTAGTCGCAGTCGCCGCGCTGATCCCTCAAATTGTACCAAAATTCTTTCAGGGTAACAAAGACAAGAATCTCATCGACGTCAACCAGTTCAACTTCATCTTCCCCCTATGCGAATACCACGAACAAAACTGGACATGGCTCGACCTTGCGCTAACCGTTAAGCAACGGTGTAAACGTGTGCTCCTTCATCAATTCATGAAGCAAAAATTGCTCCGCAATCGAATTTCGAACTTCTCCATCGAGCCAGCGCCACAAGGTGTTAGCGAGGACGAGAAGAAGCGGATCGCAGTGGGAATTGTGAGTTTGGCCTAGAATTTTCTCTTCCATTTTCAAAGTATCGCATTTTTCCAGACCACCGCCGATCAGAAAGCGTTGAAGGCTCCGAAATAGACACGGGTTCTAGTACGAGTTACCATTTAAATTTTTGTAATTTTTCTTGGCTTTAAAACATGTATAGATTTACAGTCAGAATATTCTGCATAATTTATTATTTTCAAGTAAACTAGTCGTTTCACTGAAATTGAATTTTTTTTGCAACTGTGGTACGTAAGCCCGCCAATTTTGATATTTTTGAGGGCCCATAACTCAGCTCAAAATCATTTTCAGAAGGTAGGGTTTTGTTTTTAGGACTTGCAATTTGTTTTATAACAATTTCCGACACCTTTTCTTCAAAAAAATTCCTAGGCCCCAATTTCGATTTTTGGGCCCAACAATTTTTTTTTCCCAAAAAGTGCTGGAAATTGTTAAACATCAAATTTTAAATCCCAATAACAAAACCCTACCTTCTGAAAATTCTTTTGAGCTGAGATATCGGCCCTCAAAGTTTCACTTGAACTCACTCTAAGGTACCGATGGCCGCAACTTTAAGGACTCATAACTCAGCTCTAAATCATTTTCAGAGTGTCGGGTTTTGCGTTTCGGACTTGAAATTTGATGCCTAACAATTTCCTATACTTTTCGAGAAAAAAAATTCCTAGGCCCAAATTTCGATTTTTGAGCCTCAAAAAATTTTTTGTCAAAGTGTCGGATATTGGTAAGCATCAAATTTGAAGCCCCAGACACTAAACCCTACCTTCTGAAAGTGATTTCGAGTCGAGATATGGGCCCTCAGAGTTTCCCTAGGGCACCGATGGCCGCAACTTTGAGGGCTCATATCTCGGCTCAAAATCATTTTCAGAGCGTAGGGTTTTGCGTTTCGGACTTGATGTTTGATTTATAACAATTTCCGACACTTTTTATTCAAAAACATTCTGAGGCCCAAATTTCGATTTTTGAGCCTCAAAAAATTGTTTTGTCAAAAAGTGTCGGATATTGTTAAACATCAAATTAGAAGTCTCAAAAACAAAACCCTACACTCTGAAAATGATTTTGAGCCAAGTTATGGGCTCTCAAAGTTTTCCTAGTGCACCGATGGCCGCAACTTTGAGGGCTCATTTCTTGGCTCAAAATCCTTTCTAGTACCACCTCAGATCGCCCAATTGTTCATCTTTATTGGCTGGGCTCTCTTCAGCGACACTAGAATGGGCTTCAGAAACAACTACAACGACGATGATCAAGGTGAACTAGAATGGGAGCTTCACGATGCCCCAATGCCCGGGAGCAGCTCAAACTTCTACGAGAGCTTCCGAGTCAATTCATTTCTCTTCACAACCTTCCAAGGTCTCCAGCATCCTCCAAATATAGCGCTCAACCATCGATGGGAGCCTCCAGAATCTTCCACTACAGCCTTCTCCAGTGCCACCTCAGATCGCCCAATTGTTAATCTTTATTGGCTGGGCTCTCTTTGGCGACACTAGATCGGTGCTTCAGGTGGAAAACTGCGACGATGACTTGGTAGACGCGCTTCTAAAGCCGTCAGAATCATCCAAAGTCTTCTCCCGATTCGAAATCCTCGCCCAACGGGAGCTCTGCGGTTCTTCGACGTCTCCAGAATCGTCCAAAGTGTTCGCACGACGCCTCAAGTCTGAAAAATGTTCTTTGTCAATTTCCATAAAGTTTCCAATGGTTACCTGAATTCTTCATGTTTCCCGTCAATTTCTATACACCAGATTTCAAAAACACTGGATTTTCTCAAGTTTCGAGCCCGAAAACTCTCCTCTTATCCGTCACTTTCTTTAGTTTCCGACTATTTTACCAGATGTCAGTTACTCTCCGCAGTAGGTCTCAGGTTAACCGGACGTCGCCGCCTGACGGCCATACGACCACTGCATCGATGAAGGTCTGATAAAGCCTTCTTAGCGCCCTGGGAAGTCACCCAGGCTTTGTTCCTTCGGTCCCACAGGCGAACCTTAAGACAGGAGTTCGGGAACAAAGAAATCACGGGTTTTTGGTCTTCAGAGACCAAAGGAGCTGACGTCTCCTTTTACGGGCATTTGTACAAAGTTACAGCTTGGTACCAGGGCTAAAACGCTTCCTGGATTTTTGAGATTCGAGCCAATCTCGTTCCGTCAACTTCTGGTGTCAGTACTGACTGCAGTAGGTCTCAGGGTAACCGGACGTTTCCGCCTGACGGCCTTACGACCACTGCAGCCGCGGAGGGCCTCCGTCGGAGACTGATAACCTTCCATCCTGGGAAGTTACCCAGGCTTTGTTCCTTCAGTCCCACAGGCGAACCTTAAGACAGGAGTTCGGGAACAAAGAAGACTTCGGCTCAAAGAGCCAGGGGAAGCTGACGTCTCCCTTAGTTTCCGGCGATGGATTTCTCCCCAGCCACGTTCTATTTCGACAAAAAGTCTTCATAGAACGGAGTCAACTACCAGAGATGTGAACTCTGGATTTTTAAATCAGATGTCAGTACTCTCAGCAGATGGTCTCAGGGGAATCGGGCGTTTCCGCCTAAGGGCCATACGACCACTGCCGAGATAGAGGCTGATACGCCCTCTTTACCGCTCTAGGAAGACGGCCTAGACTTTGCGCTATGTCCCACAGGCTAAGCCTTAAACAGGCGCATAGGCAGTGCCCGAAACTTCGGCTCAAAGAGCCAGGGGAAGCTGACGTCTCCCTTAGTTTCCGGCGAGGGACGTCTCCCTCGCCACGTTCTATTTTTACATAGAACGGGGTCAAAAGCCTCCGAAAGGCTGTGTTGTCCAAAGACAACGACTCAAGTACAACAAAAAGTATACCTGACCCCTGGCCAACCACCCTGACATCTTTCCAATAGTATCGGCGCCTTCCTCTTGAGCCTCCTCCTGGGCCTTCTCCTGAGCCTTCTCTTGAGCCTCCTTCTGGGCCTCATCCTGGGCCATCCTCCGAAGCATCCTCCTGAGTCTCCTGCTGAGCCATCCTACTGAGCCGTCCTCTTGAGCCATCCTTGTGGGCCTTCTCCTGAGCCTCCTCCTTCTGAGCCATCCTTCTGAGCCTCCTCCCTCTGAGCCTCCTCCTCCTCCTGAGCCATCTTTCTGGGTCATCCTCCTGGGCCTCCTCCTGAGCCATCCTCCTGAGCCATCCTCATGAGCCTTCCTCCTGAGCCATCCTTCTTGAGCCGGGGGTGCATCTGAAATTTGGCAAAAAGAAAGCTCAAACTGAAGTTCAAAACTTGCAATTAGAAAAAAATCCAAAGGTGGCGTTGATTCTGCTATCCAAGAGGTACCTTCTTCCTCATCATCATCCCGAGAGCCCATCTGGGGCTCAGGCTCCGCCCACTTTTTCTCATGATCGGCTCCTTCGAAGGGGGGTCCCTTCCTCAAGCCTTTGGCACTGGCTTCTCTGTCATATAGCGTCCTTTCCCAGTAAGATCCTTGGAATCCTCCTTCGATTGAAAAAGTCTGAAATTTGGGCAAAAAGAAAGCTCAAACTGAATGCAAAACTCGCCTTAAAATGATTTCCGAGGAAAGTTGGACGTCGGGATTGTCATTGCAGCTGGGTTGGCTTCTGGAAACGAAAAGAATTAGGGAATGAAGAGAAGGATACGATTTTTGAGCTGCACGACGAGAAAACCGATGCGAACGGAAAAAGCGGCAAAGAAATAGGGAAAATAAGAGCAATTTTCAAGAAATCAGCACTCAAAACCGAAAAAAACGCGAGCAAAAAATATACGACCACTCGCCGCGACAAAAAAGGCAAGAATGATGATTTTGGAGACAGCTATGGGTAGAGATCAACGAAACAAACGAAAACTTAGATTTTCGCGGCAAAAAATCGCTCAAAAGATCACAAAAATCGCAGAAAAATGGCGAAAATCGATGAAAAAATGATGAGAAATTGAAAGATTTTTTAAAGGCACATGGAATTTTTTCGCGGGTGGGTCTCGACACGACGACGAAAAAATTTCAAATTTTAATTTTTTTTTTGCTTTTTTATTGGAATTTCAGCTGTTTTTTCACGATTTTTCTGGGAAAACTCAATCTTTTATGAAAAATAAAGCTTTTAGAATTATTCTCCATCCAAAATTACCTAGGAATTGAATAAAAATCATGAAAAATAGGCAATATTAAGACAAATTCATATTTTTGCTTTTTTGTTGAATTTCTACTATTTTTGTGCAATTTTTCAGGAAAAACTTAATCGCAGATCGAATAAAGAAGCTTTCAGAATGATTTTCCATTGAAAATTACCTGGAAAATTTGTGAAAATCATGAAAAATTCATATTTTTCGCTTTTTTCACTGTTTCAACTGTTTTTGTGCAATTTTTCAGGAAAAACTCATTCGCCGTGCGAAAACAAAGCTTCCAGATCGATTTTAAAGTCGAAATTACCTAGAAAATGAATGAAAATCATGAAAAATAAGCAAATTTAAGACAAATTCATAGCTTTTGTCTTTTTCGCTGTGTCAACCGTTTTTGTGTGATTTTTCTGGGAAAATTCAATCTTTGAGGCGAAATAATGCTTTCAGAATGATTTTCCATTGAAAATTACCTAAAAATATGAGATTTTCAAGGATTTTTCCCTGCTCAAAAAAATTCCACAAATTTTCATCGTTTCTCTCTTGCTTCCTCTTTTTTTTTTGGGTGGAGAATCATTCTGAAAGCTTTATTTTTCATCAAAGATTGAGTTTTCCCCAGGAAAATCGTGAAAAAAACAGCTGAAAATTGCCGATTTTCATGACTTTTATTCATTTTCGATTTTCAACGCATTTTTTTCTACCTGGATGAGGCACTTTCGTCTTCAATTCATCTTCATCAAATCCTTCTTCAGATCTTCCCCCCTTTTTTCTTATTTTTCATCCCCTCTATCCCATTTCCCATCTCAACAATTGGGTCAAGGCCAATCAATCTTCTTGAGGATCCACCCCTTCTTCTTCATTACTATTAAATAGTGTTTGCCCCGTGCGGCGGCTCACCGGCGGTCACTGGTCAACACTCTCTGCTTTCTCTCGCGCTCTCTCATCTCTCCACACTATTTCCCCCTCGACCCCTTTGCAGTTCGTTCTTTTTCCACGTCGCGTCGTGTATGCTGACGTGGTTTTAGTCAGTTGTCTCAAACACAGGTCACTTTTATGTGTGTTCCTTTGAATCTAAACCTTTCTTGTAAACTTACTCTTGGCTCAATAACGGGGCCCTTTTTTAATGTTAGAATAGTGGAAATCGATTGAAAACTCGTATCGCTTTTGTGCTGTCCACAATCTTATCATTTCCAGCTCATTTTCCCCTTCTAAACGTCGTTTTTTTTTGCTTTTTCCAATAAAATTCTTCTATTTTTCCCTCCAGGTATGAAGACATCGCTTCTCGTCGTGGCGGCTGCTCTCGCCGTCTTGGCATCGGCTCAGGACGACGCCAAGGGCCCAAAAGTCACCGATAAGGTGTACTTTGACATGGAGATCGGAGGAAAGCCCATCGGACGCATCGTCATCGGACTCTTCGGAAAGACCGTGCCAAAGACCGCCACCAACTTCATCGAGCTCGCCAAGAAGCCAAAGGTGAGGCTCGGAAGGCCGCTGGGCCGTGGAGAGGAGCCGAAGGCGTGGAAAATCGATTTTCGTTGAAAAAATCGCTATTTTTCGCCGGAAATCGAGACTTTTAGTGATTCGGAAAGCTTCGGAAGCAAAAATAGCGAAAAAATAGAATATTTTTGCTAAGACAAAATCAAACGATTCGGGAGGTGTTCAGAATCGATTATCCACTAAAAAATCGTTTTTTTTTGCCCAAAATCGAGGCTTTTAGCGATTCGGAAAGCTTCGGAAGCAAAAACTACGAGAAAATAGCGAAAAAATCAAATTTTAAATGCAGAAATCGATTATTTCGATGTAAAAACCTGAACTTTTTCGTTTTTTTTTCAGCTGGAAATTCGGTTTTTGGCATTTTAGACCGCAAATTTCATTAAATAGTGCAAAATTAACCTAAAAATCGCTCGAAAGCTGTTATTGTGGCTCGGAAATCGAATTTCCCGCTATTTTCAGAAAATCTTTGCCGTTTGGGCATTTTTAGTACGAAATTGAACTAAAAATGGCAAAAAATCACTGGGAAATCAGCATTTTTTCATTAAAAAATTTGTGATGAAACATTGCGCTAGAAATTTGGTTTTTTGGCTTTTTAGAACGCAAATTTTGTTAAATGGGTTTCGTACAAATGTAGGCCTTGAAATTTCGCAAATTTGAAGTTAAAAATGAACAAAATCTGTTGGAAATGAGCCAAGTTATGAACGTTTTTAGTTTTGTAAATGTAGAGGCTTACAAAACTAAAAACGCTCATAACTCGGTCAATTTTCAACCGATTTTGCTCATTTTTGGCTTGAAATTTGCGAAATTTCAAGGCCTACATTTGTACAGAACCCATTTAACAAAATTTGCGTTCTAAAAATGCCAAAAAACAAATTCCCAGAGTAATTTTTCGTCACATAAATTTTAAGCAATAAATGTTGATTTCGCAGTGATTTTGAGTCAATGTTGTACCATTTAATGAAATTTGCGTTCTAAAACAGCACAAAACCAAATTTCTAGCTGAAAAAAAAACGAATAGTTCCGGTTGCGAAGCTTCTAACAGCGAAATAAGCTATTTTCGTCTGGAAAATGCGGATTCTTCGCTTTTTTTCCTAATAATAGCGAAATTTTTGATAGAAGAGTTTCAAAAGCCTAGAAACCGCTTTCACAGTATTTTTGAGCGATTTCTCTACGAAAAATCGTATTTTTTGGCTAAAAAACGCTTGAAAATCGTATTTTTTGGCTGAAGAAAAGCGCACGGATCTAATGAAAATGCTGTTTACAACGATTCAAAACTCAAAAAAATCGATATTTTCCAATAAAAATGCATTTTTTCTCGAGTTTTCCCCCTAAAATCTCTAATTTTTCAGGGAGAAGGATACCCAGGCAGCAAATTCCACCGCGTCATCGAAGACTTCATGATCCAAGGAGGAGACTTCACCCGTGGAGACGGAACCGGAGGACGCTCGATCTACGGAGAGAAGTTCGCCGACGAGAACTTCAAACTGAAGCACTACGGAGCCGGATGGCTGTCGATGGCCAACGCCGGAGCCGACACCAATGGATCGCAATTCTTCATCACCACCGTCAAGACTCCATGGCTCGACGGACGTCACGTTGTGTTCGGAAAGGTTCTCGAGGGAATGGATGTGGTTAGAAAGATCGAGAAGACCGAGAAGCTTCCAGGAGATCGTCCAAAGCAAGACGTCATCATTGCCTCGTCGGGACACATCGCTGTTGAGACTCCATTCGCTGTTGAGAGAGAGGGTGTTAACTAATTGTTCTTTAATTGCTGGCTTTTTTATTGTATATCGATCTGTGATTCTCAATCATCATTTTGATTGGGAACCTTTAATTTATGTGTACCTAATAAAATCTCTTTGGAAACCGACATTATTTATGTGGCTGGGGAAGGGGCACTTTTGACATTCTTTGATTTTTTTCAGGATTTCGACATTATTTCAACAAAAATCGAATTTTTAGCATTCAGAAGCCCGCAAAAACTGTAAAATGTCTTCAAATCAATTGTGAGTCCAAAAAATATCAAAAATGATCGAAAAATCAGAAAATAGCCCAATTTGGAGCATTTTGAGCCGATTTTCATGATTTTTAGATAGTTTTAATAAATTTTAGTGTTTTCAGACCATTTTAAAAGAATCAATTACCGAAAATGAGCTCAAAAATGATTGAAAATCGATTTTGAAGCATTTTTAGCCGATTTTCATGATTTTTGGACAATTTTCAGACATTTTAGATCATTTTTCACATATTTAAACACTTTTTTCAACTTTTTCATGAAAAAAATTGTCTGAAAAATCAAAAAAAATTGCTGAAAAATTTCAAATTTCCCTCTAGTCCAATGGAGCGCGCTTGCGCTCTCCGGGCGTTTTTCAATTTTTTTCAATGATTTTCGCCGATTCTTCTTGGTTTTTTCGCATTTTTTCGCAATTTTCCTTCAAATTTTTGCTTTAAAAACATGAAAAATTAGTTTTCAGACCCAAAATGCCTACACAATTCATCAGAAATCGCTCGGCGTTCCCGCAAGGGTCACACAATGATATGGACGATTTTCAGTATCAAAATGGCAAGTTTCTGGCGGAAATTTTTTGGTTTTAAGCATGGATTTAGACTTTCCAGACTATTCATCGAGTCATCAGCTTCCATCGACGGCTTCTGGATTCTCGGAGCCATCACCACCGCTGCCTGGAAAATCGACGACGTCGGATCCGCTGGCGGGGGCCTTGCTAGGCTTATCAGAGTAAAAATAGGCTGAAATAAGCCTTAAAACCTTCGAAATACTTCCAGCGTCATCACAAAATCGCTAATCTCCCATCCCTGCTCAGTGCTCCGTCGTCAGTGTCAAGTCCACCAACACGCCAGTTCGCTCCACCTAACCCCGGTCACTCTGATCCCTGTTATCTGCAATTCCGTCGCGAAAGAAGGCGTTCAAACGTTCTGGAAGGGCGCGCTGGGCTCCAGTGTGCTCTGGGGTCTCACAAATGTGACGGAGATCGTGTTGGGCGATTTGCTGGGCCTGCCGCGGACTTTTGTGATGAACGGGAGTACGGAAAAGTATTGGAGACATATTGTGCTGAAGGGGGTTACCGCGGTGGTCATGACACCGTTCTACATCTCTTCGTTTGTGGAAACTGTTAGGGTGAGGGTTTGGAAATTGGGAAATTCATTTTATATCGAAAAATAGCTGCATTTGGAGCATTTTGAGCCGATTTTTATGATTTTTAGACAATTTTCAGTCATTTTCGGCTGGAAAATGGCTCAAAATCAATTTGGAGCATTTTGAGCCGATTTCGTGATTTTTAGACCGTTTTAACACTTTTTAGTGTTTTCAGACCATTCGAAAAGAATAAGTTACAAAAATGAGCTCAAAATGATTGGAAATCGATTTTGAAGCATTTTGAGCCGATTTTCATAATTTTTGGACAATTTTCAGTCATTTTAGATCATTTTTCACCTCAAAAATTGAAATATCTATTCAGAAACGTTCTCCACGCTTCAGACGGCTTTCGGACGATTCTAGACGTTTCTGGAGGCTTTCAGACGATTCGAGAACGATTTTGAAGGTCTAAAAGGCGTCGAAAGCCGTTTAAAGCATGTAAAAATGATCTAAAATGACTGAAAAATCATGAAAATCGGTTCAAAATGCTCCAAAATTGATTGGGCGCCATTTCACAGCTTTTGCAGGCTTCTGGATGCTAAAACATCGGTTTTTGGAGTGAAAAAAGGTCTGAAATGACTGAAAATTGTCTAAAAATAAATAAAAAATCGGATCAGAATGCTCCAAACTGAGCTATTTTAAAGACTTTCTTGATAATTTTTGGACTAAAATGACTAAAAGTTGTTCAAAATTCATTAAAAACGATAAAAAACCATGAAAATTGGCTCCGATTGCTTCAAAATCGATTTTGCACCATTTTTCTCTAATTTTCAGCAATTTTCCAGCTTAAAATGACTAAAAATTATCTGAAAATCATAAAAATCGACTAAAAAATTTGAGTCAAAATGGATCAAATTGAGTTATTTTTCAGAATTTTCCGATCATTTTGAGCTCATTTTTCATAATTTTTGGACTAAAATGACTAAAAATTGTTCAAAATTCATTAAAAACGATCAAAAACCATGAAAATCGGCTCAAAATGCTCCGAAATTGATTTTGAAACATTTTCTTCAATTTCGAGCCATTCTCCAGCATTTTATTATTATTTCAAGCTGATGAGAGATCTGAGGGATTTTAGATGATTCGGGGACGATTTGGAAGGTCCAGAAGATGTCAGAAAGCTTCTGGATGCTTCAGAAGATTTCAGAAGCCGTTTGAGTTGTGTAGAAGGCGTATGAACGCTTCTGGAGGATCGTGGATGATTCTGAAGCTGCCTTGGCGGAATCTAGAAGGAATGCTGAATGCTTTTAGAGATGTTTTTGAGCTTCTAACGGTCAGAATTCCTCCAGAATCTCTAGAATCCACCAAGACAACTTCAGAATCATCGACGATCCTCCAGAAGCGTTCATACGCCTTCTAAGCGCTTCAAACGGCTTCTGAAATCTTCTGAAGCATCCAGAAGCTTTCTGACATCTTCTGGACCTTCAAAATGATACCCGAAGCGTCTAGAATCCTTCAGATCCCTTATGAGCTCAACTTTATAGAAAAGGCTGGAAAATAGCTCAAAATTAGAGCAAAATAGTGCAAAATCACTTTTGAAGCAATCTGAGCCAATTTTCACGGTTTCTAGATCGTTTTAATGATTTTTGAACATTTTTTAGTCATTCTGAGCCGATTGTCGATAATTTTCAGTCATTTTAGATAATTTTCCACTCCAAAAACCGATTTTTTAGCATCAAGAACCTCAAAAATCGCCATTTTCAGAGCGAATCCGGCATTGGTGGCGAGGATAACAAGATTCTGGACGTCCTCGTCAAAGGAGTGGATCGAATGCGATATTTCGTATCGTCGGGTCGAGATCCGTCCCGACGATTCTCCATTATTCACTTGGCGATTCCGACGGCTGGTTTTCAGTAAGCCTAGAGGGCCCAAAAATCTAAAAAACACGTTTTTAGCCTTCAGAAAGCATTAAAATGATGCAAAAATCATGAAAATCGTCTCACAATGCTCTAAAATTGATTTTGAGCCCCTTTTCAGTCTTCCGGATGCTAAAAATTTGATTTTTCGGGTGGAAAATTATCTAAAACGGCTTAAAAGTGTTCAAAAATCATGAAAATCGGCTCAGAAGGCTCCAAAATTGATTTTGAGCCATTTTCTCGCCTTTTTCATCATTTTTAGCTCATTTTTGATAAATTTTCTTGCTAATATGGTCGAAAATCACTGGAAATTATCCAAAAATCATAAAAATCGGCTCCGAAATTGATTTTACACTCGAAAATGTTTTAAACCAGGTGGCTGTCGCCCCTCCGGGGCTCATCCACCTGGCCTTCGCTTACTCTAAGTTTTGAACCTACTGCTCCATTTTCAGAGCCTTCGGCTCTTTTTCTTAAAACTGTGAACCTTCGGAACCACAAAGCGACACATTTAGTACTTCTTGGAATCCGATTAGACACATTTTGAAATTTCAAATCACGATAACATTATTTCAACCCCAACTTTTTCAAAATTTTCTTATTACATATTCTGTTTTCTCGCGTCGAGACGAATAGAACGATATAAAATTCGACTCATCTATCTTTCTCTATCCCGAATCTCACCACAAACTTGGGAAATTGAACCGGCGCCTCGTTCATTGTCGGCGAGGGTGATGCAATCAAGCAGCCGACAAAATCCGGGTTCGCGTCGGCCACTATACTTTGTGTGTGCGCTGCTTCTCTGTCGCCGCGCGTGCGAAAATGAACCTAGTTGCTCAGGAAAAGTGCTCCGGAAGGCTTCAAAGTTGGAATTTCAAAAAACAAAAAAATCGTGCATCATCCTCTGATAATCAGGAACAAATTGTGAAAATTTCAAGAGAATCTGTCAACTCTGAAGCGAGTTATGACTTGCAACACATTTTGGGCACCGAAATTAGTACTGAAAAATCAGGAAAAGAGCCGTAACTTGCTCAATTTTTGAGAGATCGAAAAACTAAACATATGGGCATAAACGTAGACAAATTTCTGATCTTTCTGTAAAAAATTTATGAAAATCGGTTCAGTTTGGGCTGAGTTACAGCCTGCAACATACAAACAGACATACAGAAATCACTGGTTGTTATTAGTAAAGATAAAATAAAACATTTTCGAGCAAAAAATACATGAAAAATGGTGTAAAAGCAATCTCTAAGCCGATTTTTATGATTTTTGGATAATTTCCAGTGATTTTCGACCATTTTAGTGAAAAAATGTATCAAAAGTGAGCTAAAGATGATGAAAAAAGCGAGAAAATGGCTCAAAATCAATTTTGGAGCATGATGAGCCGATTTTTATGATTTTTGAACATTTTTTATTCATTTCTGATCATTTTCCACTCGAAAAATCAATTTTTCAGAATCCGGAAGACTGAAACCCCTGGAAAATGGTTCAATTTTGGAGCATTCTGAGCCGATTTTCATGGTTTTTGCATTATTTTAACGCTTTCTGAAGGCTAAAAAAGTGTATTTTTGGTTTTTGAACACTTTTTAGTCATTTCTGATCATTTTCCACGTTTTGTTCTTCCAGAGTCGGCCACTACATGCTCCAAACCGCACTCTATAATCAATTCTTCCGCATGGCCCAGAGATACGTGAATCGAAAACCGGCGTCCGAGAAAACGACGTACCACGACTTCCTACCCCAAATGTTCGCCCAGACATCCTCAATGGTGCTTACCGATCTCATTTTGTACCCATTCGAGACGATTCTACACAGAATGTACATTCAGGGAACACGAACACTCATTGACAATATGGACACCGGCGTGTCGGCGGTCTCGATGGGTGTCAAGTATTCGGGATTCTTCGATTGTGTCCGGAAAGTACTCGAGACCGAGGGATTCTGGGCGCTCTACGCGGGCGTCGGCGCCGTTCTTCTCGAGTATTCCCTTCATCAGGGCCTTCAACAGCTGGTACGCGCTTGCTTCGATCGGGGCTCCGAGCTGCTCCGAAAAGCCACCCAAGGCCACCCGGTCGTGCAATCCTCGCAAATCACACCGCCCATCTCGGCGAAATCGAGTTTCAACGGCTTCCCGCCGGCAGCCGCCGCCGCCATGTCACCAATGGGAACGCCGCGGAAGAGCCCGGCAAAGGATCCCACCGAGTTTCCGACGTTTGGAGAGACTGTGAGCCAGATGGGCAGTCCGTATCATGCGGCGAATAGGCCCAATGTGTTTGGAAGCCCGCCGAATAGGTTGTAAGTGCGAAAAGGCCATCGAAAAGTAGCAAAAATACCCTTTTTTAGGTCCCGAGCCACCCACGACTCTACACAAAGCCTTCCTCCACTACAGCTCAACATTCGGCCAGCGTCCGGAGACCCATTCTCGGGTTAAATTAGTTGCTTAATTTTTCTATTATTTTTTGCTTATATTTATGCATTTTCCTCTGTCATTGCTTTGCCATCATCCCAGTGAAAAAAGAACACTGAAAATCCCCATAATTTTTCATTTGTCGTCTAGTCTACTGTCGCCAAGGTCCGCAAACACCGCCACGCGTGTTTGCACATATTGCGCAACGTCGCCGCCGCGTTTTTAATTGCAAAATAAATTGTTCTTGTTTGTTCTTTTTTTTGGTGTAAATATTGATTTTTCGGTGGTTTTTGAAGATTCGTTTGATTTCTGAGAGATTTTTCAGTTATTTATGAGAAATAGAACCGAAATTTCCATGGAAAATTGAGGTTTTAGGTCGAGCATCATTTTTCAAGAATTAAAAAAAAATTATGGTTTTCTCGTTATTTTGGTGTGAAAATGTGCGATTTTGTGTGATTTTGGGATGATTTTTCAATTGAAAAAGCCAAAATTTCCATGAAAAAAAGAGGATTTAGGTCGAGAATCATTTTTCAATAATTTTTCAAAAAACATTTTTTTTTTGTTATTTTGGGCTAAAAATATGCAATTTTTAGCGGTTTTGGGATGATTTTTTAATAGAAAAAGCCAAAATTTCGATGGAAAAAAGAGGTTTTTGGTCGAAAATCTTTTTTCTAGAATTTTTTTTGAAAATTCTGTTTTTCTCGTTATTTTGGTGTGAAAATATAATTTTTAAGTGGTTTTGGGATGATTTTTTAATTGAAAACTTTTCATCATTTTTAGCTCTTTTTGATACATTTTTTCACTGGAAATTATCCAAAAATCATAAAAATCGCCTCCGAAATTGATTCTACACAATTTCTCATGTATTTTTTGCTCGAAAATGTTTTAGAAAGTTATGCTGAAAATTCCAGACTCTAGGAAGCAATAAATGGCGGACAACTGGGACGACGACGATTTCGAGCCCGAGGTGTCGACTTTCAAGCGAGAGGAGCCCGCGCCGGAGCCGGTGGTCCCGTCCGATGTGCCTGAAAAGAAGGCGGCGGCGCCGAAAACCGCGGCTCCGCTGAAAAAAGCGCCGGCATTCGCCATGGAATCTCTCGGCCGAGAGCTGACGGCCGCCGAGAAGGAGGAGCTTCAGAAGCAGAACGATTTGGCGTTGGCTCGCGATCTGTTCGGAGATGATGATTTCGGAGCGGACGACTCGAAGGCCAGCTATCCGAATATCTCGTCGAAAGCGGATTTCGAGTATTGGGGAGAGCGCGTCGGCGGATTCTTGGCGACACGGCACAAGGCGGCCAACTATGGGGATATGATTGGAAAGTTGTTGGGAGCGATTACCGAGGATTGTAAGTGAACTTTTTGGATGCTAATGGCTCGAAATCAATTTCGGAGCCAGTGATTTTAGACCATTTTAATGAAAAAAATCATCAAAATGAGCTAAAAATGATGAAAACAGCGAGAAAATGGCTCAAAATCAATTTCGAGAGCCGGTTTTCCCGATTTTTGGATTTTTTCAGTCTAAAATTACTGGAATTTTTCAGTGACACCTGCCGATATTCAAAAGATGGTCACCTATCTTCAACAAATCAGCACAGCTAAGAAGGCGGCCGATAAGAAGAAGGCTGTGAGTTTGAAGAGCTTTCGAAAAAGATTCAGAAGAGAGAAGACAAGCTTCTGAACGCTTTAGACGACTTCAGAAGCGTTCAGAAGGCGTTTGGAAGCTTCTGGACGCTCTTGGATGGTTCTAAGAGCTTCTAGACTATTCTGAACGCTTCTAGACGATTCGGAAACCATTTTGAAGCTCCAAAGGCGTCAGAAGTCGTCAGGAGGGTTCTGGATGCTTCAGAAGACATCTGAAGACATTCGAAGCGTGTAGAAGGCGTATGAACGCTTCTGGAAAATCCTCGATGATTTTGAAGTTGTCTTGATGGATTCTAGAGATTCTGGAGGAATTCTGACCATTAGAGACTCAAAGACATCCTTAAAAGCATTCAGAATTCCTTCAGAATCTCTAGATTCCGCCAAGACAGCTTCAGAATCATCGAGGTTTTTTCAGAAGCCTTCTACACGCTTCAAACGGCTCCTGAAATCTTCTGAAGCATCCAGAAGCTTTCTGACATCTTCTGGACCTTCAAAATGATTTCCGAATCATCTAGAATCCTTCAGATCCCTTATGAGCTCAACGTTATAAAAAAAGGCTGGTAAATGGCTCAAAATTGAAGAAAAAATGTTTCAGAATCAATTTTAGAGCCTGAAACGATTTTCATGGTTTTTGATCGTTTTTAATGAATTTTGAACACTTTTTAGTAATTTTAGTCCAAAAATTATCAAAAATCTGAAAAACAGCTCAATTTTCTGAAGACTTCCGAAGCTTTCGTGTAGAAGGTGGAAATCTAGGTTATGATTCAACTTTTTAGCCATTTTCCAATTAGAATCGATTTTTCAGCTCAAAAATGCTCCAAAAGTCGACATTTTGATTTTAGGGGTTTTCAGCGAGAGACTTTGAGCAGAAAACCGATTTTTTGAGCTAAAAATGAAGAATTTTAAGCCGAAGATCTCAATGTTTGGCTTAGAGCCGAATTGGGAGTTTAGAGCTTTTCAAAACTTTAAAAATTCGAAAATGAAGAATTTCGAGCTCAAAATCTCAATTTTTATCTTAAAATCTCAATTTTTGTCTTAGAATGACAGCTTTTCAGCTTAAAATCGTATCTTTTAGCTAAAAAATGATTTCTGAAGGATTTCGAGCAAAAAAAAAACGTGTTTTTGAGCTTGAAATGTCGGATTTTCAATCAAAAGACTTTAGTTTTTCGGGCCTATGATTTGAAGTGCAAAAACCGCAAGAAAAATGTTATTTCTTGCGGTTTTGCACTTCTAGAAGGTTCAAGGTCATCAGAGGTCATCAGAAATCAATAAATCCCCATTTATGAAGGCCCGCCCATAATCCCAATCGATTTACAGAAGACTGCACCAGCTGCCGCGGCCCCAGCGGCCACCGCGGGAAACAAGAAGAACCAAAAGGCCACACTGAAGGTTACCAAAGGAAACGACAACATGTACGACGACTATGGAGGTGGTGCAGACGACTACGATGACTATGATGACTACTAGGCCTCTTTTTCCCCATTATTCCATTATTTGGTTTTTTCTCTTCTATTCAACACAAACAAAAACACATTTCTGTCCTTTTGGAATACGGTGATTTTTCGATTCTTGGGCTCTCTTGTTTTCTCTTATAATCCTGTTTTGTTATTGATTTTTTTTTCTCTACAGAAATCGAAATAAAAGAGTTCTATGTTTGTCTGAGAACGAAATCGAAAATTGTTACTACTTTATTTTAATACTTTTTAATTCAAAAAATTGGTTTAAAAAATTCAAAAAGAAATTTCAGAATGTCATCTACAGTAACCAGCTCGTCACTGCTCGACGATGAGTTTCGCGGAGAGGAGTTGGCACCGAATGCGGATGATAATGGTAGGTCCCGGAAAAATACGATCAAAATTCGATAAACACCATAAAAACAGCATCCAGAAGTGCAAAAATTGCTAAAATCGCAGAAAATCGATAAAAATTGCTTTAAAAACCTGTAAAATCATATAGAATTCTTCAAAATCGCAAAAAAAGCGAGAAAAATATTTAAAAAATCGTAAAAATCTCGAAAAAATGCTATAAAAATCTTCAATCGTCTAGAGACTGTCAGAATCATCCAGAAGCCTTCTAAACACTTCTGACGTCTTCTAAAGCGTCCTGACATCTTAAAATTGATAAAAATACTCAAAAAACTTTCAAAATCATATAGAGTTCATCAAAATCGCAAAAAAAAGCGAGAAAATTTGACAAAAACCGGCTAAAACGGCTCCGGAAGCCTTCAGAGTCATCTAAACGCTTTTGACGTCTTCTGATTGAATAAACTACTCGAAAACCTTCAAAATCATATAGAATTTATCAAAATCGCGAAAAAATACCAGTAAAATTGACAAAAACCGGCTACAAACGGCTCCTATGCGTTTCTAGAGGCTCCAGAAGCCTTCTAAATGCTTCTGACGTCTTCTGAATCATCCAGAACCCTTCTGACATCTTCTAACGTCTTTAGAACCTTCAAAATAGCTTCTGAACCATCTGGAAACGCCTAGAATCGTCTAGAAGCTTCAGAAGCATCAGGAAGCCTTCAGAACACGCCATAATCATCGGGAAGCCTTCAGAAGCCTTCTAAACGCTTCGTATCATCGGGAAGCCTTCAGAAGCCTTCTAAACGCTTCTGACGTCTTCAGACGTCTTCAGGTGTCTTCTGAAGCATCCGGACAGCTTCTAACGGCTTCTGAAGCATTCAAAACCTTCCTGACATCTTCTAGAATATCAAGAATCTCTATATAGACTACAAATTTTCATTTCCAGCCCTCCGCGCGGCCGCCGAAAAAGCACGTCTTCCATTCGATCGTCCCACCGAACACGAGCTCGCCTTCTTTCCCGAGCTCTGGGAGACGCGCAACGCTGTCGATGTGTTTCTGATGGTCCGGAATGCGACACTCGCCACGTGGCAATACAATCCGTTGAGAGAGTGTACCGTACTCGACGTTCGCAATTATTTGGATCCACCGTACAATTCGGATATCGATTTGATTCAGGTACTGGCTCAAAATCACTATTTTTGGCTCAAAAATCTTCATTGAAAGCTTAAAAACACGATTTTTGGCTCAAAAATCTTCATTTGGAGCTCAAAATCACGATTTTTGGCTCAAAATTCTTAATTTCGAGCTCAGAATCACGATTTTCGGCTCAAAAGCCGTCATTCGAAGACAACATTGAGATTTTGAGCTCAAAATTACGATTTTTGGCTCAAAAATCTTTATTTTTGAATTTTAAAAGTTTTGAAAAGCTCCAAACTCCCGATTCGGCTCTAAGCCAAACACTGAGATTTTCGGCTCAAAATCCTTCGATAAAACCCTCTAAATCAAAAATTTCCGACTTCTGGAGCATATTTGAGCTCGAAAATTGATTCCAATTGAAAACTGTTATGTTTCAGAACGTTGTCCACTTCCTCACTCGCCACGGCCTAATCAACTTTGGCCGCTACAATCGAGCGACGAAAATCCCGAGATTCCTCGTGCGAAACGAGCGAAAAGTGATTGTAATCGGCGCTGGAATCGCTGGAATCTCGACGGCTCTCCAGTTGACATCGTTCGGTTTCGATGTGACGATTCTAGAGGCCAGGAATCGGATGGGAGGCAGAGCGCATAGCTATAAGACACAACATGGGAATATTGTGGAGACGGGAGCCGATACTTTCAGGCATTTGAAGGACTCACCGATTTCAACGCTTCTGCAGCAGGTTGGCGTGAAATTTGAGCCGAAAAATGCTCCAGAAATCGGAAAATTATCAGAAAAAAAATCTAATTCTTTCCAATTGGAATCGATTTTTAAGCTAAAAATGAAAGATTTTGAGCCAAAAATCGTATTTTTGAGCTTGAAACGAAGCGTTTTGAGCCGAAAATCAATTTTTAAAGCTTAAAATGAACGATTTCGAGCTCAAAATCTCACTGTTTGGCTCAGAGCCGAATTGGAAGTTTGGAGCTTTTCAAAACTTTTAAAATTCAAAAATGATGAATTTTGAGACCAAAATCGTGTTTTAGGATTTTGAGCCAAAAATCGCGCTATTGAGCCTAAAATGACGGATTTTTAACCATAAACCGCGTTTTTGAGCTTAAAATTATGAATTTTAAGCTCAAAATCTCACTGTTTGGCTCAGAGCCGAATTGGAAGTTTGGAGCTTTTCAAAACTTTTAAAATTCAAAAATGAAGAATTTTGAGTTCAATATGAAGGATTTCGAGCTGAAAATCGTGTTTTTCAGCTTAAAATGACGGATTTTGAGTCGAAAAATGTGTTTTTGAACTCAAAATGACGGATTTTTAACCGAAAATGATGCTTTTAAGCTCAAAATGATGAATTTTAAGCTCAAAATCTCAATTTTTGTGTTAGAATGACTGTTTTCGAGGCAAAAATCGTGTTTTTGAGCTCAAAAAAATAGGATTTCGAGCTTAAAATCGTGTTTTTGAGCTTAAAATTGAGAATTTAAAGCTAAAATCTCAATTTTTTGGCTTAGAGCCGAATTGGGAGTTTGGAGCCTTTCAAAACTTTAAAAATTCAAAAATGAAGGAATTTGAGTTCAAAATGAAGGATTTCGAGCTGAAAATCGTGTTTTCCAGCTTAAAATGAAGAATTTTGAGTCCAAAATTATGCTTTTGAGCCTAAAATGAAGAATTTTGAGCTCAAAATCTTAATTTTTATCTTAAAATGACGGCTTTTAAGCCGAAAAGCGTGTTTTTCGATCGATTTTCCTCGTTTTTTCCAGGTGAACATCGAAGAGTACAGCGTCTGGGACTACACGTCCATCTACTCGGATGGAAAATTGCTGAGCGAAGATCGCGCGCAATTGTTCAGAAACCACTACGAGGCGGCAGACGGCGCGCTCAATTTCGAGGCTCACCAACGGGAGCATCGCGATGAGAACGGCCGATGGATTTCGAGGCAGCAGGCGTTTGAGAATATGATGAACATGTGCGAGAGAGGAACACTTATAAAGTATTACAACTACACAAAGTCACTGGAAGAGGTGGCACGGGCTCGTGAGCATCACTATAATCAAATGAAAATGTGTCATAATACGGCAATGTTGGCTGAGAACAAGTTGAAGAGGATGGAGGAGCAGGGCCTGTTGGAGAATGACCCGGTGTTGAGAAGAAGTCTGAAAAGGGACGTCATGTGCTCCATGGATCGTTTCGATGAGGTGGCGAACGCGTTTGAAGTCACCGAAAATCACTGGCAAAAGTTGAACGATCATCCGCAAGCGAAACAGTTTATGCACCCGGGATCCGACTTTTCCACTTATAATTTTATGTTGGGATTCGAGGAGTACATGTTTGGAGCACAGTTGGAGAAGGTGCAATTCTCGTGTGACAGCGCGCTCAATAAGAAGTTTGGCAATGCGTCAAGATGTAAGTATATTATTTTGAGCCAAAAAAAATGAAATTTTAGAGCTTGAAATGATGGATTTTGAGCCAAAAATCGTGCTTTTGAGCTAGAAATGAAGGATTTTGAGCCTAGAGCCTTAAAACACAAAAAAAACGTGTTTTTGAGCTACAAATTGAGAATTTCGAGCCAAAAATCGTGTTTTTGAGCTAGAAATGAAGGATTTTGAGCTAAAAATCGTGTTTTTGAGCTAGAAATGAAGGATTTTGAGCCTAGAGCTTTAAAACACAAAACACGTGTTTTTGAGCTACAAATTGAGAATTTTGAGCCAAAAATCTTAATTTTTGGCCTAAAATGAAGGATTTTGAGCTAAAAATCGTGTTTTTGAGCTAGAAATGAAGGATTTTAAGCCTAGAGCCTTAAAACACAAAAAAAAAACGTGTTTTTGAGCTACAAATTGAGAATTTTTACCCAAAAAATCGTGCTTTTGAGCTCGAAACGACATATTTTCAGACAAAAAATCGCGTTTCTGACCTAAAAATAGAGGATTTTGACCCAAAAAATCGTGCTTTTGAGCGCGAAACGAACGCATTTGAAAACCAAAATTTAGAGCTAATTTAGAGCATTTTAAGTCAATTTTTGAGCATTTTGGATTAATTTTGGAACATTTTGACCAGAAATTAACTCAAAATGCTCGAAATTTGGTCCAGACTGGTTCAAGTTGGCTCGAAACGGTCCAAAATTAGTCTACAATGGTACACAATGGCTCAAAATGCTCCAAAATTGGTACAGAATGACCAAGTGAAATGTCGGATTTTGAGCCAAAAATCATGTTTTTGAGCTAGAAATCGAGGATTTTAAGCCTAGAAGTTTAAGTTTTGGCTTAAAATGAAGGATTACAGTAACTTTTTTTTCAGTAGCCCAAGGAGTCTATGCTCTGTTCCGTGGACTAATCGAGAAGCGAAAAATGGACATTCGCCTCAATCACCGTATCATGGACATTGACTACCAGCAGAAGGATCGTGTTAAGCTTACGGTGAAGAAGCGAAGTGGAGATGTGGAGGTGATGGACGCGGCGTTTGTGGTTTCTACGATTCCACTTGGTGTTTTGAAGAAGTGAGTGTTTTTTCTTGGAGAAAAACCGGAAGAAAACTGATTCTGGATGATTCTACACGCTTTGAGAAGACGCCAGAAGCGTTTTGAAGGCTTCTGGATGCTTCTGGATGGTCTAAGATGATTCTGAAGGATTCTCGACGCTCTTGGATGCTTCTAAAAGTTTCTAGACGGTTCTGAAGGCTTCCGGATGATTCTGGAACCATTTCGAAGGCCCAGCGGCGGCAGAAGATGTCAGTAGCGTTCTGGATGTTTTAGAAGACGTCTTAAGCGTTTAGAAGGCCCATGAAAGATTCTAGAGACTTAGCCATTAGAAACGATGAGAAAGGTCGTTAAAAATTGCAAAAATTGCCAAAAACTATGAGAAAACTGCTCGAAAACAGAGGTGGGCGCCGATGGACGCATGCGACGCCAACGCGCGCGAGGGGGGAAGGGGAGGGGGAAAGACGCGTGCTGTCTGCGTCTCTCTCTCTCTCTAATCGCGCGCGCGGATTTTTCGGTGAGTTTTAGGCATTTTTAACAAAGAATATGGTTTTTTGTGATGATGAAGATAAAAATTGAACATAGAAATTTTAAAAAGTGATAAAGTAAGAATTGGGCCAACGAAATAATCCATAATTTTACAGAATTTTCGAAAAAAACATCAACAAAAATAACAATTTATTTCAAATAATTACATTTATTCTTATAATAAATCCTCTTTTTTCTTTCTCTTCTTTATTTTCACCAAAAAACCCGACATTTCACCCTCAAAATCCACTTTCCCTTGCTTTCCCCCTTCCTTTTTGAAGGGGGAAAGGGAAGGGGGAAGTGCGCTGCGAGAGGAGGCGGCGCGCGTGTTGTGGAGAGAGAGACGCAGACACTTTCCCCCTTCCCCCTTCCCGCGACGGACGCCCGGCGTCCATCGCGCCCACCTCTGCTCGAAAAACCTCCAAAATCATATAGAATCCATCCAAATCGCAAAAAATCAATAAAAACTGATGAAATCGCAAAAAAATGCTATAAAATCCATAAAAACAGCCTCCAGAAGCATCCAGAAGCCTTCTAAACGCTTCGAACGTCTTCTGAAGCATCCTGACATCTTCTGACGTCTTTGGGACCTTCAAAATAGTTTTGGAATCGTCTGGAATCGTCTAGAAGCCTTCAGAAGAGCCCAAAGGCTTCCAAAAGCCTTCAAAACTCTTCTGAAGTCTTGTTAAAACAAAATGTCGACTTTTGGAGCATTTTTAAGCTGAGAATCGATTCTAATTGAAAGAATGGCTCTAAGAGCGTCTACAAGCCTTTAGTATCCTCCAGATTAGTGCAGAATCTGTCAGAATCTCACTAGATCATCCAGAAGCCTTCTAAACTCTTCTGAAGTCTTCTAGGCCGCCAGAATCATCCAGAACCCTTTGGGACCTTCAAAATGGTTCCCGAATCGTCTAGGATCGTCTAGAAGACTTCAGAATCATTCAAGAGCGTCCAGAAGTCTTCTAAACGATTCTGACCCTGACGTCTGCTGAAGCAGAAGGCCCCTCAAATAACCTATCTATTCCAGAACCGTCGTCAACGATGAGCGCGCCCCGAAATTCACGCCACCCCTCCCCGACGACAAGATTCGAGCGATTCGACGAATGGGCTTTGGTGTCGTCAACAAGGTGATTCTCGAATTCGAACGACCGTTCTGGGCCAACGCCACCAGCACCCGTGCCAGCCAATTCGTCACCATCTCCCCAAATATCAAAGTTCGCGGCTCAATGTGCCTCTGGTCATCGATTCCGCGATCCAATGTGCTCACCACCTATATCGTTGGCGAGACGGCCGACCACGAGATTCCGAACGACGTCATCGTGCACAACGCGATGAGCATCCTTCAGAAGGTCTTCGGAAATCAGTGTCCGCGTGTGCCCTTGGCCTACAACATCACACGATGGCAGGATGATGAGTTCGCGTTTGGCTCCGGCGCCTATATGGGGCTCAACACAGAGAAGGTGGACTTTGACGATCTAATGAAGCCGCTGCAGACTCAGGACGGCAAGAATCGGGTCTACTTTGCTGGCGAGCACACGTGCTCCGCGTATACGGCGTCGATTCAAGGCGCATGGATGTCGGGGGCTCGAGCCGCTGCGGACATGGCCAACGATCATATTGGTGTGGGATTTGTGGACTTGAGCTCGTTGGATGCGGATGATGAGAATGCGGATGGTATGGAGATTATCACGATTGATCATGATGGGCCGATGGAGGGAGCCACAGGCTCAGAAGAAAATGGAGCCTCGAACGGAGAAAACGGTCCCGACGCCAAGAGAGCCAAGACTTCAGAAGAAGCCTAATGTACATTTGTTCAACAATTCCTCCGATCTCAATTCTCACTTTGGATTCTCAATTTCATTCTTTTTACCGGCACAAATTTTATGAAATAATTTTAAGAAATAATAATATGATCCCAAAAACTACAGTACTCCCTGACCACACTATCCATCCACTCGCCATCCGCCTTTGCCAATTTTATCATTTCTTGTGAGCTCAGCTCGCTATCCATGGTTCCGATTTGTTCGAGCTGAAATAATTAGGCTTTTTTCTACAAAATTTCAATGAGGCCCCCTAAGCCCTCACCTTATCTCGACAAGCCCTGAAAATGTGCAATTGAAGGTGTTGAATCTTGTGAAGAGCTTCCACGGCTTCACTACATTTCTCGCATAGAATCGCATCGACGACTAATGGATTCGGATTTTTCCGGCGGGGGTTTTCGATTTTTTGAAATTTCGAATCGTGGGGCGACTTATCGAAGAAGTGGATCAAGCGTTGGGATTTGAGAAGATTGCAATTCTGAAAAAAAAAGGAATATCTCTTGCTTCAAAATGGTTTTTGAGCCTTCGGGCTACGTTTTTCGGATTCCTCATGTCTTGTTTGATACAGAAAAATCACTATAACTTGCTTCAAATTCAAATCTGCGATTTCGGACCAAGTTTTTTGGGCTTCTCGTGGTCTATTTGACCAGAATTGATCGAAATTAGGCCAAAAAATTTTAGGCCTAAAAATCGAAAAAAAAGCCTTAAGAGATGTTCCACGAATTTCTCGAGTGTCAGGCGGCACACAAAAATTCAACTGGTTCAAATCGATTGATATTTCATAAATATGAACTACTAGGACCAGTGTGTACAAAACCATATGTTTTGTCTGGCCACGCCCCCTTTCAGTAGGCAAAAAATCCATCTCAATGTAAAAACTCGTCAGAGACCAAAAATTTTTCTACTGAAAGTTATGAATGAAATCTCATCTGGAATAGATAGAAGGCATTATTTTGAGCAACTTTTGTGTTCAGACAAAAATTCCAGCTCAGCTCCTTGCATGAGAAAAAAGTTGATTTTTCGAGAGACTTTTTGAAATTACGAATTTTTCGGAAAAATAATACTCTCCTGAAAATTTTTTCTACGGAATACATCGAGATAAGTAAAAATTAGGATGCACCAACTTATGAGGAATATACAGCGAAAAAATCTCTCTCGATACCAGGGTGTCTCAAAGGTGAAAATGGACAAAGTTTGCTCTTGGGTACCCAAAAATCAACGTAGAGGGATACATGGTGAAAAATTCGAAAATCACTAAATTCGATTGTTTTTCGATGGAAGGGTTTACTGATGTTTTCCTATCCTTTCTCAACTTTATAGGATAATATCTTGCGGTTAAATCATATTTTGTCAGAATTAATATCAACGCTAGCCAAGCTAACATAAATAGGCTGGTCGTGAAGAACTTGGCTCAGATTTCACTGGAAACTATGAGAAATGATAGGAAAACATCAGTAAAACCTTCCATCGAAAAACAATCGAATTTAGTGATTTTCGAATTTTTCACCATGTATCCCTCTACGTTGATTTTTGGGTACCCAAGAGCAAACTTTGTCCGTTTTCACCTTTGAGACACCCTGGTATCGAGAGAGATTTTTTCGCTGTATATTCCTCATAAGTTGGTGCATCCTAATTTTTACTTATCTCGATGTATTCCGTAGAAAAAATTTTCAGGAGAGTATTATTTTTCCGAAAAATTCGTAATTTCAAAAAGTCTCTCGAAAAATCAACTTTTTTCTCATGCAAGGAGCTGAGCTGGAATTTTTGTCTGAACACAAAAGTTGCTCAAAATAATGCCTTCTATCTATTCCAGATGAGATTTCATTCATAACTTTCAGTAGAAAAATTTTTGGTCTCTGACGAGTTTTTACATTGAGATGGATTTTTTGCCTACTGAAAGGGGGCGTGGCCAGACAAAAAATATGGTTTTGTACACACTGGTCCTAGTAGTTCATATTTATGAAATATCAATCGATTTGAACCAGTTGAATTTTTGTGTGCCGCCTAGTATGAGGTCAGACTCGAGAGTTTCGCATAATGTCTCTTAAACGATTTTACTCAGATTTTGATCCAACTGTACTAAATAGGCCACGGGAAGTCTGAAAAACGTAGTCCGAAGTTTCAGAAACGATTTTGAAGCGAGCTATAGGCCGAAATAAAAAAATGCCGACTTCTAAGCCTTCAGGAAAATCACTATAACTCGCTTCAAATTCATTTTTGTGATTTAGGACCAAGTTTTTCGGACTTCTCGTGGTCTATTTGCCCAGAATAGATCAAAATTAGGCCAAAAAAAATTTTAGGCCTAAAAATCGAAAAAAAAAAGCCGACATCATTTTTTCTCATATTTTGATGCTACTGTACTAAAAAGGCCACGGGAAGTCTGAAAACGTAGTCCGAATTCATAAAAACGACTTTGAAGCGAGATACAGGCCGAAATAAAAAAAATGCCGACGCCTGAGCCTCAAGAGTCGACTTTAGGAAAACCACTATAACTCGCTTCAAATTCATTTTTGTGATTTAGGACCAAGTTTTTCGGACTTCTCGTGGTCTATTTGCCCAGAATAGATCAAAACTAGGCCAAAAAAAAAATGTTAGGCCTAAAAATCGAAAAAAAGCCGACATCATTTTTTCTCAGATGTTGATCCTACTAAATAGGCCACGGGAAGTCTGAAAAACGTAGTCCGAAGTCATAAAAACGACTTTGAAGTGAGTTATAGTGGGTTTTTCTGAAGGCTCAGACGTCGGCCTTTCCGTCCAGGATTCCCAAAAATGGCTTTCTCTCACCTGACACATTGTCAAACAATAATAGCCGGTTTTCACAATATGAATCCGCGTGAATTTTCCAATCCATTTTCTGAATTCAAGCCTAATTTCCACTCGCTTTTCAATCAATTCCTCACATTGCCAATTGGCCAAATCGATTTCTACGAGGGATCTGGTATACTCGAAATCTGAAAAAAAAAACATTTTGGAGGGCCTAGACGGCCGTAGAGGGCCTAGAAAGCTTAGAGGACCTAGAGGGCCTAGAGGGCTCAGAGGGCCCTAGAGGGCCTAGAGGGCTCCGAGGGCCCTAGAGGGCCTAGAGGACCTAGAAGCCGTTGAGACCCTAAAGAACTAGAGGGCTTAGAGGGCGTAGAGGACCTAGACGACCGTAGAGGGCTTAGAAAGCCTAAAAGCCTTCGAGGCCCTAGAGGGCCTAGAGGGCTCAGAGACCCTAGACTTACCATTTTTCTCCAATAAATCCTTGACATGATCCTTGTTGAATACTTGTACCAAAAGCGTGCTCATCATAGTATTCAGGGCAATTTTTATCGGCTCAATGTTCACATTTTCATTCGTCTCGAGACCCAAACTTTGTTTCCCTTGAAGAAATGTTCGCGGATTTTTGAAATATTCCATTGAGACTGCACAGAATAGTTGAGAAATCGGAAGTTCTGGTTTGACGGCCAACTCGAAATTCGACTTTTTCACAAGGCTCACTTGGATTCGAAGGTATTGAGAGCAGACTTGGGGGCCCCACCCGGTGAACTGAAAAAAAATAGAGGAATAGAGGGCCTAGAGGGCCAAGAGATCTTAGAGGGCATAGAAAGCCTGAAGGGCCCAGTGAGCCTAGAGGGCCTAGAGGGCTTAAAGGGCTTTGAGGGCCTAGAGGGCCTAGAGGACTTAAAGGGCCCTGGCGGGCCTAGAAAGCCTGAAGGGCCTAGAGGGCCTAGAGGGCCTAGAGGACTTAAAGGGCCTTGAGGGCCTAGAGGGCCTAGAGGGCCTAGAGGGCTTAAAGATCCTAAAGGGCCCTGGCGGGCCTACAAAGCCTGAATGGCCTAGAGGGCCTAGAGAGCCTGGAGGGATTAAAGGGCCTAAAGGGCCCTGGCGGGCCCTACGAAGCCTGAAGGGCCCAGAGGGCCTAGAGGGCCTACAAAGCCTGAAGGGCCCAGAGGGCCTAGAAGCCCTTGAGGCCTTAGATGCCCTAAAGGGCCAAGACGGCATACAGGGCCCTGAAGGCCTAGAAGAGCCCACACTTACCGTAGTCCCTCTTTTGTACACCTTTTCGCCGCCATATTCCTGATCTTCGTGGGCCTCGAATTTTTGAAGAAGGCACAGCGTTTTGTCGATTCTCCAAAGTGAGCAATCGTCTTTCAGAATGTCGAATTTGAAGATAAGGAATGTACCTTTCTGAAAATTTTGAGATTCGGAATCCTAAGAATCTAAGGTTCTGGAAATTCCGAAAAAATTTTTGAAAAAAAAACATTTTTTTTTCGAAAATTTCAACCCATTTTAACTTTGCCCAAAATAGTCTTAGAAAGCTGAAAATGGGCTCAAAATGTTGCAAATTTTCTGAATTATTTGGATCTTTTATAATCTCCAAAATTGGATGAAATTAAAAGCGAAATTTTCCAAAAAAAAATCTAAAAATTCAAAAAAAATGCAAATTTTCAAAACACCATAACTTTGCTTAGTATGATCGTAGAAAGCTGTAAACTAGCTCAAAACATTGGAAAATTTCAGAATATTTTTAATTTTAGAATTTTTTAGAATTCTAAAATCGAAAAAGAATCTGAAAATCCAAAAAAGTTTTGAAACAAAATTTTTTTTTTCGAAAATTTTCAAAAAATCATAACTTTGCCCAAAATAGGTGTAAACAGCTGAAAATGTGTTTAAAATGTAGGAAAATTTCCATTAATTTAGAATTTAGAAAATCTTTCGAGATTCAGAATCCTAAGAACCCTAGAATCTAAGAATCTGAAAATCCCAAAAAAAAAATTTTTGATAAGTTTTTTTTTTTTGAAAATTTCAACCCATTATAACTTTGCCCAAAATAGTCGTAGAAAGCTGAAAATGGGCTGAAAATGTTGGAAAATTTCTATATACCGTATTTACTCCAATAGACCGGCATGCCGGTTTATTTTTCGTGGTCCTCATTTTGATGCCGGTTTATTAGAGAGTGCCGGTCATTTAGAGGGTGCCGGTCTATTTTTCAAAGAGTCAATTTATAAAAAATTTAACAAAAAAATGTTGCTTTTTCACTGAAAATGAGCATGATAAAGCCTTTTTTGAATAGTTTAAAAAGCAAACACTATTCGAAATGCTGATAAATATTGAAATTGTGTGAAAAACACTGGAAAAAATTCGAATTTCTCAAAAAATAGTACTTTCCAATTTCATTAATTTTTGGGGTGCCGGATTATTGGAGGCTGCCGGTTTATTTTTCAAAATGATCATTTGACTGCCGGTCTATTAGAGGGTGCCGGACATATAGAGGTGCCGGTCTATTAGAGTAAATACGGTATTTAGAATGTCAATCTCAAAACTTTACTAACCGGCAAATGTTCATGAGCTTGTCCAAAAAGGTTCAATCTCTGCCGATCCTCTTCAGAAATACATGGAGGTCCTCGTAGGCTCCGCCTCTTTTCCGCCGATTCTGGAGCATCTAGATTACGATCCCGTGCACATTCTGTACTCGTACTTTGGGTGATTTTGAAGAGAGAGCATTCCATTTCTGCATCTTTTTCACTTCGGAGACGATCGGCGATGGAGAAGTAGTCGGGGTCTGAAAGCACCGAGTTTCGGCAACTCTTTCAAATTTGAATAACTTTTTTCGGGGGTATCGGGTCAAAATATAATCAGAAGAGAAAATGTACCTTATCCAAAAAGTTATCGATCGATTTAAAAATTGTCAAATTTTATTGAAAATTAACAGAGTTACGCCTTCCGAAAAGTTGCCGATATCGGCAATTTCGGCAACTTCTTCGTTGCCGCCCAGCCCTGTTGCAAATAGATTAAAATGACTCGAGGACACTTTAGAAGACTCTAGAAAGTTCCAAATGTTTCTAAAACTCACCCGTAGCTCTTCCTTTTTTCTTCACTTGACTCTCAGTCGCTTTCTCCTTCACTTTTGCCGTCGAAATTGTCTCAAATCCAACTCCACGAATATACTTTGGAATTTCCGCTAACTTTTTCCCTTCCTCGAATTTCTTATTCTTAATTCCAAAGTTCTCTTCTTTTTCATCTTCTTCATCAAATTCAAATGGATCATAATTCGGATCCCTTTTCTTCTCCGCCTCTTTAGATTCCAATGATAAACGGGTGTGAAAGTGTTGCTTGTAGATGGGGATCTGAAAAAAATTGATACTAAAATTTTTCAAGAAAAATTCAAATTTTCAAAACACCATAACTTTGCTCGGGGTAGTCTTAGACTGCTGGAAGTTAGCTCAAAATGTTGGCTACTTTCTTATTTTTTTAAATTTATCAATTTACTTTTTGAAAAACACGCTCAGCAGCCCAAATTCTCCGAAAAATCCAAAAATCTGAAAATACCGAAAAAAAAATCAAATTTTTCAAAACATCATAACTTTGTTCAGGTTGATCGTAGAGAGGTAAAAATTAGCTTAAACGTTAGAATTTTTAAAATTTATTTTAATTGATCATAAATCTGTCAAAATCCTAAACTTTGAAGGTCCAGAATTTTCCAAAAAAAAAAATCTAAAAATTCAAAAATGCCGAAAAAATCCAATTATTCAAAACATCATAACTTTGCTCAAAATTAGCTTAAAAATTAGGAAATTTTTTGATTAATCTAAATTTTTCAGTATCTCAAACAATATAAACTTTTAAACTTCGAATTTTCCGAAGAAATTTTTTATTGAAAACTAAAAAAATGAAAATTTTCTAAACATCATAACTTTGCGCAGAATGTCCGTAGAAATGTGAAAATTGGCTCAAAATGTTTGCAATTTTTTGTTTTTTAAATGTATAAAATTGCTTCTTCAAAAAATACATTCAGCCGCCTAAATTATCCGAAAAAATCCAAAAATACCGAAAAAAATCGATATTTTCAAAAACATCATAACTTTGCTCAGAATAGAGGTAGACCACTGAAAATTAGCTCAAACTGGTGGAAATTGTGTGAATAATATAAATCTTTTGAAATCTAAAAAAATCTCATAACACAATATTTCAAAAAAAAAATTTCAAAAATTTTTTTCAAAATAATTCAATTTACTCAAATGTTTAATTTTCAAAACATCATAACTTTTCTCAAAATTATCGCAGAAAGCTGAAATTTATCTCAAAATCTTGGAAATTTTCCAATTTTTTAAAATTTCATAATTTCAAAAAATATATTAACTTACATTTCTCTGTTTTTCCATCTTCTTCGGACTTAAGCCTCCCTTCTTTCCAATTTTCGCCCCAAAAACCTCATCCAACGTTATCATCGCTTCTAAATTTTTCTCTGGCGAATCCGGTGGTGTAAACTGAAATTTTTTCGAAATTTTCAAAACTACAGTATCTACAGTAACCCTACCGTAATCGGAGGCAACTTCTCGGCTGTCGAAGGATTCAGAATTTCTTCATTGTTTTTGACAAGAGAACCTCCAAAAATTTTATCCACATCATCTTCGCGAATTTTCAGAATTTCTTCAACGTCGGATTTTGAAGGTTTAGAAGACGTGACATCAGAAGCTTTTTCAGATGACGTCAAGGAAGATTCAGAAGCCTTTTTAGAAGACGTTGTGGACTTTCCAGAAAATTCAAGAATTTCAGGTGATGAAGTAGATTCTGGGGCTTTTTCTTTTTCAGAAGACGTTAGGGCTTCTGTGGACTTTCGAGAAGATGCAAAGAATTCAGAATACGTTGAAGAAGATTCAGAAGCGCTTCCAGAAGATGTTGTGGACTTTTCAGAAGATTCAAGCAATTCAGAAGACGTTGAGGAAGATTCAGAAGCCTTCAGACCCTCAGAGGCTTCTGGAGAAGATGTGGAAGATTCAGAAGACTTTGACGCCATCCTGGACGCTTCTGAAGTCTGGGAAGATTCAGATGATGTTGAGACTTCTGAAGATTTCTTCGCCTCTTTAGACCTCCTTACTCCAGGAGGCATTTCTTCAGAAGACGTCAAAAATGAATAGGGGAGATTTGATGGTGGATTACTGTAGCTTTGGGTTACGATAGTTGATGGAGATGGTTGGAGGAAGGGAGATTGAGGAGGAATCTGAAATTTTAGAAATTTTAGAAAATTTTTTTTTTTGAAAATTTTCAAAACATCATAACTTGGCTTAGGATCGTCGCAGATGGTTGAAAATAAGCTCAAATTGTTCAAAAATTAACAAAATTTCAGAAATTTATAAAATCTCAAAAATTGGCAAGTTTTAAAATTCATAATTTTACAAAAAAAGCATCCTTGAAATTTTTAACAGACCATTTTTCAAAAATTTTCAAAACATCGTAACTTTGCTCAGGATGGTCTCATGGAGCTGAAAATTAGATCAAAAAGTTGGAATTCTTCTAAATTATTTGAATCTCATAAAATCCTCAATAATTGATAAACTTTAAAATTGAAATTCTCCAACAAAAAAAATACCGCAAAATTTTTTTCCGTAAATTTTCAACATTTTCAAAACATCATAATTTGGCTTAGGATGGTCGTAGATAGTTGAAAATTAGCTCAAATTGTTTATAATTTAACAAATTTTCAGAAATCTATAAAACCTCAAAAATTGGCAAAATTTTAAAATTCAAATATTTACAAAAAATTTCAAAAAAAAATTTTTTTGAAGAAAAAAATTTTTCCATAGATGATTGAAAATTAGTTCAAAACGTTGAAAAAGTTTTAAATTATCTAGATCTTAAAAAATAAATTTTAGAATCCAAATTTTCCAAAAAAAAATGTTTTCGAATTTTTTTTTTTTTTTTTTTTTGAAAAACTTTATATATATAATAGTCTTAGTGAGCTGAAAACTAGCTCAAAAATTAGGAAATTTTTCGAATAATACCATTATTAAAAGTATCAAAAATTTCAAATGAAAATCCTCAGAAATCCGATGCAACAAAATTTCCAGAATATTTTTTTGAAACTTTTGAAAAATTCGAAATTTTCAAAACATCATAACTTTGCTCAAAGTTGTCGTAGTAAGTTAAAAATAGGCTCAAAATGTTGGAAACTTTTTAAACTACCTGGATCTTCAAAATCTCAAAAATTGGATAAATGTTGGAATCGAAATTTTACAAAAAAATATTTTTGAAAAACAATTTTTCAAAAATTTTCAAAACACCATAACTTTGCTCAGGATGGTCTCATGGAGTTGAAAATAGGCTCAAAATATTGGAAATTGTTTGAATTTTATGAAACTATTAAATATTTTCAAAACTCACCGTTGGAAATCCTCCAGGCGTCGATGGATGAGACGACAAGAATGGGCTGCTCACAGCTGGACTTGAGGAGGTCATGGCTGGTGTGGAGTCTCGGAAATAATTCTGAAATTTTCAGAATTTTTAATAACGCAAGATTCTGGGACCTCAGATCCCCAGAAAAACTTACGCTTCCTAATCCCGGTGTCGAAGAATGCGATTGATTTTGGAGCATCGAATTCGGAGCCAATGGATTTGGGAATCCCAGATTATGATAATACATCTGATATTCATACATCATCGTCTGCATTTGAAGTGATTGCTGTATCGCTGATAACATTGGATTTTGGTTTTCTGGAAGTGGGAGTCCTGGAAAATTGAAAGAGATTTTTTTTTCAAAAAAAAAACTTTTCAAAATTTTTCGAAATTTTTTTTTTTTGAAAATTTTTGAAAAAGTTTTTAAAAACTTAAAAAAATTTTAACATCGTTTTGAGTGGCGATATTAGGTGCACTCAAACCACGAAAAAATTCTGCATTTTTTGAATTAAGTTAGAAAAAAAGAAGAGTTCAAATTTTTGCTCCTAACTGTGTTTTTTTAGTCAAAATCTCACATTTTTAGAAAGTTAGGACTACTGTACTTCTTTAAAACCTCAAAAGCCTAATTGGATACGCTTATCAATAGAGCGCATTTACTTAAATTTTTTTTTTGAAAATTTTCAAAACATCATAATTTGGCTCAGGATCGTCGTAGATGGTTGAAAATAGGCTCAAAATTTTTGAAATTTCACAAATTTTTAAAAATCTATAAAATATCAAAAATTGGCAAGTTTTAAAATTAAAAATTTTACAAAAAAAAATTTTTTGAAATTTTTCAAAATTTTCAGAACATCATAACGTTACTCAGGATGGTCGTAAAGAGCTGAAAATTGGCTCAAAATGTTGGAAAATTTCTAAATTTTTTAAGTCTTTCAAAATCTCAAATAATGAATAAACTTGAAAATTGAAATTTTCCAACAAAAAAAAATTCCGAAAATTTTTTAATGAAAATTTTTAAAACTTTATAACTTTGCTCAAAATAGTCTTAGGGGGTTGAAAATTAGCAGTTTTTCGAAAAAAAAAGTTTTTGAAATTTGAAAAAAAAAATTTAGTAGGCTGTCAATTCAACAGTTGAGAACCGGAGCCTGAGAAAATTCAGTAGACCATTTTTCAAAAAAAAAAGTTTAGAAATTTTTTTTGAAAAAGTTGTCTAAAAAGTTATCGGAAAATCCCAAATTTGGAATCCTTATCAATAGAGCGCATTTAAAACATTTATTTTATGGGATTCAAAAACATTTCAAACCCTTCAAAATTCCTTCTTCTCCTCCAGGGACCCCAGCGGGAAATCCAAATCCATTGTAAAACGGAAATCCATTATTCGGATTGCTCATCGATTGGGATACTGTAATTTTAGAAAAAAAAAAACCTTAATTACTGTAATTCAAAAGTACTGTAATTAAAGGCTCATAAAAATGGGAAAGAAAAAGAGACCGAATTATCGATTTTTTTTTTGGTGTCAAAGAGTACACAATAGAAAAGGGGGAGGGTGCTAATGAGGTAATTGAATATGACCTTTTTTTTAAAATGAATTTCACCAGAACCAATGGTAGATCAAAAACGTTTTCGAATCCATTTCCAACAGTATTCCCCCCTGTAGATCAAAACTACAGTAATCCACCAATATTGAAGACTTTCTCGCAAACTTTTGCACATTATCATATTCTAATTTATCGAACAATTTCCAATATTTTGAGCTAATTTTCATCTTTCTGCGACGATTTGAAGTAAAGTTATGGTGTGTTGAAAACTTTTTCGAAATCCTTTTTTTCTTGGAAAAATTCGATTCTAAAAATTTTTCGTTTTTTTTTTTTAAGATTTTTAAATATTGGAAGTATTTCTAATACTTTCCACATTTTGAACCCGTTTTAAACCTTTAAGACAATTTTGAGCAAAGATATGATGTTTTCAAAGTTTGAAGAATTTCGAAGAAATTCTTCAAACAAAATTTTTTTGTTGGAAAATTTCGATTCTAAATTTTATCCAATTTTTGAGATTTTATTATCCAACTTTCCCAAGTTTCATCGCGCTCCATTGCGAAATTGAGTAAATTCAAAATTGCGACGTGACCTACAGTTGAATCAAGTGAGCGGGAAAGTGAAAAATTTTGAATTTTCCCAATTTCGCAATGGAGCGCGATGAAACTTGGAAAAATTGGATAATAGAAGATCCAGATAATTTAGAAATTTCCAACATTTTGAGCTTCTTTTCAGTTCTTTACGACTATCCTGAGCAACGCTATGGTGTTTTGAAAATTTTAGAAAAATAGTTTTTCAAAAATTTCAAAAAAAAAAACATTTTTTTGTATAATTTTGAATTTTAAAACTTGCCAATTTTTGAGATTATACAAGATCCAGAAAAAATTAGAAAATTTTCAACATTTTGAGCCTATTTTCAATGTTCTACGACCATTTTGAGCAAAGTTATGATTTTTTTTAATTTCGAAAACAATTTTTTTGGAATTTTCGGAATTCCAGATTCCTCCTCAACCTCCGGATCCCAAAGCTACAGTAATCCACCATCAAATCAACTCTATTCATTTTTGACGTCTTCTGAAGAAGTGCCTTCTGAAGTGAAAAAGCGAAGAAATCTTCAGAAGTCTCAACTTCATCTGAATCTTCCCCGACTTCTGAAGCCTCCACGATGGTTTCAAGGTCTTCTGAAGAATCGGCATCTTCTCCAGAAGCCTCTGGGGGTCTGAAGGCTCCGGAATCTTCTGCAACGTCTTCTGAAATTGTCGTTTCTTTTGAAAAGTCCTCAGAAGACCCAAAGTCCTTTGAGAAAGCTTCTGAATCTTCCACATCTTCTCCAGAAGTCTCCGAGGGGTTGAAGGCTCCAGAATCTTCTTCAACATAATCTAAGATTCTCAGATTTCAGTTCTGAATATTGTATTGTTAAAAGGTGGGAGAAACATGAAACAAAAATGGAAAGAATCAATGGAGAGAGAACATTTGTGAGAAGGGGAAAGAAAGAGAAATGAATAAATAACCAAGATAAAAAGATTCCGAATTATTATTTCTTCGAACTGAACAACACTCCACTCGAGTTGTTGGTGGCCAATGTTGATGCGAATGGAGTCGTCGTCGTTGTTGTAGACGTCGCGGCGGGTTTCGATCCGAATAGCGATGTGGAGGTGGTGCCGGTTGCTGGAGCCGTGGAGGTGGTTGCTGAGGAGCCGAAGAGTGAGCCTCCAGAGAACGCCGGTTTCGTTGTCGATGAGCCGAAGAGAGACGTGGTGCCTGGAACAGAGCAATTTTGATAGTTTTTGGGGGGCTGTTTGGAGAATTTTGACTCAAAAATGCTAAAAAATAGCTCAAAAAACTCTTAAAATCATGAAAAATGACTCAAAATGGTCCAAATCAGACAAAAATCGACACGAAACCAAAATTTTTGAGCCATTTTTTTTAGAATTTTGGGAATTTTTTGAGCTATTTTGGACTAATACTGCCAGTTTTCGAAGCTATTTCAGGCATTTTGAGCACTTTTGGACGGATTTTCAGAAAATTGTGTACCGATTTTCGTCTGATTTGGAGCATTTTGAGCCATTTTTCATGATTTTGAGAGTTTTTGAGCTATTTTGGACTATTATGGACCAAATTTCACAGTTTTTGGAGCTATTTCAGGCATTTTGAGCCCTTTTGGACGGATTTTCAGACAAATTTGTACCGATATTTGAGTCTTTTTTTTCATGATTTTAAGAGCCTTTTGAGCTATTTTGGACCATTTTGAAGCTTTTTGAAGGTGTTTAGAGCATTCAGGAGCATTTTGAGCGAATTTTAGTCGAATTTTGAGCATTTTGGATCAATTTAGAGGCGACGATGGTCATTTTGGAGCATTTTTAGCCATTTTTATGGTTTTGGGAGTTTTTTGAGCTATTTTGGACTAATACTGCCAGTTTTCGAAGCTATTTCAGGCATTTTGAGCCCTTGCGTCGGTTTTTCAGAGGATTTTGTACCGATTTTGTCTGATTTGGAGCATTTTGAGTCATTTCTTCATGATTTTAAGAGTCTTTTGAACTATTTTGGATCATTTTTGGAGCATTTTCAGCCATTTTTATGCATTTTTTAAGTGTTTAGAGCATTTTGAAGCAATTTGAGCGAATTTCAGTCGGAGTTGGAGCATTTTGAGTGGTTTTCTAAGATTTTAGGAGCTTTTTGAGCTATTTTGGCCCATTTTGGACCGTTTTTTGAACTTTTTTGAAGCTATCTGATGCAAATTCGGGCCCTTTTGGACGGATTATAGTTTGGGGAGATTTTGGAGCTTTTTGAAGGTGTTTAGATCATTCTGAAGCACTTTGAGTGAATTTTAGTAGAATTTGGACCATTTTGGATCAATTTAGAGGCGACGATGGTCATTTTGGAGCATTTTGAGCAGTTTTTGGATCTATTTTAGGCATTTTAAGCCCCACGGGACAGATTTTTAGAGCATTTTGGACTAATTTTGACCGTGCTTGGGGCGTTTTCAGCCATTTTTATGCATTTTGAAGGTGTTTAGATCATGCTGAAGCACTTTGAGTGGTGAATTTTAGTCAAATTTGGAGCATTTTGGATCAATTTTGATAGTTTTTAGAGCATTTTGAGCTAAATACGACTACTTTTGTCGAAAAACGGATAGGGATAAAATCAGGGTTGCGGATTGACGGGCCGGCCCGGTCCGGCCCGTCAGAAAAATTTTCCGGCCCGGCCCGGCCCGTCGGCCCGTCAACAGTTCTTTTCAGAGAAAAAAATTTTGAAAAAAAATTTTTTTGAACGAAAATATCAAAATTTTGCCACCATCTAGGTGGGAAATTCTTCGATCGACCTGATCTCGATAGTTTTCCCATTCAATTTGCAAAATATAGTTTGGAAGAGCCTAAAAGAGCCGAAAAAAGATTTCGATTTCACTTTGAAATACTTTTTAACATCTATTGATAACAAATATAGAATAAAAAGTCTTCAAACTAGAAAAATTCGAACTGAAAGTTTTTTTGAGCATGCAGACGGGCCGGACGGGCCGGGCCGGGCTGAAGTTTTCCGAAAATCGGCCCGGCCCGGCCCGTCGCAACCCTGGATAAAATGGTCTCTCGCTGGCATTTTTTTCCAGATTTTTCGCTTCAAAATCCCCCACAAACCTGTATTCCCGAACAAACTGCTTCCTCCACCTAATCCCAATCCTCCGGTGCTCCCCGTAGTCGTCGTCGTCTGTGCCGGCGCCCTGAGTGCGCTTCCAATGATCGCTAGACTCGATTGCGATGGGAAGAACTCGGCACCCTCGCTAACCGCCGATACTGGATCCACCACCACCTGATTGCTCACTACATTATTCCACTTTCTCAATTGGGTGTATCCCTGCTCGATGAGATGATCACGGAGCTCTTCAATCTCCCGGCCGAGCTGCTCTATGTGATGATCGGCGGCGGATACAGTGGAATCGCAACGGAGGAAGTATTGATCGAGTTCTGACATCGTTAGCGATGGTTCCCCTTTGAGAAGTTTGTCGAAACGGGTGCGCATGAAGTTTACACGCTCTTGCAACGCTTTCATCTCCAGATCGTAGAGTTGGATTCGTTCCACGAGGTGTCTGAAAGCTTCCGATTTATGGAGGGTCAAAAATGAGCCTAGAAACGATCTTAAGTGAAAAAAATCACTAAAAAGTGCTCAAAATCAGAGTTTTTGCGGTAGAAATGAGCCAAATTCGAAATGGAGCACTCTGGATTTCCTATCATAGATTTTGAGTCAAAGATAACGGAAAAGCTTCTTTTTTATATTAAAAAACTGTATTTTTCAGTTTTTATTCACTCAAAATCCATCAGAACAAGCCCAGATCGCTCCGTTTCAAATTTTGCTATTTTGAGCATAAAAATGCACCAAATTTAACATAGAAACGACCCTAAGTGAAAAAAATCACTTAAAAGTGCTGAAAATCAGAGTTTTTGCGGTAAAAATGAGCCGATTCGATTTTCTGGAAGGAAACAGTTTCAAAACGATTTCGACTGAAAAAAATCACTGAAAACTCATTTTCAAATGCAAAAAAACGGGGTTTTGCGGGTAACACTGAGCCAAATTCGAAATGGAGCTCAAAATCCATCAGAACAAGTCTTTATTGCTCTGTTTCTAATTTGGCTCATTTTCACCCGCAAAAACCCTTTTTTTGCATTAAAAATGTATTTTCAGTGATTTTTTTCAGTCGAAATCATTTTGAAACAGTTTCCTTCCAAAAAATCGAATTTTTATGCTCAAAAAACCGATCAGACTCATTTTTACCGCAAAAACTGTGATTTTGAGCCGTTCTTTTAACTGTAAAAATGTGTTTCATTTTTGGAGAATTTTAGCCAATTTTGGACCATCTTGAAGCTTTTTGAAGGTGTTTAGATCATTCAGAAGCACTTTGATTGAATTTTAGTCGAATTTGGACCATTTTGGATCAATTTTGAGCCGACGATGGTCATTTTGGAGCATTTTGAGCTGTTCTTTATGATTTTAGAAGAATTTTGAGCCAATTTTGGCCCATTTTGGACCGTTTTTTGAAACTTTTTGATGAAAATTCGGGCCTTTTTGGACGGATTAGTTCCATTTTTAGAGGAAGATTTTGGAGCTTTTTGAAGGTGTTTAAATCATTCTGAAGCAATTCGAGCGAATTTTAGTCGAATTTGTAGCATTTTGGACCAATTTTGAGCCGACGATGGTCATTTTGGAGCATTTTGAGCTGTTTTTTAAAAAAATAATTTTAAAGAAGCACTTTAAAACTCTACTCACTGCTTAATAACCTCCGCGTGCATCGTCTGATTCGCCGTCGTCGACTGCTCCAGAACCTGCTTGGCCATGTTGGCCTGCGACTTATCGTGAGCCACCAACTGAGCCACCGATTCACACGACGTCGTCGCGTTGAAGACGTCACGACGGACGTCGCCAATCCATCCGCGCGCTCTCTCGATCATCTCCTCGATGGCGACACTGTCGACTGTCAGCGTTTCTGATTCATCCATCAAATCTCGATTCTTCTTCAGACGATCCTCGATGAGTGGCAGCATGTCCCGAATGAACGTTTGGGTTTGTTTCCATTCGTTTTCCTTTGTGGCGTCCTTGTCTCCGACTGGCGCTGATGCTGTGGTCGTGTTTCCGGTGGTAGCAGTTGTGGTGACTTGTTGTTGTACTCCGCCGAGTCCCACTGAAAAAAAATAGAGGGTTTGAGGCATTATGGAGCATCGAAAATGCTCTGGAAGGCTTCAGAAGCGTTTTTGATCAATTTTCATGTTTCTAGGCTCAAATTTTGCAATTTTTATGGATTTTCAGGGGTTTTGAAACGTTTTGAGGCATTCTGGAGCATAAAAAATATCTAAAAGGCTTAAGAATCCTTCAAGACCTCTTTTTTCGAATATTTGATCATTTTTTATGGTTCTGCAGAATTCTGGGCTTAAATTTTGCAGTTTTAAAGGGGTTTGAAAGGGAAATTTGGAGAATGTGACGATTTCTAACAGGTTTTGAGAGTTTCGCAGCATTCTGAATCACTAAAAATATTCTAAAATGCTTAAGAATCTTTCAGAACCTTTTTTTTTAATCGTTTTTAATGGTTCTGGGCTTAAATTTCGCAGTTTTAATGAATTTTGAGGAGCTTTAAAAGGTTTTTAGGCATTCTGAAGCATCAAAAATTTTCTAAAAGCCTTCAGAATGCTTCTGAATCCTCCACAACCATTTTTTCATGTTTTTGATCATTTTTGAATGGTTTCAGGCTCAAATTTGGCCGTTTTAATGAACTTTGAAATGAAATTTTGGACTTGCAGAGGTTTGGGAAGGTTTGGGGCATTCTGACGCATCGGAAATGCTCTAAAAGCCTTCAGAATGCTTCTGAATCCTTCGGAACGATTCTTTCGCGTTTTCGGTCGTTTTTTATGTTTCAGGCTCAAAAATTGACCGATTTTATAGATTTTGGATCAAATTTTGGAGGGTTCAAGGGGTTCTAAAGGTTTTAATGGGATTTGGAGTTTTCTGAATCACTAAAAATGTTCTAAAAGCCTTCAGAATGATTCATAATCCTTCAGAATCGTTTTCCTCGCCTTTTTTAATGATTTCCCATGTTTCTAGGCTCAAATTTTGTAGTTTTAATGCATTTTGGGATGAAATTTCAGACTTTCAGGAATTTGGAAAGGTGTTGAGGCATTCTGGGTCACAAAAAATGCTCTAAAAACCTTCATAATCCTTCAGAACCATTTTTTCGTGTTTTTGAAGATTTTTAATGTTATAACTATCCTTACAAGTGGTATTGACTGCCGCTGGTGCCGTTCCAAAGGACGTAGTGGCCGCTGGCGCTGTTGTCGTCGACGATGCTCCAAATAACCCTCCACTAGCCGGTTTTGCGGCTCCAAAGAGCCCTCCTCCGGTTGCTGGGGACGCCGTAGACGTTGTGGATCCAAAAAGTCCTCCCCCGGTAGCTGGAGCCGTTGTGGAAGCCCCGAAAAGACCTCCACCAGTTGCCGGGGCAGCTGTAGTCGTCGTCGTGGAGGATCCGAAGAGCCCACCGCCTCCAGAAGCTGTAGTAGTCGTTGGCTTAGCTCCGAATAGTCCGCCTCCAGTAGCAGAAGGTGTAGATGTGGTGGTGGTGGTGCCGAAGAGAGGGACGGAAGACGTCGTTGCTGCTGCTGGAGCCGTGGTTGTGGATCCGAAGAGGCCACCGGCTCCTGCCGGCTTAGCTGGTGTCGTTCCGAAGAGAGGAGTTGTGGTGGTGGATGTTGTGCCGAAAAGGGACATCTGGAAATGAGGAAATTGTGATGGGAAGTGGGAAAAAGGCCATAAAAAATGCTCTGAAACGCTCTTGAATCGTAATTTTTCATGTTTCTAAGCTCAAATTTTGTAGTTTTCATGGATTTTTTAATGAGTTTTGGGGTTTCCAGGCATTCTGGGCATTCTTGGCCATTAAAAATGCTCTGAAATGCTCCCGAACAATTTAAAACGATTTTTTCGCGTTTTCACAGCTTTTTCATGGTTCTAAGCTCAAATTTGCAACTTTAATGAGTTTTGTAACGAAATTTGGGCTTTTCAGGGGTTCTGAAGCATTCTGAATCATCAAAAATACTTTGAAACGCTGTTGAATTTTTCAGAGCTGAAAATAGTGATTTTTAGGCTAAAATAGCTTTTTAGGCTAAAATAGGTTTTTTCAATTGCATTTTGTAGACTCAAAAATGACTAATCTTAGCTCAAAATAGCTGTTTTAGCTGAAAATAGTGATATTAGAGCCAAAAACAGTGATATTTGAGCTGAAAATGGTCATTTTGATCGAAAAAAACCACTTTTAAGCAAAAAATAGTGATTTCAATTTGAATTTTCAATGATTTTTGTGTGAAATTAGGAATTTTCAAGGGTTCTGCACAATTTTGGAGCATCAAAAATACTCTGGAACGCTCCTGAATCCGTCAGAACCATTTTGTTTTTACAGCTTTTTCATATTTCTAGGCTCAAATTTGCAATTTTAATGAATTTCGGAACGAAATTTGGATTTTCAGTGGTTTTGAAAAGTTTTGGGGCATTCTGAAGCATCAGAAATGCTCTGAAAAGCTTCAGAATGCTTCAGAACTTTTTTTGCTGTTTGATCTTATTTTTTTTGGTTCTGGGCTCAAAATTGGCCATTTCTCAGATTTTAGTCGTTTTTGAGAGGGTATGAGGGGCTTTGAGGGGTTTCGGAGCATTCTGGAGCTTAAAAAGACTTCAGAATCCTTCTCAACCAGTTTTTTCGAGTTCTTTATCATTTTTTATGATTCCAGGCTCACATTTAGCCGTTTTAATGCACTTTGAAATGAAATTTTGGACTTGCAGAGGTTTGGGAAGGTCTGGAGCAGAGGTGGGCGCCGATGGTCGTATGCGACGCCAACGCGCGCGAGGGGGGAAGGGAAGGGGGAAAGTTTGATTTTGAAAATTTTTTGGTGGATGGTAGTCTTGGGTCTCACAAACATAATACAAAAAAAATTAGGTAGGCTCCGCCCCTTTTGTTCCAGAAAATTCGATAGTTAGTGCAAAAAATGAAAAATTTTCTTTTTTGAGATAGAGACAAAATCTTACCTGGAATGAATTTATGGCATCATTTAAAGCATTTTTTCTGTTGTAACCAACTTTCTAGCTCAATTGCTTCATGTCGAAAAAATCGATTCTGCAGATTTGAAAATTTTGAAATTTTTGCTCAAAAAATTTTGTAAATTTTTCTTCACTTTTTCTACTTTTCAGAAAATTTTACTAGGTGTTGAAACTTTGTTTTTGTCCCGCTATAGTAAAATTTTCTGAAAAGTAGAAAAAGTGAAGAAAAATTTACAAAATTTTTTGAGCAAAAATTTCAAAATTTTCAAATCTGCAGAATCGATTTTTTCGACATGAAGCAATTGAGCTAGAAAGTCGGTTACAACAGAAAAAATGCTTTAAATGATGCCATAAATTCATTCCAGGTAAGATTTTGTCTCTATCTTAAAAAGGAAAATTTTTCATTTTTTGCACTAACTATCGAATTTTCTGGAACAAAAGGGGCGGAGCCTACCTAATTTTTTTTGTATTATGTTTGTGAGACCCAAGACTACCATCCACAAAAAAATTATCAAAATCAAACCAGTTTGAAATTTGGTGTCCTGCCCCTATCTCGACTTTTTGGTGGAATGTCTGTCATTTCGAATAATTACATTTATTTTCATCAAAAATTCACTTTTTTTTCTTCCTTTTCTTTATTTTCACCAAAAAACCCGACTTTTCACCCTCAAAATCCACTTTCCCTTGCTTTCCCCCTTCCTTTTTGAAGGGAAAAAGCAAGGGCGAAAACGCGCTGCGAGAGGAGGCGGCGCGCGTGTTGTGGAGAGAGAGACGCAGACACTTTCCCCCTTCTCCCTTCGCGCGATGGACGCCCGGCGTCCATCGCGCCCACCTCTGGTCTGGAGCTTTCTGGAGCGTCAAAAATGCTCTAAAAGGCGTCAGAAAAATTCAAAACTTTCTTTTTGCATTTTTGATAATTTTTTGAATGGTTTTAGGGTCAAGAGAAGGTTTGGAGCAGCAAATTGACCGATGTTAGAGATTTTGGAACAAAATTTGGAGGATTCAGGGGTATCAAAGGTTTTGAGGGGATTTGGAGTTTTCTGAATCACTGAAAATAATCTAAAAATGTTCAGAATGATTCATAATCCTTCAGAACCGTTTTCTTCGCGTTTTTGATCATTTTTTATGGTTCTGGGCTCAAATTTTGCAATTTTAATGAATTCTGAGCCCAAAATTTGCAGTTTTTGAAGAAAAAAGTAAAATAGCAATAGGAAAAAATATAAAAAGAGAAAGATAATACTCTTCAAAAGGTCAGCAACTCGAAAAATAACAAAATAGAAGATTTATGTGGAGACAAAAAAAAACTACGACGAAGAAAAGGAAAACAGGGAGAATAACAAGATAACGAGGGAAAACAGGTAGATTCAAAAGTAGGAATGCAAAAATCAAGGCAAAAATCATTATCCCTGATTTAGCTCCGACTGCTCTTTGTGATGCTTCGTATAGGCTTCCTTATGCTTCTCATTAACCCCCTCCACATTCCTCGCCATCTCCACAGCCAGATAGATGATCCTGGGCACCACGACCGTGTTATCCGGACTGTACGCCTTTGCCGCATGACACCTCATCAACGTTCCCATTGAATAATCCTCGACGGTCTCCTTGAACTGCTCGCAGAACTCTCGCCACACCTCCTTGGCTCCGTTGTCCTTCAGAAGACTTGTGGTCACTTCCTCCACGTTCAAATCGGGAAACGACTTGCGGAATGCGACCAGGATGATGTCCTGATGCTTGTTGAGACGGAGAACTCGGGTATCGCATCGCGTGATTAGGTTCATGTGCACATCGGCTCGCTCGCCGGCCTTGATCGCCCATGCCATCTCGATCGACTCGTCGTTCACGTACTTGTCGGCATCTCCGTAGTCCACTTCGGTATCCAGTGCAGTCATTGTTTTACCTGGAATGATTTGAGAGGTTTTGGAGGGGAAAAAAGACGGAAAATTGTAAAATTAGGCCCAAAAAAGTAAGGAAATCGGGTGAAAATTAGGAACTATAGGTGCAAATGAAGCTTCTGAGGATCAATTTGAAGGTTTTTGAGGATTAAATTGTGTTTTTGAGCTTTAAATGAAGGATTTTAAGCCGAGAATCTTAATTTTTGGCTTAAAATAAAGCGTTTTACGACTAGAATCTTTATTATTGGCTTAGAATGAGGGATTTAGAGCCAAAAATCGTGTTTTTAAGCTTTTAATGAATGATTTTGAGCCTATAATCTTAATTGTTGGGTTAAAATGGAAGATTTTGATCGGAAATGCAAATTTTGGCTTCAAATGAAGAGTTTTGAGTCTATAATCTTAATTTTCGGCTTCGAATGAAGAATTTTAAGCCGAAAATCTTAATGTTTGGGTTAAAATGAAGAATTTGAGTCTAAAATCTTTAATTTTGGCTTAATATAAAGCGTTTTTTTTTCGTCTCACTATCAAAAGACTGGAATTTTAATTTTCGGCTTCGAATGACGGATTTTGAGCCTAAAATTTTAACTTTTGGCTTAAAATGAAGAATTTTGACTTTAGAATCTTAATTTTTGTCTCAGAATATCGGATTTTAAACCGAAAATTGTGTTTTTGGCTTAAAATGAAGGATTTTGAGCCTAGATTTTTAATTTTTGCTTGAGAATGAAGCATTTTGACCCTAGAATCTTAATTTATGGCTTAGAATGAAGGATTTTGAGCCCAAACCCTTAATTTTCTGCTTAGAATGAAGGATTTTGAGCCTAAAATCTTATTTTTTGGCTTAAAATGAAGCATTTTATGTCATAATCTTAATTTTTGGCCTAGAATGAAGGACTTTGATCAGATAAGCATTTTTTTGAGCAGAATTCCGCGCTCATTCTGAATATCACAACGAAAACGCTTGAAAATGGTCCGAAAAACCCGAAAATTGGCTTCAAACTCAAAAAAATTCAGAGAAATTGCCTTGGGTGGCCATGAAGGGCTTGAAGCTCATTTCGTGTGAAAAAAGCAGGAAAATCAAATGAAAAACATGTTTAGAGGAAAAATAGAGCGAAAATTGAAGGAAAAACCCTCGAAAAAACCCCGAAAAATCACTAAAAACTCTCAAATCCATAAAATTATATAAAATTAAGCCGAGAAGCTCGTTTCGTATACAAAACAGCAGGAAAATTGAATTAAGAGTGTTAATAAAGCAAAAACTAAAGGAAAAAATCTCAAAAAATACTGAGAACTCCATAAAATTCCCATTCAAAAAATTAAAAAATAAAAATCCCTTCATACCCCCAATACTGCACTCAATTTTCAGAGATTTTCGGTTTAAATCGGCCTAATAACCTTTTAAAGATTATTTTATTCGAAGAACTTGAAAATTCCAAAGAATTCCCGAAAAAATCCCTGAAAAACACCTGAAAATGGAAAAAATTGTGTGAAAAAATTCGAATCACATGAGGCTCCGCCCATTTGCAACCTGCGGCGCGCGATTTCGCAAGCGTGCCGCATGGAGTTGCGATTTTCGGGATTTATATTTATTAACAAAAAAAAAACAACAAATAACAATAATTTAGTCTCAATCTTCTTCCCAATTCCCCTCCAATCGATTCCTGATGTTCATTCCGTGTAGCGCAGCCAGTGCGGCCACCTGTTCCGCCATTCGCACATTCGGCTGTCCGATTCCGGATCGAAATTTCTTGTCGCCAATCGACGCTATCGCCACCCATCGTTTATCTTCTCGTTTTTGAGTCTCATAGGTGGCCTTGGGCATCTTATGCTCTACACAATAGTCATGCAAGACCATTTTGGGCGTCGGCGAGAACCCAACCGAATTTTTCAGACGCTTCAAGGGGAACGAGACCTCGATATTGTAAATCCCCTCATCATCCACCCTGGCTCTCTTCTTGCTCTGTTTCCTCTTCCTCTCCTCCTTCCATTTCTCATAAACCTCCTCCATTCCATACGCCCTACAAATCTCGAGCACACTTCCAGCGGCCACTGTGGCCTTGCCACGTGGATCGTGCTCCTGGTCGCCGCCCAGAATCCGTTGCACCACGTATTTCGTCATTGTGTATGATTCATCGTATTGACAGGCTAACTCAAGGAAATTCTCAATGTCTTTATATTTGTCGAGAGTCCCTTCGCTTCGGAAAATGGATGGGGTGGAGAGGGCCTTTCTGGCGAGCATAATACTGCTGGCTCCGGTGGCAGCGAGCCATTTTTCCATGTCGGAATGGTCTTCGATTTCGCCAGAGAAGCCGCTGGAAAAAAAGGAAGATTTATAGGGTTTAGAATCCTTCAAAATCATTTTTTCGCGTTTTTACTGCTTTTTTAAAAATGTTTCTAACAAGGGAAGTGTTTTCAGAGGGGCTTTGAGAATTTTCTGAAAATTGGTACACTAGTACTTTCGGCCATGCTGAGAAACGTGGTAAATTTATTTTTTGCCCCTTGCCCTCGTGGGCCGAGATATCAGCCGACAAAGCTGTCCCCAGTACAAAAAAGGGGATTTTTCGAGAGCCTGTAATTTTGCTTCTAGGCGGTTTTAGAAGGTCTCGTTTTTTGTTCTGGACTCAGAATTAATTGTATAACAATTTCCGGTACTTTCTGGAAAAGAAAATTTTTGAGCCAAAATTCGAAATTTTGCCACCATTTGGGTGCGAAATTTTTTGAAGTGCGTGGATTTTCAAAACTGTTTTTCCAATCTGGCAGTTCTTGGCTGGAAACGATAGATGGAGGTTTGTAGAACAGTTCTTGAAATTTTCATGTACTTTTTCACTAATTAGGGTGCTTTTTATAGGTCAAATTATGGCTGAATTTTTTTCAAGGTTTTTGGCGCATAACTGATCTAATTTTTTGAAAAAGTGACAAGTATTGTTACGAAAATATGGAGGAGTGATGTACAAATATCCATCTATCGTTTCCAACCATAATCTGGAAGGTTGAAATTTTTTTTTGAAAATCCAAAAAACTTGGAAAAATTTCGCACCCAAATGGTCGAAAATTTTCAAGTTTTGGCTCAAAATTTTTCCTCTCCAAAAAGCGTCAGAAATTGTTATACAATCAATTGTGAGTCCAAATCAAGAAATTAGACCTTTTGGAAGAGCCTAGAAGCAAAGTTAGAGGCCCTCAAAAATCGGCAATTTTTGTACTGGATTTTGCTTTTTTAGCTGATATCTCGGCCCACGGGGGCAAGGGGCAAAAAATAAATTTACCACGTTTCTCAGCATGGTCGAAAATACTAGTGTACCAATTTTCAGAAAATTCTCAAAGCCCCTCCGAAAACACTTCCCTTGTAAGCTCGAATTTGTAGTTCTAATGGATTTTTTAATGAGTTTTGGGGTTTCCAGGCATTTTGGAGCATTCTGAATCATTAAAAATGCTTTGAAACGCTCCCAAATCCTTTAAAACCATTTTTTCGCGTTTTTACTGCTTCTTTATGTTTCTGAGCTCAAATTTGCAAATTTTTATGATTTTTGGGTGAATTTTGGGATTTCCAGGCATTCTGGAGCATTCTGAATCATTAAAAATGCTTTGAAACGCTCCTTAATCCTTCAGAGCTGAAAATAGTGATTTTAGGCTAATTTTAGGCTAAAAACAGCCTATTACGAGCTAAAAATGTTAGTTTTTGAGCTAAAAATTGTGATTTTTTAGCCAAAAATAGTGATTTTTGAGCAAAAACTAGACAAAATTGTCAGCCTTGAGCCAAAAAATTATGTCTTTTTCAATTGCATTTTGTAGACTCAAAAATGGCTAATCTTAGCTCAAAATATGTTTTTTTAGCTGAAAATGGTCATTTTGATCGTAAAAAATTCATTTTTAAGTAAAAATAGTGATTTCAATTTGAGTTCTCAATGAATTTTTTGTGAAATTAGGGATTTTCAAGGGTTCTGCACAATTTTGGAGCAAAAACTCTAAAAATGCTCTGGAACGCTTCCGAATCCTTCAGAACCATTTTTTTTGCATTTTTGAACATTTTTTAAAGTTCCAGGCTCAAATTTGCAATTTTAATGAATTTTGGAACGAAATTTCGGATTTTCAGGGGGTCCTGAAGCATTCTTGGTCAATAAAAGTGCTCAAAATGCATTCAGAATTCTTTAGAATCCTTCAGAGCCGTTTTTTTTTCGCGTTTTTGAATATTTTTTTTTATGATTCCAGGCTCAAAAAAGGCCATTTTTCAGATTTTGAGGTTTTTTAAAGGAGGATTCCGACCAAAAAATAATTATGCTTTAAACTGTGTAGGAGAGTGAGTAGATTACGAATATCGAAGTGAAACAGCTCGAAAAAAATCGCAACGCTCAAAAAACGCGATCGCCGGTGCTCAACACGGCCTCCTGGCGGCGAAATTTTTTGAATTTTTCTCGCGCTGTCTGCGCTCTCTTCCCTCTCCCCACACAAATGGGCGGGGCTTAGCGCGGCTAGAGAAAGCACTTGAAAAAAGCTGAAATTTGATGGATTTTCGTGATTTTTTCGCGAGAAAAGTGTTGAGAACGTAACAACAGAAGAAAAAAGCTACCAAAAAAAGAATAATTTTCAGAATTTAATGGACGAAAAACAAAATAATGCGTACTTCTCTTCTGAACCTAACTGATGGCTGAAATCGAAAGAATTTCCAATGTTTTTGTACTGTAGATTATTCATAAAGCTTCTTGAACAAAAAAAAAAGACTTGATAATGATGGTGATCAAAAAAAGCCTGAAAAAAATGGAAAGCCTGGAAGTCTAAATATGGTAGTTCTTAACTTTATCAGAAACAAACTAATTCTTTGAGAAATATGAACAGAATTCATGACATAAGCTTCAGAAGCATTGATCAACCAATCTATATTCGCCAAAACAAGTGGAAATACGACTTTGACATTATAGAGCTCGAAAAGTACACTGGGCTCGTTTCGAGCAAAATATAAGGTTCTCCGTTCACAAAAACTTCCAAATCGTTTCCTTTTAGCTTTAAATGCACTGAAATATGTCTTAGCTTCTTATTTAGGCCAAAAAAACTAGCTCTCGAGGCCTTAATTTGACCCAAAGCACCCTACAGTAATCCAGTTGGAAGTGGCACGTCATCTTCAAAATGCTAACAGGGCCCGAGTTCTTAACCAATTTTTCTGATTTTAGGCTCAAAAGAACCGCCATAAAATTTAGAAACTTTTGGTGGGGATGGATTTTTGATTAAACTTCCCAGCTCGTCGGAAAACATCACGAAACCCCGAAAATCGGCATTTTTTGGTGAATTTGTACTGAAATTTGAAAATGCTAAGCTGAGCTTCTTTCTGGACCAAATCTGGTGTTTGATAGCTTAAAATGACCGTCTTGGAATTCTAAAAAATCTGGTGGGGATGAAATTTTGATTTTTTCTTTTTAAGAAAAAATACGGTCAAAAAACTGAAAATAGCATGAAAATGTGCTCATAACTTCTGCAATTTTTGTGTAGATATACGAATTTAGCAGTTTTCCAGTCAGTCTATTCATGTTTCACGATAACAAAGCCATTCCGCGCTGTTCCCACCTTCACAGATGCCTGAAACTGACGAAATCTCTGAAAATAAGGTGTTTGGCGTTTTGCCTCACAGCTCCGTTATGACTGATTTTTTACATAAAATTTATATTTCTAAAAATTTTCGATGCGTTTTTCTACATTATCTGATAAATTTTTCACAGTAAATTCTATTTTATTTGCCTTTTTGACGTCTTCAAAGTTCGCGAAAAAAGTCCGCAGTGGGGGTATGCATGCGCGCTCCGTCTGCACGTGCGAGAGGTGAGAGGCGGAAAAGGATTGTCGACCGTATTTTTTCGCGAAAAATTTAATCGCCAGGAGGCCGTGGCTCAAAGTGATCCCTGATGGAAGAGAAATTACGCGGCCGCATGCAAATTTCGCAATATTTTTCAAATTTCTCTTCCATCAGGGATCACTTTGAGCACCGGCGATCGCGTTTTTTGAGCGTTACGAATTTTTTCAAGCTGTTTCACTTCGATATTCGTAATCTACTCACTCTCCTACACAGTTTAAAGCATAATTATTTTTTGGTCGGAATCCTCCTTTAAAGGGTTTGAGGGATTTTGAATGGTTCCGGAGCATTCTGGCGCATCGAAAATGCTCTAGAAGGGTTCAGCATGATCCGGACTCCTTCAGAACCATTTTTTCAGGTTTTTACTGCTTTTTTATGGCTCCCAGCTCAAGTTTGAGCGTTTTTAGAAGGCTTTAGAACGAATTTGAAGGATTTTAATGATGCTGGAAGATTTTGAGGGATTTGGAAGCATTAGAAATGCTCCAAAATGTTTCAGAATCCTTCAGAACCATTTCTTTGGCGTTTTGATGATTTTGTAGCAATTTCGGGATAAAATTTGAGTTTTTAGGGGCTCCGCTAGGCTCAAAATGAGTAGAAAACTCACTTCGCTATAATCGGAATACTCTGAATCTCCGTGGCCACCTCTCGAATCTCCTCCGTTCTACACGCATCCGGCTGTCGCTCATCACGCCTCCTTCCATGCACCCCTAGTGCCACAACTCCACACTTTTCAATCTCCCTCACTAGTTTCAGAGTGTCCTCTCGATTATCTAGTACCCGAATCTTGCAAGTTACAGGCACTTTTGCTGCTGATTTTAGGGAAGTCAAGATTTCCACGATTTTGTCGGTTTGTGTGAGAAGCGCGGCGCCCATTCCGCAATGGATTGAGAAGGGCTTCGGGCAGCCCATGTTGACATCGATTCCAGCCACATCGGAGCCGCTGAAAAATAGAAAATGGGTTACAAAAAAGACAGGAAGCGAAAGTAAAGAAACTTGTCGCGTCAGGGAATCGAACCCGCGACCGTCGCCCCGCCGACCAGCACGTTATCCACTACGCCACAAGTGCAATAGTTGACAGAGGGGTGGAGGGCGTATATAAAGAAGGCGCTTACACAATCTCCGCAACCTTCGCTGCCTTCTCCCCGGAATTCGTTCCAATTTGTAGAATACATTTTCCTTTCTCTTCTGGAGCCAATCTTAGAACTATATCATCGCCGTTTCGATAGTCAATCGTTCCCAGAGCTTCGTTAACAACTCTCGTGGATTCAATCAATTTTTTATCCACAATTTCTTCGGTATAACACAAATCTGCGCCATATTTCAGACAAAGGAGGCGAAGAGGTGTTCTTCCAGCACGAACCATCGGGGCGAGGATCTTCTTTTTTGTGTATAATTCTGACATTGCTTGATTTTTTATCTGAAAATTGTTTTTGAAGGATTTCGATTAAAAAAAACATAGCAAAGTGAAAATAATAGCAATTTTTTCCTCTTTCGATTGATTATAAAAACACTATATGAAAATCTAGCTAAAATTGAAAGTTTTGCAAAAAAATTCCAGCACACAAAATTAGTTTTTGAAGGATTTCTCAGCGGAAACATAACATTCCAAGATAAATTTACATTCAAAATAATCGCAATTTTTTCTGCTATCCAACGATTATAAAAACACAAAGAAACTTCCATAAAAACCCTCTGAAATTTACAATTTTAAAGCACAAAAAATTTAGAATTAAATTCACAAAGCAAGCGCGCTCCCCCGAACTCCCCACAAAACAGTGTGCGAATCGAGGAGACGCAGACACAACGGTGCGTTCCCTCGTGCCCCCCGCAGTCAGAATCGATCCGGAAGACTGGGGGAAAAAGTCGAAATCGATATTGTATTCTCTGTATATAATCTAATATTGTAAAATGCACCATCACACGCCCTATGGCGATTATGACAGACATGTAATTGATTTTTTGTTATATTTAGACTATTATGAATTTTCAGATACCATCCCTTGAGATGAATCGAGGCTTGAGAATCATTTATCCGCATGTTAGGGAGAGGGATAATGTGAGTAAAGATTTAAAATTGTCGAGAATTCTCTGAAAAAAGAGTTTAGGACATTCGTTTGCCTCGAAAATGGAACAGTGGTCAGGCATCGAATTATCTGGAAATTGCTCCAAATGGGTTGGCGGTGTCTTTCAAGAAGAGTAAGTATTCTTTCATAATTCATGAAAACTATTATTTCCTGAAAAATTTGAAGTTTTTAGTTGAAAATTGGTAATTTTTCAATGAAAAATGGTCAATTTTGACTCTAGGCCTTTGAAGGTCTTAAAATGTAGTTTGTAGTTATTCAAAAATCTTGAATATTTGTATATACAGTATTCAAAAAGTGCTCTTTATTTTTGTAGTTGACTACTTTTTGATAGCTAGCGTGGTTCTCGAGATATAGCGCTTACAAGCAGCGCCGCTCAGAAAAACGCTACCTGCGAGGAAGGCTCAACTTTGAAGCGCTATATCTCAAGAACCAGGCTAGCTATCAAAAAGTTGTCAACTACAATATTGCTCAGCATAAAATTTTACATATTTTGTAAGTTTTAAAAATTTAGTATCTGTTTTGGTTCTAAAGATATAGCGCTTCAAAGTTAGTCATCCAGCGTTTTTCTGAGCGGCGCAGCTTGTGAGCGCTATATCTCAAGAACCAGGCTAGCTATCAAAAAGTTGTCAACTACAAAAATGTGTAAAATGTTACGCTGAGCAATTTTGTAGTTGACCACTTTTTGATAGCTAGCGTGGTTCTCAAGATATAGCGCATCAAAGTTGACCCTAGAAGAAGAGGGAGTTGCCGCACTGCCCTCCTTAAGCGCTATATCTCAAGAACCAGGCTAGCGATCAAAAAATTGTCAACTACAAAATTGCTCAGCATTAAATTCTACACATTTTCAGACGCCAATATCCAAGGAGAAAAAGACCCCTCCGGCGTAGTCCGCTCCGATTTCTACATTCCATCCAGCGTTGGTTCCTACTACTTCGAGGTCAAAATTCTGCACGTTCATGGTCAAAGAGGATGCAATGTAGGTGTTGGCCTAAGCAAACTACACGGAGAGTTGAATAGAATGCCCGGATGGGACCCCCAATGCTATGGATACCACGGTGACGATGGGAACTTCTTCTCGGCTTGTGGTCATGGAAAGTCCTATGGGCCAAAGTTCGGGACAGGAGATGTTATTGGGTGTGGAATTGATATTAATTTGAATATGGTCTGGTTTACGAAGAATGGAAGACATTTGGGAATCGCTCATGAGTGTAAAAGTGGAGAGTTGGAGAACTTGTATCCTACTGTGGGGTTGAGAACTCCTGGAGAGCGATTGCACGTCAATTTTGGACAGTCTCCGTTTCAATTCGATTTTGATGGGTATAGAGATGTAAGTGATTGATTTTGAAATTCGAGAATTGTGTAAAATTTTATGCTGAGCAATTTTGTAGTTGACAGTTTTTTGCTAGCTAAAGGGGTTTTTGAGATATAGCGCTTAGAAGTTGAGACGCTCTTTTCCGAGCGCCCTCCCTTCAAAGCGCTATATCTCGAGAACCACGCTAGCTATAGAAAAGTGGTAAACTACAAAAATGTTCAAAATTTTATGTGAAGCAATTTTGTAGTTGACCAATTTTTGATAGCTCCACCCACTTTTGAGATACGGGCGGTCTAAGATCGGGCGCCCGTTGTAGAGACGCGGACGATGAGTGTCTGCGTCTCTATTGCCGCCGCTTGTGTCTCACGAACCGTTATACTCGGGTGTCGAGTTGCAACTTTTGGTCGGAAGTTGGGTGGGGTTCGGCTTTAGGTCGGATCTTGGTCAGCTTTAGGTCAGAAGTTGACCACTTTTAAGCTGTCGACGCACGCTTTGGTCGGCTTTTGGTCGGAAGTTAAGAGTTTTGAGACTCTCCCGGGTGCTGCCAGCAACTTTAGGTCGGAAGTTGGGTGGGGTTCGGCTTTAGGTCGGACCTTAGTCAGCTTTAGATCGGATCTAAGTCGGCTTTAGGTCAGAAGCTGGTAATTTTGGTGGTGTCGACCAGAGATGAGCGGAAGAGCATTTTTGAAATGGCGGAAGGCGGAAGGCGGAAGGCGGAAGAGGGAAAATTTTGGCGGAAGGCGGAAGGCGGAAGGCGGAATTTCAAAAATTTTGGCGGAAGGCGGAAGGCGGAAGGCGGAATAGAAAAAATGGGCGGAAGACGGAAAGTGGAAGGCGGAAGGCGGAATTTCGCCTACTTTTACTCGGAGTTTCCTGCATAAAAGAGACGTTTTTGCTGCTGTTTCGCTTAATTTCAGGGTTTCAAGCATGAAATAACCGAAAAATCACTGTTTTTAGCAAGTTTGAAAAAAAATTTGAAATTCCGCCTTCCGCCTAATTTTTCCGATTTTTGGCGGAAGGCGGAAGGCGGAAGGCGGAAGTGAGAAAATTTTGGCGGAAGGCGGAAGGCGGAAGGCGGAAGAGGAAAAATGGGCGGAAGGCGGAAGGCGGAAGGCGGAAGGCGGAATTCCGCTCATCTCTGGTGTCGACGCACGCTTTGGTCGGATCTTGGTCAGAAGTTGGTCGGAAGTTTAAGGTTTTGAGGCAATTCTTGGTTGGTCAGCTTCTGGTCGGAAGTTGGTCAGATCTTGGTCGGATCTTGGTCGGCGTTTAAGCGCGATGCGTGTCAAGCGACGCGTGCTTTTTTCTTTTTTCGAAATACTTTATTTTGTTTTTCATCGCCTTTTATAGTATTGCGTCCTCAATTTATGTATTAGAACAATTTACAGGTATCAAAACTCATTCGATAGATGTCATCTCAATCAAAAGGCTCGGAAATGGATAAGGTATTAATTCAATTTAATTTCCATGAACTCAGATTATGTTTTCAGATTTTCCACGGATGCCCACTTCGAAAACAAAAAAGGATTTTTCCAATTGGACTCAATATAAGGTGAGATTGCTTAAACTATTTAATCGGTAATAATCATGGAAAGTTTCAGGAAAGTCCGAAGTTTCCATAACTCGCTCAAAAATCAATAGGAGGATTTCGGCGTCGGAAACAAGCAGGGCAGGCCAACTACAAAAATTTAGACAAATTTAACGTAATTTTTTGATTTTCCTTGTTTAGTTGTACCCTTTAGATAATAAAATGTTATTTTAAAAAAACATGTTTTGTTTTGTTTTGATTGGTTAAAACACCAAAAGTGCGCAAGCAACCTGGCCGGTCGCTGAAAGGGTCGGAAGTTAGTCGGATGTTTGTCGGACCTTGGTCGGCTTTAGTAGCGGACTTGTTCTGACTCCGACCAAGCAGCGTGCTAAAGCCGACCAACCTCCGACCTAAAGTTGCCGGCGACACCCGAGTAGCTATCAAAAAGTTGTTAACTACAAATATGTGTAAAATTTTATGCTGAGCAATTTTGTAGTTGACAGTTTTTTGATAGCTAGCGAGGTTCTCGAGATATATAGCTTACCAATTGAGTTACCCACTAAACCCCTTATGTTCCAGATCCTGAACAATCGAAAAATTCGAATACTGGAGAACGTAAGAATGCCCGCTAACATTGGATCACATATGGATCGAATGGTTGCTTCTTTTCTCGGGTACACTGGAGCTTTGGAGACTTTGAAGGCTTTTGAGAAGGTTGCAAAGTTGAAGGATCCCATTGATCATGAGTTTGTGAGGAGACGGAAAGGTGAGATTCTTTGCTATATCTCTGGAACAAAAATAGATACAAAGATTTTAAAACCAATTATTTGTGTAAAATTTTATGCTGAGCAATTTCGTAGTTGAACACTTTTTGATAGCTAAATGGGTTCTTGAGATATAACGCTTCAAAGTTGAGACGCTCTTTTCCGGGCGCCCTCTCTTTGAAGCGTTATATCTTGAGAACCGCGCTAGCTATCAAACAGTAGTCAACTACAAAAATATGTAAAATTTTATGCTGAGCAATTTTGTAGTTGACCTTTTTTTGATAGCTAGCTTGGTTTTGGAGATATGATCATTCAAAGTCTGCCCGATATCTTCAGAGGTGCTCGTGGAGGAGGCGCAGAGAGTCTGACTGTCTGCATTTCCGAGAGGTCTAACTTTGAGCGCTTATATCACGAAAACCACGCTAGCTATCAAAAAGTTGTCAACTACAAAACTGTGTAAAATTTAATGCTGAGCAATATTGCAGTTGAGCACTTTTTGATAGCCCCACCCACTTTTGAGATACGGTCAGTCTAAGATCAGGCGCCCGCAGAAGAGACGCGGTCTCTACTGCCGCCGTTTGTATCACACGAACCGTTATAGCTATCAAAAAGTGGTCAACTACAAAAATGTGTAAAATCTTATGATGAGCAATTTTGTAATTGAAAACTTTTATATAGCTAACCTGGTTCTTGAGTTATGAGTCAATCTTCCAGAAATCAGCGACATGGTTCTCTTCGCTCACGGCGGCGCCAAAATCCAGGCCAAACTTCAAGAATACTTCCCGGGATGTCTCGAGAACAAGAACAAAGTTCAACTCTTCCTCGCATGCCTTCGCTACATCGATATTGCTCATACTATACAAAAGTCCCCGTATGCTTTCACGAAAAATCTGGATGAGCCGGGGAGTGGGGAGCCTAGTCCAAGGCCACCGAAGATTTCGAAGAATTCCAAGAATTCGAAGAGGAAGCAGGGAAAGGTGCATACGCCACCGCCGGCACGGAGGAATAATGATTCAAGGTGAGTAGGCTTGGGGGCCCACAGAGGCCCACAATAGGCTTAGGAGTCCCCAGAGGCACAAATTAGGCACAAACCACCTTTGAGCCCACAGTAGGCCACAACTGCTTTCAAGGCCCAATTTGTCCTTTTTTCAGGGCCTACGAGGATGCGTGTTTGAGGAAACAAAATCTAGACAATTTTTTCAAGGATGAAGACACTGGAGAGGAATTGGTACTTTATAGTGAGTTTTTGAGCTTGAGGCTCACTTTTTGGGCCGAGGGCTTGTGCCGAAGGCTTTTTTCGTGCCTAACGCCAATTTTTGAGCCTGAGTCCCACTTTTTGGGCCGAAGGCTTGTGCCGGAGGCTTTTTTGTGCCTGAGGCCAATTTCGGGCTTGGGCCCACTTCTTGGGCCTGAGGCGTGTGCCGGGGGCCTTTTTTGAGCCGAGGCCTACTTTTTGGGCCTAAGCTTGTGCCGGAAGCCTTTTTTGTGCCCCAGGTCACTTTTGTTCCTGACGTCAATTTTTGAGCCCGAGGCCTACTTTTCGGGCCTAAGCTTGTGGCGGAGGCCTGTTTTGAGCCTAAGGTCAATCTTGGGCCTGAGGCTTGTCCCGGCGGCATTTTTATGCCTAACGCCAATTTTTTGGGCCTGAGGCTTGTGCCGGAGGCTTTTTTGTGCCAAACGTCAATTTTTGAGCCCGAGTCCCACTTTTTAGGCCTGAGGCTTGTGCCTGAAGCTTTTTTTGAGCCCGAGGCCTACTTGCAACGTGAAATTTTCCAGGCGGAATCGCAGTGTCCCGAGAGATGCTCCTAGAGCTTGCCGCAACTGATGAGCACAAAAAATTGGACTATATCTTAAGACTCGGCAAAGAGATTATGAGATTGGCCTCGAGTGTGGAGAAGCAGATGAGCAATAGGGATCGTTTGATTGTGGAGGCCTCGTTGAGCACGATCCTCAAACGGGAGAATAAGTTTCCGCTGGCGGCCACAGAGAGACGATATATATCGAATGAGATTGTGGAAATGATCAACAATTATAAGCCGGATGTGGTGGATGTGGTTACGGTAGATGAGGAGATGATTGAGATGGAGAATGGGAATGGGCTAAAGGCGAAAGGTGAGAATGTGTCCCAACCGTGGGCCCTGTAAGCCCCGGAGACAGTGAGCCCGTACTGTAAGCCTCTAGGGCGCCTAACATCGAGCAATTTTTCAGTTGACCACTTTTTGATAGCCTGAATTTGAAGCGCTATATCTCGAGAGCCATTCTAGTTACCAAAAAGGCGTCAACTACAAAAATATGTAAAATTTTATGCTGAGCAATATTGTAATTAAGCACTTTTTGATAGCTCCGCCCACTTCTGAGATACGGGCAGTCTAAGATCGGGCGCCCGTAATAGAGACGCGGTGTCTGCGTCTCTACTGCCGCCGCTTGTATCTCACGAACCGTTATAGCTATCAAAAAATTTTCAACGACAGAAATGTGTAGAATTTTACAATGAGCAATTTTGTAGTTAACCACTTTTTGATAGCTAACGAGGTTCTTGAGATATAGCGTTTCAAAGTATCATGTGCCCCTAGGACGGTATGTCCGTAATCAGTGCCTCTGGGAGCCACTAAGATAGTAGGCCTTTAAAATCCCTCCTTTTTTCCAGAATCCGGCCCCCGCAACATGTTCTCCGAAATCCGCTCAATGTTCCTTGCATGGCAGGGCCTTCACTTCGATATGGCCTCCAGGGACTATCCGGCCGCGGCGATCTATTTTATGCGGCACATGGTAAGGCCCAGATTATTTGAGCCCTCTAAAACCTGTTCCAGACTCTAGAAAACCAACCATCTCAATATTCTACTAGAAAGTGGAAATATATGGAGATATCTGGACAGTTTTGGACGTTTCCGTTTTGGGAGAGTCCTAGATTCTTTGATTTCTGAGGATTTTAACCCTAATTTTCTCAAATTTCAGGCCCTGGAAGAAGCTAGACTACCCGAGAAGCCCGTGGACTATTCTGATGAGCCTATGGAAATTGCTGAGCCTTCTGGATCCCATAGATTGGAGGATGGGGATGAGGAAGTGTGACTATAACTTTTTGTATATATTTTTTTGTTCTATTACTGTATATAAAATGCAATAAACGCCTTGAATTTTAAATACGTGAAAAAAAAAGCCCGAGGAAAACATTTTCAATTTTCTATACGAATTTAACGAAGAAAATGTCATCGGCTTCCGGAAGCAAAGAGTGTAAAGACAAGTTAGTTACCTTGAGAACCAAAATGGTTACAAAAGCTTTGTCAACTACAAAAATATGTAAAATTTTATGCTGAGCAATTTTGTAGTTGACCACTTTTTGATAGCAAAAAGGGATCTCGAGATATAGCGCTTCAAAGTTAGGGCGCCTTTACTGAAAGCGCCTCCAAAAACGCTTCTTACTTCGAAACGCTATACCTCGTGAACCAAATTAGTTACAAAAATTTTATCAACTACAAAATGTGTAGAATTTTATGCTGAGCAATTTTGTACTTGACCACTTTTTAATAGCTAAAAGGGTTCTTGAGATATCGCGCTCACAGGCTGCGCCGCCCAGAAAAACGCAACCTGCAGGGGAGGCCTAACTTCGAAGCGCTATATCTCAAGAATCACGCTAGCTATCAAAAAGTTTTTAACTACAAAAATGTGTAGAATTTTATGATGAGCAATTTTGTAATTGACCGCTTTTTGATAGCTCCGCCCACTTTTGAGATACGGGCGGTCAAAAATCGGGCGCCCGCTGAAGATACGCGGTCTCTACTGCCGCCACTTGTATCTCACGAACCGTTATAGCTATCAAAAAATGTTCAACTACAAAAATGTGTAAAATGTAATACTGAGCAATTTTGTAATTGATTACTTTTTAATAGCTCCGCCCACTTTTGAGATACAGGCGGTCTAAGATCGGGCGCCCGTAGTAGAGACGCGGTGTCTGCGTCTTTACTGCCGACGCTTGTATCTCACGAACCATTATAGCTATCAAAAAATTTTCAACTACAGAAATGTGTAAAATTTTATGATGAGCAATTTTGTAGTTGGTTACTTTTTGATAGCTAAAAGGGTTCTTGAGATATCGCGCTCACAGGCTGCGACGCCCAGAAAAACGCAACCTGCGAGGCCCAACTTTGAAGCGCTATATCTCGCAAACCACGCTAGCTATCAAAAAGTGATCAACTACAAAAATTTGTAAAATTTAATGCTTTGTATTTCCAGAAAAAAGAAAAATACAGTGAACAAGAACTCGAAAGCGAATCAAGTAGAAGACAAGCCATCCAAAGAGACTAGCGGGAAGAAGATCACGCCAAGTGCCGAGTCGAAAACCGCTCCAACCAAGGATGAAACTTATGAGAAGGCGAAACAAGCTATCAAAAATACTATATCATGGATGGCACAAACTCAATCCTCCTCTCCGTCAGGCCTACTCGGATACTTCAAATCCGCGACTTTCGAGCGCACCCCACCCGAGAATCCGAAGACGTACGCGTTTCAAGCGAATCGAGCGAAGAATCGAAATCCGGATTTCCCATTGAACGATCATACGAGAGTTCGGCTGAAGGTTGAGGAGGAGAGTGACAATAATTATATCAACGCGTCGAATATCTCGTGTCCACCATGCGTGCGGAAGTGGATTGTAGCACAGCATCCAATGGAGAAGTATTATGAGGATTTTTGGAGAATGGTGAGAGATATCAAAAAGTGGTTAATTAGGACATTGCTCAGCTTACAATTTTACACATTTTTGTAGTTGGCAACTTTTTAATAGCTAGTGTGGTTCTCGAGATATAGCTCTTCAAAGCAAGGGCGCCCGGAAAAGAACGCCTTAACTTTAAAACGCTATATCTTGAGAATCACGCTAGCTATCAAAAAGTGATCAATTACAAAATTGCTCAGCATAAAATTTTACATATTTTAGTGGTTAAAATTTTTTTGATAGCTATAACGGTTGGTGAGATACAAGCGGCGGCAGGCGACGAGAGTGTCTGCGTCTCTACTGCGGGCGCCCGATCTTTGACCGCCCGTATCTCAAAAGTGGACGGAGCTATTAAAAAGTGCTTAACTACAATATTGCTCAGCATAAAATTTCACATAAGTTGGAATTTACAAAATGTTTGAAGCTATAACGGTTCGTGAGATATCGCGCTTCAAAGTTAGCACGCGCCCACAAGTACCAAGAGGTGTCTCACTGTCTGCGTCTCTATAAGCGCTATATCTCGGGAACCACGTTAGCTATCAAAAAGTGCTCAACTACAATATTGCTCAGCATCAAATTTTGCACACTTTCGTAATTAACAACTTTTTAATAGCTAGCGTGGTTCGCGAGATATAACGTTTTAAAGTTGACTATGTGCGCCGCAACTTTGGCACGCTATATCTCAAGAACCAGGCTAGCTATCAAAAATTGGTCAACTACAAAAATGTGCAAAATTTTATGCTGAGCAATTTTGTAACTGACAACTTTTTGATAGCTAGCTTAGTTCTCGAGTTAACGCGCCTTAATCCAGGTCTTCTACAACGAAATTGACGTGATCTTCGCCATCTTCTCGCCCGAAGAGCAACTTCCCACCTATTTCCCCACCGAGCAAGGCAAATTCACGAACCACGGACAATTCTTCGTACACTGTTGGAAAATGACACCTCCGACTGCAAAATACCAGGCTACAAACTACACAATCGAAGTGTTGCCTTCCGGGTGCTCCAACGCCCGCTACACAACGATTCTACACTACGCCCATTGGCCAAAGGGTTTCGTGGCCCCGAGTTCGAAAGTTGTGTTGAAGGGGATTATGGTATTCATGATTCTAAAGGATTCTGACCCATTTTATAAGCCTTTTTCAGGACCTAAACCCCCCGGAAAAGACTTCAGTCAAAAAATGCCTTGTACACTCGGCAGAGGGCATCAATCGAGCCATGTGCTTTGTCATGGTGGACTACGTCGTCGAGTTGATGTTCCGGAACAATACAGTTGATGTAATCTTGCTCCGCGAGCCCCCAATTTTTCGAATTATTTCCAGGTTCATGAGCTAGTAACGCAACTCAAAAGTCAGCGTGGTGGAGCCTTTCAAAATCGTGTCTTCTGCTTGTACGCCCTCTACGTGGCAATTGATTATGTGAAAATTCGACTGACAAAGTTTCAAAATGCACCCGATGTGCTCCAGGACATTGTTACGCTTCAGAAGGCCATGAAGAAGGAGTTTGCTGGAATTATAGCCAAGGAGGCGAGTGGGACATCGAAGAAGGGAGCGACGATTGAGAATACTGTCGACTGATTATTCTATTTTAGTATAAAAGTGTTTCATTTTTTATTTCTCGCTTATGACTCATTTTCCCCCGCATTCTGATTCATCAAAAATAAAAATCCACATTTCTCAATCTCCCTGCCGCAGCCTTGCGAAATTGCGCGCCGCACATTGCGTTCCCCTCGCCCCGCCCCTTTTTCTAATTTTCTAATTTTCTAATACTGATTTATTTTTCGGTCATTTTTCGCGCAAAAAAGTGATTTTTCATTGATTTTTTGTGATTTTTTTTGATTTCAATGGATTTTTGGTCTAATTTTGCATCTAATTATAACAAATAATTACTAATTTTACTGTCAGAATATCGATTTTCACCAATTTCCCTTTCTACCAAATCCGCGAAAAAAATTTGAATTTTTACTGGTTTTTTGTGACTTTTTTGGATTTCAATGGATTTTAAATCTAATTTTGCATCTAATTATGACAAAAATTACTAATTTTATTGTCAGAATATCGATTTTTACCTTACGATCTGGATTACCATTAAAATTCAAAAAAAGGAGATTTTTCACTGGATTTTTGGGAATTTAATGATTTTCAATGAATTCTTTATCGAATTTTGCATCCAATTTTCGCAATTTTCAACAATTTTCACTGTCGGAAGATAGGTTTTTTTCATTTAGTTCAGGTTACCGTTAAAATCTAAGAAAAAGTGATTTTTCATTGATTTTTTGTGACTTTTTTGGATTTCAATCGATTTTTGGGCTAATTTCGCATCTAATTATGACAAAAATTACTAATTTTAGTGTCAGAATATCGATTTTCACTAATTTACATTTCGAACTTTTTTCACAAAGAAAAAATTCATTTCTTCTGGTTTTTTTTTTGAGATTTTTCAAATTCTATACGATTCTTCGTCTGATTTTGCATCTAACTCTCTTAATTTCCTACCAGTTTTACTCTCCAAATATCGATTTTTTCCAGACGCCACTATGGAGACTTCAGACAAAATTAAAACGATTCGAGCGTACTACAAACTGTGTCAAAAGCCGGAGAATCGTTGTGTTGTGATAAAGGTTTGTAGATTTATCAATTTTCAAGGATTTTTGAGCCAAAATGTTTCAGGACCGCACATTCTTCAATACACTTCCTACACTGCTCAAGGACGAGAGTTCAGATGTGATTAGATACACTGTAAAGGTATAGAATTCATTAAAAACATTCAAAGTTCATTAAAAGTGCTTCCAGATCCTTGTACTGCTCACGGATCAAACTGAGAACATTGAGCAGCTGTTGAAGTCCACAGAACTCTTGCCAGCTCTCACAGAAGCTTGCGAGAATATCACGAATCCCAGTGTCAACTACAACCTGGTTCTCGTCTCCAGTCGAATTCGCGCTGTTAAGAATTCCATTGAGGCTCGAAGAGCGGCTCAAAATGAGCCTCTAGCAGATGCTGTAAAAGAGCTCGACAAGGGAGCCGGAGCACTCCATAGAAAGTTTGTTGGAAGGAAATCGAAACAAGTTATCATGGAGTTCGATACCGAGGAGTTTGACGAGGCGAAGAAGCGAGAAGTAGAACGGGCGCTTCTCAAGAAGAAAGGCGTCATCAGTGTCTACATAACCGAGATTAACACCGTCCCGCGCGCCGTCCTCCGCACAATTCCCTCCATCGAGGCCAAAGAGATCGCGGCGGTGGTGTTTGGTGCGGGATTCGAGTATGTTGCGCAAATAGTGAAAGTCGACGGTGTGGAGGAGAAATTCGAGATGTACGCGTCGGAGATTCAGAAGATTGGCGGAGGAGGAGGAGAGTTCCCAGACTACTTGGATGACGACGTGCTCAATGTGGACCCGGCGAGCTGTGTGATCACTAATGAGATGGCGAGCCATGGAGCCGGCAAGGAGGGCGGATGGTTCAGCTCGATTACGTCGTTTGTGAAGACTTCTCTGTGGTGAATACCACTATGTATTAAATTCAAGTTTTTGTTGATTCTGAATATCATAACGAAAGCGCCCCAAAAAAGAGTCTAAAAGCTGTGAAAATCGCTCAAAAATGACCCAAAAACTTTTAAAAACGTATGAAAATGGTCCAAAAACCTTGAAAATCACTTAAAAATGGTCCAAAAACCTTGAAAATCACTTAAAAATGGTCCAAAAACCTTGAAAATCACTTAAAAATGGTTCAAAAACCTTGAAAAACGCTCAAAAATAGCCCAAAATCCGAAAAAAAAACTCTCAATAGTCGATATTCATGGATTTATGTCCATTTTAACCATTTTTCAAGGATTTTCGTCTATTTTAAAGCGGTTTTCAAGGATTGTAGGCCATTTGTAAGCGGTCTTCAAGGGTTTTTAGTCATTTTTAGCGGATTTTCAAGATTCTTAACCGATTTTTGCGCGTTTTCCTTATGATATTCAGAATCAGCGCAAAATTTCATTGTTATCATATTTTTTTTCTTTCTTGTTAAGAGATCTCCCTCACACTCCATCAATCTCCACTATAAATCGTTTTTGTTCTCATTTTTACTCCGATTTTTCACTTTTTTCCTATCTCAGTGCTGTTTTTATCAGCTTTATCGTATATTTTCTAATAGTTTTCAAATTAATTTCCATCTAAAATTCAATTGCAGAGTGACTGAAATCATGATGCTTCATCAATCGACCTACTCAATGTACACTGGTGAGTTTTCTTTTTTTTTTAAATTTGAAATGTGTGAAAAACTGTTTAAATTTCAAATATCATAAAGAAAAAGCTGAAAATAGGCTTTAAAACAATGAAAATTGGCTTCAAAATGAATAATAAACCATAATTCAGTAAAAACTAACTTAAAAAGATTAAAAAATTGGTAAAAATGAGCAGAAATTTGTTGAAATGTCTTGAAAATCGTGAAGTACGACTTTAAATGACCGAAAATTGATCAAAAATGGCTTAAAATGACTGAAATTTGGTCCAGAATTGCTTAAATTGACTGAAATTCGGTAAAAAATAGCATACGATTCGAATTCTGTTGGAAATCAATAATGGCACAAAATATGTCGAGATGGGACAAAATCACCTCGAAATTACCTGAAAATGATCAAAAATGGCTTGAAATGACCCAAAATCTATCAAAAGTAGCTTAAAATGATCCAAAATTAGTGAAAAAAGTTCAAAACGACCCAAAATTGATCAAAAATGGCTTAAATCGATCTAAAATTGTTCGAAAATGGCTTAAAATTGTCCAAAATTGATGAAAAATGATTCAAAAAGATACAAAATTGATCGAAAATGATTTTAAAAAGACCAAATTGTACGAAAATTGATCAAAAATGGCTTTTTAAAATCCAAACTTTGTTCAAAATTGAGTCATTTCTGAGCGTTTTTACTAGGATATTCAGAAACCACACGATTTTTCACACATTTTAGAGCACCATCATATTTTTTGTCTCAATCTTCTAAAATTCTCCATTTCCAGACCACGAAATCGAGACCCGAACCTCTCGAATCCGCGCCGCGATGTTCCCCGACTGGGCCCCACCCACCTCCGCTGCCGAAGCGACCACCTCGACCTCAAGCATCGTCGAACTGATGCAAATGCCCACCCAACAACTGAAACAATCCGTGATGGATCTTCTCACCTACGAGGGCTCCAACGACATGACCGGATTCTCACTGCCAGATCTCATCAAGCTCATGAACGATCACGACGAGTCGGTGGTGGCGAGAGCCGTTCATCGTGCGTTTATGCTGTCCCGCGAGGATCCCAACTTCTTCAATCAACCCGGCTTCGATCATCGCGCGTTCATCGAGGCGCTGATGCAAGCGTCGAATAGCCAGGATGTGAATGTCCGTCGTAATGCCATCGGAGCACTATCCCATATGTCAGAGCAGCGTGGTGGACCGCTTCTGATCTTCCGAAGTGGAGGCTTGGCGGAGATCATTCGGATGCTCTATGATCCATTGGAGGTAATGATCCTAGGATCTTAGGTTGTTTTCTCCCTCCATCTCAATAGTAGCTTTCAGAACGTCTATCATTACGCCGTCACCACTCTTCGCAACCTTCTGATGCATGTCTCCGAATCCCGAAGCCAGGCGCGGGCTCTCAACGCCGTCGAGGCCCTTGTTCCCCATCTCCACAAGAAGAATCCAAAGTTGCTGGCCCAGGTGGCCGATGCTCTCTACTTCCTGCTCATCGATGATGCCCAGGCCAAGATCTCGTTTCTATCGCTGCTGGGACCCCAATTACTGGTCTCCATCCTTCGTGAGCACTCGGAGCATCGCAAGTTGGTCTACACTGTGGTCCGTTGCATTCGCTCGCTATCCGTGTGCCCCAGCAATAAGCCAGCGTTGATTAGCCTCGGATGCCTACCGGCTCTCTACAATGAGCTATGTGCCGCGAAGGACGAGCGCTCGCAAACCGCGATCCTTGTGGCTATGCGGAACCTCTCGGACTCTGCAACCAACGAGGAGAACTTGACCCAGCTCATTATCAAGCTCACCGAAATTATTCGAATCGCTAACGATGGAATGACCGCGTGTGCCTGTGGCACGCTGAGCAACCTAACCTGCAACAATACCCGCAACAAGCAAACCGTCTGCTCTCACGGAGGAATCGACGCCCTTGTCACTGCGATCCGTCGTTTCCCTGAAGTCGAAGAGGTCACCGAGCCGGCTCTCTGTGCCCTCCGTCACTGTACCGCAAGGCACTCGTTCGCCGAGGAGGCTCAAAACGAGCTGAGAATCTGCAATGCCTTCCCGGTCATCCTGGATCAACTGGCTACCCTGAGAACTCCGGTGATCAAGGCGGCTCTGGGAGTGATCCGAAACTGTGCTCTCCTTCAAGCGAACTTGATAGAGTTGACACAGGAGCAAACTGGCGGCGGGCATACTGTAGTCTCCCTGACGATGGATATCCTTCGAAGAGCGATAACGGCTATTGAGGAGAACCCGGACATTGCTGTGGACGGTGTGCCGATGTGGGGAGTCATCGAGGGATCCGTCTCGGCGCTTCATCAACTCGCCAATCATCCGGCCGTAGCCGCCGCCTGTTGCGACGATCAAGGGCAAATTGGGAACCCGGAGTGCCCGCCGTTCTTGGACCTCCTACACCGGCTTCTCTCGCATCCGCGGCTCAGCGCCATGGAGGATGAGGTGCTCGAGAGGGAGATTCTCGGCCTGCTCTATCAGTTGAGCAAACGTCCCGATGGAGCACGTGCGGTTGAGGCGACAGGAGTCACTGCGCTTCTCATGGAGTCCCGTGGATCGCAGTATAAGTCGGTGGTGACTTATGCGAACGGGGTGTTGAATAATTTGAAGAGAGGAGATGTTGGCAGTGGAATGAATATGAATATGTCGAATGTAAGCGTTTTTCAGACAAAAACCTTGAAAAATACTCAAAAAAATAGCCGAAAAATCTTGGAAAACGTTGACTGAAAACTTTCAAAAAACGCTCAAAAATCACCCAAAAACCTTGAAAAGCGCTCAAAAATAGCAGAAAATAGTAAAGAAAACGCTCAAAATGACTCAAAACTCTTGAAAAGCACTCACAAATGATCCAAAACCCTTGAAAAATACACAAAAATGGCTGAAAACCTCTGCGTCATTTTTAAGCGGTTTTCAAGGGTTTTGGGTCATTTGTGAGCGTTTTTAAAGTTTTTTGGGCTAGTTTTTAGCCAAAAAAACTATAAACAGTCACTCTAAACCCATTTTTTTTCCAAGTTCACTATTTTTCGCAAATTTTGTCTCAAAGTGACTGCAAAAATGGAAAAATAGTGCATTTTTAGCTGCTCAGAGTTTGACCTATTCTACACGCTCTAAGACGATTCGCAGCCAAAAATGCACTTTTTTTCGTGAGAATTGTCCATTTTCAGCCAAAACATCACTATTAACAACATATTTTTAGCTCCCGGAGCCTTAAATTTTCCCATTTCCAGTCCTACGAATACGAGATGAGCAATGGCGTCAACGATTGGCAACGTGATGGCTTGGAACGCGAGCTCTTCGCCGAGATGTATCCAACGAACGATGGTGGCCACTCGGAATCCATCAATGTCGCGTTGAACCAATCTCAAATGCGCCCTAATCACAATTGGTACGATACCGATTTGTAATAATTGATAATTATTGAATTCTGCATTATTATTATATGTATGTATTATGTATTCCTTGGGACTTGGTGAAATTTCTATTAATAAACATTATTTTACTCCATTTTCAATGCTTTACGATTTTTCTTCTGGTTTTTGTACCGCTTTTTGTTCCCTTTTTTATCTATGTATTTCTTTTTTATTTTCAGATCCAAATAATCAATTTTCAGATGAGTCTCTGTTTGGAGAAGCAGAAGGTTCGATGCGGAATGCTGAGCCGCACAGCTCGACACATTGCCATCGATGAGAATAGTGGAAAGTTGGCGGTGGTTAGGAAGGCGAGGTAAGGGAGAAAGAGCCCGAAAAACCCTGAAAAAAAGAGCTAGAAAAACCCTGAAAGAGCCCAGAGAAACAGCTCAAAAAGAGCCCCAGAAAATGAGCTAGAAAAAAGCGCAGAGAAAGCCCCAAAATTATCGCAGGAAAAAACTCCGAAAGAGCCCAGAAAGAGAGCTAGAAAGAGCTCCGGAAGAGGCCAGAAAAAAGCCCAGAGAAATAGCTCAAAAAGAGCCCGAGAGAAAGGCCCCCTAAAATTTTCAAGAAAATGCGCCGGAAAATCTCAGAAAAAACCCAGAAGGAGCCCAGAGAAAAGTCCAAGAAAGAGCCCAAAAAAAACCCTGAAAAAAAGAGCTAGAAAGAGCCCCGAAAGAGTACAGTAAGAACTCAGAGAAATAGCTCAAAAAAAGCCCAGAAAAAAAGCCTAGAAAGAGCCCAGAAAGATCCCAGAAAAAGCCCAGAGAAATAGCTCAAAAAAAAAGCCCCAGAAAAAGAGCTATGAAAAGCCTTGAAAGAGCCCAGAGAAAGCCCCAAAATGATTCCAGAGAAAAGCCCTGAAAAAGTCTAAGAAAAACGCCCAGAAAAATTCATGGAAGAGCCCCGAAAAGAGCCCCGAAAAAAGCCCCCAAAAAAGTCTCCGAAACAGCCCCGAAAGATCCCAGAAAGAGCCCCGAAAAGAGCCCAGAAGAACCCAGAAGAACCCATGAAAAGCCCCGAATGAGCCCCGAAAGAGCCCAAAAAAGAGCTCAGAAAAAGGAGCCCAGCTTTTTGGAATCTTTTGGGGCTCTTTTTCAGGGCTCTTTTTCTTTGATCTTTTGGGGCCTTTTCCGGGTTTTTTCGGCTCATTCTGGGCTCTTTTTCAGGGCTCTTCAAAGACTTTTTCTAGGCTCTTTCAGGGCTCTTTATCGGCGTTTTTTTCTAGGCTCTTTTTCTGGGATGTTTCGATGCTTTCTTTGTAGCCCTTTTGCTCCAAAAGATCCTAGAAAAAGAGCCCAGTGAGAACTCAAATAACCCTCGATTCTTCCAGATCCCCGGAAACGCACGACTACATTGAGTTCCACAACATCCTCAGCTCGTGGCTCGCTGTGCCCGAGCTCACCGTGTGCCCCGAGAACGGCTCCATCGAGAATCTCATCTTCGTTGAGAACGGAGAGCTCTTCACAGCTCACGCCAACGGCTCGATCTGTGTCATCGACCCGCACAACAATGGACGAGTCAAGCGAATTCAAATCTCGGCGTCGACGATCTGGGCGGTGTGCAAGCACGACGCGACGAGTATCGCTATGATATCACACTCGTCTGTACTCTATTTCTTCGATGTTACCTCCAAAATGATCACTTCTTCGATCTCCTTGGGTGTGGAGAGTCGGCTTTTTGATGTTTCTAGTAATGGAGCGCTTGTAGCGATTGGATCCATTGACGGTGTGATTCTGGCGGGCGACGGAAAGGTACAACAGACGCTGAAACTTGATAGACAGAATCGCAGAGATCCCACCATCGCCTGGTCGGTTCTCTTCTTGAAACCGAATCTTTTGGCTTGCGGAGATTCTCGTGGAATGGTTACCCTTTGGAATCCTCAAAACGGATCCCTCCTTCAGCACATCACTTGCCTTCAATCCCACATTCTTACCATGGTCGCCACGTCCGATGGATGTCTCCATGTGGCCGGCGTGGATCCGAGAATCACAGAGCTCAAGGAAACGCTCGGCGAGCATTTCGAGATTGTCAATCGGAGAAGCGGCCCGGTGCGAGACGTACGCTCGATGGCAGTCTACGAAGAGACAATTTTCGCGGCTGGAGAGGATTTCGACATTTTCGTGGGCCGCGCCGGGTGTAGAAAGCTGCTCTTCCAGCAGCACAGGAATCTTATGGTGGCTGGGGATATGGTGGCGAGTGCCGGAGAGAATTGGATCGATGTGTACTGGAAGCAGAATGGAGAGGATGAGCCGGTGGAGGGATCCAATGCGTTGCAGGTAGGCGATTGGAGATTATAGAGCTTCTAGAGGCTCTACAGACCAGAAATGCACTATTTTCCGTATAAAAAGTCTAAAAATGAGTATTCTCGAGTCATTTTGCAAAATTATCAAAATTTTGAAACAATTTTTGCAAAAAATAGTGCATTTTTGAATCAAACTCAGCTTTAAATGATCCAAAAATCTATAAAAATGGCGAAAACGGAGCTAAAATTGGCCAAAAATTAACAAAAATGACTTGAAATGACCCAAAATTTGTCAAAATTGAGTTAAAATTTTCCAAAATCGGTCCAGAATAGCTTAAATTGACTCAAAATTTGTCAAAAATAGTGTAAAATGACCCAAAATTGATCAAAAATGGCGAAAAAGGGGCGAAAATTTACCAAAAACGGCTTAAAATGACCCAAAATTGATAAAAAATGGCTAAAAAAGAGCTAAAATTGACCAAAAATGGCTTGTAACGACCCAAAATTTGACAAAATTGATTTCAAATCTTCCGAAATTGGTCCAAAATAGCTTAAAATGACTCGAATTTCGTCGAAAATGAACAAAAATTACTTTTAAAAAATGACTTTCTAGAAGCTCTAGAGGCCAAAAATGTACTATTTTTCGCATATCTTGTCTCAAAATGACTGCAAAAATGGAAAAATAGTGCATTTTTAGCTGCTGGAGCTGTTCTAGAGGCTCTGCGGCAATTCACAGCCAAAAATTCGCTATTTTTTGTGAAAATTGACCATTTTCAGCCAAAAAAGCACTGTTAACAGCATATCTTTCGCTCCACAGATAAATCTATGTTTCAGCAACACTACGAAATGATTCATCTCGCGCGTATCTTCACCCCGAAAAAGCGCATCATCACATGCTGGACAATCTCGCCGTGCGGAGGCTTCTTGGTCATCGGAACGTGCCACGAGACGTCCATCTACAAGAGTCTTCCCAACTCGAAGAGAATCAGCAAGAAGGTCCTGAAGAACGCCACTCTAGACGGTCTGGTTGCTACATCGTTTTGTGTTACACGAGATAATCGCTTATTCGCCGCCCGTAATGATTTCGAGATTGTTGAGGTGGATGTGGCCAAGGAGAATTGCAAAAAGACGAAAATGATTATTAGTCAGAGTGAGTTGGAGATGGATTACGGTAGATAGCGAAAATGGCTCGAAAATCCCGAAAAAGTGCTTCAAATGGGGACTAATAGCGTAGATCCCGGAAATCCTTTCGAAAAACCTTGAAAAATGACTCAAAAATCTTGAAAAAAGCTCAAAAAATGGACCAAAGACTATCAGAAGCATAGATTTCGGAAATCATAGCAAAAACGAAAAAAAAAAGACTCTAAAACCCTGAAAAAAAGGCTAAAAATAGTACCAAAGGCTCTCAATAGCATTGATCCCAAAAATCATAGAAAACACGCTTGAAAATGGCTCAAAAACGGACTAAAGGCTATCAATAGCATGGAATCCGAAAATCCCTCCGAAAATGCTTAGAAATAGCTCTAAAATCCCGAAAAATCGCTAAAAATAGGACCAAAGGCTATCAATAGCGTAGATCTCAAAAATCATAGCGAAAACGCTTGAAAATGGCTCTAAATCAAGAAAAAAGGGTTTCAGAGTCATTTTTGAGCGTTTTCGTTATGATTTTTAGAATCTATGCTACTGTCAGCCTTTGGTCCTATTTTGAGCGATGTTTCGGGGTTTTAGACCAATTTTCCAGCATTTTCTATACGATTTTTGAAATCTACGCTATTGATAGCCTTTGGTACCTTATTGAAGCGTATTTTTTGGGGGTTTGAAGCCATTTTTCAACGTTTTTAGTTGTGATTTTTGGGTTCTACGCTTTTGATATCCTTTGGTTCTATTTCAGGCGGGTTTTCGGGGTTCTAGAGCAATTTTCCAGCATTTTCTTTACGATTTTTGAAATCTACGCTATTGATACCCATTGGTCCTTTTTTAAGCGGTTTTTCGGGTTTTTAGAGTCATTTTAGAGCGTTTTCGTTTTGATTTTCGGAATCTACGCTATTTTTAACCTTTGGTATCAACTTAAGCCTTTTTCGAGGTTTTAGAGCCGTTGTTCGTAGGGATTCTCGGAATCTATGCTATTTTTGAGCCCAGAATCTTTATCCCAATTCTTTCAGACGACTGTGGAAGTGTCATCCGAATGTGTGCCTCCCCGTGCGGTACCCAACTCTGCGTGCTCACCACTCGCTCTCAAATCTTCTCGATCAACACGAGCACCAACGAGTCACGTCTTCTAAAAGTCGACCTTCCCATCGACATTGCCCTCAACGCCACATCGGCCTTCGTCCTCTCCACAATCACCCCATTCGACACGAATCAAGACACGAAAAAGGTCTTCCATGAAGTGGGTCTCTCGAATGGACTCGTCAAACGATCCGCGTGCTCGAATCAGTTGAGAATGATCCCGAGCAGTCCGAAATCGCCGATTCCTGGACATCCAGTGTATCTTTTGGGGATCAGTGGAAGCAAGATTATGACGGTTTCCTTCGATGGACACTGGTCGATTACTGATGTGGACGCGGGTACAGTAGTCACGGAGCAAGAGGGCCCACTGAAGGCCAACAAGCAGAAGAAGCCATTCGATAATGCGCCATCGCTAGCTTATACTGGAATCCGTCTAAGGCCTGAAGACATTCCTTCCAAGACTCCTGTGCTTAGAACCCGAAGATCATCTGTCAGAAACGGAGCCCCGGAGCCATTCCAAACCATCAATAGTCGTGTTGTTCAGCTGGAAGTCAGTGGGGACGAGGCGCCGAAGGTGGCGAATTTCAAGTTGAAGAAGTTTGGAATGCAATAGACATCTCTCTTTTTAATTGTTTTTTTTTGTTTTTGTTGTTAATGCTTTTTTTGTTACTTGTTACGTCTCCCATGAAATTCTTCTAGAAGTACACTTTCATAACCCAAAAAGAGCCAAGGGTAGGGGGTAGGGGGGGTAATTGGATTTCCGGGCTCTTCTTCTTCTTGTGCCTTCTCTAAAGTGAATAAGTGGAGCCGTGGCAATTAGAGGGAGAGGGGCCCCTTGGAAGAAGAAAAAACGCATCCACTCCAACTCTAATGAAGGCGTTCTCCTCCCCGGGCCCAGGACTCCAGGGGGGGGGGGGGGGGGGGGGGCTCCGAATTCTATCATTTTCGGGAGAGCACCTAGAAGAAGAAGAAGAAGGCTCCTCTCAATTTTCTCTTCTTCTTCAGAAGGAGAATTCAGAAGAAGAGGGAGCAAAAGAAGAAGATGTGCACAAACACATTCTCTTCTTCGCTCGGCTCTTCTTTTCCACTTTTTGTGTGTGTGCTCCAGAGAGTAAAGTCGCAACTGGATAAGTGGACGAAGAAGAAGGAGAAGGAGCATCGATTTTTTTTGGACTTTCGAATTTTTTTTCGCTGGATTTTTTTTGGGGATCTAAGGGTCTTTTAAGGGATCTTTTAAGGCTCTTTAAAGGCCTAAAGTCTCCTTTTAAGGCCTTTGGCTTTTTTTGAGCCTTCGAATTCCCTGAAATTTAAAATTTCCAGATGGTAAAATGAGCGAGTATCTGCTCATCGTCTACTTATTTATCATCATCATAGGTTCTGCACAATGCTCATATTGTCCTATAAAACATATACATTCTTCAACACCCACTACAGGTACAGTAATCCAAAAATTATTTTTTTGAAAAATTTGAAAAAAAAATTTTTGAAAATTTTTTTTTTTTTGGATTTAAATTTTTCTTACTTTGGATCGTTTGAATCTCTCAAAAGACCACATATGAAAAAAATTGAATAAAAATTTTTTCTGAGAAAAATTTTCTAAAAAAAATTTCAATAATTTTTTAAATTCCAAATTTTCTCAAAGTTTAAAATAGCGATTCTTAGGGTGTTCTTATGAGATTCTGAAGCATTTTAGAAAGCAGTAGAATTGAAATTAGATGGAAAAAATTTTTTGACTGGAAATTTTTTTACAAAAAATTTTTTTGGCTGAAAAAATTTTGTCTCAAAATCGACTAAATTCATAGAACAATAGTAATTTTTTTTCCAATGAATCTATCGATTTAGGAACTATTTCGATTGAATTTGAAATTTTCAGTTTTTGATCCAAATTTCTAAAAAAAAAATTTTAGCCTTGAAAATTCATCTCCATCCAAATGACAATAACTCGCTTCAAAATCATTTCTGTGATTTCGGATCAAGTTTTTCGGATTTCCCATGTCTTATTTAATACAGTAGTATCAAAAATTGAGACACGATTTTTAGGGACAAAAATCGAAAAAAAGCCCATGGATTAATTCGGCCCATATCTCGGCTCAAAATCATTTTTGTGACGTAGGACTAAGTTTTTTGAATTTCTCATGCCTTATTTAGTACAATACGATCAAAATCTGTAACAAAAATTGTTAGGCCCAAAATCGAATTTTGGGCCTTGAAATTTTTCTTTCAGATTTGGATAATACTGTACTAACTAGAGCATGAGAATTCCAAAAAACATAGTCCGAACTCACAAAAATGATTTTCAAGCGAGTTGTAGGCTGAAAAAGTATAACGGAATGTTGGGCCCTTGGCTTAACTCGCTATATCTGGCTTCAATATCGTTTTTGTGAGTTAGGACTATGTTTTTTGGGTTTTCCGTGTTTTATTTACTACAGTAGTATCAAAATTAGGCCTAAATGTCTTGAGGCCCAAAATCGAAAAAAATGGGCATTTTTTCGATTTTGGGCCCAACAATTTTTGTCTCAGATTTTGATAGTACTGTATTAATTAGAGCATGAGAATTCCAAAAAACATAGTCCGAAGGCACAAAAATTATTTTGAAGCGAGATTTAAGCCTGGCCTTTTTTTTCAATTTGGGCCCAACAATTTTTGTCTCAGATTTTGATGGTACTATACTAAATAAGGCACGGAAAATCCGAAAAACGTAGTCCGAACTCACAAAAACGTTTTTAAAGCGAGTTTCAGTCAATTGCCGTAATAGGCCGTGGCCTGAGCCGGCAAATTCGAAAAACAAGCTAAACTCGCTTCAAAATCGTTTTTGCGGCGTAGGACCAAGTTTTTTAGATTTCCGATACTTTATTTAGTAAAGTCCTATCAAAATTTGAGAGAAAAATTTTTGGGCCCAAAATCGAAAAAAGTGGGCATTTTTTCGATTTTAGGCCCGACAAATTTTGTCTCAGATTTTGATGGTACTGTACTAATTAGGGCCGAGGAAGTCTGAAAAACATGGTCCGACGGCACAGAAATGATTTTGAAGCGAGATATAAGCCTGGGCTTTTTTTTCGATTTTGGGCCCAACCATTTTTGTCTTCAGATTTTGATACTACTGTACTAAAGAAGGCATGTGGAGTCCGAAAAACGTGGTCCGAAGGCACAGAAACGAATTTGAAGCCAATTATAACCCAAAATAGGCCGCCGGCTAAAACTGAAAAATGGTTATAACTCGCTTCAAAATCATTTTTGTGAATTCGGACTACGTTTTTTGGGTTTCTCGCGTTTTATTTAGTTTAGTAGTATCAAAATTAGGCCTAAAAATCTTGAGGCCCAAAAACGAAAAAAGTGCCTCGAGGCTCAAAAAGCTCAAAATTTTGGGTTTTTTCCCATTTTTGAAGCCACTTATAGGCCGAAATAGGCCGCCGGCTAATAATTGACTTTCCAGCAACTTGAGCCTAATTCAAATAATTCCAGGATTCATCGAGTCCCCTGGCTACCCGTCGGCCTACTCCGCCCCCTTGGATTGTGTCTATAACATCACCACCGCCGCCTCGAATGTCATTCAACTATCCTTTGTGACTTTCGATTTGGCCTCCAGAAACCAACTAAGCGATCAGTGTCTGGATAGTTATCTTCTAGTAGTTGTTGTGGATCGGCATGGAAGGCAACATGTCGGAGAGAGACTATGCGGAACTACAGTACCCCCATCGATTAATACAATGCAGTCGTGGATGCAAGTACAGTTTGTGACCACGGCGGCGAATAATAAGCATCGAGGGTTTCGGATTCAGTATAGGATACTTTCAGAGGGTAAGAAGCCAAGGGCCCAGAATCCCAAAATTTGTTCATTTTCCAGCAGCGATCCAGGAGCCGCTATCAACGTTGGGAGAGCCCATGTTCAGTGGGTGTGGAGGTCACTCTACGCCTGGGCAATTATCGGGTAGGGTATTAATTTAAAGCTGAAGATTTGCTGAATCCAAAAATGTAACTTTCATTGAGTTAAGGCCACTGAGCCCTGAGATATAGAGTATTGAAGTTGAGCCATAGCAAAAAAAATTGAGTTTAAAAACAGAAATTTTGAGGGTACTGAAACTGAGGCATAGTGGTTTGCAGTTTTTGTGTCTCTAAAATAGTGTGAGGTAGCATTTGAAAGCTGAAGATTTGCTGAATCCAAAAATATAATTTTCATTTTTCTGCGACCACTGAGTCTTGAGATATAGGCCCTTGAAGTTGAGCCATGGACAAAAAATTTTTAGTTGAAAACATAAATTTTGGGGGTCCGAAAAATTAGGCAAAAGTGGTCCAATCGTTCTGAAAGTTTGAGGACATATTAGTCAAAAAATAATTTTGAGCCTTGAGGGTTTTGGGCCTTAACTATGGGCCGCGGTGTGTCCCCAGGACAGTGTGCCCCTACTGTGTGCCCCTGTGTGCCTAAGATAGTGTGCCCCTACTGTGTGCCCCTACTGTGAGCCTTTGTGTTGTGTTTTTTAGGATAATCTAGATTATTTGAAAGCTGAAGATTTGCTGATTTCAAAAATATAATTTTCATTTTTCTGCAACCACTGAGCCTCAAGATATAAACCCTTGAAGTTGAGCCATGATCAAAAAATTTGAGTTAAAAACAGATATTTTGAGGTGCCTGAAACTGAGGCATTATGGTCCAGTATTTTTGAAATTTTTTGTGCCTCTGAGATTATGAGCCTTACCGTGTGCCCCTATGTGCCCCAAAGACAGTGTGTCCCCGCTGTGTGCCTTCAGAATGAAGTGCCACTACTGTGTGCCTCTGTGTGCATAAGGTAGTGTGTCCCTACTTCGTGTCCCTACTGTGGGTCCCTGTGGGGTGTTTTTGTAGGGGTGGCCTATATCATTTGGAAGCTGGTAATTTGCTGGTTTCAAAACTATATTTCTCATTTGCCGTCGACCAGTGAACCTTGAGATATAGGGTCTTAAAGTTGAGCCATGGTCAAAAAAATTTTAATTGAAAAACAGATTTTTTGAGGGTCTGGAAAACTAGGGAAAAGTGGTCCGCAATTTTTGTGTCTTTATGATAGTGTGGCCTTACTGTGGGCCCCAAAAACAGTGTGCCCCGCCGTGAGCCTTTAGAATGGTATGTCCCTACTGTGAGCCACGCCGTGTGCCCTTAAGATATTTGGCCCCTACTATATGCCAATTTGTGCCTCTAAGACTGTGAGCCCTTACCGTGTGCATCTTTGTACCTCAAAGACCCTGTGCCCCCCTACTACGGCCCTTAAGCCTTCACGATTTTTGGACTTTGGAACCCTAAAATCTCCTACCTTTCAGGCGAAATCCTATCCCCCGGCTACCCAACAACATATCCCAAAAACTCCACATGCAACTGGCTGATTCGAGTCGAGGCCCGACAGAGGATCTATATCCGTATAGTGCACCTCCATTTGGCGCCGACGATAGCAGAGTGTGAGCGAGCCTCGCTCACAATAATCGATGGATACAAGCATGAGAATTACGGTAGCGAGAGGAAGGAATCGACGTCGGAGACTTCGGAGGCAAAGTTTTGTGGCAGTCAACTATACTATTCGGAGGAGGGAATGAAGGTTAGGCCCACCAGGAACCCCCCTAAGCCCCGCCCACTTTTTTTCAGAGCTATCTCTCCAGTGCAAATCGAATCGTTGTTCGTCTGGTGACTCAGGAGGGCCCAGCGAGCTCGATGATAGGAGAGGAGCGGATTGGATTCAAAATTGTGTGGACTGCAGTGGAGGGCCTAATAGGGGAGAATGGAGTGGACGACGGGGCCGTGGGCCTGGGGAACGGGGGAAATGGGCAGGCGTGTAAGGATCAATTCGTGTGCCATGGTGGACAAGTTTGTGTTGAGCAGGTGGGTAGGGGCCCAAGGCACACCGCGGCACGCCCTTATTGAGCCCTAGGCCAAACTACAAAACTCAAATTTCAGGGCCACGGAATCTGTGCCTCACGATCTCGCCTCTGTATCCATAGCTCACTGGTATGCGATGGTGTGCACAATTGTGTAGAGGGCGATTTCTCAGATGAGCAACATTGTGAGTTTCATTTTTAAACTTTGGAAAGGCTCATTTTGAGCCTAGGGCTCAAATTGAGCCTTGAGCCCTCTGAGCTTTTAGACCTCCCGAGAAGATCTAATTTTTTTGTACAATACTCCAAATTTTGTGCTTTATCTCTTTTTTACGGTTTAAAAGCCCAAAATTTTGAAAGGGGGGCCGCCTTGAGCCTTGAGCCCGCGTTGAGCCTCGGGCTCTCACGGCTCCTAAAGCCTCCCGGAAGGTCTAGTTTTTTTTGTACAATACTCCAAATTCTGTGCTCTATCTGATATTTTACTATTCAAAGGCCCAGGGTTCCAAATTTGCCCCTGAGCCCTTGAGCCCGCCTTGAGCCTTGGGCCTTCTCGGCTTCTAGACCCTTCTAGAAGGCCTAATTTTTTTGTACAGTACTCCAAATTTTGTGCTCTATCTGTTTTTTACGGTTTGGAAGCCCAAAATTTTAAAAGGCCGAATTTGAGCCTTGAGCCCGCCTTGAGCCTTGAGCCCTCTTGGCTTCTAGACCCTCCCGGAAGCTCTAGTTTTTTGGTATACTACTCCAAATTTTGTGCTCTATCTAATTTTTACGGTTTGAAAGCGCAAAATTTTGAAAGGCCAAATTTGAGCCTTGAGCCTCGGAAGTCCGCCTTGAGCCTTGGGCCTTCTCAGCTCCTCGACCCTCCCAGAAGGCCTAATTTTTTTGTATACTAATCCAAATGTTGTGCTTTTTCTGATTTTTACTATTTGAAAACCTAAAATTTTAGAAGGCCGACTTTGAGCCTTGAGCCCGCCTTGAGCCTTGAGCCCTCTTGGCTTCTAGGCCTTTTTAGAAGGTCTAGTTTTTTGATATACCACTTCAAATTTTCTGCTCTATCTGATTTTTACTATTCAAAGTACCAGGGTTCCTAATTTTAGCCTTGAGCCGCCAAGGTCTCAAATTGAGCCTCGAGCTCTCTTGGCTCCTAGACCCTTCTAGAAGGCCTAATTTTTTTGTACAATACTCCAAATTTTGTGCTCTATCTGATTTTTCACTATTCAAAGGCTCAGAATTCCAAAAAATGCTCGAACTTGCAGGCTATTCTCGAGAAATCATCACCTCGGCCGCCCTTGGCTTCTCCCTTATCGTTCTCACAATGCTCATTCTCGTTTGCTGCGATCAGTTCCGTAAGCGACGAAGGCTAAGGATTCTGATTCGAGAGCGACGCGCGACGTCTTCGGAGAATGGAAAATGCAATAATAATAATAGCAATAATAATATGAATAGTACGACTACACGGATACAGCCGAACCGGTGACTAGTAGAGAGTGAGCTGTGAGAATGGCTCACTCACCAGACCTAGTTTTGATTTTTTTGAATATTATTTTGTGCTTTCCAAAGTTTTTTCTCAAATAAACCTGTCCTTATTTCTCATACATCGAAAAATGCAGAAAATCTCAACTCCCTGCCGCAGCATTGCAAAAAGCGCGCGCCGCGGGTTGCAAGTGGGCGGAGCGTCATCATTTATTGTCATCGTTGTTCTTTTTGAAGCGAAATTATTGGTTTTTGAGTAATTTTCAAGATTTTTTCGCTGTTTTTCGTATATTTATAGCTTTCCAGACTGCTTCAGAGTGCTAAAAAGTATAGAAAACCTAGAAAATTCATCGATTTTCGCCTAGAAAGAGTAGTTTTGCGTTGACTCAGTTTTGAAGCGAATTTCTTGGTTTTTAAGTAATTTTCAGGAGTTTTTCGTATGTTTTAAGCATTCTAATTGACTTCTACGTGTCTGAAAGTATAGAAAATCAAGAAAATCCGTTGATTTTTGTCAATATTGTGTAGTTTTGGCCTTGTTTCGATTTTGACCGAAATTATTGGTTTTTGAGTAATTTTCGAGATTTTGTCGCTGTTTTTTGCATGTTTTAAGCATTCTAGTCGAATTCTGCGTGTTAGAAAGTTTAGAAAACCTAGAAAATCCATCGATTTTCGCCTAAAACGAGTAGTTTCGCGTTGGCTCAGTTTTGAAGCGAATTTCTTGGTTTTTAAGTAATTTTCAGGAGTTTTTCGTATGTTTTAACCATTCTAATTGACTTCTACGTGTCTGAAAGTTTAGAAAAACCTAGAAAATCCATCGATTTTTTGCCTAGAATTTGAAGGCGCCGATTTTGACCGAAATTATTGAGTTTTGGACAATTTTCAAGGGTTTTTCGCTGTTTTTCGCATGTTTTAAGCTTTCTAGTCGAATTCTGCGTGTTAGAAAGTATAGAAAATCCATCGATTTTCGCTTAGAATGTACTTAGAATATACTTTCGGAAATTTTCATTTTTATGCTAATTTTTTGAGAGAAAAGGGAGATTGTATAGTTGTATTGTGTAGTGAAAGACAGAGAATTCATCTGAATACTCGGCTCGTTTCGGTTCAACTTCAGGAACAGGGCCGAGCGGCAACAAATTCCGGCAACTCATTCAAGTGGGAATAACTTTTTTCAGGGAGATCGGATAAAAATACAGTCAACAGAGAAAATGTTCCTTCCTAAAAAAGCTATCGATTGGTTGTAAAATCGTCAAATTTCATAAATAATTAACGGAGTCACGCTTTGTGTTTTCTTTGCGTCAACACAAGCCATAACTCTGTTAATTTTTGATGAAATTTGACGATTTTACAACCAATCGATAGCTTTTTTAATTAGGAACAATTTCTCTGCTGATCTATTTTTATCCGATCTCCCTGAAAAAAGTTATTCAAATTTGAAAGAGTTGCCGAAATTCGTTACCGCTCGGCCCTGTTCAGGAATTTTGTGCCAAGCTTTAGAAAATATAATGTTATGTTTGTTCTTCTCTTCGTCTTTAAAATCTATAACTCTTTTTCTGGCTTTATTCTTCAATTTCACGGTTTTTTGTTTCAGCGACCATGGCAGCACGAGGAGGCGGCGTTCGAGCGGCGGGCACCGACGGCACCGACTTTCAGCATCGTCAACGCATCGCGCAACACTATCAGGAGAGCGCGACGTACAAATCCACACTGAAATGGTTCTTCGTGCCGCACTTTTTGATTCTGGTGTTCATGTGGCTCAAGGTGGGCAGCGAGTTTCTACGCACGAGCTTCGGATGGCGGAACGCGTTCTTCGAGCGGCTCGACATGCCGGCGGCCTATCCATGGGAGTATGTCTGGTGCCTATCGTTTATTCCGATTGTATTGGCACTCTCTTCGTTCCAGAGGAATAAGGTAAACAGAAGGCGATGGGAGAGCTTTAAAAATGCAAAAAAAACCCTTGAAAATCGTCCAAAAAATCGGCACAGCGCCAAAAATACAATTTCTTGGCGAAAATCTATGGTTTTTCGAGATTTTCTGTAGTTTTTGACACGCAGAAAACGCCTAAACGGAAAACAGCAAAAAAACCTTGAAAATCACTCAAAAACTGAGAATTTCGGTTCAAAAACGAGACAAAGCAAAACTAAACATTCTAGTCGAAAATCAAGGAATTTTCTCGTTTCCCTATACTTTTCAGCACTCTGAAGCAGTCTGGAAAGCTCTAAATATACGAAAAACAGCGAAAAAATCTTGAAAACCATTCAAAAACCATTCAAAACCCACTAATTTCGTCAAAATCGAGACAACGGCAAAACCACTCTTTCTATGCGAAAATCGATGGATTTTCTCGGTTTTCTGCACTTTTTGACCACCCAAAGTCGACTTGAATGCTAAAAACATACGAAAAACCCCTGAAAATTACTTAAAAACCAAGAAATTCGCTTCAAACTGAGACAATGCGAAAGCCACACTTTCTAGGCGAAAATCAGAGCACCTTCTGCTTCTAATCCCTCTTTTTTTTCCAGCTCAAAATCCTGCACTACGCCTACTACGCGGAATTCATCTGCGGAATCTTCCCGTGCATGATTGGGCTCGGCGGACAGCTCCCGGAGCTCATCGAGTACGCCAACGATATGGAGGGAAGCAACACCCCAACATTTAAAGGAATCTTCCCAATGGTCATCATCTGGTACATCTTCTTCGCCGTGGCTCTTCAAATTCACGGATTCTCCATGTACTTTATGCATCATCTTGCCTCCGCCTGGGCGCCAGTCAAACGAGATTAATTATTGTGTTTCTATGATTTTTCCCCCCATTTTCTTGTTGAATTGTGTACCTTTTTGTTGATAGTATTCAGTTTCTTCCAACTAGTCCTTTTGCCATCTTCTAATAATTCCATTATTATTAAATTTCTATGCGCCTTTTTAACACTTTTCCATGATTTTTATACCGGTTTCTGCGAGACAGCAGTTCCGTGAATATCTTCATCGTATTTTTACTGTTTTTTATTCTCCAAAATCCAATTTCCAGCCAACAATCATGTGGGGCGAGACATTCGATGATTTCGAAAACGACGAGCAAGAGATGGCCGTGGCCAAGCAGAATCTGATGAGCGAGCCGGCTCGCGCCGATTTCACCTTCGCCAAGATGCCGTTGGGAATTCAGGTAAGGAGAAGAATGAAGATGGACTTTGCAGCCAAAAAATGCGCTAAAAAGATCAATTTTGAGGTTTTTTATGCGAAAATTCAATTTTTTCAGCCAAAAATGCACTAAAAATAGTCATTTCGAGGTTTTTTATGTCAAAAATTGCAATTTTTCGGCCAAAAATGTACTGTAAACAGTGATTTTGAGGGTTTTATGCCAAAAATTGGACTTTTTAAGCCAAAAATGTACTCCAGTTGTCTAAAAACGGTCGTTTCTTAGGTGTTTTCAGCTGAAAAATTCATCATTTTCTTGCAGGAATTGTCATTTTTCAGTTGTTTTTCAGGTGTTTTATGCGAAAATTCAGTTTTTTCAGCCAAAAATGCACTAAAAATTGTCTAAAAACAGTCATTTCGAGGTTTTTATTCGAAAATTGCACTTTTTTTCAGTCAAAAATACACTTAAAGTAGTCATTTCGAGGTTTTTTATGCCAAAAATTGGACTTTTTCAGCCAAAAGTGTTATATTAAATTATCAAAAAAAACACTCATTTTTAGGGATTTTCTGCGAAAAATGCAATTTTTACCATATGAATTACTCAAAAACAGTCGTTTTTAAGGTGTTTTCCGCCAAAAAAGAACTATTATTCGCAGAAATTGTCTAAAACAGTCATTGTGAGTTGTTTCATGCCAAAAATGCACTTTTTTTCAGCCAGTCGACTTCATGAAGACGCACTTCGCTGAGACCGCCGGCAGATCCATGCAATTCCGTAAGGGAACCACCACTCTGGCCTTCGTCTACGAGCCAGCGACACCAAACGACAAAGGAGGTATCATCGTTGCCGTCGACTCGCGCGCCTCGTCTGGAGAGTACATCTCTTCCAAGTCCGTCATGAAGATTCTCGACATTGGAGACCGTATGGTGGCCACGATGGCCGGTGGAGCCGCCGACTGTCAATTCTGGACGCGAATCGTCGCCAAGTACTGCACGCTGTACGAGTTGCGCGAGAAGACGTCGATCACGGTGAGCGCCGCGAGCAAGTACTTCGCCAACGTTCTCTACGGATACCGAGGACAGGGATTGTCGGTGGGATCGATGGTCGCCGGATACGACAAGAAGGGACCACAGATCTTCAAGGTGGATTCAGAGGGAGACCGTTGTCAGTTGAAGGTGTGCTCTGTTGGATCCGGATCGTTGAATGCGTACGGAATTCTCGACAATCACTACAAGCCAAAGATGACGGACGAGGAGGCGAGAAAGCTTGGTCTCCGCGCCATCATGCACGCCACCTATCGTGACTCGGGATCCGGAGGAGTTTGCAATTGTGAGTTCATCGAAAATAGCCTAAAAAGAGGCTTAAAAAGATCAAAACTAGGGCTTAAATCGCTTAAAACGGCCCGAAATTCGTTAAAAATGAGCAAAAATTAGTCAAAATCGATTAAAAACGACTCAAAATTGCTCAACATGTTGCAATTTTTGCTCAACATGTTGATCAACGTTTGCTCAACAATTGCTCAACATGTTGCAACATGAAGCCATTTTTTTCAGTTTTCATTGTGATATCCAGGAGTCAAAAATGAGGATTTTGGAACCAAGATGAGGATTTTGGAGCAAAAGTCTATATTTTTGAGCTAAAAATGAGTGTTTTAGAGCTAAAAATGAGGATTTTTGAGCAAAAATCATTAATTTAGAGCTAAAATGAGTATTTTAGAGCTAAAAATAAATACTTTAGTGTTAAAAATGGCAATTTTGGAGCAAAAATCATTATTTTTCAACTAAAAATGACTATTTTGGAGCAAAACTCAATATTTTAAAGCTAAAAATGACATTTTTTTCCAGTGTGCCACATTACGCCAACCGAGAAGATCCGCCTTCCACCAATGGACGTCAGCAAGCTGTGGTACGAGTTCGCCGACGAGCTCGGCAAGGATATCGTCTACAACCCGGTCGAGTAAACGATCTAATTGAAGAATGTTTACACACATGTATTTGATCCCGATTTATTATTATTATTTTTGTGTGGAATGCCCGATTTTCTCTGATTCTTCTCAATTAATTTATTCTTCTTGGAAGCGCTTGTTTTTTTTTTGTATTTTTTATTGTTAGCTACAGAGAAATGTGCCGACTGGCTGTCGACGGTTGCGGCGGATTGTTGCCATTCCTCCAGGCGGGGCCTATCCGGGTGGCCGCTGAAAGTTTGGATTTCAAGATCAATTTGAAGGCAGAAGGCTCACAAGACATTGACGGTGCCACGGATGCATTCTCAATCAACTCGATCTGCTGCTCCCGTCGCTTCGGAAGCATCGGACGACGACTACTATCCCTGGCGCCGCCCACTTTATTGTAGATCACCACACTGGATCGATCGAATTGTGGCTCTTTTTGCATGTTGGCCCAGAAGAGGCAAATAGCGGTGCACATCACGCCGACAACAATGCCGACGCAGATGAGCATGCTGATGAGGAGGACTGGGAAGTCGGATGGGCGGAAGCTGTAGGAGCTTTCCTGGAAGAAAGGATTCATAAGAAGAAGAAGAAAGAGGGCCCGGAGGACCACCTACCGTAGTCGTTATAATCCTCTTGGGTGGCGGCGGCGGTGGAGGCAGTGGAGCTGTTGGGGCGACTCTCTCATTTGGGGACACCGCCTTCCAGAAGAACTCTTTATTGTTGATCTTCTCCTGAACCACTTTCTATTTCTCAATGATTCAAAAGCTTGTGGAATGCAAGTGCGCCCCGATAGACAAACTAACTTTCAGCCGAGGGTCCGCGTTCTCGCCCATACTCGATATGATCTCGGCGGCTAACTTTGGTGTCATCTCTTTGCCGCCTCGAATTTCGTAATAATTATTGTCGCGTTGCTCGTTAGCCGGATTGTATGTCTGATTGTGCGGATCATCCTCGGGTTTTTGAGAGAGTCTCACTCGGAATACGTGCACGGAACAGTCTGGAAACATTTTGGGCTATAACTCGCTTCAGAATGGTTTTTGAGACTTCGGACTACGTTTTTTGGATTCTCCGTGCCTTATTTAGTACAGTAGTATCAAAATATAAGGAAAAAGTTAGTGGGCCCAAAATCGAAAAAAAAGCCGAGGCTCATATATCGCTTCAAAATCATTTCTGTGCCTTCGGATTATGCTTTTCAGACTTCCCAGGCCCTAATTAGTATAGTAATATCAAAATCTGTAACAAAAATTGTTAGGCCCAAAATCGAAAAAAATGCCTTTGGCCGACTTTGGGCCAAAAAAATTTTTTCTCAGATTTTGATAGTATTGTACTAAATGAGGCACGGGAAATTGGAAAAACGTAGCGCGAAATCACAAAAATTATTTTGAAGCGAGTTATAGTCATTTGCCGTAATAGGCCATGGCCTGAACCGGAAAATTATGTATTTTTTAAAATAAAAATCGCTATAACTCGTTTCAAAATAATTTTTGTGAGTTCGGACCATGTTTTTCAGACTTCCCAGGCCCTAATTAGTACAGTAACATTAAAATCTGTAACAAAAATTGTTAGGCCCAAAATTGAATTTTGGGCCTTGAAATTTTTCTTTCGGATTTGGATAATACTGTACTGACTAGAGCATGAGAATTCCAAAAAACGTGGCCCGAAGGCACAAAAATTATTTTGAAGCGAGTTGTAGGCTGAAAAAAGTATAACGGAATGTTGAGCCCTTGGCTCAACTGGATATAACTGGCTTCAAAATCGTTTTTGTGAGTTAGGACTATGTTTTTTGGATTTTTCGTGCCTTATTTAGTACAGTAGTATCAAAATTAGGCCAAAAAATCTTGAAGCCCAAAATCGAAAAAATGTGGGAATTTTTTCGATTTTGGGCCTAACAATTTTTGTCGCAGATTTTGATGGTACTGTACTAAATAAGGCCTGCGATGTCTGAAAAACGTGGTCCGAAGGCACAGAAATGATTTTGAAGCGAGATATAAGCCTGGGCTTTTTTTTCGATTTTGGGCCAAACAATTTTTGTTTCAGATTTTGAAACTAATGTACTAAACAGAACATGGGGAATCCAAAAAAGTTAGTCCGACGTCACAAAAATGATTCTGAAGCGAGTTATAGTCATTTTCCGTAATAGGCCGTGGCCTGAGCCGGAAAATTCGGCTTTACACAAATCACTATAACTCACTTCAACACTTCAAAATCGTTGTTGTACCTTAGGCCTGAGTTTTTGGTCTTTCGGTGTCTTATTTCGTACAGGAATATCAAAACCTGAGACAAAAACGCTTGGGGCCAAAATCGAAAAAAAAAGCCCTTGGCCGATTTTGGCCCAAAATTTTTTTTCCCCAGAATTTGATATTACTGTACTAAACCGGATATGGGGAATCCAAAAAAGTTAGTCCTAAGTCACAAAAATGATTTTGAAGCAAGTTATATGAATTTTTTAAAAGTGGGAATTTTCAGGCCACGGCCTATTCCGGCCTATAACTCGCCTCAAAATCGTTTTTTGGATTTTCGAGTTTTAATTGAGTGTAAGCGTTTAAACTTTGTTAGTTAGAGCAACATTTTATTTTGAGATTTTTTGAGCCAAAATTTTCAATTTTGAGTCAAAAATTTTTTTTCAGAAAAATTTTCAGAAAGTTTCGAAAACGTACCATTTGGCGGCTGGCACTGTGTAATGACCAGATGAGGAAGAATGAAAAAAAGAAGAAAAAATCGAATCATTTTTATGTTCAGAATTTCTCAGGCTTCATTTTCTTATTAGAGAGAGAGAGACCTCCTCACCAGAAAAAAATCAGATGAAGAAATTATTGATAGAATAACAAACGAAAATGGACGAATCGTGATTTCGGTCAAAAAGAGAGAATAAGAAGACATTGATAAGGAAAATCAAGAAATAGTGTGGTGAAATGAGAGACGCAGAGAAAAGAGAGAAACAAAATGAGACAGAAGGGAGAATGGTCTGATGATGAAGAAGTTGTAGTAATTGACAGATAGAAGATGAGGAAGACACATGTCTTATATTGAAGGTCATTTTTGTTTTTGAGGGGGACTAGAAACCCTAATTGGGGAAAGTTAGGCCATGGGTCGAAATTCGGTTTCAAGCAAGGCTGCCACATAGGCGGCCGCGGCCGGCCGCGGCCTCGGCCGTGGGTAGGTTGCCGTGATTGAGTTCGGCCGCCCTTTCAAAAACAAGCTCTTGGGATCGAAAAAGCTCAGGGCCGCGCGGCCGCCGTAGGTTTCCATGATCAGAAGTACCCTAACCAGAATGCCGCGGCCGGCCGCGCGACAGCCTTGGTTTCAAGTGACTACGCAGCGGATTTCAGGACTAAAAATCCTCATGGAAGACGTAGTTCAACAAATTTTAGTACAAAGAATTTTATTTAAGCATCTAATAATGCATGATATTGTCTTCAAAATTGTCTAAAAAGCAGCTGAAACAAACAATTTTGAAGCGAGTTATGAGCGTTTGAAGTTTCAGTGAGAGAGACGCAGACACTGTCTCGTTTCTCTGCGTCTCTTCGACAACGAGAGTGTCTGCTTCTCTGCGTCTCTCTTACTCAAACTTCAAACGCTCATAACTCGCTTCAAAATGGTTCATTTTAGCTGGTTTTGAGATCATTCTGTAGAGGACAGTGTATACTTTTAATTTTGAAAAAAAAGATGCAAAAATGATATTCCATTTTTAATAGATGGAATTTTAGAATCGAGTTCAAATTTTCAAAAAACACTAATTTAAAAATCAAAAGTCCGCATTTTCCTCTTCAAAATGGTAGCTAAACCAACTAAAACGGACCACTTTGAAGAGCGTTTGAAGTTTCAGTGAGAGACGCAGACACTGCCTCGTTTCTCTGCGTCTCTTCGACAATGAGAGTGTCTGCTTTCTCTGCGTCTCTCTTATTGACATTTAAAATTCTCATTCAAAATGTTTCTACGGCGTTTTGAGCAGCGGTTTTGTCGAATCGAATCGGCTGTGATTTAGAATGTATTAATATAGCCGAAAATTCGTAAAAATCGCTTTATTATCAAATATTCGAAGGCGCAGATGAAAAAAAAAACAGATTTTTGAAACAAGTGGACAGTTACATAAGCTTTGTCCACGAGGAGTACAATTAAAAAAGCCAAATTTTTATTTGGAATTTCATGAAACACAACAAGATAACAAAAAACAATAACAAAAAAAGGTTCAAAACTCCAGTAAGCCCACAAAAGAGTACATTTTTTCGTAGTAAGTAAGAACAGAGTTCCTAAGCTCAACCAAGGGAGTCATGGGGTGAAATTGAAACCAACCGATCCGATTTTTTTGATCTTTCCACCAAACTGTCAAAATGGACAAATCGGACGGACGAATCAAGTGGAATCCATTTTTGGTGACACCAATTTCATTAGAGTACAATCGAAATTGATATAATTGGATTTTGGTTGTTTCGAAAGAATTCAAAATTGGCGTTTGATTTGGATAGTCTTCAAAACGAATTTTAGTGGATGTACAGTTATCGGGAATCAAAGAATCACAATCGAGACTTTCAGAGAATTCAATGATCAAATATTCGAATGCAGGGGTCCATCCTTGCATCCATTTTTGAACTAAATTTCGGAAATCCGTTCTTTTGAACTTCGAATTTGCCAAAATAACCTTATTGTTTTTTAAGTCGACCACTTGGTTGTAGCTCATCCATCCGGAATGCTCCATCGCAAGACATTTCGAGCTTTTGAAATCAATGTCCAAATTTTCTCCTTCGAAATCCAAACATGTTCCATTAATTATCAAATGGTTCGATGCGTTTTGACGGTTTACAACTGAAAGTGAGGGTTTTTAATCATTCTCTTGTAGTTACGAAAATAACTAGATTTTTTTTCGAAAGTCGATTTGCAAGTCTTATTTTTTTTAACAACGATTACAAAAAGTGCAGAATTTTCCGCTGATTCGACTTCGCCTAACATCGTTGCTCAAAACGCGATAGAAACATTTTTATCGGCATTTAAAGCATCAGTAAGAGAGACGCAGAGAAATGAGACAGTGTTTGCGTGTTTCACTGAAACTTTAAACGCTCATAACTCGCTTCAAAATGATTCGTTTTAGCTGGTTTAGCTACCATTTTGAAGAGAACATCAAATATTATCAAATGCGAAAATGTGCCTGCTTTCTATGCGACTCTCTCGCAGAAGTTTCAAACACTTAAAACTCGCTTCAAAATAATTTAGACTCGTTTTTTGCGGTAGAAAACATGAGGTTATTTCATAGTTGAAGACCATCCGAGCACACATAAAAAATGAATGAAATCTCACTTGGAATTGAAGCATTTTTCAATTCTAAACTTTCCAAATTCGAATAAGAATCCATAATTCGATTGACTTCTTCCACTTGAAACTCCGAGCAATGAAGACACATTGATTTTGGTGGGACGTTGAAAATGTCGGTGAAATAAGATGTCCAATGTTTCAGTGTCGAAATCATGTCGTCATGTTCTTCATGATAAATAACACATAGAGAACACGATGGTATATATATATAGGATACCAGAGTGCAAAATGGAATCTTCCGAACACGAGCGACTGTTCGCTTAGTGCGCCCTTCCATATTTTTGCATTTCGAATATCTAAATGCAATTCGCAATTAGAAAATTTCAGTACGATTTTTGGCTTCTCGATGAGCCTCAATTCAAAATCGAGTTCACTCGATTTCATGAACAAAGTACTTCGAAACGAGCTGCATAGAAATTTCGCTCTTTTGGAGCACAGCGAGAGGAACAATCTGAAAACTGACGAGTCAAGGCCACTGTCCACTTCAAAAACTTACAATTCCGCCGGATTCATGAAGGATAAAACTGCATTGGAAGCAACGATTGGAAGTTGAAACAATCGAAATCCTGTCAACATCTTGTGTCTTTTTTGAATGATCAATCAATAGAGATGACGAGAACAGAGCACAGAAGACTGTCGTCTCCTGGGGCAACGGCGGGGTCTTGCATGGAAATTGTAAAAGGTGTGTTGGAATGTGGATTTACGAGGAAAATGGAATCGTGTTTTGGAGAAGACGGTGTGGTGTTTGAAACTACAAGTAAATTGCTTTTCGTATGACTAGAAGCATTTCAATAAGGATAGCAGAGTCAAACTTTTTGTCCTGTGTATTTTTTCTCAAAGTTTTGTCAGCTACCAATTATCCTATGGCCCACTACATAGTGTGTTGATTCAATCATCCCATTTACATCGCCTCTGCTGTCGCGATATCTCTAATCTTCGAAACTTTTACGACCAACTCTTTCATAGACTTTCTCGTAAATCCACATTCCAACACACCTTTTACAATTTCCATTCAAGACCCCCGCCGTTGCCCCAGGAGACGACAGTCTTCTGTGCTCTGTTCTCGTCATCTCTATTGATTGATCATTCAAAAAAGACACAAGATGTTGACAGGATTCCGATTGTTCCAACTTCCAATCGTTGCTTCAAATGCAGTTTTATCCTTCATGAATCCGGCGGAATTGTAAGTTCTTGAAGTGGGCAGTGGCCTTGACTCATTAGTTTTCAGATTGTTCCTCTCGCTGTGCTCCAAAAGAGCGAAATTTCTATGCAGCTCGTTTCGAAGTACTTTGTTCATGAAATCGAGTGTACGGGATTTTCAATTGAGACTCATCGAGAAGCCAGAAATCGTAATGAAGTTTCAAAAATGCGAGTTGCATTTATTCATTGCAAATGCAAAAACATGGAAGGGTGCTGCACTGGACGAACAGCCGCACGTGTTCGGAAGATTCCATTTTGCATTTTGGTTTCTTGTAATAAATACATCTCTTATGGTACTGTATCATGAAGAACATGACGACATGATTTCGACACTGAAACATTGGACATCTTATTTCACCGACATTTTCAACGTCCCACCAAAATCAATGTGTCTTCATTGCTCGGAGTTTCAAGTGGAAGAAGTCAATCGAATTATGGATTCTTATTCGAATTTGGACAATTTAGAATTGAAAAACGCTTCAATTCAAAGTGAGATTTTGTTCATTTATTTAATACGTACTCAAATGTCCCTCAAGTATTTACGAAAATAATTTTTTTTTTCTAAAACTCGAGAAGATCAATTTTCAAGTCATGAACTTACAATTTTGCATAACCTATTTCAAGAAGTTTAGAATATGCGCCAACTTGAATGCGCACAATTCCGCTACTCGAGACGGTGTCGAAAAATTTTCAGTGCAATTTTAAAAAAAAATTTAGAAAATGGGTTGAAAATCAAAAGTCGGCACTCTTTCCTCTACGAAATGATCTAGAAACCAGCTAAAACGAACCACTTTGAACCGAGTTGCGAGCGTTTATAGTTTTTGTGAGAGACGCAGACACTGTCTCGTTTCTCTGCGTCTCTTCGACAGAGAGAGTGTCTGCGTTCTCTGCGTCTTACTTGTAAGTTTAAATGCTCATAAAACATTTTCTACCTGGTTTTGAGCAGCGATATTAAATGCATTCGAATCAGCGAAAATTACTGCATTTTAAAAAACAGCTATGAGCAGCTAAAAAATAAGGCTTGAAATTCGGCTTTCCTGAGTGTCAACGATTTTTAAAGAAGTATAATATACAGTGGCGAAAATAGGTGAGTATACCTTTCTTTCTCAGTGAATAACTTTGCTCAAACAAGTCCAATCTACTTGAAAATTTGCATGTTTGTAGCCAAAGAGTCTATGAGTAATATCTATAGTTTTTCGAAAATCAAAATTTGCTCAGGGCTCCAGAATTCTACATGATGTAGGCGTGATTCAAAGTCCAAAACCTAACTTTTTTCTCAGGTGATTTAATATTTTCCATTCTTCCCAAAAAATGTTGCAAATTGATCAAATAGACACCACAGAAAGTTTGGTTTCATTTGGATGACCGGCTCCGAAGATATGGACGTCCGAACACAAAATGACATGTTCGCCACAATGAGCATATCTCGACTGAAACTGATCGTAAGTCCTTCAAATTGTCAGAGAATATGTATCTTCAAATGTACCACAAGATGGCAGAAAGAATTTTTGATTTCAAGCAAAAATTATTTTTTCGATAAACTGCTTCAATTTGGTCAGAAATGTCCCTGTACTTCGCGAAAATTTTTTTTCTCAAAATCAAAAATTTTTTTTGCCATCTCGTGGTACATTTAAAGATACATATTCTCTGAAAATTTGAAGGACTTACGATCAGTTTCAGTCGAGATATGCTCATTGTGGCGAACATGTCATTTTGTGTTCCGACGTCCGTATCTCCAGAGCCAATCATCTAAACCAACCCAAATTTTCTGTGGTCTCTTTGGCTACAATCATGCAAATTTTCAAGTAGATTGGACTTGTTTGAGCAAAGTTATTCACTGAGAAAGAAAGGTATACTCACCTATTTTCGCCACTGTAGTTATATTCGTAAATACAAAAGAATGATTAAAAACCCTCACTTTCAGTTGTTAACCGTCAAAACGCATCGAACCATTTGATAATTTCTGGAACATGTTTGGATTTCGAAGGAGAAAATTTGGACATTGATTTCAAAAGCTCGAAAGGTCTTGCGATGGAGCATTCCGGATGGATGAGCTACAACCAACTTGTCGACTTAAAAAACTATATGGTTATTTTGGAAAAGACGAAATTCAAAAGAACTGATTTCCGAAATTTAGTTCAAAAATGGATGCAAGGATGGACCCCTGCATTCGAATATTTGATCATTGAATTCTCTGAAAGTCTCGATTGTGATTCTTTGATTCCCGATAACTGTTCATCCACTAAAATTCGTTTCGAAGACTATCCAAATCAAACGCCAATTTTGAATTCTTTCGAAACAACCAAAATTCAATTATATCAATTTCGATTGTACTCTAATCAGATTCGTGTTACCAAAGATGGATTCCACTTGATTCGTCCGTCCGATTTGTCCATTCTGACAGTTTCATGGAAACATCAAGAACAAATTGGAAGGTTTCAGGTTCACTCCATGGGCCCTTTGGTTGTGTTTAGGAACTCTGTTCTCAATTCTTACGAATCAATGTTCTCTTTTGAGGGCTTACTAGAGTTTTGAACCTTTTGCGCCTTTTTGCTACCAATAGTTTACTCCTTGTGAACAAAGCTTACATGTAACTGTCCACTTGTCACTCTCTCCCAAATTCAAAATTTAAACTGCAAACTACAGCATGACAAAAATCAAACAATTTTGCAGTGCAAGTCCAGGATATAACTTTAGCAATATTGAATGGCGTTTTTCGGGCGAAAACTCGAATCAAAATAGTTTCTAAAAATAATTTAGTGTAATTTTTGTTATTTGATGACCACTTTGTGTGCCGAATCGCAATATATTTTTTCTTTCCTCTGCGACAGTTTTTAGTATGCGGAACACAAAAAAACGACATTTTGTGACGTTTTATAGCTCAAAAAACCGCAGGAAAACTTTTAACTTCAATATAATCAGTATTTTCATTGATCCTTTACTTTTATTATTATTTGATTTATGTAAACTTTCTCTCATATATAATGTATAGACTATATTTTATCTGCTGTTTTTATGGTCTTTAATCACTCAAGTTTATCATAATAAAATTGTAATTACCGTATTTACTCTGATAGACCGGCACCTCTATATGTCCGGCACCCTCTAATAGACCGGCAGGCAAATGTTCATTTCGAAAAATAAACCGGCACCCTCCAATAATCCGGCATCAAAATGGGGACCACGAAAAATAAGCCGGTATGCCGGTCTATTAGAGGAAATACGGTATCTAGAGGACATGTGTGTTTGTTCGCCAAAATATCGAGAACTTGCAGTTTTGATCTACTCGGGAGTACTGTACGGAACGGATTCTGAAAAGTTTTTGATCTGCCATTGACGCACTTCCGGTGGGCATGGTTCTAGTGACATTTAGAAGATACCATAAGCTCTCTGTTTTCTTTCTTTTTCCGATGAGCTGTCAATTACAGTAGTCGATAAGCACTTTTAAGCTCAATTTCGCAACAGTTTTCTAGACATTTGATGACCTAGAAAACCTTTCGATTTTTCAAGACTCCCATGCTCCGAAAACCAGAACCCACTGCTATCAGTGATACAGCAATCACTTCAAATGCAGACGATGATCTATGGATACATGTATTAGCAGAATCTGGGATTCTCGAATCCATTGGCTCCGAATTTGATGCTCCGAAATCAATCCCTTTCTTCGACTCCAGGATTAGTGAATGTTAGTTGTTTTGATTAATGTAGTTTTGATCTACTGGGGGGGGGGGGGGGGGGTACTGTAGGAAATGGATTCGAAAAAGTTTTTGATCTACAATTGACAACGCATTTTTCGTGTGTGCCCCCCCCCTTTTCCCACTATGTACTCTTTGAAACAAAAAAATCGATAATTTGGTCTCTTTTTCTTTCCCATTTTTATGAGCCTAAACTTTATATAAGCTTTCAATTACAGTACCCTCAAAGTACAGTACTTCAGTAAAGCCTAAAATTTATATTATGCCAATCTCTGTAGATGAGAGTCCTTACTGAATTTTCCCGATTTTTTGGCTGCGATATCTCGGCACGAAAATGCTACAGTAATATATTAACTTTTAAAAGAACATGCCCTGATTTTCAGGTCAAGTTTTTAATTTTTCATGATTTTCAAACGATTTTCAACAAATTTCGATGAGAAATGAAACTTTTGGGTCGAAATGAAACATTTTGCTTCGAAATTTGTTGAAAATCGTTCGAAAAACATGAAAAAATAAAAAATTGACCTGAAAATCACGGTATGTTCATTTAAATTTTAATGTTTTACTGTAGCATTTTCGTGCCGAGATAAATATCGCAGTCAAAAAATCCGGAAAATTCAGCCAGGACGGACATTAACTGAGACTGACATAATATAAACTTTCAGTTACAGTACTTTTGAATTACAGTAATTAAAGTGTTTTTTTTTCTAAAATTACAGTATCCCAATCGATGAGCAATCCGAATAATGGATTTCCGTTTTTCAATGGATTTGGATTTCCCGCCGGTGTCCCAGGAGGAGAAGAAGGAAATTTGAATGGTTAGACTTTTTTTTTTGAATCCCATAAAATAAAAGTTGAAAGTTCGCTCTATCGACAAGAATATCGAATTTGGAGCTTTTGAGACTTTAAAAAAGTACAGTAGTCCTAACTATAAGATTCTAAAAAAATGTGAGATTTTGACTAGAAAAAAACAGGAGCAAAAACTTGAACTTTTCTTTTTTTTCTAACCTAATTCAAAAAATGTAGATTTTTTTTGGTTTGAATGCACTCAATATCGCCGCTCAATACGACGTAAAAACATTTTTAGGCAACTTTCTCAAAAATTTCAAAAAAAAAATTGTTCAAGCTAATATTTTTTGAAAAAAAACTCTTTCAATTTTCTAGGACTCCCATGCTCCGAAAACCAGAACCCAATGCTATCAGCGATACAACAATCACTTCAAATGCAGACGATGATGTATGGATACGTGTATTATCAAAAAAAATCCATTGGCTCCGAATTCGATGCTCCAAAATCAACTGACGCCATTATCCCTTCCCATACCGTCCGTCTACTCCTGGATTAGTGAATGTGAGATTTTTGGATCCTTGGATTTCTGGATTTTTAGATTTTTAAAGTTTTAGATTTTCAGATTTTTAGACTTTCAGGTTTTTAGATTCAAATTACAGCAGGGAGTCATTTATTGGTAAATAGTCAGTTCACATTCAGTTTTTTGCCTTGGAAACTTTCATGCACCACTCAATGCAGCCATTTCGTGGCACATTTTGGAACGAAGGAGCTTTTGTGATTTGAGTCCATTTGAGGCGATTTTCTCTAACCATGCTGAGGCACTGTTGAATAACTAGCCACAAAGTATCGTCGTCGAGAAACTGAAAATATTTTGAAACATTCATACTGTCTGGGTGGAACAGCGAACACGCTTACCGATGGACGTGGGATTTCGAAAAGAGGAGAACGCATCTCCATCATCATCTCCATCTGGGTTTTTCCTGCGAAGAGGTGTTGTCCAGATATGAATTCGAGCATACTTATACCGAAACTCCAAGAATCGTCGGCGCTCTCGTATCCTTCAATGGGCCTTTCATAATTCAGTTTTTGAGGGGATGAGTAGGCAATTGTCCCGAGGTTTGTTTGGTTTCTCTCGTTATCAGGTGTAAACTTCTGAACGGCGCCAAAATCGGCCAGTTTAGTCCTCGGGCGGAAACCATGATGTTTGCGGGCTTCAAGTCGCCATGACATTTCGTCTGAAATTATTCACTAGATTGCCAGCTACAGGAATTCCGGAGTTCATTTTTAAGTAATGTTGAACCTCTGAATTGAAAAAAAACTAAAAACTAGAAATCTTTAATTAGTTGGCTCCCACTTTCAGATCGAAATTGTCATGCTCCAGAGAGCTAGAGTTATGTGACTAGAGGACATTCTAGAACTGTTTAGCCTAATTTCTTTTCCAGGGAATGAAACAAATATCTTACACATCTGTCCCACAAGTATTCGAGGCCAAGTGCCACATCCAATAAACAGCAGTAGATGGCGTTTTTCGTCGGAAGAATGCCTATTTGAACAGGGTAATCCATTGAAAAATCCATCAACTCCGTGAATATGTCAAGATAATCCTAGAATAAAGGATTAAGTACTGCAAGGAAACAATGAACCTACTCCGCTTTTGCTCAATTTCGACCCGAAATAAAAAATGCACTGTTGGCAATTTCTTGTCTCCTTCAAAGTCTGAATTTCCATCAGTGCCGACTCTATTTTCAATACGTCTCGGTTGATAACTTGACGTTTCACAGCCATCGGTTTCTCTTCAAACAATATCTCGAAGACCTTTCCGTGGGCCCCCTCGCCCAACGACTTCCCCATGGCCACATCCTCCAAGATTTCTTTTTGAACGCCTGAAAAATGATATAGGTACCAAGATTACATTTGAATTTCAAAGCAAGTAACGAATCATAAAAATTTAGGAGAGAAGAAACATTCTAGAATAGAAAACTGAGAATTTTGCCGTTACGGAGTTAGTATTCCACTCATTTTTCATTTTTGTTCCAAACGGATTTTGATGGTTCAGAATTTGCCAAAAATCAAAATACTTCTCAAAACATCAGCAGAATTTGAAAATAACAACTTTGAAATCTTTAACTCATATATCACTAATCTATATTGAGAAAAATGCTGAGCTTTCGGTTGATTCAAATGTGACATTTTTTCAACCCTTTTCAAAAAGTGTTAGATACAGGTTAGGAAAATTAAATAAACAAAACTTCAAAGTTCGGATTTTAGAGTTTCGGTTCCTGAAGTTCCTGAACTCACCGTCGATTTCTAGATACCCTGAGAGTTCTATGATTCTGTCCAAAAGATTTGATGCCGGATCCTGTGCTGGGGCCTCTTGTTGCCATTGGTGATCCAAATTGAAGTCTGAAAACGCAAAATCTTACAGAAACGTTATTAATTCTGTCTGGTCTTGTTCAGGACTTTGGTTTTTCTGTAATTCGTGAAAGTTTTCTTGGGCACTAAAAGAATGCAGTCCGGGGTCCGGAGCGTTTAAGGAAATTAAATACTTGAAAGAGATGATTCTGACTGTCTTGATAAGAAGCGGATCCAACGATAGCGAACTCATGAAACGAACCTCTATTAAAACCTGTTGACATTTCTGAAGATATAGTATGAAGTAAGATCGTTTAGATGTAATTCGTGCTAGGTAAGATGTATGAGCAATGTGAACTCCGATAATTTCAGGTCCCGATGTAGCCTCTGGGAAAATGGCTTAAGGATGCCTTGTTCTAGATTTACAATCTTCCTGTTTACAATCTTCATACAGTCTACATCTGTTCTCACTTCGTCGGTACGCCCCACATCTGAGGGGGTCCATCTGGACCGCACTGTATTCTGTGACGTGAGTAGCTGAAACCAACATTTTGTAGTCATTATTGTATTCATGATCTCTCGAATTCTAGCCACTCAATTTTTTGAAACACCTCTCACTAGGGAATGTCCGTGGCGTTACAACATGCGACCTATACCATTCGAAAGCTGATAACCTAAAACATCTGAAATCAATTTTAAAAAGTGCTCAAGAGCCACGTGGTTCGAGAAATCCAGGTTAGAGTACATTTTCAGTAGTAATTCAGTAGTGATAAATTTCAACTGGAAAAATATTTTCTTCACGTTTTTATATTTTTCGAAAATTCTACTTTTTCCCACACTAATTTCTATTGAAATTTCTATGAAATTAGTTCTGAATTACCACGTTGACCCAGATTTCTCGAACCACGTGGCTCTTGAGCACTTTTTAAAATTGATTTCAGATGTTTTAGGTTATCAGCTTTCGAATGGTATAGGTCGCATGTTGTAACGCCACGGACATGTCTGACCATTCCCTAGTCAGAGGGACTCTCCTACTAAAGGGCCCCTTCTATTAATACAGGTGTGAAAAAATGTATAAAAAATGATCCATATATTTTAGCTCGACGAGACATGAATGTGCATCACGATTTTAGGTTCAACATGACATACAAAACAGGTCTCATCCAGCCGTCATGGACGGAAACTGTACCTGATAAGGGATAGGGAGCTCCGAGAGCCCGGGCGGGTAACAATTCAACTGCTAGCTAAAACTGTACCTTTGTCTCGAATAGGAAGTAGTTGTAGAGAATAAGATACAGTACCCTTAGCGAGCTCCAAGAGCCCGGGATGGTAATTGCAGCCATCTACTTTAGCATGTTTGCAAAGTAGAATTGACTGGAATTACCTGCCCTGGCTGGCTAGCTGAAAAAGAAAATGAATGTATCTCTAGAAAACCTATAGATATCAAAAAGTAGTCAACTACAACATTGCTCAGCTTTAAATTTTACACATTTTTGTAGTTGGAAAGTTTTTAAAATCTGTAATGGTTCAAGAGATACAAGCGTCGACAGTAGAGAAACAGACGACAAAAGCATTCTCATTATCTGCGTCTCTACTGCGAGCGTCGTATCTCAAGAGTGGGTGGAGCAATCAAAAAGTTGTCGACTACAACATTGCTCAGCTTTAAATTTTACACATTTTTGTAGTTGATTACTTTTCGATAACTCCGCCCAAGCTTGAGATACGGGCGGTCAAAAGTTGACACCCGAAGTAGAGACACAGACGACAAGAGCACTCTGCGTCTCACTTCCGACGCTTGTATCTCGCGAACCCCTATAGCTATCAAAAAACTTTCAACTACAAAAATATGTAAAATTTTATGCTGAGCAATGTTGTAGTTGACTACTTTTTGAAAGCTCCGCCCACTATTGAGGTAATCAACAAAGAGTCGGAGTCTTCTTTTGGCTACAGTAACCCGTGGCCCAACCGTCATTCTGCAGAGCTCAAAAAGTCCCTCACTCTTCAAAGCAAAATAAATTAAATACTCAAAACTAACAAGAAGCGAAGAACAAAAGTGATTCAACCCCTAAACTCTCCAAAAAGTTGAGATATCAAAAAAAGAGGAATTATAAAAAGACTACTGTCGTTTTTCTATAGAAGTGAGCCACAAGAAAGAGAGAAAAGGAGCCCTGAGCCAGGCACAGATAATAGCAGGGGAGAAGGAGAGACATAGAGAAAAAAGGGTAGAAGGAAGGGCTAGAAGTTGGCAGAACGAAAAGGGGCGTGGCTTTAGAAAGGAGGAGATTGGCCATAGAGCCTACAGTAGGATTGAAAAAAGAAGCCCATGTTTTGGCTATTGTATCATTGCTCATTCTTAACCGATTTTTATGAATTAAACATTAAAAGATAGGATATTTCTTGACGCTCAAAAAAATATAAAAAACTTTGTGATTTTTCAAAAATCGAAAAAGTTATAAGACTTTTTTGATAACAGATTTTTTTGGAAAATATCAAATTTTGGGCTGCCCGTAACATTGCTCATCCTAAACCGATTTTTATGAATTTTACACCAAAAAATAGAAAATTTTTTGAAATTTTTGTAAATATAATCAAATTTTTGATTCTCTAAAAATTGAAATAGTTATAAGACTTTTTTCAATATCAATTTTTAAAAAACATCAACATTTCAGCTGCTTGTAACATGGCTCATTCTGAAGCGATTTTTAGAAATTTTACACCAAAAAATAGGGAATTTTTTGAAATTTTTGTGAATATAATCAAATTTTTGATTCTCTAAAAATTGAAATAGTTATACGACTTTTTTTAAGTGTAAAATATTGAGATGTTTGTTACATTGATAATCTTAAACCAATTATTGTGAGTTTCACACCAAAAAATAGGAAATTTCTTGAAGTTTTTGTAAATATAAAAAATTTTGTAGTAGTTCAAAAGTTAAAATATTATACGACTTTTTCAAATATCAATTTTTTTAAGAATAAAATTTTGAGATATTTGTATCATTGCTCATCCTAAACCGATTATTAGGAATTTTACACTAAAAGATAGGAAATTTTCTGACAATCAAGAAAGTACAATTTAACTTCTGATACTCTATAGAATGAGAAGTTTATAGGACTTATAATATCAAAGTTTTAACTGCCTGAAGCATTGCTCATCCTAAACCGATTATTATGAATTTTACACCAAAAGATAGGAAATTATTCAACGTTTTTGATATTTTAAAAAACTGGTTTTAAAATTGTTTTCTTAACCGTGTTTTCGAATCATTTCAACACCAAAATATTGAAAATTGAAACCGCAAAGTTTTCAGCTAGTTACAGCTCTTGTCTACTCTTCTAATCCTCATTTTTTGAAAACTCACCTCATATCGTTTTTTCCGGATCTATAGAATATGAAAAGCTGGGCAAATGAAGTGAGAAATTGAGAGCTCCGAGGGCTCCAAAAGTGGGCGGAGCCTCCTAATTACGAAGGATAAAGGAGGTCCCGAGCATTGAGTCATAATGCAGACTTCCAATATTCACAAAAAAGAATAAAAATGTGCTTCTGAATCTTCGAAAAGTCGTATAATATTCTTAGTTTTTGAACTACTACAAAATTTCTTATATTTACAAAAACTTTAGGAAATCTTCTATCTTTTGATAAAAAATTCATAATAATAAGTTTAGGATGAGCAATGTTGCAAACATCTCAAAATTTTTTTACTTTTTTGAATTTTGAAAAAAATTGATATCAAAAAAAGTTCTATAACTTTTGCAATTTTTGAGATATCAAAATTTTGATTATATGCTCATAAACTTCAAAAAATTTCCTATCTTTTGGTGTAAAATTCATAAAAATTGGTTCAGGATTAGTCATGTTACAAACATATCAAAAAATTTGATATCAAAAAAAGTTCTATAACTTTTTCAATTTTTGGAATATCACAAAGTGTTTCATATGTTCATAAACGTCGGGAAATTTCCTATCTTTTGGTGTAATATTCGTGAAAATTGGTTCAGGATGAGTCATGTTACAAACATCTCAAAATTTTTTACTTTTTTGAATTTTTTAAAAAAATTGATATCAAAAAGTTCCAATAACTTTTTTAATTTTTAAAGCATCAAAAAATTGATTATAATTTCTTAAACGTCTGGAAATGTTCTATATTTTGATGTAAAATTCATAATAATCGGTTTAGGATGAGCAATGATACATGCAGACCAAAGTTTGACACTTTTAAAAAATTGATATCAAAAAAAGATCTATAATTTTTGCAATTTTTGAGGTACCAAAATTTTTGATTATATATTCATAAACTTCAAGAAATTTCCTATCTTTTGATGTAAAATTCATAAAAATCGGTTCAGGATGAGCAATGTTGCAAACATCTCAAAATTTTTTACTTTTTTGAATTAAAAAAAAATTGATGTCAAAAAATTCCAATAACTTTTTTAATTTTTTAAGCATCAAAAAATTGATTATATGTTCAAAAACGTCTCAAAATTTCCTATCTTTTGATGTAAAATTCATAAAAATCGGTTCAGGATGAGCAATGTTGCAAACATCTCAAAATTTTTTACTTTTTTGAACTAAAAAAAAATTGATATCAAAAAATTCCAATAACTTTTTTAATTTTTAAAGCATCAAAAAATTGATTATAATTTCTTAAACGTCTGGAAATGTTCTATATTTTGATGTAAAATTCATAATAATCGGTTTAGGATGAGCAATGATACATGCAGACCAAAGTTTGACACTTTTAAAAAATTGATATCAAAAAAAGATCTATAATTTTTGCAATTTTTGAGGTACCAAAATTTTTGATTATATATTCATAAACGTCTCAAAATTTCCTATCTTTTGATGTAAAATTCATAAAAATCGGTTCAGGATGAGCAATGTTGCAAACATCTCAAAATTTTTTACTTTTTTGAACTAAAAAAAAATTGATGTCAAAAAATTCCAATAACTTTTTTAATTTTTTAAGCATCAAAAAATTGATTATATGTTCAAAAACGTCTCAAAATTTCCTATCTTTTGATGTAAAATTCATAAAAATCGGTTCAGGATGAGCAATGTTGCAAACATCTCAAAATTTTTTTACTTTTTTGAATTTTGAAAAAAATTGATATCAAAAAAAGTTCTATAACTTTTGCAATTTTTGAGATATCAAAATTTTGATTATATGCTCATAAACTTCAAAAAATTTCCTATCTTTTGGTGTAAAATTCATAAAAATTGGTTCAGGATTAGTCATGTTACAAACATATCAAAAAATTTGATATCAAAAAAAGTTCTATAACTTTTTCAATTTTTGGAATATCACAAAGTGTTTCATATGTTCATAAACGTCGGGAAATTTCCTATCTTTTGGTGTAATATTCGTGAAAATTGGTTCAGGATGAGTCATGTTACAAACATCTCAAAATTTTTTACTTTTTTGAATTTTTTAAAAAAATTGATATCAAAAAGTTCCAATAACTTTTTTAATTTTTAAAGCATCAAAAAATTGATTATAATTTCTTAAACGTCTGGAAATGTTCTATATTTTGATGTAAAATTCATAATAATCGGTTTAGGATGAGCAATGATACATGCAGACCAAAGTTTGACACTTTTAAAAAATTGATATCAAAAAAAGATCTATAATTTTTGCAATTTTTGAGGTACCAAAATTTTTGATTATATATTCATAAACTTCAAGAAATTTCCTATCTTTTGATGTAAAATTCATAAAAATCGGTTCAGGATGAGCAATGTTGCAAACATCTCAAAATTTTTTACTTTTTTGAATTAAAAAAAAATTGATGTCAAAAAATTCCAATAACTTTTTTAATTTTTTAAGCATCAAAAAATTGATTATATGTTCAAAAACGTCTCAAAATTTCCTATCTTTTGATGTAAAATTCATAAAAATCGGTTCAGGATGAGCAATGTTGCAAACATCTCAAAATTTTTTACTTTTTTGAACTAAAAAAAAATTGATATCAAAAAATTCCAATAACTTTTTTAATTTTTAAAGCATCAAAAAATTGATTATAATTTCTTAAACGTCTGGAAATGTTCTATATTTTGATGTAAAATTCATAATAATCGGTTTAGGATGAGCAATGATACATGCAGACCAAAGTTTGACACTTTTAAAAAATTGATATCAAAAAAAGATCTATAATTTTTGCAATTTTTGAGGTACCAAAATTTTTGATTATATATTCATAAACGTCTCAAAATTTCCTATCTTTTGATGTAAAATTCATAAAAATCGGTTCAGGATGAGCAATGTTGCAAACATCTCAAAATTTTTTACTTTTTTGAACTAAAAAAAAATTGATGTCAAAAAATTCCAATAACTTTTTTAATTTTTTAAGCATCAAAAAATTGATTATATGTTCAAAAACGTCTCAAAATTTCCTATCTTTTGATGTAAAATTCATAAAAATCGGTTCAGGATGAGCAATGTTGCAAACATCTCAAAATTTTTTACTTTTTTGAACTAAAAAAAAATTGATATCAAAAAATTCCAATAACTTTTTTAATTTTTAAAGCATCAAAAAATTGATTATATGTTCAAAAACGTCTCAAAATTTCCTATCTTTTGATGTAAAATTCATAAAAATCGGTTCAGGATGAGCAATGTTGCAAACATCTCAAAATTTTTTACTTTTTTGAACTAAAAAAAAATTGATATCAAAAAATTCCAATAACTTTTTTAATTTTTAAAGCATCAAAAAATTGATTATAATTTCTTAAACGTCTGGAAATGTTCTATATTTTGATGTAAAATTCATAATAATCGGTTTAGGATGAGCAATGATACATGCAGACCAAAGTTTGACACTTTTAAAAAATTGATATCAAAAAAAGATCTATAATTTTTGCAATTTTTGAGGTACCAAAATTTTTGATTATATATTCATAAACTTCAAGAAATTTCCTATCTTTTGATGTAAAATTCATAAAAATCGGTTCAGGATGAGCAATGTTGCAAACATCTCAAAATTTTTTACTTTTTTGAATTAAAAAAAAATTGATGTCAAAAAATTCCAATAACTTTTTTAATTTTTTAAGCATCAAAAAATTGATTATATGTTCAAAAACGTCTCAAAATTTCCTATCTTTTGATGTAAAATTCATAAAAATCGGTTCAGGATGAGCAATGTTGCAAACATCTCAAAATTTTTTACTTTTTTGAACTAAAAAAAAATTGATATCAAAAAATTCCAATAACTTTTTTAATTTTTAAAGCATCAAAAAATTGATTATAATTTCTTAAACGTCTGGAAATGTTCTATATTTTGATGTAAAATTCATAAAAATTGGTCCAGGATGAGTCATGTTACAAGCATCAACGTCAGAAGCAAAGGGATACGGTAGTGATGAGAATTTGTGTCAACGTCAATGGAAAAATTATATTCTGAAGTTTGACGTCAATCAGTGGCAATTTGAAGGGCCCAGGAGAGTTACAGTTGAAAACCAAGATAGCTTCTAGAAGCATAAGCTCCGCCTCCTAGTAAAAAAAGCCAGAGATTTTCAGTCATTCGTGATTCTGCTCTATTCTCTATTGCTCGGAAGTTGCTCTACGAAAAGGTATGTATCTCTCGAATCGTTATAGCTATCAAAAAACTTTCAACTACAAAAGTTTGTAAAATTTTATGATGAGCAATTTTGTAGTTGACAACTTTTTGATTGCTCTACCCATTTTTGAGATACGAGCGCTCGCAGTAGAGACGCAGACAATGAGAGTGCTTTCGTCGTCTGCGTCTTACTTCCGACGCTTTTATCTAACGAGCCGTTATAGTTATCGAAAAACTTTCAACTACAGAAATGTATAAAATTTTATGATGAGCAATGTTGTAATTGACCACTTTTTGATTGTTCTACCCATTTTTGAGATACGAAGGGTCGCAGTAGAGACGCAGACAATGAGAGTGCTCTGCGTCTCTACTGCCAACACTTGTATCTATTGAACCGTTACAGCTATCAAAAAACTTTCAACTACAAAAGTTTGTAAAATTTTATGATGAGCAATTTTGTAGTTGACAACTTTTTGATTGCTCTACCCATTTTTGAGATACGAGCGCTCGCAGTAGAGACGCAGACAATGAGAGTGCTTTCGTCGTCTGCGTCTTACTTCCGACGCTTTTATCTAACGAGCCGTTATAGTTATCGAAAAACTTTCAACTACAGAAATGTATAAAATTTTATGTTGAGCAATGTTATAGTTGACAACTTTTTGATTGCTCCGCCCATTTTTGAGATACGAAAGGTCGCAGTAGAGACACAGACAATGAGAGTGATTTCGTTGTCTGCGTCTCCACTTCCGACACTTGTAACTCACGAGTTATTATAGCTATTGAAAAACTTTTAACTACAAAAATGTGCAAAATTTTAAGTTGAGCAATTTTGCAATTGACAACTTTTTGATTGCTCCGTCCACTTTGAAGATAATCTCTTTCTTTCCAGATGACCCAGGTGAACCCAACCGGACAAGCTCAACGCTCCAAGAAGTGGTCCTTCTGGAAGAAGTGTGCCTGTGCCTCGGGAATCATCGTTCTCACAGGATGCCTCATCGCAATCGCTTACGTTTTTAATCACGCCGATGATATTTTTCCGACTGAATAAAATGTTTTTTGCCAAAAATCACATTTTTTTGCGCTTTGATCAGCACCGGGGAGCTCTGGCTGTCTTGTGATATAACACGAGTTGAAAACAAGCGCTAATGAGCCAAGGAAATAAGCCCCGCCCATAAAAGCGGGTAGTAAGTCACTTGTGCCGCAGAAACCTACCCTGAGCCTCAAAAGCCTACTCTGAGCCTCGGAACTTTTTTGCCTCAAAGGCATATTCTGAGCCTCGAGCCTTTTTTGCCTCAAAAGTCTACCCTGAGCCTCCGAAACCTTTCTGCTTCCAGATGCCACCAACCCAATCCTCCGTCGCTCCAAATCAACCCGCGGCCTCTGCGCCAACCAAAAGATCGCGGGCCCAGAAAATCCGCTGCGCCGTGTTCAGCCTCATCTTCGTCGTCCTGTTGGCCGGCATTTATGCCCTAGCTGGTCGTGCCCTTGGATATTTCTAAACTTTGTTGGATTTTTTTGTGATCAGATAATAAAGGGATGTATTGATCGGAAGAACCGTTGTTTTTTCTTGGCTTCAGGGCACAAATTGAGCCGCGGTGGGCACAACGTCTTCTGTGCCTCTAGAAAAGCGACTGATCACTTCCAATGAATCACACTATTTTTCACTTTCTCTCTAACTTGTGTCCCATTGAGATTAATTAGCGTTTAGATTTCAAACACGGGGCTCCGCCTCTTGAGCCGTGAGCTTTTTTTTTTGCCTCAAAAGCCTAACTTGAGCTTCAAACTTTTTTTGCCTCGAAAGTCTACTCTAAGCCTCGGAATTTTTCGGTCTCCAAAGCCTACCCTGAGCCTCCGAAGGCTACCCTGAGCCTCGAACTTTTTGACCTCAAAAGCCTAACTTGAGCCTCGAGCTTTTCTCACTCATTTCGACTTTTATTCTTCCCTTGCTTTCTCTAAGCTAATTCCAAGGCAAATTCTAAACTTTCAGATGGTAATAATGGTCAACAACTTCTTCGGAGATGCACCAAAGGCCCCACCGACTCGTCCAAAGTTCTCATGCCCGACTGGAATCGTCATCGCCGCCCTCATCCTGTTCTTCCTCGTTTGCCTCATCGCTCTTATTATCCTCCACGTTCGAGGCGTATTTTAAAAGTTGAATAAATTTGGTTGTTATGGAGAAATGTGTGTTGTATCGGCTTGAAAGAAGTACTGTCTAAAGGCTCAGAAGCTGTTCTAGAGGCTACGGCTCAAAAAACTGTCTAAAGCCTGAGGATCAGAAGACTGTCTAAAGCTTGAGGCTTAGAAGACTGTCTCAAGGCTCAGAAGGCTGTCTAGAGGCTGAGGTTCAGAAGTCTGTCTAAATGCTCAGAAGACTGTCTCGAGACTCAGAAGACTGTCTAAAGGCTCAAAAGACTGTTTTTAGACGCTGAGGCTCAAACGGCTGTCTAAAGGCTCAAACGGCTGTCTAAAGGCTCAAACGGCTGTCTAAAGGCTCAGAAGACTGTCTAAAGGCTCAAAAGACTGTTTTTAGACGCTGAGGCTCAAACGGCTGTCTAAAGGCTCAAACGGCTGTCTAAAGGCTCAAAAGACTGTTTTTAGACGCTGAGGCTCAAACGGCTGTCTAAAGGCTCAAACGGCTGTCTAAAGGCTCAAACGGCTGTCTAAAGGCTCAAAAGACTGTTTTTAGACGCTGAGGCTCAAACGGCTGTCTAAAGGCTCAAACGGCTGTCTAAAGGCTCAGAAGACTGTCTAAAGGCTCAAAAGACTGTTTTTAGACGCTGAGGCTCAAACGGCTGTCTAAAGGCTCAAACGGCTGTCTAAAGGCTCAAAAGACTGTTTTTAGACGCTGAGGCTCAAACGGCTGTCTAAAGGCTCAGAAGACTGTTTTTAGACGCTGAGGCTCAAACGGCTGTCTAAAGGCTCAGAAGACTGTCTCAAGGCTCAGAAGGCTGTCTAAAGGCTCAAAAGACTGTTTTTAGAGGCTGAGGCTCAAACGGCTTTCTAAAGGCTCAAACGGCTGTATAAAGGCTCAGAAGACTGTCTAAAGGCACAGGCTCAGCTCAATAACCACCTGTGCCCTCCTAATATCGAATAATGACATAATTACAGTGACACCACCTAAACGACCCCCTCAAAAGCACCCGCTTAACTAGGCTGCTTCCGGAAAAGAGGGGGCCCTCCCCGAGAAAAGAGGATAATCCATTGACACCTGATGCTCATTAGAGGCTCTCCCTTACTGCGGGATAATCCGGTATTTTGTTTCGAGAATTTTGGAGATGGGTGTCTGGGGGCCACTTTCGGAAAACCGAAAAAGGCCCGGACACTATTCTGGTGCCTTTAAATGTCGATTTACAAGAAGCGCCGCCCACAAATTAGGAAAAATAGAAGTGTGCCTTGCAACTTTTGTTCCTGAGCCGCCGCTTGTGCCGAACGTGTGCCGCCGTTGTCTATTTCAACCGTTTTAGGGGGTTTTATGGCGCTTTGCGTTGATGCTCAAGGCAATTCTGTGCTCACTTTTTTCTGGGCCGAATTCAATTTTCGTGTGCCTCCCCTTGAGCCTCCGGAAGGTGCCTCGGTTACTACCTGAGTTCTGAAAAGGGTCGAATCCTGAAAACCGGTGTCCTTGGCTTATTTTTCATGCTGAATCGAATGGCGGCCTCAGATTTTTGATGATTCGCTTGGTTCTTCCTATATAAGGCTGCAAACACGGCCGCGGCTGGCCCGGGCCGCTTCCCAGGTTGCCAAGGCTCAATCCAGCCAACCTTTCAAAAACAAGCTATTTGGATCGAAAAAGCTGAGCCACCGTAGGATTCCATGATCAGAAGTACCGGAATCCCACGGAGGGACCCAATGTGATCTCTGTATCTTCTCTCTTCCCCAGGTTCCCAAAAACATGAATCACGTTTCTAGACAGTTTGGTTTCCTAGTATTCACAAGCGAGTACCACTGGGAATGAAGGCACACCCCGTGGGTGTGTGCCTTGGGTCTATATAAGAAATGTTCAAGTTTCAGATTGTCTTATTTTTCTGAATTTTAGTCACACAGTAATTGAGACTCTAAACTAAGCTTCTAGAAAAAATTTTGCCTCGAAGGGATCGGGGTCCATAACTTAGCTCAAAATCATTTCCAGAAGGTAGGGTTTTGTGTTTGGGACTTAAAATTTGATTTAAAACGATTTCCAACACTTGTTTGACAAATAATTTATTGGGCCCAAAAATCGGTTTTTGGGCCAAAGAATTTTTTTGAATAAAGCGATCCGGAAATTGTTACAAATCAAATTTTGAGTGCAAAACAAAAAACCCTACCTTCTGAAATTGATCTTGAGCCGATAAATAAGCCCTCAAAGTTGCGGCCATCGGGGCCGTAGTGAAAGTTTGAGGGCTCATAACTCGGCTCAAAATCATTTTCAGAGAGTAGGATATTGTTTTTTGGATTCAGAATTTGATGTATAACAATTTCCGACACATTTTTGACAAAAAAATCTGAAGACCCAAAATTCGAAATTTAGGCCTAGGAATGTTTTTTAATAAAAAGTGCCGGAAATTGTTATAAATCAAGTTTTAAGTCCGAAACACAAAACCCGACCTTCTGAAATTGATTTCGCCCCCTCAAAGTTTCACTACGGCCCCAATGGTCGCATCTTTGAGGGCTCATAACTTGGCTCTAAATTACTTCCAGAAGGTAGGATTTTGTGTATGCGACTTGAAACTTGATGCTTAACAATATCCGACATTTCTTTGGCAAAAAATTTATTCGGCCCAAAAATCGGTATTTGGGCCTAAGAAGTTTTTTGAATAAAAAGCGACGGAAATTGTTAAGCATCAAATTTTAGGTCCGAAACACAAAACCCTAGCTTCTGAAATTGATTTTGAGCCGAGTTATGAGCTCTTCAAGATATCTTAGCCTAAAATTTCCCCATTTCCAGATGCCAACAAACATCCAAATCCACCCAGCTACCACCTCCCCGGAAGCCAACGCAATCCGAGAGTATGCATCCTGTCGGGACCTGCTCCTCTTCTTCCTCGCCGTCGTCATCTCCTTCCTCGCAGCCCTTGTAGTTTCGTATTTTGTTGCTCAGGGTCTCTCCAAGAACACCACACTCGTTCCAATGTTCCAGAAATGGCAATCTCCGTCTTTCTTTTGAATAGTAACTTTCCAATCAGTTCAATAAATGTAAAATTGACTTCCTGGTAAACTTGTTTTGATTATAAGCGAGCTCGGTCATGTGCGCAAGCGTCTGGAGACTTCGACGTCAGTGAAGAAAGCTAGAGGCGGAAGGCAGCTGTAACTCGGCTCAAACTTAACCGATTCCAATGAAAGTTATACAGAAAGATTGGAAATATCGTTACGTTGATGCCCATGTGTTTAGATTTTCAATTGCTCAAAAATGAAGAAAGTTACTGCTCTTTTTGTGAATAATTAGTACTAATTTCGGAACCGAAAATGTGTTGCAAGTCATAGCTCGCCTCAAAGTTAACCGATTCTCTTGAAATTTTCACAGTTTGTTCTTGATTATCTGAGGATGATGCCCGTTTAGAGCTCTTTCTCTGAGCAACCAATAAAACCAACGAAAAAGTGAAAATTGCTTGTCCATAAAACCAAACCCTCCTAGATCTCTTAACAAGGATCAATAGAGTTTTGTAAAGGAATCAAGGAACGTTTGATTCTAAGGACTAGCTTACACATAGCTGTGGAATATGGGAAATGCAGAATACTATAAGACTCGTAAGATTCGAATAACTGACTTCAAAGCTCCAGGTGTAAGGCTCAAGCTCCACCCGATAATTAAATGTGTGAAGAGGAACCATGATATAGTGTCAAATATACAAATCCAGGTGGAAATGGGATACCCAGGAAGTTTTAACGAGTTACAATTACCTGTAATGTACCCGATTTGCGGTACGGGGTTTCGATTGAGACTATACCCAATTGATAGAGCACAAAAAGTTATCTAAGAATGTCGAAACATTTTTCCCTTATTATTATCGGTTTCTGAGAAAATCGACTTTTGTTGAATTTTTTGCGAAGTTCGAAAAATTCCTCTTCAGATAGACGTTTCTCGGCGAATTTTCAACCAATTTTTAAAAACTAAAGTGCAATATAAAGCTAATAAAACGGACAATTTGAATTTATCAAAATCATGTTGTGGTCGAGTTTGTCACAAAAACGATCATATGAAAACCACAAGTGCTCCGGGAGCAACAGACCCCTAAAATTTTTTTGCGGCCTAGAAATGTCGTTTTTTATGTCTAAAATGAAAGAACGTGTTGAGTTTACTGAAAAAATAACATAAAAATAATATGTAACCGTTCATCTGGAAAATAAATTTTTGAAAGAAAAAATGATTTTTCCGAACTTTTTGGTAAATCAAAAAATTTTGGATAGACTTTGTACTGAGTTCTTGAAATATAATAACATATTCAAAATTAACATTTTTTTTAGCTTTCTAACAAGCTACTGAGCATGTATTTCTGTCAACTTTGACGTATGTTATGACTGCTTGAGAACTATCGTATGATTTCAGTACTAACGAAAAAATCGAAAGAATGAAAATGATGCTAGAGACTCAAACTTTTTTTTGTTCAATTGCAAATTTTATTTATGATAAAAGTGTCTGTAACTTTTTTGCTACGTTTCATCTTCATTTGAAAAAATTGTGTTTAATGTTTCAGTGAGATCAAAACTTAATTTCAAACTTTTTCGATAAAGATGAAACGTAGCAAAAAAGTTACAGTTGACACTTTTATCATAAATAAAATTTGCAATTGAACAAAAAAAAGTTTGAGTCTCTAGCATCATTTTCATTTTTTCGATTTTTTCGTTAGTACTGAAATCATACGATAGTTCTCAAGCAGTCATAACACACGTCAAAGTTGACAGAAATACATGCTCAGTAGCTTGTTAGAAAGCTAAAAAAATGTTAATTTTGAATTTGTTATTATATTTCAAGAACTCAGTACAAAGTCTATCCAAAATTTTTTGATTTACCAAAAAGTTCGGAAAAATCATTTTTTCTTTCAAAAATTTATTTTCCAGATGAACGGTTACATATTATTTTTATGTTATTTTTTCAGTAAACTCAACACGTTCTTTTATTTTAGACATAAAAAACGACATTTCTAGGCCGCAAAAAAATTTTAGGGGGTCTGTTGCTCCCGGAGCACTTGTGGTTTTCATATGATCGTTTTTGTGACAAACTCGACCACAACCTGATTTTGATAAATTCAAATTGTCCGTTTTATTAGCTTTATATTGCACTTTAGTTTTTAAAAATTGGTTGAAAATTCGCCGAGAAACGTCTATCTGAAGAGGAATTTTTCGAACTTCGCAAAAAATTCAACAAAAGTCGATTTTCTCAGAAACCGATAATAATAAGGGAAAAATGTTTCGACATTCTTAGATAACTGTTTGTGCTCTATCAATTGGGTATAGTCTTAATCAAAACCCCGTACCGCAAATCGGGTACATTACAGGTTAGATGAGTGAATACCAAGCTTCGGCTTTTTGAAATTATTGCATGTGCCTTTGAAGGAGAATTCCGGGAAATATGAATTTATGGTTCATTCGATGCAAAGTTTCATGCTGATTCTGAATATCACAATAAAAACGCTCAAAGATGCTTTTCTGACCCAAAAAAACGCCCTCAAAGTTGAAAAAAAAGTTATCCCTGCTGGCCCAACTTTTCACGTGAACAGTGAAAAATTGTACTTCACGTGGAAAACACGCATGTCGGCCACGAGGGATAATTTTTTTGAAACTTTGACGGCGTTTTTTCGGTCAGAGAAGCATTTTTGAGCGTTTTTATTGTGATATTCGGAATCAGTATGAAATTTCGCATCGAATGAACCAGATACTCATTTTGCCCGGATTCTCTTTTAAGACTTGCAACGGACTAATGGGAAGTACATCGAGTGCTACTTCCAGATGGATCGATTGCCATCTACAGACACACATTTAACACTATTAAGAGGAAACGCAGTATCGCTCTCTCTCTCTCCCTGTCTTCACCATCTGCCGCCATCTACCGTACCCCCTAATTTTGTGTACAGGAATCGGTGCAATTGTTCCGGTACATCATAGAAGGCTAATAGCTTATTAGCAGAAGAAACCTAATTGAGATCGCGTATAATGATGAGCAATAGACTCATTCATTGTAAACGCGTTCATTGTTCGTCTACAATTTTCATTTCCAGTCCCATGTGTTTAATAACCTCGCTTAACATATGTATGATAACAAAACAGTGGGCGTAGATTGGCTCAATAACAAGACAGTCCCGTCACATTCTTTATACTTGCATTCGTATAGCATCACACGATGCTCTGTTCAATGCTCACCTTCGTTCGCTTCTTCATCGCTCAAACCATCGCCGCTATCATGCAGCCATCGGGCATCAAGGTTATGGAGGATCCGGAGGTAGGTAAAGCCGCCTTTAGATATCACTGGGGTGCCTTGGGCGCGTTTTAAGTTCAGGGGAACGGACAGAACCGGGGAAAGCTTCTAAAGACACCAAGCAAAGTGCTGATTGGGGTGGTCTAGAACTTTTTCCGGACCAGATTCAACTTTCGTGGTCCGAGAGGTGCGTCGGCTACTGCCTGAAACGATAAAACCATAAAAACTAGTGTCCCTGGCTTATTTTTCATGCTAAACCGAGTGGCGACCATGAATTTTCGGCAACTGTGGCAAACACGGCTGCGACCGGCCTCCGCACGACTGAGACGCTCTAATTAGAACGATTTAGATATCACTGGAGTGCCTTTGACACGGCATTTTTGAGGCAATGCTTTGTTGCTGTTCACTTTTTTAAGTTTCTGCACTTTTAGACCCCCAATTTTTGATTTTCAGATACCCTCCCTCCATGCCGACGTCATCAGCATCGATGACGAAGACTTCGAGGACCTCAGCATCGCCGACGAGGACTACGACTTCGTCGCCGAGGAGGCCAAGCTCAAAGAATGCCTCGATGCATTGATTATGGTGATCAGTCTCCTCTTCTGTTGCTTCTTGAATCATCATATAATTCCGACTGTGTTGACATTTGTCTGAATTTTGGTTCATATAAATTCGTGTTAATAAAAAAAGTGTATAACAGAGGTGTTGTGATGACAATCGATCCTTTTGGACGTGTCCGGGCGGTACCATGAGAAGTACTTCATTAGTATGTTGCAAGTCTTAAAGGCACATACAATACATTCAAAAAGCCAAAGCAGAGCCTAATTTTAAAAATCTGAAAAATACTCCTTGACTTGAAGAAAAAGAGGAAAGTACTGTAATTAGTTAAGATCGTAGCCTATTTTATTTCAGAAAACGAAAAAGTCAAGTGCTATTTTCTCTGTTCTTGGCCGGGCCTACTTCGTTACTCTCCACACATCTACCTTCTCCTCATTGAAATTTCTGGGGAGCGCCGAAAATCTGTCCTAGATTTGTATATTTGACACTATAGCTTATGGTCGGCTCCACCTCACACATTTAATTACTGGAGGCGGAGCTTGAGCTTGACACCTGGGCTTTCAAGTCAGTTCTTCGAATCTTACGGGGTCTTGTGACTTTTTGCATATAGTATTCCCTATTCTTCAGCTATGTGGCTATGTCTTTTCTTCGTTCATTTAGTGGTACTGAGCCTTCTGAATATTCTCTATTCCATCACTATGTGTGAGCTAGTCTCTACAATCAAACGTTCCTTGATTCGTTTACAAAACTCTATTGATCCTTGTAAACCGATCTTGGTGCGTTTGATTTGATGGACAAGCAATTGGGGAAGGTTGATATATTTGTTGGTTTTAGGCTTCAAAATAGACGGGCATCATCCACAGATAATCAGGAACAAACTAAGAAAATTTTGAGAGAATCGGTTAACTCTGAAGCAAGTTATGACTTGCAACACATTTTCGGTACCGAAATTTGTACTGAAAACTTACGAAAAGAGCCGTAACTTGCTCAATTTTTGATCTATCAAAATCTAAACATATGGGCATCAACATAGACAAATTTCTGATCTTTCCGCAAAAGTTTCATTCAAATCGGTTCAGTTTGAGCTGAGTTACAGCTGCCAACATACAGATAAAGGGTTTTCATCAACTTCAAAGGTACGTTTCTCGGCTCTTTTTCAATCAAATTATGAAAACTGAAATGCAATATACAGCTATTGAAACGGACAATTAGTACTTAACAAAATTTTATCAGTTTTCTCAAAAGAATCAAAAAAAGGTCTGTAAAATATGTTCGATTCTCGAGAAAATCCACTTTTATTTCAAATCCTCATATCTTTCTTCAATATTTACCAATTTCAATGAGCCAAAAAAGAAAATGACCGGGGGTTTAATAAACTTTTAGGAAGTGTGCTAAATTTTATTTCAGATCTTATTATTTCGAGTGGAATTCCTTGGAAACCTGGAGCCAGGTCGTCTTCCTATGACTCTGAAATCCTTAGCAATTTTTAATTCTTCTACCAAGTGTTTTCTTCCAAACACCTCAAATTTCAAATCTTCTTCTTCTTCACATTTACCACCCCATAATTATGCGTTCTCTTGTTTTTCAAGACATTATTTTTGAATCAAGCTCTGCCAGTGGAGACTCTCCACTATATAAACATCACTTATCAAAAACAAGACGATTTTTTTCTTCTTCAAGCTAATTCTGACTATATTCTGAGCTAGTCTTCTAGCTACTTTACACACGAACTGCTTCACTAATATCAAAAAATATATAATAGTGGCAGGACGTTGTGTGGGGTAGTGAGATGAGCTAGTATCATGGAAACGATTTTCCAAGCTCATGAAGGTTATCTGAATCCAAATGAATACCTGAACAAAATCTGAATTAAGGTGGTCATCTGAATCCAAATTTCAGCGATACCTGAATATTTTTTTGTCCTTGCCATTTCATTTTAAAAGGGTCTTGATTATCATACGATTCTGACATTAGGCTTGTTCAATTTGGAGTTAAGTACATTTCCAGTATCAGATACATATCCTAGTACCAGTCAGTGATACACTGTTTTGAAACTATAAATTTATGAATGTACTTTTTTACGAAATCGGACTAATACAAAGTCAGAAACTATAATTTTCTATACATTTTGATGAGTCATCACAAAAATTGTCATAAAAAGCTGAAAATTTTTGATGTGAAAAAATAAGGGCCTGAAGAAAATTCAAAAAGTGAAAATAGTCCGCATTGGATTTCCTTTTTATCTGTATAATTTTCAGTCAATTAAGTAAGTTGGCTGGCTCGCGTTTGGCGCGTTTTTTTCAATTGAATATCATTAGAGTAAGGAAAAAGAGGTACTACACATTTTGAAAGTTTGAAGACGTCAAAATTAGAATTTTCGAGAAATTCAAAAAGAAAAAATAGTCTCCATTAAATTTTCTTTACATTTGTGCAACTTTCTTACAATTTGGTCAACTGGCCGGCGCGCCGTGGGCGCGAGTCTTTTCAAGATATGCAGCAAGTGTTTCCAGCTCCTTGTTGTGTCTTTAGTTCTATTCAACTGTTCAATTTCAAGATTCATCTTTCTTTCAACGTTTCTTATTGTTCCTGAAAAAAAAAGTTCAATTCTAAAATCCACCTACCGTAATCCCTGCTAATACAGTAGCCTTCCTGTTTTTTTTTCCCAGCAGAGGATTCCTCTAGCACACCATCGAAACTGATGTAATGGTGGGCTACAAGGTAACCTCAGCTGGGATTTTTTTTTGGAATAAAAGTAATACAACCAAATGTGACAAAAGATAAGTAGGTTATCTTGTTAAATATAGAGAAAAAAGTGGGCGGAGCCTGAAGGGGAAAATTCTAGGTTTTGAGAATGTCTCTTTCTCTGACATCATAGTTTTCCAGGGTTGCAACGGGCCGGGCCGGGCCGGGCCGGGCCGGGCCGAAAGCAAAAATTCTCGGCCCGGGCCCGGGCCCGGCCCGGCCCGGCCCGGCCCGTGTTCAGCCCGGCCCGGCCCGCGGGCCCTGTGAGGGAAAATTTCGATCAAAAAATTTCGATCCTAATTTCTAATTTCCAGTTTTAGTCGCTATTTCATGTATAAAAGTTTGAGGAACTTCTATGATCACATATGACAACATTTTTTTTTTTGAAAATGTCCCAATTTTTCTTTAAAATTTCGAGAAAATTCGAAAATTTTCAAAAAATTTTCATTGAAATTTTTCCTCACGGGCCCGCGGGCCGGGCCGGGCCGAGAAAATTTTTTTGAGCCCGGCCCGCGGGCCGGGCTTTACGGGCCGGGCCGGGCTTGGGCCCGGGCCGGCCCGTCAAATTGCAACTCTGTAGTTTTCAGAAAATTTCGAAATTATAGCATTTCGAATGTGCATTCTGATATCATAAAGGTTATGGGAAACCGATGATTAGGAAAATTTTAATGGCTGGGGCGCCTTTGGCGCGTTTGAGAAATAAAATTTCGAAAAAATTTTTTTTGAAAAAAATTTATTTTTCCGATTCTGGAGGCCAGAAGACGTCCAAATTGGTTTTTTCTGGATATTCAAAAAACAGAAATGATCTAAATTAAATCTTCTTTCTATTTGTGTAATTTTCGCAAATTTTTCTCTACTGGCTGGCGCGCTTTCGGCACGTTTAGTCTATTGAATATGACGAAATTGGGAAAGACGGCACAATTGGAATTTTTTTGATGTTCAAAAAACGAAGATAATCTACATTGAATTTCCTTTCTATTAGGCGATTTTCATAAAATTTGTTCTACTGGCTGGTACGCGTTTGGCGCGAAATTGGAAATATCCTAAAATTAAAATTTCTGGAGACAAAAGTCGAATAAAAATCTGGAAAAATGGATTAACTTTCCATTGTAACATCTCTTCCAAATTGAAAAATCCAGTCGTTTTTTTTCTTTTTTACTAATCCCAGAAATTGAATAAACCTTTTTTATAGGAAGCCATACAAATCTAGTGATAATCTTCTCGCTGGTTGACGTCAGGTCATGAAGTAGCCAAGGAAAAAACGCGCTAAAGGCGCGTTCAGCTTGTCTAGAAAATTTTTAAAAATTATACAAATAAAAAGAAAATCCAATGAAGACTATTTCTACTTTTTGAATTTTTAAAAAATTTCAATTTTGACGTCTTCTGGACCCCTGAATGTGTAGTACAATTTTCCTTTTTTATATCGGCTCTCGCTGGAAAAACGCGTCGAGGGCGCACCAGCCAGTTTATCATTTTTTATAAAATTTATACAGATAAATAGAAAATCTAACGTAGACTATTTTCGTTTTTTGAACTTCCCGAAAATTCCAATTTTGACGTCTTCTAGCCCTTAGGAATGTGTATTACACCTTTCATTGGATTTCCCTAGAAAAACGCGCCAAAGGTGCGCCAGAAAGCGTATGAAGTTATTGGAAAATTATACAGATATAAAGAAAATCCAATGAAGACTATTTCCACTTTTTGAATTTTTGAAAAAATCCAATTTTGACGTCTTCTAGCCTCCGGAATGTGTAATGCACCCTTCCCTTCACTTTATTGACTTTCTCAAGAAAAAAACGCGCTAAAGATGCGCCAGCTAGTTATCCAAATTCAATGAAAATTATACAAATTTAAAGAAAATTTAATGTAGATAATTTCCATTTTTTGAATTTTCAGAAAATTCCAATTTTGACGTCTTCTGGACTCCAGAATCTGAAACTTTGAATTTTTGCGGAAAATCGCGCCAACGATGCTTCGATTTCAGTGTCTTTTTAAATTCTGAAGCAGATTCTAGAAGATTCTGAAATTCTGAAAATCTGAAATTTTTGATTTCTGTTTTTTGATCAAACCCAAATAGTCTATGTGCACTTTTCGAAACTTTTTCGTGCAAAATTGAATTTTTTTCAAAATTTCTGATTCATTATGAAATGCCACCATCTGTTTTCAGAAAAGTGCACCCTCATTTTTTTCTCCAGAGAAAAAAAGTACAATCCTTTTTTTGTGAGTAAGAAACCATATAAAACTAATCTCGATGCACTTTTAGACTACTCCCACATTAGGCTCCGCCCACTTTTCTAATCCCTTTAAAAGCTGAAAGAAATCTCATTCTCGTATCATAATCTGTGTCTATTCACTATTCTTTCGAAGAAAACGTGGAAAAATCCAAACTGAGGTAGTCTACCAGTGCCACTATTTGAACATAAGTGATAGTGTGCTGGAGGGTTCCTCGGCTGGGATTGAGTAGTACTGTAGTTATAGGATTACGGTAAGTCCTCAAAAATTTAGGTAACGTAAAGCAACTCCAATGGTCAATGAGAAATGCGCCACCAATAAGCCTTAGGTCCTCGGCGCGGCGCACTTGTGCCGACGCGTGGCAAAGTCGGTGGTGGTACGCTATCCAAGGGTCAAAACTGAAAATCTGTTCAGATAAACTTTTTTGACATATTTTGAGGATTCTATTGCCACATAGATCGTAAAAAACGGTTTAGTTTGAAGAAAGTCATTGCAGTTTGAAAGTTGAGCATTACAAATTATTAAAACTGTTGCAGTAGTACCCATATCCTATGAAAAAGGGCGAAAATCGAAAATCTGCTTCAACCATTTTTTCTACGCCGTGTGAAGTTTCTATTGACATCTAAATCGTTTAAAACAGTTCAGTTTGAAGAAAGTTATTGCAGTTTGAAAATTGGGATCACAACAGCCAACATTACAATGATATTGCAAAGTTCGCACGCTCACTATCTTATAATAGAGGGCTAAAATCAAAAATCTGCTTTGATAAACTTTTTTTACGCTTTTTAAACTTTTTATTGACACCTAAATCGTTTTAAATGGTTCAGTTTGAAAAAAGTTATTGCAGTTTGAAAACTGACAACAAAAACCCACGGTAAAATGATACTGCAAAGTTCGCACGCTCACTATCTCATGATAAAGGCTGAAAATCAAACATCTACTCTATTAAACTTTTTTTGGACTTTTTGAAGTTTCTATTGACACCTAAATCGTTTAAAACGGTCTGCTTTGATGAAAGTTATTGCAGATTGAAAATTGATAGGGATATTCATCATGAGACAGCACAGTAACATGTAAAAAAACGTCCCAAAACTCACATTTTTGAATTTCTAATTGTTTTAGAATCGTGTTCAGCACCAAAAACTACCCTAAACAAAAAATTTTCAACTCGCTAGCTGTAATAGAGACGCAGAGAAGCGAGAGTGTCACGCTTCTCTGTGTCTCTCCTAACTTTGACGGCTTGTATCTCAAGAACCAGAGTAGCTAAACATTTAGAACAAAAACCAGTCGATAGGAAATTTTATGATGAACAATTTTGTAGTTGAACTTTTTTTAGTTGCTCTTTTAGTTTTTGAGATATACAGTGATTTATGGTGGCTACTTGTACATACGCTTCCACGGCCACAAAAAAGAGAAGACACAGACATAGATATATAAAAAAATCTGGAAGGTTAAGCTCCTTTGAAGGAACGCTTAGTAATTATAATTATACGCCGAAAAAAGAGAGAGGGGGGGGGGGGTGTCTAAACGGCACCACCTTTTTTTTGTAAAACGGCAGCAAAGAGGGGCAGGTGTCAAGTGAAATTAATTGCCAGGTTTGTGGCTAAATATTGAAAAATATTCGAGTAATTTTTGAGAGCGAATAACTTGCTCAAAAACCAAGATTTTCCTAATGAACAATATACCAAAATGTAGAGCGTGAAAAGGGCTACAAAACTGTAAAAACCAAAATTTGAATGAATTTTTACAACTTTCGCTATGAGCCTTCAAACAAGGCCACAATTGACTTTTTAGCTTTCCAGAAGACCCTGTTCACACAACTACACGAAGATCTGATCAATCGATCGGTCTGAGAAAATTAGGTCGTTATGAGCCCCTCCACTGTGCCTACAAAATTTTACCCCAAAAAAAAACTTACAATATCTAATACATGAATTCCAACTCAAGACAAGACATTGTGAAGGATTTGAACTCACAAAGTTCAAACGCTCGACAATATCTCAACTTGAGAAGCATTCCTTTTTTTGGGAGTAGCAGAATCTATAGTCGGAATCTGCATGAAAAAGTCGTATAGTAGCCAAAACCAGAAGAAAATGTCTTATTTATAGGCGTCAGTTTTAATTATATGTACACCTTTGGGGTGGTGCTTGGAACAGAAAGTTTTTTTGCGGGGAAAAACAAAATTTGGGATTCTTAAAAACATCTAATTCAAAGATACAGTGATCGATGATAAAAATTAGTAATTTTTTAGGGAGAATAATTTGAAAAGCGAGTCTGGCTCACCTGCGGCGAAATATTGAAAATTCCTCGTGTAATTTTTGAGAGCGAATAATTTACTCGAAAATCAAGATTTTCCTCATGAACAATATACCAAAATGTAGAACGTGAAAAGGTCTACAAAACTGTAAAAGCCAAATTTTTTATTAATTTTCAGGATTTTCACAGGGAGCCTTTAATGAGCCGCTTTTACTGATCAATTTGCAATTTTGGAGGCCAAATAACTCTCTTGAAAATCAAGATTTTCCTAATGAACAATATACCAAAATGTAGAGCGTGAAAAGGTCTACAAAACTGTATGAACCAAATGTTTGATTAATTTTCAGGATTTTTACAGGAAGCCTTCAAAGATCTGGTGGCAACGCATTTTTCTTACGCTCTTCTACAGCTGATATGGGGGGGGGGGGCCCTAAATCCGCCCCGGTGTATAATTATACCCCTTCCACTAATGTTTATACCTTTTGAAATGGGGCATATAAATACTCTGGATCAATAGGAAATTTTCATTTCGAATTGGAGGGCCTCTTGTTTGAGCCTACTAATTCAATCAAATGCCAGTTCTTAATCTAAATTTAAAGCCGAAAAAGTGAAGGTAAGCGGAATTTCTTCTTTGATTATCCCGGAAGGTTCATTTGCTTAGAATTCTGTAATCAAGGTTACTGTACTCTGAACCTAGCATCGCTGTGCCGACGGCCTTGATGTCCGTGATCCCAATTTATTTGAATCCCAAAGGTTAAGCATATCGGAAGAAGAGTAGAAGAGCAAGAAAAAAATTCCAAAGGTTATGATTAAAAAAAGGATAGAAGAATAAGAGAATAATAGTCTAATTAAACTTGAAGAGCTTTCCCAGGGCTCCACAGCCGAGCCCTTGCATCTGGACTTCCACGGACGTCTCGATGACGACGGCTTGAGCCACAGCGCCTGAAGCCGCACTACTTGCCGAAGCTTCCCCTTCTGCCGAAGCCTCGCCAGCGGCCTGTTTCTCGGCTTCTTTGGCACGGTACTCTTTCTCCACGTCTTCCACGATTTTGGAGAAGTCTCCCTTTGGTGGGCCTTCGGACAGAATGCACTGTATTGAGACCACATGACGGGACGCGTCGAATTGGGCGATCTGTAAGTGTTTATCGTTAGAAATTGTATAGGTTGTATTGTGTCTTTAACATCGTAGCGCGGCCGAGGTTACTGGCTTACAAGGCCGGGAAACAAGCACACAGGAGCAAAGTTCCTTTTTGAGCCTTCAAGCTAACTAAAAACCATAAAAGTTAAGCGAAAGTCAAGGGGATTTTGAAGATGGAACAGTTCAAAGGCACATGAAGAAACTACGATTTTGTGGGCCCAGGCTCGGCTGCGTGGGCTTATGTTATTTATCCTGCGTGCTTCTAGGTTTGCCTGCGCCAAAAATTAAAGGTAAACGTGCTATCAACTCAAGCTAAGTCAAGTGGAGTTAGAAAGCTTCAAAACTTTGAGAGTGTTTTTTTTTCTGGGGGTCTTGTTGTTTCACTTGCTTTTTTTTGCTAACTTGAAAACAGTACAATTTTTTTCAATATACTAATTGTCCATTTTAAAAGCTTTATATTGCATTTTAGTTTTCAAAAATTGATTGAAAAAGAGCCAAGAAACAGCCATCTGAAAATGAACTTTATGAAATTCGAAAAAAAGTCGGTTTTTTCTTCAAAAAAGTCGATTTTCTCGAAAACCGATACTAAATAGGGAAAACTATGTCCACATTTTCATATGACGTTTTATACTCTATTCATGTACTGAGAATAGTCGCGATTATCTACCAAAACTTACCCCATCGCCGGCACTTTCGTTGGCTGCGTCGGCAGATGCTTCAGCTTGAGCTTCAGCTTCAGCTTCAGCTTCAGCTTCAGCTTGGATTGGTGCCTGGAACCAGAAGTAGTTATTATAATAGGCCAATAGTTTAAAGGTGCATGGTATTTGTATATTTTTGTTTGTTCGTTTCTATAGTTTCGAAAAATTCGAGCTTCACAGATTTTAAGGAGGATTACACTCATTTTTTAAAATTTTTCTCAAATGATCGTCCCAATTCCAATATTTACAAAAATAACATTTTTTTCATAAAAAATCATTAAATTTCGAAAAAATCTATTTTCAAATTATTTGTCAGCGGCGGTGCGCGCGACAACAGATTTTAAATCGACAGCAGCGCGCGCGACGAAGTGGAAATTTTTCCAGAATATTATCGTCTAATAATACATAATTTTCTCTTCAAAATGGTCTAAAAACGAGCCAAAACGGTCCACTTTGAAGCGAGTTATGAGCGTTTGAAGTTTTCTTGAGAGACGCAGACACTGTCTCGTTTCTCTGCGTCTTTTCGACAACGAGAGTGTCTGCTTTCTCCGTGTCTCTCTTATTGGAACTTTGAACGGTTATAACTCGCTTCAAAATGCGTTTTGAGCAGTGATATTAACGCATTTGAATCAGTGAAAAATTCTACATTTTTTGAAATGGGTTTAAAAAAATAATAGATTTTCTCGAGTTTTATCGATTTTCATGCAAAAATATTGTTTTTTTTTCGTAATTACTGGAATCGATAAGATCATCAGCTCATAATAATAATAATAATAAGAGAGACGCAGAGAAAGCAGACACTCTCGCTGTCGAAGAGACGCAGAGAAACGAGACAGTGTCTGCGTCTCTCACTAAAACTTGAAACGCTCATAACTCGCTTCAAAGTGGTCCGTTTTGGCTGGTTTTTGGATCATTTTGAAGAGGAAAGCTTGATTTATTAGATTGTATAAACAAAATTCATATTTAGAACGGAAATTTTTGAAATCGGGTTTGAGACACAACCCCTCTGGCAATACATTTTAGCTTTCTGCAATCAACTTTTCGTAAAAAAGTTGAAATGGAAGAAATGTAAGCATGCGATTTGAAATCCGATTATTTCGAGGTTCAATACCAATATTTGGGACGATTTGAGGTTATTTTTTCTAGAAAAATCATAAATGTTCCAGAAGCAAGAGTAGACCGAATACTCTACTGGTAAGTTTCTTCGGAAAAATATTAGATTTTCTTGTAAATAATCTATATTTTGAAACTCCGAGCTAGTCTGTGATGTTTTGTTCAATTCAATAACCTCCTTCCAAGGCTTACCTGTGGCGGAGGGGCAACCGCTGCCCCTTGAGCCGTGGCTTGGCCTGGAGTTGGTTGCATGGTGGCAACCCTAGCGAACACCTAAAAAATGTCGTATCATTTTTAGTGTCTATGTAGATATTTATTTACCTTTTCGCCGTTTTTTTCGTCGCTTGCGACGTTAACGCTGTTCTTGCAGAACAAGTCCATCGTGGCGTTAGCTGAAATTATAGGTATACTAACGGAGAAAGTAGCGTTATACACGAGAAACTAAAAAAAATGAAAAATGAATATTCGCGAGCCTTAGAGCAGCCCCCTTGAGGGATAATTAGAGGTGGGTTTAGAAGAGGTGAAAAGAAATTTCGAGAGGTGAGTTTGATTTTGTTGAATTAGCATAAGAGATTGTTGGAGATAGAGAGGCGTAAGGTAGGCAACTCATCATCCCAGGAGGGAGGTCGCAATGGAAAAACAAGTATCTGTATCTTGGCTCATAGTGGAGCAAATAGAAATTAGAGAGCAGATTTGGAATCCTTGGAGTTTTTTTAGTCAGGTTAATGTGGTTTTGTTCAGGAAAAAACTTGTTTTTGGTAGAAAAAATAGATGTTAAAAATTTTGCACACAAGACAATAAAAAACAAGCTATACATTACGATGATGTTTTTGCCTGTATCTTGGCTCATAGTGGAGCAAGAAGAATTTGGAGTACAGATTTGGAATCCTTGGAGTTTGATCAATCTAGTCCATATAGTTTAATGTAGGACTAAAATTGTTTTTTAGTAGAAAAAAAGCTTACAAAAAAATTGCAATCCTGACAGTGAACAATGGGCGAATTCAAGTTGTTTTCTTCATATCTCGGCTTACAGTTGCGTAAGAGCAAATTTGAGTGCAGATTTGGAATTCTGGGAGTTTGTTTAGTCTAGTTTATTAAATTTCATTAATAACTGAATTTGTCTTAAGGTAGAAAAAAGAGCTTCTAAAAGTATCACTATTCCGTCACAATAATGAACGAATTCGAAGCTGTTCTTCTTCATATCTTTGCTCACAGTTGAGCAAATATAAATTTAATCACAGATTTGGAATCCTTGGAGTTTTTTTAGTCAGGTTAATGTGTTTTGTAAAACAAGATTTGTGTTCAGGTCAAAAAAAAACGAGCTTCAAAAAAATTTGCACACCTGACAATGAAAAATGAGGGAATTCAAGTTGTTCATCATATCACGGCTCACAGTTGAGCAAAAATAAATTGGAGTACAGATTTGGAATCCATGGGGTCAGATTAGTCTGGTCCATGTGTTCTTATCTAGGAATAAATTTATATTTTGTAGAAAAAAGAGCTTCCAAAAGTTTTACTCCTCTGACTGAAGGATGAGCGAATTCAAAGTTGTTTTTCTTCATATCTCGGCTCACAGTTGAGGAAGAGCAAATTTAAGTACAGATTTGGAATCCTTGAAATTAGATTAGTCTAGTAAATGTGTTTTTATTTTTGACAGAATTTTCGTTCAGGTCGAAAAAGAGACCTGAAAGCTACTGACAACCGCATGTTCTTCATTGAAAATCGACGACTTTTTCGACCCCTCTCTTGAAATTGTTATCGTGGCTTACGGCATTTAAAAACCTGTTGACAAAATCAATTAGATAACGAGGAATCCAAAAATGCACTTTTTTGCAGTATCTTGTTGGCAGAATTATTGGGAGACGTCAAAATTCAAAAATAATCGACACCTCCTCCCGGTTCTTCAAAGTTCTAGATGTGTTTCTACCCATATTTCGGCTCACACTTAAAATATAACAAATTTGAGTACAGATCTGGATTCCTTGCCTTTATATTAGTCTAATCTATGCGTTCTTATCCAGGAGAACATTTGTTTTAATGTTGAAAAAATGACTAGTTTTCTAAATAATACTATCTCAACCTAATAAATTCCTGGTAGACAGATGCATGAGCTACTATTCGCATTGGGAACATGCGTAAGAGACAGTTTTTTTTGAAATCAATACATTTTTATTTGCAGAAAAAGAAGAACCAAGATTCAAAGATAATGAAAGACCAGAAGAGCCGCTCCAATAGCAACCACAAAGACTCCAAGGAGAACTCCAATGATGACCTTCTTTCGCCATTGAACTCTACCCTCCTGGACTTTTCCGGTTCCCTCACTGATCCTGGCACAAACTGTGCTCACATAGAACTCATGGTCATAACTTGCGTCCTCGAGAGTCCAAAGGAAAACCAATGCACGGATGAGGATGAGAACAGTGGCGGTGCCACGGGGTGCATTTGAGGCATCGATTGGAGGATCGGCGGGATTGATGGCAGTGGAGTTGGAGGCGTTTTTCTGGAAGTAAGATGAATGCACTCATATTCTTATAACAGTCTCTCAAGCCTGCGTCTGAGCCTTTGACCTATGGCGTAGTCTTAGGCCTGCATCTGAGCCTTAGCACTATTTTGCATAGTTTTAAGCCTTTGCCTGGGCCTAAGGCTTAGTGGATCAGTTTTAAGCCTATGTCACAGCCCAAAGATACTGTCTAAAGCATTGGCCTGAACCTCAGCCGCATGGCATAGTTTTAAGCCTTTTCTTGAGCCTTAGATTAATAGCGTAGTTTTGAGCCTGTGCCTGAGCCTGAGACTAATAGAGTTATTTTAAGCCCCTGGTTGTTCTTTCTAGAAATTGGGATATTTTCCTGCTAGCATTCATTTGAATTCCCTATTCGCTTTTCCCCCTTATTTCCTAAAATGTTAGCTTACCCTGTCACCCATTGCCGTAGTTTTCCCTTCCGGCTCAATTCGGTTTTTGCGAGGCATTTCCAGTTTTTTCAGCTCGTCAGCGTCAAAGCACCTAAAAACTCGAATATGAGCCTTGAGATTTCACATAACTTGCAATACTAGAAAAACGACACGCAAAAAAAAGTAGTAGTAAACAAGAAGCTAACGCGTATAGAGAGAAGAAGTGGTTAGTTGCTATGGAAAGAAAGAGAAAGGCGAAAAAACGAGACTCATGCAGAGCGTATTCCTAATGGGAGATAATATGAGAAAAAGTACTGGAAAATAGTAAGATATTATGGCTTATGCATTATATGCATCAGCATAGAAAAAGAGACGAACTTCACTACAAAGACAATTTTGAATCATACAGAAGCGATTCCCGACTTTCCCAGCTCTATTTCATCATCAAAAAACAAGCGGCGCTAAAAATTTCCGAGTCAGCCCTCTTTCAAACACCACAGTGTCTATGTTTCTGATCCGATTGACTTGAAAGTTGGACCAGAGTCAGATAAATGGTCTGTTAATACACTCCCAAAATTTCATGGAGATCGAAAGCCTACAACATAGTTTTTCAATGCCGCAAAGTTATGTGCTGGTATTTAAAAGCCACCCTGTAGGTCCCAGTTGGTCGGGAAATTTAGCCGACTATAGGCCGACCAAATTGAAGGCCCAAAAGAGTATCTTCTATCTTATTTCTATCGTTTGTGCTACTTCATATCTATTCATGCTTCCAAAAAAGGTACTCAAAGCACATCAATAACTTTTGCTCCGACTGATAATCACTACCAGTTGAGCAGTCCTTATTGATGTTCTTTGGGATATTAACTATGTTTTGGGCTGGTTTTTTGAAATGTATTGGGTATTGGGAAGTTTGAAAAAAGTATAGAAAAAGAGCCGGAATTCTGATAAGCCTAGCTAGCAAGCTTTTCAGATTGTTTGGCTGGTAAGAACCTTGAAAAATCTTCGAGTTTATATAGCTCAATTTTTTGTACAACATTCCTGAAGTAGATTCCAAGGCGCGGCTCAGAAAAATATGCCTAAAAAGTGGTATTATTTAAAAAAATTAGAGTGAATGTCATCGGACTATTCTCGACCTATGTATGGCATTTGTTTCCAATCAGGTAGGCTCAAAATAAGGTAATCCTAATTACCATTCCCCCTTTTCCCCTCAAACGGTGTCTTCTGCTACTACAAAGAGTCCGCTTTTGTGCGCCCCCGGTAAAAGCAGACGGTATAGATTTAAAACGGATTATGTGCACATGTTGCACACACCTTCCCAAAACCAAAAATTAAGAGGAAAGGTGGTGGCGGAGATTAAATAGAATTTGGGGAGGTGATGAGTAATTGGACACCATTAAGAAGGAGGATTTGGAATCTATACGAATTGGAAATGTGACTAATTAGGTCTTCATAGTATACTTAGGCTGTTTAGGGAAATTTTTGGGGAGGAGAGAGAAAAATTGTGAGTCATACAAAGGGCTATATCAGCTGATGAAAACCAAAGATAACAGAACTTTATGGAAGATTCCGAAATAGCAGAACTTTTTCGAAGAGAGATAGAAGACAACAGATCCTAAGATGATGAGAGATCTTCTTTAGAAAATCCAAAAAAAATTACAGAACTTTTTCCAAAGAGAGACAGAAGATGACAGTATCTATGATGATCAGGGAATCTTTTAAAAGCTTCAAAAATCACAGAACATTCTAGGAAATCCAAAGATGACAGAACCTTCTAGATCACAGAAACTTTTAGATAACAGAACCTTCCGAAAAATCCAAAAACAACAGAACTTTTCCGAAGATAGACAGAAGACAGCATAACTTAAGAGGATGATGAGAAAACTATCTAAAAGCTCTAAAAATTACAGAACATTCCAGGAAATCCAAAGATGGTCGAATCTTCTAGAAGATTCAAAAATTATATAACTTTCTTCAAAGATTCACATAAGATAACAACACCTTCTAGAAAATCCAAAAGTGAGAGTACCTTCTAGAGAGAATCTTCTCCAAATATGATATTATGCCAGCCTCAGTCAATTTCAGTCCCGGCTGACTTTTCCCGATTTTTTGGCTGCGATATCTCGGCACGAAAAAGCTACAGTAATATATTAAAATTTAAAGGAACATACCTAGAGACCGCAACAAAATTTTCAAACTTGTCGTATCCAAAAAAAAGTTATATCGTTGTGTTCCCCTTCTCGAAAATAGTCAGATTCCAAATTTTCATCAAAAAATGTTCGCCCGTAACAAAGTTACAGCTATTTTAGTGCGCACATTTTAGTACTGAGTTTCTCTTGGGAGGTAGGCGGCGGGTCGGGACAAAGTGTATAACCACACAAAACTGATCACTAATGAAGTTCAGAAATAGTTTTTATATGAAAACAAAAGAAGAAAAAACTATCTGGACACTTTCGGAGTTGAACCCCACTTCAATTTTTCGATGGTCAGAGTCACTATCCACTACGCCATGGAGGCGAAATCGTCGCACGGCGCGGAACTTGTATACGAATGAGAGACTGTCGGCGGTCGGCAGCCGCCATTTTTGTAACGAATTTCTCAATTTTTGAGGGATTTTTTCTCCTAAAAATGCCGCACAATTTTTTTCGCGAACTCGTTCAAACAAACCACATATACCATTTTGTAGGAAATTTTTTGTAGATTCAGATCGTAGTAAGAACTCATGCGAGATCGACCAGCGTCATATATAAAACATGGAAAAACTGATAAATTTCAAAAGCATGCTTCTTTTAGACACGGAAAAAAGTAACTTCTAGATGGTTTACAGCTATGAAATTTGGTATATAGGTAGTTAAAAAGTTACTTTCTTCACTTCTCAACTAAAAAATATGGGTTATCGCTGAAACATTTTCAGAAAAATTGTTTGAAGTTTGAGAGCATGCTGAAAATTTTCGCGAACTCCTCATGATTATCCATTCTCAAAATCTATTAATGCATCTCTTTGGCTTTCAGAACCTATAAATAACTCGACCGAGATCCCCTATAGCTGAGCCAGAAAATAAGATTTTCTAAAGAAAACTTTAGTTTTTCTCATTTTTCAAAAAAACTGTTTGTTTTCAATAAAAACTGGTAAGATTTTTGAAATCTACGTATTCGATTGCATAGTGAGACCAAATTTCGAGATGATTGGTTGATCTTCCGCCGAGTTACAGGCCTTCAAAGTGCGCAACTACCCCCCAAGAGAAAAATCGAGAGGCCACGCCCCCTTTCATTGCGGTGCCTAAACATACCCTGATTTTTAGGTCAATTTTTAATTTTTCATGTTTTTCGAACGATTTTCAATGAATTTCGGAGCGAAATGTTATTTTTGGCTGCGAAAATTACTATTTTGTGCTCCAGAGGGCTTCAAAATTGGAATTTCGAAAAACAAAAAAACGTGAATCATTCTCAGATAATCAGGAACAAACTGTAAAAATTTCAAGAGAATCGGTCAATTCTGAAGCGAGTTATGACTTGCAACACATTTTCGACACCGAAATTAATACTGAAAATGCACGAAAAGAGCCGTAACTTGCTCAATTTTCGAGATATCATAAATCTAAACAAATGAACATCAACGTAGACAAATTTCTGATCTTTCTGTAAAACTTGCATCTAAATCGGTTTAGTTTGGGCTGTGTTACAGTCCCGGACATACAACCAGACATACGGAAATCACTGGTTGTTATTAGTAAAGATGACAATACCTGAAATGATGAGGGAGCTTTTTAGACTACAAAAATTTAGATGACAGCTGCTTCTTTAGATGATAACAGAATCTTATAAATGACAGTACTTTCCACAATTTTCAAAAATAACAGAACGCTCTAGAAGACCCAAAGATGACAAAACGTTCTCTAAATATGATAGAAGATGACCGTACCTCAATGGTCGAATTTAGATGTAGGATCGAAAAAAACCGGTTTTTGACGGTAAGCTCGAACTTTTAGATTCTCGACGAGCTCTCAAGCTTAGGGGCTCCGAACGAAATGGAAGAGGCGGGTGTCTAATTCTCCCTCTATTTACTATCCTTTTCTCTTTATGCTCAATGGATCCATATTACTCCTCTAACCATCAGGCGTCCTCCTTCCTTTCCTTTCCGTATCATCCCAATATAAGCTTATAATTACAACCAGCCTCCCACCTCTCTCTTCATCTTTTCCGCAGCAGCAGGTGTGTTAAAAGGGAGGAGCTCCATATTCCTTGTCGATTGGATGAGCCGCAGGAAGAGGCGGAGCCAAAAAGCAAGTGTATGTGAAAACAAAATAGCGTGTTGTTGCCATTTACATAGTAGTTTGGCTCATATGGAGGAGTCTCATGGGTAGTTTTTTCTTCTTGCTTTTTTCTTCATAACTAGCTATTTAATATTACATTTAGAGCTAAAATTATAGGGTTACGTGAGTTTATATCTCTAGCTAAAGGCATATAAAGTAATTTTCTAGCTCAATATTTTCTTAGCTTTTCCCTATAGCCACAAATTGACACTGAAATTGCTTAAGCCGCTTATGAATACAGTACGTATTACAATTCGAAGATTTTCTATACTTCTAGCAAACGTTTTCCTTGAAAATTGTCTATGTACCTTTAAATTAGAGTAGCAGTTACTGTCTATGTTGAACAATTTTTTTTAAAAAACTATATTCTTGCAGGGGGAAATTTGATTTTTTCGCCTTCCAACGCTACACCTAACCTCAAAACTTCTTCCAGTTGTCTGATACTTTGACTAGGCTCACTTGTCGGCTCCATTTCTCCGGCTAGCCTCAACAGCCAAAGACTTGGTAAGTCATTTTTTATTGGAAAGTAGAGCCGATTTTCCTATTAGTTTCTTCCCAGGTTCCGATGTTCCCCTCGTTCTCCAAATGGACCCCACAAGAGGCAGAGACCTACAGTGAGACCGAACGATACATCGAGGAAATGAATATCGCTGCAGGTGAGGTACAGGCCGAGGCATAGATTCCGGCACAGGCCGAGGCCTAGACACACAGTTAGGCGCAGAAGTAGTCCCTAACCCAGGCACACAGGCAAGAAACAGAATTCTGCGATTGTTATTAGTATTGACTGTTGACACTCCCAAAAAAGCATATACCGTAAAACCTCTAATAAAAGGACACCTCTATTAGAACGACAACTAAGTGAGCCCCAAAAGAGCACTTTCTCGGATTTCTGTGCATCTGAAAATAGTTTCAATCAATTCCTTGTGAAAAATAGACTAGGATCAATATAAAATACGTTATGATTTGCTTCTCAACAATTAGTTATGGATACTTTCATGAAATTCGTATTTTGATTTTGAGGAGGTTGAACAATAGAAGGACATGTCCCTCTATTAGATTTTTTACGGTATATTTATAACCCCCAAGAATTCCAGGCCAACCTCCTATGCTTGGAAGCCTCACCGACGCATCCGAAGACCCTCCAACAACCTCCAAATACGCCACCATCCACCAGTTGATCTTCCAAGCACCAGAAGCGCTTCCACCACAATTCACCCCACTTCCAACGCCACCAGAAGTTCCGCTCTCTGAGCAAGAGCAGAAGGAGCTTCTTGAGAATGTTGCGGAGAACTTGGGACGGATCGCGGAGGACTCTGGAGTGCAGACGGCTCAAGTGGAAGAGGCGGAGGAGGAGTATGATTTCGTGTCGGATATGATGGCTATTCAAATTTCCAATGGAGATGAAGAGGAGGATGTCGACGAGGAGGAATATGTGAAGATTTGAATCTGTCGTCTTTCAAGCTTCCCTCTATATGATCTTGACCATTTTTGCCCTTATTTTTTCATCCGATTCCAATTCCCTCTCTAGCCCAGTCATTGCTCATCTTATCATGAAATATTACATACGCCTTTAGTTTTTTCAGTTTGTCTGTGACAGCTTCTAACCTCTTACTTTCTATCACAATGTCCGAGCCGAAACTTACAGTCGATATCAATTTTCTCCCCTTCAAACTGCGATTTTCTAGACAACCTTTGTACCAAAATGTAGCTCTTAAAACGGTCTACAAAATGGTATTAAAATCAATAGCACCACAATTTTTACTTTTTTGATACTGTCCTTCTTAGTTATTCTTCATCTTCATTAAAAATTCCAATAATCTTATTGGACCCAACTTTGTCGTATACTCTTCAGATTTTCTTCAACTTTTTTTTTCTTGTGGTCGTACTTCTCCCCATTATATATCTCATTTTCTTCTACTCAAATGGTCTTACTATTCATTCTCAATTCAACTCTTTAGTCATTCTGCGATTCCTCAAATTTTTAAGCTCAAATTATTCGTTACTTTCTAAGCTCTTCTCCATTCTCTTTATGTCTTCAGTTGTCCACCCGTATTTCAAAATTAAGTAATTTCACATTCAAGATCTCTTTTTTTCGATTTTCCTGTCCATTTCATGTCCCATTGATGTCACAAATTAGACTATGGTTTTTTTTAAATCCTTCATTTTCCAATTAAATTAAAAATTTCAAATTTTACTCGGTTGAACTTTGTAGATCAGCGCTTCTTGTGACGTCGACATGATGAGTCTGCAAAATTTTAAAATGCTTTGAAGTTCCAGAATCTTCTAGAAAACTCACTTTCCATCCCTGGACCATAACCTTCCGTGGATCAAACTTCGATGATTCGAATTGGCTACACATTCTTGTTCGTAGAGAATCCAATCGTTGATGTCGAATCTGACAAATTATGGCTTATATCTGGCTTCAAAGTTGTTTTTGTGAAGGGAGACTAAGTTATTTGAATTTGCCATACTTTGTTTAGTACATTAGTATTAAAATCTGGGAAAAAATTTTTTTTTTGACTGAAAAATCGATTTTTTTGCAATTTTGGGAAATCGATTTTTTGCAATTTTTTTTTTCATTTTTAATATTACTGTACTAAATAGGCCATGAAAAACTCAAAAAATCTGTTTTCAACTAAGAAAAACAACTTTGAAGCGAGGTACAGCTTTTTTATGAAGAAAACAAATTTTTAAAATTTTTCGATTTTTTCAGAATCTTATTCCAAAAACTCACTCATACTGATGAATCCATGCCGAGTGATCCATGGACGTTTGAAGTTTGAACATTTTATCATCAAAACAGAGTGCTCCAGTGGTTACTAACTCCAGATCGGATAGGTAGACGATGGTGGCATGTCGAAGCATATAGTCGGATTTGTCTGGAAATGTGGTTTTCTTTGCTTGGAATTGGAATTTTTCAGTTGAAACTTATAGGAAAATGTAGCCCTCAAAAAGATCTACAAAATGGTAGTAAAATCAATAATTTAGAGTTTTTCAATTTTGAGATAGAGTCAGTTAAAGATCAGGCTAGCTAAATTGCGCTTGGCACTAAGTTTTCGTCGATTTTCTTCGTAAAATTAGGATATTTAAGCTGAAATATATATCAAAGCGTAGATCTTAAAAAAAGCTACAAAATGGTAGTAAAATCAATAATTTAAAGTTTTTCAATTTTGAGATAGAGCCTGTTAAAGACAAGGCTAGCTATCTAGGCCAGGTTGAGTTTGGCATTTCATTTTCGTTGGTTTTCTTTGTTTAAAATTAGAATTTTTAGTTTGATTTTTATATCAAAATGTAGGTCTTGAGAAGATCTACAAAATGGTTTTAAAATCAATAGTGTAGCTTAATTCAAATTTGAGCTGGACTCTGTTAAATACCAGGCTTGCTATCAAGGCCAATTCAGTTTGACACTCACATCTGTTTTCGTCTATTTTCTTTACTTGAAATTGGGATTTCTAAATTAAAGTTTATGTGAAAATGTAGCGCTTAAAAAAAGCTACAAAATGGTAGTAAAATCAATAATTTAAAGTTTTTTCATTTTGAGCTGGAGTCTGTTAAAAACCAGGCTAGCTAAGATGAGTTGGGCACTTAGTTTTCCTTGTTTTTCTTTATATAAAAATGAGATTTCTGATTTGAAGTTTACATCAAAATATAGCTCTTGACATTGTCTATAAAGTGCTCATAAAATCAATACTGTAGCAAAATTTAATTTTGAGCTGAAATCTGCTGAAGACTAGACTACCTATGTCAAGTTTAGCAATGTTTTCGTTATTTTCTTTACTGGAAATCATGATTTTTACGTTGAAATTTATATCAAAATGTAGCCCTTAAAAAGATCTACAAAATGATAGTAAAATCAATAATTTAGAGTTTTTTTTTTTAATTTTGATATAGAGTCTTTTAAAGACAAGGCTAGCTATCTAGGTCAAGTTGAGTGTGACACTCCGTTTTCGTTAGTTTTCTTTGTTTAAAATTGAAATTTTTAGTTGATTTTTAAATCAAAATGTAGCTCTTGAGGAGATCTATAGAATGATTTTAAAATCAATAATGTAGCTTAATTCAAATTTGAGCTGGACTCTGTTAAATAACAGGCTGGCTATCAAGGCCAATTCAGTTTGACACTCACATCTGTTTTCGTCTATTTTCTTTACTGGAAATCATGATTTTTAATTTGAAAATTTTATCAAAATGTAGCCCTTAAAAAGAGCTACGGAATGGTAGTAAAATCACTCATTTAGAGTTTTTCAATTTTGAGATAGAGTTTGTTAAAGACTAGACTAGCTATGTGAAGTTCAGCACTTATTTTTCGTCAATTTTCTTTTGAAATTAGAATTTTGAAATTAATTTTTATATCAAAATGTAGCCTTTAAAAAGATATACAAAATGACATAGAAATCAATAACCATGCATTCCTCAATCGCCCCCTGGAAACCGTTAAAAAAATTTTTTAAGCTCCTCGTATCGAAGTCCACACAGGGATTTGAAGTACTCTAGCTAAAAATTGATTGAGGTCACTTTATTGATTTTAATACTACTTTGTAGCTCATTTTAAGCTCTACATTTTGATATAAATATCACCCCAAAAACTCACCAACGGGAATCTTATACCTAATCCAAAGGTACTGTTTCTGATTAACCCCGCCTGTGCCATGTAAAAATGCATTCAAATCCGCTGGCCGGATTTCCAGACTCGGAGCCATTCTCTCAGTAACTTGGCCTCGAAGCTCACGAGCATCGAATCCCTCTGACACTTTTTGATGTCGTCCAGTGATGTTGCTAATAAGACCGTCGGGCCCCGGTACATGGGATGGGAATTCGGGGGTCAGGGAGAAGGTGTCTTTCACGCTGGCTAGCTGAAACTTATTTGAAATCTAGTGGGCCGTGGGCTAAACTCGTACCTTTTGCAGCGAAAACTCCGCCAGATGTATCACTTTTCCATGCTGTACCGCTTCCACATATCTGATGGCAAAGTTTCGTCCGTCTCGGATGATTTTGACGTTGTAGGTGATTGGGATGGATTCTTCTCCTGGAAAATGGTTTTTTATGCCGTGGGCCTTAGGTGTGTGCCCTGGGCCGAGGGGTGTGTCATGAGCCGAAAATTGCCTTCAGGGCAAAAAAACTACATTGGGCCAAAGGGTGTGCCATGGGCCGGAGAAATTCGTCGTAGGCCAAAAAATTTTGACTTGAGCCTTAATGATGTTTTCTTAAGCCAAAAATTTGTTGCAAGTGTTTTATGGGCCGAAAAATGTTGTCATGGGCCGACGAGTGTGCCCTGGGCCAAGAAAGTGTGCCGAAGGACAAAAAATGGTGCCTTGGCCTAAGGGTGTGCCATGGGCCAAAAAATGACTCTTAGGCCAAAAAAGGGTGTACCGTGGGCCAAGAGAGTGGGCCGTGGGGCAAAAAAGTTTGCCCCTGGATAAAAGGATGTATCGTAGGCCGAAGCGTGCACCGTGAGCCAAAGAATGCACTGTGGACCGAACTTTTTGTGCCGTGTGCCAAAATACCTTCTACTTACCGCCTCTTATGAAATAACAATGAACCGCATGCACATAGAATCCCTCTGGCGCTGTATAGTAAGCCGCTGACATAGCTTGAGCCAATACATGCCCTCCGAAAACTCGCGCCGCCGGGTGCTCGGAGTCACATTCACCACTGGAAATTTCGATTTCTAATTGTTATAAGCAAGGCTTTCAAAATCAAGGTCACGGCGGCCCGGGCCTTGGCCGACCGCGGCCTCGATTTTGGCCAAAGACTTACATATAAGTGAGATCATCGATCTTCTTCAGTCGCCTCCACTCTCGAACCATTTTTAAGGAAGAATAAAGGCTAGAAATTTCCTGGGTAGGCCTATAAATAATGATGACTACACTTAGTCGAGTGAAATAAGAAAAGGGGCGCTAATTTCGGACTATGGTGTACCCTGTAGTGTTATCAAGAGAGAGAGAAAAGAGACGCAGAGAGATAAGAAAATGAAAGAGGAACTTTGGATGTTAGTGTAGCCTAGTTTTGGCTAGATAGATAATGTGTAGTTTGTAATCTTGTAGGGCTCAAATCGGAAGTGCTTCATACTTATTTACAAGAAAAATTGTGACCAGCATAATGATAATGGAATTTGAAAGAGTTACTGTACATACAAAGTCATTTAATAGGAGGCAGAATTTTGAGCGGCTTTTTCAATTCTCCACAATTTCCGCATCCTCCGAGCCCTCTTCCGGAACATCATCGCCGCCTGGCTGAACATCCAACACCTCGAAATCATCATCGATTTTTGAATTCGCAGCGCCGATATCGTCGAATTCCTTCATCTCGATTTTCATGTTGACACCGGTGTAGGGCTCGAATTTTGGCAAATATTTTGGTCGTTTTTCCAGGAATTCGAACATTGGCGGGTTGGAGGAGGGAAGGGTGGATTTCTGGAATTAGAATTTACAAAATTGTTCATAACTCTCTTCAAAATCATTTCTGTGACTTAGGACTATGTTTTTCGGGTTTTCCGTAGTCTATTTCACCAGAAAAGACCAAAATTAGGCCAAAAAGTTCTTAGGCCCAAAAATCGAAAAAAAGCCTAACAATTTTTGTCATAGATTTTGATCGTATTATACTAAAAAAACATGGGAAGTGCGAAAAAGTTAGTCCGAAATCACAAAAATCATTTTGAAGCCTGCTATAGGCTGAGGCCCCGTAGGCCGTGGGCTAAAACTGAAAAATCGATCTTAAAAACCGCTGTATCTCGCTTGAAAATCATTTTTGTGCCTTCGGACTACGTTTTTCGAGCTTTCCGTAGTTTGTTCCATCAGAAAAGACCAAAATTAGGCCGAAAAACTTTTGGCCTCAAAAATCGGAAAAAAGCCTAACTTTTTTGTATCAGATTTTGATAGTACTGTACTAAATAGAATGTGAGCAACACGAAAAAGTTAGTCCGAAAGTACAAAAATGACTTTGAAGCGAGATATAGTCATTTTCGCTGAGCCTAAGTTGCAACCGCTGTTTAGGCCTACAAAGACGGCCTCATAAAAACCATGTATCTCGCTTAACAATGGTTTTTGTGAGTTAGGACCATGTTTTTCGGCCTTTCCGTAGTTTTTTACATTAGAAAGTATAAAAATTAGGCATAAAAACTTTTAGGCCCAAAAATCGAAAAAAAGCCTAGCAATTTTCGTCTCAATTTTTGATTGTATTATACTAAATAAGACATGGAGAATCCGAAAAAATAGGTCCGCAATTACAAAAATGATTTTGAAGCGAGATATAGCCATGTTTGCTGAGCCTAAGTAAGCTACAACCGCTGTTAGGGCCTGAAATATCAACCTTATAAAAAGCCCTGTATCTCGCTTGAAAATCATTTTTGGGCTTTAGGACTATGTTTTTCGGGCTTCCCGTAGTCTATTCCACCAGAATAGATCAAAATTATGCCAAAAAATTCTTGGGCCTAAAAATCGAGAAAAAGCCTAACTGTTTTTGTATCAGATTTTGATAGTACTGTACTAAATAGAATGTGAGGAACACGAAAAAATGATCCGAAATCACAAAAATGATTTTGAAGTAAGATAGAGTCATTTTTGCTGAGCCTAAGCCGGAGCCGCTGCTTGGGCCTAAAAATCTACCTCAGAAAAATGTATGTATCTCGCTTCAACATCATTTCTGTGACTTCGGACAACGTTTTTTGAGCTTCCCGTAGTCTATTCCACCAGAATAGATCAAAATTAGGCCAAAAAATTCTTGGGCCCAAAAATCGGAAAAAAAGCCTAACAATTTTTGTCATAGTTTTTGATTGTATTATACTAAAAAAGACATGGAAAATCCAAAAAAATTAGTCCGAAATCACAAAAATGATTTCGAAGCGAGATAGAGTCATTTTCGCTAAGCCTAAGCCGCAACCGCTGGTTAGGCCTAAAAATCGGTCTCATAAAAACCACTATAACTCGCTTAAAAATCATTTTCGTAATTTCGGACTATGTTTTTTGGGCTTTCCGTAGTCTATTCCATCAGAATAAATAAAAATTAGGCCTAAAAATTGTTAGGCCTAAAATCGAAAAAAAACCTAACAATTTTTGTCTCAAATTTTGATTTTATCATGCTTAATAGGACATGGGAAGTCCGAAAAGTTTAATCCGAAATCACAAAAATGATTTTGAAGCGAGATATAGGCCGGAATAGTCCGTTAGGCCAAAAAATCGAAAAAAAAAGCATAACCATTTTTGTCTCAAATTTTGAGAGCACTGTACTAAATAGGACATGGGGAATCCGAAAAAAATGGTCCGAAAGCACAAAAATTATTTTGAAGCGAGATATATGCTTAGACACCCCCTGACTTTGATTCCAGGGCATTTTTAGCAACTACGCCATTTCGCAACCACTCGTTTTCCTCACCTTCAACTCCTCACAAAGCTCTTCAAAATCCTTCCTTGTCTCGCAGAACATCGCCAAGGCCAACGACGGATCGATACTTTCATACTCCATCCATTGCATCATTTGACAGTGGTAGGTACTGTCATCCATTTTCGTATAGACATCAGAAGTCTGCGACGGCAACGGCTCCAAATCCTCCAACTCGTGGAACCCGGTATCGTCGATTTTCTCCCCAGACTCTTGCGCCCCAGAATTCTCCCGCTCCGCGAACACTTTCGACGTCTTTGGGCGACAGTAATGAGGGTCCAGGTAGAATAGCTTGGTGCCCGCGATGCCGACAAAATAGTGAGCAAGATTTGGTTTTCCTCCAATGATACCAACGCATTGGGGAAGTTTGAAGAACTCTTGAATTGCTGGGAGGTAGCAGGCATTGATGGAAGTGAGCCCGAGCCGAAGGGGGATCATCAGGAGAAGGGGGCGCCATTCGGTGGTGGTGTCGGATGGGACGGGTTGGTGCTTTTCGACGAGACCGTTTTCTGGAAATTAGTTTTGTTAAAAAATAGAGAAAATTTGACATCTTATACATTTTTCTGCTTCTAAAAATATGGAGTTTGAGGGGAGTTATGTCTACTTGAAGTTGGTGGCATAGAAATCCAATTTGGATTTCTAGGCCCCCAAATTAACCAATCATGAAGAGGAACGAATTTAACATAATATCCAATTTTCAGATCTCAAAAATCTCTATTTGGAGCCGAGTTGTGAGCATTTAAAGTTGGTGGCCTAGAATTCTCTTTCTAGGCCACCAACTTCAAACAATCATAACTTGGCTTAAAATAGAGATATTTATGATCTGAAAATTGGATTTGATGTCAAATTTATTCTTCTTTGTGATTGGTAAATTTGGTGGCCTAGAAATCCCCTTTGAAGTAATTTATGACCATTGGAAGTTTGATAGTCTAGAAATTTCAATTTTGATGTTCTAGGCCACCAGTGTTATCAATCATAAAGAGAAATAACTTTGACATTCAATCCAATTTTCAGATCTCAAAAATCTTCAGATTAAGCCGAGTTATGACGATTTGAAGTTGGTGGCCTAGAAAACTTTTTCTAGGCCACCAACTTCAAACGATCATAACTTGGCTTAAAATAAAGATTTGTAAGATCTGAAAATTGGAATCGATGTCAAATTTATTCTTCTTTGTGACTGGTAATTTTGATTAAAGTTGGGTGGCCTAGAAATTTCTCCATTGGATTTCTAGGCCACCAAACTTCAAATTCTCATAACTTGGCTAAAACTCATTATTTTTCGAATCTGAAAAATGTATTCAATGTGAAATTGTTTTTAATTTTATTGTTTCTCAACTCCGCCATTTCGCAACCGGGACACTTCGCAACTCACCCATAATCAACTTGACCGCGTCTTCACTCGGATAAGTTGTAGCCATAGTGAGCGCGTCCTGTTTCACCAGAATATTATCCAATGCCACATGCACGGCCACATTTGACCACTCATCGAAAATTGTCAATTTTTTGAGCACCTGAGCCGCCGTGTTGGGTCCGAACCATTTGGACACTTCTTTGCCTTCAGTGACGCCCATTTGAGCTGAAAAAAACAGATTATAACTTGCTTCAAAGTCAATTTTGTGAGTTAGAAATACATTTTTTGGATTCCTCGTGTCTTGTTTAGTACAGTAGTATCAAAATCTGAGAAAAAGACACTTGGGCCCAAAAATCGAAAAAAAGCCGAACAATTTTTGGCTCAAATTTTGATTGTATTATACTAAATAAGACATGGAGAATCCAAAAAAATTAGTCCGAAAGCCCAAAAATGATTTTTAAGCCTGGTATATGCCGAAATAGTCCGTTAGGCCCAAAAATTAAAAAAAGCCGAACAATTTTTGCCTTAAATTTCGATTGTATTATACTAAATAAGACATGGAGAGTCCGAAAAAATTAGTCCAAAGGCACAAAAATGATTTAAAAGCCTGCTACAGGCCGGAAAAGTCCGCTGGCTCAACACCTACCTATCTGATGAATCGAGTACAACGCGTCCTTTTCATCAAAGAACATTTGTAGAATCTTCTCATAAACCTCTGACGTCTTCTCAATATCCCATTCAAAGTGTCTTCCGATGTGACGACGGAGAAGAACTTCGCCGAGGAGCATCTGAGCACAACGGAGCATACATCCCCAGCCTTGGTCTGTGGATGGACCCGTGCCGCCTGGAATAGAAAAGTTGAAAAGAAGCCTTAAAGTTTCTTTGGAAAACCGAAAAGCAAAAAAGTAATACTAATTACACTAAAATTTTTAAGCCCCTGGCTTGCTTTCAAGCTTACTCAAATTTTAGCCGGTGGTGCCCCCTAAAAAATCAAAAAATTTCAAATCTAATCATGATTATACTCATTTTGAAGCTCTTACTTTGCTGAGTTTTAATTCGCTAACATTTTTCAGTTTGCTCAAAAACTGACTGAGATACGGTAGTTTTTGTAGACCCCATACTTTAGGTCATAAATTTCTAAATTTTCAAACCTGAGCAAGATTATACTCATTTTAAAGCTCTTGGCTTGCTGAATAAGAATCTGCATGAATTTTCAAATTTGCTCAAAAACTGACTGAGATACGGTAGTTTCTGTAGTCCCCTTACTTTGGCTCATAAATTTCGAAATTTTCAAATCTAGTAATGATTACACTCATTTTGAAGCTCTTGTTTTGTTGATTTCAAATTTACAAGAATTTTCAAATATGCTCAAAAACTGACTGAGATACGGTAGTTTTTGTAGACCCCATACTTTGGTCCTAAATTTCGAAATTTTCAAATCAGGTAATGATTATACTCATTTTGAAGCTCTTGTTTTGTTGATTTCAAATCTACAAGAATTTTCAAATTTGCTCAAAAACTGACTGAGATACGGTAGTTTCTGTAGTCCCCTTACTTTGGAACCACAAATGTCGAAATTTTCAAATCTGAGCAAGATTATACTCATTTTAAATCTCTTGGCTTGCTGAATAAGAATTTGCAAAAATTTTCAATTTTGCTTGAAAACTGACTGAGATACGGTAGTTTCTGTAGTCCCCTTACTTTGGAGCCCCAAATGTCGAAATTTCTTAAAATTTTCAAATCTAGACAAGATTATACTCATTTTAAATCTCTTGGCTTGCTGAATAAGAATTTGCAAAAATTTTCAATTTTGCTTGAAAACTGACAGAGATACGGTAGTTTTTGTAGACCCCATACTTTGGTCCTAAATTTCGAAATTTTCAAATCTAGTAATGATTATATTCATTTTGAAGCCCTTGGCTTGCTGACTTCAAATCTGTTAAAATTATTGAATTTGCTCGGAAACTGATTGAGATACGGTAGTTTGAACATTTTCGAAACTTTTTTTTTTTGAAGTTTTGGAAAAAAAATTTTTCTTCAGAAATGAATACTTTTTATTTGGAAAACCTAGAAATTCTTCAGTTTCAGACTATTTTGAGCTCAAACCTACTAGAATTCACTTTTTTTTTGGAATTTTTCAAAAAAAAAAAATTAGAAAAAAATTTTCAAAAAAAAATTTTTTTTTGCAAATTTTTTTTTCAAGACTAAATATTTCTTATCCGAAAAGATTTTTTTGACTATTTACAATGAAAATCAAGTAGAATATTCGAAAAATTAGACGATTTTCAGCTGAAAAATTGCTCATTCTTTTTCGACCCCTTGAATTTCTTAAAAATCCGAAAAAAAACAAATTTTCCCTCCAAAATTGGATTTTTTAAGAAATTCTTACCAATTGGCGAAAAATCCCGTCGATAAGTGAACCAGAATCTCGATGTCATGTATTTCTTCATCTCGTCGATGCCTGGAAAAAAACGTTTCAAAAAAAATTTCAAAGCAAAGAAATTTTGAAAAAATTTTTTCACAAAAATTTCAAAATTTCTTCCTCTTATAAAAATCCACTCACCATCCTCTTTCGTAATCGTTTTTCCCAGTGCAAAAATGGGAAAAGTGTCCATGGAAATTCTCTCAAAAGTATCCACGAATGGAGGCTCGGAAGTCAAAAGAGTCTCCACGATTCCCACACCTTGTTGAACGACTTCACTCATTTTTCCAGAAGAGTTTTCAGAAGCCAATAATGATTCAAAAGAGTAGGTAGTCAACAGTTGATTCAATTTCTCTGCTGCGAATGGAAAAATCGATAACATGTGAGAAAAGAGAACGGGGGAGACAGAGAGAGAGAGAGAGGGAGACTGAGAGTGTTTGCAGACTGTTGTTAGGGTGAGCAATAAGACAAAGGGATCCCTAATTATAAGGAATAGACGGTCAGAGGTCAAACGGGTCGATATGCCCGATATGGTGTGCCCACCTGCCGCCTTCCTGGGTCGGCGCGCGCGCGTGGCTCTGCCGGTGGTGGGAAGGCCCCCATATCTTGAGACAGAGGCCCAAAATCAAAAATTTGTTTTGACAGCCGTTTTTATAACGTTTTCAGCTTCCTATTGATACTAAAATCGTGAAAAACTATTTAGTTTGAAGGAAGTTATTGCAGTTTGAAAAATAGGCTCAAAATTTTTGATATTATTTTTGGAACTGTACCCATATCTTGAGACAGAGGCCCAAAATCGAAAATCTGTTCTTAAAGTATTTTTTATAACGTTTTGAGCTTTTTATTGACACAAAAATCGTTTAAAAAAACTCTTTAGTTTGAAGGAAGTTACTGCAGTTTGAAAATTGGGCTCAAAAGTTTTTATTGTTTTTTTTGCAACGGTACCCATAATTTAGAAAAAAAGACCAATATCAAAAAGCTGTTCCGACAAATTTTTTATGCGTTTTGAGCTTTTTATTGACACAAAAATCGTGTAAAACGAGCTAGTTTGGAGAAAGTTATTGCAGTTTGAAAATAGGACTCAAAAATTTTATTATAGTTTTTGGAGCAGCACCCATATCTTGAGACAGAGGGCCAAAATTGAAATTCTGCTTTGATAAACTTTTTATAACGTTTTTAGCTTCCTATTGATGCCAAAATCGTAAAAAACTATTTAGTTTGAAGAAAGTTATTGCAGTTTGAAAATTAGACTCAAAATCTTTGATATTATTTTTGGAACTGTACCCATATCTTGAGACAGAGGCCCAAAATCGAAAATCTGTTCTTAAAGTCTTTTTTATAACGTTTTGAGCTTTTTATTGACACAATAATCGTAAAAAACCGTTCAATTTGAAGAAGGCTATTGCATTTTGAAAATAGTGGTCAGAGTTTTTTTTTGGAGCGGAACCCATATCTTAAGACAGAGGCTTAAAATCAAAAATCTGTTTTAAAAAACTTATTTATAACGTTTTTAGCTTCCTATTGATATCAAAATCGTAAAATATGGTCCAGTTTGAAGAAAGTTATTACAGTTTGAAAATTACGCTTAAATTTTTCAAAAAGTTTTGTAACGGCCCGCGTATCTTACAGTAGAATTTAAAAATGAGAATTCTGTTTTAACAGACTTTTAAAATACTGTTTTGGGTTTTATTTGACACATAAATCATTAAAAACGCTTCAGTTTGAAGAAAGTTATTGCAGTTTGAAATTGGGCAACAATTTTTTTTCAATTTTTGATTTATTTCAAATTCTATCACCTATAAAAAGGTCCAAAGTACTCCATTTGTCTGGAAATTTTTCAGACGTATTAATCAACTCTAGACCTTCATTTTTGTAGTTGACCACCTTTTTTCTACGACCTCTTTCCGAAGAGTTATGCGCCTTTAAAGTGGCCACCAATTTTTGTGGCCCCGCCTTGAACTCATAGGCCCTAGAAGGACCTAAGGGCCCAAAACGGGTGGTCCGGGGGTTTTTGACTATGCTGATTTTGAATTTCGCATTGGTTTTTTGCTAGGATGCAGGAAAAGTGGAGAAACCGGCAATTTTTTTTGAATTCCATTTAATTTTCCAAATTTGTAGTCTGTACTCTCTGAGTCTCTTCTGAGCCCAAATCTTCTCTCGAGTTCCTACAAGCCTATGAACTTCTGTAGTTTGTAGCCCAGAACATTGTTTACACGTTGTTGCTGTCAATCTGACGCAATATGACTGACCATTGAGAGAATTGCGAAATTTTTTGTTGGATGGAAATTTATAAAGCTTTGTTGGGAATAACATTCGATTCGAATAAATTAAAATAAAATTTCAGGGTTTTTTTTTTCATATTTTTGTTTTTCTGAAAATGCCTGGGCTCTTTGCTCTTTTTCTTTTTCAAATTCCCCCGCTTTTTCCGATTTGTCGTAAAATAAAATGCACTGACACACTGACGCGCAAATGCAGACTCAGTGAAAAATTTTGCATTTTTGCCTCGAAAAATTTTCATTTTCCCCATTTTTTCGCCTAAATTTCATTTTAATTTTCTGAAATATACTTTCTAAATAAAATTCTTGACCTAAAATTCAATAAATTTCATGCTTTCCCTCTCATTTTTTAACTTTAAGCCCACATTTTAGGTAACAAATTTTTCCAAATTTTTCAGGTAATAAAAAGAAATAAAAAATGGCGGACGCGAATCGCCCAAAAACCGAAAAAGAGCTGAAAAAGGAGGCGGAGAAGGCCGCGAAATTGGCGAAATTCGAGGAAAAACAGAAGAAGCTCGCCGAGCAGAAGGCAAAGGCAGCCGCCAGTGATAAGCCGGCGAAGGAGGTGGGATTTTAAGAAGAAAAAATCAGTTTGGCACTCGAAAATAAGGTTTTTAGTAGCTAAAATCACAAAAAAAAAACCTGAAAAAACACTTCAAAATGGCTAAAAATGGTATTTCCTGTTCTTTTTGATAATTTTAGCCTTTAAAGTTGGTTTTTCGACTCGTTTAGACCTAAAAAGCGGAAATTAGTCAAAAATGAGCTGTAAAATGGATTTTCAGACAAAAAATTAGGCCCAAATCGTTCATTTTGGCTCTAAAACAATTCCAGCTCGAAATCTGAAATTTTCAGTAAAATTTGGCGATTTCAGAGTCTAAATGTGCCTAAAAACCGGATTTAAAGGCTGAAATCGCTAGAAAATCAGGAAAAAATACATATTTTTCAGCTTCAAATCTAAAATTCGCTAGAAAAAGGTAGAATCGCGGAAAACCGATAGAAAAGCTCAAAAACACCAAAATTTCCAGCTAGAATCCCTTAAAAGTCGCTAAAAAATCTAGAAAATCCGTATTTTCTAGCTAGAATCGCTAAAAATCGCTAGAAAAAGCTAGAAATCGCTAAAAGTGGCTAAAAAGTCTGAAAAAAATCACATTTTCTAGCTTGAATCGCTAAAAATCGCAATGAAAAGCCAGAAACTTGAAAATCGCTAGAAAGCCTAAAAATCCAACTTTTTCAGCTAGAATCCCTAAAAATCGCTAGAAAATGTGAAAAAACCTTATTTTCTAGCTAAAATCCCTAAAAATCACTGGAAAAAGCTAGAGTCTCTAGAATTCGCTGGAAAATCTGAAAATACCGTAATTTCTAGCTAGAATCGTTGAAAATCGCTAAAAATAGCTGGGAAAAGTGGAAAATGCCACATGTTCTAGCTAGAACCACTAGAAATCGCTAGAAAAACCTGAAAAAAAGCGTATTTTCTAGCTGGAGCCTTGAAAATTGCTAGAAAAAGCTAGAAATCGCTAAAAGTCGCTAAAAAGTCTGAAAAAATCACATTTTCTAGCTAGAATCGCCAAAAATCGCTAGAAAAGCTAGAATCGCTTGAAAATCGTTTAAAATAGCCAGAAACACCAGAGAAAAGCCTTATTTTCTAGCTGGGATCGCTAAAAATATCTAGAAAAGCTAAAATTGCTTGAAAATCGCTAGAAAAGCCAGAATCGCTAGAAAATAGCTAGGAAACCTGAAAATACCACATTTTCTAGCTAGAATTGCCACAAATCGCTAGAAATGCTATAATCGCTCGAAAATCGCTAGAAAAGCTAGAAACGGGAAACCGCTAAAAAGTCTGAAAAAACCATAATTTCTAGCTAGAATCGCTGAAAATCGCTAGAAAAAGGCTAGAAATCGCTGAAAAAAGGCTAGAATCACTAAAAAACCCCATAAAACCCCCTTTCAATTTTCCAGGCCAAAGCCAAAAAAGAGCCCACCGCCAACGTGATCCCCGTGGACACCACCACCCCCGGTCAAAAGAAGGATCTCATCGCCGAAATCCCATCGGCCTACTCTCCAAGCTACGTCGAGTCGGCATGGTATTCCTGGTGGGAAAAGGAGGGATACTTCAAGCCAGAATACATCGACAAACTCCATCCGGAAGCCAATCCCGACTCGTTCACCATTTGTATCCCACCACCGAACGTCACGGGAACCCTTCACGTCGGACACGCTCTCGCCACCACCGTCGAGGACACCATCACTCGATTCAATCGAATGCACGGAAAACGGACACTGTTCAATCCGGGATGCGATCACGCTGGAATCGCTACGCAGGTCGTCGTGGAGAAGCGGCTAAAGCGAGAGAGAGGATTGACGCGTCACGATTTGGGCAGGGATCGATTCAATCAGGAGGTGTGGCATTGGAAGAACGAGAAGGGTGACGTCATCTATGATCAATTCCGAAAGCTTGGAGCTTCTGTCGATTGGGATCGTGCGGTGTTTACGATGGATCCGAAGATGTGTCGAGCTGTTACGGAGGCGTTTATTCGGATGCACGAGTCGGGAACTATCTACAGATCGAATCGGCTTGTCAACTGGAGTTGCGCGTTGAGATCCGCGATTTCTGGTGAGCAAGGGGCTCTTTTCGAATGGAAATTGCTCAAAATGAATGCAAAATTTTGCCAAACTCTTCAGGAAGCATCTAGAGCCACAATTAACAGTTCTAGGACTTTTTGAGCCGCAAAATCCACTTTTTTGGCTCATTTTGACCCTAAAATGGCTGAATTTCACTGAAATTGCCGATTCTGAGCTGGAAAACCTTTGGAGTCGGAATTTGTGATTCGGGCTCAATGTTACGTCAGAAAACCTATTTCAGACGCGAAAGTCGTCATTTTCTCATCAAAATTGGCTTAGAAATACCCTATTTTGACTTGAAAGCCAATTTCACATTTTTTAGCCGCAAAATCCACTTTTTTGGCTCATTTTGACCCTAAAATGGCCAAATTTCACTGAAAATTGCAGATTTGAGCTGAAATTCCTTCAAGTAGCGTCCAGAGCCAAATCCTGCGGTTTTGGCCTATTTGTCAGTCTAAAACACCAATGTCGACTCTGAAATCGTCAAATTTAGCAGTTCTAGATCGATTTCTGCCTCAAAATCCGGGTTTTTTGGCTCATTTTGACTCTAAAATGGCTAAATTTCACTGAAAATTGTAGATTTTGAGCTGGAAAACCTTTGGAGTCAAAATTTGCGATTCGGGCTTAATTTTCGCCTGAAAAGCCAATTTATAGCTCATTTTTGACTCGAAAATCTACTTTTTCGCATAAAATACCTAAAAATGACGAAAAAAGAGGTGCTTTATGCGAAAAAATATATTTTAGAGTCAAAAATGAGCTGTAAATTGGGTTTTCAGAGGGAAAATTAGAACCAAAGCGCTAATTTTGGCTCTCAGCGCTTTCAGCTCAAAATCTGCAATTTTTAGTGAAAATTGGCGATTTTAGCGTTAAAAAAGCCAAAAAAAAATCCGAATTTTAGGCTAAAATTCACCTAGAATTGCCCAAATTTGGCTGTCAATTGGTTTTTGAGACGCGAAATTAGGCCCAAATCGTTCATTTTGGCTCTAAAAAGGTCAAAAAAGTTTTCCCTCAAATTCCAGTAAAATCTGGCGATTTTGAGGTCAAAATAAGCCAAAAAATGGATCGAGAAGCTGAAATCGCTAGAAAATCTGAAAAAAAATGCCATATTTTTGGGCTGCAAGTCTGAAAATCGCTAGAAAAAGCTAGAATCACTGAAAATGGCTAGAAAAGCTGAAAAACACCAAAATTTCCAGCTATAATCGCTAGAAAGTCGCTAGAAAGCCTTAAAAAGCTGTATTTTCTCAGCTAGAATCGCTGAAAATCGTTAGAATAAGCTAGAAACTCAAAAATCTAGCTAGGATCGCTAAATAATCGTTTTCCATCTCCTAATTTTCCAGCTCAAAATCTGCCATTTTCAGTGAAATTTGACGATTTTAGGGTTAAAAAAGCCAAAAAAACAGGATTTTGAGGCTAAAATTACCTCAGGATAACTCAATGACTTCTAGCTGATGAAAAAACCATATTTTCAGACATCGAAGTGGACAAGAAGGAGCTCACCGGCTCCACGCTTATCGCCGTCCCCGGATACGACCAAAAGATCGAGTTCGGCGTGCTCAACTCGTTCGCCTACAAAATCGACGGTTCCGACGAGGAGATTGTCGTCTCCACGACACGTATCGAGACAATGTTGGGAGATTCTGGAATCGCCGTCCATCCGGACGACCAGAGATACAAGCATCTCGTCGGCAAGAAGTGCATCCATCCGTTTATTCCGACTCGCGAACTTCCGATCTTCGCAGATTCCTTTGTCGAGATGGAATTCGGAACCGGAGCCGTGAAGATCACACCGGCTCATGATCATAACGATTATGAGGTTGGAATGCGTCAGAATCTTCCCTTCCATCACTGCATCACCGACGATGGACTCATTTCCAAGGGATGCGGAGAGTTCTCGGGAATGAAACGATTCGACGCCAGAAACGCCGTCATCGAGGCGCTCAAGGCCAAGGGACTCTACCGCGGAAAGGAGGACAATCCAATGGTGGTGCCGACGTGCTCCAGAAGCAAGGACGTCATCGAGCCGATCCTCAAGCCTCAATGGTACGTCAAATGCGATCATATGGCCGAGAAGGCCCTCGCGGCCGTGGCATCCGGAGAGCTTCAAATCATCCCAGAATTCCACAAGGCCACATGGAACCGATGGCTCGAGTCGAGCAGAGACTGGTGCATCTCGAGACAACTCTGGTGGGGACACCGAATCCCGGCGTACTACGTGAGCTTTGCCGACGGACGGGAGCAGACGGAGCCCGAGGAGAACTATTGGGTGTCGGCCAGGACTGAGGAGGAGGCGAGGCAGAAGGCGGCGAAGAAGTTCCAAGTGAAGGAGGATCAGATTCAAGTAGGATTACACTCAGTTTTTGGCTCCGGGACATCTCGAAAGCGAGACATTTCGAAAGCGAGACATTTCGAAAGTATGAAGTCGCATTTTTGCCCAATTTTTGAAACCTTTCATTTATTTTTTGAGCAAATGTATGAAAAGTTCAAAAAATTGAGCAAAGACGCAATTTCACACTTTCGAAATGTCCGTTTTCGAGATGTCCCGGAGCCTTTTTTTTGGCTCCGGGACATTTCTGAAAGTGTGAAATCCCGTTTTTCCTAATTATTAATTTTTTAAATATCGTTTTTAGACAAAAACGTAAAAAATTGATATGAAAAGTTCCAAAAATCATGCAAAAACGCGATTTCACACTTTCGAAATGTCCCGGAGCCATTTTTTTAAATTTTCTCAAATGATCCTCTAGTATTTACGAAAAATATAAACAAAAATCGTTAAAAAATCGATTTTCAAGCCTCAATTTTTTCTAATCTATTTCAAAAAATGTAGAATTTTTCGCTGCTCAAAACACTATCAAAAATTTCACTCCGAATTCGTTTTGGAGCTCTCTGGCTCAAAATCGAGTGAATTCCTTCCAAAATGCTCTATTTTCGTTAGGCTTTTGCTGTAGAGCTCTCTGGGCTCAATTCGGCTTTATTTTGAGCATTTGAAACCAATTTTGGAGCTTAGAATAGGCTCGAAATGAGCAAAATAGTCCCAAGATGCTCTAAATTCGTTTTCCCAGCTTATTTTGAATCGATTTGACGAAAATAACAAAATTTTTGCACAAAAATCGTTTTATTCGTCAACTCGAGTCAAAACAAGCAAGGAAAACGAATTTAGAGCATCTTGCGACTGTTTTGGTCATTTCGAGCCTATTCTGAGCTCGAAAAAACAAATGCTCAAAATGAAGCCGAATTGAGCCCAGAGAGCTCTACAGCAAATCCTAACGAAAATAGAGCATTTTGAAAGGATTTCACTCGATTTTAAGCCAGAGAGCTCCAAAACAAATTCGGTGTGAAATTTTTGAAAGTGTTTTGAGCAGCGAAACATTCTGCATTCATTGAAATAGGTTAGAAAAAATTGAGGCTTAAAAATCGATTTTTAAACGATTTTTGTGCAAAAATATTGCTATTTTCGTAAATTTTGAAAAAAAAAGACTTAAATCCTACTTTCAGTTGAAATGGGACGAGGATGTGTTGGACACGTGGTTCTCATCGGGAATGTGGCCATTCGCTGTGTTTGGATGGCCCGATAACACCAAGGATATGGACTTGTTCTTCCCATCGGCTGTCCTCGAGACTGGCCACGATATTCTCTTCTTCTGGGTCGCCAGAATGGTCTTCATGGCTCAGGAGCTCACTGGAAAATTGCCGTTCAAGGAGATCCTTCTGCACGCGATGATCCGCGACGCGCACGGACGAAAAATGTCCAAATCGCTGGGAAACGTCATCGACCCGCTTGACGTCATTCGTGGTGTCACTCTTGAAGGCCTTCAAGCTCAATTGATGTCCGGAAATCTTGACGAGAAGGAGATCGCTGTGGCGAAGGCTGGGCAGGCACGGGACTATCCGGATGGAATCCCAGAGTGTGGAGTCGACGCGCTCCGATTTGCTCTTCTCAACTATACATCGCAGGGAAGAGACATCAATTTGGATGTGTTGAGAGTCCAGGGATATCGATTCTTCTGTAATAAGATTTGGCAAGCTGTCAGATTCTCGCTGAATCAGTTCAATGAGAAGCCGGAGCAAAAGCCGCAATTCAAGTTTGACATCTCCAACGCGACGCCTACTGACAAATGGATTCTCTCGCGGCTCGCCAAGGCTGTCAAGGAGTCCAACGAGACTCTGAAGGTGTACAACTTCACGCAGGCCACCACTGTCCTCTACAACTTTTGGCTCTACGACTTCTGCGACGTCTACATTGAAGCCATCAAGCCGGTGCTCTATGGAGACAACGCCACCCTCCGCCACATCGCCATCTCGGTTCTCCATCTCTGTGTTGACACTGGCCTTCGCCTCATCTCCCCACTCATGCCATTCATCTCTGAAGAGCTCTGGCAACGTGTGCCTCGGCTCGCCGACGCCGACTACGCGGCTCCATCGATCATGGTGGCGCAGTATCCGTTGACGGAGAAGTACGAGAAGTATCAGGATGAGAAGCTCGAGGCGGCGTTCGAGTTCGCGAAGGATGTTGTCGGAAAGGTTCGATCGCTGAGAGCAGACTACGATTTGACGGCGAGAATTAAGATTTCTAGTGAGCCCTCTAAATTTAAAAGAAAATAACCAACACTTTGTTTTCCAGTGCAAATTCTCGCTGAGACCCCTGAGGATCAATCAATGCTCAATGACCTCTCCGCTCTTCTAGCTACATTGACATGGAGTAAAAGCGTTCAAATTCTTGGGCAAAATGAGAAGGACAAGATTGAGAAGGGCTCCGCCCATATCGCTTGTGGACATCGCTGCCAAGTCTACATCAATCTCACAGGGATTATTGATACTGCCAAAGAGGTAAGTTTTAAGTTTACGGAGGCTGAAAATGCTTAAAATAGCAAAATTGCGAGCTAAAAATGTAAAAAAGCTAAAAAATCGAGCTGAAATTGGAAAAAACTTTAAATTATTGCCCATTTTTTCCAGATCGAGAAGCTCGGAGCCAAACTGCAAAAGAATCAGATTTCTGTGAAGAAGATCTCCGATATCCAGGCGACAGCGGACTATGAGCAGAAGGTTCCATCCGGAATTCGTGTCAGGGATCAGGAGAAGGTTAGTACGGAAAACTAGGATTTGGAGCATCTTTTGAGTCCCTGAAATCACCCCTCAAGGATTCCGAAGAAAGAATTCTAGAATTTGGAGCATCTTCTGAGCTCTCGGAGAGTCCAAAAGATGTATTCTAGGATTCGAAGCATCTTCTGAGCCCTCTGGGAGTTTGAAGGATGTATTCTGAGATTTGGAGCATCTTTTGAGCTCTCGGAGAGTCCAAAGGGAGTATTCTTGGTTTTGGAGCATCTACCGAGCTCCCGGAGAGTCCAAAATGAGTATTCTAGGATTTGGAGTATCTTTTGAGTCCCTGAAATCCCCCTCTAGGATTCCGAAGAAAGAATTCTAGAATTTGGAGCATCTTCTGAGCTCTCGGAGAGTCCTAAGGATGTATTATAGGTTTTGGAGCATTTTCTGAGCTCTCGGAGAGTCCTGAGAATGTAGTCTAGGATTTGGAGCATCTTTTGAGCATCTGAAGGAATTCTGAAAACTCAAATTTTCCTTCTCCGAGTATTTTAGAACTCGGAGCATCTTTTGAGCCACCCAACGGCTTCTGACTCTAGTTTTTATGAAAATAAGCGGATTTGGAGCATATTCTGAGCCCCCTAACGTCCATGGTTCATTATTCTGAGCCTCTGAGATCATGTAGGAATCCTGAAAATTCAAAATGTCCTTCTACGATTATTTTGGATTCTGGGGCCTCCCCTTCGGCTCTCCGAAGTTAATTTAGTACAAAAAGGAGACTAGAATGCGTTTGGAGCATCTTCTGAGCTTGTATTCCTGCTCCATTAGAATCAGAATCCCCCTCTACGTCTTCTAAAACTTGTCGATGCGTCTTAAACATCTTCTAGTCTTCTGAAAGCCCGAAAGAATTCTGAAAATTTGAAATTTCTTTCTCAGAATCTGGAGCTTTTCCTTCGGCTTCTATAGACGCAACTGTTAAGAAATTGAGATGCTAGGATGCTCCACTAGATTCAGAATCCCCTCTCCACGTCTTCTAAACCTTCCCAATTAATTTGGAGCATTTTCTGTGGTCCTAAACGGATTGTGACTCTAGTTTTATGACTATAAGCAAATTTAGAGCATCTTCTGAATTTGAGAAACTGGAATTTCCTGTTCTACTAGATTCAGAATTCCCCGACGTCTACTAAGCCTTCCAAATACATCTGAGACATCCTTTGAGCCTTTGAAAATCCGAAGGAATTCTGAAATTCATATGAAGCCCGTTCTTCGGCTTCTAATACTAGGAAAATGAGCCAAATATGTTGGAAAAAGCTTCAAAATCTCCCCTCAACGTCTTCTAAACTTTCGTTCATTTCCAGAAGTCCTCGCTGGAAAAGGAAATCGAGAACATCACCGCGGCCATCGCCCAACTCAAGGCTCTCAACTAATTTCCTCTCTTCTTTTTTTCTATCGTTAATTAATTCCGTTTTCCCCGCTTTTTTCCCCCTCTTTGAATATTTTATTGTTTTTGGTTCTCCCTCGATTTTTTTTTGATTTTCTATAGTTGTCTTCTCTCTTTTTTTTTTTTTGATAAGTTATCGATTTTTCTCCCCGTCTCTCCGGTTTTTATTTATCAAACCAGCACACACACATCATTGCTTGTTTTCTCCTTTGTTTTTTACTTTTTTTTGGAGAAAATTTGTATTGTTTTCTGACTAAAAATTTTATATACTATTTCCTGTTACTAATTTCACTTGACATGTAGGGAAAAAAGCCAAAACAACCTAAATTTTTTGAGCTAAATGTTATTGTTAGGGCTTTGAAATTGTAATAAGAAAAAAAATATTGGGAAAAAATAGACAAAAAAACTTCCGATTTCCCAGGGAATAATTTATTACTTTCTCCATTTTTTTTCGGTGGGAATTTCGGAAGATTGAAAAGAAAGAAGATTCGCGCTCTTTTTCGCGGAGCCCAATTACCGGAGCTCAAAAAAAAAAAATTTTTTTTTTCAAAAAAAATCTTGAAAATTTGATTTTCAGAATTTCCAACTCCATATTTCTGGAATTCAGATTCAGATTCCAAATCAGTTTTGAAAACACAAAAATGTTGAGTTTCAGCCGAGTTATAGGCATTTTAACTTGGTGGCCTAGGAATCCAAATCTGGGATTTCTAGGCCAGCAAAGCTAGCAATCATAAAGAAGAATGAATTTGACATAAGATGCAATTTTCAGATCTCAAAAATCTCGATTTTCAGCCGAGTTACAGGCGTTTGAAGTTGGTGGTCTAGAAAGAGTTTTCTAGGCCATCAACTTCAAATGGTTGTAACTCTGCTGAAACTCAAGATTTTCGGGATCTGAAAATTAGGTTCGATGTAAAATGTTTTCCTCTTCATGACTGCTGATTTTCATGGCCTAGAAATCCAAAATTGAAATTTCTAGGCCATCAATTTCAAATGCTCATAACTCCGCTGAAACTCAAGATTTTCGGGATCTGAAAACTGAGTTGGATGGCAATTTCACTCTTCTTTATGATTTGTGATTTTCATGGCCTAGAAATCCGAAATTGAAAATTCTAGGCCGCCAACTTCAAATGCTTTTGACTCGGCTGAAACTCAAGATTTTTGGGATCTGACAAATGTTTTCAATTTCAAGTTTTCTACACTTGTAATTCTTCGTAATTTCAAGGATATTGATTTGAAGTTGATGGCCTAGAAATCCAAAATTGATTTTTCTAGGCCACCAACTTCAAATTGTTACAACTCTGCTGAAACTTAAGGTTTTCGGGATCTAAAAAGTGGATATAATGCCAAATTTATTCTTCTTCATGATTGAAAAAATTGATGGCCTAGAAATGTCGAGTTTCGATTTCTAGGCCACCAACTTGAAATGATCAGAACTCCGCTGAAACTCAAGATTTTTGGAATCTGAAAAATGTTTTCAATTTGAAATTTTCTATACTTGTAATTGTTCATGATTTCAAATATATTGATTTGAAGTTTGTGACCTAGAAATCCAAAATTGATTTTTCTAGGCCACCAACTTCAAAGGGCCATAACTCTGCTGGAACTCAAGATTTTTTGGATCTGAAAATTGGATTCCAATTCATATTTTCTACAATTTTAGTTGTTCGTGATTTCAAGTATATTGATTTGAAGTTGGTGGCCTAGAAATTCCAATTCTGAGATTTCTAGGCCACCAAATTCAAATGGTTATAACTTTGCTGAAACTTAAGATTTTCGGGATCTGAAATTTTCAAAACTTTGCTAAAATTCTCAGATTCTCCTACTCAAAAAATCCCTCTAAGACGAATACAAAATTGATAAATAAATAATTCCCTGGGAAAAAAATCTAAATAAAAAATTTCCCTCCTCCCCATTTTTTCCCTTCATTTGCTCCTCCAGCAAGCTCTCCATTTCGAAAAAAAATTCCCCGTTTTCTCCAATTCTCTGCGTCTCTCTATTCCCATACACTATTTCCCGCCAGGGAAATAGTGTACAAGAAAGAGAGACAGCAGACACTTAAAATGGCCTAAAATAATCAAGAAATTGAGGAGACGGAGAAGGGCGGGGCGGAGCCAACACGCGGAGGAGCCGTCTTCTTCCCTTTTTTAGAGAAAAAGGGAAGAATCGATAACATGTCGTGTGTGTGTGTGTGTGCTCCGTTGGCTCCGTGAGCTCTCTCTCTCACGGAGCAAAAAGAGCCCCAACGACTACTACTAGTTGAGAAGAAGACGGGAAGTGGAAGCTCTCGCTTCCACCTCACTTACCGGCCGACTTTTGCCTTTATGTTTGTAGTTTGTAGTCTATATATCAGTATGCTCCATTGAAGTGGAAAAATATTTGTGATTTTTTGATCTACCAGATTATTTGAAAGAAGTAGCGTTGAAATATCTCAACTTTAATGAGAGTTATAGACATTTGAAGTTGGTGGCCTAGAAAACCAAACTTGAAAATTCTAGGTCATCAATATGGCGAGTCATAAAGAGAAAGAAAACTGACATCGAATCCAGCTTGTAGATCTCACAAATCTCAATTTTCAACCGAGTTACGACCATTTGAAGTTGGTGGCCTAGAAATCCGAATCTGGGATTTCTAGGCCATTGAAATTGGTAATCATAAAGAAGAAGAAAATTGACATCAAATCCATTTTTCATATTCCAAAAATCTCGATTTTCAGCCGAGTTATAACCTTTTGAAGTTGGTGGCCTAGAAAGAGTTTTCTAGGCCACCAGCTTCAAATGCCAATAACTCGGCAAAAAATAGAACTTTTTGGGGTCTGAAAAATGGATTTGATGCCATTGTTCATTCTCTATGTGAGATCTTGTTTAAGTCGCCTAGAAATCCGAATTTGAAGTTTCTAGGCCACCAACTTCAAATGACTATAACTCGCGTTAAAATGGAGATTTTTCGAATCTAAAAATTGGAGTCGATTTCAAATTGTTGACCTTTTTAAATGTGATTTAAGCCTAAAATTTGACATTGAATCCATCTTTTAGATCCAAAAAATATGAATTTCGAAGCAAGTTATGACTATTCAAAGTTGCTGGACTAGAAAACCAAACTAGGGATATCTAGGCTATCAAACTTTTCCGGTCATAAAGAAGAAGAAAATTGACATCAAATCCATTTTTCATATTCCAAAAATCTTGAGTTTCAGCCGAGTTACGGCGTTTTGAAGTTTGTGGCCTAGAAAGAGTTTTCTAGGCCACCAACTTCAAATGGTCATTACTTAGCTAAAACTCAAGATTTTTGGGATCCAAAAATTGGGTTCGATGTCTATTTTATTCCTCTTTATGATTAAAAAATTTTGATTACCTAGAAATCCAAATTGTAGGATTCTAGGCCACCAACTTCAAATGTTTCTAAGTCTCGTTAAAATCTCGATTTTTTTCAATCTAAAAATTCGAGTCGATTTCATAATTTTGATACTTTTTTAATTTTCTTGAAGCCTGGACGTAGTCATTTTGATTGTTGCCTTCAGATCCACAAAATATGGATTTTGAAGCCAATTATGACTAATTCAAGTTGATGGCCTAGAAATCTCAAATTTGGGTCTCTAGGCCATCAAATTTATTAATCATAAAAAAGAAGAAAATTGACATCTAATTCATTTTTCATGACATTTTTCAGATTCCAAAAAGCTCTATTTTAAGCCGAGTTATATACATTTGAAGTTGGTGGCCTAGAAATCATTTTCTAGGCCACCAACTTCAAATTGTCATAACTCTGCTGAAACTCAAGATTTTTGGAATCAAAAAAGGGAATTTGATGTCATTTTTAATGGTCTACTAATTGGCACGTTTTGGTTAGGTGACCTAGAAACCCAAATTCGAGATTTCTAGGCCACAAACTTCAAATGCGGTTTTTGCCTTCCACTTTTTTGAGTTTATGTTTTTATTTTTCACTGGTCTATTGAGCGCGCAATTTCAGTTTTCCGCTATTACGATTTTCTTCAAAATTTCATGTTCCTGTCTGCTGGGCTCGTTCTAGTTTATAGATACGCCAACTTTGGGCGGTATAAAAATGGGTCTAAAAATTGTTAGAATTTTCTGAAATTTTGTGAGCATATAATTCAACTCTAGAACTCTATTTTTGTAGTTGACCACTTTTTTGTAGGACTATTTTCAGAAGAGTTACAGTACCCTACAGTAAGATGTCCAACTTGACCATTTTTAGTGGAAAAAGGTCAATTTTGAGGGCTTGAAAAAAATGTTTCTAGGTTTCGAATTTCTCTGAAAATTGGTTACTGTATTCAGACATTCTAGAACTATATTTTTGTAGTTGATAACTTTTTTGTAGCTAGCGGGGTTTTCGAGATATAGCGATTATGGAGACGCAGACAATAAGAGAACCCTCACTGCTGGAAAGGGTCAGATTTGAAGCGTGATATCTCTAGAACCAAAATAGATACAACAATTTTAAAAACTGCAAAATGTGTGAAATTTTGAGCTGAGCAATTTTTTAGTTGACCACTTTTTGATAGCTAGCGCGGTTCTCGAGATAAAGCGCTCAAAGAGACGCAGACAATCAGGGATGCCTACTTTCAGAGGATAGTTCAACTTTAAAGGCGCATATCTCTTTGGAAAATAATCGTACAAAAAAATGGTCAACTACAAAAATGGAGTTCTAGATTTGAAAAATAAGCTCACAAAATTTCAAAAAAATCGGACTACTGGCGCACCTTTGGCGCAAGGTTGTTTAGACAGAGCCATTTTTGCTTGGCAATCAACTCGTCAAAGTGAAGACTTCCATTTTCTCTGCTCACTGTCACCTGACATTTCCATAATTTCTTCTTCTTTTTTCCCTCTGCGTCTCTCATTTTTCCATACTCTCTAATTTTTGGAATTGAATTAGTGTCTCTCGGAGCTTCTAGTAGCCTCACAAATTGGATTGACGGGCTCCGCCCACTCGCGCTCCTCTACTTTTACTAATGAGCTCTTCTGTGAAAACTGAACCCAATTAATCCATTTTACAGAGAACTATGGGTGACTACGATTACTTGATCAAATTTCTTGCCCTAGGCGACTCGGGAGTCGGAAAAACGAGCTTTTTGGTGAGAATTAGAAATTTGAAATCTATATGAATGAAAATAAGGGAAATTTTACATCTAACACATTTTTCAGATCCCAAAAATGTTGATTTGAGGCCGAGTTATGAGCGTTTGAAGTTGGTGGCCTAGAAAACCAAATCCAGGATTTCTAGGCCATCGAAATTGAGAATCATAAAGAAAAAGGAAATTGACATCAAAACCAGTTTTCAGATCCCAGAAATCTCAGTTTCAAGCCGAGTTGTAGCGATTTCAAGTTGGTGGCCTAGAAACCTCTTTCTAGGCCACCAACTTTAAACGTTCATAACTCAGGTGAAAATAGAGATTTTTGGAATTTAAAAACAGGGTTGGATATCAATTTCATTCTTCTTTATGATTTGTGATTTTCATGGCCTAGAAATTTCAAATTTGAGATTTCTAGGCCACCAAATTCAAACACCTATAACTCGGCCTAAAATGCACATGTTTAGAATCTGAAAACTGATTTGGAATCAGAATTCTTAGCCAATTTTTAATATATAAAAAGTCCAACAGAAATTTTAGTGAAAATTTTTGTTTCAGCACCGCTACACAGACAACACGTTCACTGGCCAATTCATCTCGACAGTCGGCATTGATTTCAAGGAGAAGAAAGTGGTATGGATTTTTTTCGAAAATTCCAGAATAATTTCCGTATTTTCAGGTCTACAAATCGGCGAAAGGAGGATTTGGAGGTCGTGGCCAACGTGTGCTTCTTCAGCTGTGGGATACTGCTGGGCAGGAGAGGTAGGCACACAAACTGCAAACTACAAATTTTTTTTGGCCTTAAAATCTCTACATTGAGATTCTGGGCCGCCAATAGAATTATGCAATAAGAGAATGAAAAATGGCATCAAATCCATTTTTCAGATCCCGAAAATCTCAATTTTAAAAAGAGTTACGGTCATTTGAAGTTTTATGGCCTAGAAATCTGAAATTTGGATTTCTAGGCCGCCAAAAAAAAAGCTATACAATGAAAGGATAAAAAATTACATCCAACCTATTTTTCAGATTGTGAAAATATTGAGTTTCAACCGAGTAATAGGCATTTGAAGTTGGTGGCCTAGGAATCCAAATCTGGGATTTCTAGGCCAGCAAAGTTAGCAGTCATAAAGAAGACTAAATTCTGTATAAAATACAATTTTCAGATCTCAAAAAGCTTAATTTTCAGCCGAGTTACAGGCGTTTGAAGTTGGCGGCCTAGAAAGAGTTTTCTAGGCCATCAACTTTAAAGGACCATAACTCCGCTGAAACTCAAGATTTTTGGGATCTGAAAATTGAATTCGATTTCATTTATCTTCTTTTATATGGTTGCTAGTTTTGATGGCCTAGAAATCCAATTTTCAGATTTCTAGGCCACCAACTTCAAATGGTCATAACTCGGCTGAAACTCAATATTTTTGAGATCTGAAAACTGGATTTAATGGTAATTTTATTCTTTTTTAATTTCAATAACCTAGAATGATAGTTTTGCTGACCTAGAAATCCCAGATTTGGATTTCTAGGCCACCAAGTGCAAATGACCATAACTCACTTCAAAATTCATTTTTCTTCAAACTTTAAATAGTGCAAAGATGTTTGATCCTTTACGAACTTTTCGATGAAGTTTTCGAGACGAAAACATGAAATTATTTTTTATATTTTTGATGATTATAGATGTCTAGACGATTACAATTTGAAATACAAATTTTAAAAAGTAAGTTATTTTTGAAAAGTGCAAAGAAATTTGATGATTTGTGGGCTCTTAGGGATCAGCAATTTGAAAAAAAAGATTGGTTGCGAAATGACTGGTTGCGAAACGTCGGGGAGCGAAAAATGGGACATATTCAGAAGCTTTGAATTTCGTAATTTCGTTCCCATTTTTCATAACTTCAAATTACAGTAACATGTTGAATTATATATCATTTGAAAGCTGAAATCTTTCTGATTTTGAAAATATAATTGAAATTTTTCTAAGGGAGCAGAGATAGACGTATTTGAAAATTGGCGGGAATTTCGGAATTTAGAAAAAATATTTATTTTAAAAGCTACACTTTCAGTGCGATTTGTGCTAGTTAAAATAAAAGTTCAAAAACAATTTGCATATCATTTGAAAGCTAAAAACATGCTGAATTCAAATATACTATTTTCATTAAAATCCGACCACAGAGAGTCAAGATAATCAAACTTTCAGATTCCGCTCTCTGACCACTGCCTTCTTCAGAGATGCCATGGGCTTCATTCTCATCTTCGATATCACCAATGAGCAATCATTTCTCAATATCCGTGACTGGCTTAGTCAATTGAAAGTTCACGCGTATTGTGAGCAACCAGATATTATCATTTGTGGGAACAAGGCCGATTTGGAGAATCGAAGACAAGTCAGTACGGCCAGAGCCAAGCAGCTAGCGGATCAGTTGGGGTGAGTGGGGTCAATATAAAAAAAGAGCACTTTTAAATAATTAAAAAATAAAGAAAATTTTACATCTAATCCGTTTTTCAGATTGGAAAAATCTCAATTTTAAGCCGAGTTATGACCGTTTGAAGTTGGTAGCCTAGAAATCCTATGATAAGATTTCTAGGCCACCAAAATTACCTATCATAAAGAAGAAGAAAAGTGATATCAAATCCAGTTTTTAGATCTCAAAAATCTCAATTTTCACCCGAGTTATGATCGTTTGAAGTTGGTGGCCTAGAAAACTCTTTCTAGGCCACCAACTTTAAACAGCTATAACTTGCCTCAAAGTTGTTCGTTTTGAACATCGAAAACAGTTTTGAAAACCGCAAAACGTGCCAAATCTTATTATGAATACAAACCGTGGCCTAAAAACCCAAATTTGATTTTTCTAGGCCACCAACTTTTTCCCGGCCACCAACAATTCTAGGTTATTAAAGTTATTAACTGTGAAGAAGAAGAAAAAAAGTGATATTGAATCCAATTTTCAGATCTCAAAAATCTCAATTTTCAGCCGAGTTATGATCGTTTGAAGTTGGTGGCCTAGAAAACTCTTTCTAGGCCATCAACTTCAAACAGCTATAACTTGCCTCAGAATTGTTTGTTTTGAACATTTAAAACAGTTTTGAAAACCGTAAAACGTGCCAAATCTTATTATAAATACAAACCGTGGCCAAGAAACCCATACTTGATTTTTCTAGGCCACCAACTTTAAACGGTCATAACTCGGATAAAACTCAAGATTTTTGAGATTTAAAAATTGAATTTGATTTGATTTTTTTTCCTCTCTTAAGTGTTTGCTTAAGTGGCCTGAAAACCCTAATGCAGGATTTCTAGGCCACCAAACTTCAAATGCCCATAACTCTCTTCAAACTCTATATTTTACGACGCGAAAACTTGTGTTCTGACTCAAATTTTCAACAGAAATTCTTTCAGACTTCCATACTTTGAAACTTCCGCTTGCACCTCGACCAACGTCGAGAAATCAGTCGATTGTCTTCTAGACTTGGTAATGCAAAGAATCCAACAATCCGTCGAGACGTCTTCTCTCCCACTATCCGAGTGCCGTGGTGTCAGTTTGGATGGCGACCCGAACGCTTCCACTTCTTACTGTGCTAATTGCTGAATGAGTGGACTAGAAACCGCTTTTTTGGATTTCTAGGTCATCCAACAATTTTTTCTTGCAATATTCCTAGTCTCTGCATAATAAGCTTTATACTATTCTCTTTTCCCATTTTTTCTTTTCCACACTGTCCCTCATATCCCGCGATTCTTAGATCTATCTTTCTCTCTATTTTCTTTTAAACTTATCGATCTCATCTATTCTCTCTTTTCTTTTATGAAATTGATACTTGAAGTAATTTAATGAATCAGATTTATAGATATGTCAACTTTGGGGCTATAAAAATATGTCTTAAAATTGTCAGATTTTTCTGAAATTTTGTGAGCATATAAATCAACTTCAGAAGTCCATTTTTGTAGTTAAAATGTTTTTTATAGGATCACTTTTAGAAGAGTTACAGTACCCTACAGTAAGACATACAATTTCATCAATTTTATTTGAAATAGGTCAGGTTTGAGGTTCTGAAAAAGTATTTTCTAGTTGGCCGATTGTTCTAAAATTTTGTAAGCATATAAATCAACGTTAGAACTCAATTTTTGTAGTTGATCACTTTTTGCTAGCTAGCGTGGGTCTCGAGATGTTGAGCTCAAAGAGACGCAGAGATTGTGGTCGGCAGCGGCGCGCGCCGCTGCAGTTTTGATTGTTTATATCTCGAGAACCAGGATACCTACAAACAAAATACCGCAATATCTCTTCCACACACTCTTCCAGTCCGCCCCTCGCTATACATTTAACATTTTTCTCAGAAAGTTCAAAGTGATGTATAGTACGAAATAGCTTTTTCCTCCCCAGGGAACAGGCTCTGGCCTTGAAAATTGCAATATAAAAAAGTTTACGAAAAATTGGTGATTTTCACTGAAAATATGTATGATTTCAGTGAACTGAAAAGTATTTTCGAAAAGTTATAAAGGCTAAATACCACTCGAAATTATGTAAAATCCAAAATTTGTGTGAAAAAAAACTGAAAAAAGCTTGAATTTTCAAAAAATAGTACTTTCTAATCTCATTTCATTTTTGGGGTGCCGGATAATTGGAGGGTGCCGGTTTATTTTTCAAAATGACCATTTGACTGCCGGTTTATTAGAGGGTGCCGGACATATAGATGTGCCGGTCTATTAGAGTAAATACGGTATTTAAAGACGAGAAAACGAGAAGGCAACGAGATAACAACGAGAAAACCTAGAACGCGCGCGCGCAATTCGAATGCACAGATTCCAAAAGGCCGCAAACGAGAATACCTGAAGAACGCGAAAACAAAGGCGTTTTTACTTACTCACCAAATTTATTCAGTGAAAATCAAAATCAAAACCTTCAAAACTTTAAACCAACAAAAAATGAGCAACCACAACCTAGACTATACAAAAATACAAAAAAAAAACGCGAAGACCTCAGACAAGAAAACTCGGCTCACCTACGGTGAGGCCGACCCAACCAAGACTGACGAGATTTTCCTCTTTGGCACCAATGTAGCGCCGCGCACACAAAGTGCGTCAAGCACAGCGCCTTGGCGTATTTCGCGGGTCGCTTGAATTTTCATCATTTTTCAACGAAAAGCGAATGATCTTGGAATAAAAGACAGGGATTTAGATAAATCCGATTATCAAAACCTGACAGTATCTCGGCTCACAGAGGCTCAAACAAACCAAAAATTTCAGGATTCATTTTTCTAGAGAATAATCTCCACAAAATGTCACGTTTTTTGAGCTAAAAATGAGTTCTCTAGACCTTCTAGGAGTCGAGATACTGTAGTTTGAAGTTTTGATAGAGAGAGTGTGGTCGCAAAAGAGACCCAGACGACAAAAGTATCGGAGAAATCCAGACAATCAATCCCACAAGGCAGTTATCTCTCTCCCCGCCCACTGTTCCATTAGGACAGAGAGAAAGAGACGATGAGAAAAATACAAGAATATTGGTTTCTGTAAAGGCCCATACTCCCGGGTTACATTAGAATGGGGTCAAAGTCTCATGGGGCACATCTTAATCCCATTTAACGAAAAGATACACGCTTAACTTAACTAACATGCTTCAAGGGATGTAACGGTATATGTCAATGGTTTCATAAAAGCTTACGAATGATATGAGTTCGGAGTCCTGGTCGTTTCCTAGTCAACAATAATCTTGTGGGGTACATTTATCGAATGCTCTGTGGGTACATTGCACGTGGTTCCACAGTTTCAGCTCTGATAGCTGCCCAATTTCCCCAATGGTCATTATGTTTTTTTTTTCGATTTCTATGGAGTTTTCATGATCGTATTAATGCTTCTAATGTGGCTTGGAAAATAGATAACTGTCAGTCGTAATTCAGAAACGAATGGTCGGTGGTATAGATACTTGTTGCAGTGACTCTGATAAATAAAGAGAAATCGGAAAACATAGTAATAATAAAAAAGCATAAATATTCTTCATTTTTTAGCCTTAACTGGGTGTTCATGGATTTTTAGCATTGTGGCACTGCAGAGGGCCGTTGGGATCAAGACAACTTTACAGAAATCAATATGATTGTCTTTTTCTCATCGTCTCTTCCTCTCAATCCTAATGGAATAGTGGGCGAGGATAGATTACTATAAGAACCAGACGGGCTACGCCCCTCTGGGGCCCTTCAGGTAGCATGAAATTTTTGGAAATTTTTTTTGGAATTTTGAAAAACAAAATAGATCGGCATTATTAAGCAGGAATTACTGATATCCTGCCAAAATTTGAGAAAAATCGGTCTAGTAGAGACTGAGCTAGAGCGGGATCCGGACACGGCACAGACAGACACACAGAAATTTGCGTTTGTTAATAGTAAAGATGATTGTCTTGACTTCTCTGATACTCTCGTTCTATTCGCCTCCACCCCATCACTCACACTACTCATTGTTTCTGCAAATCGTCAAAAGGGGGGATGGGAAGGAGAGAGAAAGAGAGAATCAGAAAAGACAAGACAATCCCACAGGTCAGCATTTTCTCTTCACCCCATCACTTATTCTACTCAATGTTTCTGCACACTGTCGTCCCCATGTATTCCAAATTTCCACTGCTACATGTCCCCTATCTTGTATTATCCAAAATCGTCAGTTTAGCGGATCCAAGTGCACTGTAAGTAGTTGAATACTGTAATGTTTTCAAAAACCTCGTTTCTTCCAGAGTCAACATTTCGCTGTGCTCGAAAAAGGCCAAAATTGCAATAAGGAGTGTTAGAAGATTCAATAGCTGGCAACTAAGCATTTTAAGTGGTCCATATCCGCGAGCCATTCTAAGCTACGACGGAAAATATTATCAGAGGCATCTGAATGTTTTACGAGTGATATGTACTTCTGAATTGTTGACAAACCAACATTCAGAGTTTGTGACAATCGGAAACTGCAAAGTAGGTTATTTGTACTCAAATTATAGGCCCAATTCCAGTATTTACAAAAATAACATTCTTTTTGCTTAAAAATCGTAAAAATTCTCCAAAGTCGATTTTCAAAACAACGCAATAGAAAAACTTTTTGGACAATTTTTTGTCAGCAGCCTTTTTGTTATCTATTTTCATAAATGCTGGAATTGGGAAAATCGTTTGAGAAAATAAAACATTCCGCTTAAGGTACCCGTTCTCAACAATACATGTCGGAACTCATACTGCGATGATGATCAAAGTGATAACTCGGATCCAGTAATCGGATATTGCCTGGACACATACTGGGAGGATCGAATTGAGGGATTGAAACAAGTGGTCGAGTACGTTTCGGATCTTTTCCAGTTGAGTGTCAGCATTGTGCATATTTATCGAGGCGATGAATGGGTATTAGAATGGATCAAAAATCGTCAGAATGAGAAATTGAAGGATGTTACGTTCGAAATTCTTGGAAGCGAATGTTATCCGGGAGAGAAATTGGAATTAGTTCTGAGGTATGTAAGTAGAAACGGTGGCAGTTCAGTCAGTTTGTACTCAAATGATTGTCTCGATTCCAGTATTTACAAAAACAACAACTTTTTGAAACATTTACTCTTTTTAATACACGCTTTTTATTTCGAAATGTGTAGTCATTAAGCCAACTGTAGTCAATAAGTACTTGCCAAAAATTTATTTTTAAATTCAGAAACAGCACTCCATTCAATAAACTTCACATTCGTGCGTTGGCACCCGAAAATTTTCGATTTACCGCAAACTTTCCAACTGTCGATGAGATATTCATTCTATACGGAAAATGGATAACAGTCGACAATCTGATGAAAATCGATTCATTGGAATGTGCTTTTTGGGATACGACACTTTCCGGCACCGATATCAATCAATTTTTGCATTTCTGGATGGGAGGAGGTAGTCCACGACTACAGTATCTTCATGTGACCACTGAAAAAAATCTCGATTTTTCGTCGGTTTTCGGAAATGATTTGGTCGAGTTTCGTTTAGAGCGAACGCACGAAGTTCGCTTGTATCATCCACGGTAAGCTCTTTTCGTTTACAAGAATATTAATGGTTTTTCATGGAAATCGATATTTAAATTTAGAACTCAAAATTTTCTAAATTATCGGAAAATGTATAATTTTTCGCCGATTCCGGTGTTGCTGATTCCGCCGCTCAAAACGCTGTTTAAAATTTTTTAGACAGAATTTCAGCTCGAAAATTCAAAAGTCGCTTTAACTTTGATCCATGGTTTCTCTCAAAAATTGTCCAAAACCGTTTTTAAGCGATATAAACTGCTAAACTCTCATTATTTCAGTCCTTTTGGGATGGATCGTATATTCGATGGTGGTTGCACTATTCAACGGAAGAATGGAGTGAAAGCTACAATCAACTATTACCTGAACGATTTTCACATGGCTATTTGGCCACAATCGATTGTTTCCGATTGAATTTTCTGTTTTGTCTGTCGACGCTCTCAGCGTAATGTCTCTTTTTTCTTGATTGTTAATTCTTGGTAATTAATGTGAATTTCCAGTTTAACTGGATTATTAATGTACGGCATGAAAATGTTTGATATGAAAATATTCATTTTTTTAAAAATAAATGTTCTCAAAATATGGAAGAATCCAAAAATTTCAACTACCCCCACAAAATGAAAAGCATATACACCAGAGTTGGTCGGAAGTGAATTCTTTAACAGTCGGAACTCGGGAGTAGAGATTTTAGACTAAACTTAAATTGTCCGATTTTTCCAATAATTGATCAATTGTTTAAAAAATTTTGCACTGTAACTTTAATATTCGATCTTCTAGGTGGAAGGATATCAAAAGTGGGACCATTTCAACAGGGTCGGAAAATTTATTTGAATGAAAACGGATGTTAAAGCTGAATCATACATGGAGTGACTATAACTTTGACAAATGCTGTTAAACTCATGTGTCAAACCGTTTCACATTGGTGAGATTTGGGATATGTGTTTTATCTTCTGAAATTGTTTCTCATTCGGCTACCAACTTCTATTATACCTTGAGACTGGATTCGTTACCATAACCTGCCCTAGTAGGTGACGCTTTTGGATCGATTGTGCTCAGGCTCAATAAGCAGCAAGGGTACATATTATATTATGCTTACGAATCAAGTATCAATGCATACAAAAAGTCAGTCGTTAAAAACCCAATCATTCCAGTCAGAAAAACAAAACATCGTGGAACTGTTTAAAAAATTAACAATTTTTGAAGAGTAAGTCGCAAATGTGGTTTCGTGTCAAAGTGACAATCAATCCCTATCGTTCTCACTATGAGATCAAGTATTAAAGTTAGAAGGTCAACTTATTTAGAGAAGTTACACTACTTCGTTTTTTATGGCATGGCTGAAATGAAAAAGATGCGGAAAAACGTAGCCAGGTTCCGAAACTTTTCTGAAGGTCTTTCCATTAGTTCATTCAATTATCCTCAAAATAATCGCAAAGATAATCTGGAAATATATTCGAAGATGAACCGCGAGTTCAAGAGGATTTCAAAAATGAAGAAGAATCAGAGGATCAATACGACTACGTTTCTCAAGAACAGTCCAACTATGTATCTGAAGATCAGTCCGTCCTTTTGGATTCTGCGAGTGGGAGAAGGTTGGTTTGAGACCAATTCGAAATTATGTCAATAGAGTTTTGGACGATCGAGGGAGAGTGATGGTATCTTTTGATGTCGTCGGCGAAGACCGAGAATTGTATGGAATCCTGGAGTGTATAAAGAAGGTCGTTGAGAAATATCAGAAAGAGGAGCGGACCTGAGACAGAGCCTTGAGGTACTCCGGAGCGAATTGGAGTTCTGAGAGATTCAGTAAATGAGTTACCGTATTTACTCTAATAGACCGGCATGCCGGTTTATTTTTCGTGGTTCTCATTTTGATGCCGGTTTATTAGAGAGTGCCGGTCATTTAGAGGGTGCCGGTCTATTTTTCAAAGAGTCAATTTGTCAAAAAATTAACGAAAAATTAGTGCGTTTTCACTGAAAATGTGTATAATAAAGCCTCTTCGAATAGTTATAAAGCACAAAAACCATCCGAAATGATGTGAAGTCCAAATTTTGTGTGAAAAACGTTAGAAAGAAACTTAAAATTCCCAAAAAATAGACTTTCTAATTTCATTAATTTTTGGGGTGCCGGATAATTGGAGGGTGCCGGTTTATTTTTCAAAATGTTCATTTGACTGCCGGTCTATTTGAGGGTGCCGGACATATAGATGTGCCGGTCTATTAGAGTAAATACGGTAACTCTAACTAAGAATTAGCGATCGGAGAGGAAATCAGAGTAGAAACTGCAAATAAGAGGTGGCAAACCAATGTTTGATAGTTTCTCAAGAAGGAGGGGGTGTGACACTTTGTCGAAAGCCTTTTGGAAGTCGAAGAAAGTGATATCAAGGGAGTTATGTGTGTGAAGAATATTCATAAATTGGGAAGATGAAGCGCACGAACGGGTGGGTAGGAATCCGTGTTGGCCAGGGTGGAACTTGTGGCCGAAATTGGTAACAATGGAGCGGCAGATGACGCTCTCCATAACATCCTTAAGGACCCTTCTGAATCTTTCTAAATTTTACCATTTTCATTGTCAATTTTACCATTCTCATTATTTTACCTGTAAATGTTTATTTTTGATGCCGGACAGAAAGTCTTCACAGAATTAATTTTTACACTTTTTCGTGATTATTTTTGCTGTAGGCACCAAAAATCTAACTGTTACGGTTAGCGTTCAAAAATTGGATTTCACAAGTCAAAATTACATTTTTTTCATCATTACTATGATCAAGCTTTAATTAAAATCTAGTGGATTTTAACAGTTTGTTTCATTCTGCAGTATTGAAAATGCAATATACGCACAGAAAACACACTTTGGTCCTCCAAATAAGTCTTTGCAGGAACCTTCAAAAAACATTTTTCTGAAAAAAATTTTTTTCTCGCAAAACGTATTTTCTCTCCCGAAAATGACCGACAACTACTTTCACATCGGGAATCGTGTCCTTATGGGGTTTCTATCTTTTGAATGCTTTTACTGTGCTGTTTTCTTTGAGTTTCATAGGATAATTGACCTGCTTCTCTGCTGATCGGCTCCGAAGATATGGACGTCCGAGCACAAAATGGTACGTTTTGCTAATTGGCCGTAGCAACGCTGAAAATAGTCTTAGGAAGCTAAAAATTTGGAAAAACATGTAACTTAAGATACTCTACCAAATGGCAAAAAGAAATTTCAATTTTGAGCGAAAAAATTTTTTGAAGCAGGGGCTCGTTTGGGCCGAATGGGGTCAGCACATTAAGAAAAAATTTTTGCTCAAAATTAAAATTTATTTTTACCATTTTGTAGAGTATTCTAATCTACATGTTTTCCCACATTTCCAGACTCCTGGAACTATTTTCAGCGTTGCTACGGCCAATTAGCAAAACGTACCATTTTGTGCTCGGACGTCCATGTCTTCGGAGCCGATCAGCAGAGTAGCAGGTCAATTATCCTATGAAACTCAAAGAAAACAGCACAATAAAAGCATTCAAAAGATAGAAACCCCATAAGGACACGATTCCCGATGTGAAAGTATAAGAAATGGAGAAAACGAAAACTGACATTTTTGAAATGTGTCAGGTATTTTGACTTGAAGCATGGGTCTGGTGCAAGTTATTTGGAATGAAAGTAGATGATTCTTGTAGCAATTTTTGACAAGTACAAAAATGTAGAGAATTGGATATCCGACATTTCCTAGGTTTTTTAAAACTTTAAAAATTTAAAAATTTTTTGTAGGTGCAATGGTTCTCGAGATATAAGCTTTCAAAAGAGCAGCGGCGCACGCCACTGCCGAAGCATAGGCGCTGCCTGGCTTTTCTGCTAGGGGGTTTTCGTCGGTATTGAAAATCTAAGGATCTAGGAAACCTCAAAGTACCGTAGTATCTCTTCCTCTCACTATAAATTTCACGTTTTGCCCCGAAAAGTCAAAGCGATGTATCTCGGCTCACAATGGCTCAAACAGAACCAAAATTTCAGAATATATTGTTTCCTTACCTAAAATTATCTCCACACCATTTCAATTCTTTTGCTTCAAAAATGAGCTCCCTAGGTCTTCTGGGAGCCGAGTTACTGTAGTTCGAAGTTTCGAGAGAGATAGTGTGAGCGCGCGAGAGACGCAGACGACGAGAGTGTCTGCGTCTTTCATGAAAGACCGTAACTTTGCTCAAAATCGAGCTAGAGACTTGATTTTAAGCCGAAATCAAATTTAAGAATTTCTAGATTCTCTTTATTATAGATTGGCAAACTGCTACAAATTCCAATTTCTTCAAAAATCGAAAAATTTAAGATTCAAAAAAATTCAGAATGTACTTTTTATTATCTAGAATTATCTCCACAAAATTTTGAGTCTTTTACTCCAAAAATGAGTTCCCTAGGCCGTCTAGGAGCCGAGATACCGTATTCCAAATTTGTGGGCGAGATAGTGTGGGAGCGCGAGAGACCCAGACGACGAGAGTGTCTGCGTCTATCACGAAAACTTTAAACGCTCATAACTCGGCTCAAAGTTGAGCCAGAAACTTGATTCTGGGCTCAAATCAAAGAATTTCAGACCGCCCCTCGATACAACATCTCCACATGTGTCGTCCAGAAAAGTATGAGTACTGTAATGACATCAATGTTCTGCTATCTACGGGACGAGAAAAAGTTCATTGGAAATCATCGAGAACTTTTGAAAGATTGGAAGATTATCAGATTTTGTATGTTCAAGAATGAGTTCAGGAATTTGGGAGGAGTCTTTAAGAAGTTTAAGGTGAGGTTGCGAAATGGCAGGTTACAAAATGTCTTCCTTTTCAGATCCCTCCAAAACCCAACAATTGGACACACATCATGATGGTTAGACACCCTTTCGAAAGATTTGTCTCTGGATTTGTCGATAAATGTTACAGGTTTTCTATCATCTCAAAACTACAGTAATCCTTGACTCTTCCAGAAAACCAGTCGTCCAGAGGTACTGTAATGGGTGTGGTCGAAATTCGACATGTTTCATTGTGATTCAGAGTAATTTTCAATTTCGATATCCCTACTATAATCAATAATTTTCCAGACTATCTCCACCAGCTACTAGTCGGTTCGTTCATCACGATGCAACAGGAATAATACCCAAAATACCTTTAAATCAAATCGGAACACCTACCCGTGGAATTTATTTCTGATGTTCCTTTAACTTATGAATTTCTAATGAAGTCCCTTTGTCTATTTTCTGATGGCCAAAAAGTGCAATTTTATTAAAACAAGGAACTACTAACAATTTACAATTAGAAACATAAACAACTTTTGAAGGTAGAAAATTGAAGAATTTCTCAGATTTGAACAGAATTCCCTGTGGCCACCGTATCCATTATATCCACATCGCTCTCCTCCTCGTTCAATAGTAAGAAAGCACACGTTACCCAGTGCACAAAACGATCCGATTGTTTCGAACACTGGCACACGGCACACATCGAGATGCGATATGACTTGTGAGCACCGGTTAAAGTTCTTCATTGTAGTCGTGTAAATCGTAGACTGCCACATTGCCCGATGAGGTTCCTGAGAATAGAAGGCGTCCGGTGGTATCGATATCGAATCGAGATCGATGGCAGGTTGTCATTTCGCGACGTAGGATCTGCGTCATCATGTTGATTCGGGTGTCAAAGCAGTGAATGTCTCCCTGAAATAATCCATTAGGAACAGGACTGGGCGGCGACAAATTCCGGCCACTCATTCAAACGTGAATTACTTTTTTCAGGGGGATCCGGTAAAAAACGATCAACAGGAAAAATTTTTCTTATTAAAAAAGCTATCGAAAGGTTCAAAACTCGTCAAATTTTATAAAAAATTAACAGAGTTACACCTTGCCGAAAAGTTACCGATTTTAGTAATTTTTCGACAGGGCGTAACTTTGTTAATTTTTAATGAAATATGACAGTTTTTTAACCATTCGATAGCTTTTTCAATATGGAACATTTTTTCTGTTGATCTTTATTCTACCCATTCTCTCTGAAAAAAGTCATTCACATTTGAATGAGTTCCAAAATCAGGAATAATTGCTATTTATAGAATAAAACTGACTTCTCTTTCCGCATACAATTTCAATCCATCTGCTGAGAATTGAACATTTGTATATCCTCTCTGTGATCTCTCTATCGTTCTTACGAAAATCTAATGTTGACGATATGAATATCCGATCCGTTGTGTGCGTAGATTGCCGACACAGTCTCCATTTGAATCACTACAGCGCCGATCACATTTTTGCCATCAAACCCTTCTGCTTTGGGATTAGTTATAAAGAATTGAGATCCATCTGTGTTCGAATTGCACATAGCAGCAATGAATTGGTTATTGTTTAGATCGTGTGGATAATATTCGTCTCCGTAATGCTGGCCCCAAATCGACTCTCCGTCTGTGCCATTTTGCAAAGGATCTCCTGTCTGAATCTTGTACGAGCTGACACGATGGAATGTTGAGCCGTTGTAGTAGCCGCGGCGCGAGTGAGTCCAGAAATTCTCCACTGTTTTGGGGCACTCCTGGCCGAAGAGAAACAGCCGAAAGCATCCGATCGACGTCAAAATATCTGCAGATCTGGGGAGTCCTTCATTCCAGCCGTGGATCTGAAAAATGGAGGAAATAAGAAGTTGAACGTATTTTGTGGAAATCACTAGGTATTTTAGATAGAGATTGAGAATTTTCTGAAAATCGTAATGATAGTGCTTCCGGCCGTCCTGAAAAACATGATAAATTTTTTTCGTCCCCCCAAGCTCACGCGGAACGAATTAACAGCCAACAAAGCTGAATCTAGAACAAAAAATGCCGCTTTTTGAGGGCGTGTAACTTTGCTTCTAGACATTTTTGTCTTAAACTCAGATATCAGGCATTTGGACATTGTCAAAGCGAGAAATTTTGTAAGTGAGACATTTCGAAAGTGGACATTTCGAAAGTAGTCATTTCGAAAGTGAGACATTTCGAAAGTGAGACATTTCGAAAGTGGACATTTCGAAAGTGAGACATTTCGAAAGCGGTCATTTCGAAAGTGAGACATTTCGAAAGTGAGACATTTCGAAAGTGAGACATTTCGAAAGCGGTCATTTCGAAAGTGAGACATTTCGAAAGTGAGACATTTCGAAAGTGGACATTTCGAAGGTGAGACATTTCGAAAGTGGACATTTCGAAAGTAGTCATTTCGAAAGTGAGACATTTCGAAAGTGAGACATTTCGAAAGCGGTCATTTCGAAAGTGAGACATTTCGAAAGCGGTCATTTCGAAAGTGAGACATTTCGAAAGCGGTCTTTTCGAAAGTGGGAATTTCGCAAGTGAGACATTTCGAAAGTGGAAATTTCGAAAGTGGACATTTCGAAAGTGAGACATTTAGAAAGTGAGACATTTCGAAAGCGGTCATTTCGAAAGTGAGACATTTCGAAAGTGGTCATTTCGAAAGTGAGACATTTCGAAAGTGGTCATTTCGAAAGAGGAAATATAGATTTCATTTCGAAATGTCTCACTTTTGAAATGACCACTTTCGAAATGTCCACTTTCGAAATTTCCACTTTCGAAATGTCTCACTTTTGAAATGACCACTTTCGAAATTTCCATTTTCGAAATGACTACTTTCGAAATGTCCACTTTCGAAATGACCACTTTCGAAATGTCCACTTTCGAAATGACTACTTTCGGAATGTCCACTTTCGAAATGACCACTTTCGAAATGTCCACTTACGAAATGTCCACTTTCGAAATGACTACTTTCGAAATGTCCACTTTCGAAATGACCACTTTCGAAATGTCCACTTTCGAAATGTCCACTTTCGAAATGTCTCACCTTCGAAATGTCTCACTTTCTAAATGTCTCACTTTCGAAATTTCCATTTTCGAAATGTCTCACTTTTGAAATGACCACTTTCGAAATGTCTCACTTTCTAAATGTCTCACTTTCGAAATTTCCATTTTCGAAATGACTACTTTCGAAATGTCCACTTTCGAAATGTCTCACCTTCGAAATGTCTCACTTTCTAAATGTCTCACTTTCGAAATGTCTCACTTTCGAGATGTCTCACTTTCGAAATGTCTCACTTTCGAAATTTCCATTTTCGAAATGACTACTTTCGAAATGTCTCACTTTCGAAATGTCTCACTTTCGAAATTTCCACTTTCGAAATGTCTCACTTTCGAAATGTCTCACTTTCTAAATGTCTCACTTTCGAAATGTCTCACTTTCGAAATGTCTCACTTTCGAAATGTCTCACTTTCGAAATTTCCATTTTCGAAATGACTACTTTCGAAATGTCTCACTTTCGAAATGTCTCACTTTCGAAATGTCTCACTTTCGAAATGTCTCACTTTCGAAATTTCCATTTTCGAAATGACTACTTTCGAAATGTCCACTTTCGAAATGTCTCACTTTCTAAATGTCTCACTTTCAAAATGACCACTTTCGAAATGTCTCACTTTCTAAATTTCCACTTTCGAAATGTCTCACTTTCGAAATGACCACTTTCGAAATGACCACTTTCGAAATGACTACTTTCGAAATGTCCACTTTCGAAATGTCTCACCTTCGAAATGTCCACTTTCGAAATGTCTCACTTTCGAAATGTCTCACTTACAAAATTTCTCGCTTTGACAATGTCCAAATGCCTGATATCTGAGTTTAAGACAAAAATGTCTAGAAGCAAAGTTACACGCCCTCAAAAAGCGGCATTTTTTGTTCTAGATTCAGCTTTGTTGGCTGATAATTCGTTCCGCGTGAGCTTGGGGGGACGAAAAAAATTTATCATGTTTTTCAGGACGGCCGGAAGCACTATCATTACGATTTTCAGAAATTCTCAATCTCTATCTAAAATACCTTCCTTGTTAGAAACCTGAGCAGTTTTTAGTCTGTAAGCCTCTAAGAAAACGCAATGAAATAATCCATTAGGAACAGGACTGGGCGGCGACAAATTCCGGCCACTCATTCAAACGTGAATTACTTTTTTCAGGGGGATCCGGTAAAAAACGATCAACAGGAAAAATTTTTCTTATTAAAAAAGCTATCGAAAGGTTCAAAACTCGTCAAATTTTATAAAAATCTAACAGAGTTACACCTTGCCGAAAAGTTACCGATTTTAGTAATTTTTCGACAGGGCGTAACTTTGTTAATTTTTAATGAAATATGACAGTTTTTTAACCATTCGATAGCTTTTTCAATATGGAACATTTTTTCTGTTGATCTTTATTCTACCCATTCTCTCTGAAAAAAGTCATTCACATTTGAATGAGTTCCAAAATCAGGAATAATTGCTATTTATAGAATAAAACTGACTTCTCTTTCCGCATACAATTTCAATCCATCTGCTGAGAATTGAACATTTGCATATCCTCTCTGTGATCCTTTTATTGTGGATACCGCATTCCCCCAGTTCATCGAATAGATTCCAAGTAATGAGCTCGAACCAGCGGCCGCGAATGGATCTGGCATCGTTGGATGTGGAGTCAACGACATCGAGAGACCAGTTAATCCAGTGTTGACTGTAATTACACTTTACTGACTCATTAGTGCGGTATAATCAAAGCTTACAGTTCTTATCATAATACTTGATAGTGCCTATTGAATTCCCTGTGACTTCCACGTCCCAAAGTTGAAATAAATTCTTGAATCCACCAATCAATCTGTTCCCAACTTGACCAATGCACATTGCTTCTTTGATATTGTCCTAAATATAGCACAGATTTGAAAAAAATATTTTTGTGGTGACCTACTCCGGCTTCCTTGCCATTGTACACCCCTATTACTTCACCAGACGAAATATCATACAATTGAATCGGCCGCCGGGAAGCAGAGGTGAACACTCCTTTTCCAGAATCATCCCAGCAGGCGTCTAGAATCAATCCGCCCATGTTTCGCTTCCATTTGATTTCCTAAAAATTATAAATAAAAAATATAGGAAAAAACTTGAAATTCACATTATCTTCTAATGAATATATTCGGATATATCTATCTTGAGCGGCAGGAATCGCGTGTGTTCCTTGCTGATTTTGCAAGACAAAATGAACGAAATTGTTGCTCTCCGTGCATTTATAGCCAAACGATGCTTTATAGGATTCATAAGATGCGAAGTCACTGAAAAACGGGAATATAAAACAATGAAAAAATAGGAATTTTTTAACCTGTGTATTTTTCTTAACTCTGAAGGGATTTTAGCCGGTTCAACAACTTTTGGAGCGCTGTTTTTTGCTTCAACTTTCCCATTATTCTGTTCTTCCTGAAGCCTTTGCAATCGCCGCTTTTCTTTTCGATTCAATCGAATTTCGCTCGTTTTTGTTTCTTCTTCTTTTTCTTTTTCTTCTTCGTCGCCTCTAGGAGAAGTTGAAAGGCGATTAATTTCTGACGTCAACTGATCGCTACGAAGCTGAAATCGTCCTGATTATTTCCCGTAAAGCAATTAAATCTTACACTGGAAAGAAGCGCTCCTAACCCACTAATTTCAGCGCGCAGAGTGATACTCGACGATTTTTCAGTGTCCACATCTTCTGTTTGGGAGAGATTCAATGAAGACTCTTGTGATGATTCCTCCGTACTCATCTGAATGATAAATAATTGATTTTTTAAACAAAAAATGCGAAAAGAACATGAAGAAAAAGTAATATTTTTCAAGTTTCCGCACTAAAAATCGGTGTGCATTGGTACTGAAACACTCGATACGACGCACATTTGCGGACATTTCTTGCCACAATTTCTCGGCGGAATTTTCAAATTTATTCATTTACATTTATTTTTCCAGTTTCCTTCCACAAATTCCTCAATTTTCAGCCATCATGGTGTTCGGCGATCATCAAGATCTCATCCGCACACACTTCCAGAAAGAAGCGGGCAAGGTGCGTCAGATGTAAACGAACTGGGGACTTTTTACAAGGTTTTGAAGCCTAAAATTTTTAAAAACCTATTTTCAAAGCTTTTCAGAACTCGAATGATCGCTCAAAGTGAATATGATTTCATCGTAACGTACGAGAAAGCGGAAACCGAAGCGGATCGAACAACATTGCTCTCGGTGTTCAAGGAGAAGGCTGTGCACGCATTTGTGCACCTCATGTCACAGGTTTCGTAACTCCTTCATAATTCTTTCATGTATCTTTCATTCAGATTTCGAAAGACGACTATGTGAAGTACACACTGACGATAATCGACGATATGCTTCGTGAAGACGTCAGCAGAACGATCATCTTTGAAGACGTGGCTGTGCTTTTAAAGAGATCTCCGTTCTCGTTCTTCTTGGGTCTTCTCCATCGTCAGGATCAGTATATCGTTCATACGACGTTCTCGATTCTCACGAAAATGGCAGTGTTCGGGAGCATCCGAATTACTGGCGATGAGCTCGACTATTTCATGAGCTCTCTCAAAGAAGCGATAACTCGTGGCATCGCCAACGACTATATTGCAACCGCTGTCAGATGCATGCAAACGCTCTTCCGAATCGATTTGTATCGTATCTCATTCGTCAATCTCAGCGGCTACGACTCGCTGTCTCACGCATTGTATTCCACGCGCAAGTTTGAATTTCAGATTCAATACCAGATCATATTCTGTATGTGGCTTCTGACGTTCAACGGACACGCCGCCGAAGTGGCTCTTTGTGGAAATCTCATCTAAACTATATCGGGAATTCTGACAACTTGACACAAGGAGAAAGTGATCCGAATTGTATTGGCAACATTTCGAAATCTCATAGTTTCCAATGAAGATGATTACATGAAGAAGTCAGTGAAAAAAGTGGCTCAGATTTTAAAGATGCAGAATATCATAACGAAAACGCTCAAAACATTTTCCGGAGCCTGAAAACCCCGTAAAAAGAGCAAAAATTAGCATCCTGAGTTTTCTTTTTTTTCAGGTATAAATATAGTAAAAAATATCATTTTCAAAAATAAAAATGTTCTTCAGAACGCTCGGCACACCGATGGTGTCTTCGCGACTTGATACGACAGGTTCGAGCGGCACGAACGATGGCAGAAGAGCGCGCTGTTGTGATTTGAGAAAGCGCGAACATTCGCGAGAGCTTTCGCGATGACGATTCGCCGTGGAAGTGTCGAAACATTGCAAAGCTTCTTCATATTCACATGTTGCGGTATCCGGCTCATTTTGGGCAGGTTTGTGTAGAATTGAAGCTCTAAAATAAGTAAATAAAGAAAAAAGAAAGGTTTTATAGATAGAGTGCATGAAACTGGTGGCACATCCTCGATTCACCGACAAGAGAACTGGATATTTGGGAGCTATGATGTTGTTAGATCAACGATCGGAATAACATTTACTTGTGACAAACTCGTTGAAAAAGTGGGTCCATATTTTTAAATATCAAAAAAAAATTTTTTCAGCGATCTCACTTGCTCCACTCAATTCGTTTCCGGTTTGGCACTCTGCACCCTGGGATCAATTTATTCTGCAGAAATGTGTCGTGATCTCGCAAATGAAGTAGAGAAGATCATCAAGCAAAACAACGCATATTTGAAGAAAAAAGCGGCCCTCTGCGCCTTCCGAATCGTGAGAAAAGTACCTGAGCTTATGGAAGTGTTCATTCCGTGCACTCGTTCACTATTGGGAGAAAAGAATCATGGCGTTCTCATGGGAGCCACCACGCTTGTCACAGAGATGTGCGAGAGAAGTCCAGATGTGCTGAATCATTTCAAGAAATTGGTTCCGAATCTAGTGAGAATTCTGAAGAATCTTCTTATGAGTGGATATTCTCCGGAACACGATGTGACCGGAATCTCGGATCCGTTTCTTCAAGTGAAGATTTTGAGATTATTGACCATCCAACCGTACTTGGACATTCTGGCGGCGTTGCCCGACGAGGTAAAGCCGGGCGCGGGAATCACGACACGAAGTGCACAGAAGGCGATGGAGGAGTATCTGCACATGTCGGCGAGCAAGAACGACGCGCAGACGGCGAGATTGGAAGAGGAGCATGAGGAGGTGAGCAATTTTGAGCCAAAAATGAAGTGAAACGAAGCATATTGAGCCAAAAATTATGTAAAAAAAAAGAATTTTGAGCCGAAAATAATGTAAAATGGAGCATTTTGAGCCAAAAATTATGTGAAATGGAGCATTTTGAATCCCAAGAATTTTGAAGGATTCTTAACAATCCAAAACAACCCAGAAGGCTTCTGACGGATCCTGAAAGATTCTAAAGGATTCTAAAGGATCCAGAAAAAAAAAAACTAAACGCTCTAAGGTTTTAAAAGAAAAAAACAATTTTTTGAAAAAATCCGGGCCGACGGGCGGACCCGTGCCGGGCCGGGCCGGAGAACTTTCCTGTTTTGGCCCGGCCCGGCCCGTGACAAGTCTGGTTATTATAGTGCTTTCGACCGTCCTGAAAAAGGTGATAAATTTTTTTCGTCCCCCCAAGCTCACGCGGAACGAATTATCAGCCAAAGCTGAATTTAGTACAAAAAATTCCGCTTTTTGAGGGCGTGTAACTTTGGGCGTGTAACATTTCGAAAGTGGACATTTCGAAAGGCGAAATTTTGTAAGTGAGACATTTCGAAAGTGGGCATTTTGTAAGTGAGACATTTTGAAAGTGGACATTTCGAAAGTGGAAATTTCGAAAGGCGAAATTTTGTAAGTGAGACATTTCGAAAGTGGGCATTTTGTAAGTGAGACATTTTGAAAGTGGACATTTCGAAAGTGGAAATTTCGAGAGTAAGACATTTCGAAAGTGGACATTTCGAAAGTGGGCATTTTGTAAGTGAGACATTTTGAAAGTGGACATTTCGAAAGTGGAAATTTCGAGAGTAAGACATTTCGAAAGTGGACATTTCGAAAGTGGAAATTTCGAGAGTAAGACATTTCGAAAGTGGACATTTCGAAAGGGGAAATTTCGTAAGTGAGAAATTTTGTAAGTGAGACATTTCGAAAGTGGACATTTCGAAAGTGGAAATTTCGAGAGTGAGACATTTCGAAAGTGGACATTTCGAAAGGCGAAATTTTGTAAGTGAGACATTTCGAAAGTGGACATTTCGAAAGTGGACATTTCGAAAGTGGACATTTCGAAAGTGGAAATTTCGAGAGTAAGACATTTCGAAAGTGGACATTTCGAAAGGGGAAATTTTGTAAGTGAGACATTTTGAAAGTGGAGATTTCGAAAGCGGTCATTTCGAAAGTGGACATTTCGAAAGTGGATATTTCGAAAGTGGAAATTTCGAGAGTGAGACATTTCGAAAGTGGACATTTCGAAAGGCGAAATTTTGTAAGTGAGACATTTCCAAATGAAATCTAAATTTCCACTTTCGAAATGTCTTACTTTCGAAATTTCCACTTTTGAAAAGATCCTGAAGCTTCAGGGAAGGATTCTGAAGATTTCGGAGCTCCAGGGAAAAGTTCTGAAAGATTCAGGAGCTCCAAGAGCTTCAGGGAAGGATTTTGAACCTCTAGAATCTGTTGAGAAAGATTCTAGAGCTGTAGGGAAAAATTCTGAAAAGGATGCTGAACTTCTAGGAGCTCTTAAGAAAAATTCTGAAGATCCTGAAGTTGTTGGGAAGGATTCTAGAGCTCCAGGGAAGAATTTTGGAGATTCTGAAGCTCCGGGGAAACATTCTGAACTTCCAGTAGCTCTATAGATGGATTCTGGAGATCCTAGAGCTCGCAAAAGTTGAAAAAGAAAATATAGATAAAAATCGTAATCTCAAAATTATTCCAGGTCTACAATCTGACCACCAGCGAAGTATCCAGAATCATCGGCCGCGACGAGTCCATTCGCTTCGTCGCCGTTTCTCTCTGCAAAGCGCTCCCGGACATTCGCTCGAAACTTCAAGGCGCCGCGATTACTGTAGAAACGGCGGCCGCCGACAATCCGACACTCAATAAAAAGACGGATCCGGATCCGTTGTTGGTTTGCTGCGCACTTCGGAAAAATCGATTCTACTTGTTCACCAACACGGAGCCGGTCACAGTGGAGGATAAGGATGGCAATCAGACTTTGCCCGGTAGAGATGTGAGTTGTTTGTAATAGCTAAAAACTAAACGCTCTAAGGTTTTAAAAGAAAAAAACAATTTTTTGAAAAAATCCGGGCCGACGGGCGGACCCGTGCCGGGCCGGGCCGGAGAACTTTCCTGTTTTGGCCCGGCCCGGCCCGTGACAAGTCTGGTTATTATAGTGCTTTCGACCGTCCTGAAAAAGGTGATAAATTTTTTTCGTCCCCCCAAGCTCACGCGGAACGAATTATCAGCCAAAGCTGAATTTAGTACAAAAAATTCCGCTTTTTGAGGGCGTGTAACTTTGCTTCTAAACATTTTTGTCTTAAACTCAGATATCAGGCATTTGGACATTGTCAAAGCGAGAAATTTTGTAAGTGAGACATTTCGAAAGTGAGACATTTCGAAAGTGGACATTTCGAAGGTGAGACATTTCGAAAGTGGACATTTCGAAAGTAGTCATTTCGAAAGTGGACATTTCGAAAGCGGTCATTTCGAAAGTGGAGATTTCGAAACTGGTCATTTCGAAAGTGGACATTTCGAAAGTGGACATTTTGATAGCGGTCATTTCGAAAGCGGTCATTTCAAAAGTGGAAATTTCGAAAGTAAGACATTTCGAAAGTGGAAATTTAGATTTCATTTGGAAATGTCTCACTTACAAAATTTCGCCTTTCGAAATGTCCACTTTCGAAATGTCTCACTCTCGAAATTTCCACTTTCGAAATATCCACTTTCGAAATGTCCACTTTCGAAATGACCGCTTTCGAAATCTCCACTTTCAAAATGTCTCACTTACAAAATTTCCCCTTTCGAAATGTCCACTTTCGAAATGTCTTACTCTCGAAATTTCCACTTTCGAAATGTCCACTTTCGAAATGTCCACTTTCGAAATGTCCACTTTCGAAATGTCTCACTTACAAAATTTCGCCTTTCGAAATGTCCACTTTCGAAATGTCTCACTCTCGAAATTTCCACTTTCGAAATGTCCACTTTCGAAATGTCTCACTTACAAAATTTCTCACTTACGAAATTTCCCCTTTCGAAATGTCCACTTTCGAAATGTCTTACTCTCGAAATTTCCACTTTCGAAATGTCCACTTTCGAAATGTCTTACTCTCGAAATTTCCACTTTCGAAATGTCCACTTTCAAAATGTCTCACTTACAAAATGCCCACTTTCGAAATGTCTCACTTACAAAATTTCGCCTTTCGAAATTTCCACTTTCGAAATGTCCACTTTCAAAATGTCTCACTTACAAAATGCCCACTTTCGAAATGTCTCACTTACAAAATTTCGCCTTTCGAAATGTCCACTTTCGAAATGTCTCACTCTCGAAATTTCCACTTTCGAAATCTCCACTTTCGAAATGTCTCACTTACAAAATTTCGCCTTTCGAAATGTCCACTTTCGAAATGTCTCACTCTCAAAATTTCCACTTTCGAAATATCCACTTTCGAAATGTCCACTTTCGAAATGTCTCACTTACAAAATTTCTCGCTTTGACAACGGCATTTTTGTACTAGATTCAGCTTTGTTGGCTGATAATCCGTTCCGCGTGAGCTTGGGGGGACTAAAAAAATTTATCACCTTTTTCGGGACGGTCAAAAAAGTTCAACTTCTTATTTCCTGCTTTTTTTCAGTTTGATGACGGAGATGAAGGCCTGCCAGGAGGAGCGGAAGTATTTACAACGGTTGGATCATTCATGTTGCAATTTTTTGGCGAGAAGTGCCCCAAAACCGTCGAGAATTTCTGTACATACTCGCGCCGCGGCTACTACAACGGCTTAACGTTCCATCGTGTCATCGAATCGTTCATGATCCAGACAGGAGATCCCTCCGGCAAGGGCACAGGCGGCGAGTCGATTTGGGGCGAGGATTTCGAGGACGAGTTTCATCCATTTCAAGGTTTCCATTTCGCGGTGTCGATGAGCAGCGACGGAGCCGGAGGATCGCAGTTCTTTGTCACAAAAGTTTCGCTCGACCAAGGGGGATGGTCGAGCGAAACTTTCGGCTCAGTATTTTCCGGATTCGATGTCGTTTCAAATGTATATGATCAACTCGAAGACCCTCATGCTATTATTCAAATAGTGAAAATCTCGATCCTCTAATTATTTTTCTATCAAATTATTCCAAACTCTAACTTACATTTTTTTTCAAACTTTTTCAAAGAATCTAGAATTTTTCACTGATCCGAATGCATCCATCCAAAAATCCAAAGAGAATAAATATACGAAAAATTTGAAAAAAATTTAAATCGTCATGTCGTCTATTCGAAAAAACATTGTTTTCATTCGCAGAAATTTCGAAAAAAAGAAAAATCTCTTTTAGAGAATAGCTGAAAATGCCTCTGAAACGAATTATGTCACCTCAAAGTGGCGAAATCCTTGACTCCCGGCCCCCTTTTCAACAGTATATTTCACGGGAAAAATTTCCAGGCCCCCCATATTTTTGAAAAAAAATTTCTGTTCAAAAATGTAACATCCTATTGGGGTACAAAAATATGGGGGGAGGGGTCCTAGAAATTTTCCCCGTGGAAATTACCGTTGAAAAGGTGATCGGGAATCATGAATTTCGCCACTTTGAGATATTTTTGAGCGTTTTGAGCAGTGATATTAGATGCATTCGAATCAGCGAAAAATTCTACATTTATTGTAATAGAGTTTCCTCGCGTTTTCACGATTTTTTATTTATTTTGTTTCTTTCTGTAAATATGAAGATTCGCCGCATTGCATTTTTTCTACATTATACATACACCTCCGGGTCAAAAGGGGGCCCTACTCGAAGCGATTTTTCGGAGTGTTGGGGGCACTGGAGTTTGCTGGAAAAAAAACAGAAAAAACAGGCAGAGATTTGTGCTCCGCGAGCCGCCACCATTGTCTCATTTTTTCCTCGGCTCTTTTTGCCTCTATTTACATCCCCGGGTTCAATGCTGAAACGAAAAGGGATAAGAAAGTGTTTATCTAGAGAGCATATGAATAAGTAGGTGCCAAGAAATCCAAAATCCAAAAAAAGTGTCCAAAAATCATTAATATATAAAGCTAGGCGTGTGTGGAGAGAGGGAGTAAAACATGGTGAAAATTTTGGACTAAAAAAAGTGGGCGGGGCTAACTAAAAAGAGATCCGAGATATCGTGAGAGGGGGAAATGAATACATGTATTTAGGAAAAGAAAGAATGGAAATAATTAGTCGCCGCGAAGCTCAATCGAGATGGGGCGAGGATGCTTGCGAGGACGTCCCACCGTTTGTGGTCGAGGTGAATTCTGGAAATCCTGGCAACGGATTAGTGATGAGCAAAGGGCGAGGGTGCTAGGCTTCTAGGGCCATTTTTGGACCCATTTCTAGGCTTCTAGGGCAGGTTTTAGACCTTAGACACACTTTCAGGCCTTGGGCCCATTCTGAGCCCCACTTTTCCCTGACCACCAAGGCTGTCACACGGCCGGCCCGTGCCAGGGGAGGCTTATTTTCAAAAGTACAGCCCGATTCAACCATGACAGCCTTCCCAAGGCCCGGGCCGCGGCCCAGGGGCCGCCCGTGTGACAGCCTTGCTGGTGGGCGAAAGAAAAAGGTCTGCGCTTTCAAGTCTTTCTTCTATGCTTTAGGCACATTTTTTTGAGCTTCGGCCCATTTCAGGACCTATTTCCATGGCTTATACGGCCATTTTCAGATCTTAGACCTTGGGCCCATCTAAGGCCCACTTTTCCCCTGTACTTACCCCTCTTCTTCCTCTCCAACACATCAATTGGAGGCGTGGCCAACGGTGTGGCCAACGGTGTGACCGCTTGCGATTCCGACGCTCGTCGTCCTGACGCCGGCGGCATCGTGGCCTTCTGAAGTTCCTCGTGTTCGGTCCGGGTCATCGCGGGGCCCCATCGAACGCACTTCTTGTCGAGAATGAGAATGGGTTTCTTGCTGTATCCGTGGTGGACGCAGTGATCGTAGATTTTCTTGTGCAGCCGGAAGTAGTACTCGTTGGGGTCGAATTCGGGTTCTGAAAAAAAGCGAGTTTTTCAGTCTAAAAACCTATTTTGGTGCAAGAAATCTGTTTTTTAGCCAAAAGAACCACTTTTGGATCAAAAAATTGGATTTTTCAGCCAAAAAACATGTTTCTGCGGCAAAAAATCGGTGAAAATTGGAGCTAGAATGCTCAAGAACGCGCCGAAGGTGCTCCAGACAATGGAAAATATTCTGGATCTTTCTGGATCCTCTTGAGCGCTTCTGAATCCTTCTGGAGCCTTCTAGAGGCTTCTGTGCCCTTCTGACGCCTTCCGACGCCTTCTAGACCCTCCAGAACCCTCCAAAATCCTCTTCAAAACACTCACCTTTATACTGTTTCCCCAACCGCATCGCGCTCAACGTCACCACAATGTCGGGCACGGCGACCCCTGTCGCTTGTGACAGAAACGTTCCGGTTACCGTATGCCCGACGTGCCGTTGGAATTGCTTTATCAGCACCCACCACTAGTAGCTTCGGTACGACACTTTGCCGAGATCGGAGAGCGGCTTCTCGGGTGTGCCTATGTGGCCTTCGCGGCGAGAGAGCTCGTAGCCTGGAAAAAAAGAAATTGACGCTTTTTCGAGGTCTGGGCACATTTGGCGCGTTTTTTAAAATCTGGAGCCATTTTGACGCGATTTTTAAGGATCTTGAGCTTTTTTGGCGCATTTTTTGAGGTCTGGAGCTATTTTGACGCGATTTTTGCAGTCTGAAACGCCTCTGGAGGGTTTAGAGGGATTCAAGGAGTTTCATAAAGGTCCCTAATGCATCAGAAGGCCCCAAACGACTTCAGAAGGCTCAAGAAGGCTCCAGAGGGCTTCAGAAAGTCCCAAAAGAATCCGGAACGCTCCAGAAGACTTTGGAAGGATCCCAATGGTTTTTTACTATCTGGAGCACCTTTGGCGCGTTCTTGAGCCTTCTAACTTCAACAAAAAGAGTTTTTTTGGCTGAAAAATCGAATTTTTGACTGAAAATCTCGCTTTTTTCAAGCCAAAACGGGGTTTTTTAGGATCCAGAATGTTTTTATAGTTTCTGGAGCGCCTTTGACGCGTTCTTCAGCTTTCTTACTCCATTTTTCACCGATTTTTTTGCTTCTAAAAAACTCACTAAGCTAAATCAACAGCTTCCCGTATCCATGCTTCTGAAACGGCGGGAAGACCATTATGCACGCCAGATTGTTCTGCGATTCGACTTCTCGCGAGAAATAGCCAACGATGTGGGCCCCCTTTGCGTCTATCTGGAAGAAAATTGGCGTTTAATTTTAGATTTTAGATGGAACGAAAATCCTCCGAACCTCACAAAGCACATAGAACATGAAGTCGTCGACGTCAAAGTACAGCGTTTTGTGATCCATGAACAGTTTCGACAGTAGGCACAGACATTGGCAGTAGAGCTGAAATAGGTTAATTTTGGCTCAGAAACCCTATTTTTGGGTCGTAAATTGAGATTTTTCAGTCAAAATACCTATTTTTGAGCTTAAAAACAGGATTTCTAGCTTCAAAAACCCACCTTCTGCCCACTTCCATCCACCTCGTAAACCGATATATTATCCTTTCGATAGATCTCGTTGCCGGGAGGTTGGCGAACTTTACAGATCTGAAAATGTGTCATTATCTACTAGAAATTAGCGATAATTAGCTGAAAACGCGCCAAAGTCACGCCAGAAGCGTCTGGCGCAACTTTGGCGCGTTGTTAACGATCTTGGGCGTATATAGCGAGTTTTTTATGTTATCTGGCTCCTTTTTGGAGCATTTTTTCGTTTCCGAGCCCGATTTCTCACCTCTAGATGCGATTTCGCACGCGATTTGTGTGGTGTATAGTTGAGACAGTACTCGCACATGAATATCTCGTGATTCTCGCAAAACTTGGGAAACGGCGAGTAGTACCAAGAGTTGATCGTATGGGCGCCGATTGTGATCCGTGGGATGTTCTTCCATTGCGAGGCCTTATTAGATTCTTCAAGATTTTCAGAGCATTTTTTTTAAATGAATATTTTTATAGCAAACATTATCAAGCCGTACATTAATAGTCCAGATCAACTGGAAATTTACATTAATTACCAAGAATTAACAATTAAGAAGAGAGAGACATTACGCTGAGAGCGTCGACAGTCAAAACAAAAAATTCAATCTGAAATAATTGATTGTGGCCAAATGACCATGTGAAACTCGTTGCGGTCGAATTTGATTGAAGCATTTGATCCATTCTTCCGTTGAATAGTGTAACCACCTTCGAATAGACATTTCATTCCATCAGGACTGAAATGAGGAGTGTTTTATCATTTTTTCTCTGTTGTATCAACTAAAAAGTGAAGTCAAAGAGAACATGTAGTCAAAAAGCAATTTCCAAAAATAGCTTACCGTCGGTTGTACAAGCGAACTTCGTGTGTCTCCTCCAAACGAAACTCGATCGAATCATTTCCGAAAATCGAGAAATAATCGAGATTTTTTTCAGTTTCCACACGAAGATACTGTAGTCGTGGACTACCTCCTCCCATCCAGAAATGCAAAAACTGATTGATATCGATGCCGGAAAGTGCCGTTTTCGAAAAAATACATTCCAATGAATCGAATTTCATCAAATCGCCGGCTGTTATCCACTTTCCGGGTTGAATGGATATATAATCGACAATCGGAAAATTTCCGGTGAATCGAAAATTTTCGGCTATCACGGCATGAATGTTAAGTGATTCGGTTGCAGTGCTATTTCTGAAATTTCAAATAAATTATTGACTACCAAAGACGCTGCGAAAAAATGAACGAGCTGAATTTTTCTGTGAGGTTTGTAAGAAGTGTAAAGTGAATTGTATTGCATTCTAACACTAATGAATTAACTTTTAGAACAATTTTCAAATGTTTAATAGTTGTAGAAAGTACCTTTCAGGACCTTGGAAAAAAAATTTAGTTGCGGCACACCAAAAAATTGAAAACTACTTAAGACTAATCTATAGATTAGTCTTAAGAAGTTAGTAGAAGACTCAGTCTTAAGTAGTTAGTATACTTAAGACTCATCCTACTCACTAATCGGCTTTTTAAACTGCTAGGGATTGATTATTATTATTATTAATTAAAACATTCTATACAACATGATTGACACTGATTTTCTTGCCTAAACCAAGCTGACCAATTGTCCTGAGCCGTAAAAATTTGCTATTTTTCACTGAAAAAGGTCGAAAATTTTCAATCATTAATTTTTTACCGCACAAAACCCAAATTTCCTTCCTGAACTTAGATTATTTTTAGAATTTGTCTGCGTTAATGGATTTCACCGGTGGAACATCCGAAATCTTGATAACAATTCAGATAAATGCTTTCAAAGTAGCGTCCTATACTTATTAGCCACCCTGTATATGCCCCCACCCACGCAACTACTGTGGCACGACGGTGTCGGCCGAGTGATAGTCGCGAGTTCGATTTTGGGCGCGTCCAAATTCTCCAACTTTCTTTGTGGAAAACTGAAGCGGGCAGACTTCCTAGCGTTTTATACATAAGTAAGATTTAAAAACTTTACATTACTAGCAGTGGAAACTTGGAATTCATGAGGACGGTAGTGTGCAGAAAGAAGAAAATAAGGAGTAGAATGAATAAGAGGATAGACAGAAAGAAATTGGTGACCTGTAGGATTGTCCTGTCTTCTCTGATTCTCTCTTTCTCTCTCCTTCTAATCCCTATTTTGGGACGAGAAACAATGAGTAGTATGAGTGATCAAGAGGAGGTGAATCGAAGGAAAGAGAGTGAGAGAGTATCAGAGAAGACAAGACAACCATTCCCACAGTACCATCTCTCCGTCCACTGTTCCATCAGGACAGAGACGAAGAGACGCTGAGAGAAATACACGCCCACCTTGTTTTTGTAAGGTTGTCTTCATCCCAACGGCCATCTGTAGGGCCACAATGATATGATCCATCAAAGTGACCTTTTTGTCGGAACTATTATCATTCGTAAACTCTCATGAAAGCATTGACAAAAATATTGACAGTTATTTTTTCCCTCCGGAAGTATGGGCCTTTACAGAAACCAATATGCTTGTCATCTGCGAATCTCCGTCCCCATCATACATCCACGAGCCATTCTAACCTACAAAGAAACGGTCATCTGTCATCTGGATGTCTTAGATGTATGAAGTGATTAAGAACTTTGCCACGCGCCGCTGCCGACCACAATGTCTGCGTCTCCTCAAGAGCGCTATATCTCAAGAAGTACGCTAGCTATCAAAAAGTGGTCAATCACAAAATTATTCAGCATAAAATTTTACAGTTTTTTGTAGTCCGCAAGTTTTTAATATCTAGCGTGGTTCTATACTCGAATCAACACAATCGGAAATTGCTGAAATTTTTCGAACGAGTCTACGAGATTCTCTCCAAACCGTCATTGTAAGTACTTCCAGCCATCGTCTCGTGTTGATCACATTCGACACAGAGAGAGAGGCACCGAGCTCGACGATAAATACCGTGAAATTCGTATTAGAAGGACGTCACTGTATCTAACAACTCTAGAGCTCCATTTTTGTAGTTGATCACTTTTTGATAGCTAGCGTGGTTTTCGAGATGTAGCGCTCACTATCAGAGAGACGCAGATAATAAGCTTTCACTGTCTGTGCGCGCGCCGCGCTTGGAACGCTCATAACTCGAGAACCAGGACACCTACAGAAATTTTTAAAGGGGTAGTCAACTATTCCAAAATGTCCCACTTTTTTTTATATGAATCGATTCAGAATAACAGGGATAAGAAAAAACTCTCTTGAGTAGGTAGCTGAAAATGTTTCTGAAACGATTTATATGACCTCAAAGTGGCGAAATCCTCGATTCCCGGCCCCCTTTTCAACAGTAATTTTCACGGAGAAAATTTCCAGGCTCCCTATATTTTTGAACCCCAAAAAGAAGTTATATTTTTGAACAGAAGAATTTTTCAAAAATATAGGGAGCCTGGAAAATTTCTCCGTGAAAATTACTGTTGAAAAGGGGGCCGGGAATCGAGGATTTCGCCACTTTGAGGTCATATAAATCTTTATTTGAGGTCATATAAATCTCGTTTCAGAGGCATTTTCAGCTACCTACTCAAGAGAGTTTTTTCTTATCCCTGTTATTCTGAATCGATTCATATAAAAAAAAGTGGGACATTTTGGAATAGTTGACTACCCCTTTAAACCTGCAAAATGTATAAAAATTTAAGCTGAGCAATTTTGTAATTAATCAGTTTTTGATAGCTATAGTGGTTCTTGAGATATAGAGACGCAGAAGTTGGTTCCTGTTCCCGCCCACTTGGTTACTCTGTGTCTCCAGGCTCCCCCTCTCATTGCGAGGCCTTATTAGATTCTTCACGATTTTCAGAGCATTTATTTAAAAAAAAAAGAATATTTTTATACCAAACATTATCAAGCCGTACATTAATAGTCCAGTTCAACTGGAAATTTACATTAATAATACCAAGAATTAACAATTAAGAAGAGAGAGACATTACGCTGAGAGCATCGACAGACAAAACAGAAAATTCAATCTGAAATAATTGATTGTGGCCAAATGACCATGTGAAACTCGTTGCGGTCGAATTTGATTGAAGCTTTCGACCCATTCTTCCGTTGAATAGTGTAACCACCATCGAATAGATATTCGGTTCCGAAAGGACTGAAATAAGAGGGTTTTTTGAACCATTTTGAACGATTTTTGACCAATTTTGGATCATTTTGAATTCTGATTAATAAATAGAAATAGAATAGAAGAGGATTTTAGACATTTTTTTTTGTTGTATCAACTAAAAAGTGAAATCAAAGAGAACATGTAGTCAAAAAGCAATTTCCAAACATAGCATACCGTCGTTTGTACAAGCGAACTTCGTGTGTCTCCTCCAAACGAAACTCGATCGAATCATTTCCGAAAATCGACGGGAAATCTAAATGTTTTTCAGTTTCTATTTCTAGATACTGTAGTCGTGGACTGCCTCCTCCCATCCAGAAATGCAAAAATTGATTGAAATCGATGCCGGAAAGTGCCGTTTTCCCAAGACAACATTCCACTGAATCGATTTTCATCAAATCACCGACTGTTATCCACTTTCCGGGATAGATGGATATCTCATCAACAGTTGGAAAATTTCCGGTAAATCGAAAGTTTTCAGGTGCCAACGCATTAATGGAAAGTGATTCAGTTGGAGGGCTACTTCTGAATTTTCAAATAAATTATTGAACCCCGACTACACTGCTCCACATAATGATACGGCCACCCTCAAAATTGGAAAATTCGGGAATACCTGGAGGAGCTCAAATCTCATTTTGGCTCTGTAAAAACCTAATCAAAAACTACATTAATGGGTCCCACAACGAAAACAAAATTAAGATGAGCAAGAAAGATTTTTTATTTTTTTCATTTTTTTGCGTTTTATTTTTCCACATAATGATACGGCCACCCTAAGTTTTGGGTTGTTTATGGTTTTTTTTTCAAGTCAATTCACATTATTAATCGATTGGATTTTATTCTTCAGGTGTTTCTATCAATGGGACGCGGAAAACCATTAACTGATTACGAAAGAGGACTGATTGATGCCAAAATAGCTCAAGGATTGTCCTACCGGAAGATCGCGACCAATCTGAAACGTTCACGTGATGTGATCGCTCGATATGCCAACAATCCGACAGCTTACAATACCAAGAAGTCCCCTGGACGCCCACCACTTCTTTCGAACCGAGCCAAGTCAAGAATCATCCGTGAAGCTTCTAACTCAACAACCACATGCTCCAAAATTCGTAGCGAATTGAATTTGAGCGTGTCATCTGAGACCATCAGACGTGTTCTGTCGAAATCGCAGTTCATCAAACGTCGGAAAATGCGAAAGGCTCCAATGGTGACACAGATTCATAGACAAAATCGATTGAAGTTTGCCAAAAAGAACCAGAGAACCGATTGGAAAACAGTAAGGATTACGGTAGACAATTCCAACTGAAATTTCCGTTTCAGATCATCTTCAGCGACGAAAAGAAATTCAACTGTGATGGTCCGGATGGTTATCGTGATTATTGGCATGATCTCAGGAAGGAGAAGTTGCGATGTTCACTTCGCAACTTTAAAGGAGGAGGAGTCATGTGTTGGGGAGCCGTCAGTGCGCATGGTCGTGTGAAACTTTGCTTCGTTTCCAAGAAAATGGATGGATCTGAATACAGATACGTGATGAGACATGGTTTGATGCCATTCATCCGTCGGAATCGATCCAAAAATTACATCTACCAGCAAGATGGAGCTCCATGCCACCGAGCACGCCGTACAATCAAGTGGATATGCGATCGCACTGTGCCTGTCCTTGAGTGGCCAGCATGTTCTCCTGACATAAACATTATGGAAAACATCTGGGGATTCATGGTGAGGAAGATTTATGAAGGAAACAGAAGTTATGCCAATATCCAAAGCCTCAAAGCTGCTATCATTGACGCATGGCATCAAGTGGACCAACAACTTCTGGATAATCTTTATTTGTCTATGGATTCTCGTGTTTTTGGCTTAATTCAACGAAACGGACGTCCGTTGGATTATTGAGCATGATTTGTTACTGTCCTAGCCATTTTTTCAAACATTTCTTCACCCGGCCGTATCATTATGTGGAATTTTTTCTTCTTATTTTTCAATAAAATCAAATTTTCTTTTTTGGTAGATGTTTCGGTAAATTTTTCATCTTTTGGGAAGTAACTTGCTATAAATGCGCACAGTTTCTCAAAAGACTCCAAGTTCCTAGCATTTCTCATTTTCGAGTTCTGTCGAACTTTCAAGGTGGCCGTATCATTATGTGGAGCAGTGTATATACGCCCCCACCCACGCGTTTACTGTGGCACGCGTGGCGCAGTCTGTGTCCAACTCGCGATAGTCGCGAGTTCGATTTGGGCGCGCCCAAATTCTCCAACTTTCTTTGTGGAAAACTGAAGCGGACAGACTTCCAAGCGTTTTACACATATTGTCTGTTCAATAAAACGTCGGCAAGACACGCCCCTATTCGGACACGCCCCTTTTTCACGTTTGCTTGTAGATCAATTTTTTAGTAGTTACGTGAAAAGGGGCGTGTCCGAAAAGGGGCGTGTCTTGCCGACGTTTTATTGAACAGACAATAAGTAAGATTTAAAAACTTTTCATTGCTGTTTCAAAAAATTATTGCCTTCTACTGCCCTTCACATACCTCAGAACTAGTTCCAATTTCTCGCTCGGATAACATTCGCTTCCAAAAATATCGAGCGTAACATCCTTCAATTTCTCATTCTGACGGGTTTTGATCCATTCTAATATCCATTCATCGCCTCGACCAATACTCACATCGCTGACACTCAACTGGAAAAGATCCGAAACGTACTCGATCACTTGTTTCAATCCCTCAATTCGATCCTCCCAGTATGTGTCCAGACAATATCCCTTCATTGGTTTCACTTTCTCAAGTGGTTCATCATCTTTGCAGTAAATGTTTAGATATTTATTATTGAGAAGAACGGGTACCTTAAGAAACATTCGAAAACATTAAACACTGTATGCTAATTTTATAGGATTTTCAATCTGAATGAATGTTTAAAGGTGTACTAAGGTTTCATTCAATACCTTTCACAATCGAACCATAATTTCCCTCTGACATGTGATTATTATTTTATCAAAAAGAAATTCTGAATTTCGTCCAAAAAGCCACAATCTGGACGACAAAATACCGTTTAGGCAACTAGATGGCCTAGATAATTTTAAAATTTTTCGCGCGCTGGCCTAGGAAAATCCGAGTTCGGCCATCTTATTTTTTTACCTATTTTTGCTGTTCTTTCCTGTTTTTTCGTCAAATTTCTTCGATTTTTCTTGTTTTTCTAAAAAATTTCAAACATTTTTTCATTAAGAATGTATTGTATCGGAAGAAATTTGGAGAAAAACCAGAAAAAACAGCAAAAAAGGGGAAAACATGAGATGGCCGAACTCTGATTTTTCTAGGCCAGAGCGCGGGAATTCAAAAATGTCTAGGCCATCTAGTTGCCCAAATGGTATTTTGTCGGCCAAATAGTGGCTTTTTGGACGAAGTTCAGAATTTCTTTTTGACAAAATAATAATCAAAGGGAAATGAAGATTCGATTGTGAAAGTATTGAGTGAAACCCTAGTAAACCTTTAAAAGTAGATCAACTTTTTGAATGTTTTGGATCATTATCTTGTTGAAAAAGACTCATAGCCTTCAGATGTAGTAGCATACTCGATTCCAGATTCTGGGGTCTCAGGCAATTCGTCTTAAAGTTATGAGCGTTTAAAGGTGGTAGGAGCCCTCAAAAAAAGGTTCGCTCTAATTTGGCCAAAATATACCTATGGTGGGCTCGAACTTGTGGGCGCGCTGATATGGGTACAGCGTCACTACCGGCTGCGCCACTGAGGGCATATGAGAGGTGGCAGGAAAATCAGCCCCCATTCTTACCGCCAATTATTTTTTCGTGGGAGACGCAGACACTGTCTCGCTCCTTATTTTTGTTAAATTTCTGGGGGATAATCATTTGAGTGCAAATGACCTACTTTGGAGTTTCCGATCATCACAGATTCTGAATATTGGTCTGCCAACAATTCAGAAGCACTTTGTGCTCCCAAAACTGTCAGATAACAAATGACCATTCCCTTGCAATATGTTAGATAAACTCGTGGACCATTAAAAATAGTTAGTTGCCAGTTTTTGAATCTTGCAACACTCTTTATTGCAATTTTGGCTCTTTTCGAGCAGAGCGAAATGATGACTCTGGAAGAACCGGGTTTTTTGAGATCATTACAGTATTCAACTACTTACAGTGTACTTGGATCCGCTAAACTGACGATTTTGGATAATACAAGATAGGGGACATGTAGCAGTGGAAATTTGGAACACATGGGGATTCACAGAAATTAATGAGTAGAATGAGTGATGGAACAGTGGGTGAAGAGAGATTGGTGACCTGTGGGATTGTATTGTTTTCTCTGATTCTCTCTTTCTCTCTCCTTCTAATCCCTATTTTGGGACGAGAAACAATGAGTAGTATGAGTGATCAAGGGGAGGCGAATCGAAGGAAAGAGAGGGAGAGAGTATCAGAGAAGACAAGAAAACCATTCCCACAGTACCATCTCTCCGTCCACTGTTCCATGAGGACAGAGACGAAGAGACGCTGAGAGAAATACACGCCCACCTTGTTTTTGTAAGGTTGTCTTCATCCCAACGGCCATCTGTAGGGCCACGATCCGTCGAAGTCATACATGTGAATCCGGGCTTTTTTGGACCTGCGCGGGCTTGCCAACGATCTCGCAATGCCAACGATGTGTTTTGACAATGCCGCCTAGCGGCCCTGTGGACGCCCCGAAGAGCTCAGAGAGCGAAGAGCGAATAGCATTGTGGTCGAGATCTCGAGATCCAGGACATCTATAAAAATTTTAAAACATAGGAAATGTTGGAAATTGAATTTTCTAAATTTTTGTAGTTTACAAAGTTTTTCTATCTCTGACTGCTCCAGAGTTATTCCTTTTCAAAGTACTATAACTTCTGTAGAGGTTTATTAGAGACTACAATACTAAATACTTCATCAATTTTTAAAGAACAGTTTCAAAAAATATATGAAAAAGTGACGATAAATTGTCATTAATCCCCCCGACAGTCTGGTCATATGAAAAAATCGAAAACTAAATTTCAAATGTTACCGAATCGACGAATACAACTACGCATTATCGTCTTTGCCACTATTTTTGGCATTTTTTGTCTTTTTTATTCTGAAAAATTCAATAAGAATGTCACACCTTCTGGTACCACTAGACCACCGAGGACCCCTAAATTTTATAAATTATTGAATTGGGAAAAAAGAGAATCCGAGAAGCGCTTGAACAAAATTGATGATTTGATAAGGGTGAATTTGAATGTGAGTTTTTTCATGGCCTAGAAAGTTCTGAATTTTCTAGGCCATCAATTTCAGGTTCTCCCAAATAGAAATACCAATTTGTCAGCTGTGGAACTATGTACCCAGAATCCGTCTCCATGTCTTCCGGGATTGAAGGATTTTGAGGGGGAGATTAGGGTGAGACAACAATTTTTCTAGAAAATTTTTGTTTGAAGAACAATAACTCGGGAGTAGTTAGAGATAGAAAAATTTTGACAACTACAAAAATGTAGAGAATTGGATTTCCGACATTTCCTAGGTTTAAACTTTTTTGTAGGCGCAATGGTTCTCGAGATATAAGCTTTCAAAGGGGCAGCTGCGCGCCGAGGCATAGGCGCCGCCTGGCTTTTCTGCTAGGGGGTTTTCGACTGTATTGAAAATCTAAGGATCTAGGAAGCCTCAAAATACCGTTATATCTCTTCCTCTCGCTATAAATTTCACGTTTTGCACCGAAAAGCCAAAGTGATGTATCTCGGCCCACAGAGGCTCAAACAGAACCAAAATTTCAGAATATATTGTTTCCTTATCTAAAATTATCTCCACATAATTTCAAGTCTTTTGCTCCAAAAATGAGCTTCCTAGGCCTTCTGGGAGCCGAGTTACTGTAGTTTGAAGTTTCGAGAGAGAGAGAGTGTGTGTGGGCGCGCAAGAGACGCAGAGAGTGTCTGCGTCTCTCATGAAAGACCGTAACTTTGCTCAAAATCGAGCTAGAGACTTGATTTTAAGCCGAAATCAAATTTAAGAATTTCTAGATTCTCTTTATTATAGATAGTCAAACTGCTACAAATTCCAATTTCTTCAAAAAATCGAAGACTTTAAAATTTAAAAAAAAGTTTCAGAACGTACTTTTTATTATCTAGAATGATCTCCACAAAATTTTGAGTCTTTTACTCCAAAAATGAGTTCCCTAGGCCGTCTAGGAGCCGAGATACCGTATTCCATATTTGTGGGCGAGATAGTGTGGGCGCGCGAGAGACCCAGACGACGAGAGTATGCGTCTCTCACGAAAACTTTAAACGCTCATAACTCGGCTCAAAGTTGAGCCAGAAACTTGATTCTGGGCTCAAATCAAAGAATTTCAGACCGCCCCTCGCTACAACCTATCCACATGTGTCGTCCAGAAAAGTATGAGTACTGTAATGACATCAATGTTCTGCTATTTACGGGACGAGAAAAAGTTCATTGGAAATCATCGAGAACTTTTGAAAGATTGGAAGATTATTCGGTTTTGCATGTTCAAAAACGAGTTCAGGAATTTGGGAGGAGTCTTTAAGAAGTTTAAGGTGAGGTTGCGAAATGGCCGGTTACAAAACGTCTTCCTTTTCAGATCCCTCCAAAACCCAACAATTGGACACACATCATGATGGTCCGACACCCTTTTGAAAGATTTGTCTCTGGATTTGTCGATAAATGTTACAGGTTTTCTATCATCTCAAAAACTACAGTAATCCTTGACTCTTCCAGAAAACCAGTCGTCCAGAGGTACTGTAATGGTTGTGGTCGAAATTTGACATGTTTCATGGAGACTGAATTGGCGAGGATGTGGGGACAGTTGGAGAGGGGGGCGTTTCAGAGGACCTATGAGGATAGACACTTTTTTCCGCAAAGTTGGTAGGTATTTGGAATTTGATGGCCTAGAATTTTACATTTGTATTTCTAGGCCACTTAAACAAAAACACTGGATAGAAGATAAAAAATAACGTTGAATACAATTTTCAGATAACAAAAATCTTGAGTTTCCGCCAAGTTATGACCAGTCAAAGTTGATGGCCTAGAATTTTCAAACTAGGCCACCAACTTCAAATGCCTATAACTCGGCTGAAAAAAGAGATTTTTGGGATCAAATCTGAAAATTTGAAAGAAAAAGTGATTTGGCATCGAATCTCATTTTCAGATTCCGAAAATCTTGAGTTTCAGCCGAGTTATGAACGTTCAAAGTTGATGGCCTAGAACTCCTATTTTGGATTTCTAGACCACCATATCAACCATTCGATAGAAAATGAAAAATAACATCTAATGCAATTTTCAGATTCCAAAAATGTTGAATTCCAGCTGAGTTATAACCATTTGAAGTTGGTGGCCTAGAAACCTCTTTCTAGGCCACCAACTTTAAATGCCTATAACGCGGCTGAAAATTGAGATTTTTTGAATTTAAAAATTGCATTTGACGTCAATTTTGTTCTTCTATGTGTCTGAAAAAGTTAATGGCCTAGAAATCTCAAACTTGGATTTCTAGGCCATCAACTTCAAATGGTCATAACTTGGTTTAAGATTGAGATTTTAGGGATCAAATCTACAAATTTAAAAGAAAAAAAGATTTGGCATCGAATCTCATTTTTAGATTCCAAAAACCTTGAGTTTCCGCTGAGTTATGACCATTTGAAGTTGGTGGCCTAGAATTCTCTTTCTAGACCACCAACTTCTAACACCTATAACTCGGCTGAAAATCGAGATTTTTGGAATCTGAAAAGTGGACTCAATGTCAAATATCTTTTTCTATAGTACTAAAAAATGTATGGCCTAGAAATTTCAAATTGGAGAATTCTAGGCCACCAACTTTAAATGCCTATAACGCGGCTGAAAATTGAGATTTTTTGGATTTAAAAATTGCATTTGATGTCAATTTTGTTCTTCTATATGTCTGAAAAAGTTGATGGCCTAGAAATCTCAAATTCGGATTTCTAGGCCATCAACTTCAAATGGTCATAACTTGGTTTAAAATTGAGATTTTAGGGATCTGCAAAATGAATTTCATGACAATTTTTTTCTTCTGTCAGATTCCTAAAGTTTTCAACTCGCTATATACTTTTCCAGGCGCTGCAATCTCCACCAATACTTCTCCAACTTCACCTTCATACCGTACTCGTCCTCTCACAATTTCTCAATTACATCACAACTTTTTCCAATTTTCCGAAACCATTCTGTCCCAGAATCATCACTTGCTTATATCCAAACATCCCTTTCCTCGGGCCGTACCGCCCATAGTACTGTAGATTCGAAGGCGACTCGTTTCATTGAAAAACGTCTTCGAAATAGTCCGTATCTCATGGAATTGTTAGTCAAAATGTTCTATCATGATTTTGTTTTGTTTAATTTCACACTTCCTGCCATATGAATTGCTTTTAAAGTCCAGTTTTCAGAACTCAAAAATGTTGATTTTAAGCCAAGTTAGAGCAATTTGAAGTTGGTGGCCTAGAAATCTCAAATTTGGGATTTCTAGGTCATCAACTTCACCACACATAAAGAAGAAAAAAGTTAGCATCGAATCCAATTTTCGATTCTGAAAAGGTCTATTTTCAGCCGAGTTACGGTCATTTGAAGGTGGTGGCCTAGAAAGAGTTTTCTAGGCCACCAACTTCAAATGCTTATAACTCGGCTAAAAGTAAAGATTTTTGGGAACTGAAAACTGGATTTGATACTAATTTTTTCCACTTTATGATTGCCAATTTTGATGGACTAGAAATCCAAATTTGGGATTTCTAGGCCACCAACTTCAGGTGGTAATAACAATCGTTATAATTGAGATTTTTCAGATTTAAAAAAGGTGTTTGATTACAGAATTTGAACAGTTTTTTGTTGTTAATATAGTCTAGTTTTTTTTCATTTGAAGTTCATGGCCTAGAAACCCAAATATAAGGCTCCTAGACCATCAACTCTGAACGCTCATAACTCGGCTAAGAAGGAAGGTTCTTTCAATCTGAAAATTGGATTCGATGCCAATTTTATTCTTTTTGTAGTTGCTAATTTCTATGGCCTAGAAGTTTCACATTTGGTTTCCTAGGCCACCAACTTACAATGACTATAACTCGGTTTGCAATAGAGATTTTTAAGATCTGAAAATTGGGTTCGATTCCAAATTTTTGATATTTTTCAATTCTTCTTAAAGCTTAGCTTATAATCATTTCGATTGGATGGCCGAGGAACCCAAATTAGGGAATTCTAGATCATCAACTTCAAATAGTTATAACTCGGCTAAAAGTCAAGATTTTTGGGATCTAAAAATCAGATGTGATATCAATTTTATTCTTCTTCATGCGGCTTAACTTTGATGGCCTAGAAATCTCTATTTTGGTTTTCTAGGCCACCAACTGCAAATGACTATAACTCGCTTCAAATTCCATATTTTTTGTTTTTGCAAATCTCAAAAGCAGCAGAAAATGCAACTTTCCAAATCTCTTCCCCCTCAGAATCCAGTTTTCGGGTATTACTTTTTTTCTGCCAAAAATTGTACCACAGCGGGGGATTAGACAGGAGGGGGCGGATAATCTACCCATTTCCATTTCTTATTGTTCCTTCCAAAACAGAATTGTTTCATTTTCTAGAATGACAGTGTTCGCTGAAATCCGTCCTATTTTATCGGCAATTTTTCTGATTTATTCTGGTTTTTCGGTGGTTTCTGTACCTGTTACTCATCCCGTGACAACTGTGGATCATCATGTGGAAGAGGTTAGTTTTCTAGGCCACCAACAAACTACTCCATAAGAAAATGAAAAATGACATCAAATCTAGCTTTCAGATTTCAAAAATGTTGAATTTCAGCCGAGTTATGACCATGTGAAGTTGGTGGCCTAGAAATCCCAAGTTTGGGTTTCTAGGCCACCAACTAAAATTATTATAACTAGGCTGCAACTTCAGTTGAAAATTATCAAAAATTGGTAATCGAATACATTTTTCAGATTTCAAAAATCCTCCGTTTCGGCAGAGTTATGACCATTTAAAATTGGTGGCCTAGAAATCCAAATTTGAAGTTTCTAGGCCACTTAAACAATTATTCATAAAGAAAATGTAAATTTACATCGAACCCTGTTTTCAGATTTCAAAAATATCGATTTTCAGCCAAGTTATGACATTTTGAAGTTGGTGGCCTAGAATTCTCTAATTTGGGTTTCTAGGCCACCAAAATTACCAGACAATAAGACGATACAAAATGACACAAAATCCAATTTTCAGATCCCAAAAATGTTGAGTTTCAGCCGAGTTATGGCCGTTTGAAGTTGGTGGCCTAGAATTCTCAAACTAGGCCACCAACTTCAAAAAGTTATAACTCGGCTGAAAATCGAGATTTTTGGAATATGAAAAATGGATTTTATGTCAATTTTCTTCTTCTTTATGATTACCAATTTCAATGGCCTAGGATTTTCAAATTTGGATTTCTAGGCCACCAACTTCAAATGCCCATAACTCGTTTCAAAATCCATATTTTTAGAATCTGAAAATTGGATTCGATGTCGATTCTCTTTACCTTTATGATTGAAAAAGTTTGATGACCTAGAATCCCAATATTGAAATTTCTAGGCCATCCAAACTTTTATTCTTCGTATTTTTAGAAGTTCAGTGCCGCCCCCAACAACACCCCCATCTCAAAGGTGTACATTTTCGGGCGTCCTATTTATATTCGAGAGCCATTTGTGATTCCACAAAGGAACTATACGGAGCCGGTGAGTTATCAATGGAGCAAACTTGCATACCCCGGGCTCTATTTCTCTGGTGAGCTAGCCGGGGGGCCTTGGACGCGGCTTAGAGGCTCCAATCCCTCAGACCCTACGTTTAGGGCCAAAAAACCGATTTTTGACTAGTTATCAATGGAGCAAACTTGCAGGACTTCTCCAGACTATTCGATGAAACCAAGGAACGAAAAAATCGCCAAACCGAAGACCCAGCGCGGGCCCAGGCGGCCAGGACTAAAACTGGCTATAATGGGCCCCGAGGAAATTATGATATTGGGAGACAGAATCAACCGGATGGTTATGCAGGGTATAAGGGCCTCGCGGATTCATATGCCGATCAGTATCCCTATACGGGAAAGTACCCGCTCAGACAGTGTTATACGGAGAAGAGTGGTTAGTTGATGGCCTAGGAACCTCAAATTTGAGATTTCTAGGTTATCAAAATTAGCAATAATAAAGAAGAATAAAATTGACATCTAATCCATTTTTCAGACTTCAAAAATATTGAGTTTTAGCCGAGTTATAGGCACTCAAAGTTGGTGGCCCTAGAAATCGCCAATTTTGGATTTCTAGGCCATGAAACTTATTTAGTCAAAATGGAGAAAATAATTGACATCGAATCCATTTTTCATATTTCAAAAAGCCCTACTTTCAGCCGAGTTATAGACATTTGAAGTTGGTGGCCTAGATTGAGAATTCTAGGTCACCAACTTCAAATGTCTATAACTCGGCTTAAAATAGTTTTTTGACATCTGAAAAATGGATTTGATGGCATTTTTCATTTTCTTTATGAATAATTGATTAGGTGGCCTAGGTATCCAAAATTGGGATTTCTAGGCCACCGACTTCGAATGCTCCTAGCTCTCGTTAAACTTGAGATTTTTCGAATCTAAAAATTGGAGTCGATTTCAAATTTTTGATACTTTTTTAATTTTCTTAAAGCCTGGTTATAGTCATTTTTCGTGTTGGTTTCACATCCAGAAAATATGAATTTTGAATCAAATTATGACTATTCAAAGTTGGTGGCCTAGAAAAACCAAACTTGCGATTTCTAGGCCATGAAAATTTTCTAGTCATAAAGAAGAAGAACATTGACGTCAAACCCATTTTTCAGATCCCAAAAATCTTGAGTTTCAGCCGAATTATGGACGTTTGAAGTTGGTGGCCTAGTTTGCGAATTCTAGGCCACCAACTTCAAATGCCTACGACTCGGCTAAAAATAGAGCTTTTTGGAATCTGAAAATTGGATTTGATGGCATTTTTCATTTTCTTTATGAATAATTGCTTAGGTGGCCTAGGAACCCAAAATTGGGATTCTAGGCCACCGACTTCAAATGCTCCTAGCTCTCGTTAAAGTTGAGATTTTTCGAATCTAAAAATTGGAGTCGATTTTAAAGTTTTGATACTTTTTTAATTTTCTTAAAGCCTGGTTATAGTCATTTTTCGTGTTGGTTTCACATCCAAAAAATATGAATTTTGAATCAAATTATGACTATTCAAAGTTGGTGGCCTAGAAAAACCAAACTAGCGATTTCTAGGCCATGAAAATTCTCTAGTCATAAAGAAGAAGAAAATTGACGTCAAACCCATTTTTCAGATTCCAAAAATTTTGAGTTTCAGCCGAGTTATTATCATTTGAAGTTGGTGGCCTAGAAAAATATTTCTAGGCCACCAAGTTGAAACGCTTATAACTCGGCCTAAAATAGAGTTTTTTAGAATCTGAAAATTGGATTTGAAGGCATTTGTTTTCTTCTTTATGATAAAGAATTCAATGGACTAGAAACTCAAACTGGGGATTTCTAGGCCATCAACTTCAAACGACCCTTTGTCGGCTTAAAATTGAGATTTTTCGAATCTAAAAATTGGAGTCGATTTCAAAAGGGGTCTTCTGTTTCACAATCAAATTCTAACTTCAGAATCTAGAAACTCCTCGGAATTCAAAAAAAACTGAGCAGTTCTAACTTTGATGGCCTAGAAATCCGAATTTGGGATTTCCTTTTAGAAATCCGTTCTGACTACAAACTACAAAACTTCCAGGCTACATGTGCTGTAATCTGCATCTCGAAAAAGTCATCCATAACACAACTCAAAAAATGAAAGACTCAAAGTCCTGCAATCTCCAAAAAATGAGCACAATGTTGGCCGACATCACCGAAGACGTCTTTGGCACCGAATTCGAAGCCATCGCCGCCGTCGGAGATTTCGCTTCGAAAATCCATTTCTATTCTGATTACGTTTGTAAGATGAAAAGAGATGGGCGCACTATTCTGGTCTATGCAACACCGGATCGGCATAATTACACTATTGATAATTATGCCACAGGGAAGTACTCGGTGACACCGTATACCTTGTAATTTTTACTGAATAAATAAGATATATAATTGAAATCAAAAGCTCAAAAATTGACCGAAAAATCAAAAAATTGTACAGAAAAAAAGAGATCTATTTAAGACTGATGGACATAATTTGAATCGTCTCTCTCGGGCGTCCACTTCGCTCAAACGTCGGCACTTGATTGATCCTCTGCACGACACTCATTCCAGCGGTCACTTCGCCGAATAGCGTATTCTTCCCGTCCAACCAATCCGCCGGGCACACCGTAATAAAGAACTGCGATCCATTGGTATTCCCGCCGCCGGCGTTGGCCATCGACACCTTGAACGGCTTATCGTGCCGCAGACGCGGATGAAACTCGTCCTCGAAATCCTCGCCCCAAATCGACTCGCCGCCTGTGCCCTTTCCCGAGGGATCTCCTGTCTGGATCATGAACGATTTGATGACACGATGGAATGTCAAGCCGTTGTAGTAGCCGCGGCGCGAGTGCGTGCAGAAATTCTCCACTGTTTTGGGGCACTCGTCGCCGAAGAGACGGATCGTGATGTCGCCGAATGAGGTGTGGATGACCGCTTCCTTGTTGAGCACTTTGTCGCCTCCTTCTGTCTGAAAATAGGAGGGAAATTAGAGGTTTGTAGAGGCAAAGACTATTTTGCAGTTTGTAGCTAAGATTAGGAGCTCCGGGAGCTTCAACAAGGAATTTCGGAGCTCCTGGATCTTCGGAATCTTTCCATAGAGCTCCTGGAGCCTTAGAATTTTCAGAATCCGCCCCTGGAGCTCCTAGAGCTTCAAAAAATTTTTCCTTGGGCTCCTGGAGGTTCAGAATTCCCCCCTGTAACTTTCTGAAGCGTCTGGAGCTTTCTGGAGGATCCTGGAGCTTCAAAGAAGGATTTAGAAGTTTCTGAAACTTCAACTAGGGATTTTGGAGCTCTAGGAACTCTAAAATTCTTACCGAGAGTTTCTAAAAATTCAAGATCCTTCCCTGAAGCTCTAGGATCTCCAGAATTCTTCTCTAGAGCTTCTGAATTTTCAGAATCCTTCCATGTTGCTTCAGGACCTCCAGAATCCTACCACGAAGCTCCTGAAGGTTCAGAATTTTCCCTGTAACTTTCTGAAGCTTCTAGAGATTTTTGGAGGCTCCTGGAGCTTCAACGAGGGATTACAAAGCTTCCGGAGCTTCAGAATTCTTCCCTTGAGCTCTAGGATCTCCAGAACCATTCCCCAGAGCTCATGGAGGTCCACAACAGTTTTGATGGATTTTTTTCAGCGTTTTTTCCTTTTTTTCATGGGGTTTTCAAGCGATTTTCACCACATTTTTAAACAAAAAAACTCACATCCAACGCCGTCAACAAGTCCTCCTTCTTCGGTCGCTCATTGAACACATCTCGTCCGGACAACGACTGATTTCCATCCTCATCCTCCACATTGAACGGCTCCGTGTTGGTGAACAAGTAGAATCGATTCTTCCGAAGTGCACAGCAAACCAACAACGGATCCGGATCCGTCTTTTTGTTCAGCGTCGGATTGTCGGCGGCCGCCGTTTCTACAGTAATCGCGGCGCCTTGAAGCTTCGAGCGAATGTCGGGGAGTGCCTTGCAGAGGGATACAGCTACGAAGCGAATGGACTCGTCGCGTCCGATGGTACGGGAGACTTCGCGGGTGGCCAGATTGAAGACCTGGAATAATTTTGAGATTAGTAGTTCTATCTGCCTAGAGTTTCAGAGTCTTTTGTCCAGCTTCAAGATCTCCAAAATCTTTCCCTGGGTCTTCTGAAGGTTCAATATCTCTCCCTAAAGCTCCTGGAGGTTCAGAGTTCTTCCCTGGAGTTCCTGGAGCTTCAATGAAAAATTTTTGGAGCTCCAGAATCTTGAGAATCCTTCCATGAAGGTCTATGATCTCCAGAATTTTCCCCCAGAGCTCCTGAATCTTTCAGAACTTTTCCCTGGAGCTCCTATAGCTTCAGAATCCTTCCCCGGAGCTTCAGGATCTTCAGAGTCCTTCCCTGGAGCTCCTAGACGTTCAGAATTTTTTTCTGGAGCACCCGGATCTTCCAAATCCTTCCCTAGAGCTCTTAGAGCTTCAGAATCATTTCCTAAAGCTCTGGAATATCTAGAATCCTCTTCTGGAGATTCTAGAGTTCTAGAATCTACCCCAACAGCTTCTAGAGGATCAGATTTTTTCCCTGACACTCCTAGCCGTTCTGAATCCTTCCCAAGAGCTTCGGAAGCTCCTGGATCTTCCAAATCCTTCCCTGAAGCTCTAAGATATTCAGAATCATTCTTACCTTCACTCCAATCGGCGTCGGATACAGGAGGAAGTTTCCAGACTCGTCAAAACAAAGTTTCGAGTATCTCAACGAGTTCTTCTTATCCTTATCCATCTCCTTCTCCGCTGCGAGCCGTCGACTCCATTCCATGTGCTGTAGACCGTAGTTCTTGTTTTCCTTCGCCTCCGACTGATACTTTTGGGTCGTTTCATCGATAACGATCACCAACTTTCCAGTCTTCACATTGAAAACTCGCACTCTTCGATCTTCGGCAAACGTGGCGAGCTTTATACCGGTCGAGTCGAACACGGCGCAAACCGGGATGGTTTTCGCTTTGACAAAGTCGTAGAGATCCGTCTCGAGCTTGTATTCCCAGAAGAGTTTCGTGGTGGGGAACTCGAAATCGCCGCGTTCTCCACTCCAGCATTCGATGATCCCGGACTCGTCAATCGAGACGATCAGGTCGAGACTTTGGCTGTACTGAAAATTGTGAAAATTCGCGATTTGAAACTCAATTTTAAACAATTTCATGCAAAATTATTGTCTTTTTTGTAAATACTACCGATTCATTTGAGCACAAATATAAAATACGGTAAATCGCCGACTTTAAAGGCGCATACAATAATTTTCGCGAACGGGTCCCGCCACAAGCCACGCCCACAATGAGCTGGCCTAAAATCGTGGATTTATTCGTTCTATCGCCTAATTTTTAGGATGAGCAATCCGCCTATATTTTAGAATGAGCAATTTTTAGCGTGAGCAATGCGAGGACAGCAATTCTACGAGGAGAACAAGTGGCGGCTCATTTGCGATCGTTTTGAGCAAACTATGCGGGTTTTGAAAGGTAGGAAACCGAAATTTTGCGTTGATTCCAAAAATCATAAGAAAAAAGCTCAAAAATAGCCTAATTTTTGAAAAACGCTTAAAAATGACTTATGACCTTGAAATAGCTTCAAGTCGTTTTTCAAGGATTTGGGCGATTTTTGAGGGTTTGTCAAGATTTTTAGCCCATTTTAATCGTTTTTCAAGGTATATCGGTCATTTTTGAACGTTTTTGGGCATTTCCTTATCTTACCTCGATAGCTCTCACTGGCGTCGAATGGAGCTTATCTTTCACACAAATCGGCGTCGCCGTCGCCTTCCCATCCACCACAATCACTTTTCCCGAATCCGCGGCGCCTATCGCTAGATGAGCAATCGGGTCGTTGCTCTGATGGACCCAATTCGCTGTCCTGGGTGGGAAATCCAATTTGATCATGTTGATCATGTCGAAATTCTCGATATCGAAGACTTTCACCGACTTATCGGCCTCACAGACGGTCGCCAGAAGTGTGCCATCGACGTTGGCGCAAATGTGGGAAAATTCGCTCAAGTGACAGCGAAAATGCTTGATGAATTCCACTCCTTCCGAGTGCTTCTTCTTCCAAAACTTGAGATGTCCGTCAACGCTCGCGGTGATTATGAAGTCCGTTTTCGTGGCGATTACATGAGAAATCGTGTCTCTATGCATAAACGATTTCTCATATTGTGACGAGGTTGGGATGGAACGAAGGAACTCGGATTCATGCTTGAGTTGTGGCTTTTTAGCCTGCTGTTCTGCGATAATCGGCGCTTCTGCTCTCCGTTTCTTCGGCGAGGGCTCCTTAAACTCGAGTTGTGGCCCTGACGTCGACGCAACTTTATCCTCTTCCATATTTACTGAAAAATTGTTTTTCAATTTTTTTTTTTTGAAAAATCGAGGTTCAAAGGAATGTTAGGTGAACAAGGAAGTATAACACATAAAATTTCGAATTCTACATAATTTTCTCGATATTTTACAAAAAAAATCTGCCAAAAACGGATTATTTTGCTCGAAAAAAGAGGTTTTCAAAAAAAAATAGGGAAAAAAATTCGAAAAAATGCTGTGTGGATTTACGCTAAACTGGGCGCAAGGCGGGTGAGCGGAGTGTCGTTGGGGGTTTTTATTGGCGAATTTTTTATTTTTCTTTACTTTTTTCGATGAAAACAGGGTGATTTTGAGCGGAAAAAAGTTGAAAATATGTAAAGAAAAATTCTAAATAACAATAAAACCAGATTTTTGTTTTGCAGAAACAAAAATGGGCGACCCCCGAGCCTCCACATCGTCCCTCAGAAGAACAGCAAATTTTGGAGTGCCAATCGATGATATTGAATATCAAGAACCTCACGAGGCGAGTACAGATGCACCAATAAACGCACAAGAAGAATGGAATCTGATGGAGGCGTTGCGAAAGAGCAGGGGGCCTCCGCGTAATAGATGCGGTCAGAATTCAAACAGAAATTCGAATCATAATCGAGATTATTATGATGACGATGATGATGACGAACAAGAAGATGTGCCGAAGGAGAAATGGGATAGACTGGAAATGCAATTAAAGCAATTATCAGTCTATTTAAAGCAGAAAAGATCAAAAAATCCTGAAGAAATTGACCCAGTTAGGCGATACATCCAACAAGTAGAGGCTCCCGGAGCAATAAAAACGTTTAGCAGAAGCGATCATGGATTTCGAATTCTCAAAAATTCTCGAACCGAAGCTGAACAGCTTCTCATCGAGCAGTCCAACTTTGAGATGCTCAAATTCGTGTATTCGAAGCATCCAGAAGTGATGTCAGCGAATCGAGCGTCTCTCGATTGGAGTGTAACGGAGGTGCAGATTTTAGAAAGTGTTGATCGTTTTATCAGTCATCATGGGAGGACTGCGTTTAGAGCAGGTTTGTAGGATTATTGCCAACACTTTGAGCCAAAAAAATGAAGAATTTTGAGCCAAAAACGACGAAAATCGGTTGAAAATGAGCAAAGTTACGAGCGTTTAAAGTTTTGGGGAGGCTTAGGGAAAAATGTAGTTTGTAGTCGCTAAGCCTCTACAAAACGCGTTGCGACCGCGCCGCGCAAGCAAATTTTGTAGAGGCTTAGCGACTACAAACTACAAAAATTCCTAAGCCTCTACAAATCGTTATGTTGGCCGAAATTTCGAGTTTTCAACCATTTTTTCCGAAATAAATTGTCATTTTTTTGAAATTCAAGAGCGTTTTTGTTTAATTTACAAGCAGTTTTGTATGGTGCTTTCTGTATAAAATCTGCTAACCTTGTCCTTTTTTAAGAGTTCAATCTCGTTTTTGGCTCAAAATGAAGCTGAAATTTTGGATATTTCTGAAAAAAATTTCACTGTTTCAAAAACGTTCAATTTTGACACAATTTGGTATAAAAATCGTCAAAAACAGTTAAAAACGAGCCGAATTATGAGCGTTTAAAGTTTTGGTGAGGCTTAGAAAAAAGTGTAGTTTGTAGTCGCTAAGCCTCTACAAAACACAGCCGTTCGGCGGCGATTTGGGGAGGCTTAGCGACTACAAACTACACTTTTCCCTAAGCCTCACCAAAACTTCAAACTCTCATAACTTGGCTCATTTTCAACCGATTTTCTTCGTTGTTGCCTCAAAATTCATCAATTTTCCTGTAGTTTGTAGTGTTCTAATTAAAATAATGAAAACATTGAGCCAAACATCGAAAATTTGGTTGAAAATTGACAGAGTTACGACAGGTTTTATTTTTTGTAGAGGCTTACAAACTACAAACTACACTTTTCTCTAAGCCTCCCCAAAACTTAAAATGCTCACAACTTGGCTCATTTTCAACCGATTTTTTTCGTTTTTGGATCAAATTTTATCAATTTTTTGTAGTTTGTAGCGTACACAGCTTTTGCAAAACGAAATACAGAAAAAAATTGAGCCAAAAATCGAAAATTTTGAATGAAAATTGGCTTTTTTCCAGGCGCCTTCTCGGTTTCCATGAATTTCGACAATTTTCCGCCAAAACTCACATGGAGAGGAAATGAAGGAAGCTTGACGATGCTCCGGCCTGTAGTCATTGGTAAATTCTTGAAATTCAGATTTTTTTTTGAAAATTTGAGATTTTCAGATGGCGTCGCAGTTCTCAAAGCCACACGCCCGTTTGATGACGATTGGCGTCCGTTTTTTGGATTCGCAAGCGAAATGCCGGCGTACGATGAGCTTCTGAATCTCCCGGTCAAAGCGATCTTCGAAGTTATCATCGATTTCACGATTCGCGGACACAAGACGGTTGTCTATCTGCCGAAATACTATAAAGAGTACATTACGGAGGGTGGAATTTGTAAAGTGGACGATTTGTTCGCGTTCCGAGAACTCGTCTCACATGAACATATCAAATTTCTGGAGAATAGAGACTGTAGAAATAATTGGAATTGGTTTTACGAGGTGGGACGCGAGGCTGATAAGGCTGGAGCCGTTTTTGTGTCGACGACAGAGTATAGGAAGCGAAAATCGGAGATGAAGTACGAGAAGCCGTCGGAGAGAATTATTACTCCGTGTTTTTGGAATACAGAGGATCGAGTGATGGTGTTGGAGCCGTCGATTCGGTATAAGGAGAAGCCGGAGGACAGGCATTTCAAAGTTATTCCGGCGGAAGAGGTGGGGAAAAACGCTGGAATTTTGACTAATATATATATTTTTCAATTCATAAACAGAATTACAGTTATCAATTTTCAGCTCAAAGTTATAGCTTGAAAACTGGCAAGTGCCAAGTCCCAAGTAATGCCTAACAAAAAAGTGTGCTGCTATATTTCTCTAAAAATAAATTAAAATGAAAGATAATAATCAAATTACTACAAAAACATTTTAAAATATAGGGCTCACCGTCCATTTAAGAAAAATAATTTTGATTGAAAAAATTTTTTTCTGGATTTTTTTCGGAAAACGCATTTTTTCTACAATAGTGGAAACTAAACATTTGAAAAATGTTAATGTCAATCGATTCAGCTTGTTTTGGGCTTTCCAAAAAGTGTTAAAACATAATTGTATCTTCAATATGAAGCATTTTGTGAGTGATCAAAGATGCCACATTGAATTCAAGCGAAGCTCAGTAGACCACAAATGATCGGAGTTTACCATTTTTGATTTTTTCAGTTTTTGATGTATTTTTAGTTGTTTTCAATTGTTTGTGACGCATTTTCAGTTCTTCTGGTCGATTTTTTATGATTTACTGGGATTTTCAATTTCTAATTTCCCATGCTATTTTTTAACAACCGCCAAAGGGCCTACTGTGTGGCGATAATTATGACTAGTGCTAAACCGAACCGGAAAAACTGAAAGCACCTCGAAAACGATTTAAAACAACAAAAAATCCGACAAAAACTGAAAAAATCAAAAATGGTAAACTCCGATCATTAGTGGTCTACTGAGCTTCGCTTGAATTCGATGTGGCATCTTTGATCACTCACAAAATGCTTCATATTGAAGATACAATTATGTTTCAATACTTTTTTGAAAGCTTCAAACAAGCTGAATCGATTGACATTAACATTTTTCAAATGTTTAGTTTCCACTCTAGTAGAAAAAATGCGTTTTCCGAAAAAAATCCAGAAAAAAAATTTTTCGATCAAAATTATTTTTCTTAAATGGACGGTGAGCCCTATATTTCAAAATGTTTTTGTGGTAATTTGATTATTATCTTTCATTTTAATTTGTTTTTAGAGAAATATAGCAGCACACTTTTTTGTTAGGCATTACTTGGGACTTGGCACTTGAAAGTTTTCAAGCTATAACTTTGAGCTGAAAATTGATAACTGTAATTTTGTTCATGAATTGGAAAATATATTGTTTGCTTGTTATAATACATCTTAGTTTTTGAAAATCGGTCAAGAATGAGCTGAGAAATGAGCTTTTGAAGTTGCGCAATTTGAGTTTCATCAAAATTTTAGAAAAAGTGGATTTTCTCGAACACCGTTGATATCCTCCAGAAAAAAATTTACCCAATTCGATAACTTTTTTTGCTTGTTCTTTTAGGCCTACACTCGACTCAAAAGCCCAATATCATTTGGGGTACAATACATGTTAGAATGCTTTGTAGTTTTACCGGCGAATTTTCAGCCAATTTTTCGGTTTTTTGCCTGATCTTGCAGTAGAAGCTGTTTACATTACAAACTGCAAAAAGTTTGATTCAAAAACGAAGAAAATCAGTTGAAAATAAGCCAAATTATGCGCCTTTTTTGATTTGTAGAGGCTTAGGAATTTTTGTAGTGTGTAGTCGCTGAGCCTCTACAAAAAAGGTTGTCGAAATTCACGAAAACCGAAAAGGCGCCTGAAAGAAATCTGTGTACACTATTGTCTATTCAGAATGAATCGCAAAGAAAAATTTTGAAAATTTTATTTGTAAACAACTTTTTAGGCTCCGCCCACAACAGTTTCCCACGCAGAAAATTGTAAACAACAACACAATTTTCAACATTGGGCGGAGCCTAAAAATTTGTTTACAAATAAAAGAGATCAAATTTTTCCTTGTGATCTATTTTGAACTGACAATACAAACTACAAAAAAATAGACGAATTTTAAGCCAAAAACGGAGAAAATCGGTTGGAAATGAGCCAAGTTATGAGAGATCTTCGATTTTGTAGAGGCTTAGGAATTTTTGTGGTTTGTAGTCGCTAAGCATCCCCAAAAACGCGGGTGGTCGGCGGCGCGCAAAATTGTTTGGAGAGGCTTACGCGTTTTTGTAGTTTGTAGTCGATAAGCCTCTACAAAGTGCGCCGGCCGCCTGCGTTTTCGTTGAGGCTTACAGACTACAAACTACACTTTTCTCTAAGCCTCTACAAAACTTCAAACGCTGATAACTTGGCTCATTTTCAACCGATTTTTCTCGTTTTTGGCTCAAATTCTTTAATATTTTTGCTATTCTCAGTAGATCGCTAGAAATTTTTAGAGTTTTTTGTTGTTGAAAAAATAAGCTTTTTTTCAGGTCCTCCAATTCGCCGAGCCCGACGACGAGCGAGGGAAGCTGGAAGAGCAGCTGTATCTGCAAGCTCAAATCGAGACGATTTGCAATCTGTGTCAGTTGTATCCGACGAAATCGATGCACAAAATCAGTATCCAACAATTGCTCCATCTCGTCGTTCGTGCTGAATCGGAGTTCGAAATGCCTGGAATGGGGTTGGAGACGTATTTGTCGATGTGTGAGCGATTCGTTCCTGAAGAAGCTGTGAATCGTCGAATGAACGAAGACAATAATAGTAATGAGGATTTTGATGCTGATTTTTTGAGTCTGTAATGTAATTTATTTTCTATGGGTTCTCTTTGCTTTCCGGTTTTAAATCAATTCTTTTTTCTAGTCCAATAAAAATTTACTATTTATTTTCTGTTTCTTAAGACAACATTGTATTTTGTATCTTCTCGCGCAACTTTCCCTTTCAATTGGTCATTGAATATCGAGAAAAAAGAGACGTAGACATCAAAAGTCATCTAAATCGACACAGAAATAGAAAAACACAAAAGAATGACAACAGTCTGCCCACTAACATCATCAATTCTATTATTTTTTGAGCGAGAAAATGGCTGAGGGAAAATTTCGAGGTGGGTTTTGGAGTAAAATCGTTCGTTGTGCACGCAGAGTGGCGTGTTTAGAACATGCCATATTAAGAAAAAGCTGAAAAATAGCAAAAAATAGCGAGAAAATTCATTTTTTTTGAGTGAAAAATTGAAAAAATGAATTTTTAAATATTTTTATTGCAAATGATGTCATGCGCCTTTAACCGCCTACTGTAGCTTTTCGGCGGGAACGTTCAAATTTTCAAAGCTGTCAGTGTTTTTGTATTTTTTTTGCACAAAAAATTTCACTTTTCGTCTGAAAATTCTACAATAATGCTCGGCTATCTTTCCGATCTGATGAGCACGCTTTTCGTCGGCGATTCGAAAAAAGGTAAATCAGCTCAAAAATTCTTCAAAGAAGCCATAATTCCGCGGCTCTTCTGCCCCCTCTTCTCTATTTCTCTGTCCCGGAAAATCGATAGATTTGCATCAGGGCCCCGCTATGTGTGTTTTTGTTTGCATTTTGGCACGTTTTCAATGGAGAGAGACTTAGAGAGCCCAGAGACACATGTTTATCAGTTTTCACTGCCAAAAAAAATTTTTTTGTCTCCTCTTTTTTAAACCAAAGAACAATTCCTTCTTTTTCAGCCATGTCGTTGACTCAAGACGCCGCGTTCGTCGAGCTGAAAAGCCACGTGGAGGCGAATGAGAAGAACGTTCAACTTCTTGATTGGTTCCAGAGGGATCCATCGAGATTCGAGAAGTTTACGTGAGTAGGCGAGGGAAAACAGAAAATGAAAATTGAAGAATTTTGAGCCAAAAATGAGGAAAATCCGTTGAAAATAGGCCGAGTTATGAGCGTTTGAAGTTTTGTAGAGGCTTAGGGAAAAGTGTAGTTTGTAGTCGCTAAGCCTCTGCAAAAACGCAAGCGGCCGGCAGCGATTTGGGGAGGCTTTGCGACTACAAACTACAAAATCGCGTAAGCCTCCCCAAAACGCGTTGCGACCGCATCGCCCAAGAGATTTTTGTAGAGGCTTAGCGACTATAAACTACACTTTTTCCCTAAGCCTCCCCAAAACTTCAAACGCTCAACTTGGCTCATTTTCAACCGATTTTTCTCGTTTTTAGCTCAAAATTAATCAATTTTTTTGTTGTTTCTGGTGTACAAAGCTTCTACGAATAAAAATACTGAAAAAAAATCGAAAAAAAAATATTTTCGAATTTCTAATTTATTCAGTGTTCTCTTTTTTCCAGTATTTTCATTTGTGGAAGCTATGAACATTACAAACTTTTAAAAAATTGATACATTTTGAGCCAAAATTGACGAAAAACAGTTGAAAATGCGCTGTTTTCAATTTTGTAGAGGCTTAGAGAAAAATGTAGTTTGTAGTCGCTAAGCCTCCCCAAAAACGCAGGCGGTCGGCGTATGTTTGGGGAGGCTTAGAAACTACAAACTACACTTTTTCCTAAGCCTCTACAAAATTTCAAACGCTCGCAACTTTGCTCGTTTTAAACCGATTTTCCTCGTTTCTGGCTCAAAATTTATCAATTTTTTTGTAGTTTGTAGTGTACACAAAGCTATTTTTCCAGCCGCCACTTCACCACTCCCGATGGCGATTTCCTCTTCGACTTCTCCAAAAATCGAATCACCGACGAATCGTTCCAACTCCTCATGAAACTCGCCAAGTCGCGCGGTGTCGAGGAGTCTCGCGACGCGATGTTCTCAGCGGAGAAGATCAATTTCACCGAAAATCGTGCGGTGCTCCACGTGGCCCTCCGCAATCGTGCCAATCGTCCGATTCTCGTCGACGGAAAGGATGTGATGCCCGACGTGAACCGAGTGTTAGCGCATATGAAGGAGTTCTGCAATGAGATTATCTCGGGCGCGTGGACCGGCTACACTGGCAAGAAAATCACCGATGTTGTGAACATCGGAATCGGAGGATCCGACCTCGGGCCGCTTATGGTCACCGAGTCGCTCAAGAACTATCAAATCGGACCAAATGTCCATTTTGTGTCGAATGTCGATGGTACCCACGTGGCTGAGGTTACAAAGAAGCTCAACGCCGAGACGACACTCTTCATCATCGCCTCGAAGACGTTCACGACCCAGGAGACCATCACCAACGCGGAAACTGCCAAGGAATGGTTCCTGTCGAAGGCCGGGGACTCGGCCGCCGTCGCTAAGCACTTTGTGGCGCTCTCTACGAACGTCCCGAAGGCTGTGGAATTCGGAATCGATGAGAAGAATATGTTCGAATTCTGGGATTGGGTCGGTGGACGCTACTCCCTGTGGTCTGCTATCGGATTGTCGATCGCTGTTCATATTGGATTCGATAATTATGAGAAGTTGTTGGACGGAGCATTTGCTGTCGATGAGCACTTTGTTAAGACTCCCTTGGAGGAGAATGTGAGATTCTTAAGCTGAATAACTTTTTTCAGGGGGGTCGGGTAAAAATACGAAAAAAGTCAACAATAAAAATGTTCCTTATTCAAAAAGCTATCGATTGGTTGAAAAATCGTCGAATTTCATTGAAAATTAACCGAGTTACGACTTTTGGAAATTTTCGATTTTGGAAAAAAAATTTTTGAATTTTTTTTTTTGCAAAATTTTTTTTTTCGATTTCAGAAATTTTTCGGCAAGACGTCACTCTGTTAATTTTTGACGAAATGCAAGTTACGCTTTGCCGGAAAATGTTAGAATCTGAAAAAAAATTTTGCGAAAAAAATTCAAAAAAAATTTTTTGCAAAAGTGGTAACTCTGTTAATTTTCAATGAAATTTGACGATTTTTGTACCAATCGATAGCTTTTTTAATAAGGAACATTATTTCTGTTGACCGTATTTTTACCCGACTCATCTGAAAAAAGTTATTCACGTTTGAACGAGTTGCAGAAATTCGTTGATTTTTCTATTTTTCAGATCCCCGTGATCCTCGCCATGATCGGTGTCCTTTACAACAACGTCTATGGCGCGGAGACCCACGCGCTCCTTCCCTACGATCAATATATGCATCGATTCGCCGCCTACTTCCAACAAGGCGATATGGAGAGCAACGGAAAGTTTGTGACACGTCACGGAACACGCGTCGACTATTCCACGGGCCCCATCGTCTGGGGAGAGCCCGGAACCAACGGACAGCACGCGTTCTATCAGCTGATTCATCAGGGAACTCGTCTCATTCCGGCCGACTTTATCGCGCCGGTTCGCACATTGAATCCGATTCGCGATGGACTTCACCATCAGATTCTTCTCGCCAATTTCCTGGCGCAATCCGAGGCTCTGATGAAGGGAAAAACGGCGGCGGTGGCCGAGGAGGAGTTGAAGGCGGCTGGAATGTCCGCAGAATCGATTGCCAAGATTCTTCCACACAAGGTTTTCGAGGGAAACAAGCCGACCACCTCCATCGTGTTGCCAGTCGTCACACCGTTCACACTGGGATCGTTGATTGCGTTCTACGAGCACAAGATCTTCGTGCAGGGCATCATTTGGGACATTTGCAGTTTCGATCAGTGGGGGTAAGGGAAACACTTGTTGTAAACGATTTAGACTACAAACTACAAAACAATTCCAGCTTTTTGAGCCAAATTCGATGCTTTGTACACACTGAGAACAGTAAAAATTGAAAAATTTTGAGCCAAAAATTAAGAAAATCGGTTGAAAATTGAGCCAAGTTATGAGCATTTGAAATTTTGGAGAGGCTTAGAGACTACAAACTACAAAAATGCGTAAGCCTCTAAAAAACACAAAAACTGTTGTAACAATCAATTTTTTCCGATTTTTAACGAAAAATTGTCAGTATTTCGATTCGAAGCTTTTACATTATAAACTAGAATAGAAATGATGTTTTTTGAGCCAAAAACGAAGAACATTGATTGAAAATGAGCCGAGTTACAAGCGTTTGAAGTTTTGGGGAGGCTTAGGGAAAAGTGTTGTTTGTAGTCGCTAAGCCTCTACAAAAAGCGTTGCGACCGCGTCGCACAAGAGATTTTTGTAGAGGCTTAGCGACTACAAACTACAAAAACGCGTAAGCCTCTACAAAATAGCAAGCTGTCGGCGGCGAGTGAAATTTTTTGTAGAGGCTTGGCGTTTTTGTAGTTTGTAGTCGCTAAGCCTCCCCAAAAACACAGGCGATGGGCGGCGATTTGGGGAAGCTTAGCGACTATAAAATACAAAATTTTCTAAGCCTCCACAAAAAAAAGTCGACTATTCCTCTGGGAATCTTAAGATACTTTTCTTTCCGGTGCTCTGCAGTTTCAAATGTTCGATACCAAATCTTCTTGTATCTTCAATCTACTTTATTAGGAATCAATTTTTATAATTTATGAGATTATCGTTCCTTCAGTTGCAAAAACACACCACAATATCCTCGAGAGCTTCATTCTTAGAAGCCGATACTACAAAAAAGATGATTCAATCTGCAAGAAAGGAAACAAAAAACAAATACAAATCGATTCGCCGATGAATACATTTTTGCAAGAATAGAAAAGGGCGTTATCACAGTAATATTCAAAAAGAGATCTAGAGAGAAAGTGGATACAATAGTCGCGGGACTCTAGAGAACGGGTGGAAAGCCGCAATAATATGGGTTAACATAGTAATGAATCAAGGCATCGTGATAGATTTCTGAGAAGTTTTGATAGGAGATGGGAGTGATTTATCGACGTGCAGCAACATTGGCATCACTTATCAAACGTTCAATCATGCTCTTAGCATACCTGAGACATTGAAGGAACTTCTGAAATCGGTTCAAGTTAATGGGTTTAGATGTTCGTTATCACTAACCTCTGGACAACCATTGCGTTGCAAATTGCTTAGCTTGTAGGTAAGCATACGCTTTTTTTGATCAATGAAAGTGACTGCCTGCATGAGAGGACACATCATCATTTTAACATGATCCTGTAATTCGAAACATTTAGTTTTAAAAATCGTCGAGATATTTAGCCTACGTTGAAGAAGTTGATTTGAACAGTTCCATTGGAGAGATGCAAGACGATAGCAGACTTTGTTCTGAACCAAGCACGGAGTGTTGGAAGACGAGCCAATTCGTCTCCGACTCTCTGCTCCGCACCTTCACCAGCGCTGACCAGACGATCATTCATGTAAGATCGTAATTGTTTCAGCACGTTAACCTTTTTATTGAGTGTTTGTGGAATTTCTCCGTTGTACATGGAAAAGTAATGTTCCTTGTTACTCTTCTCAATATAAGTTAACTCGTTTCCTGCCCGATCAAGCATCGCGCGAGTGTTATCATTGAACAACGCTCCGACTGAATTGTCGCACAGTTGATATGTGATTCCGCATTTGTCCGTATAGTCTACCCATTTGGAAATCCAGAAGACCGGGAGGCACTCTGGCGATTGGTATCCATCGAGAGCAGCTTCCTCTTCTTCTATCTGCAAAAAAACCGCCCGAATTGATTTTGGTCGGAAACTCATAATATTAATTACGTACGACAGGGATACGTTGCTCCAAAAGCGCAGCTACTTGACGAACGAGTTGAGATAGATAAGCGTCCTCTGGCTCTCTGAATGTCGCCTCGGCTGCCTGTTGTTGGGCTCTTTGGCGTTCGGCATTGTTCGAAATCATGTGTTGCGGCAACGCAGCCAATCCAGCTCTGCCATTCAATGGACTGAAAACAAATAAGTATCAGTACGTGGACACCACAATCCATTCAATTACCGCTGTCCACGTTGGGCCGCTTCTTTTGGAGCCACATTCTCCTCCATCATCGATGTTTCATGCCCAGCGAACTTTGGCACCATAGTCAAGCACGACACGGGAAGTCTAGTTGGCATAAGTCCAGACTTGAAAAAGATGTCGCGGTGCACCTGGAGAGATTTCATTTTGAATCGAATACAAAACTTATTTTAGTTGTTTTTCCCCCAGCTTTCGAGCCTTTTCAAAGTGAAAAACAGGGTTGCAATCCGGGCCGAAACGGGCCGGCGATTTTCTCCCCTCTAAATTGAGATTTTCAAGTCAAAATTTATATTAAAATGTAGAACTCGATGAGATCTACAGAATGGTAGTTAGAATATCTGAATTCCATGTCTATAATTTCCGTAAAACGTTGAAAAGTGGACAGGCCGAGCTCACACGGGCCGAAATCTCCGGCCCGTCCACTTTTCGACGTTTTACGGAAAATACAGACATGGGATTCAGATATTCTAACTACCATTCTGTAGATCTCATCGAGTTCTACATTTTCATATAAATTTTGACTTGAAAATCTCAATTTAGAGGGGAGAATATCGTCGGCCGGCACGTTTCGGCCCGGATTGCAACCCTGGTAACTTGATCTTGATAGGACGTGAAACGATATCATGATCAAGAAAATATCGGGAGCTGAATGAACACGGGAACTGGTAACGTGAAAATGCACAAAAATAATACCTGTTTCGCTGTTGGACGACGGGTTGGCTCTGCATCTAGCATCCTTCTGATCAAACTAGCAGCGGGTTGGGATGCAATCGATGGAATAGTATAGTCGTTTTGACGGATCCGAGAATATGTCTCTTCCAAAGACTTGGATACAAATGGAGGTTGTCCGAATAGAAGAGTGTACAAGATGCATCCGACAGCCCAAATGTCAACCTCGAATGAATGTCCCTTTTTATTGAGAACTTCCGGAGCTATGTAATTTGGAGTTCCACACAATGTCTGCTTGCGCTCATCCCCATCAACGGTTGTTGCCAAACCGAAATCTCCGATCTTGACATCAAGATCGTCGTTGAGGAACAAATTTCCAAGTTTCAAATCACGATGAATAATTTTAAGGTCGTGCAAATAAAGAACGCCTTCCACCACTTGGTGAGCGAAATAGCGGGCCTCTGGTTCAGTGACGGCCTTTCTTCTCTTGTGCAACTCCATCAACGATCGTCGTGCACAAAGCTCCAGAGTGATGTAAACGTTGAGCGAATCCTCGAAGAAATGGAAAAGCTTGACAATGTTCTTGTGGCAAAGCTCCCGATGAATCTGCACTTCTTGAGTCATCTTAAATTGAATTCAAAAGTTAGAATGAGGAATTAATGTGTCATTCACCTTGTCTCTCTGGTACTGCTTGACAAGCATAGTCTTTGGCACCACTTTTCCAGCCACGACTTCTCGAGTGGCGCGATTTGTGAGCTCGTAGCAATGAGCGAATCCACCTTTACCCAAGAATCTTCCTTTCTCATAATAAGCCGAACGCTGTTTGTCGGTGATAAGAGCTGGCACTTCTGGCATCCGGTTCATCTGTAATAGATGGCACACGTTTGATATTATGGTTCTCTTTTCCAGAAAAAGCGCACTCCGCTCCACTAGGCGGCGGACTAGCGTTTGGGAAAAGCTCTTCCACCAAATTCAGGCCTTTTTGGTGGAAGAGCTTTCCCAAAACGCTAGTCCGCCGCCTAGTGCAGCGGAGCGCGCTTTTTCTGGAAAAAAGAACCACAATATTAGATAATAAGAAAACAGAATCTGTCGAACAAATCAGAAAAAAATAAACGTTCGATAAGTTTGGGGACCACCCAAAGCAAAAAGAAATATCGACTGGTGTTACATTCAAAAACTGGAGTTTCGCGGGCGGGGGAGGTCTCGCCGTGACTGTGTCGATTTGCGCGCACACATGGTTGCAACCGGGGGACATCGAGAAAACGCGCTCTGTCGCACGGCGACTCGGCACCGACCCAAGAGAAAGAGAGAAGGAGAGAGACGCAGACAGCATGCGGCTTCCCGCCAAATTCAAATTTTGTATAATTTCTCGTAGGAAAAACAAAATTGAGTCGCTAATTGAGTGTTTGGCTCAAAATGAAGTTGAGAATTTAGATTCATATTTTTTCAGTCTTCAAAAATAATGACGTTCAATTTTGACACAATTTGGTATAAAAATCGTCAAAAACGGTTGAAAACGAGCCGAATTATGAGCGTTTAAAGTTTTGGTGAGGCTTAGAAAAAAGTGTAGTTTGTAGCCGCTAAGCCTCTCCAAAAACGCAGGCAGTCGGCGGCGTGTGAAAGTTTTGGTGGAGGCTTACGCATTTCTGTAGTTTGTAGTCGCTAAGCCTCCCCAAATCGCCGGCGACCGCCCCGCATTTTGTAGAGGCTTAGCAACTACAAACTACACTTTTCTCTAAACCTCTCCAAAAACTTCAAACGCTCGTAACTTTGCTCGTTTTCAACCGATTTTCTTCATTTTTGGCCTGCAAACGTGCTCTAATCGAACTTTTTTCAGTGTTGAACTCGGAAAACAACTCGCCAAGGTTATCCAACCGGAGCTGGCCTCCGCTGGCAACGTCACCACACACGACGCTTCCACCAACGGACTTATCGCTTTCATCAAGAAGAATAACGCATAAGTTATATTTTATTGTGTCTGCGTATCCCACTTTCTAGTCTTTTTTCTCACACATTTTTTATTATTTCACCGCCCATCTCATGTATTTTGATTAGAAATTTGATTGTATTAGTGAAAATGAATTTATTGCATTTTTATTGGGATTTTTTCGCAGATTTTATGGTTTCCGAGCCAGCAACAATTACTTATAATTGGAATTTTTGCATGAAAATAAACTGCGAAAATTCTAGAATCAATAATGGCTGGATACGCGTTGAAGCGGCTCATGACCGAGTATAAAGGTGAGACAACAAACTACAAGAAATTCTAAGCCTCTACAAAATCAATCTTCTTAAGAACTAACCACACGGCCACCAGAGGGAATCATCGCCGCGCCCATCGACGAGGACAACTTTTTCGAGTGGGAATGTCTGATTACGGGACCCGAGGAGACGTGCTTCGCCAACGGCGTCTTCCCGGCGCGTATCACTTTTCCGCAGGTACACAGACTACAAACTACAAGAAATTTCCAATTTTCAAGAAAGTTTTTTGAGCCAAAATGAGGAAAATCGGTTGGAAACGAGCCGAGTTATGAGCGTTTGAAGTTTTGTAGAGGCTTAGGGAAAAGTGTAGTTTGTAGTCGCTAAGCCTCCCCAAAAACGAAAGCGGTCGGTGAATTTGGGGAGGCTTAGCGACTACAAACTACAAAAATTCCTAAGCCTCTACAAATTCTCCCACCCTTCGTAACTCGGTCAATTTTTAACCGATTTTTCTCATTTTTCTCTGAAAAATTTTCAAATTTCTTGCAGTTTGTAGTTGCTACTGAATTCGCCAGAAAATTCTGAACTTTCGCAAAAAAAATGAGGAAAATTAATGAAAATCTGAAAAATGTAGTTTTGTATAGCCTACAGTATAGGCTTACACGATTCTGTAGTTTGTAGTCGCTAAGCCTCTACAAATTTCAAACGGTCGCCGGCGATTTGGGGAGGCTTAGAAACTACAAACTATAAAAATTCCTAAGCCTCTACAAAATTTTTAACCCCTCGTAACTCGGTCAATTTTGAACCGATTTTTCTCGTTTTTGGCTCAAAATTCTTCTATTTTTTCGCTTTTTCTCGGGTGTCGAGTTGCAACTTTTGGTCGGAAGTTGGGTGGGGTTCGGCTTTAGGTCGGATCTTGGTCAGCTTTAGGTCAGAAGTTGACCACTTTTAAGCTGTCGACGCACGCTTTGGTCGGCTTTTGGTCGGAAGTTAAGAGTTTTGAGACTCTCCCGGGTGCTGCCAGCAACTTTAGGTCGGAAGTTGGGTGGGGTTCGGCTTTAGGTCGGACCTTAGTCAGCTTTAGATCGGATCTATTATACCTTCGCCGACCCCTGAGCCTCCGCAACAACGACACTCCGCGATTACGCATTGCGCGCTGTTTACCCTAATGCGACAAAATTCATGAAATGAATATTTTTCAGCCAGTTTTATCAATGTTTTTCGATAATTTTTATAATTTTAAACGGTTTTTTTTGAAAACTTTATTGATAAATCATTTTGAGTGCTCCGAGTTGCTTTTTGCCCGCTGAGTTTGACAAATGGGTGCGGTTTTGGGGGTTAATCCGACGTTTTAGAGAAAACTGAGTTTCAAACGGTAAGAAAGGAGTCAAATGATGATCGAATGAAGCAATTCTGAAGGAGTCGAAGATTTAAAAGTATAGAGGTAAAGAAAAATGATTTATTTTTATTATTTGCAACAAAAATCAGTTTTTCAGATGACAAAGCGAGAGGAAATCAAACACCGAAGCAAATCTTGTCAATAGTTTATCAAAAAGGCAATATCTAGGACATTCTTCTGAATCTCCGAACACCAGGATCTTCCTCTCATTAATCTTCTCGAAGCTACAAATTGATTGATGTTGTCAATAAGATTTTTCACTCTCGCTCGTCTTTTTGTCATCTGAAAAACTGATTTTTGTTGCAAATAATAAAAATAAATCATTTTTCTTTACCTCTATACTTTTAAATCTTCGACTCCTTCAGAATTGCTTCATTCGATCATCATTTGACTCCTTTCTTACCGTTTGAAACTCAGTTTTCTCTAAAACGTCGGATTAACCCCCAAAACCGCACCCATTTGTCAAACTCAGCGGGCAAAAAGCAACTCGGAGCACTCAAAATGATTTATCAATAAAGTTTTCAAAAAAAAAACCGTTTAAAATTATAAAAATTATCGAAAAACATTGATAAAACTGGCTGAAAAATATTCATTTCATGAATTTTGTCGCATTAGGGTAAACAGCGCGCAATGCGTAATCGCGGAGTGTCGTTGTTGCGGAGGCTCAGGGGTCGGCGAAGGTATAATAAGTCGGCTTTAGGTCAGAAGCTGGTAATTTTGGTGGTGTCGACGCACGCTTTGGTCGGATCTTGGTCAGAAGTTGGTCGGAAGTTTAAAGTTTTGAGGCAATTCTTGGTTGGTCAGCTTCTGGTCGGAAGTTGGTCAGACCTTGGTCGGATCTTGGTCGGCGTTTAAGCGCGATGCGTGTCAAGCGACGCGTGCTTTTTTCTTTTTTCGAAACACTTTATTTTGTTTTTCATCGCCTTTTATAGTATTGCGTCCTCCATTTATGTATTAAAACAATTTACAGGTATCAAAACTCATTCGATAGATGTCATCTCAATCAAAAGGCTCGGAGATGGATAAGGTATTAATTCAATTTAATTTCCATGAACTCAGATTATGTTTTCAGATTTTCCACAGTTGCAAATTTCGGAAATAAAAAAGGATTTTTCAATTTCGACTAAATATAGGGTGAGATTTTTAAAACTATTTAATCGGTAATAATCATGGAAAATTTCAGGAAAGTCCGAAGTTTCCATAACTCGCTCAAAAATCAATAGGAGGATTTCGGCGTCGGAAACAAGCAGGGCAGGCCAACTACAAAAATTTAGACAAATTTAACATGTAATTTTTTGATTTTTCTTGTTTAGTTGTACCCTTTAGATAATAAAATGTTATTTTAAAAAAACATGTTTTGTTTTGTTTTGATTGGTTAAAACACCAAAAGTGCGCAAGCAACCTGGCCGGTCGCTGAAAGGGTCGGAAGTTAGTCGGATGTTCGTCGGATCTTGGTCGGCTTTAGTAGCGGGCTTGTTCTGACTCCGACCAAGCAGCGTGCTAAAGCCGACCAACCTCCGACCTAAAGTTGCCGGCGACACCCGAGTTGTACCATACAGTAGGTAGCTAGAAAATTCTAGCATTTTTTGTGCAAAAAAAAATGAGCAAACAACTGGCTATAAACTACAAAAATCACATTTTCCCACAGGACTACCCATTGTCGCCGCCAAAAATGCGCTTCACATGCGGCATCTTCCACCCGAACATCTACCCGGACGGACGTGTGTGCATTTCGATTCTGCACGCTCCCGGCGACGATCCGACCGGCTACGAATCGTCGAACGAACGCTGGAGCCCCGTACAGTCGATCGAGAAGATTCTGTTGAGTGTGGTTAGCATGTTGGCAGGTAGGCAAATTTTCAAAAAAATAAATTTCGAAAAAAAAATTTTTTCAAAATTTCAAAACTTTTTAAATAAAAATTGCCTTCAGAACCCAACGACGAGTCGCCGGCCAACGTGAGCGCGGCGAAAATGTGGCGAGAGGATCGTGCGCAGTTTGAGAAGATTGCCGACTCGTTGGTTCGGAAGACACTCTGTTTGCCGGCTTCCGAAGTTTAAAAATGATTAATTTATTGAATGTATTATAAATGGGAGTAATTTATGTTCATTGACATCGTATAAAAATCATGAAAATTCGAGAAATATTTTTTTTTCAAAATTTCAAAAAAAATAAATTTTCCAGAAAATCTTCATTTTTTAGTAGAAAATCGTTATAAATGGGAGTAATTTCTGTCATAAACGGGATTCTGAAGAGGATTTTGAAGCACAAAAATTCGAAAAAAATAATTTCCAAAAAAAATTTTTTTTTGAAATTTATTTTTTCAAGTTTTCAAAAAAAATTTTTATTCAAAAATCTTCATTTCCTAGTAGCAAATAGTTCTACGACTTTGTGCTCTTCTCCTCCTCACTATTCTCATCAGAAGTCGATGTCTCTTCCGACGCCTTCAAGTGCTCTTTTCTCAACTTTTTCCTCTGAATCTTCCCCGATGGAAGACGTGGAATTGTGTCGACAAACTTGTACGTCTCCACCCATTTATAAGATGACAATTTCTGTCGAACGAATTCGGAAATCTCGGATTCGGTAAGAGTACGATCCTTCCTGACGACATACGCCAGTGGGGCTTCGCCGCGCTGCTCGTCGGGCACACCGACGACGGCACAATCTTGGACTTTTTCGTGGAGCAGAAGGACGTCTTCGATTTCCACTGGGGGCACCTGGAAAGTTGGAAATTTGGCAACTTTTTGGGACGTTTCACAACCAACCTGCATTCCATTGACTTTTATCAACTCTTTGATCCTTCCCGTCACCTTAAAGTAGGATTACAGTTATTTTATCAATTTTCTTTAATGATCGTCCCAATATTTACGAAAACATCAATATTTTTGTACAAAAATCGTTAAAAAAACGACTTTCACCTGAAATTTTTTCTAACCTATTTCAATGAATGTAGCATTTTTCGCTGATTCAAATAAACATTTTTAGGCAAAAAAAAATTTTTTTTTTTTGAAATTTTTGTTTTTATAATGCATCTTAAAAATTTATAATTTCCTCTTCAAAATAGGCCAAAAACGAGTCAAAACGGATCACTTTGAAGCGAGTTATGAGCGTTTGAAGTTTTGGGGAGGCTTAGGGAAATTTGTAGTTTGTAGTCTCTAAGCCTCCCCAAAAGCACAACGGCACGCAAAGCGATCGGCGCGTATTGGTGAGGCTTAGAGACTACAAACTACAACGTTTCCTAAGCCTCCCCAAAAGCGCAGCGGTTCGCAATTCGGTCGGCGCATTTTGGGGAGGCTTAGAAATTTTTGTAGTTTGTAGCCTCTAAGCCTCTACGAAATGCGCAGCCATTTTTCGGTGGTCGGCCGGTTTTGTAGAGACTTACGTGTTTTTGTAGTTTGTAGTCTCTAAGCCTCACCAAAACGCGCCAACCGCTTTGCGCGCCTCTGTGCTTTTGGTGAGGCTTAGAGACTACAAACTACAAATTTCCCTAAGCCTCCCGAAAACTTCAAACGCTCATAACTCGCTTCAAAGTGGTCCGTTTTGACTCGTTTTTGAACCATTTCGAAGAGAAAATTAAGCATTTTTAGATGCATTGAAAATATAGCGAAAAATTCTACATTCATTGAAATAGGTTAGAAAAAATTTCAGGTGAAAATGGATTTTTTAACGATTTTTGCGCAAAAATATTGTTATTTTCGTAAATGATGGAATTGGGACGATCACTTGAGAAAATAAAAAATAATGACTGTAATCCTACTTTGACTCTCCCTTTGGAATCAATGGATCCCAGGTCTCCAGTTTTCAAAAATCCATCAGAATCAATAATGTCTTCTTCCTCCTTTTTCAAGTAGCCCTTCATCATGGTAGGCCCACGGAAGCATAGTTGGCCAATGGTGTCGGTTTTGGTGATCTGGAATAGGGAAGACGTTTCGCAACTAGGTCGTCTGCTACCGTACCTCTTTCCCGTCCTTATCCAAAATCTTCAGCTCAAAATTGGCGCCCAAGCATCCGACAGTCTCGAAACAGTTTCCATTCTCCCAACGCGGGAACGTCATGAATTGAACCATCTCCGTCATACCGTATGCCTGGCAAAGCCATGTCGATGGGAAGTTTGTCTTCAATTCCTCGCACAATTTGGCTCCTGGCGATGCTCCTGCGGACAGGATCACTTTTGGGAAAGGACCGATTTTGAAGTTTTTGACCATGACGTCTTTGGCAAGATTGATGAGAATTGGAGGGATTAGCCATGCGAGTTTGATCTGAAGGCTTATATCTCTTGAGCTAAGATAGCTAGAAAAATTTTGTTAACTACGATATTGCTCAGCATTAAATTTCACACATTTTCGTAGTTAACAAAATTTTGATAGCTAATCTGGTTCTTGAGATACGCGCGCTCAAAGTCAAGGCACTCTGCGACGCAGACAGGGAGAGCGGGACAACTTTGAACGCTTGTATCTCCAGAACCAAGTTAGCTATCAAAATTTTGTCAACTAAAAAAATATTTAGCATTAAATTTCACACATTTTTGAAGGTGACAAAAATTTGATAGCTATTTTGGTTCTTGAGATACACGCGTTCAAAGTCAGGACAGACGCAGGCGCTCAGACTCTCTGCGCCTTCTGAGATATCGGCCTAACTTTGAGCGCTTGTATCTCTGGAACCAAACTAGCTATTAAAACTTTGTCAACCAAAAAAATATTCAGCATTAAATTTTACATATTTTTGTAGTTTACAAAAAATTGATAGCTATTTTGGGTCTTGAGATATAAGCGCTGAAAGTTGGGGCATTTGGAGGTGCATACAGTGAGAGGAGAGGCAATTTCAAACGCTTTTATCTCTAGAATCAGGTTAGCTATCAAAATTTTGTTAACATCAAAAATAATTAGCATTAAATAGTACACATTTAAGTAGTTGACAAAAAAACTGATAGCTTTTATGGTTCTTGAGATACAAGCGCTTAAAGTTGGGGTACTTGGAGACGCAGAAAGCTACTCCTTGCGCCTCCTCCCTCTTGAGAAGTCTGCCTGACTTTGAGCGCGTATATCTCTAAAACCAAGCTAGGTATCAAAATTTTGTCAACTGCAACATTGCTCAGCATTAAATTTCACATATTTTTGTAGTTTATAAAATTTTGATAGCTAGCTTGGTTCTTGAGATACAAGCCCTCAAAGTAGAGGCATTTGAAGGCGCAACTTTGAGCGCTTGTATCTTGAGAACCAAGATAGCTATCAAAATTTTGCCAATTACACAAATAATCTGCATCAAATCTCACATATTTTTGTAGTTGATAAAATATTTCTATCTCCTCTAGGAACCCAGATATACCTTGTTAAACTTGATTCGGCTCAACATAATCAACATATCATATTTCTTGAACACGATTCCTGTCATTCCCAACAACACCGTCTCCAACATTGTCATTAGTCCATAAGCGTGATACCAGGGCAACAATAACACTGTTTTTTCCTTGCTCCACGTGGCCGGTTGATCTTTTCCGAACATTGCCGGAGCAACTTCTTGCTCCAAGTGAGCCTTGGCAATGGTCAACATTGTACTGATGCTTCTATGGGTGAGCATACATCCTTTTGGTCGTCCGGTGGTGCCTGAAGAGTATGGGAGGAGAGCAATCGAGTCCATGCTGGAATATGAGGGGGTGAGAGAGTATGGGAAGTGGAGAGACTCAGAGAAACGTCGGCGCTAACTTTAAACGCTTGTATCTCCAGATCCAAGCTAGTTATCGAAATTTCGTTAATTACAAGAATGTGTAAAATTTAACGCTGATTATGTTTGTAGTTGACAAAATTTTGATAGCTAGCTTGGTTCTCGAGATATAAGCGTTTAAAGCTAGGCGGATCTTTATGGAGATGAGTGTGGGAGCAGTCATCTCCAAGTGCCCCCATTTTGAACGCTTGTATCTCTAGAACCTGCATAGCTATCAAAATTTTGTCAACTACAGAAATGTGTAAAATTAAATTCCTAATATTTTTGTAGTTAATAAAATTTTGATAGCTAACTTAGTTCTAGAGATATAAGCGTTTAAAGTTGGGCAGACCTCCACAGTCTGCGTCTCCAGGTGCCCCCAACTTTGAGCGCTTCTATCTCTAGAAGCAAGTTAGCTACTAAAATTTTGCGGACTACAAAAATGTGCAAAATTTAATGCTGATTATTTTTGTTGTTAATAAAAATTTAAAAACTAGCTTGGTTCTCAAGATACATCGCTTCAAAGTCTATCCTACCTAATCTTAACATCAATCGGTTGATCGGGTGTCTGTGTCAACTCCACAAAATCCAAAACATCCTCAGGAAAGTCTGTTCTCACTGGAAATGTCCTCAGACAAATTACTTTTCGAACTCCCGGACATCTGGCGGTGGCACGACGAATTCTGGCGAGACGGTCCTCGTCGGTGAACACAATGCAGCTGTTCGAGTCGCGGAATTGCATTTCGAGTTCGTCTAGGTATGATTGCTCATTGTAAAATAACATAAGAATGTGTAAAATTGGATGCTGAGCAATATTGTAATTGACAAAATGTTTATAGCTAGTCTGGTTCTTGAGATATAAAGGTTCAAAGTTGAACCTACAATTCTAGTGACACAGAGAAGGGTGCTTCGACTTTGAGCGCTTGTATCTCAAGAACCAAAATAGCTATCAAAATTTTGTCAACTACAAAAATATTTAGCATTCAATTTTACATATTTTTGTAGTTTATAAAAAATTGTTAGCTAGTCTGGTTTTCGAGATACAGGTACTTACAATCTGTAAAAATCGCACTGGCATTCGACATGGCTCCACCGCACTTCATCACTGCCAACATGGCATAAAGGAATTCTGGACAATTTGGGAACGCTTGAGCCGCCACGTCGCCAGGCTTGAATCCTCTGAAAAAACTAGTGATGCAATTGCGCTCCAATGGACTCTTACAGTTTTACTAGCGCCGTAGCGAGACTATTGACAGTTGGCTCAACGTCTCGATAGAATCTCTCTTTGGCACCAGTTTCGGCGTCTAGCTGGAAGAAGAATTTGAATTCCTAAATGTAGAAAGTGCGCTCCATTGGACTCACAAAAATAACCGCGTCCTTGTTTTGTGCGGAGTGCGCTCGACAAGCCTCAAAAATTCTCTCGTGTACCGGCTTATCGGACGGAACGATTGGAGCAAATTTCGATTTGAATACCATCTGGAAAAGTTGCGAAATGTCCCGGTTGCGAAACGTCGCTTACCGCGAATCCTTTCCAACGATTTATCGAGTGTCTAGTTTGAAATAACTTCAATTTTTCAAAAAGGTTCCACTTTCAAAGAAAAATTTATTTTTTAAAAAATTGTTTTTCCACGCATAAAATAATTGTACATTATTTATCACAGAAATATTGAGTTTGTTTTTTCAAGCCAAATGACGATTGATGACGTCATCGAGTGCATATTCCAGTGCTTCATTAGTCCCTTTCATCTGGCCAATGACCTCACGGCTCCATTTGAAGTACTCGTTCACACGCTTCTTATCCCAACCGATTGGAGCCTTGCGCTCCAGGTCGCGAAGATTGTAGAGCTTGTCAGCGAGGTGTACTAGTTTGGCCTGGAAACACTCGAATTTACGAAAATCTTTTCAAATAACGAAAAAAATCGATTTTCGAAATTTTGCTTCCAATTTTTTCTAACCTATTTCAAAAAATGTAGAATTTTTTGCTGATTCAAATGAGCCTAATATCGCCGCTCAAAACCCATTATAAACAGTTTTATAAGCATTTGAAGTTTCAGTGAGAGACGCAGAGAAGCAAACACTCTCGTTGTCGAAGAGACGCAGAGAAACGAGACAGTGTCTGCGTCTCTCACGAAAACTTCAAATGCTCATAACTCGCTTCAAAGTGGTCCGTTTTGACTCGTTTTTGGACCGCTTTGAAGCGTAAAATATGGATTTTTAGATACACAAGCAAAATTTCCATAGAAAACCTTTTTTGCCGTCTCCTTTTCCCCACCTACCCGATGACTATGCTTTCCATAGTTCTCAATCTGCAACTTCTTCCTCTCGGCCTTTGCCAATGCCTTATCATCCGTACACTCCTTAACAACCTCCAAAACATCATCTCCGAATTCCTTTTGAATCTCTTCCAACGTCGTCTTTGTATCCTCGACGACATCATGAAGAGCCGCAGAGGCCAATGTGACTGGATCATAGACTTTAGCCTCATTGGTAAGAATATACATGACTCCGATTGGATGATTGATATAAGGAGTCGTATTGTCCTTTCGCTTCTGATGACGATGACGACGGGCCGCGAATTCGGTGGCCTTCATGACGAGGTTCCAATCGGCGAGCTCGGTGTCTTGTTTTAGAGGCTTCTCGGCTTTCTTATAGTCGTCTTCGTCGTCGACTGAAAATTTGGGGAGTTTTAGGAATAGTTGAGAAATGACTGGTTGCGAAACGTCCCTAGTTGCTTAAGATCCCGGTTGCGAAATGGTCGGTTGCATAACGTATTATTTGCGAAGTATCCCTAGTTGCAGAATGGCATAGTTGCGAAATGTCTCTAGTTGCACAATGACTGGTTGCGAAACGTCGGAAGATGTTTCGGAACCAGGACTTCTTCTTAAAGTTACAGAATGACCTAGTTGCAAAATGTCCGGTTACGAAATGTCCTTCTTTCAAATCTATAGTTGCGAAACGTCCTAATTTCAAAATGGCTGGTTACGAAGTGTCCCTAGTTGCTAAAGATCCCGGTTTCGAAATGTCCTAGTTGTTAGACGTCGGAATACTGTTACTTAGAATCTAGGACGTTTCGCAACCAAGACATTTCAGAGCCGAGGGACGTTTTAAAACCGGGATGTTTCGAAACCTATAATTACAACTGGTTAATTACTTCATGTTCCAAAACGTCCTGGTTGTAAAACGTCCTAGTTGCAGAATGACTAGTTGCGAAACGTCGGAAGTCCGTTATTCCGAAACCAGGAAGTTTTACAACCGGGACGTTTTGGAACCGGGACGTTTCGCAACCAAGAATTGCATCTACTATCGGTTGACTACTTCATAACGTTCCGAAACTTTACTAGTTGTCTCTAGTTGCGAAATGTCCTCAGTTACCAAACGTCCTAGGACGTTTCGCAACCGGGCCGTTTTGCAACTTTCCGAACCCCTAAAAACTCACAAATTCTCAATTTCTTCTCCAAATCCTTCGTTTCCAATTCCGGATACATTCCCTCGAATTCCACTAGTTTCTCTTGTTGTTTCTTCTCATCTCCTCCGTCTCCTCCATTCCCTTTCTTCCCGTCTCCATTCATTTCATGCTTCAAATCGACCATTTTCTGAAAAAAAATGGAAATAAAAAGTTGTGGGGGAAATTGGCGGGAAAACTAAAAGAGAAATCGAAAATCAAAAGTTGCGAAATGTCCTAGTTGTCAAACGACCGGTTGCGAAACGCCCTGAAATAAAAATTTTGTAGGAAAGGAGTACATTGTTTGCGAGTTGAGTTCCGGACTAGCAAAAATTGAGTTTTTGAACACCAATTCAAAAAAATTCAAGAAAAAAAAATCCTATATTTAATTTCACTAGTGCATCTAAAAATCTATGATTTCCCCTTCAAAATGATCCAAGAACGATCCAAAACGAACCATTTTGAAGCGAGTTATAAGCGTTTGAAGTTTCAGTGAGAGACGCAGACACTGTCTCGTTTCTCTGCGTCTCTTCGCCGGCGAGAGTGTCTGCTTTCTCTGCGTCTCTCTTACTGAAACTTCGAACGCTCATAACTCGCTTCAAAATGCGTTTTGAGCAGTGATATTAGGTGCGTTAGAATCAGCGAAAAATTCTGCATTTTTGGAAATAGGTTCGAAAAAATAATGTTGAAATTTGGAAAATCGATTTTTTCGCGTTTTAGTTATCCGATGGTTCGGATTCAGTGGCCTTTGTAAACGATAAAACGAGATTTAGTCGAGAAAATTACAAATTTATCCTTATCCAAGGACTAAATAGTAATAAACGATAAAAACAATAATGGAAAACCAGCAAAAAACCCTAAAAACACCTCCAAAAGCTAAACTGTAAAACTCAAAGAAACCTACTAAAAAACCACGACTTGCCACGTCGTCGGCGAGACGGGCTGTACGCGTACGGCATCAGCGGAACAGCGGAGCGTCGTTGCGAGTGGGGCGCTGTACCGTAAGAAAGGGTTTATGAGGTGGCGGGTATGCCCACCGGCAACTTCCCCCTCCTCCGAGAAACCGGACCCCTGGCCGGTGACATGAAAGGTACAGGATCACTCGACTTACACTCCACTCATACTCCTTTGAAATTACCGTCACGTTACCCTACGCCTTCCTACTCAATCAATAACACAAGAGATTCCCTAACATGTCTTAACGGCCTCAGATTACAAAAATTGAAACGTCCTATTGACCTCATAAAAATTCTAACTGTCCTATTGACCTCACTAGTTACTACAAAACAAAACAACAATAAACATTAATATATTCGGCTCCTTCGCCCTGTCCTTAATTTGCACGATGCTTTTTGGTCTTTGGCTCCGGATCTTCGACATCTGCTCTCAGTCGATCCACCAACAAGTGTCCTGGGATGGCGCACGCCAAGTATTCCACCATCTTCTCTAACGATCCTGGTTTCAAGTCGCTCAGAATCAACGGCGTCTTCTTTGGTCCTACTGGAGTCATTGGATCCACGACTTCCACATTCAACGCCGTCTTCCTCACTTTTTGCCATGTTTCGGTGACACCTCCAACCTCGTCGTATCCGCACTCCATTCTTGCCGGTACCACCACCAACTCCCCAACTTCCTTGGCTATTTCCTCCACCAAGTTCGCCAACGCCTTCAACTGTTTATCATCCTTCGTCCATTCTACCAACACCACCGCCTTCTCCACTTTCTCCCATCCAAACTTCTGCTTCCACGTCGAAATCGTTGACGTTCTTACTTCGAAAACTGCCTTACTCTTCAATCCCATCCGTTGACCCACGAGAATATACTTCTCCTGGATTATCGACTTTTGTGGTTGATTCCTCAACATCACCTCCTTCTTCAAGCTCTCCGCGGCCTCTTTCCAATCCACTTCTGCCTCCTCCCAGTCGCTTTTCATGATCTTGCTGGCCCATGTCGGACAGATTCCAGCAAACTTTCTCAGTGCTTCGAGTCTTTCCGACTTGCCGAGCTTCTTCTGAAAGTCCTCTTCACATTTCATCAGATTCACATCTTCAGAAGCGATCTTCTCGTTCCTCGCCAATATACTCAGCGCAAGGCTTTTCGGATCATGACACTCTCCTCCCAAGGCTTCCACATAGTGCCCGTTTCCTTTCGAACATCCGCATTCCTCTTTCTCTTCTTTTCTGTAAGAATTTACATTATCCAACGTCAAATTCCTGTCATCTTTTTCATTGCTTTTCCCTTCTTCTACTACATTCACCGCCACCTTCTTTTTTCTACCGCGCTGTCCCCGTCTAGCCTCGGTTTCACACTTCACATCTGCCATCTCCTTTGGAACCTTCCGAAGTTGCTCCCACGGGATCCATAACTTCTCTTCTCCTCCTATGAGCTGTACTTCTGCGGAGTTTACTGTCGTTGCCACCACTCTATACGGTCCTTTCCATGGGTTAACTAACTTTGCATTTCTGGCTCCCAATTTCTCCGCAGGAATCTTCACCAATACTCTGTCGCCTACTACTGGATACTTCCTCCCAACCACTTTATGTTTTTCATCAAAACCGTCCTTCATACTCTCTCGCTCTCTCTTCATATGCTCTCTTGCTGCTTCCTGAGCCAACTGCATCTGTTCCGCGTGGCGTGACTTGTACTCGTCTACATCCACCTGATACTTCCCCACCAACTCCGTCTGGTCAACCTTCATCGGTATTCTCGGATCTCTCCCATACATCAAAAAATGCGGACTTTCCCCAGTCGCTTCATGTCTACACACATTGTAAGCGAACACCGCGTACTGCAACTTCTCATCCCACTCCGCCGGTATCAACGTAACCTTCTTCAGTACTGACTGAATTGTTCTGTTGAACCTCTCCACTCCTCCATTCATCCTCGAATGATACCCTTTTGTCTTGATCATCTGGATATTTGACATTTTTGCAATCTTCTCAAAGGTAGAGTTTGCAAACTCTAGTCCCTGATCCGTCAAAATCGCCTTCGGGATTCTCCCTTCCTTCAACATCCAACTCTCTACAAACGCCTTTCCAACTGTTTCCGCCGACTTGTTCGGAATCGCCACAACCCCCGCGTACTTGCTGAACAGGTCCACAATCGACAACACGTACCGATTTCCACTGGAACTCAACCCCAAATCCAACAAATCCAACGCTACAATTTCCAATGGCTCACTTGCTTCAATCGGTGTCAACGGCGAAGTCAATATCTGTTTTGCGTTCCCGCACAGACACTGCTGACATTCTTTCGACCATTTTCCAATCTCTGCCCTCATTCTTGGCCACCAAAACTTCTTTCCCAACATCGCCTCAACCTTGTCTGGATTCCAATGCCCACCGAATGTTCCGCCATGTGCTTCCAAAAACACTTCCTTTCTCTTTTCTACCGGCACCACTCTCAATGCAGCTCCATACTTCGTTACAAACATCAACTCCCGTCCCATCATCATAAACTCCCTAATATCTCTTTCTCCATCTCCTGGAACTTTCACCTTTCCCTCATGACTCCCATTCTCCAATTTTTCCACAATTATCTTCCATCCCTGATCCTTCATTATCAACTCTCTCCAGCCTCTCTCTTTCCTTTCATTCTCTTTCACCGCTTCTACTACGTTGATCACTCGCTCAATCTCCGTTCTGGCTTGCTCATGAGCATCCCTCATCTCCTCAGTCTCTTGCGCTCCACCTCTCGACAACGCATCTGCTACTGCATTCGCTTTTCCTTTCAAATATACAATGTTCAGCGCGAAATCCTGCATTTCCATTGACCATCTCAACAATCGGTCTGCCAAGTTCTTCGTCTTGAAAAGACTCGTGAGTGGCTTGTGATCAGTGAACACTGTTGTCGGACACCCGAAGATGAAATGCTTGAATCTTCTTGTCGCAAACAACACAGCCAACGCCTCTTTATCGCTCACATGGTAGTTCTTTTCCGCCGGACTCAACGATTTCGACGCGAACGCAATCGGATGTACTTTCCCGTCTTTTCCCGCCTGCGCCAACACCGCTCCAATCCCGTACCCAGATGCATCCGTAAATATACAAAACGGTCTTTCGAACTTTCTCGCCGCTTCCACGTCTGGTTGTGCTAGCACTGGTGCACTTGTCATTTTTCTCTTCAACTCATCAAACGCCTCTTGCTGTTCCTCCGTCCATCTCCATGGAATCTTCGGAGACGTCAACGGTGTCAACGGCGCCGCAATACTTGCGAAATTCAGTACAAAATTCCGGTAGTACGCGCACATTCCCAGAAACGTGTGCAGTTCCTTTCTGTCCTTCGGAACTGGATATTTCTCCATTTTCTCAATTTTCTTTTCATCCGTCCTCACTCCCCTTTCATCAATAACATGTCCCAAATATTCCACTGTCTTCTGAGCAATCTTACACTTCGACGCCCTCAACTTCAGTCCACAGTCTCTCATTCTCTTCAACACTTCCAACAAGTCCTTCTCATGCTCTCGTTCACTCCCACTAGCAATCAGAATGTCATCGATATACACGTAAACAGACTTTCCAATCAAATCACCCAACACATGCTCCATGGCTGCCTGAAATATCGCCGGACTCGTCGCCAACCCAAACGGCATCACTTCGAACTGATACTGCTCGTTCAGCACTGCGAAAGCTGTCTTTTCCTTCGACCCTTCCTCCATTGGAACTTGCCAATACCCCGCCATCAGATCCAACGTGGTAAACCACTTGTTCTCTCCCAAAGCTTGCAACGTCATCTCGATATGTGGCAATGGGTGTGCATTCAGCTTTATCACACTATTCAACTTCCTATAATCCACACACATTCTAATACTTCCATCCTTCTTCTTCACCAATACGACCGGACTTGCCCATGGCGACTGACATTTCCTTATCACTCCTCTCTTTTCCATATCTTTCAGCATCTCCTTAACTTTCTCCTGAAGCGCCAACGGCACTGGTCTACATTTCTGCCTTATTGGCTCATTCCTTTCCAACTCAATCCCACACTTCACTACTCCCGTCTGCGTCAACTCATTGTCTTCCATCGCGAATACGTCGCTGTATTCCTCCAGGACTCTTTGGATATTTCCATCCGGAAATGCTCCATTCCCTCTCAACGCCTCTATTACTTTCCTTACTCGTTCCACTCCCTTCAGTCCCTCCTTCTTATCCAGATCCATCATATTAACCATATGATTTCCTTTTCCCTCTGTCACCACTTTCCACTCTCGATTGACTACACCGACCGGCTGATTTTTCTTTATCAACAACGGCTCATCCTTCCAATTCGACACAACAACCATCATTTTCCCATTCTCCTCTTTCCTGCATAAACTCGTCGGCAACCACTCCTCCGCGGACTCCAACAGCACGTCATCTCCCAAATCGGCTTCTACTCGCACTTCTATTTGAGCACAACTCTGCGGTGGAACTCTCAACTTCTGCGTCGTTACTGCCACCGACTTCTCTGCCTTCCAGTTCAACTCGACACCCATACTTGCGAAAGCATTAGTTCCCAACAAAAAGACATCCAACTCATTCTCCACGATCTGGAAAATCACATCCGCTTCGATCCCTCTCACACGAATCACGGTTCTCATTTGACCCACAACTGCCATCTTCCTCTTTGACGCATCCCTCAGCGACAACCCTGGCTTCTCCAACATCTCCACCTTTTCCTTCCAATTCTTCTCCAGTCTACTCAACAATCCAGTTGAAATGACCGAGACCACAGCTCCACTGTCAATGACGATTCTCTTCTTCTTTCCGAGAATCTCTGCCATTTCCACCATCTCTTTTCCTACACTACAGTCCTCTTCCTTTTCCTTGGCTTCAACCTCATTGAGCCCCTTGGAAGTACACTGTCTCGCTATGTGTCCAACACCACCACAGTTGAAACACTTCCTTGCATCTCCCGATCTACGTTCTCCCATATCGCGTCTCCCCCCTGTCACCCCTCTGTCTTCTGTACCACTCGATTTCTCTCCCGTCTCTGTCTTCTCTTTCTTAAAATCTCTTCCTTTTCCCTTGTCTCCTCCGAAGAATCCCTTCTGCTGATTCATCCGGAACTCATCGTTCTCGTGCTGCAGTACTATATCTTTGCACACTTCATATTGCTCCTCCAACCCTACTTCCAATCTCTTCGTGATCAACACCCTATGCAACAACCCATCATGTCTGATCGCCTTCATCAATTTCGTTACTCTCATCTGCGACATCGTTTCTTCTCCAATCTCTCCGAAAGCCTTCTTAGACCATTTCTCGATCTCGACGCAATACTCCCACATCTTTTGCTTCGGACTCCTTCTTAATCCTTCAAACACATTCAACGCCTCCGTCCTCGCGTCGCCCTGTCTCTTTCTCAACTTTTCCTCAAACTCTTCGAACAACTTCTTGATCGGTCGCTCATGTCGTTTGCTTAGCGATTTAAAAATCGATTTCGCCGGTCCCTTCAAGAACTGTGACTCCAGAATAGCTACTAATTCCTCATCCGAATCCGTCACGCTTTGGAATTTCAACAAGAATGCCCTGCGGAACTCCCGAAAATCTCCTAGCCCATCATACACTTTCGGCGTTGGCAACGCGGCTGCTCTCGCCGACGATCTCATCATTTCCCCCATGCTCTTTACTACATCCTCTACCATACTCCTTCTCGAGACTCTCGACGCGCTTTCCCACACCTCATCTCTGCTTTTCACACTTTCCTCCTCGTATTCCTCACCTGAACAACTCGATCCACCGTTCGAACTCTCCAAGTCTTCCATCCGCCGCCTTCCTGTCTCCTTGAGCTTTGGCGAGCTTTCCTGCAAATCTCTTTGGTTTTCTTTCTTCCTCCACTCTTTTCTCTCACTTTCAAGGTGCGCAACGCTGCTCTTCAGTCCTTCAGACACGGCCTTCTCCTTCACCATCGCCTTCTTCAACTTCTCGACAAGCTTCTCGGCCTCTTCGAGCTTCTTCTTCATTGCCTCCACCTCGGCTGCGCTCCTCTCCAACTCATCGGCCAACTCGAGGTTTTTGTCCTCCAGGAGTCTCTGTAAACAGTTGTTTGTACTTTTCAACGTCTCGTTTTCTTTTTCCAATTCTATTTTTCCTTCCTCTTCATTATTTTCTTCCCACTTTTCACACTCCTCCCGCAGCTCTTCAACCGTCTCAACCCCTCTTTCCTTCATCAGCTTCAGCACCTTCTTTTGCCATCCGTCACAGCGCACTTCTTCATAGCGCTCCCTCAGCTCTACGCAATACTTCACCACCGGCGCCAGTATCATGTCTTGTTTCCTCGACGTCAGCGCGGTATCTCCCAACGCCTTCTGCACACTCTCCACCATTTCTCCAGACTTCTCGACGAACTTTTTGAATCCTTTGATTCTTTTCATTTTCTCTCTCACGCTCACCTTGAACTCCTCCATCTCGGTGAAATCTGCCCACAGCGACTCGTTGCTGCTTCCTCCTGCTTGTCGCTCCACCTCTCCATCCTTCTCCGCCGGCTGCGCCATCACAACGTCTTCCACAACGTCCTCCATTTCGGTCGTTCGGTTTTGCTCTGGAATTCCAAACGTTTTATACCACGCTTTCTCTTCGCTAATCGATCGAATTATACGCCAACGATACTATTTCCGTAAAATTTATCCAAATTTCACGAAAATTGCTTTTATTTCTCTGCAAATTTTGAAATCGACTGGGTTTTATACTCGCCCAATCGATACCTTCAAAAAATCTACAGCGAAACAAGCGTAAACAGACGAAAAACACGGTTCGGCCCCCAAGTTATCCGATGGTTCGGATTCAGTGGCCTTTGTAAACGATAAAACGAGATTTAGTCGAGAAAATTACAAATTTATCCTTATCCAAGGACTAAATAGTAATAAACGATAAAAACAATAATGGAAAACCAGCAAAAAACCCTAAAAACACCTCCAAAAGCTAAACTGTAAAACTCAAAGAAACCTACTAAAAAACCACGACTTGCCACGTCGTCGGCGAGACGGGCTGTACGCGTACGGCATCAGCGGAACAGCGGAGCGTCGTTGCGAGTGGGGCGCTGTACCGTAAGAAAGGGTTTATGAGGTGGCGGGTATGCCCACCGGCAACTTTTTATCAATTTTTTGAGGAAAAAATCGTAGAAACAGAAAATGAGTGAAGGACATTTCGCAACCAGCCATTTTGCAACTAGGAAGTTTTGCAAAGTATTAAATTTACTATACAGATTCTAAACCGTAAAGCCTCCTCCTCCAAAAAGTGGAATGGAAAAGAAGAATGAGAAATCCATTTCTGAACAGAAGGATATAACGTCAGCTGAAGAGGGAGAATAAGTGAAAAGGAACTGGTTCAGTTTGTCTCTTTTTCTCTAGACTCTCTTCTCTCTCTCTCTCTTCTAGTGTAAAATTATGTAGTCACCAGATTGAAGTTGAGAAAAGAAGAGATTACGAAATTTTCGCGGAGACAAAAAAGGAGAAGAAATAGAAAAACAGTAAACATCATTTAGACGGAACAGGTTGGAGGCTAGAAAATCGAAGAAGCGAGAGAGTAGAGGATTTTGAGAGACGCAGAGAAAAAGAGAAGAAAAAACAGTGAGGGGTGTTTAGTTTGATGGCTAGGTGGCCTTGGATGAGTAATCAATCGGGAAAGTTTTTAAAAACGAGACAAATTAGGGTTACTTTTTAGAAAATCAAGAGCGCAGATGTCCTGAACCATTTTTTGAAGCGTCATATCTCGGCTCCCAGAATAGCTAGCAAATTCAAGTTTTTTTAGAAATGTGTGATTTTAAAAACAGAATATTTCTATCAAAAAATCGAGTTTCTAGCTCAATTTTGAGCCGAGATACCGTCTTTTGAAGTTAGGCGACTATAGAGTGTGCACGGGGGAGAGAGCGCAGACGACGAGAGATTCTGCGTCTCTCCCCCTCCCATGCTCTCTACCTCTCTAACTTTAAAGCGGCGTATCTCAGCTCCCGGAAGAGCTAGCAAGCTCAAAATTTTTGTGAATTGTGTGATTTTGAAAGTAGAATATTTCTGTTTTAGTATCAAATTTCTAGCTTTATTTTGAGTTGAGATACAGCGCTTCAAAGTTCAAGGATCTTAGCAAGCTTGTTTTAACGTTTGGAGTGTCGTATCTCGGCTCACAGAAGAGCTAGCGAGTTCAAACTTTTTGTGAAATGTGTGATTTCGAAAACTGAATATTTTTGTTTTAGAATCAAGTTTCTAGCTAAATTTTGAGTCGAGATACAATGCTCTAAAGTTAAAGGCTCATAGCGGCTTACTTCAATGTTTGTAGGTCAATATCTCGGCTCCTATAAGAGCTTGCGAGTTCAAACTTTTTGAGAAATGCGCGATTTTGAAAGTGTAATATTTCTGAGGTTTAATCTGTAATAAAACTATTCATTTCAATATAAATATACACATATAATACAGTAGATTTTTCCATTGCAATGACGGCATCCCCGCTCCCTGTGCCGTGTTGTGGATGTTGCGCAACTTTTTGAATAAAAAGTTATGCCGTTGTTATTTGCTCAGGGAATCAAGTCTCCTCTCCCATTGTCAGAAGTAGCGTGAGTTTTGATAGTGGAAATTTGAAAATCCAGTTTCAATCTGAAAATGGTGCATTTTTTCACAGAAACCGCTGAATTTGAAAGTATTAGCTTACCGGCATTCTCTTGGCGTTTTGCAGGAGACAGAAAAATGGCAAGAAATCTTGAAGAAGATGGGATGTGGAAACCTGTAAGAATGGGAAATAATTTAGTTAGTTTTGATAATTTAGTACAAAAATATAAATTTTATTCTTCAAAAATTTCAGAAAAAAAAAACAATTTTTCTTCAAGAAACATTTTTTTGGAATCAGATTTATTTTTCATATTTGAACGGTTACCCTTATAGTTTTAGACATTTTGAAACTATATCAAGTATGCTTTTTTATTTGAAGTTGAAATTCTACAAATTTACATTTCCAAAATAATTTTTTAGTGGTTACAAAAATTGTGAAAGTTGGTAAAAAAATATATAAAAAATTCGAAAATTTTTTTATCCCAAAACAATTTTTATCAGTTTCAAAACTACCTGTTTGCCGGTTTTCCTTTTGAAAGTTTTGTAGTTGCTGCGCCATTTGAATAAGTGAACCCTTTTCTGTGAAGCTTCTGGAAAGAAAATTGTCATCGAAGCCAGAAAATTCAATGCTCACTCACCTTCGAAAACTAGTCAAAAATATTGAGTAAAATCATAATATAGGTACAAAAGACGTCCATATACAATTGGTCGTCTTTGAGGAAAGAAAAATGAAAATCTTCCGAGCGATGGCTCGCTTATATAGAAAAATGAGAGTGTGGAGACCCAGAGAGTTTATTGTTCGGAAAGTTTATGATTCTGTTTGCAAACTTCGTGGCATATAGCTTTTGCTAGAGTCGATGTACGGACTTTTGAAGGCATTGAATTTAACGCCAAGGGGTTTTTTTCTAGCGATGAGTATAGAGATATGTGAGGAGAATCAGAAGTTCCGTTGTATTCTATTACTACAAAAAATCAAGCTTCTAGATCAGTTTTGAATCGAGATATGAGCATTTGAAGCATTCCGAGCAATTTCAAGGTGTCAAAAACAGAATCTTATAGAATGATATTTATTCAAATAAATAACATAAAATCTTCAATTTATTATGTGAATTATGTGACGGAGTGGCAAAAATACGTCCTCGTATTGAACAGATTTATCTGTAGGTGTAACAAATGTGTTTGACATCTCGAAACGAAAGTCTTCGCCAATTGGGAAATCTTTATGAACGCCATTTTGGAAGAAGTTTTTGTGGCCGAGAATCACCAACACTTTCTGAAAGACAATTCAAAATGAAAAAGTCTACTGTTGATATGGCAACATATCCGAATACATAACAGTAATCTAACTTACATCTATCTTTCGGTAGTCGATATTCTTAGCTATCTTCTTAGCTTCATCAGGTTCCGAGAAGAACTAGCTAACCTTTTTGTGCTTCTTTAGAATCTGTAAGAAGGAAATTGTCGTAAGCTTAGCTAAAGAAAACAACTCACGTTCATCTTTGGCTGTAGTTACAAGATTCGAAGGTACTCCCTTAGTGAAGTCTGATGAAATATCCATACTTCTTCCAGAATGCTCTCCAAACACTGCTCATCCCTAACAACCTGGTAAGGTGTCCCTGAGATGTATCTTGATCCACATTTCTTCAATAAACTTTTGATAATTTTGCAAATGTGCGTTGACCGATTCGTTCAGCCGAGCGAAACCCTTCTCGCTCAGAAATTCTTGTTTATTTTGCAACGGACGAAATTTATCAAAGTCAACGTTCCAATAGCCTTGGGATTCTTCATCCTGAAAATACTCAAAAATAAAGAATTTTCTATTTTTCGTAAAATTTAGGTACCAACTTGTTAGAAAGTACAAAATATGTAATACATTTTTATGTGCTAAAACTTACCCTTTGCAAAAAATCACAGCAAATGACACATGAAGTACATTACTACAGTAAGAATAATCTGAAAAATCAAAATACACTAGAAGAAGAGAAACAATTTCAGACGTCCTTATACAGATGGTCGTCTTCCGTTAGATAGAATGATAAATTTAGGTAGAATGACACTTTTCCCATTTGAATAGAGAAAAGAGACGCAGAGATGGTATTTGAATATTCAAAAAAAAGCAAAAGAACGATGCTCCGTTATCCCGCAAGATATTCAAAAAAAAGAGGCGCGAAAAAGCATATAGATGTCGCTAGAGTCGATGCAAAAAATTTACGGACTTTTGAAGGCATCAAATTTGACGCCAAGAGACCGTTTCTATTCAGATAATCTCTGTAATGGCCGAACTTCCCTGATTTTCCCGCTGAGATATCTATGCTACCGTAATATATTAAAATTTAACGGAACATATGTATCTGACTTTTCAAATAAATTCTTTATTCTATCGCTTCGTCCAGTATTTCGGTGGTGTTTTCAGTTTTCTCAAAAATTATTTAATCCGAAAATTCTGAAAATCCAAGATCCTCAAAACTGATTTTCTTGAAATTCGGGATACTGTACTTCATACGGTTTGGTTTTGATGGTAGCGAGGTTTGGATTACTGTAGGTTGGATTACTGTAGGTTGGATTACTGTATGTTGGATTACTGTAGATTGGATTACTGTAGATTCGATTACTGTAGATTGGATTACTGTAGGTTGGATTACTGTAGGTTGGGTTACTGTAGGTTGGGTTACTGTAGCGGAAACTTCTAGAATTGGTTCCGAAACTGGGGTCCAGATTCCAAGACATTTTCCATGGGGACTGGGAAGATTGGGAGCTGAAAAAGAGAGAAAAATTGGATTTCAGAGTTTCCGAATGAGTCAGAATTCTTGGAGGTCCTTCAGAATCGTTTTGAATTTTACAGAATCTTCCAGAATCCTTTAAAATCTTTCAGAAGCTTCTTGAGCCCTTCAAAATCCTTTCGAATCCTTTAGAATCTTCTAAAATACTCTAGAATACTTTAGAATCTTTTGAAATTCTTTAAAATCGTTCTAAATCCTTCAGAATCTTCTTGAAGCCCTTCGAAATCTTTCAAAATTCTCTAGAATCTTCTAGACCCCCAAAAATACTTCTACCTACCTTCTGAAAGCATCCTTCTTCTTCATTCTAGTCATTCACAAAATTCCGATTTTGAAAATAAGGAAAAAATATTAATTTTTAAAAATTAAGAATTGTGGAGAATCCTTTAGAATTCTTCAGAATCTTTCAGAACCTTTTAGAATTTTGTGAGCTTCTAAAGATTGCAGAGTCGAGTTGTTTTCAATCTTCATTTTCGAAATTCCAACAAAAATCAAAAATCCATTTTCAAAAAATCATCAATAATCAATTAACCTAATTGAATATTCATGTCCGATTCCCTTATAAAAGCTGTCCCCTTCAATTTCATTATGGCCAAAATGGCATCTGCCAAATGGTTCTTGGCTATATTTTTAATCCCCACTGTACAATCTTGCCTAGTAGTCTACCGGGCAGCGCCAAGTAAGAGTATCAAAGAAATTACAGTATCCAAAAAAACAAAAATTCCAGCCCAATGTAGTTGCGTCGCCCAGGCCGTCGGACCCACCAACTGGGATTCAGTTATAACCGATGCTAATCCAATCTACAAGAAATTATCGGATTCTGAAATCGGTTATCCAAATGTTACACGCGATGGTTGTTCCGTTACGATTTCGTGTCCTGATACCTACCGCTTGGTGATATACGACCAGAAAAAAAGTTTTGATGTGAGTAGAACCGACTTGGAATTAAAGGAGGTGTCCGGTCAAAAATTTTTATTGCTTTAAAATGTGCAGATTATCTGGCTGATTCCGGACATCACAACGAAAACGCTGAAAAATTCCTCCAACACCCCGAAAAGTTGCCTCAAACAGGAAAAAAAATCAAAGAAGTTGCCTTGGGTGGTCGTGGCCGAACTTCGCCGAAGTGGCGCGTGGGCGTGGGAAAGTGGGCGGAGTCAACCAATGAGCGCTCTCTAACGCGCGCGCGCAACACTGCAAACGCGTTTGCTGCATTGCGCGCGCCACTTCGGCGAAGTTCGGCCACGGCCTCCCAAGGCAATTTCTTTATTTTTCAAGCGATTTTTCGGGGTGTTGGAGTCATTTTCGAGCGTTTTCGTTGTGATATCCGCAATCAGCGCAAAATTCTGCATATTTTAAAGCAATAAAAATTTTTGACACCTCCTTTAAGCCTGGATTTTAGACAGAAATATGCAGGTTTTAAAACTTTACATTTTACAAATAATTTGAATGCTCTAGCTCTTCTAGGAGCCGAGATACAGCCCTTCAAAGTTAGCGGTTTAGAGACGATGGGAGGGGGAGAGACGCAGAGTGTCTCGTCGTCGGCGCCTCTCCCCCTTGCACGCTCTCTAGTCCCCTAACTTCTAAAGACGGTATCTTAGCTCAAAATTGAGCTAGAGAGATGATTTTAGAACCGAAATCTGTTCAATTTCCAGTATGAATATCGACAAGCCAATGGAGTCTGCACTCTTGAAACCACACAGTGGACCTTCGGGAATGGAGAAACGTTTGGAAAGGTGTACGCGACATGTATTGAGAGCCGTCCTCCTATGTGCGAGCCCACGGAGCCTTGGATGAAACACATCTGGATTGGTATCGCGAACGGCCTTCAAAAGTCCACAGTGGAAGGTGTTCTTGACTATTTTGGAGACTACAAGGGAAATACTTCTAATTACTACTTCGCATTGATGAGATTCGATCGACCCTATTTAGGCGTTCTTTCGTCTGATAATTTGCCGTGAGTCTGTTCCTACGGGGAGCATATTTTAAAAACTATATTTAGATGGTGGATCGATCAAATAAGAAACAAGGAATTGGCAGAAATGCAAGACCCCTCGCTGACCTTCGAGGATTCCGATATTCTTTCCCTTATAAATACACATATTTGGAACGATCGTATGTGTGGAATGAGATTCCTGATTCTGTTGGAACGATGGCCACTAGAGTATCCTGATTTGACCAAAATGATTGATAGACTTCGAGCCATGCGTGCTTCTGTATTCGTGTTTGCTATCAAGGGAAATACGAAGGAAACGGATATTGGTAGAGTACAGATGGAACGGCTTGCAAGGGAGACTCAAGGATATCTGGCTTTGGAGGACACTGAGGCGGAAATGTTGGAGGTAGGGGGAGGGAAAGCAATCAGAGAATATTGTTAGGGGGAGCAATCGGAGAATGAAGCAATCAGAGAATATATAAATTACAAATACCATACATGTTCAAACCCGGGTCGACCCGGGCTTTGAGACCCAATTTTTTCGAAGATCAATTTTTGGAAAAAATCGATTTTTACTGTTTTCTGTTCAATTTTAGAATTTTTCGTACGTTTAGTACTTTCATGATTTTTCATGCAATTTAGAAACTTTTTTATGAAAAATTGATTTTTTCGGAAACATTTTAACGAAAATTTCCTACCGGGTCGGGCCGGATTTGGGCATGTATGACAAATACAACTGTAACTACCAAGGGTGAGAACGCGTGACAGTCCGACCGGCCGTGGCATACTAGTTCCAGTACTTCTGATCATTAAAACCTAAGGCGGTCGCGCGGCTCTGAGCGTTTTCAATTCAAAGAGCTTGCTTTTGAAAGGACGGCCGAATTAAGCCGCAGCAACAGGGCTGGGCGGTCGGCAATTTCGGCAACTCTTTCCAGCGTAAATAACTTTTTTCAAGGAGATCGGGTAAAAATACGGTCAACAAAAAAAATTATCCTTATTAAAAAAGCTATCGATTGGTTGTAAAATTATTAAATTTCATTGAAAATTAACAGAGTTACGGCTTGTGTTGCCGAAAAGTTGCCTAAATTGCCGAAATCGGCAACTTTTCGGCAACACGAGACGTAACTCTGTTAATTTTTCATAAAATTTAATAATTTTACAACCAATCGATAGCTTTTTTAATAAGGATAATTTTTCTTGTTGACCGTATTTTTACCCGATCTCCTTGAAAAAAGTTATTTACGCTGGAAAGAGTTGCCGAAATTGCCGACCGCCCAGCCCTGCGCAGCAACCTACTCAAGGACCGATCCGCGGCCGTGTTTCCGAAAACATCGGTTGAGGCAGCTTTGGGCAAAGATCAAGTGTTGGAATTTCATGAAACATTGAGAATGTGATTTTTATTGCTTTCATAACTAGCTGGCAGAAACATATTGATGACAGAAGCTTCTCAATTCTTTACTTTTATATCAGTAAAGCTATCATCTTTGACAGATCAATTGTCGCTAAATTCACGAATGCGGTATGCATGGGACGTACATGAAAATCTGCCATATTATGTAGCCTGGCGATCCAATAAGAATACCCACGTTACAAAATTTCACGATTTTCAGGCGTTCAAAAAGGCTGAAACTATCGAACACCCGTACATTGTGTATTCCGTCAACGCGATTAACGCAGAAGGCAAAGGAGGCTATTACATACCCGATGTCTTCCCGCAATACAATGCCAGCACTCGAGCCATTATTTCAATTAGTAATCCAGGTATGTTTGTTCCTTCTTTCATTCGTTTTTTCATTCAATTTCTGCTTTAGGAATGGCCGGCGAAAGCAGTGTTGGATTCACTCTGCTCCATGAAGATGAGTACAGGTCTGAGCTCATAGCCCTTGCCAGTCGTAACCAAGTATGTTTCACATGTTGTTCAGAATAGAAAGTAAGCTCCTTCAGAATTTCGCTAAAAGAAACTGGGCAGTGTCCGATCATACATGGGAATGGGGCATTCCGCCTAGCTGGTGGCACCTCCAAACTTTCAACCAATATTTCGCTCATCTTGCATGGAACTTTCCCGAAAATTGGAGACAAAACATCTCGCTTCGAATTTACAGCTCTCAGTGAGAAAAGTTTTTGAGAACGATAACTTATCTGAAATCAAATATTTCAGACCAGTCACCAAATGGGTCCCATTCGATGACGGATATCTACAAGGGCTTCCCATTAGATGTAGTTGCGTCGCCCAGGCCGTCGGGCCCACCAACTGGGATTCAGTTATAACCGAAGACAATCCACTATACCAGAATTTGACGGAGTATGAAATCGCTTATCCGAATCTCGTTCGCGGTGATTGTTCTGTAACGATCTCGTGTTCTGGTGTCTACCAATTAGTGATATACGACGAGAACAAAAGTTACAATGTGAGTACAGCTGAAAATCCAGCCAGAATGAACTCTCAAAATCGACCTAAACAGGAGATTTTAAAACAGAGAGGTTCTGCTTTGAAAATCCACCATTTTAGTAAAAATTTGAACTTGATAGCTCTTCTGGGAACCGAGATATTACGCTTCGAAGTAGAAGAGTTTGTGCCCGCTGAAAGACCATGGGAGGGAGAGAGACGCAGAGCGCATCGTCGTCTGCGCTCTCTCTCCCTTACACGCTTTCTAGTCCCCTTACTTCAAAAGATGGTATCTCAGCTCAAAATCAAGCTAGAAAGATAGTTTTTGAACATAACTATACAGTTTTCAAGCTCTTTACAGTATGGCGATCAGCAGGCGGAAGGATTCTGCGGTATTACTGGAAAACAATGGTATTTCGGGAATGGAGAAATTTTTGGAAAAGTGTACGCAACATGTATAGAGTATTACAAACCTATGTGCGAACCCATTGAGCCTTGGATGAAACACATATGGGTTAGCTTCGCGAACGGTCTTCAAAAATCCACAGTCGAAAGTGTTCTTGACTTTTTCGAAGACTACAAAGGAAATACGTCCAATTACTACTTCGCTCTATTGAGATTCGATCGAAGCTACACAAACATTCTTTCGTCGGCTAACTTACCGTAAGTATGTTCCTATGGGGAGCATTTTTGAAAGTATCCATTTCAGGTGGTGGATCGATACGATAAGGAACGAGTATTTGCCAGAAATGCAAGACCACTCACTGACCTTCGAGGATTCCGATGTTCTTTCCCGTATCAATACACATATTTGGAACGATCGCATGTGTGGAATGAGGTTCTTGGTCTTGCTGGAACGATGGCCATTGGAATACCCTGACCTAGACAAAATGATTATGAGACTTCGAACCATGCGTGCTTCTGTATTCGTGTTTGCTATCAAGGGAAATACGAAGGAAACTGATATCGGTAGAGTACAGATGGAACGGCTTGCGAGGGAGACTCAAGGGTACCTGGCTTTGGAGGACACTGAGGCGGAAATGTTGGAGGTAGGGGGAGGGGGAGCGCTGTCTTCACAATTGTGCTGTTAAAACTTAGAACGTGAAGTAATTAGGAAATTTTTTACGCATAGTTGGCAAATTTAGCCTTCAAAAACGTCATTAGCCTCAAAAAATCATTATTAGCCGAGCTGGTGGGACTGTGACACTGTATTAGGGCTGCGAAGGATGGCGCCGTCGTGTAAATGCATAAACTTGGCAGTAAGCTATAGTTTTTATGATTCGTCACAATTTCTTGATAACAAAATTCCTACATCTTTTATTTTGCTTGCAGTTTTATACAGGGTGGCGAATAAGTATGTGGTTTTTTGTTCTGAGGCGCGGTGAAAAGAAATGGCTTGTCGAAATCCAACAAACATCATTTTCTGATAAAACAATACTAAAACAACAATTATTCAAGAAGATTTTCATAGTTAGATCCCTTGGCTTCGATACAGACCTTCAGACAAACCGGAACAAAATTGACCGTGCGCCGCAGGTATTCTTCATCTATCTCATCCCATTCCTTGAGGAGTACTTGCTTGAGAAAGTTCGAATTTGGATGTGAGCGAGCCATGATCATGCTCTTCAAGTTGCCCCAAACGGAAAAGTCCAATGGGTTGATATCCGGCAATGACGCTGGCCACAAGCCCTTCCACCAAAATCCCGAAAAAGGGCATCGAGCACCGATTTCGTCGATTTTGAGCCGTTTGACGGAGCTCAATCCAGTAAAAGAATTAATTGGCTTTTTCCAAAGTGCTGAGTTGTCCAGGGAAGTAGTACATCCTTCAAAACCGTCTTTTGATACACCTCCGAGTTGATCTTGACGTTCCGATCAATGAACACTAGTGGAGCTTTGTCTTCAACTGTCAGACCAGCCCAGACCATCACTGATTTTGGAATCAACTTCTTGTTGGCCAAACGTCGTTTTGAAGATCTCGAGTCAGCTTTTGACAACATTTGCCGGGCGTTCTGGCGATTCGTAAGCGTCTCAGAGGTGAAAACCTTTTCATCTGCCCAAATCACGTCGTAGAGGCGCCGCGCCTTCAGGTCGTTGAGCAACTGTCTCGATTTTCGAGTCGGTCTTTTTGTATTGATCTGAAAAGTACTACCCACGACAGAGGCGATAACTGTTGAGATATTTCATTAACATGTCCCTTCGTTTTGAACTGCTTGACGACCTTCTGGGCCAACGACCTACCGATGTTGAGCCTTCGAACAATGTCCCTCTTGGAGTTGAGTGGAGCGATGAGGGTGCGGTGTGGATAAGCTCACATAATGAACGTAAAAGACAAAGTGAAGACAAATGGTTTTGTGAAACTCTTATTTATACCTTCTATTTTTGAAATATATTGAAGGTTCTAGAAAATCGGATTCGGTGCGCAGCCTGGAACTCGCGCAAAAAAACCACATACTTATTCGCCACCCTGTATAGGCTTTCAAATAAGATCATGGTAGAACTATGAATGCAACGACTAGACCTATGTTAAGCTTCGTAATTCCACGTACGGTACAAACATGTAAAATTCCATGTTATGTACATAGTTTTTTACCGCCTTTCCAATGAGCCTTCTTTCGCTACTCAATTTTTGTTTATAGGCTTCCGTTTGTTCAGGAAAGAAGGCCTGATCTAAAACACGTTTGCTACTAGAGCTAGCGCAGATTCGGACAGCTGGCCTTATAAATAACTAAATTGCTACTAAATTCCACGATTTTCAGGCGTTCAAAAAGGCTGAAACCATCGAACACCCTTACATTGTGTATTCTGTCAACGCGCTTAATGTAGAAGGTCAAGGAGGCTATTACATCCCCGATGTCTTCCCACAATACAATGCCAACACTCGAGCCATTATTTCAATTAGTAATCCAGGTATGCTCAATGACTCCTTTTTCCATTCGATTTTTCATTCAATTTTTGCCTTAGGAATGGCTGGCGAAAGCAGTGTTGGATTTACTCAAGCCCGTGACGACGAGTACAGGTCTGAGCTCATAGCCCTTGCTGGTCGTAACCAAGTATGTTTCACGTGTTGTTCTGAATAGAAAGAAGTTCCTTTAGAATTTCGCTAAAAGAAACTGGGCGGTGTCCGATCACACTTGGGAATGGGGTGTTCCACCTCGCTATTGGCACACACAAATTTTCAATCAATATTTCGCTCATCTTCAATGGAACTTCCCTGAAGGTTGGAAACAAAACATCTCGCTTCGAATTTACAGCTCTCAGTGAGTTATTGGAACAAAAGATTATCTGAAATTATTTTTTTCAGACCAGTCACCAAGTGGGTCCCGTTCGATGAGGGGTATCAGCAGGGCTATTTTGAGTGATTCAATGGATGTTTTTTTGCTTCACAATAAATTATTTCAATCATTACTAAAAAATGTCCACAAAAATAGCGTTTCGCTTTGAAATTTGTTGAAAATCGTTTGAAAAACATGACAAATTAAAAAAATTGACCTAAAAATCAGGGTAAATTTGAAAAAAACATTTTTGACCTATCTGAATTTTCATCGACTTTTTTTTTGACATTATCCATTTCTTACTTCTTTGAATTCCTTGGATTCCTAAGTTCAAAAGTGCGAAAAATTTCAGATATCGAACAATAATGGAGAGAATGTAAATCTTATTATGGCAGTCTCCGTCAATGTCAGTCCTGGTCGAGTTTTCCAGATTTTTTGGCTGCGATATCTCGGCACGAAAAAGCTACAGTAATATATTAAAATTTAAAGGAACATACCCTGATTTTCAGGCCAATTTTTTAATTTGTCATGTTTTTTCAACAAATTTCGGAGTGAAATGTAATTTTCGGAGCAAAAAATAACATTTCGCTTCAAAATTCATTGAAAATCGTTCGAAAAACATGACAAATTAAAAAATTGACCTGAAAATCAGGGTATGTTCCTTTAAATCTTACTTATATATAATCCGCTAGGATTTCTGTCCGGTCTTGGTCAGGGTGTCCGCTTTAGTTTTCCGAAATTTAAAGAACTTGGTCGCGCCACAAAATCGAACCCGCGACTACAGCGTGGCAGTGCAGCTCACAACCAACTGCGCCACACGTGTAACAATGTCGAGGGTGTCGGTTGCGTATAAAAACGCGAGATTGCTAAGCAGAATTGAGCGGCAACGCCGCGAATCCAGCCTGCGGCAAGCAGGCTGGTTTTAATATATTACTGTAGCTTTTTCGTGCCGAGATATCGCAGCCAAAAAATCGGGGAAATTCGGCCAGGACTGACATTGACTGAGACTGGCATAATATAGGGACCACAACCAGGGGTGTGCGGAACGGAATTCGAAATTCCGAAAATTCCGAAAATGATGACTATTTTCGGAATGGAATTCCGATCGGAATATTCCGAAAGGAAAACTTTCGGAATCAAATTCCTATCTTTAAGAAAAAAGTAGCAAAGAAAAAAATTTTTTGTATGTTGAATATGCATGTTCAAGTGGTTTTCGCTTTTCGAAACAGTCAATTTACTAAAACTTTTCAACTTTCATAAGGCTTTTCCCGAAAAAGTACTCTTTAAACTAAAAATAATGTAAAAATGACTATTTTCGATATTCCGACTATTTGAAACTCGGAAAATTCCGATATTCCGAAATTCCGAAGTTTTAAAAGTCGGAATATTCCGACGTTCCGAAATTCCGAAAATTTAAAATTCGGAATATTTCGACATTCCGAGATTTCGAAAATTTCCATTCCGCACACCCCTGGACCACAACATAATTTTTAAACACAAACATCAAACTTCATTTTCGAAATTCCACCAAAAATCAAAAATCCATTTTCAAAAAATCATCAATAATCAATTAACCTTATTGAATATTCATGTCCAACTCCCTTATAAAAGCTGCCCCCTTCAATATCATTATGGCCAAAATGGCATCTGCCAAATGGTTCTTGGCTATATTTTTGATCCCAACTGTGCATTCTTGCCTCAAAATCCAGTATGCAACGCCTCGTAAGTCACTTACAGTAACCCAATGATAACTAAACAAAGTTCCAGCTCGATGTGCATGCCGCGCACAAGCCATCGGTCCTACGAATTGGGATTTCGACTTGACTTCGGATAATGTAATGTATAAGAATCTGACGGATTACGAAATTGATTTCCCAATAATTACGCGTGATGATTGCTCGGTAACTATTGCGTGTGCTGGTGACTACGAGCTGGTGGTATATGATAACACCACAAGTGTTCATGTGAGTTCACTTTGGCTTAGAATTGAGATAGGAAATGTTCTACTTTTAAAATCACACATTTCTGAAAAAGTTTGAATGCGCTAGCTCTACTGGGGACCGAGATACAACACTTCAAAGTTAAAGAGCTAGAGAGCATGGGAGGGGGAGAGACGCAGAGTCTCTCGCCGTCGGCGTCTCTCCCCCGCACACGCTCTGCTCTCCCAACTTCAAAAGGCCGTATCTCGGCTCAAAGTTGAGCTAGAAACTTGATTTTTTGATGGAAATATTTTGTTTCAGTTTGGTCTCTACCAAGCCGACGCATACTGTGACCCCTACCAACAAAGTTGGCAGCTTTTCGCTGGAGAAGAAATCAAATCGTTTGGGAAAAAAGTGCACGCAACATGTTTCCAGTATACCAAACACCTGTGTTCCCCGTTAGGGAACAAAGTCTTGCTTTTCGTTATATCCAACGACATCGAGAAATCCGTCGTGGAGAGTGCCGCGAAGGTTATGAAGGACTATACTGGAACGGCCCCGTTGCACTGGGATACCGGCTTGCTGCGGACTGATGTTAAGTTTTCACTTGACGAAGAGTTATCAGGAATTACTCTTCGTGGATGGGGGTGAGTATACACAATCAAGCGCAACGGTTATATACTCAAAGGGGAGGAGTGGATTTGAGTTTGGTTACGGACCCTAGAATTGAGCCAAAAATATTCTACTTTGAAAGGCCAACATTTCTAAAGAAGTTTGAACTTGCTAGCTCGTCTGAGCGCTGAGATACGCCGTTGCAAAGTAAGAGTTAGAGAGCATGGGAAGGTGAGAGACTCAGAGTCTCTCGTCGTCTGCGTTCTCTTCCCCTTGCACACTCCCTACCCCGTCAAAACTTCAAACGCTTGTATCTCGGCTCAAAATTGAGCTAGAGAGTTGGTTTTTCAGAGCTTTGCATTTTCAGAGACTGGCGGAACTATCTGGACGAAGTGGTTCCAACGATGCAAAACCCTTCCGATGGCTACAACGACGATAGAGCCAGCAACTTTTTCCAACGTCTCGATAGTTACATTTGGAATAAAGAATTTTGTGGTGCACGATTGGTCGTACTTATGAAGCGATATCCGGATGAGACCACTGACATTGAGAAATACATTGAAAGAATTAGATCCTTGCGTGCTACTTTGTTGGTTCTCGCAGTTACTGGTGATAAGGAGAAGACCGCTGGACAAAGAGCAATGATGGAGAGACTCACAAGGGAGACTCAGGGATTCTTTGCTGTAGTGGATAGGGAAGAGGATCTGAAAACGGTAAGCGCTTTATTCTGCATTCAAAATCCTACAATTCTGAAAAAGTTTGAACGCGCTAGCTCTTCTAGGAGCCGAGATACAAGGCTTCAAAGATAGAGAGCTAGAGAGCATGAGAGGGGGAGAGACGCAGAGTCTCTCGTCGTCTGCGTTCTCTTCTTTTTACACACTCCCTACCCGTGAAAACTTCAAAAGCTTGTATCTCGGCTCAAAATTGAGCTAGAAACTTGATTTTTCGATGAATCAGCGCTGAAGAGTTTAGAAAAGTGCTTTTTCGACCCACGGGCACGGTCAGATTGAAAAGTGATCTTCGTTGTTGACCATTTGCCTCTAAACTTCGCAGAGGGTCACTACATGAGATGGCAAAACTTTCTATTGCTGCCACATACTGCGAAGATTCAAAATATTATGAATTTTCAAGCGAACGCTCCTCGTATTTAGTCCAAATGGACTTCTCACCACACTATTTTCGCATTATCTGTCTAGTCGATGCCCGAACTAAAAATATTTTTTGATATATCGCTTTTCTGCAGTGTATTACATAAGTTCACCAAATTTCATCTGTTTTTATCTATTACAAGTTGACTTATGAGCCATCAAACATGGCAAAGAAGAAACGGATGAAAAATTAGAACGCAATTCTGCTGTGAAAATCATACAATTCTGAAAAAGTTTGAACGCGCTAGCTCTTCTAGGAGCCGAGATACAACGCTTCAAAGATAGAGCGTTAGAGAGCATGGGAGAGGGAGAGACGCAGAGTGTCTCGTCGTCTGCGTTCTCTTCCTCTTGCACACTCCCTACCCGTCAAAACTTCAAGCGCTTGTATCTCGGCTCAAAATTGAGCTAGAAGCTTGATTTTTTGATAGGATTATTTTGTTTCAAAAATTGCATAATCTTTTTCCAGGCGTTCGAAAAACTTGAGACTTTTCAACATCCGTACCTTGTGTATGCCGTTAACCCGATTGACAAACAAGGGACGGCATACGATAAAATGACCGATTTCTTCCCACGGAATAATACGAATATTCGCATATTGATTTCCATCAGTGATCACGGTAATCTGGAGCACTTTTTCAAAAAATGTAATTAAAATTTCGATTCTTAGGCCAGAAACACATGGTTGCGATGAATTACTTTTGGGATAACGAGGCTACGTACTTAATATCACGAGGTCACAACAACGACTATACTCGAAAGAACTGGTTCGCTGGCGAATTTAAATGGGAATGGCGAGCTGCTCACGAACTACAGCCCAGGCAAATTTTCAATACATGGACCACGTACATTAAATACGAATTCGCTAGTGAAACTCCACAGAACATTTCGATTCGATTTTTCAGTGTTGAGTGAGTTTTTTCCCCCTGAATTCTGCTTCAAGGCGTATTTAATTTCCAGGCCAGTCAGCAAGTGGATTCGATTTGATAATTGAGCAATTGTAAAATGACAATTGGTTGAATAAATTACTTCATTAAGAGTTGTTCGGATTACTGTAGCGAGAGCTTTCAATTTTGAAGCGTCGTTGACTTTAGAAAGTTAGCACTTTTGAATACCGAACATTTCCATCAAAAATCATGTTTCTAGCTCAATTTTGAGCCGAGATACGGACCTTTGAAGTTAGGGAAGCAGAGAGCGTGCAAGAGGGAGAGGCGCCGACGCCGAGACACTCTGCGTCTCTCCCCCTCCCATGCTCTCTAACTCTCTTACTTTGAAGCGTCATATCGCGGCTCACAGAAAAGCTAACGCGTTCTATCTTTGTCTGAAATGTGGAATTTTGAAAACTCAATTTTTCTTTTCTAACATCAAGTTTCTAGCTCAATTTTGAGCCGAGATACGAGCGTTTGAAGTTTTGGAGAGTAGTGAGTGTGTAAGGGGAAGAGAGCGCAGACTTAGAGAGACTCTGCGTCTCTCTAACTTTGAAGCGTCGTATCTTGGCTCCTAGAAGAACTAGGGCATTCGAACTTTTTGTGAAATTCATGATTTCGAAACCTGCATATTTTGTTAGCTAAGCTATACTCCAATTCAAATCCACTCCTCCCCGATGAGTATGTAACCGTTGCGTTTGATTGCGTAACACAAAAAAGGGGAAGTGCCGATGGAAAAAAAACCCGAGGAGTCCCTAGGGTTAATCTCTGTCTCCAATGGACACAGGTGCAGTATTATGTAATGAAAAAAGTGTGTGGATTCGAATTTGTTCATAAAAATCACGGCATTTCGCAACTAGGACATTCTGCAACTACAACTTTCCTCGAATATTCAAACACCCTCCCATTCTCATTAGTAATTCCGATATATCCCCCCTTTCCATTCCCCTATTCATTTACCTGCCCTCTTAGTGTCCGGTCATATTTGTATGACCTGGTAATGCCATCCGTAGAGAGAGAGAGAGACAGCGCGTGTCCCCCCCCCCCCCCCCCCCCCCCCCCCCCGCCCTTCTTGATATCTCTAAAGAACCGTCCATCTTTTTTAGAACGGGAAGTGACGGACCATTACATTTGTTTGCTTTCCATCTTTGTAACTTTTGGTTACCAGAGGGAAGTGTTTGTATACAAAACGTGCAGTTTTTGAATTGGAGGGACGCTTTGTAACCCGTCATTTCGCAACTAAAAATTCCAGACTTTGTGGCGCTGCATCTAGGCGCAAAACTAAGCTAATAATTTGATTTTAAAACGGATATATTCTACTTTCAAAACCCTACATTTCTAAAAAAGTTTGAACTTGCTAGCTCTTCTGTGAGCCGAGATACAGCGCTTCAAAGTTAGACGGCTAGAGAGCATGGGATGGGGAGAGACGCAGAGTGTCTCGTCGTCGGCGCCTCTCCCCTTGCACGCTCTCTGCTCCACTAACTTCAAAAAAACCGTTTCTCGGCTTAAAATTGAGCTAGAAATTTGATTTTTGGCAGATATATTCTGTGCTCGAAGGCACACGTTTCAAAAAAGATAGAGTGATCTGGCATTTCGAAGAGTCAAGATATGACAGTTTGAAAATCGCCTCCTCTCACCCGATGTTAGACCTGGATTTGTGTTTCGTCCCTAAATCTTAACCTCCACTTGGCCCCCTGTAACCTTAGCCCTCCCATTAGCCACAAGTGGGCCTAAAAAGGAGCACATGTGTTGAGCGGGGGCTCTTTACCGCATACCGCCGACATAAGGACAAAAAAGAGCCGGCTCTTTCTCGTCTAATTGATCATCGAATTATCATTTGGGGGGACTATAAAGGTTATTGTATTGGAAGAGAAGAAGAAGAATAATAGTCCACTTGTCAATCATTTTCGTGAATTTAGAAGGGATGGTTTTTTATTATGGGGTGCTTTTTGGGGAGATGCAAATGAGATGAGCAAAGGATTTGAATTCTGATGGGGTAACTATGGAAGGCTCCAAGAGCAAGATAGTTAAACTTTGAAATGCATAAAATCAAGAAAACTGTCAAATATTGTACAAATTCTACAAAGCCTTCATCCCTAGTAATCAGACTATCAGAATTATAAATTTGATTCCGCCCAAAAATCCCTTCAAATTGGGATTTTGTAATCGATTTTTATACCAAAATGTAGCTCTTAAAAAGGGGGCTACAAAATAGTATTAAAACTGGCTGTCATAGATTTTGTCTAAAAGACCAAAAACGCCGGCTACAAAATAGACAAAAAATGACACAGGCAATTTTGAAATTTTGAATTATTTCTTATTAAAATTGTTATTTATATCTTGATATTTATACCAAAATGTAGCTCTTAAAAAGATCTACAAAATGATATAAAAATCAATAATCCTTCATTTTTGGGTGTTTTCCAAAAGTCAGTCAAAAAATGTCTAGAAGGCTGTCTAGGTCAAGTTTGGTCGGTACTCCGCTTTGGTCGGTTTTCTCTGTTTGAAATTGTGATTTTCAGGACATTTTTTATATCAAAATGTAGCTCTTAAAAAAGGCTACAAAATCGTATAAACATTAACTGTTTTCATTTTTATTTAAAGTAGGATTACAGTCATTTTTTTATTTTCTCAAATGATCGTCCCAATTCCATTATTTACGAAAATAACAATATTTTTGCACAAAAATCGTTAAAACTCGAGAAAATCGATTTTCAAAACGCCAACTTACATTTTTTCTAACCTATTTCACTGAATGTGGAATTTTTCGCTGATTCGAACGCACCTAATATCGCTGCTCAAAACGCAATAGAAACATTTGTATGAACAAAATTGCACTTTGTCGCGCCGCCCGCTGCCGATTTAAATCTGCTGTCGCGCCGCCCGCTGAATACGCATGAGCATTCAGCGGGCGGCGCGACAATTGAAAATTTGTTCATAAAAATGTTTCTATTGCGTTTTGAGCAGCGATATTAGGTGCATTCGAATCAGCGAAAAATTCTACATTCATTGAAATAGGTTAGAAAAAATGTAAGTTGGCGTTTTGAAAATCGATTTTCTCGAGTTTTAACGATTTTTGTGCAAAAATATTGTTATTTTCGTAAATAATGGGATTGGGACGATCATTTGAGAAAATAAAAAAAATGACTGTAATCCTACTTTAAGGCTTTAGAACACCCGGAAAACGGCGCAAGTTTTTGATCAAAATAGACTGGCAAAAAGTCTAGATTGATGGTACTCCGGTTTTGTCAATTTTCTCTATACCATTTTGTAGACCTTTCTAAGAGCTATGCTTTGGTATAAATATCGACCTGAAAATCACATTTCCAAGTAGGGAAAATTGACGGAATAGAGTTCCAAGCAATCGAGACGTTTTGACTGTCTTTGTATTTGTCAGAATTTTATGGCGTTTTCCGGGTGTTCTAGAAGCCTTGGGCAAAGAATAAAACAATTGCTACATTTTAATATGAAGAACGACCAAAAAATCACAACTTTCATTAGAAAAAATTGGCAAAAACGGAGTACCAAGCAAACTTGACCTGAAGAATCGACCTTTTGACTTTTAAATTAACTTTGGAGCTGTAAATGATAAGTTTTTGATTTTAATACCATTTTGTAGACTTTTTAAGATCTACGTTTTGGTTTAAAGATTGAATAAAAATTACTATTTGAAATAGAGAAAATTCAATTTTGACCGGGGACACAAAGCAATCCAGACAATTTCGAATGATCCTACATTTCTTATTTCCAGCCACCTTCATTATAATATTCAAAATTCTCCGCTGTCAATCACCTCTTACCCAACAGGTGTTATCTAACAATATGTGCCCTGTCTTACGTAATGACTGTCTCCACTACGTCTTCTTCTTCTTCTTCTTCTTCTCCTTCAACACTTCTTCTGAAGAGCCGCCCCGTTCCGAACAGACGTAGAGTGCACAATAGAGGCGAAGGCATATTCAAATGCCATTGCATACTGTGGAGGGCTCAGAGGCTCTCTTCGTTGCGCACTATTGCACTCTTTGCCCGGTCGTGACCTCTCTCACTGGGGCGGGGCGGCGGAGTAGCGGGGTCCCTAGGAGACAGCCGATGCGCAATCATTCTTGTGTGACACACTCCCGGGAGGGGACTGTTGTGTGCTCTCTTGGGCAACACGCTGTCGCCTAGGGAATTCACTTTTTGATTTCTAGGCTCATTGGAGCTTTACAATGGTCATTTTCCTACTGTAGGCTTTTACTTGCTTAGTCTTCTAACTTTTGCATAAGCCTCTGACGTATTTTGACGTTTTTAGGTCCTTATGGTCGCCTAGGGTTCGTAGGCTTTTGGCTCTTGGAGCTGAGGGTATCTAATTGTCTTGGGTCTGTCTGGGTACCTAGGCTCTTGGCTCATAGGGCTAAGCGTACCTAACTTTATATTTTTCCTTCTTAGCTAAGGTCAGTTTTGACGGCTTCTAGCTTATGCTACGCATTTTAAATGCTTTCACTATGTATATCATTTTGTAGATCTTGTAAAGGGCTAGATTTTGGTCTAATTTTTGTATGAAAATCTGCCTTTTTAAGTGAGAAACTAGCCTTTTTCTATAGCTGAGTAATAACCAGTTTTCTAGGTTCATTTTCTTACTGTAGGCTTTGGCGACTAGTCTTGTGACGTTTAGACTCTTTAGTTACCTTCAAATCTCCCAAAAAAAAAAACATTCCTTAAGTTTCTAGTCCTTTGAAGAACAAAAACTTTTACGCTGAATTCTATCCCATTTTTAGATTGAAACTTGTCCAATATTTTTATTACCATAGTCTCCACAAAATTTCCTTTCTTTCTGTATAATTTACATAAAAATTGGCACTCAGGAAGTTTAGATAGAGCTCATTGATCTTAAAGTACACCTATTTTTTATTCAATTAATTTTTTTATAGAAATCCTATTTTTCAGAAAATATCTCAAAATTATTAACACAAAAACTACATAACCGTAATCTCCACAAAATTTCCTTTCTTTTCGTATAATTTTCATTAAAATCTATCCACTGGAAGTATAGATAGAACTCATTGAAGTTAAAGGACTCTTATTTTTAAAAAATCTTTTGAAACTTTCCATGAAAGGCAGTTTTTTAGAAAGTGTTTTGAATTTTTCATACAAAAACTATTTCACCGTAATTTCCATAAAATTTTCATTTTTTTCGTATAATTGTCATTTAAATCTGTTCACTGGAAGTTGAGATAGAGCTCTTCAAAAAAGGAAAGAAAATTTTCCAAAAGTTTAGAGATTTTGTTATGCAATTTCTCTCAAAATATGATGTTTAAAATTGCTCAAAAATTACACCATCGTAATCTCCATTTAATTTGCTTTCGATTCGTATAATATTCATAAAAATCTGTCTACTTTGAGCTAAGCTAGCGAGGTTTGAAGCTAGCTATTCTTTTTCAGTTCAAAGTTTTTCATGCCCCCCTAACTTTGGCTAATTTCCTCTCCCCGTTATCATTCTTATCGTAAGGCCCCTTAATATTACCTCAGTCTTACCCCCTTTATCACAAAGCAAATACAGTCCCTCTTATTTCCAGCCCCCCACAGACACACAGATGGACTTCCATGGCGTTCTTTCCCAACTGTTCTCGAATCAGTCGCAACTCGGCTCACTTGGCTTCCCGTTCAACGACAGTGGCGCAACACAACTTCTTTCGGGGCTCGCCGCCGGCTTGGCGGCTCAGAAGAAGCTCGACACTCCGTTAGGGATTGTACCTTTCGACGCGGCGACGTTGCCGACGTCGACGTCGTTGCTTCTGACGCCGACGAAGAAGATGAAGTTGGATGAGGAGATTATGTGTAGTAGTCCCGTGTCGAGCCGGAGCTCCACGGTTAGTAGTTCACATGTGAGTTTGGGCTCCGAAATCGCTATGATAGCTAGAATAATTTGAGGCTAACTGGGGTGTCTTTGGCGCGTTTTAGCTAGAAAATCGCTATGATATCTACACTGTTCAGAGACCACCTGGGGTGTTGTTGGCGCGTTTGTTTTAGCTAGGGATTGAGCTAAGTTACCTATAATATTTTGAGTGAAGCTGGGGTGTATTTGGCGCGTTTTAATAAGCTCCATATTGAGCTTCAAAATCGCTTTGATAGCTTGAGCGTTTTAAGTCCGGCTGGGGTGCCTTTGGCGCGTTTTATTTAGCCTAAGCTTGAGCTTCAAAATCGCTATGATAGCTATTACATTTTGAGAACAGCTGGGGCACCATTGACGCGTTTTTTTACCTCAGCTTGAGCTTTAAAATCGCTATGATAGCTATAGTATTTTGAGATTGTCTGGGGGTGGCTTTGACGCGCTTTTTAGCTCAAGCTTAAGGCTCAGCGTAGCTATGATAGTTAGAGTGTTTTAAACCGTCTAGGGCGGCTGTGGCGCGTTTTGTTTAGCTCTAGCTTGAGATATAGATAAGCTATAATAACTAATGTGTTTTGAGATAGGCTCGGGTGCTGTTGGCGCGTTTTATTTGGCTCCGGCTTTAGCTTCAAAATCGCTATGATAGCTAGTAAATTTTGAGCTCATCGGGGGTATCTTTGGCGTATTTTTAGCTAGAAAATCGCTGTGATAGCTGCAGTGTTTTCAAACCAGTTGGGGTACTTTTGGCGCGTTTTTTTTTTGCTTGTTCTTGAGATTCAAGTTCGCTATGATAGCTAGAATATTTTGAGAATTTTGATACTGCTTGAGGTGCCTTTGGCGCGTTTTGTTTAGTTTGAGCTCAAGCTTCGAAATCGCTACGATAGCTATAAAGTATTGAGACCAACTGGGGTGACTTTGACGCGTTTTTCTTAGCTTGAGCTCAAGCTTTGAAATCGCCATGATAGCTAGAATAATTTTAAACTACCTGGAGTGCCTTTAATGCGTTTTTGAGCACTTTCCTGTTTTCTTTTTCTCTGTCTGACGAATGCTTGAACTCTTCAATTTTCAGTTCTCCAGTCCACAGCGATCACCATCAAGGAAGGCGTCGTGTCCGATACCTGAAGAGAAGAAGGTGAGGTTTTTGTAGTATTGAAAAAAATTGGGTTACTGTATCAAAAAAGTCAAAGGTATCTGAGCCACACATACAAACTGACTAGCTCGGGTTCTCCAAACCAAATTTAAAAAAAAAAAACAATTTTCTTGCTAACGCTTCAACTATTAGATATCTACCATTTACGTCTGCTTATAGTACTCTTAGAGTAAATTTTTTTTCAAATCCGACTATCTCCGGGGACCCAAAAAGTCATAAATCAGCCGTGTCTTTTGTTTATACAACCATCTCTACTGTCTGTTCTCAAGTTCGTGTTACGTAATCCGACTCCTGTTCGCTTACGTAATGGGTGGTCCTTCTGGGGGTGTGCAAGGGTATGTAGACCATTAGGCTATTCTGGGCCACTAGGCTAGGCTACAAGAACCAAAATGAAATTTTTGCTCTCATAATCTTTTTCTAATTTTTTTGGAGCTTCTAATGATCTATAAACCGTTGAAATACGTAGAGTTTGAAGGGAGTTATTTCCAATCTTTGATGCTCTCTAGCTAATTCTAATTTTCTACAGTAACCACGCTTCAGAATTGAATAGTAGGATGAGCTGCTAATGAATAATTACTGTCATTCAAAAAACCACTACAATGCGGTATGCCCATGCCCCCAATTATAGGCTCTTCATTGTTTAGCGCCACCCAACTGTTGCCATCCCCGAGGGGTACGGTAATTACACCTGCGCGTCTAGGAATTTGAATTTATGTAGATTCGGGCGGTCTCTCCGAGAAGAAAAGAAAGGGGGCAATGACCGGGTCAGAATATAGAGGTATGCAAGAGGAGGGGTACCCGTTGCGCAACTGGATACTCTGGGGACTCTTTTTCTTTATTCAAATGGAGATTAGGGGGCAGAAAAAAGAGTTACGGTTCAGTAGAGTAGATTTGCATAATTTGAATTCACTAGGAGTTTTGGGATCCGAGTGTCAATGGTTACTGTAGAAATTAAACTCAGCTAGTAAGAGCATCAAAAATTGGAAATCACTTTTTGAAAACTGTACGTATTCAAACAGCATAGGTATCAGTAGAAGCTCCGAGAATATTAGAAAAATTCTGTTACAATTAGAGCTGATTTTTTCAGCTTTTTGTTAAAGATTATGCCCATCTTAAAATCGAGTTAATTACACATTAGCTGACAGCAGCTCATCCTTCTATTCAATTCTGGAGGGTTACTGGAGAAATCTGAATTAGCTGTTGAGAGCAACTAAAATTTGAAATAACTCTTTCTAAACTTTAGGTATTAGAACAATTAATTTCCCAATAGAAACTCAAAAAAAATTCGAAAAATTCTGTTAGAACAGATTTTTTATTTGGGCCTTCTATGGAATATTACATCCGTTTATCTAAAGACACTTGGATAGGTGAATTATCCTACATATCAGTTTCTCTTCTGTAACACCGTAATCCATCACTATTGCTCGATATTATATCAAATATCAAAAAGACTCTCCCCATTCAAAAACCCAACAGTTGTGTTTTGTGTAACCCATCTTCCTTCCAAACCACCACCAACCTACCCATTATATATGTGTAAAATGCGCGACCTCTCGGAGAGAGGGATGTAAAAAGTGGGTGCGGGCCTGTTGCAATATTATGCCTTTGTGATTTAGGGGGATAAATGGGAGATGCGATGCGAAGGGATACTGTAGATATTGAATTCGGGGGGAAAAAAGCAAGTAAAAATTGAGTGAAACGACTCCGGTTCCGTTACGTAATGGATGGTGGAGCCTAACACTGATGTAATTTTTTACAGAAAACAAAAATGAAAAGTCTGCTTTAGTAATTTTTTTCTAAATTTTTGGGGTTTCTATTGACATCTAAACCGTTCAAATACGTGAAGTTTAAAGAGAGTTATTTCCAATTTGTGTTGCTCTCACTAGCTAATTCATATTTCTACAGTAACCATCCTTTAACTACTACTAAAATCAGGTATTAAGGGGGAAAATAAAAAATCTGCTCTTACAAACTTTTTCTATATTTTTTGAAGTTTCTAATGACCCAGAAATCGTTAAAATACGTTAAGTTTAAAGAGAGTTATTTCCAATATTTGATGCTCTCACTAGCTAAATCGAATTTCTACAGTAACCATCCTTTAGCTACTACTAAAATCTGGTATTAAGGGGAAAAATTTTAAAAATCTGCTCTAACCAACTTTTTCGAAAATTTTTGGAGATTCTAATGACCTATAAACCATTCGAATATGTTAAGTTTAAAGAGAGTTATTTCCTATTTTTGATGCTCACTAATATCTACAGTTACCTCCGAATCTCGAATACCCCTTATATTCAGTTTTCAATATGAATGACAAAAAAATCTCTAAACCATTTTTTCCAAAGTCCAAAATTTGCAAAGAAAGGGTATAGAAAACCACAGAGTTAATCGGAGCTACAGTAATACGAACAACTGAAACATGAAAACAAGAGCGACCAAAGCCCAAATAAAAGTTCAAAATAAAAAAATCTGCTTTGGCAAACTTTTTCTAATTTTTTTGGAGTTTCTAATGACCCATAAACCGTTCAAATACGTTAAGTTTCAAGAGAGTTATTTCCAATCTTCAATGCTCACTAATTTCTACAGTTACAGTTCCCTTTGAACCTCCGAATCTCGAATACCCTTAGCTTCAGTTTTCAAAATGAATGACAAAAAGATCCCAAAGCTAATTCACAATCTTAAATTAACCTAGAATCCCAAATTCCAGGACTCGGCCTACTTCGAACGCCGCCGTAAAAACAACGACGCGGCGAAACGTTCCCGTGATGCACGTCGTCAAAAAGAGGAGGCGATCGCGTCGAAGGCACAAATGTTGGAACAAGAGAACATGCAACTACGGGGACAGATTCAACTACTACAACAAGAAGCCGCCAAACTTCGATTCCTTCTCTTCTCGAAACCCTCTCCAACTGCATCGGAAACATCGTGTGCAGATTCTACAGTATCCCATGATTCCCAAGATTCCAATGATTCTAGTGATTCCTCGAAGAATGATGGTTCTATGATTGAAATTTGAGAATTTTTTGCCCATTTTTTCCCGAATATAGCTTTACAATTGTATTGGTATCTCAATTTTGTATATTACGATCTTTTTTTTTTGAAAAATTGTATTGACTATCAGGTTAGGCACCAGCGGGTCATCTTGATAGTAGTCTTTCTATTTTAATGTGAATTTTTGAATAAATTGTACACAAAAATAAAACTAATTTTCATAAAAATCGATTTTCATAATGTTTATTCTAACCTATTTTAAAAAATGCAGAATTTTTCGCTGATTCAAACGCACCTAATATCGCCACTCAAAACCCACTAGAAAAGGTTTTACGAGCGCTTGAAGTTTTAGTGAGAGACGCAGAGAAAGCAGACATTCTCGTTGTCGAAGAGACGCAGAGAAACGAAACAGTGTCTGCGTCTCTCACTGAAACTTCAATCGCTCATAACTCGCTTCAAAATGGTCCATTTTGGCTCGTTTTTGGACTATTTTCAAGAGGAAATGATGTATTATCAAATGAAAAAAAAACGAAGTTCTTATTTCGATTAACGGAATTTTTTAAAATAGAGTTAAATTTTCTAAATTGTATAAAAAACAAAAGTCTGCACTTTCCTCTACAAAATGGTCTAAAAACCAGCTAAAATGGACAATTTTGAAGCGAGTTAGAAGCGTTTGAAATTTTCGTGAGAGACGCAGAGAAAGCAGACGCTCTCGCTGTCGAAGAGACGCAGAGAAACGAGACAGTGTCTGCGTCACTCACTGAAACTTCAAACGCTCATAACTCGCTTCAAAGTGGTCCGTTTTGACTCGTTTTTGGACTATTTCGAAGAAAAAGTTATGTGTTGTTAGATGCAATTTGAATTTTCAAAGAAAAATTTTTTCGACTTTTTTTTGCATTTTTAAGTCAAATTTTCACAATAATGTTGCGGAAATAAGTATTGCAACAAAATTTCAACAGTAAGATAATAAAATCTTTTTTCATAACTTGTTATCTTCTATTTTCGTGACCCAGCTGTTTCCTCCTCCTTAAAAATCTTCAACTTCCTAATAAAAAACCCCTATAAAACCGGGAGTGTAAAACGGCGTATCTCAAGTTTTCTCTGATTCTCTTCTTCTTAAGAAAAAAAAGAGAAATCGAAGAACACTTGAGAGGTCTTTTTCCCCCATCTCTTTCTTTCCTAATTCCTCTATTTTCTTGTCCCCAAAATTGCTTCCGTCATGGAAAAAGATTTCTTGTTTTTTTTGGTTTTAAGGAGGAGTGTGGGTGGAAAATTGGGATTCCTAATTTTATGATGAGCAATTTTTAACAAAAAAAAATCTAATTGAAAAATTTGGCTAGGACTAGTTATAGGTCCGTTTTTTTAAATTTTTAAAGAATCTGATCTAGCTAAAAATTTTTTATAGCTGTAATTTTCTAGCTCGAATCCTAGCTCAAATTTTTCTGAATCTTTCTAGAATTTTGAAAAAGTGGTTAGTACTATTTTTTTGTGTCTCCAATTAAAAATAGTTTCAAATTTCATAATAATTCTTCTGATGACTCATGATCGCTCAGCACTTGACGTTATTCTTCTAAATTGGAGATTTTTTGAGACGAAGAAAAGTTTGAGACGTTTTCTTCGTTTCTCTCGATTTTCGTTGTTTTTTTCAGTTTTTGATTTTAAATAATTCGGACAAATTTATTCTGGTTTTTTAATAACAGAAGAAATAGCAAGAAAATTGAGTAATTCGAACATTTTAAAGTTTCAAAATCCCGAAAAAACAACGTTTTTTGGGACAGATGAATTTTGTATGAATTTTTGGACGAATTTTTCGATATTGGGACATGAAATTTTTCTTCCCGGTTTTGATAATACTAAACAGAACATGGTGAATCCAAAAAAGTTAGTCCTAAACCACAAAAGCAATTTTGAAGCGACTTATAGTCATTTTTCTGGAGTCAATTTTTAGGCTCGGATGCTTATTTCTTCTTTTTTCGGTCTATATCCCATTTTGGCCCATATCTCGCTTCAGAATCGTTTTTGAGGCTTGAGGCTAACTGTTTTGAGTTTCCCATGTTTTGTATAATACAGTAGTTTTAAAATCAAAAAAATTTGACCTATTAAAACCTGGAGGGTTTTTTTTTCGATTTTGGGCCAGGGCTGAGCCGCAACGGATTTCGGCAATTTATTCAAATGCAAATAACTTCTTTTCAGAGAAATTGGGTAAAAAATACGGTCAACAGAAAAATGTACCTTATTTAAAAAGCTATCGATTGGTTAAAACATTGTCAATTTTCATCAAAAATTAATAGAGTTACGAGCAGTTTCCCAAAAAAGTTGCCGAAATTGCCGAAATCGGCAACTTTTCGGCAACACAAGGCGTAACTCTGTTAATTTTTGATAAAATTTGACATTTTTTAGACCAATCGATAGCTTTTTTAAAAAGGTACATTTTTTCTGTTGACCAAATTTTTATCCAATTCCTCTGAAAAAAGTTATTAAAATTTGAATGGATTGCTGAAATCCGTTGCCGCTCATCTCTATTTTGGGCCTAAATTTCTTTGTTGTAGATTTTGATAGTACTGTACTAATAAATGGACCACGAGAAAATCAAAAAACTTAATCCTGTGTTACAAAAATGATTTTGAAGCGAGTTATAGGACCGAAACATTGTCAGAAGTTGAAAAGTCGACTTCAGAAAAAAAATTCCAAAAAAAAACATTTTTTAATATTTTTTTTCAACTTTTTTGGTTAAAATTGCTTTCCATATAAAAAAGGACAAATGGAACATCTAGGTCATATCCTCATTCTTTATCATCCATTTTATCCTTTTTATCATTCAATGTTTCCCCTCTCAAGAATCTTCCCTATTGTCTCCACATTTTTTTTTTGAAATAATTGAATTTCGTTTTTTCCTTCTGAATCATCTTTTGTTTCAAAATTCCATTCCAATTAAATGGAATTTGAGAAAAACAGAATAAAAAGAAGTGAAATTACATCAGTTTTTTCAATTACCACTTTTCCAATGACTAACTTAATTTTAATTTGAAAAATAAATGTCAAGGATCAAAAATCTAGGAGAAAATTACCTTTTTTTTCGAAACTAATCCAAGACGTTGAACATTTGATGATTCTGAAAATTACGAAATTTCAAGGTTCTCGAGGATTCTGAAGTCTTCAATATCTCAATTTTCAAGATTTTGAGACTATGAATTTTTAAAAATCTTCAATTTCTTTATTTTTTCCAGAAGCTCCGCCCACTTTTTTCGCCCAAAATGCTCCGTCAATCAGTATTAATTTTGGTCTCATGCATTTTGGGTTATTTTCTAGTTTCAGCATTCCCTATTGAAATTAAAGGTAAGTTTTCACTTTTTTTCCAAAAATTTCTAGAATGTTTTTTTCCAGATATTCAATACCTGTTCCCACCTCAAAATACTGTATTATCGGGAGGTGGTCCGAATGGTTATGAGACGAAGATAGATAGACAAGTTGGGGATTCAGAAGAGGAGGAGAAGATTAGAAAATCGTGTATTCAGAGTGAGTTTTAATTTTAAAAAAAAATTTTCTTTTGCAAAATTTTTTTTCAGAAATTTTTATGTATTTTTTTCTTAGTTAACTATATGTAAAATTTAATTTCCAATTGAATGGTAGTAATTTCAAAGCTCTACGACAATAATGAACCAAGTTATAGACAAAATGAGATTTTTTTCGGCTAAATTTTGGGACCACCAGTCAATTTTCCCTCATAACTCGCTTCATTTTTGTTTTGGAGCTCTGAAAATATTTTTTATCGAATGAAAATTATATTTTTCATCTAGATACACAAGCAACAAAAAATCAACAGAACGCAAAAAAATTTGCGAAAAAAGTTCCAAAAAAAAATTGCAAAAATGTTTTTTTTTTTCAACTTTTGCTCATAAATTTTTTAATTTTTGTTACAGAGCTTTAAAATTTTTACCAATCGATTGGAAATTAAATTTTACATCTAGTTATTGAAAAAAAAAAACAAGAAAAATGATAATTTCAAAAAAAAAATTGCAAAAAAAATGCAAACATTTTTTTTCAATTTTTCAACTTTTGCTCATAACTTGGCTCATTTTTGCCCTAAAGCTCTGAAATCATTACCAATCGATTGGAAATCAAATTTTACATCTAGCTACGTTTTCAAAACTCAAAAATAATGTTTTTCACAACTTCCAGAACAACAAAACGCCGACGTCTCCTCAGAAGGCACCACGTCTCCACCTTTGGTGACTTCAGATGACAATGGACCTTTCAATGATACTTCACCTATCAATGGAACGTTAGTGGAAGATGTAAGATTTGAAACAAATAGTTCAAAGAAAAATTGATAATTTTTCAGCCAATGGAAGTGAAAATCTACCGGCCGGAGTGTGATGATTGAGGGTTTCTATAACTATTTTTTGCTTGAAAAATTTTTGAATAAAATTGAAAATAAAGTTTGCTACAATATTTTATGGTTTCGAAATGTCATAGTTGCGAAACGTCCTAATTGCAGAACGACTTAGATTGAAACTGTCCTAGACACATAATTGTGCAGTTGCAAAACGGGATGGTTCCGGAAAAAAGTTACGAAACGTCCAAGTTGTAAAACGGCATAGTTCTAAAGCCGGATGGTTGCGAAATGTCCTGGTTGCGAAACGGCCCAATTACAAAGTGTCGAAAATTCATAACTGTGAAGTTACAAAACGGCAAAGTTCTGGAAAAAAAAGGTTGCAAAACTGGATGGTTGTACAGTGAGATGGTTGAGAAATGCCCTAGTTCTAAAACGTCCCAGTTGCAGAACGTCATATTTAGAAAGTGTTGTAGAAACATAACTGCACAGTTACAAAAAGTCAACAATAGTTCTGATAAAAAGTTACAAAACGTCCCAGTTGCGAAACGTTTTAAATGCAAGTTTCTACAGTGGGATGGTTGTGAAATGTCCTAGTTGCGGAATGTCCTAGTTGCAAAACGTCCTAGTTTTAAAGTGTCGAAGATACATAACGTCACAGGTACAAAAAGTCAAAAATAGTTTTGATAGAGAGTTACAAAACGACCAAGTTGCGAAACGTGATGGTTCTAAATCGGGCTGGTTGCAAAATTTCTCAGTTGCGAAACGGCGTAGTTCTAAACCGGGATAGTTGCGAAACGTCTTAGATGCAAAGTGTCATTTGGAAACCATCCCATTTGGAAACCTCTCATTTTTCAACCAGGACGTTTCGCAACTAGGACATTTCGCAACTATTCCGTTTGGCAACCATCTCATTTTTCAACTATCCCGCTTTACAACCGGGTCATTTTGCAACTTTCTGAAACGTCATAGCTAACCCCCGAATTCAAAACATGAAAATAAGCTTCACGAAACTTCCTGATCCCTCCTGGATCATCTTTTTTATTATGTCTACATGATCCTTGGTTTTAAAATTATCTCAAAATCTCTTATAGCTCGTACATATTATTTAAGCATTTTTGAATTCGATTCTGAAAAAAAATTCCAAAAAATTTTTTTCAAAAAAAATTTTTTTCCTAATCAGATTTTCAGATTCCCTTACTTCCTCATTCATTGACTCATTTTATAAGAAATCGAATTTCACGGACACCTGCTACTTCTGGACGTCATCTGGCTGAGATACCACATACTTTTTTATATATATATTTTTTTTGTAATTCCATAAGTTTTCCCGCCGAAGAAACATATGGAGGAGGGGAAAAGTTAGTTTTTCTTGTTTTTCTTAGGTTTCGTTATATGAATTTTTCGAAAATATCGAAATTTCTGAATTATGGGTTATTGAAAATCTCGAAATTTTTGAAATCTGAGTTCTTAAAAATATCGAAATTTCTAAAAACTGTATTCTTGAAAATATCGAAATTCAGAATCCTAGGGCCTTGAAAATCTCGAAATTTCTAAAATCTGAGTTCTTGAAAATCTCAAAATCTAGGGGCCATTTACGATCACCAAAAATTTTAAATTTTGAACATTTGAGAATTCAAAAATCCAATAGAATCTTTGAAATCTAGAATTGACTCTCAGAATCCCTAGAGTTTCCAAATCTCAAAATTTTAAAATCTCAGAGTTTCAGAATCGCGTTTTTTGGGAATCTCCTTTGAGCCTCTGACCCTCGAGGCCCTCTAGGCCGTCTAGGTCCTCTAGGCCCCTAGATCCCCTAGGCCCTCTAGGCTCACTAGATCCTCTAGGCCCACTAAGCCCTCAAGGCCCTCTATGCTCCTCCAGGCCCTCTAGGCCTTCTAGGCCCTCTAGGCCCTCTAAGCCCTCTAGGTTCCCTAAAACCCCCTACTTTTCAAAAGTTCCCCTTTCCATCTTATGATCTTTCCCTCCAAAAAATGATCTATAAATTTCAGAAAAAGTCAAGTGTGCTTTCTCAGAAACATTGCGTGTGCGCCCCCGAGTAATTCTTGATCATCTTTCCGGATAAGAGCAAAAAATGCTCACGTTTATCTTCTTCCCATCATCATCATCATTTTCTTATTCATCTTTTTCTCTCTTTTTTTTCCTGAATGAATAGCCATCTCGGATTATCCCCTCTCCCCGAGACCAATGTGCGTCAATAGAGCACACAGAAAATAATGGGGAGAGGATCATCATTATCACTCTCAGAAAAGCCACATGGAGATTACGGAAAGGGGGCGGGGCTTAGGTGTCAGAAGTCAACTAGAAGACGATGTGTTAGGAATCTGAATGTTTCTCTGAGCCTGTGAGCCCCTGACCTTTGAGCCTCTGAGCCTGTGAGCTTGTGAGCCTTGAGCCTCTGAACCTTCGAGCGTCTGACCTCTGAGCCTTTGAGTCTCTGAGCCTCGGAACCTGGAAGCCTCTGAGCCTTTGAGCCCCCGACTTATAAGCCTTTGATAGTGAGCCATATCTAATTGTGTCCATCTGTGTGTCTGTTTATCCATTTCTCTTTTATGATTCATGTTTTTCCTCCCATTCTCCCCCAACTCATGTTTTTGACAGCACATGCCTCATTTGCATTCTATATCATTGTACATGACAAGACCTGTTTTCTGGTTTTTGAGTTTTCCAGTCCACCTGTGTGTCGGTTTTTCCCTAGGCCGGAAATTAGGGATCTATTGAAAATGGGATTATGAATAATATCAGTGTAGGCAGGTAGTCTGGAGGGGAAATTGAAAAGTTATACTGGAGGTCTAGAAAAATAGGGAGCCTCTCTACGCCTTTACTGGGTAGAGGCACATAAATACATTTTCAGGCTCAAGGCCCAGGCTCAAGGCCCAGGCTCAACGCCCAGGCTCAAGGCCCAGGCTCAAGGCCGGAGGCTCAAGGCCTGAGGCTCAAGGCATACTGTAGGTCAAGGGGGGGGGGTTTGACCTACAGTATCCCATTCACTTCGCCATAGATCTTCTCATTCCCATTCCCTACTAACATATTCATTCATCAATATTCAAGCTCTTCTCTTTTTCTCCCGCCTATTTAACATCAAGAATCACATCTTCCCTCTCATCTTCCTCCTTCTTCTCTCCCATTTTTTCCCTTCTAGAACTAACATCATCTGAATTCTCCCCCTAGCACCACACACACACACACACATCATATCAAATTCATGGGGCGCCCCGCCGAAGTATGACCCAATTATTCATTCAAAATGTGCGTGTCGCTGGGCTCCTAAAGCAGGCTCACAAGGCTCAAAAAAATGAGACACAAAAAATGCAAGTTTAGGCTTAAAGTCATTAGCTCTTAGGGCTTGCAGAATTTGGGCCTGCATGGCTCAAAAAACTAAAATTTTGGGCTATTGGAATAAGAAAAAACGTTGTGCTACTGGGCCAAGGCACAGATGTTAGGCTCAGGCGCAAGCTGAAAATTGTGTCAAAGGGCTGAGGCACAAAATGCTGCCTAATACTTTTTGCAACTATAACGTTTCGCAACCGGGACGTTTCGCAACTCTCCCGTTTGGCAACAATCCCATATTGCAATTGGTGCATTTCGCAACTAGGACGTTTCGCAACTTTCTGAAACGTCATAGCTCCCCCCAACTTCAAAACGTCAAAATAAGCCTCTCAAAATTTCCAAAATTGTGCCTCACAAAATTGTGCCTCTAGAGCCAGAGCGAGGGTCCAGGACTCTGGAATTCAGGATTTAGGCTCACAACCTACCTGAAAAGGCTCCAAGGCTCACGAAGGGCTAGTTCCGGCTTGGGCCACTGTACCACTGGTCTAAGACACAAAATGCAAAAACAGGCTCAAGGACTCCCCGACGAAAACTCGTGCCTCTAGAGCCAGAGCAATGTTTCCAGGACTCTTGAGCCCAAGATTCCGGTCTGTAAGCCCTGGCTCACAGGGCTCTTTCTCAAGGCTCAAGGCTCCCAATTCTTTCCTTCCTTTGGCTCAAAAGATCCCTACCCCATAAGCCTTGGCTCTCATAGCTCCCCAGAGCACATTCACAAAAAAACCTAGACTCGTCTCAAGTGTCATGATCGAGAGTATAGAAGAGAGAAAGAGGAAGGGAGTGGGGGCCCCCAGGGTCCCCCCCTGGAGGGGTCCCCATCTTCAATTTCGAAACCACCCCCACCTCTCCCTCTCCTTCTCTTCTCCAATACCTCCTCCACACTCCCCCATCTGCCTTCAGATGACTAGTCTCTCTCCCTTTTTTCCCCGAGAGAGAGAGAGAAAAAAGGGGCCCCCTTTTTTCTCTTTTCTTCTTCTTTCTAGTTGAAAAAATAGAAATAGAAGAGTAGTAGTCCCCCCCCCCCTTTTTTTTCGCTTTTTTTTCATCTTTCCGATCGATTCTGGAGAGTACTTTTGAATGGATGGGGAATCCTTCCCCATCCACTTGAAAAAAAAGTAGTAGATGAGATTTCCTGATTTTCATATTTCCTTTTGACTTCCTGATTTTTGTGCGGTATCAATATCTAGACTCAGAAAATTGCATTTTTAAAGGCCTCCAAAAGTCTGAAATTCTCGAGGAAAAAATTTTCAAAAAAAAATTTTCAAAAAAAAAAAATTTTTTTTGAAAAAACTCTAATTCCGATTTTTTTGTACTGATTGATACTATACTCCAAATTTAATGGTAATTTAAGCTCCGCTCCTTTTTTTCTATAGAAACACCAAAAACCAACTCCAATAATTTTTAATATTTTTTTCTAGCTCAAAAAAATTCTTCTAAATTTGATTAATAAGTTTTCGTTTTCTAGATCAAAGAATTCGTAAATTTAATTTTCTAAACATGAGTGTGCACATGAAAATTATATTACGCCTACTTTTTTGTTAGTTTTTGATAGAAAGTTTGTTGTATCAATCTATAATGGCTACGCAGCGAATTGCAGTATCCCATTATTTGAGCTCCCTAAAAAGTGTGCAGTATCAAATTGTAGTGTCTACGCAGTGAATTACAGAAAGCCAAATTTTTGAGATTCAAAAGTGTGTTGTATCCATTTTTAGTGGCTACGCAGTAAATTGCAGTATAAAATTATTAGTGTGAAAAAATGTGTCATTTTTTTTGTTATTTCTTTGATATTATCGTTTGCATCTTGAAGTTTTTAAAGTCAATTATTAGTTGACATTTCAAATGTGCTATTTTGGAAGATTTTGAGCACAAAATTTCCATTTTTTTTTGGAATCAAATTGAAAAAAAAGAAAATTTGAAAAAAAAACCTGATTTCCAGCTTCGAAGCTAAATTTGGAGCTTCAAATAGGGATTTTCCAGAAATTTAAAAAATATGTATAATCTCCATTTTATCTTCTTTAAATTTGTGTAACATTTTATATAATATCAATAACTTTTAACTTTTTAATTTTTGTTCTCAATATCCCTCAGTTTCACTTAACGGTTCTAGAGTTTCCAACCCCCAATTCTTAGCTTAAAAATTGGAAATTTATGGACATTCAAAAACTTAACATAATCTCTATTTAATTTTTTTTAAATCTATATTATTTTCATTATTTTTGAATAACTAGAAACTCTCTGAAAACTTCCTTGAAAAAATACCAGACTTTAAAAATTATCCATTCGTTTCAACCCCAATTTAGAGCTTCAAACATGGAATTTTCGGGAAATTCAAAAAGTGAGCATAATCTCTATTTAATTCTCTTTAAATCTGTATAACTTTTCTCAAAATCAGATAACTCAATAGTTTTCAAAATCAGTAATAAGTCCTGGATGACCCCCACAAATCCAAGGTGATCCTCTAACATCTAGATTTCCCTCAAAATCAATTCCAAATTTTCTGGATTTTCTCAGCTTATAGCCTACTATACATGTATAGGATCCCATTCCAACCCACCCTATCTTCTTTCTGACCCCCCCCCCCCCCCCCCTCTTAAAATCCATCAAATTGAAAAAGTGTTCCTCCTTGGCTCTCTCTGGCCCCTCTATTTTCACCCGTACCACCTGGCGCTTGTTGTCTACTACTACTCGAGAGGGCCCCCAAATGATTTGTATAGTTTCAGTGGTCATGTATTTAGAGGTTAGCTAGGGAGGTCATTTTTTGATTTTTTGAAAAAAAAAACCGATCTTGAAACATTTTGGAGCATTTTTTGAGCCCTGAACTCATTTTGACAAAATGAAGGTTTTAGAGCATTATGAGGGCCTCAAAATGCTCCAAATTAGAGTCCAAATAGTGGTCTGCTAATTCCCAAAGAAAAAAAAATTGACAAAAATTTTTTTTTTTTTTTTTGAAATTTTTTTTCCTAATTTTCGACTCATAATGAAATTTTGGAGCCCGTAGACCTTGCTACGTAAAATACAAAATTCTGTTTTTTTGGGAACATACCCAGATGTGCTGACTCACATCTGTTATTCCTCCAAGAAATAAATTTTTTTCATTAATTTCGAGACGAAAATTAATGAAAAAATTTGTAATTGCTACAAATTTTCGACTCCGCCCACACACTGAAAACACGAAGATCATAAACCGAGGAAAACGAAAATTTGGTATAAAAATGGGTCCCCTGGGGGCCTAGGAGAAAAATTGTGTGCAAAAATTTCCCTATCCCTCCACCACCACCCTCTAATCTCATTTTTTGGTAGCATACACACATCATAGTTCACTGGGATCAGGCAAGTGCGCTCTAATCCCAAAGTTTTCATTACTTATGGTCTCTGGGCCTTCTCGGCCGCCTGGGCCCCTAAGCCTTCTAGGCACTCTGGGCCCTCTAGGGCCTCTAGGCCCTCTGGGTCCTCTAGGCCCTCTAGGCCTTCTAGGCCTTCTAGGCCCTCTAGGCTCTCTAGGCCGTCTAGGCCCTCTAGGCCCTTTAGGCGCTTCAAGCCCTCTGGGCCCTCTAGGCCCCTCGGGCCTTTTAGGCCCTTTAAGCCTTTTAGGCCCTTCAAGCCTTCAAGGCCCCCAAGCCCCCCAAGGCCTTCTAGGCCCTCTAGGCCCTCTGACCCCTCTAGAAATCTCGCTCCATTGAGAACCACATGTAATAAGAAAAGCAGGTGGATTTATGGGATTTTCGACGACCTCGGGGGGCCATGATTTGATGACGAAATGTCGGATTAGGCTTGACCAAAGAGCATCACAACAACATGGTCAGATGGGTTGGCTATAGAGCGCACTTGCATTTTTGTTCAATTTTTTTTTGGAAGGTTTTGATTAGAGCGCACTATCTGACTGTATGATTGGAAAGCAGATCAAATTTTGAATTTTTAACTAAAATTCTGAAATGTTTCTACATAAATCGCGAAAAGTACCTGATCTCAAAAATTGAATTTCTAGACCACGCCCCCTATAAAAATCTATTCAAACATCAAAAAAATGGCAATATCCTCATGTGTACTTCCTTTTATATCTATTCAATTTCCGATTCTTCCACTAATCCTTTACTCGAAAAATTCATCAGATTCTGAGATCACTTAGACTTCCGAATTTTAACAGAGAAAACATTTTTGCTGTATCAATTTAATATGGCTACGCAGCGAATTACAGAAGCTCACATTTTGAGCCGTTTTAAAAGTTTGTTGTATCAATTTAACATTGCTACGCAGCCAATTGCAGTATCACAGTTTTAGATTTCTAAAAAATGTGTTGTATCAATTTGTAGTGGCTCCGCAGCGAATTACAGAGGCTCACATTTTTGAGATTAGGAAAAGTTTGCAGTATCAATTTGATATGGCTACGCAGCGAAATTTAAAACAGGATTTTGAGCTTTTTAAAAAATGTGATGTATCAATTCTACATTGCTACGCAGCGAAATTCAAATCCTACTATTTTCAGCTCTTCAAAAAGTGTGTTGTATAAACTTTCCATTGCTACGCAGCCAATAACGCTATGCCAGTTTTTAAGCTCCCAAAACATAAATTGCAGTATCAATTCTACATTGCTACGCAGCCAATTACACTACCTCAGTTTCCCCCTATTTTTAGATATCCTGTTTTAGCTTTTATCCCCCACGTGTGCCTATTCATAGCTTATCTCCTCCACCCTCATATTTTTAGTGCATTTTCATCTCCATCTCATTTTTTTCCAGAATCTCGTTTTCTTTTTCTTCTCGGAAATTCAAATATTCCTCTCTCTTTTTCTCTATAACCACCCACGTGGGGGGGGGGGGGGGGTCTAATTTCTTCCTTCCGGTTATTGGCTCTCCAATTTTTTTGTGGTTTTCGTATTTTCCGTTTGATGCTTCAAAATTTTTTTTTGAATTCAGGCAAATTTTCGAGTGAATTTTGTGTGCTTTTCAATCTCCAGAGAACTAGGCCTAAAATGGCCGAGTTGTCGGATCCTAGGCCACCAATGGCAAAGGTACCTTTAGACCATAACAGTTCAAGTACAGTATACCTCAAGGTAGTCGAATTGATACCGCAAAGTCTCCCAAAAAGAAGAATTGAAATTCGCTGCGTAGCAACTATAAATTGATACTGCAAAGTTTTTTGGAGGCTCAAAACAGTGATACTGCAATTGGCTGCGTAGCAACGCTAAATTGATACAACAAACGTTTTCAATACTTCAAAAAATTTGAGCCTTTGTAATTCACTGCGTAGCCATAGGGATGTGATACAGCAAACTTTTAGATCTAAATTTCGCTGCGTAGCAATGCTAAATTGATACAGCAAGGTCTTCCGGAAGCGTACTCACTGTGATACTGCAATTGGCTGCGTAGCCACTACAATTTGATACTGCATATTTCTCCCTAGACCTACCGTACCCCTCCTAGTCTCTCGTTCTTCTCCCTTGAATCCTCTTATCCCCATATCTACGTAAAAATCGCTCAGGTAACACATCTGAAATCACTGTCAATCAGGGATAATCCAAAACAATCTGAAGGTGTTACTGATTACGTATTGGGGCCCCCATTAACCTAACGAGAGACTCTAGAGTAGATGGGATGATCTTGTGTTACGTGGAAATCCCCAGTAGGCTCCGCCCACTTTTTGGAAGGATCGGAAGAGGGAGACCGGGGGAGGATAAAAGGGTTGGGGGGAGGTTCTGGGAGATTCGACCATGTTTTTAGGAGTATTGGTGGAGTTTTTGGAGCCTTCTGGAGTTTTCTGGAACCTCCTAAAGCTTTCTAGATTCTTCTAAAATCTTCTAAAGGTTTCTAGAATTGCTTGAAACCTTCTAGAGCCTTCTGGGCCTACTAAGCACTTCAGAAACGTCGTAGAAACTTCTGAAATCTTATAGAATCTTCTATAGTCTTCTAGAATCTTCTAGAATCTTCTAGGGTACTGTGGATTTTCCAGATTTTAGTAGAAATGTTCTAAAGCCTTGTGAAACCTCCTAGAACCTTTTGGAATCTTATAGAGGTTGCTGGAACTTTTTAAAGTCTTCTAGAACCTTCTGAAACCTTCCAAAGTCTTCTGGATTTTGTTGAGACTTTCTAGAGACTCCTGGAGTTTTCTAAAACTTTCTGGAACCTTTTGGAGTATTCCGGAATCCTATGGAACTTTTCTGGACTTGTTTAGAACCTTATAGAGTATTCTAAGATTCCTTGAGATCTTCTAGAATCTTACAAAGTCTTCTAGGATCTTCTGGAGCTTTCTAGGACCTTCTAGATTTACCTGGAGTCTTGCAAAAACCTTCTGGTCCCTTTCAGAGTCTTCCGGAACCTTCTGAAGTCTTCTCTACCCCTCCGGAATGTTCTAGACAATTCTAGGGTCTTCTAAAATCTTCTGGAGCCTTGATTCCATCTCCTTCATTCGTTGTTAGGTAGTTTTTTTCAGATCTTTCTCGAATTCTCGATTCCCAATTTTCCACCTGTCCGTGGGCCGATGGTCATCATGTCCAGGTGCAATTTATTTTTTCTTCGGAATCCTGAAAAATAGAAATTAGGTTTCTGTATAGAATTCATTTCTGGTATCATAATAGGGGCCTAACGGAACTTTTGAATCCCAGAGTCAGAAAATTTCCAAAATTAGAGTCTTCAAGAATCAAGAAATCCAAAAATTCGGGAAAACCGACACACAGAGAGATATATAGACAAGTCTAGATTAGTCTGGCTCATAGGATTATGAAAGGAGGGATTTTGGATTTTATAAAAAGTCAGAATCTAGAAAATTCTATTAAAACAATGGAATTTTTGGAAATCTAGGAAAAAATTTTTTTGAAAATTTTTTACTCGATAGACCGATAATTTAAGAATCTGGAGAGCTTCTAGGATCCTCCAGAATCCTCCAAAGTTATTTAAAATCCTTCTGAATCCTAGAATTCTAGGGTCCCGAGTTTTTCAGAATCATCTGAGAAAAAAAAATTCAAAAATCAATGTTTTTTTTTCAAAAAATCTCCCAGACATTTCCGGTCCCTCTTACTCACCCTCTCAGCTGACTAGGGGTAGTCCTCTTTGACCTTTTTCTCTTTTCTTTTTTTTCCGGTTTTTCGATTCACCAACCTAGGTCTCTTGCTCATTTCCTGTTTCCGGTGGAATCTGAATTTGAACTTCCATTCGAATTTCCTTCCGATTCTGTGGAGAATTCTGGACTTTAGAATCCTCGGACCTGAAAATCTAAGGAATATTCTAGAATTTTCAAAAGTCTTCTAAAATCTCTTATGAGCCTCCAATTTCCCCACATATTTTTTTCATATTTTCAAATTCCCGCTCTTTTTTTTCAAAATCTTGACTTTGTCATCTTCAAGCCCTTCAATTTTCTAATCTCCCTATTTTTTCAGGTAGAAATGAGCCAAGAAGAAGTGATAGAAGATGCTCCGGCACCAATTTTCCAGAATCCGACGGGACCCCGAAAACCGCCAGCATTGGTTCTACCCACTATCTCGGTTAGTCTGTGTCATATTTCAACTGGGAATAACTGAGCTCAGAAAAATACTGTAAAAGTGAAAATAGTACCAAAATATTGGAAATTTAACGATCTTCACTTCTGTGTAAAAATCAAATTTTTAGCTCACATGGGAACCGAGATACAGCGCTTCTAAGTTACGAAGAGACGCAGACGACGAGATACTCTAACTGTCTGCGTCTCTCTTGACTCTCGAGGGGGCTATAAAGTTCACAATAATACCAAAATCTTAGAAATTTTATGATCTTCAATTCTGTTGTAAAACCATGTTTCTAGCTCACCTGGGAGCCGAGATACAGCGCTTCAAAGATTTGGTGAGAGACGCAGACGACGAGAATTCTAATTCTCTGCGTCCCTCTCCACTCAAGGGTGCTAGAAAGGTCAAAAAGGTGCCAAAATATTGGAAATTTAATGATCTGCAATTCTGTCTAAAAAGCAAGTTTCTAGGTCACCTGGGAGCCGAGATACAGCGCTTCAAAGTTCGATAGCGAGAGTGTCTGCTTTCTCTGCGTCTTTTCCAAACTTTGAGGCGTCATATCTCGAGTTCTAGAAGGCCTAGAATAATGGTTTCTATACAGAATTAGAGATCGCAAAATTTCTGATTTTTTGGTACCACTTTGAACTTTTTGGCGCGCTTGAGAGTCGAGAGAGACGCAGACAACGAGAGTATCTGCTTTCTCTGCGTCTCTTCCAAACTTTGAGGCGTCATATCTCGAGTTCTAGAAACGCTAGAAAGATGGTTTTTTTGCCAAATTGTTTCGAATGTTATGCTTAATTTGAATTTCTTTGTATCTATAGAAAAACTAACCCCTTTTTTGGATCTCATGGTATATAAAAGTGTTCACTCCTTGGGGAGGAATTCGAAATTTCCTTCTTCTTTTTTTTGCTCTTTTTTCTTCACTATAGTCGTACAACACATCCTCTGCTGCTCTTTTCTTCTTCTATTTTTCCCATCTATTTTTAGCCTTCTCTGGAAAAGGATAGGATAGAGGAAAATGATGTATGATGTTTTTCTTCGAAAAAAAATTTTTTGGGGGGGAGGGAGGGATCTTTTCGGGAATTCTAGATATACATATTGTAGTATGTGGCTGGAAATATGATGGATTACCAGGATATTGGATAAACAGACACACAGAGGAAGAGGAAAGACAAGGGACGCGCTAAGGCGAGAGACGCAGAGAAGCGAGAGCACTCTCGTCGTCTGCGTCTCTCCCCTTTTGCCCGCTGCCAACTTTGAAGCGTCATATCTCGAGAACTAATAAAGCTATCAAAATTTGGTTAACTACAAAAATGTGTAAAATTTTACGCTGAGCAATTTTGTAGTTGACCACTTTTTTATAACTATAACAGTTCAAGAGATATAGCGTTTGTAAGTTGCGGCGCCATCTGCAAAGGCGCGCTAACTTTGATGCGCTATATCTCGAGAACTAATAAAGCTATCAAAATTTGGTGAACTACAGAAATGTGTAAAATTTTACGCTGAGCAATTTTGTAGTTGACCACTTTTTGATAGCTAGAACGGTTCATGAGATATAACGCTTCGAAAAAAAACTTCTGTCCTCAAACTTCAACATTTTCCCCGACATTTCTAGGCCCAAATTTTGAGCTCACTTCAAACTTTTTGACTGAAAAATTATAGGTATTTTACATTGAAAGTTTATTTATTTATTTTTCCCCTTTAAAACTAACCATTAGGGTGATGTGGGGGTGTATCTCGAAAGGACTTGTGATTTTTGAAGACAAATAATCAAAAAAATAGTGAGAAATTCTTGGATACACAGACACACTGGGAGATTTGCTTCAGTGGTCTGGAATTTGTTAACAAAGTTAATAATATTGGCAAAGTTAATAATATTTTTTTTGAAAATTTCGTCATTAAAAACTTTTTTTGATTTTCTAGTTCTTCTGATTGTCTTCTTGAAGTTTAAACTATTTTTGGTGTTTTGAATTTCAACACTTTTTGTTCTAGACTGAGAAATCATTTAGATTAACGTCATTTAAGTTTATTCGAGCAGAAGTTTTGAAATTTGGAAAATCTGAAAATTTCAAAAAAAAAAAAAGATTCTGAATTCTTGAAATTACGAGAATCTGAAAATTTTCAAGTTAAAACTGAAAATTTTCAAATTTTTAGATTTTCTAAAAATTTGAAAATCTTGGATTTCTCTAGAATCTAGAATTTTCGGAAATCTTAAAATTCTTGGAATTTTGGAATTCTGAGTTTCTAAAATTCTGAAAATTTTCGAGATTTTGAAATTAAAAAATTCTGAAAGTCAGAAATCCTGGAATTCTAAAAGTTTGAAATCTGAAATTTTGAGGTGTACTGAGATTCTGAAATTCTGAATTTTTGAAAATCCGAGAAATCTAAAATTCTGAATTTTTGAAATTCTGAGCTATTCTAGAATTCTAAAATTCTGAAACACTCAGAATAATTCGAATCCTCAGAAAATTCAAATTTCAAAAAATTTCTAAAATTCTGAAATTCTCAAAAACCCAAATTTTGAGTAATTTTGTGATTTCGAGAAATTCAGAAATTTTGAAAACTGTGATATTCTGAAATTTCGAGATTCTGAAAAATAATTTTGAAACTTCTGGATTTCTGAAAATCTGAAAATTCGGAAATTTGAAATTTCGATGTTTTCAGAATGTTTTAAACCTCGAATTTTCAAAAATTTGGAATTTTAAAAATCCGAAATTCTCAAATTCTGAAACTTTGAAAATTTCAAATTCCAAGAAATTTAGATATTCTAAAAATCCTCAGAATCTTCCAGAATCTTTCATTCTTGAAAATCTCAAAATTTTTGAAAATTCTAAAAAATTTCTATTTCCATTTTTTCTCGAGGATTTTGAAGTGTATTTCTTCTGTTTTTGGATTTCAAATAATTCCAACTTTTCTTTTTCAAATTCCCATTCTACAGTAATCCTCCACTTCAACTCCAAAAAAAAACACCACCTGACCCCGAAAATACCAACGTAAAAAGTTCAAAAACCTCTTTCTCTCTATCACCCCCGCCACCCTAATATCACCATTCTCGTCAATAACATTATTCCAAAATCCTCTTTAATACAGTATTTTGCATAATTCTAAACCTCCCTGCTGACGTCATCCCGGTTAATCTACTCCCCTCTTATTTTCTGGAAAAAAATGGAAAAAAATGAGAAAAAAAAACGCGGCGGGGACTGCAATTTTAATTGGAATAATTATGTGGTGTCTCATTCTAATGAGAATTTCCGAATAATTAGAGAAGAATTTTTTTTTGCTGATCCTTGACTTTTTTCCCTCATCACTTTTTTTTTCTAGAAGACTCATACTTCTCTCTTTTAAAAAAAAGATATATATTCATAGTCAGTGAACCAAAGAGAGAGACACCCACCCATCAAATAGCTCACCCCCACCATACGTATCAACAACAACCCGGCGAACATACGAAAAAATACTCGTCTGTTTTTGTGTCTCTTTCTGCCTTATTTCCTCCTTCTGCTTTTTTTTCGGTTTTTAACACACGATGAACACGGAAGCTGAAGAGGAGAAGCCTCCGAAAAAGGCGCTAACTTTTCAGGTAAGCCGGAAAATGGCTAAAAAAGAAAGCAAAAAGGTTTTGCCGCGAGGGGGAATCGAACCCACGCATTCTCGCGAGCGGCGGGGTGGTAGCCCACCGCGCTACCAGTTGCGCTACGCGCGCAGAACGAGAATAGAGGTTGCAAGGCGTATAGGAAAGCGGGGAAAAGTGAGGGCGCGCGGGCTGGGAAGCGGGGAGGATTGCAAAATTGAAAATTTTGAAAACCCAAAAAAAAATTTTGCGGTATCAACTTTTCATTGCTACGCAGCGAATTTCTACCTATTTTGCTGTATCAACTTTACCTGTGAATTTCAAAACCCAAAATCCAATCTCAAATTCTCGCCGTCTATTCTAAAACACGAATGCTCTTTTTTCCCTTTTTTCCCCTCTCCAATTCCAAATGGCCTCCAGAATTCTCTCCGGAGAATATCAAATTACCCTTTAAGAGGGGGTGGTTAAATATACCGTATTTACTCCAATAGACCGGCACCTCTATATGTCCGGCACCCTCTAATAGACCGGCAGTCAAAAGTGCAGTTTGAAAAATAAACCGGCAGCCTCTAATTGTCCGGCAGCCTCTAACCTCCGGCAGCCTCTAATAAACCGGCACCTTCTTGTCTGTGGTTCACCGAGAGCTTGCGGATGAACATTTCTTGTTGTTTTTTTTACATTTTTTCCATGTTTTTATCAATTTTTCTCCTATTTTCGTGAAGTTTTGTTCATAATTACTTTTTTAAAGATGCTAGACGAACCCATTGAAGAAATCGAGTCCGAAAACATCGAAGTTTCCATCGAAAAGCGCGTGCCACGCAGAAAAGTAGGACATACAATTTCGCTAAAACGAAAAGTGATCGCCTGTGCTCTTGATACTTCTATCTCACATGCAGCTAAAAAATATTTAGTTCCAAGATCGTGTGTTCAAGATTGGATCAGAAAGAAGCATCATATCGAAGAGGAAAGTAGAAGAGATGTGTCGAGCAAGAGATTGAAAGGAGGCGGGCGCTCACTGAACGATACTGATTTTGACAACGAGCTAATCAAATGGGTGCGTGAACAGAGACATAAGAAAAACCGTGTAAGCCGAAGAATTATCCAAAATCAAGCACGAATGATAAATAAGGATCCGAAGTTTAAAGTAAGTTTTTTATAAGTTGCATCCTTAGTAACAATTTTTACAGGCAAGTAATGGATGGCTGCAAAAATTCATGAATAGACATGATCTCACTGTTAGGAAGCCAACAACTGTCTGCCAGAAACCTCCGCAAGACTTTATGAATAAAATTGTAGATTTCGTACTGTATGTTGAGAAGAAAAGAGAGCAGAACAACTACGATCATATTTATTGTTGCGATGAGACATCTGTTCAACTCGATTTTTCGAATACGCTCACTGTCGATGTAAAAGGAGCGCGCGAAGTGAGTAAAACTACCCTTCATAATGACTCCTTACCCACTTGCTGTCAACGCGACCGCGTAGCTCAGTTGGTAGTAGCTCAACACCTTTGTTAAGTAGTCATGGGTTCAATTCCTCAAGAAAATGAGAAAATGAGAAAATGAGAACCTTTTTTTTATTTCAGGTTTCCGTGAAGACAACAGGACATGACAAATTGCATATTACAGTAATGCTCTGTGCACGGGAAGATGGATTCAAGTGCAAACCATTCATTCTCTTACCTAATAAACGTCCAGTACTCAGTATTATGAGAAAATTTGGAGGTCAACTCGAGTTGTGCTGGTCTGGAAAAACTTTCTTTGATGACAGCACGACCACAAAGTTTCTGGAGTCCATTCTGAAGCCAACACTGTTTGGAAAGAGATTGCTCGTCTGGGATAGTTACAGATGTCATATTAGTTCGGAAACGAAAGCAACATTGACAAGATTGAAGGTGGATACTGCGGTGATTCCAGGCGGAACTACGAAATTTCTTCAGGTAAGAGAATATTATGTTTGCGAGTTGAATTTGCTGTTTTTAGGCACCCGACGTATATTGGAATTTTGTATTCAAAGCAAAAATTCGTGCCCAATACGAAGACTATATGCTAAATGGAGAAAAATCGTACACAACCAGTGGCAATATGCGACCACCACCAATGGACGTGTATCTAGGCTGGATCTTGAAAGCATGGAAAGAACTTTCTATTGATTTGATTGTAAAATCATTCAAAGGATGCGCGTTGACGCTTGGTCCTCATGGGGTGGACGACGATAAAATCCATTGCTTTAAAACTGAAGGACTCGATGGAGGAGTAGAAGCCCTCAAAAAAGCTAGAGAGGAGCGACAAGCGGCGGAAGATTTGGATGATATGGTCGACGATTTTGATATCAATTTGGACGAAGACTCAAGCGACTTGTCTTTTGATAATTGAATATTTACGGGTTTTCGTGGTTTTTGATTTTTGCCTTGTTTTTTATTTTTGTTGAACTTGTTGTTGGCTTTTATAAATTTTTGTTAATTTTCATTGATTTTTCGAAAAAACAGTGCATTGAAAAATAAACCGGCAGCCTCTATATGACCGGCAGCCTCCAATAAACCGGCATCAAAACGGAGGCTTCGAAAAATAAACCGGCATGCCGGTCTATTGGAGTAAATACGGTATTTGGGGGGAAGAGAACTAAAAGACCAAAAAAATAGAGAAAAAAGGGGACTTTTTGGGTTCAAAATTTGACCTAGTTTTGTTTCTAGGGGACCCATGGAAAATGACAAAAAAATTCTGGGAAAGGGAAAGAACTAGTTTTAAACCGTCTTCGTTTCCTTAGTTCTAAAACGTCCCAAGTTCCAAAACGTCAAGGGTTACTGTACTTCGACCCTAAGGACTACTGTAGTTCGCCCCAAAGATTAATGTACTTTAACCTCCCAAGGATTACTGTACCTATGTATTTTCCAGTGTCCTCTAATATGCGAACAAGGCCCATCCATCCCATCCTCACCGACAATGCTGACGGATCCACACAACTTGATTGCCGCCGATATCATGCAGAGGATTCAGATGGTAAGTGGGGGTGGCCTAGAAACCCCGAGAATGGACAAATTAGGCCATCTAGTTATGAAAATCGAATGGAGGATGTTTAGAGCTTCAAAATGAGTATAAACAAGCCTAGGTTTAGTTGGGTTGGAAATTGTAGCCAAGGCGAGGCTCAAATTAAGCCTTGGGCCCAGATAACTCAATATCATACTAAAAAACGTGTTTTCAGTTCTCGAACCAAGTGGACACCGCCCGCCTGTCTCCAAACTATGCCACATCGGATCTCGGCTCATCGGCCCGGTCCTCATTCTCCACTTCGTCCTCCTGGATGGCCTATCGTGATCGAAGTGTGGATTTTGATGAGACTGGCAAGGAATTGATATCGCCATTCGATTGTGATACCGCGTGTTCGGTGTCCCCGGCGTTCTCACTGTCGCCCAACTCGATGAATCATTTTTCGTAAGTTTGGGCTTTTGGGCAGTTTTGCCGGGGCTCATGAGGCCGCGGCTCATAGGTTGTAGGCCGTCAAGTGGGCCGCGGCTCATTCATAGGTCGCCGGCCGCCAGGTGGGCCGCGGCTCAAAGGTCTAGACCGTCAGTTGGGCCACGGTCCATAAGTAAGGCCGGGGCTCATAGGTCGCTGGCCGTCAGGTGGGCCGTGGCTCAAAAGGAGGGCCGAGGCTCATATGTTGCAGGCCGTCAGGTGGGCCGCGGCTCATAGGTTGTAGGCCGTCAAGTGGGCCGCGGCTCATTCATAGGTCGCCGGCCTCCAGGTGGCGCGGCTCATCAGTCGCAGGCCGCCAGATGGGCCATGGCTCATTGGGTGGGCCGCGGTTCATAAGGTGGGCCGTGGCTCATGAAGTAGGCCGTGGCTCATATGTCGCAGGCAGTCATGTGGGCCCCCGTACATCTTGTTGGTCGTGGCTTTTCAGGAGGCCGTTGCTCATCAAGGCTCAAGCCGCGACCCTTTTAAGCACAGGCCGCGGTACATCGTGTTCTCCGGGGCTCATTAGGTTGGCCTTGGATCATCGGGTGAGCCGTGGCTCATCGTACGGGCCGCGGATCATTAGGTGGTCCGCGGCTCATAGGGTCGGCCGCGGCTCATCAAGGCGCTAGCCGCGATTTATTGGAGCGCAGTTCGCGGTACATCGTGTTGTCCGGGGCTCATGGGGTGTGCCGTGGCTCATCAGGCTTTAGGCCGCGGCTCAAAACGTTGGCCTTTAGCTTATTGAGACATAGGACTTGGTTCATTGAACTGACCAAGGCTCATAGGGCAGATCGCGGTTTATTGGGACACATAAAGTGTGTCGAAGCTAAAAGGGAGGGCCGCGGCTCGTCGGGGCACAGGCCAAAACTCATTGAACTTATTGGGCCCCAAAAATCCAATTTTCTTTTAGATTCGATGTTCGATCAGTATCTTCATTGGGCCATAGCACAGGCAACCTGAATCATCTACTGTCAGTGGGTGCTGCGTTTGAATTGTCTAGGTATGTTCTGGGGTGCCTTTGACGCGTTTATCTGGACCCAAAGGCCCAAGGGACCCTGAGGCCTAAGAGATCCTAAGGCCCAAGGGACCCTAAAGCCCAGGGGATACCTAGGCCCAATGAACCGTAAGACCCAAGTAACTCTAAGCCCGAAGGGATCCTTTTTACTAGGATCTCCTACCGGAACCCAATCCATTTCCAGAGAACGAAGTCGATCAGAAAGCGACATGCAACCCACGGCTTCAGACGCAGATGAGTCTCGGCTTCTGGGGAACTCGACGATTTCTGTGCCTTGTTTCTCAAAGAAAAAGTATGGAGGAGAGATCAAACGAAGTAGCAGTACACCTCCACCAACGACTAATGAGAGGGAGGAAATGGAGCAGCAAAGGTTACTAAGGCCCACATCGGGAATGGAGAATAAAGAGGATGCGGAGAGGGTGGGTCTTGCGGTCGAGTCGCGGTCGACCACAACTTTAACATTTCCAGACCAACCTCCTAGTGTCCAATTGGGCTCGCGATCAATTCCTCGCCCTTCAAAACGCCAGTTCCATGTACAATCTTCTATCGAAGTCTTCTGAAAACTGCTCGACCCCGGGACCCTTGAAAGTGACACCGAAGAGTAAAGATGACATGTCGTTTTTGCTGAGGGATGAGAATAACAGAGCCAAGCAGATGCCGTATCCATGTACAATGTGTGGACAGGTAAGGAGTCTGACAAACTTTAGAGCCCATTTTCTCTACTTGAACTTGCGATTTTTAGACAATAAATATACCAAAATGTAGAGCTTGAGAAGATCTACAAATTGGTATTAAATTCTAGTCAATAGCGCTTTTTGAATATTTTCTGGGATCCTTTGAAAACTTGGGGTATTGATTGTGGGAGCGGGTAGGAGTGTGACAAAGTTCAGCGGTAGTTAACGCTACTTGAAATTAAGAATTTATAGTTGAAATACATACAAAAATGTAGAGCTTAATAAGATCTATAAAGTGTTGCAAAAATCTAAATGATAGGGTTTTTTCAATATTTTCTGGGCTTCTTTAAAGAAGGGGGACCTACCCGACCTTGTTGATGAGGGGTCTGGCAACTTTCAAAGCATGTTTTTTCTACTTAAAACTGAAAGATTCTGATTAAAATTTATACCAAAATGTAGAGCTTAATAATATCTACAACATGATTTTAACATCAATAATATTCCATCATTCAATCTTGCCTTGTATTCCTTTGAAAACAGTGCCTACCCCGACTTAAACCGCTGGTCTTTAACAGATCCTAAAAATCTTTGGATAACTGCAGCCTTATTTTTTTAACACTATTTTGTAGATCTTATCAAGCTCTACATTTTCATTTTAAATTCTATTTGAAAGTCACATTTTTTCAGGCCTTCGCAGTCCATGACCGTCTCGCTAAACATATCGCTTCCCGGCACCGTCAAAGAAGCTGTACATTGGATGACGCTTCAAGGGTTCATAAATGTAATATGTGCCCCAAAAGTTTTGCAAGAAGCGATATGTTGACAAGGTAAGACTCCGCCCACTTTTAAGATTCCAAATCTTAATAATTTTTATTTAGACACATGCGATTACACACTGGAGCGAAACCGTATAGCTGTCCTACTTGTAATCAAGTTTTCTCGAGATCCGATCATTTGTCGACACATTTAAGGACACATACGGGAGAGAAACCGTATGCATGTCCAATTTGTAATTATTCGGCGGTAAGTTTGAAATATCAAAAAAAATTTTCAAATAAAATTTTTTTTTTGAAAATTGTTTACATAACTTTAGAGCCATAGAAACTTGCTTAAAAGTGAGATAAACTAGTCAAAATGTATACCAAAATATAGAGCTTAATAAGATCTACAATAAAATATGATTTTCAGCTAATAATTCACAGTTTTAAGAATAGAAAAATGCATCAGAAGTAAAGTGCACCTTTTTTCAAAAGTTTCAAAAGCCTCGATGTTTCAACGGCTCTAGAGGAAAATCAAAACACGCTATAGTATAGATTTTTGCACTAACTTGTAGATCTTATTAAGTTCTACACTTTGGTATAAAATTCGATGAGAAATTTTGATTTTTGAACAAAAAAAAAGCTTTGAAGTTTGTCAGACCCATGAACCCAGGTGGCGGAGTGGGCTCAATTTTATGGAGGGCTCTACACAAAAACCAAAAACGATAAAGTATAGTTTTTTACACCATTTTGTAGATCTTATTAAGCTCTACATTTTGGTATAAATGTTGCCCATAAAATCTCAATTTCAAGTAGAGAAAACCAACTCCAAATGTTGTCAGACCACCGACTCCATCAGGTCTGTGGAGGAGGCACACAACACATTTTCAAACAACCTCAGAGAAAAATTGAGAAACCCAATGCTATTGATTTTAACACTATTTTGTAGATCTTATCAAGCTCTACATTTTGGTATATAGTTTGTCTAGAAAATCTCAATTTCAAGTAGAGAAAAACGTCTTCAAAAGCTGAAAAGCCCCTCAGAAACTGTGATACTACAATTCACTGCGTAGCAACTAGAAATTGATACTGCATTTTTTGGAAACTTTCTGAAATCTTACTATCTTGATAGTTCGGAACTTTTGAGTCTTAGAATATGGAAATTTTCCGGGATCAGAAAACCTTGAATACCGAAAATTTGAAAATCACAAGATTTCACGAAAAATTGATACAACACTTTTTAAAGAGCCCAAAATAGTAAGATCTAAATTTCACTGCGTAGCAATGTTAAGTGATACAACAAATTTCTTAAAGAACTCAAAGTAGCAAGATTAGCTCGAATGTCAACATTTCGCTACGTCGCTGAGTGGAATTGATACCGCACATTTCTTAAATGGCTTTAAAACTGTGATACGATAATTGGCTACGTAGCCACTACTATTTGATACCGCAAACGTTTTCAAACCCTCAAAAACTGTGATACTGCAATTAACTGCGCAGCCATTATAAATTGATACAACAAACTTTCTCACGTGCCTTTCTAATTCACTGCGTAACCGCGTGGAATTGATACCGCACATTTCTACAAGGGCTCTAAAACTGTGATACGACAATTGGCTGCGTAGCCATGAAAGAATGATACCACAAAGTTTTTTTGGCTATGAGATTACCTTCCACATCCTAATACGTCCTTATTTTCAGAGTCGCCGTGACATGATCTCCCGTCACATGCGTACGCACTCTCTCTCCGACGACGTCTCCACCCCCCTCACTCAACTATCCATCCGAAGTGCCAGTACCTCTCCCCTTCCCCCGAAAATCGCCACAGCCGTCGTTGAAATCGGCTCCGGAGAACTATCAGCCTTCAAGCCCATCCTTTCCACTTCTCTTTCCTCTCATCATCTCTCCGTTTCCTCTCCATTTCAATCACTTTCCCTCTCAACCCCATCATCTCCATCATTCGCCCCGCCCACTATTTTGCTGAATCGACAAGCATCGTTTGATAATTCCACGTTGAATTCGAATTGATCTATGTTAGATTTTTGATTATCAATATTTCCTCTGTGAGAAAACAAATTGTCATGAACAACAGCACAAGCAAAAACCTTTTTGGAAAATTCCCGGGTGTGTACATTTTTTCCGTTTGAAATAAAGTTTTGAAAATGAAAATGTGTTGTATCAATTTGTAGTGGCTACGCAGCGAATTAGAGTGGTTTACAGTTTGAAGGATTCGAAAGGGTTTGTTGTATCAATTCTACATGGCTACGCAGCGAAATTCAGATCTAACGATTTTGAGCCCTTTTAAAAATGTGTTGTATCAATTTGTAGTGGCTACGCAGCGAATTGTGAATTTTGAGATTTTCAGCTTCCAAGATAACCTTGCAGTATCAATTTATAGTAGCTACGCAGCGAATTACAAAAGCTCACATTTTTGAGGCTTTGAGAATGCTTGTTGTATCAAAATATCATTGCTACGCAACAAATTGTAGTATCACAGTTTTTGAGCTTGTTTGGAGAACTGTGCAGTATCAATGCTACATTGCTACGCAGCGAGTTGCAGTATCACAGTTTTTAAGCACCTAAAAGTAAATTGTTGTATCAATTCTACATGGCTACGCAGCGAAATTTTGACGCTACTATTTACAGTTCTTTGAGAGGGGCTTTTGAGAACCACAACTTTATTTTTAGTCTCTAGAAATACTGAAATCTGAAATTCAAAAAAGTACTAAAACTCCGGGTGAATTGGAAACCTTTTTTCACAAGATTTTTAGGGTTTCTCATTTTCAGATTGTAGTTTCGGAAAATTTTACAATCCTGAGATTTTGAGAAACAGAAGTTTCAAAAATTGAGATTCTTTGAAAGTTATAGAGAGTCGTATTTTTGAGGTTTTCAAAAAGTTTGTTGTATCATCTTGTCCTTGCTACGCAGCCAGTTTCAATTATCGTCATTTTCAACTTCCGAAAACACTTTGCTGTATCAACTTGTCATTGCTACGCAGCCAATTGCAGTATCACGGTTTTGGAGAACTTTGCAGTATCAATTCTACATGGCTACGCAGCGAATTGCTTTCTCGAATTTCTTCGTCCAAAAGTTCATAAATGTTTCCTGGATTATCAACACTTAAAAATGTTCCAAAGTTTTTTGTTCCTTACTTTTCTTAAATCTTTTTATGGTAATAAATAATCCTTCGGATTATTTTTTGAGAAATCTGTCACAAAAAAATAAACATATACATGTCCTTTACTTGTCAGGTAGATTTAGAAATTTCTGAAGATACATTTTTATGTATATGCTCTTCTTTTTTGAAATAGATTTTTCGAATTCAAGCATATTTACTGGATTCATTTTTAGTCCCCCTTCTTTTCCTTTACCTTTGGCTTTGTATAATTTCAATATTCTTTGGGCTAACGATTGTTTCCCACACAAATCAAGGTTTCCTGCCTGGGTGTTCGGAATAAAGGGGTTCCCCTTGTTAATTAGTGAAAATGTGTATAACAGATACAAATGTGCAAATTACTAGAAGGTTCGCAAAATTTTTGAAAATTCTTATTTTATGATCCCGAGAATCATAAAGTGGGTAATTCTAAATTATAGATTCTGAAGTATTCTGAATTCTGAAAAATGTGAGGATTCTGAAATTGAGAATTAGAAAACTCTTCAGCATTCCAAATAATCTGAATCTGAAACTTTTGAAATATGGATACTCCAAAACTTCCGAATTTCAGAATCCTGAAATTTTGGATCTTTCTGAATCTCAGCTACTGTAATTCACTGCGTAGCCATTATGAATTGATACTACAAACTTTTGAAAGGGGTCTAAAACAGTAACTATTAAATTTCGCTGCGAAACCATTTAAAAATGATACCGCAAAGTTCGCCGCAAGCTCAAAATCTGTGATACTACAATTGACTGCGTAGCCATGTAGAATTGATACAACAAACTCTTTCGAACTCTCAAAAATCAGAGACTCCGTAATTCGCTGCGTAGTCATGTAGAATTGATACTGCAAACTTTTCCAAAACCTCAAAAATCTGAGCCTTTGTAATTCCCTGCGTAGCAACTATAAATTGATACTGCAATTTCTTCAAATTTTTTTCAAAGTAAACCCAATCTCTTATTGCAAAAAAAGTTAGGAAGAAAAAAACGTTTCCAAAAACCAGTTACAAAAGAGTCAAGGTTGATCAGATCGGCACGAAAGATTCGTTCCATTGATATGATGAATTTGGACAGAGAAACCATTTGGAGAAAAAAAGGGAGTAACAGGAGAACACACACATCGTTTTCTCCCGAGTAAAAAAAAGAAAAGAAGATATTTATTTATTTTCTTCAATTACTCTTATTTTCATGTATAAAAATGGCAACATTTTAAATTTTGTAGAGTATAGGCAAATTTGAAAGTTTTCCTATGGTAACCAAGTTTTAGACCTTCTCCGTTTTCGTCATAACAATGCGGTACCTCAAAAAATGAAATTGTGGGCGGAGCCTAATTCCAGATAACTCTAAAACTGAATTTTTGGCCCTCAAAAACCTTATCAAAGAGCTCAACATAGGAAGATCCAAATTTCGCCGCGTAGCCATGTGAAAATGATACTGCAAAGTTCTCCGCAAGCTCCACAAACTGTGATACTGCAATTGGCTTCGTAGCCATGTGGAAATGATACTGCAAACTTTTTCAAAACTTAGAAAACGTTAGCATCAGTAATTCACTGCGTAGCAACTATAAATTGATACAACATAACTTTCTAGAAACCTCAAAATAGACCAATTTTTCAAATATTTTTACATATCAGTAACCAATGTTTTCTCTTTGGGAATTTCAGCCCCCAAAAAAACTCCGAAAGACTTTTCCTCTGGGAAACTATACAACTTTTAGAATAAATAAAGATTGTATTCTATTTTCAGGTTTTTTTTTCATTTTTTATTGCTTTTTTAGGTAACTATAGGCATTCCTAAAGGCTCCATTTGTATAGTACTTGACTTGTTTTCAGCCTTGTTTCAAAATCAAATAAAAAAAAGGTTCCGTTCTTATTTTTAGCCTTGTTTCTAGCCTGAAGTATTTTTAGCTATGGGCATCCCTATAGTCCCTATTAGTTAACCCTTGGCCTATTTTAAGCAATTTCAGAATCAGACCAAAAAAAATTTTCCATCCCGTACTTTTAGCCTTGTTTTTAACCTTAATCAGAGCCTCAAAGTTTTCAATCTCAGTTTTTTGATCCTCCTTTTTTGGGGCCCCCTAGACACCATTAGATTTATTATCCATATTCGTATAGTTTCCTCTATTTTTGACTCCTAGTACGACTAAAATTAATCAAATGTTCCCCAGTTTCCCAGAAACTTTTTTTTGGGGGTTTCAGGTTTCAGTTCTAATCAAAAAGTGAAGAAAGGCTTTATGACTATAGTCAGAATTTGGAGCTTCTAGAAAGGTGCATGTGGCGCGTTTTGGAAGTTCCTTGTTTTTGAGAACAAAAAAACGAACAAAATAATCATTTTGAGGCTTGAAAATGGATCAATTTTCATATAAATGGTACCAGTCAGCAGGAAATCTTTTGATTGTTTAATTTCTCATTCATTAATACAAAATTTCAAAAAAATCAGTACCCTATGGACATGTGAGCCCTGAAAGTTACTTTAAATTGATAAGTTTTGCTGGCGCTCTTTTGGCGCGTTTAACTGGGCCGTAAAGGATTGTAAAAATGTGAAAATTATACAGTTAGAATTTCTAGAAAATTCCCTATCGATCGGTATACATTTCATGGAAATTGATCCATTTAAATTCCAAAATAAGGTTTTTTTTTTTAATTTTTAGTTTCAAGGACTAGCTAGATCAACAACTTTCAAGTGGGCTGGCGGACATTTGGTGCTTTTTTGAAATTTGATAATTGACTAGTTAAAACAGCTAAAAAAAAACTCTATCGATTGGTATAATTTTCATAAGAATTGATCCATATTAAATTCCAAAATAAGGCATTTTTTAAATTTTTAACTTTAGTGACTAGCTAGCTCAAAAACTTTCGAGTACTCTGGTGCATTTTTGACGCGTTTTTGAAATTTGAAATTCTGATAAACAGCATTTCTGAAAAATTCCCTATCGATTGGTATATTTTTCATAAAAATTGATCGATTTTAACTCAAAAAAAAGTGGAATTTCTCAAAATATTCATTTTCATGGCAGCTTAACAACTTTCGAGTAGACTGGTGCACTTTTGGCGCGTTTTTGAAATTTGGAATTTAATTAGATACAATGTCTGTAAAATTCCCTATCGATTGGTATAATTTTCATGGAAATTCATCCATTTTCAAGCTCAAAATGACGAATTTTCAATTTTTTCAAAAAAAAAATTTTTGAAAAAATTTCAGTGCCCCTCCCTATAAATCAAGTCTATACAATTTTCAAGCCTTTTTTTCAAGTAGGGACCCCTTTTTTTTTCGTTATAATATTTGTATCCCTGAGAAACTCAATGACTTCTTCTTATACTTTTTCGTACGTTTCCCTATTTTTTCGTGGGAAATCATGAGCATTTTCAGTTTTGCTCACTATCTTCACCACCTGTTGCAAAAAAATAGTTCACATAGGCTTACTTAGTTCGATAAACAATCCCTAAAGCCTACTATTATATAATTATGACATTTTACAACGTTGAGAAAGCCTTTTTTTTTTTTTGGTTAAAACGTTCAATTAGCTTACTGTAGCTCTTGAAATAGAGTGGTATAAAAGTGAAGGAGTTCATGGTTCATCTGGGGTTTCTTTAGCTGATTATAAACGTTTTTATGGCAGATTTTAATATTACTGTACTCAACAAGACATGGGAAACTCAAAAAAATTATTCCCAAAACACAAAAACGATTTTGAAGTGAGTTATGGTCATTTTTATAAAATCGATTTTTCAGGCCCCATTTCAGCCTATAACTCGCTTCAAAATCAATTTTGTCACTTCAGACTAAATTTTTCAAAATCAACGTGTTTTGTTTAGTACAGCAGTATCAAAAAAATTTTCTGATGAAAAAAATTTTTTGACCCGAAAATTGAAAAAAAAAATCCCATTTTGTTTCAAAACTTTTTCTCAGATTTTGATACTACTGTACTAAATAAGACATGGGGATTCCGAAAAACTTTGTCCTGAGCCACAAAAACGATTTTGAAGCGAGTTATGAGCCGAACTACCTCGTGTTCTAAACCTGAATAATCGAACTCATAAAAATTACTACATGATTTGTCTAAAATTACTAAAATTACTATATGTCTATATCTCGCTTCAGAATCAATTTTCATGACCTGAGACCACGTTTTTCGGACTCCCCATGTCTTGTTTAGTACAGTAGTACCAAAATCTGCGACAAAAATTTTTGACTCAAAAATCGAAAAAATATTTCAATCTTGGCTCAAAATATTTTTTTTCAGATTTTGATGCTACTGTACTAAATGAACCATGGGGAGTCCGAAAAACTTAGTCCTGAGCCACAAAAATAATTTTGAAGCGAGTTATGGACGAAACCAAATTAGGCCATGGCACAGGTACATTTTTTGATTTTTAGGCCCAAAAATATTTGCTTCAGATTTTGATACTACTGTACTAAATACACAACAGGAAACTCAGAAAACCAAGTCCTAAGCCACAAAAACGATTTTGAAGCCAGATATAGCAGCCGGCAGGTGGACCCTCCTCCCACGGTTTCTAATTACTGTTGTTCTGTTTCACAATACCTTCTGCCACCCCTTATTCCCTGTTACCTAATTAGAAATCTATTAAATAGGGATTATGGGGACCCCTAGCCTGTGTATAGTCAGTATATGATAGCTTCTCATTGTCCAGATTCGATTCGATTTTCTTCAAAAAATTGTTTTTCAATTTTTTTTTGCTACAGAAAATTGTCGACCTTCAAGCATGGTGGATTTCATGGATTTGAAGAGGAAGGGAACTCAGGTTAGTTATGGCTTCGGCTCAAGGCGTTAGGCTCAGGGCCTTAGGCTCAAGGCCTTATGCTCAATGCACTAGGCTCAAATCCTTAGGCTAAAGGCCTTAGGCCAATGGCCTTACGCTCAGGGCCTTAGGCTCAGGGCATTAGGCTCAGGGCCTTAGGCTCAAGGCCTTAGGCTTGAAGCGGAAGGCTTAGGGCGGAAGGCTCAGGGTGGAAAACTCAGAGCGGCATGCTCAAAGCCTTAGGCTCAACCTTCAAAATGAGTCATCTTTTTAGGGTTCCCCAATGTTCCATCCGTACCCAACCACCCAACTCTTCCATCATGACATCAAAATAATGGAGGCTGTCCATGAGGAAGATATCAAACAAGTGGAACTATCAAATGACGATAAAATACATGCGGATGCATGTGATGATATGTTCCCGGATGAGTTATTGGATAAGGAAATGGAGATTGAAGAGCCCAGAGGAGTGGATCCTGTGGAGCAAGAGGAACTGTATCAGACTATGCTAAGGCATATGGAAATGGAGGAAAAGTTGGAGGAAGAGAGCAAGAAGAAGAAAGCGGCAGAGGCAGCTGCGAGGAAAAACGAGACTAAGAAAGGACCGAAAGTGTTTGAGATGCAGACACTTGGAAGGGAGGTAAGAGGCTTAAAATTGAGATTTTGAAACTGAAATTTAAACCAAAATATAGAGCTTGATAAGATCTACAAAGTGGTGCTTGAAAGTATACTGAAGCAATTTTCAATTTTACTCTGGAGTCCTTTGAAAACTTGGGCCTAATCGATTTGGAGGAGTTGGGGACTGGCAACCTTACGAGCCAATTTTCTGTACTTGAAATTGAAATTTTTTAGACAAATAATATACCAAAATGTAGCTCTTGATAAGATCTACAAAATGATATTCAAATCAACAATAATGCATGTTTTGATTTTCCTCTGGGAAACTTTAAAAACTAGGGTCTACCCGACTTGGTGAGGTAGGGTCTGGCAAACTTCGAAGTTGATTTTCTCTTTGAAAACCTTACATTTTACGACGAAATCTATACCAAAATGTAGAGCTTGAAAAGATTTACCAAATGACGTTGAAATCAATAATATCGCATGTTTTGATTTTCTTCTTGGGGCCTTTAAAAACTAGGGCCTACTCCACCGACATTAGGGTCGGACAAACTTTAGAGTCGGTTTTCTATACTTGAAATTAAGACTTTTAAGACAAAGTTTATACCAAAATGTAGAGCTTGATAAGATCTACAAAACTGTATTAAGTACAAGTTACTTTAATGACGCTCTACAATAATTTAAAAGCTCGAACGCTGTCGATTTGTATATAATTTTGTGGATCTTTCCAAGATCTACGTTTTCGTATATTTTTCATATGCAGATTCCAATTTTAAAAGGAGATGTCCTCTATTCAAAAAAACGTTCCAGCTCTATCGTCTCACCCCGGAAAGCCTCGCTTGGCTCGACGCGGATCTCTTGGGCTACGGGCCACCTGCGCCGACAGTTGTCATGGATTCCACTCGAGATGATCGTCCATCTCAGGACAAAATCGATAGGGCTCAAAAGACGGCTCAACAATTACCGTTCTTTGTGAAAGTGCGAAAGCCGGCAGTGGTACAGATGGTCAATAAAAAGAGGGCATATTTGGAGATGGAAGAAGGCTTCAAGGCCCCAATGCCGCCGAGAGGGCCACAGAGGGCCGGAGGGAAGAAGGGGAGGAAATTGCCACCGGAGGAGTCCAGATGTTGAAGGTTAGTAGAGGGCCTAGAGGGCTCCTGGAGAGCCTAGAGGACTTAAAGGGCCTAGAGGGCCTGGAGGGCCTAGAGGGCCTAGAGGGCCTAGAGGGCCTAGAGGGCCTAGAGGGCCTAGAGGGCCTAGAGGGCCTAGTGGGCCTAGAAGGCTTAATGGGCCTAGAGGACCTAGAGGACTTATAGGACCTAAAAGGCCTAGAGGGCCTAGAGGGCTTAAAGGACCTGGGGGCCTAATGGGGCCCGGAGAGCCTGAAAACCTGTTCCCAAGTGAATGTAAATTGGATATCCTCTACTTTCTACAAATCGAAATTCGATTCCAACTTAATTATATTCTTGTGTAGATTAGCGGAAACAAATTGAAACAGCATATGTACTTCTTCTTAGTTTTGCGAAATGTATACTTGCCAATTATCGTGTTCTTCTTCATTTTTCTTTTTTCCAGACGACGTCGACGTCTACAGAATTGCGTCTTCTACTTCAACATGTTCACTTTTTCAATCTAAATCTGATGTTCTCTTTTACTAGATTGTCGAAAACTGTATAATTTATGTATTCGCTTCTTTTTTGTGTCTCAATGATTCGTTTTTTTCTGTAGAAATGATGTAATTTTTAAAAACAGTGCATCATACTCATACATAATCCGCTAGAATACAGTACCTTTTGAGCCTACAGTACCTTTGGGACCTACAGTATTTTTTTGCGAGGCTCTGGTATTTGAACAAAATGCCCCGACAAGAGCCACAGCTGAAATCGAAGCAATTCAGATAGGATGTCGGTAAATATACAGTATCTATTGGACCTACAGTACCCTTTGGACCTACAGTACCTTTTGTACCTACAGTACCTTTTTGGGCCCACAGTTCCATTTTTGGACCTACTGTACCTTTTTGGATCTACAGTACCTTTTTGGGCCTACAGTACCCTTTAGACCCACAGTACCTTTTTGGATCCGTTTTTGAACAAAATGCTTCGGCAGCAGCCAGAGTTTAAACGGAAACAATTCAGATAGCCATCGCAATCCAAATACGATAAAAAGTCGGTAAATATACAGTAACTTTTGGACTTACAGTACCTTTTAAACCTACAGTAGTTTTCTGCGCCCGAGGAGCGCCGCGACTCCGGTTTTTGAAAAGAAAGGGCTTTGGCAAGAGCCACAGCTTGAACCGAAGCTATTCAGATGGGATACGGAGTCGGTAAACATGCAGTACGTTTTAGATCCACAGTTTCTTTTTGAGCTCTAACAAAATACTTCCGGCATGAGCCACGGCTCAGAGTCGGTAAATACAGTTCTAAGAAAGATGAAACAAAAAAATACACACCTTCTAAACTCCATTCGAGGCTCACGCTTCTGCGGCTCAGGCTTCTGAAGTTAACCTCCTGCCTCCCTCTTCATTACTCCTTTCTCTCTCCGAATGTTGCCTGTGGAGGGAACTCGACGCCGATGCTGAAATAACTAGAGAGATAATGATTCTAGGTCAAAAGCTTTAATGGATTATTCCGGGCAAAAAAATGTATTGCTTCAATTAATGTAAAACAGGGCGCTGATTCCGAATATCACAACGAAAATGCTCAAAAATGCCTCTCAGGCCCAGAAAAAGCCGTCAAAGTTACAGAAAAGTTTTCCCTTGTGGCCTAACTTTTGTCATGTTTTCCACGTGGAATTCTCCCACTGCTCACGACAAAAGTTAGGCCACAATAACATTTTTCGTTGTGATATTCGGAATCAGCCCAAAATTTTGCATCGATTGAACCATTAACTCATTTTCTCCCGGAATCCTCCTTCAAGAAAATCTTACCTAAACCATGCCCACACGATATTATCTCATTTGCCACGGAGTGAAGGTGTTTGCTCCCTGAAAAAAGTCATTGGCTGTGGACCAAAAATTGTTTTTGCAAGATATTATCCAACTTTTCCAAGTTTCATCGCGCTCCATTGCGAAATTGGGAAAATTCAAAATTTTTAGCTTTCCCGCCCACTTTTTTCTCTTGTAGGTCACGTCAAATATAGAAATTTTGTTGATTTTGCGGTTTCGACGTGACCTACAAGAGAAACAAATGAGCGGGAAAGCTAAAAATTTTGAATTTTCCCAATTTCGCAATGGAGCGCGCGCGCACACACACACACACACACACATAAATAAAAAAGAACATGGGTGACAGAGGAGACCCTCAAAAGGGTCCCCTAACAACGGGATAGGGTAGATCGAAATGGGTTCGAATGAAATTCATAGAAAAGTAAGTCTAAGAAAAACGATTTTGTTTTATTGAAATCTTTATGATATCATGTAACCTTTACAGTACAGTACATTATCTTTTGGACCTACAGTGTGTTTTGGACTGACAGTACTCCTTGTATCTACCGTACCCCTTTTAGACTAGAAGGAAAAAAGCCTCACATGGGGCCCATAACCGGGTGGAACAATAGTGGTGAGAGTGAAGAAAAGTGATTGTCCTTTTGTTCGCACGCAATAAACCATTGACATAGTCTCAATCTTCTTGACATATCTTCCCAGAAGCAACAGGCACACTGTCTTTACTCCGCCCCTTTTTGGTACATAAGGGTTGGCAAACAGTCAGTCTACCACACTTTTCTTTTTCTTATTCGACCTGTCTATCGATTTTTTTTCTTACCTCCTTTTTTCCATTCTTAGTTCTTCTAGTTACATCCATTCCATTTGCTCCTTACTCTTTTTTCGCGTTTTCCAATTTATAGAATTTTAATACTCATTTTTAACAGGCGATCACCCCATAGACACCTCGAATTCAACAAAAAACTGCAACCACAGTTTCAAGGATTCCAATTAATCCTAGGTATTTGCACAATCAATAAAATTTTATTTACCGTTTTTAATTGTTTGCAGAGATCAACCTCCAGCGCCCTCAAATTGGATTGCAACTGGACATTTGTGGACTGCAAGTTTCCGGAACGGAAGGATTCGAGGAAGCGACGATAGGAAGGTAAGGTTTGAGGGCTGGAAAGGCAAACCAGATTCTATACCTTTTCTATACCATCCTTACTTTTAAATTGACTTAGTATCTGAACCCATGGATCACGTTCATCATTCCAAGACTTCGAGGTTCGCCTTTGAGGGGATGAGTAAGTTGAAGTGGATAAGGAGAACGGTTATTCATTCTGGGATGTTAGTTTCATGATTTTCACAAACCCCTTTAGTTAAGAGTTTGAGACGGAATTGTTTTTTTACTGAAATTCTAAACAGTTTTAAATACTTATTTGGCTCAAAAGAACCGCATAGTGAAATTGGGCTGGGGCGTAGTTTTGAATTGCATTTGGAATAGATTCAGAATTGGAAATCTCTAGCAATCTATCTTTATTTGAACACAAATCATGAAAAAAGGCTCTTGGGTAGCTTACCAACTCTCAAAATTTCTGAAGCACTTCGAGTTGCGCAGCATTTCTGCGGTGTTCAGGATCTGACTGAAATTCTGATTCATGTTTTGTGCTTCTGGAAACGCTGCGTGCTTGCGATGCATTTTTTTCTCACCAATTTCTACGACATTCTACAGTTTTCCGCTTATAACAGTTGCTTTACTTTCCAAATCAATCACCAAAAGACACAAAAAAACATTATAGAATAGAGATGACGGTCAATTATTCGGCGTCTGGCTTAGTCCGAAGGTGTGCAACTTTCTATTTCAACATATAACAATACAAATCACAGAATAGAGATGAGAAGTTGTGCACTTGCAGCTTCCTTTCGGGGATGGGCGGTCGTTCATTCGGCGTCTGGCTTAGTCCGAAGGTGTGCAACATTTTATTTCAACAAATAAAAATACAATTAATAGAGCAGAGATAAGAACTTGTGCACTTGCAGCTTCCTTTCGGGGATGGGCGGTCGTTTATTCGGCGTCTGGCTTAGTCCGAAGGTGTGCAACTTTCTATTTCAACAAAAAAAAATACAATTAATAGAGCAGAGATAAGAACTTGTGCACTTGCAGCTTCCTTTCGGGGATGGGCGGTCGTTTATTCGGCGTCTGGCTTAGTCCGAAGGTGTGCAACATTTTATTTCAACAAATAAAAATACAAATCACAGAATAGAGATAAGAACTTGTGCACTTGCAGCTTCCTTTCGGGGATGGGCGGTCGTTTATTCGGCGTCTGGCTTAGTCCGAAGGTGTGCAACTTTCTATTTCAACAAAAAAAAATACAATTAATAGAGCAGAGATAAGAACTTGTGCACTTGCAGCTTCCTTTCGGGGATGGGCGGTCGTTTATTCGGCGTCTGGCTTAGTCCGAAGGTGTGCAACTTTCTATTTCAACAAATAAAAATACAATTAATAGAGCAGAGATAAGAACTTGTGCACTTGCAGCTTCCTTTCGGGGATGGGCGGTCGTTTATTCGGCGTCTGGCTTAGTCCGAAGGTGTGCAACTTTCTATTTCAACAAATAAAAATACAATTAATAGAGCAGAGATGGGAACTTGTGCACTTGCAGCTTCCTTTCGGGGATGGGCGGTCGTTTATTCGGCGTCTGGCTTAGTCCGAAGGTGTGCAACTTTCTATTTCAACAAATAAAAATACAATTAATAGAGCAGAGATAAGAACTTGTGCACTTGCAGCTTCCTTTCGGGGATGGGCGGTCGTTTATTCGGCGTCTGGCTTAGTCCGAAGGTGTGCAACTTTCTATTTCAACAAAAAAAAATACAATTAATAGAGCAGAGATAAGAACTTGTGCACTTGCAGCTTCCTTTCGGGGATGGGCGGTCGTTTATTCGGCGTCTGGCTTAGTCCGAAGGTGTGCAACTTTTTATTTCAACAAAAAAAAATACAATTAATAGAGCAGAGATGGGAACTTGTGCACTTGCAGCTTCCTTTCGGGGATGGGCGGTCGTTTATTCGGCGTCTGGCTTAGTCCGAAGGTGTGCAACTTTCTATTTCAACAAATAAAAATACAATTAATAGAGCAGAGATGGGAACTTGTGCACTTGCAGCTTCCTTTCGGGGATGGGCGGTCGTTTATTCGGCGTCTGGCTTAGTCCGAAGGTGTGCAACTTTCTATTTCAACAAATAAAAATACAATTAATAGAGCAGAGATAAGAACTTGTGCACTTGCAGCTTCCTTTCGGGGATGGGCGGTCGTTTATTCGGCGTCTGGCTTAGTCCGAAGGTGTGCAACTTTCTATTTCAACAAATAAAAATACAATTAATAGAGCAGAGATAAGAACTTGTGCACTTGCAGCTTCCTTCCGGGGATGGGCGGTCGTTTATTCGGCGTCTGGCTTAGTCCGAAGGTGTGCAACTTTCTATTTCAACAAAAAAAAATACAATTAATAGAGCAGAGATAAGAACTTGTGCACTTGCAGCTTCCTTTCGGGGATGGGCGGTCGTTTATTCGGCGTCTGGCTTAGTCCGAAGGTGTGCAACTTTCTATTTCAACAAAAAAAAATACAATTAATAGAGCAGAGATAAGAACTTGTGCACTTGCAGCTTCCTTTCGGGGATGGGCGGTCGTTTATTCGGCGTCTGGCTTAGTCCGAAGGTGTGCAACTTTTTATTTCAACAAATAAAAATACAATTAATAGAGCAGAGATGGGAACTTGTGCACTTGCAGCTTCCTTTCGGGGATGGGCGGTCGTTTATTCGGCGTCTGGCTTAGTCCGAAGGTGTGCAACTTTCTATTTCAACAAATAAAAATACAATTAATAGAGCAGAGATGGGAACTTGTGCACTTGCAGCTTCCTTTCGGGGATGGGCGGTCGTTTATTCGGCGTCTGGCTTAGTCCGAAGGTGTGCAACTTTCTATTTCAACAAATAAAAATACAATTAATAGAGCAGAGATAAGAACTTGTGCACTTGCAGCTTCCTTTCGGGGATGGGCGGTCGTTTATTCGGCGTCTGGCTTAGTCCGAAGGTGTGCAACTTTCTATTTCAACAAATAAAAATACAATTAATAGAGCAGAGATAAGAACTTGTGCACTTGCAGCTTCCTTTCGGGGATGGGCGGTCGTTTATTCGGCGTCTGGCTTAGTCCGAAGGTGTGCAACATTTTATTTCAACAAATAAAAATACAAATCACAGAATAGAGATAAGAACTTGTGCACTTGCAGCTTCCTTTCGGGGATGGGCGGTCGTTTATTCGGCGTCTGGCTTAGTCCGAAGGTGTGCAACTTTCTATTTCAACAAAAAAAAATACAATTAATAGAGCAGAGATAAGAACTTGTGCACTTGCAGCTTCCTTTCGGGGATGGGCGGTCGTTTATTCGGCGTCTGGCTTAGTCCGAAGGTGTGCAACTTTCTATTTCAACAAAAAAAAATACAATTAATAGAGCAGAGATAAGAACTTGTGCACTTGCAGCTTCCTTTCGGGGATGGGCGGTCGTTTATTCGGCGTCTGGCTTAGTCCGAAGGTGTGCAACATTTTATTTCAACATATAACAATACAATTAATAGAGCAGAGATGGGAACTTGTGCACTTGCAGCTTCCTTTCGGGGATGGGCGGTCGTTTATTCGGCGTCTGGCTTAGTCCGAAGGTGTGCAACTTTCTATTTCAACAAATAAAAATACAATTAATAGAGCAGAGATGGGAACTTGTGCACTTGCAGCTTCCTTTCGGGGATGGGCGGTCGTTTATTCGGCGTCTGGCTTAGTCCGAAGGTGTGCAACTTTCTATTTCAACAAATAAAAATACAATTAATAGAGCAGAGATGGGAACTTGTGCACTTGCAGCTTCCTTTCGGGGATGGGCGGTCGTTTATTCGGCGTCTGGCTTAGTCCGAAGGTGTGCAACATTTTATTTCAACATATAACAATACAATTAATAGAGCAGAGATGGGAACTTGTGCACTTGCAGCTTCCTTTCGGGGATGGGCGGTCGTTTATTCGGCGTCTGGCTTAGTCCGAAGGTGTGCAACTTTCTATTTCAACATATAACAATACAAATCACAGAATAGAGATAAGAACTTGTGCACTTGCAGCTTCCTTTCGGGGATGGGCGGTCGTTCATTCGGCGTCTGGCTTAGTCCGAAGGTGTGCAACTTTTTATTTCAACACATGACAAAGTACTGTAGGTTCCAAAACCTTTCTAGAATCTCTGTAATGTGGACATCTGGACATCTGGAAATCCCCCAAAATTGCATTTTCCAATCACCCCTTTGTTCTTCCCGTGATCCCTCCCCTTGTGCCCTTAAAACTAGTTTTTCCTCCCCCTTGCTCGTAAATCTCTTTTTATCTCATCACCTATTCCCTTTCTGCAATAAAAATCTATTGATGACGTGTCATTTGGGGTGGGTACAGGTGGGAACTGGAAAGAGATTGTAAATATTTAGTTGGTAAAAGAGAGAAAAGATCATGGAAGAACCAGGCACAGGGGTAGATAAATAGAGAGACAGGAAATGGAGGTAGTAATAGTTGACCTTTTGTTTTCTTGGTTTTTGCAGGAGAAACTTCTAGATGAAAAAAAACATCAACGGAAGCCTGAGCCTCAGAAGCCTTAGTTTCGGAAACCTAAGCCTCGGAAACTTAAGCCTAAGCCTTAGAATCCTGAAAGCCCTAGCCTCAGAACCCTAATCCGAAGGCACCCAAACCGAAGACTTAGATTCGTGAGCCTGAAGAGTCTAAAACTAAACTTCGGAAGCCTCAGCCTCAGAAGTATAAGCCTTCTATGCCTAAGCTTCTAACCCTAAGCCTCTAAGCCTAGACTTCTAAGCCTAAGCCTCTAAGCCTAAGCCTTGGAAGTCTAAGCCTTCTATGCCTAAGCCTCAGAAGCCGAAGCCTCAGAAGCCTAAGCCTAAGCTTTGGAAGCCTAAGTCTCAGAAGCCTTAGCCTAAATTTCGGTAGCCTAAGCCTCTTCAAAAATCGTAGAATTTCAATACATTTTTTTGAACTTTTTTTGAGTCTCAAATGTTCCAATTTCAAATTCTTCCAAATTTAGCCTATAGAGCCTTTTAGAATCTCAGTATCTTGTTTGTCCATTAGAGCGCATTTGCATCCTCTTTCTCGTCCAAAAAACCACCGTCAATTATGTATCCCTTGTGTCCAGTTAGCCAAACTAAAGCTGTGTGGAGAGAGGGATCAAAGGACGACTAGTTCAAATACATACCAAAGTGGTGACTAGCAAGGTGACTAGGCATTTAGACACGTCATCTGATTTTACGTCTTCTGAAGCTTCCACGTCATTCAGTTTGGTCGACCGCGGTCGACCACAAGCCCTGGAATTGGAACCTCAAGGTTTTGAACCCCAAATCTTTGAGTCAACATCAATTTTAGGAGTCTTGATTATCGGTTTTCATTATTTTTTCGGCCTCCGGCCGACCGCGGTCGACCGCAAGGGGATATTCTAAATCCCTAGATCCCGCCTAGCCAGGGCCTAGACTTATAATTGTTCGCCGAGAAAGTGAAAAATTCGGATAGTTTTCGTATGTTTCTTCTCGACACACAACTTGTTTCTATTTTCTTTTTGTTGTCTTATTCTTGACAATTTTCTCTTCTTGATCCTCTTTTCTCATGTATTTTGGGAGAAGAAGGAACAGAAGTTTTCACCTTTTTTCCATTCGTCAAGTGGTTGAAACAGTTGGTCAAAGAATTTTTTTCATTTTGGATGAGTCATTGGGGAGGAATGGGTATAAATAGAAATGGGGACTTTTTAGGGTTGGAAATTTGCACTTTTTTGGAAGTTTGATTATAATATTTTGAATTATTGAGTTTTCATATTTTGAGATTGTTAAAATCCGGATTCTTTAAATTTTGAGATTTGTCGTAGATTCTGAAGATAAATTGAGATTCAGATGGATTTTTTTTTTGGATTTTGGTAGATTTTTTAAAAGTTTTTTTGGGATTTTAATATTAAATTTTGATAGATTGTTAGGATTTTTTGAAGATTTTCAGAGTTTTCGAACTTTCTGTTCCTTTTTTTTTGGGATTTTTAGTATTTGCAAAAATTTGAGAGATTCTCAGAATTTATGGTTTTTAGACATTTTTTTTTGGATTTTGAAGATTCTGAACTACTAATTTTCTCAGATTCTGAGATTTTGGGTTTTGGAAAATTCTGAGTCTAAGATTCTTGGATTCTGAGATTTTTGGATGCTGAAATTCTAAAGGTTTGAAATTTCGAAATTCTGAGTTTTGAAAAATTCTGAATTGTAGATTCCCAGATTCCTAAAAACCCATATTTCTCATGTACATATATCCAATTTTCAAATTTTAAGATTTTTTGAATATGGATGATTCTGGGAATTAGAAAATCCCAGATTTTGAGTTTCGGGATTTGAAATTTTGAAGAATTCGAAATTCTAAGATTCCAAAAAATATCCTGGACATTCTAACAATTTTGAAAATTTTGTAGTTTTTGCAGAAAGAAGTTGTGATTCTGATAGATTATTTAGAATTGCATTGTTTTTATTTTTTGGGATTTTTAGAATTTAGAATTTTAAGATTCTGAGACTCTAGTTTTCTCTACAATAAAAATTCTAATGACTCAAAAAAATACAAAAATAGTAAAGTTTCCATCCTCAAAAGTCAAATTAAGTTTTGGGAATCGAAAAATTTTCAAAAACCTCAAAATCTCAAACTTCTTGAAATCTCAGAACCTAAAAATTTGATAATCTGATGTAAAAAATCATAGGGTCTTCAGATTTCTAAAATCTTGAATTTTCGGAATCTAAATTTTGAAATCCCATGAAATTATCTCGAAATTTCAAACCCCTCTACCCCTCTACTTATCGGAAATTGAATATTCAAAATTTTCTAGATTTTTAGGTTCTTAGATTCGTCCGAATCCTACAAAAATTCTTATATTTAAAAATCTAGTCGACCAAAATTTTTTTTCTAAATTTGAAATTTTGATAAATAGCTACCCCTCTACTTTTCGAAATATGAAGATTCCAAAAATATTCTAGATTTTTATATTTCTGTTATAGATTTGTCCGAATCCTACAAAAATTCTTATATTTAAAAATCTCGACCAAAATTCTTTCATCTTCTGAACTTTCTCCTCATCCAAAAAACAACTTTTTTGTTGTTTTCTTGCTTTGAAAAAATGACTCATCAAATCCTCGGGACCTTTCTCATTTTTCTCTGCGTCTCCCTCACTCTCTCACTCTCTCTTTTATCCCTCCTCAATTATCACCTTATCTCTTCTCACACAATCAAATCTCACATATATATCTAAACAGAAGGATCACTTGTGATCCATTTCTTCTTCTTCTTCTCTCTGCGTCTCTCTATTCCCCTTACTCTCTCGTTTTCACCCCTTATCCATTTAGGCTCCGCCCCTTTTCGACATTTGGAAGAAAGGGAGGGATTCGATTGCGATTCGCATCCGGAGAGATTCTCTCTCCCAAACTTTTTGGGCTTCTCTTTCTCTGCGTCTCTTCTCTCTAGGTTTGGCTAGTTTGAATTCACACCGTATACGGATGTATTGTCTTTTTCTTGTTTGTGGAAAACTGTAATCCCCCCTGGGAAGTTGGATACCAACCTTATTAGGGTCGAGATAATGGGATGGCCGAACTTTCACTTTTTTGGGGTGAAAAAGTTAGGTCATTGGGGGATTATTTTTCAAATTGGGTTTGATTTTGGGGATAACCTAGCCTGCCTTTTTTATTCTTGAGAAAAATTCGAAACAATAAATTCTGGAATAAGTTTTTTGCAAAAATTTTTGAAAAAAATTGTGAATTTTAAGATTTTTTGTGAAAACAACAGTAACTTTTTTTCTAGGTTTTTTTTTCAAATTTTCTTGCAAAAATTTTTGAAATTTTTTTTTAAATTTGAATTTTCTGAATTTTTTGAAAATTTGATTCAATTTTCAAGTTTTGACTTGAATTTTTTTCGAATTCTGACGACTCCAATATTTTAGGATTCTCAATAACTATAAATTTTAATTTCTAGACTTTCAAAATCTCAAAAAAAAAGCCTAAATTGGGCCCAAAATCAAACCGTCCTAACTATGTGGGTTCTCAACCAATTTTGATGGTTTTTGGCTCAAAATGCTTCAAATATTATGAATTTTTAAATTCACAATTTTTTCTTTATTATATTTGCTATCGATAGGTATAATTATCATTAAAATCCGAAAACTATTAGCTGAGATATGAAAGTTTCAAAATTTGGTCGAAAATCAAACCTCCACAACTTTGCTCGTTCACAACCAATTTTAATGGTTTTTGGCCCACAATGCTTCAAATTTTATGAATTTTTAAACTCAAAGATGTTCTCCATAAAATTTGCTATCGATTGGTATAACTTTAATCAAAATCCGTACACTATCAAATTAGAAAATATGGTCGAAAATCAAAACTCCATAATTCCGTGGGATCTCAACCAATTTTCGTGGTTTTAGCTCAAAATCTTCCAAATTTTTTAAATTTTCAAATTAGAAAATATTGCCCATAAAATTTGCTATTGATCGGTACCAGGTGGCTGTCGCCCCTTCGGGGCTCATCCACCTGGCTTTTGCTTACTCTAGGTTTTGAACCTAATGTTCCATTTTCAAAGCCGTCGGCTCTTTTTCCTAATACAGGGAACCTTCGGTTCCGTTTCTTGAGCCTTCGGCTCTTTTTTTCAATGCAGGAAACCTTCGGTTCCGCTTTAGAGCTTTCGGTTTTTTTTCTTAAAACTGTGAACCTTCTGAACAACAAAGCGACACGTTTAGCACTTCTTGGAATCAGATTAGACACATTTTGGAACTTCAAACCACGATAACACTCTTTCAACCTCAACTTTTCCAAAATTTTCCTAAATATTCTGTCTCCTCGTGGCGAGACGAACAGAATGGCATAAAATTCGACCCCTTTATCTCTTTCCCTCGCAAATCTCACCCCAAATTTGGGTAATTGAACCGGCTTCCCCTCTCTCGTCGGCGGGGGTAGTTCAGAGAAGCGGCCGACATCAACCGGGTTCGCGTCGGCCACTATACTTTGTGTGTGCGCTGTCTCTCTGCCGCCGCGCATGCGAAAATGAACCCAGTTGGTCAGAAAAGTGCTCCAGAAGGTTTTAAAATTGGAATTTCGAAAAACAAAAAAGTCGTGCATCATCCTCATATAATCAGGAACAAACTGTGAAAATCTCAAAAGAATCGGTTAACTTTGAAGCGAGTTATGACTTGCAACACATTTTCGATACCGAAATTAGTACTGAAAATTCACGAAAAGAGCCGTAACTTGCTCAATTTTTGAGATATCAAAAATCTAAACATATGGGCATCAACGTAGACAAATTTCTGATCTTTCTGTAAAAAATTTATGAAAATCGGTTCAGTTTGGGCTGAGTTACAACCTGCAACATACAGACAGACATACGGAAATCACTGGTTGTTATTAGTAAAGATAATTTTCATCGAAATCCGTTCACTATCAAATTAGAAAATATGGTCGAAAATCAAACCTCCATAATTCCGTGGGGTCTCAACCAATTTTTACGTTTTGTGGCTCAAAATTTTCCAAAATTTTTGAATTTTCAAATAAAAAAATATTGCCCATAAAATTTGCTATTGATCGGTATAATTTTCATCGAAATCCGTTCACTATCAAATTAGAAAAAAAAGGTCAAAAATCAAACCTCCATAGCTCCGTGAGATCTCAACCAATTTTCGTGGTGTTTGGCTCAAAATGCTCCAAATTTTTAGAATTTTCAAATTTTTAGAATTTTCAAATTTTAGAAAATATTGTCCATAACATTTGCTATAGATTGGTATAATTTTCATTTAAAACCGTCCACTCTCAGCTGAGATACAATAGTTGGAAAATAACGAAAAAAACATTTCTTGAGTTCTTATAAATTTTCAAAAACTCAGAATTTGAAAATATTGAATTTCTTATTAAAATTCTAATAATTTCCAAAATTTCCAAATCTAGAGCCCCTAAATTTCAAATTTTCAAATATCGGTTAAGAATCTGAATTTTACAATTTTTGAACCTCGGAATTTTTTCCTAATTTCAGAAGCACAAAAATCTGAAAAATCTCAAAAATTTTCATATTTTAACCTTCAAAAACCTCTAATTTTCCAATCTACTTCCTCTATTTCCTTGTTACCACATTATACCTAACCAAAAACCATCGAAATCTTCATCTCCATCTTATTTTTTCGACAATTTCAACAACTCTTCAATCTTAACCATTCGAAAATCGGAACACGAGTATCTTTTTTTCAATCTTCTTCGTCACTTGAGAAGACGAAGGTCGAATCAAACGTTCGTTTAAAAACCCATTTATGGGCGGAGAACTCAACATTCTTTTCATTTCAACCGCAACCTCATTTTCACATCACTTTTTTAAATGAGTTTTGACAGGTCTAAGGGGCCCTTAGGCTCAAGGCGGGAAGCATAGGGCGGGAGGCTCAAAGCCTTCGGCTCGGCGCGGGAGGCTTATGGCGTTAGGCTCAAGGCGGGAGGTTCAAGGCCTTAGGCTCACGGCGGGAGGCTCGGGGCGGAAGGCCTTAGGCTCAGGACGGAAGGCCTTAAGCCGTAGGCTCAAGGCCTAAGGCTCAAGGCCTAAGGCTCAAGGCCTAAGGCTCAAGGCCTAAGGCTCAAGGCCTAAGGCTCAAGGCCTAAGGCTCAAGGCCTAAGGCTCAAGGCCTAAGGCTCAAGGCCTAAGGCTCAAGGCCTAAGGCTCAAGGCCTAAGGCTCAAGGCCTAAGGCTCAAGGCCTAAGGCTCAAGGCCTAAGGCTCAGGGCGGAAGGCTCAGGGCGGAAGGCTTAAGGCCTAAGGCTCAGGGCGGAAGGCTCAGGCACAGACCTGAAACTTAGGCTTAAGGCTCACACCTTTGGCCTAGGCTTCCGGCTCAGGCCTCCAGGTCCTCCAATCGTGACTCTGCCCCCACTAAATGACATCATTCATTTTTCAAATCCTCACCCACATGTATTTTTCTACATGTTTCTAGAAAGAGGGCGAAAGTAGGCAAAGTGATTTGTCAAAGTTTAGCAGTGGTTGTGTGTGTGTGTCCGAATTGTAATTGTTGTCCCCCCTCCCCTCTACATACCGTCCGTAAAATGCATTCTCCCTTTTTTCTCTATATCTCTCCACCCCTCCTAATCGTTTTTTTGTCCCTCCACTACTATTACGTCTTCTACTTCTTGTCCGCCGTCAGCCACCAAAAACGGTCAAGGTTTTATTGCCGATCCTTTTTTGCCTCTCCTATTGTCCGTTTAGATCTGTCTGTGTGTCGTGGAGTCCGGATGGGCCGAAGATGCGCCAGTTATTTTTTAGAAGTCCCCAGAGATCGTACTTTCAATTTTGGGCTCAAGGCTTTTTACGGGCCCAAGGCTTTTTACGGTCCCAAGACTTTTTACGGTCCCAAGGTATTTTACGGTCCCAAGGCTTTTTACGGTTCCAAGGCTTTTTACGGTCCCAAGGTTTCTTACGGACCAAAGGCTTTTTCGGGTCCAAGGCTTTTTACGGGTCCAAGGCGCACCAGGGCTTTTTTATTTGGTTTTTGTGTCCCTAGGCCCAGATGTCTATTTTCTTTATCTAGCTGCCGATCTAACACGCTCTTATCCCTCAATTCATCTCGTTCCTTGTTCCCCGGAAATTCCTCATTTTTGTAGAGGCCTCCCGCGGGCCCCTCGGGCTCAAGAATTTTTATAGTTCGTACTTTTTTCAGAAATGCGCTTGCTAATTCTCAATCTCTTCTTTGTTGTGTGGCCGGTGCTCGGGCAGAGCACCAGCAGCTCGGCAGTGGCCTCGACGACGGCGGCGCCGATGAAGTGAGTTTGGCACAAGCTGCAGGCTTTTAAGCTTAAAAGGCGCAGGCCCAAGGTTTAGGCTTAGGCTTAGGCTTAAGGCGTAGGCTCAAGGTTTAGGGCCAGGCTCCAGGCTTAGACTTAGGTTTAGGCCGAGGCTCTGAGTCAAAGCTTAGGCTTCCGGTTCAGGCCTTAGGCTTTATTCCCAGGCTCAACCTTCCGGCCCAAACTAAGCCTTTATAACATTCCAGACCCGCCACGTATATGCTCGTCGCTCCCGCCGTTGTCCGACCAGATCAGCCGTACTCTGTATGCATGAACCTTCTGAGACCACCGACCGATGAGGATATGATTGTGAGAATCGAAGTGAGAACCGAGCAAAACGAGACGATTGCCGCGAGAGTGATGAGCAATTTGAAGCCAGGCGTGGCTCAGACTGTGAGCCTTTCGGAGATGCCGGCGCAGTCGTTGACGCCGGGGCAGGGGTATAAGGTAAGTGTTTGAAAAGTTTTTGTGGGCTTAGGCTCAAGGCCCTAGGCTCAAGGCCCTAGGCTCAAGGCCCTAGGCTCAAGGCCCTAGGCTCAAGGCCCTAGGCTCAAGGCCCTAGGCTCAAGGCCTTAGGCTCAAGGTTTTAGGCTCTAGGCCTTAGGCTCCAGGTCTTAGGCTCAGTTCTTAGGCACAGCCTTTAGGCTCAGGCACAGGTGTGCCTTGTTAGGCACAGATGTCGGGCACAGGCTTCCGGCACAGGCTCAACATCCACTTTTTCAGCTCTACATTCGTGGTGAGACCCTAAACTCGGAACTCCTTTTTGAAAACGAGAAGGAACTTAAATACGACCAAAAAGCGTTATCCGTATTCATCCAAACCGACAGGGCAATCTACCGACCCGCGTCCCTGGTCCGGTACCGGGCCATTGTGGTCAAGTCGGACCTCAAGCCGTATGTGGGAAATGCGACGATCAAGATTTTCGATCCAAGCCGGAATCTGATTGCGCAAACAGTTGGAGTGCCGTTGGATAGAGGTAAGGCTCAGGGTCAGGTCCTTAGGCTCAAAGCGGAAGGATCAAAAGTCAGGATCAAGGGTCAGGCTCAGGGTCTTAGGCTCAAGTTCTTAGGCCCAAGGACTTAGGCTTAAGATCTTAGGCTCAAGGTCTTTGGCTCAGGGGTCAGGCTCAGGCTCAAATTTTTCAGGTGTCTACAGTGGAGAGCTCCAGTTGGCCGACGAGACTCTTTTGGGAGACTGGACTATCGAGGTGGAGACATCGAATGGAGTTCAGGACAAATCTTCATTCACAGTGGATACCTATGTCCTTCCGAAATTTGAAGTCAATATTAAGACGTCTTCATTTATTACTATCAATGATGATTTGTCGGTTTTCGTAGATGCGAAGTGAGTTTTTAGGCCCTCTGCGCCTTCTATGCGCTCTAAGCCCTCTAGGCGATGTAGGCCCTCTAGGCCCTACCTTCTAGTTCGGCTTATCTTGCAGGTATACCTACGGAAAAGGGGTTGCTGGAAAGGCCAAAGTCTCCCTAGAACTCCCTTGGCACAGATGGCATTCCATGGTGCCCGTGGAGCTCGATGAGAATGGGAAGAAGATTGAAGAGGATTCGATTGTGGAGAGAACAGTAAAGTTGAATAGACAAGGAGAGGCAGCGGTGGTTTTTTCGAATGATGAGCTGAAGAGGCACAAGTTGTTGCATGTGAGTGGGGGGGGGGCTTGGGGGGCTCAGGGCGGGAGGCTCAAAGCTCTCGGCTCAAGGCCCTAGGCTCAAGGGTCTAGGCTCAAGGCCCTAGGCTCAAGGCTCTAAGCTCAAGGCCCTAGGCTCAAGGCCCTACGCTCAATGCCTTAGGCTCAAGGCCTTAGGCTCAAGGCCTTAGGCTCAAGGCTTCAGGCTCAAGGCCTTAGGCTCAAGGCCTTAGGCTCAAGGCCTTAGGCTCAAGACATTAGGCTCAAGGCCTTAGGCTCAAGGCTTTAGGCTCAAGGCTTTATGCTCAAGGCCCTCGGCTCAAGGCTTAGGCTCAAGGCCTGGGCTTCCGGCTGAAGCCTAGGCTTCCGGCTCTTCCGGCAGATTTTAGGCTCATGGCCTTAGGCTCAGGCACAAATTCAAATTTCCAGGAATGGGGCGGAGGCTCAATCCGGATCGTCGCCTCTGTCACCGAGGACATCACCGAGATCGAGAGGAACGCCACACATCAAATCTCGACATTTAGAGAGGAAGTGAAATTGGATGTGGAGAAACAAGGGGATACCTTTAAGCCGGGGCTCACTTATAATGTGGTGGTGGCGCTGAAACAGATGGATGACACTCCGGTGAAGGCGACGTTGCCGAAGAGGGTTCAGGTGAGATAGGGCCACGGTCATCTATGCCTTCTAAGCCTTTTGGGCATTTGAATACTTTTAGGCCTTTCAGGCCTTTAGGCCCTATAGGTCCTCTAGGCTCTGTGGGCACTCTAGGTCCTCTAGGCCCATTAGGCCCAATAGGCCCTTCAGGCTCAAGTAGCTTCTTCCAGGTCTCCACATTCTACAACTACCCATTCAACCATGACACCTCGTCCCTTCAAGAAGAAAAAGAGATCAAAATCGTGGAAGTGGACGCCCATGGCACAAGTGTCCTTACCCTACAACCACCAATCAACTGTACCTCGGCTAGAATCGAGGCTCACTACGATATCGGAGGAAAGGATAACTTCACCGCCACCCCTATCTATGCTTCTCTATACGTGGAGGCCGCCGTGAGCCCGACGAAAAGTTTCCTGCAATTGTTGGCTGATAATGAGGGAGCTGTGGATGTTGGAAAGAGCTTGAGCTTCTCGTTGAAAGCGACACAACCATTGTCAACGATTACTTATCAGGTAGGCTCAGAAAGTATTCGAAGCTCAAACGGTCTTGGAGGCTCAAAAAGTTTTTTAGGCTCAAGAAGCCTCTCTGGCTCAAAAAGCCTGTATAGTTTCTAAGGCTCAAAAGGTGCTTTTGGCTCAAAAGCTGCCTTCGGCTCAAAAAGTGTCCAAGGCTCAAACTGTCCCTCTGGCTCAACAATTTTCTAAGGCTTAACTTTCAGGTCATGTCCCGCTCGAACATTGTTGTTTCTCAACAAATGGTCGTCAATGCCGAACACGCCACGATTAGCTTCCAGGCCACGGCCAACGTAAGTTGAGGCTCAAAAGGCTGAAAAATCTCCCTATTCCAGATGGCTCCGAAATCCCGCCTGATTGTCTACGCAATCATTGAAAACTCACAAGAAGTCCTTGTGGATGCCTTGGACTTCAAAGTGGAGGGAATATTCCAAAACCAAGTGGCCCTGTCCATCGATAAACAAGCCGTTGAGCCGGGGCAAAATGTGAAATTCCGAGTGACATCTGACAAGAACTCATTCGTCGGATTGTTGGTCGTCGATCAGAGTGTACTTCTTCTGAAAACTGGAAATGATATAACCAGGGAGAAGGTGGAGGCAGATTTGGAGAATTACGACTCGAATAATGTGGGCTTCGGCGGCGGAAGGGTATGGGAAGCCATGGAGAGGAAAAAGCGATCGATCTGGAGGCCGTGGTGGGGCATTGGAGGAAGCGACGCGCAGTCGATATTTACGGTGAGCCTAAAGGTCTTAGAGGGTCTGATGGGCCTAGGGGCCTGAAGGCTTAGAATGCCTAGAAGGCCCAGAGGGCCCAAAGGGCTTAAAAGCCTGGAGTGCCGAAAAGGTTTAGAGTGCCTGGAGAAGGACCCAAAGAGCCTAGAGGGCTCAGAGGGCCTTCAGGGCGTGGAGGACTTACAGGGCCTAGAAGGCCTAGAAGGCCTACAGAGGGCTCCTAAGCCTAGAGAACCTAGAGGGCCTACAGGGCATAGAGGGTCTGGTAGGCCGACAGGGTCTGGAGGTCCTCAAAGACTCAGAATGCCTAGATGGCCTAGAGGGCCTAAAGCGCATTGAGATCCCCATAACCCCTCTTCAATTTTCAGAACGCCGGCCTCGTCGTCTTGACCGACGCGCTTCTCTACCGTGAGCCGATACGTGAGTTCTTCCCAGGTAAGTTCATGAGAAGAGGAAAAGGTATCTTCTAGACATGGAGAAGCGAATCTTTTTACCTGGTGCTCCTTCAGTGATGATGATGGACGGCGCGGCGGGACAACCCGAGGCCGCGTCGTTTGCGCCAGCGCCCATGGGCGCCGCGGCACCACCACCACCGCCGACGGTGAGAAAGTTCTTCCCGCACACGTGGATTTGGGCCGATATGAATAGTACGAGGTGAGGCTTAGCAGACGGCTCAAGCCGGCTTAGGCTTAGGAGACATCTTGGACTCAAATAAAAGTTGACCCCTTTTCAGCGGCGAAGTCGAAATGGAAGTCGAGGCCCCGGATACCATCACCTCTTGGGTTGCGTCCACCTTTGCTATCAATGAGGAAAATGGACTCGGAGTGGCTCCAACATCATCAAAACTCCGTGTATTCCGTCCCTTCTTCATTCAACTCAATCTACCGTATGCCGTGAGAAGAGGAGAGAAGTTTGCACTGTTGGTTCTGGTCTTCAATTATATGGAGAAGGAACAGGATGTGAGTTTTTAAAGTGGGATTACATTTTTTCATATGCTCAAATGATCGTCTTAATTCCAGTATTTACGAAAATAACAATAATTTTGCACGAAAATCGTTAAAACTCGAGAAAATCGATTTTCAAAATGCCAACTTACATTTTTTCTAACCCATTTCAATGAATATAGAATTTTTCGCCGATTCGAACGCACCTAATATCGCTGCTCAAAACACATTTTGAAGCGAGTTATGAGCGTTTAAAGTTTCAGTGAGAGACGCAGACACTGTCTCGTTTCTCTGCGTCTCTTCGACAGCGAGAGCGTCTGCTTTCTCTGCGTCTCTCACAAAAACTTCAAACGCTCATAACTCGCTTCAAAATAATCCATTTCGACTCAAATTAGGCGCATTCGAAACAGCGAAAAATGCTACATCCACTGAAATTGGTTAGAAACAATTTCAGGTGTAAATCGACTTTTTAACGATTTTTGTGCAAAAATATTGTTATTTTCGTAAATACTGGAACTACGACGATCATTTGAGAAATTAAAAAAAGACTGTAATCCTACTTTAATGGGGAAGGCTCAAGCTCAAACTACTATTTTTCAGGTAACCGTGACCCTGAAATACGACCAAGACTCCGGCTACGATCTTCTCAAGAAGGATGGTACTGTAGTGAAGCGTGACGAGGTTGGCCAACAAAATGTGCGAATCGTGTCGGTGGCTGGCGGCGGGACCTCGAAGGCCGTGTACTTCCCAATAGTGCCGTCTTCCATCGGAGAGATTCCTGTCCATATTTCTGCCGTCGCATCACAGGGTGGTGATGCCGTGGAGATGAACCTTCGAGTGGATCCCCAGGGGTACAGGGTCGATAGGAATATCCCATTCGTGATCGATATGAACAACAATAACTCTTCGGACTTCTCAAAGACTATCGAATTGATTTGGCCGAATGACGTTGTCGACGGCTCACAGAAGGCGCGGATCGATGTGATTGGAGATATGATGGGACCGGTGCTGAATAATGCTCATAGTCTGGTACAAATGCCCTATGGGTGTGGTGAGCAGAACATGTTGAATTTGGTGCCCAACATTTTGGTCGTCAAGTATTTGAGAGCGACCAATCGAAATGAGACACAGTTGGAAGCGAAGGCCATCAAGTATATCGAACAGGGAATTCAGAGGGAGCTGACTTACAAGTAAGTTTTTTGGGGCCTAAAGGGCCTAAAGGGTCTTAGGCCCTCTAAGACCTTTAGGCCCACTAGGTCCTTTAGGTCTTTCAAGCCCTTTGGGCCCTCTAAGCCTTCTGGGCCTTCTAGTACTTCTAGGCCATCTAGGCCCTATGAGCCCTTTGGCCCTCTAGGCCCTTTAGGCCCTTCAGGCCCTTTAGGCCCTTTAGGCCCTCTAGCTCTTTTAGGCCTTGTAGGCCCTCTAGTCCCTCTAGGTCCTCTAGGCCCTCTAGGCCCTCCAGGCCATTTAGGCCCCATGGGCCCCTTAGGCACTCTAGGCTTTCTAGACCCTTTAAGTCCCTAGGCCCTTTAGGCCCTCTAGACCTTCTAGGCCCTATAGATCCCTAGGCCCCTTATGCCCTCTATGCCACTGGCTTTCAAAACTTTGTATTTCCAGACGCGTCGACAACTCCTTCTCGGCCTTCGGAGACAGCGACAAAGCCGGCTCCACCTGGCTCACCGCATTCGTCGTTCGCTCATTCCACCACGCCAAACAGTATGCCTTCGTCGACCCGAACGTCATCTCCCGAGCCGTGGCCTTCCTAAACTCTCAACAAATGGAGTCCGGAGCGTTCGCCGAGCGCGGAGAAGTCCATCATAAGGATATGCAGGGAGGCGCACAGGACGGAGGTGTGGCCCTCACCGCGTTCGTTTTGATATCGATGTTGGAAAATGGAATGGAGAATGGAAAGGCGTTGGCGTATTTGGAGAAACATTTGGATGAGGTTGCCGGAAATGCGTATACGATGGCCGTGGTGACGTATGCATTGCAATTGGCCAAGAGTAAACAGGCCGGGAAGGCTTTCGAGATGTTGAAGAAGCATAAGGTTGTGGAGAAGAGTGGAGATGTGAAGTTCGCTAGTGCAGCGAAGAAGACAGAGAAGCCCAAGGAGAAGACGGCTTATTTGTTCCAGGTGAGGGATTAGGCTTAGAGGCTTAGGCTTAGAGGCTTAGGCTTAGAGGCTTAGGCTTAGGCTTAGGCTTAGAGGCTTAGAGGCTTAGGCTTAGAGGCTTAGGCTTAGAGGCTTAGGCTTAGAGGTTTAGGCTTGGAGGCTTAGGCTTAGAGGCTTAGGCTTAGAGGCTTAGGCTTAGAGGCTTAGGTTTAGAGGCTTAGATAGACATGGGCTCAGTTACACAGTTATTCGGGCGATGAGTTCGGCTCATGCTCAGGCGGCTCATGCGTGTTGTAATGTTTCTAGGCTCAAGCGCAGCCACGGTCTTTATGTTTCGAATTGTGCCATCAGGCTTAATTAGGATAAGGCCTAGTTAGGCAACTGAATTCGCCTTAGTTAGGTTCATTTGAGGTTCACTATGCTTAGGCTTAGTTAGGCTTAACCAGTCTCAACTAGTCTTAGATGAGCTTAGCTAGGCTCAGGCTTGTTTAGGCTTAGCTAGGCTTAACTAGGCTCAACTAGGTTTAGCTAGGCTCCGACTCATTTAGCCTTCTACTCAGTTGGGCTAAGGCTCAATTTATGCCACGGCACAAACATAGTTTTTCAGGCCCGGCCCGTGGACATCGAGACAACATCCTACGCAGTTCTCTCCTACCTTGCTCAAAACCAGACTTCCGAAGCTGTCTCTATCATTCGCTGGCTGGTATCTCAACGGAATGAGCTTGGTGGCTTCACCTCGACCCAGGATACTGTAATGGCTCTTCAAGCACTTTCCTCCTATGCCGCCGTGACATATTCGGATAGACATGCCAGTCAAATAATGGTTCAAAACGGAAAACACTCGCATACTTTCGATGTGAACACGAGGAATGCAATCGTGCTCCAATCGTACCAGATGAGCTCGTTGAATGACGCGGTCACGATTCAAGCGAATGGGACGGGAGTGGTGTTCGCTCAGCTGTCATATTCCTACTATCGGGATTCGCTGAATGATGATGCTCCATTCTTCTGCTCACAGGAGATCAAAGAGATGAGAGCGGGGAACAGGCTGCAGTTGGATTTGTGCTGCAAGTGAGTGAGCCAAGCTGGGGCTACGGCCGTCTGGGCCTAGCTGAGCCTAGGGGCGCCGGAGCCAATCTGAGCCTAGCTGGGTCTAGAGAGGCCTGTGCCAATCTGGGCCTAAAACCGCCTGAGCCTTGCTGGCCCTAGCTGGGCCTAAGGGCGCCTGAGCCGATCTGAGCCTGGCTGGCCCTAGCTGGGTCTAGGGCCGTCTCAGTCTATCTGGGCCTAGGGCCGCCTGAGCCAATCTGATTCCAGTTGAGCGTAGAGGCACCAGAGGCAATCTGAGCCTAGTTGAGCCTAGGGGCGCTTGAGCCGATCTGAGCCTATCTGAGTCTAGGGGCGCCTGAGCCTAACTGAGCCTAGCTGAGCCCAGGGTCGCCTGAGTCAATCTAAGCCTAGCTGGGCCTAGGGCCGCCCGAGCCAATCTGAGCCTATCTGAGTCTAGGGGCGCCTGAGCCGATCTGAGTCTAGCTGGGCCTAGAGCCGAATGGCCCAATCTGAGCCTAGCTGGGCCAAGGGCCGCCTGAGTCAATCTGAGCCTAAGGCCGTCTGAGCCTCCGGTTGGGCCTAGCTTAATAACCGACATTTTCCAGCTACACTCGCCCTGGAAAGTCCAACATGGCGTTGGCTGAAATCGACGCGCTGAGCGGATACCGTTTCGATGCCGAACAAGTACACACACTGACTGGAATCGAGGATTTACAGAGAGTTGAAATGGAGAAAGAGGACACCAAAATGAATGTGTACTTTAATCCGGTAGAGCGCATTTGTTGAGCCAAGAATTTTCAATATTTTTATACTTTTTCAGCTCGGTGGAAAGCCAGTGTGCCTTTCGTTGTATTCGGATGTCAGCTATCAGGTGGCTGATCAAAAGCCGGCGAATTTCAGATTGGTGGACTATTATGATCCGGAGGAGCAGGTGAGTCTAGCTGAGCTAAGGTGGGCCGCGGCGGGCCTTGCCCGGACTCAAGGCATTTTTCGAAGCCTAGTTGAGCCTAGGTAGGCCGCGGCCCGCCGCGGCGGGCCTTGCCCGGACTCAAGGCATTTTTTGAAGGCTTACAAACTCCTTTTTCCAGCTAAAAATGACCTATTCCGCCAAACAAACCCGCTCGCTACAAGAAAAATGTGGTGACGATTGTTGGCCCCCAATGTCGCCCTCATTGCCGCCGTCAGATGAGACTACTGTAACAGGCACGTCCTCTTCCGGATTCTCTGCCTGCTGTGCCCTCATATCTGCTGTGCTATGGCTCCGATTACTTGCATGATTGCTCATTCTAATTGGGATTTTGCTAACCCCGTTTTTAACTTTTCTGTGTGTGTGCTCCATTTGGATACGGTTACTTCTTGCCCCCTCTCTCTTAACTACAAACTACACTTTTTTGAATCGAAATTTACAGAGGCTTACTGAAAGACAATGGGTGTCTTCTACTTCTTCTTCATATCCAGTACCAAAAAAATAATATCATGGAACCAAAAAATTTAATAATTTTGATGTGTATTCTGACTTGAATAAAGTATTTTCAAAAAAATGTTTTGCTATTTTTAAGCTATTCTGACTATATTGACTACGTAGAGTCCAAATCTGACACTTTCAGCTAGCGAAAACGTTCCCTTTAACCTATTTGAAAATGTACTCATTTCAATAGGGGTCGAAAAATTCAAGAAAATAATGATTTTTTAAACTAATCTCAATCTATGTTTTCTATATGACTGCCTGATTACGGACCGTCTACCCAAAAAAAACGTTACCTGAAATCGTGGAAAGCCGGCTCATCAAAGTTGGAGGTGAAGGACAATGGCGCAACAGGCGCAACAGCATTTCTTAAGCCATCATCGGGAGGCTGTGGAAGAGGCGGAGCCACGACGACCTACTGTGGGTGGAGGGCACTGGCGGCGCACGAACCCGCGTGTGCCGTGTTATCTTCGAGAGGGAGCCGGAGGAGCCGTAGAAGGCTGTGGAGCACAATCTGCAAGGGAATAGCCTAGCTGAGCCTAGCTGAGCCTAGCTTAGCCTAGCTTAGCCTAGCTTAGCCTAGCTTAGCCTAGCTTAGCCTAGCTTAGCCTAGCTTAGCCTAGCTTAGCCTAGCTTAGCCTAGCTTAGCCTAGCTTAGCCTAGCTGAGCCTAGCTTAGCCTAGCTTAGCCCAGCTTAGCCTAGCTTAGCCCAGCTTAGCCTAGCTTAGCCTAGCTTAGCCTTGCTGAGCCTAGGGGGGATTTTAACTTTTGGGTCCAGACAAGGGCCTATTCTCGGCTCAAAATCGTTTTTTTTTAAATCAAAAAGTTTAGAATTTTGTGATCGTTTTGAATTCAGAAACAAGTAGATGTACAGATGCCTCCCAAATTCTAACATCTCTGTCTGTTCCAAATTAACAAACAAAAAACCCTCACCTGAAATTTGGAATCATCTGCGGTAGGGCACACTCTCGACTTACAGTTGGCACTTTTTTGAGCTCTGAAAATGGTTTTTTTTTTCGTTTAGAGTGTAAAGGTAAAAATTGAGTGAAGATGGATGCCTTCAAACAAAAATTGGAAAATAATCAATATGGGAGAGTCGGTAGATCAAAAAACGTTTCGATAATTTTATAATTTTTTGAGTTATTTAATTTGACTATGGCGATGTCAAATTTAACACTTTCCGCCTAAAATTGAAAAAAAAAGACCATTATCTACTTTTTTTTTTTAAATATGGCTCCAAAATTTCTGTCACAGACTTTGATATCACTAAAGAAAACATGGGAAACCCGAGACTATGAGAAACTCAAAAAAACCAAAAAAATCGATAAATCTTTATTCATTCAAGTGTATTACTATTCGTCCCGGTTTCATCACTTTCATCCTCATCTCCTTCCAACATTTTCGCCGATCCAAACGTCTCCAACGACCCAATAAATGCCGAAATTCTTGTTTTCAATCCGTTATCTTTCACATGTTTGACTCCAAAGTAGAGAGCAATGATGTACGTGAAAATGTATTGTGGAAGAGTTTCAATGGCTCCCGGACGCTGGCTTCGTACCATTTGGGCAATGTCCTGAAGGGAGATACTTTTGAGCATTTGATAATATAGAAGTTTTTCTTTCGAATGGTCAAAAAACGAGTCCAAACGGACCATTTTGGAGCAAGTTATGAGCGTTTGAAGTTTCAAAAAGAGAGACGCAGAGAAAGCAGACACTCTCGCTGTCGAAGAAAATGAATACCTTCATGTTTGGCTGTTCTCCATTCCGAAGCTTTTCGATTGCCAGTGCTCCGACGAGAAATGAGCCGGCTCTTCCGGCTCCGTAGTGACTGATGATGGCACAAGAGGCGTCGGCGTCCTGTAAGTATTATATGCTCATTTTCCACTTCTCAAATTCTCAAAATTTCAAAAATCTCATCTTGAAGGGCTCAGAATTTCATTTTTCAAAAATGTTTGAGAGAACTTTTTATACATCTAATAAAACACGGTTTTCTCTTCGAAATGGTCGAAAAACGAACCAAAACGGACCATTTTGTAGCGAGTTATGAGCGTCTAACGTTTCAGTGAGAGACGCAGACACTGTCTCGTTTCTCTGCGTTTCTTCCATAGCGAGAGTGTCTGCGCTCTCTACGTCTCTCATCAAAACTTTAAACGCTCATAATACATTTTCTACAGGGTATTAAGCGACGATATTAGACTCATTTGAATCAGCGAAAAATTCTACATTTTCTGAAATAGGTTTCTTCAAAAAAACGTTTTTTTTTAAACTTTTTTGCAAAAACTATTTCTGACTTCAAAATCGTTTCTACATTTTCGCTTAGTTGTAGCAAGTTATGAGTGTAGTGTCTTTGAAGCAAGTTATGAGTGTCTGCGTCTCTCACGAAAACATCAAACGCTCTTAACTCGCTTCAAAATGGTCCATTTTGGCTCGTTTTTAAAATACAGTACTCACAATGTCCGTTTCAAAAACCGTGGCAGCCGTCGCCGCAACACGTCCCGACTGTTTGAGTGGCATTTTGGCGTCGGGCCAAAAATCGCAAATCTCAATCATACAAAACGGTGCCTCGGCACAATCCTTCGGCACAACCTCGTAGTACATTTGAGTATTCGGCTGATCATCGGTCGATTTCACGATATTTCGATTATTCACACGAATCGTTTTGAATTCCACAAAGTCCGGCGGAAAATAAATGTCTTTTGTGGTGTCGGTCAATTCGGTGGTACCCTCGTCCATTAGTGCGTAGACTCTTTGGATTTTTTGTCCGGCCACCATGAGCCAAAATGATTCCAGAGATTGTGGAGAGTCTGTGTCGGCGAGTTGAGCGAGAATTGTGCTTTTTGTGGTGATCTGCAAATTCAGTTTTGATTTTTAAAAGTGAAATTTTATTTCATCTGATAATGGATGGTTTCCTCTTTGAAATGGTCTAAAAACGGATCAAAACGGACCATTTTGAAGCGAGTTATAAGCATTTGAAGTTTCAGTGAGAGACGCAGACACTGTCTCGTTTCTCTGCTTCTCTTCGACAGCGAGAGTGTATGCTTTCTCTGCGTCTCTCACGAAAACTTCAAACGCTCATAAAACAGTTTCTACTGGGTTTTCAGCGGCGATGTTAGGCTCATTCGAATCAGGAAAAAAATTTACATTTTTAAAAATAGGTGACAGAGAAATTGAGTTCAAAATTCGAAAACCGATTTTTTCGAAAAATATTTTTATACATATTTGTGAATTAAGGATTTGGGAGATTTTGATATTCTGAATGAATCTAAGAATCTAAGAATCTAAGAATCTAAGAATCTAAGAATCTAAGAATCTAAGAATCTAAGAATCTAAGAATCTAAGAATCTAAGAATCTAAGAATCTAAGAATCTAAGAATCTAAGAATCTAAGAATCTAAGAATCTAAGAATCTAAGAATCTAAGAATCTAAGAATCTAAGAATCTAAGAATCTAAGAATCTAAGAATCTAAGAATCTAAGAATCTAAGAATCTAAGAATCTAAGAATCTAAGAATCTAAGAATCTAAGAATCTAAGAATCTAAGAATCTAAGAATCTAAGAATCTAAGAATTTCATAACTACAGTATCCCAAAGTTCTTTTGGATTCCTAGAGTTTCATAATTTAAGACTACTAACCGGTGTCAAATTCAATACACTTCCATGATAGAAAAAATCCGATTCCCCGTTTCCTTTGACTCGATTCGCATCCAACACTTCCAAATTATCAGATTGACACGAATCGATATTCTTCTTGAAAGCGTGACACTTTTCCGGGTCCACCTTGGTCGAATCAATCGAAGAGAAGTCTGATTCCATCGTTTTCTTGAAATCCAACTTCTCCAACGTCTCCATCCACGTCTTCATTGTTTTCTCCACTATTTTGCTATTTTGTGACAACTCCATTTGACTATCCGCACGACGAAGGGTCAGTGTAGATGACGTTTTTGTGGGGGTCACAAACTACAAAAACTACAAAGACTCCAAAGACTACAAACTACAAAACCTCTTTTTCTTTCTCTTTTTCCTTGGCCTTTTCTTTTTTTTCCTTCTTCGGCTCCTTTTTCGATGCTCTTATTCCCTTCGCTGTCACTTCCATCAAATCGATTTTACTTTTCGATTCTGCCGATGCCGATGGGGTCCCTCCGGATTTTTTGGCTTTCGATGGGGAACGTTGACGAGCCGGGCGGCGGCTCATTTCGGAGCTTCGTTCGCGGGAAGCCTGGAAGATTAGAGACTCGAAAATTGTTATTTTCAGCGAGAAATTTGAATTTCCCGCTCGAAATTCTCTCGAAAATTGTGAATTTTCAATTCCGGAGCATTTTGCGGCGAGAAATTTTGATTTCGACTGTCAATTTCTGGCAATTTTCAATGAAAAAAACCGATTTTCCAGCTCAAAATCCACTCAATAATCGAAAAATTGACCAAAAACTTTGAAAACCTTTATTTTCACAATTTCTCTCCCAAAAATTTGAATTTCCCGCTCAAAAACTACAAACTACAAGTGGCAATCTCTGAAGAGACGCAGACGACGAGAGTGCTTTGGATTCTCTAGCTTTGTAAGCTTATATCTCGCTTCATATTGTAGCTAGCAAAAAGTGTTCAACTACAATAATGTGTGAAATTTAATGCTCTACATTTTTGCAGTTGACAAAATTTTACCATCTAGCCTAGTTCTCAAGATACATAGGTTTCTAGAGTACAAGCTCCGCCCACTCACCGACGTCGACTTGGCTCTCTTCTTCTTCTTGAACTTGTCGGCAAACTTTTGCAACAGGTTTGTTTTCGATTTTTTCTTTTCCATTTTAATTCCTCTCTCGATTTGTATTGACAGAAAAATGCGGAACTGACTTTCGGAACTGATCGGATTTTTGGATTTTCGAACAATTTTTTTCAGAAGAAAACGTGGAAGGGACACGTTAGCGTACTGTTTGTTCAATAAAACGTCGGCAAGACACGCCCCTTTTCGGACACGCCCCTTTTCACGTAACTACTAAAAATTTGATCAACAAGCAAACGTGAAAAAGGGGCGTGTCCAAAAAGGGGCGTGTCTTGCCGACGTTTTATTGAATAGACAATATTCCCAAGAAAAAAATAAATAGAATTTTTCACGTTTTTTTTTTTGTCTCCGCGATCTGAAAAGTCACACTTGCGAAACGTCATCTTTCGAAACGTCGCGAAGCCTTTTTGAGACTATTCCGACTATAATGACCACTTAGAGTTCGAATCTGTCAATTTTTTGAGAATATTATTTTTTTTATAATAAAATAGTTTTATTAGTAAAAATGTTAGAAGACAAGCAAAATATTTGAAGTGCGGAAAAAAAAGGAAATAAAGGGAGGAAGTTTCTAGAAATTTAGTAAATCAATAAGCTTTTTCAAAAATCTGAAAATCTGAAAATCGCCAAAGCAAAAGCTACAGTAATCCCAGCAGACATCTCCATAGCTCCATCCGTAGGTAATTTTCGTTTTTCGATTTCTTCCATCATCTCAATTAATGTGATACCATCATCTGCCCACATTGCCTGTTCATTACACTTATTCGTTCCATCACAACAACATAAACGTCCCTTCATTCGGATAGGCTCATCTCCTGCTTCTTCGCCGTCTTCGGGTTCCTGGAAGTTTTTCATGAAAATCGATTTTTGAATTTTTCTATTTCAAAAAATGTAGAATTTTTCGCTGATTCAAATGAGCCTAATATCGCCGCCAAAAACCCACTAGGCCATGTGTTATGGGCGTTTAAAGTTTCAGCGAGAGACGCAGAGAAAGCAGACACTCTCGTTGTCGAAGAGAAGCAGAGAAACGAGACAGTGTCTGCGTCTCTCACTGGAACTTAAAACGCTTATAACTCGCTTCAATGTGGTCCGTTTTGGCTCGTTTTTGGACTATTTTGAAGAGGAAAATATGTATTAGTAGATGAACTAGTCGCTAATTCGAATGCACCAATTTCAATTTTTAAAAAATATTTTTTTGTGGAATTTCTGTTCGAAAAATTATATTATTTTTATTAATGTATCTTATAATACATTGTTTCCTCTTCAAAATAGTCCAAAAACGAGTCAAAACGGACAATTTTGAAGCGAGTTATCGGCGTTTGAAGTGGCTGTAAGAGAGACGCAGAGAAAGCAGACACTCTCGCCAGTGAAGAGACGCAGAGAAACGAGAGAATTTCTGCGTCTCTTATGAAAACTTCAACTGCTTATAACTCGCTTCAAAGTGGTTCGTTTTGACTCATTTTTTGGATCATTTTGAAGAAAACATCAAATATTATCAAATTAAAACAAATAAAATCCGAATTTGAATAAATGGAATTTTATAGAATTTCATAGAGTTAGTTTTTTTTATTGTTTAAAATTGAAGTCCGCATTTATATCTACTAAATGGTCCAAACACGAGCCAAAACTGACTACTTTGAAGCGAGTTATGCGCGTTTGAAGTTTCAGTGAGAGACGCAGACACTGTCTCGTTTCTCTGCGTCTCTTCGAAGGTGAGAGTGTCTGCTTTCTCTGCGTCTCTTAGTGAAACTTCAAACGCTTATAACTCGCTTCAAAGTGGTCCGTTTTGACTCGTTTTTAGACCATTTTGATGAGCACATCAATTATTATCAAATGAAAAAAAATAATATATTAACAAATGGATTAAGAGAAAGGCGGCAGATTTTTTAAAAATGAGTTGATTTTTTTTTTGCTGTTTAAAATTAAAAGTCCACACTTGTCTCTACAAAATGGTCTAAAAACGAGCAAAAACGGACCATTTTGAAGTGAGTTATAAGCGTTTGAAGTTTCAGTGAGAGACGCAGACACTGTCTCGTTTCTCTGCGTCTCTTCGACAATGAGAGTGTCTGCTTTCTCTGCGTCTCTGACGAAAACTTCAAACGCTTATAACTCGCTTCAAAATGGTCCGTTTTGACTCGTGTTTGGACCATTTTAATGTATTGTTAGATGTAATAATTTTTGAAAAAAAATTTTAAGCGACTTTTAAAAATTTCAGTACAAAAATTTTGAAAATTGTCTGAAATTTTGTTTACATCCTTTTGAGCAGTGAAATTAGCTGTTTTCGAGAAAACAAACTCCCGATTTACCTGATCAAAAGTATAATCAATACACAAACTCCTGGTCCCATTCACTTTTTCCTGATCCTTCAGAATCTCCGAACAACTCGGCATCTCAGCCATTCGCTTCGTTTCTCTCCACTTTGTATTATTTTGAAATTGATCATCTTCGTTTTTCGACATGAAATGCATCACCATTTTCCGTGAATGACAACCACGGGTTACTGTAGTTGGGCCGCCGTCTTCCTCGGCGACGAGAAGAGAATAGCAGTAGGGATCGTCGCTGAAAAATGAAATTGGGATTATCTTGAGTTCTAGTGGACCGATTTGGATGAAAATTATACAGATCGACGGGAAATTCGATGGAGATCATGGTAGCATTTTGAATTTTTCTTGAATTCGATTTTCAAATTTTTAACTTTTATTTTTTCCAACCTATTTCAAAAAATGTAGAAATTTTTGCTGATTCCAACGCACCTAATATCGTCGCTCAAAACCCAGTAGAAAAATTTTTATGAGCGTTTGAAGTTTCAGTGAGAGACGCAGAGAAAGCAGACACTCTCACCTTCGAAGAGACGCAGAGAAACGAGACAGTGTCTGCGTCTCTCACTGAAACTTCAAATGCTTATAACTCGCTTCAAAGTGGTCCGTTTTGACTCGTTTTTGGACTATTTTGAAGAAGAAACAATTTGTTGTAATGTGCAGTATAGAAATTTCAAAATTTTTGATTTTTGATTCTTTTTTGAAATTTTTGTTTGGGAAATTATATCATTTTTATTAATGCATCTAATAACTCATGTTTTCCTTTTTAAAATAATCCAAAAACGAGTCAAAACGGACAATTTTGAAGCGAGTTACAAGCGTTTAAAGTTTCAGTGAGAGACACAGACACTGTCTCGTTTCTCTGCGTCTCTTCGACAACGAGAGTGTCTGCTTTCTCTGCGTCTCTCATTGTAACTTCAAACGCTAATAGCTCGCTTCAAAGTGTTCCGTTTTGACTCGTTTTTGGACCATTTTTAAGAAGAAACATTGTATTATAATATGCAATACAAAAATTTCGATTTTTTTTTGATTTTTAAGTGTTTTAAAATACCTGTTCAAAAATTATATTATTTTTATTAATGAATCTAATAACTGATGTTTTCCTCTTCAAAATGGTCTAAGAACGAGTCAAAACGGACCATTTTGAAGCGAGTTATAGGCGTAGAGACGCAGATATTGTCTCGTTTGTCTGCGTCTCTTTGACAAGGAGAGTGTCTGCTTTCTCTGCGTCTCTCTTGCTGATACTTCAAACGCCTATAACTCGCTTCAAAGTGGTCCGTTTTGACTCGTTTTTGGACTATTTTTAAGAAGAAACATTGTATTATAATATGCAATACAAAAATTTCGATTTTTTTTGATTTTTAAGTGTTTTAAAATACCTGTTCAAAAATTATATTATTTTTATTAATGAATCTAATAACTGATGTTTTCCTCTTCAAAATGGTCTAAGAACGAGTCAAAACGGACCATTTTGAAGCGAGTTATAGGCGTAGAGACGCAGATATTGTCTCGTTTGTCTGCGTCTCTTTGACAAGGAGAGTGTCTGCTTTCTCTGCGTCTCTCTTGCTGATACTTCAAACGCCTATAACTCGCTTCAAAGTGGTCCGTTTTGACTCGTTTTTGGACTATTTTGAAGAGGAAACTATGCATTATTAGATAATTTACATGAGATGACAACAAATTTTAGATTTTCTGCTCCACCGCTCCTAATAATAGAGCGCAATTACTGACTCACCAGGGACGAAACAGTCTTATATCCTCATTCGGAATCTCCATCGAATTAACACATTGTTGTCCATGGGCATATTTGGGTGGTACCCCAATGAAACCGAGATTACATCCATCTGCATCGTTACAACAACAAACTGACGAGTTGTCGCGGGCGAAACAACCCGAGGATTTTTTGTTTTTTAGTTGTTCCTGAGATACACAAAACGCGTCGTCGTCGCAGTTGAAGACGCCAGAGGACTTGTTATGGAAACACCATCCCCAGATGTTGTGGCCGCGGCACCAGCTCTGGAAAAGAAGAATTTGGAAAAAAGGCGAAGGCTTCAAGGTCAGGCTCGAACATTAGACTTTGGAACAACCTTTAGGCTCAGGCACGACTTAAGGGTCAGGCTTAAGGCTCACCTTTCGGACTCAGAATTTTGGCTCAGACTCTAGGCTGCGACAAGGCTCGACTTTCAGGCTCAGGAACAGACTTCAGGCTCAGGCACAGCTTTCAGGCTCAGGCTTAAGGCTCAGACTCGGGCTTCAGGCATAGGCATATATTTTGAGTTCAATTTGGCCCATTTGGCTTAGGCGCATAGTTAAGGCCCAGGTTCAAACATTAAGCTTAGGCTACAGGCTCAGGCACATGCTTTAGGCGCAGACACGACTATTACGCTCGGGTATTCAGGGTCAAGGCTCACTCACGGTTTTTAGGCTCAGACTCACAGTTTAGGCTCAGACTCTAGGCCTACGCTCAGGCTAAGGAAGCTCAGGCACAGCCTTTAGGGTCAAGCTTCATGCCCGGCATTTAGGCTCAGACCTCGGGCTCAGGCACGGCTTAAGGGTCAGGCTTAAAACTCAACTTTCAGGCTTAAAATTTCGGCTTAGGCACGATTTCCAGGCTCAGGCACGGCTTAAGGCTCGGACCTTAGACTAAAAACTCATGCTCAAGGCCCGCTCCATTTTCAAATTTCCCTACCTTCTCATTATGCACACAATATCGTGCCCAACCCAACGATGCCAGGAAAACGAGGAAGAATAGTATCGGGGACCTAGATGCCATTCTTCTTGGGGAAATGGTAAGAATGAGGATGAGGGGGATCTTCCGGGGCCCCCCGTCTCATTTCGAATTCTCATGCATTCTTGATATTGATGACTACTTTAGAAGAATGGTTATTCATCGATGATGAAGAAGAGAGCGTTTTGTTGATGAATTTTTGAATGCTTTTGCACTTTTGGGGTCCCCCGTTTTTTTTTTGTGATCCCTAATAACAAAACAAATATGATATATTCAAAAACCGTTCAATTGTATATATACTAGTATGCTACAGTAATCAAAAAATTGTAAAATTAGCACAAAAGAGATCAAAATTATAACATTTTCAAAATCCACGTGGCAAGTTCGGCGCTCAACGCAAAGTTCCTGACGTTGGCAACGGTTTCCACAGTGGTCGCCTCGTGTCTCAGCTGGGCCGGCGTGATTTGTGGAACGAATTGGGAGCAGCACTCGCAGTAGAGCGAGAGGGAATCGTGGCGGACGGATTTGCACTTGGAGCATTGATGGTCTTGGATTTGATAGGCGGTTAGAAGTTGATTCAGACGATCGCAGATCATCATGTCGAGCGTGTTCGAGTTGAGCTTCTGGAAGAAGAATTTGTAGTTTGTCGTCTCTACAGTGAGATTTGTGAGCCTGAGCCGGAAGCCTGAGCATATGCTGTAAGCCTAAGCCGAGCGGCGACCCATTCAAATGTGCACAACTTTCTTCAGGGAGGTCGGGTGGAAATACGGTCAACAGAAAAAATGTTCCTTATTAAAAAAGCTATCGCTTGGTAGAAAAATTGTCAAATTTCGTCGAAAATTAGCAGAGTTACGCCTTCCGAAAAATGCGGAACTTTTCGGCAAGGCGTAACTGTGCTAATTTTCGACGAAATTTGACAATTTTTCTACCAATCGATAGCTTTTTGAAAAAGGAACTTTTTCTGTTGTCCGAATTTTTATACGACTCCCATGACAAAAGTTATTCCAACTTGAATGAGCTTGCTGACTCACACTTTGACACGTTGAGCACTTCAGAATCTCATTCGTCGACGACAGGAACACATTGGACGCTTGAGAACACGAACTACAGAAGACGTTGGAGACGAAAAGCGTGGTTTGACGGAGTGGTGTCATGTCGGCTTCCACTGAAAATGTCAATCGAAAAATTAAAAATGTTATCTAATAATATACCGTTTCCTCTTAAAAATGGTCCAAGAACGAGTCAAAACGGACCATTTTGAAGCGAGTTATAAGCGTTTAAAGTTTTCGTCAGAGACGCAGAGAAAGCAGAAACTCTCGCTGTCGAAGAGACGCAGAGAAACGAGACAGTGTCTGCGTCTCTCTCACTGAAACTTCAAACGCTCATAACTCGCTTCAAAGTGGTCCGTTTTGACTCGTTCTTGGATCATTTTCAGGAGGAAACAATGTATTATTAGACGCATCACTAGAAAAAAAGTTTCAACAAAAAACCCCTACCAACAACATTATGCAAAAGCCGTTTCGCATTATCCCTAACCCCGTCCACTGCCATTTGCGATGTCTGATCGCACGAGAGAGCCCTGCAGATGGCGTTGACGAGATACGTGGCACAGTGAGCACTGTCCGCATTGTTGTGCACCAGTTTGTTCACAACTCGATACAATCGATGCGAGATCTTCTGAGAGATGACGTCGGCACGGAACGTCGCCGCGGATTCTGAATCGAGATGAAGTTGGCGGTTGGTTTCGAGAAACTCGAGAATGTAGGCGCCGATCATTTGAAGGAATTCCTCGTGGATGTTCGAGTCGTCGGGCATCTCTTCGGCGATCTTCCAGATAGCTGTGGTCTCGTAACGATCGGGTTCTTCTTGGGGTTCGGTCTCGTCGATGATGTCGTCGGTGGGGGTGTCGGGTTGCTGGAATTTGAAGATTTGTAGAAGCTTAGAGAAATTTGTAGTTTATAGTCGCTAAGCCTCTACTGAAAAGGATAGCTCGCAAGAAAGAATATTAATTACTCCAGAAGCCGAAGAACCTCGAATTTTTCAAAATTTCAAAATTCTAGAATAATTTTCAGAAGGCTACAAACTACAAAAATTGGAAATTCAAGAGAAAATTGCGTTTTACGATCAAAGAAATCATAGAAAACTGGCAGAAAACTGAGAAAAAACACTCATAACTCCCAAAAAATTATAATTTATGTCGAAAAAATAGCTAAAAACTCGAAATTTTGAGCGGAAAACGATTTGTAGAGGCTTATAGTAAAATGTAGTTTGTAGTCGCTTAGCCTCACCAAAGCGCGCACACACACTGCGGTCGTCGGCGCGTTTTGGGGAGGCTTAGCGACTACAAACTACAAAACGCTCTAAGCCTCCCCAAATCGTTTTGCGCTCAAATTTTCAGTCGTTTTTCGACACAAATTGTTATTTTTTGGGGGTTACGAGCGTTTTTGCTCAATTTTCTGTTGAATTTTCCAATTTTTGTAGTTTCTAGTCTTGTTTACCTCTTCATTAACACAAATCCCCGTATGATTGTGTGCGTCCATCCAAAGCATTGCGTCGAAAAACTTCACCGGCGTAATGTGAAGCGCCGCGAAGACGACGTTCGTACTCAACGACTGAATCAACATCTCAACGAATCCCTTCGCCTCGCCACTCGTCATTTTTCCCGTATTCAGAACCAACTTTTGAGCCGTCGCATGGATCACCTTGGCTCCGATTCTCTCGCACTCGGCGCATAGTAAAAGGACCAACTTGCTCTCAAGTACCGAAATACTTCTGGTGAGAGCGGAGTCGAAGAGAAGCGCCGAGCGAGTGTTCAACCATCTGGACACAGTCATCACGACCTCGTCGGCGTGTCGATTGCCCTGATGAGCAATGTGGCGGACGCATTCGGTGAGCATTTGTTTGAGCACTTTGATCGACGCGTCGACGGCGGCTCCCTCGTCGTAGCAAGCGATGGCGTTGCTGGAAATGGAATATGAAGGCTTCTAAATAGAGCTTCGTCAAATTCGTAATTTTTCAAGAGTTCAAAGTCTCATATTGTTCTACAGAAAATTTCCAATCTATTAGTATAGTTTTTCATGAAAATCGGTCAACTAAATTTTGAGATATAGCGAAATGAAAATTGAGATTTTTCATCTTTCTATATCTCAAAATCTAGCGGACCAATTTCTGTCAAAATTATACGAATAAATTGGAAATTGTCTGTGGAACATTTTGAGACTTTGAACTTTCAAAAAATACAGAATTTGACGTCTTTTGGAGGCCTAAAGGCAACTCATGGCAGTTTTGGCCGTTTCGAAGGAGGATTCCGGGCAAAAATTTTTATTACTTTAATAGATGCAGAATTTTGCGCTGATTCCGAATATCACAACGAAAATGCTCAAAAATGTTTTTCGGAGCCGGAAAACGCTGTCAAAGGGGTCGAAAGTCCGTCAAAATAATAGGCATTTACTGCGGCGTGGCATAGAAAACTCCGGAGAAATTCCAGGAGAAGCAAGGGAGCACTTCTGGCCCGTTTCAACCCCTTTGACGGCGTTTTCTGGCTCCGAGAAACCTTTCTGAGCATTTTCGTTGTGATATTCGGAATCAGCGCGAAATTCTGCGTCTATTAAAGTAATACAAATTTTCGTCCGGAATCCTCCTTAAAAACGGCCAAAACTACCATGAGTTGCATTTAGGCCTCCAGAAGCCGTCAAATTCTGAATTTTTCAAAAGTTCAAAGTCTCAAAATGTTCCACAGACAAATTCCAATCTATTGATATAATTTTGATAGAAATTGGTCCGCTAGATTTTGAGATAGAGCAGGATGAAGATTCTCCTCTAAAGTGGATTTTTGTCGCATTTTCGATTCCAGTAAACTTACACAGTTCCCCCGGTCACCGATTGCTGTGCAATTGTATTCATCGAATCAAAAGTGACCACATCATCGGCCCCTTCAGCCTCCAGCACTCGACTCCTTTGCACCAACGCTGTCACCGCAACCGCGCTCAACTGCAACTCGACACACGCTGTCTCACAGAAAGTCTCACGATTCAGAAGTACTGTATCATCAACGGACAGAGGATTCCAATCAATCGATAATCGAATGTCGTCCAATTCCTTGCCACCGAGATCCGGACGGCTCGCCTTGGTGGCCCACAACGCGTGGCCCGATTTTTGAAGGTGTCGCGCGTAGAGAAGATCCAATCCGAAGAGGGCGTGATCGGCGGGAAGGTTTCCGATGGGGACTCGAAGATAGCGAGCCCATTCGAGATAGTCTACGAGGAAGAAGAAGCTGTTGAAATAGTGTTGAAGAACGCGTCGAGCGACGACTTTTTGCCAATCTATCTGATTCAGAAGCGAAGAGGGCTCAGTTAGATGGAGTTGCACATTGGGGAACAGTCCGAGGTTCGGGATTTTCCTGGCCAATCTAGAAGGTTCCGTATCGGAGAGCAGCAGGACGACAGCAGTCTTCGATGAGAACTCTCTGTAGGCTCTCAGAGCGCGTCCCAGCTGTCTCTCGCACTCTTGATTCGATGTGAATCTCTTAACAGTAAATGGAATCTTCTCGGGTGTCTTGCAGAGCTCTCCACGCTCCGTTGACATCATTTTGGTGTACGCCGAGGTGTACAAAGCGTCCATGTTCGGTAGTTGGACATCGCCAGAGTTTACGATATAGAAATAGGCCGCCGAGCCGGAGGTGTCGATGAGAGAGTAGACGTGGCGGGTGTCCTGGGAGAATTTGTAGAGGAAGATGGTTCGGATGTTTTGCTCGTGTGGAAGATAGGCCATCTTCTCCAGGGGTCGAAGGCTGTCCAGTGTTAGCTGATGGCTCAGGGACACTCCGTGATCCGGGCGCACTGTGGAGCCCAACTGAAAGTAGGATTAGGATTATAGTCATTTTTTTTATTTTCTCAAATAATTGTCCCAATTCCATCAATTACGAAAGCAACAATATTTTTGCACAAAAATCGTTAACTGAAATTTTTTAAAACCTATTTCAAAAAATGTAGAATTTTTCGCGGATTCAAATGCACCTAATATTGCTGCTCAAAACGCAATAGAAACATTTGTAGGCAATTTTTTGTTAAAATTTTTTTCAAAAGTATATATTATACATCTAATAACGCACAGTTTTCTCTTGAAATGGTCCAAGAACGAGTCAAAACGGACCATTTTGAAGCGAGTTATGAGCGTTTGAAGTTTCAGTTAGAGAGACGCAGAGAAAGCAGACGATCTCGCTGTCGAAGAGACGCAGAGAAATGAGACAGTGTCTGCGTCTCTCCCCAAAACTTCAAACGCTTATAACTCGCTTCAAAGTGGTTCGTTTTGACTCGTTCTTGGACCATTTTCAAGAGAAAACTGTGCTTTATTAGATGAATGAAATATACTTTTGAAAAAAATTCTAACAAGAAATTGCCTACAAGTGTTTATATTGCGTTTTGAGCAGCGAAATTAGGCGCGTTCGGATCAGCGAAAAATTCTACATTTTTTGAAGTAGGTTAGAAAAAATTGCAGGTGAAAATCGATTTTTTAACGATTTTTATTTATATTTTTCGTAAATACTAGAGGATCATTTAAGAAAATAAAAAATACTCCTACTTGAAGCACGGCGCGGAACTCGTTGGGAATCTCCGATTCGTAGATTCCGTCGATCGTCGAGCTGCACGTCTCCGAATACAGCTTATCCATGAGCGCTGTCAACTGAGCCTCGTCGGTCTTGAATTCGTAGAGGAATCCCGGCGCCTTGTGGTGCGGTAGAATGCGTCGAACGGTTTCTCGATTGCCACGTGGCGCACGGGAATCCACGAGAATCTTCCTGCCAACCTTCATCGTCATCTTCTGAAGCTGTCCTTGCACGGACATCCAAATGTTGTAGAACGAGGCGTCGGCGGTTGGCTCGACACTCAAAATGTGCCATTCTCGCTCGCTCTCGGCTTCTCGTGCTCCGCGAACTATCGTGTCAACCGCATCGGAATCCCTGGTTCTCTGTTGATTCTTTCTCTCCTTTCTCTGAATCTTCCACTTCTTCTTCAAGAATCCCAACCATTCATCGAATCCGTGATCTATCAACGTCTTCTTTTCGATGCTAGCAGATTCTGGCTCCGTTTCCTTCTGCTTCTTGCCAACCTTGGCTCGTTTCGCACCGTTCTCCTTATCCGCTTGACTGTCGTCAACGTCTTCTGAATCCTCGAGTGCCACGACGTCTTCTGAATCGTCGTCCCCGTCGACGTCGGGGCTTCGAAGGCGTTTTCCGTGCTCGTTGGAGGAGGAGGAGGTGGTGGGTTTTTGGCACGCGGCGAAGATTTGGTTGATACGGGGCTGTTTGTGAGCGTCGACTCTGGAAAAATCGATTTTTTTGGGGAGGCTTAGCGACTAAAAAAACAAATGCGCGTAAGCCTATAGAAAACGTGCAATTTTCGACTTTGTAGGGGCTTAAGGGTTTTTGTAGTTGTAGTGTAGTCTGTTAGCCTCTACAAATTCTGCCTGAATTTTTTTAAAAACCGATGTTTTAAAGCTTTTTTTCAGTTTTTTTCATCAGTAGAAGATGCTTACACTACAAACTACAAAAAATTGAAGAATTTTGAGCCAAAAACGAAAAAAATCGGTGGGAAATGAGCCAAGTTATGAGCGATTTTCGATTTTGTAGAGGCCTGGAGGTTCTTGTAGATTGTAGTCTGTAAGCCTCTACAAAACAACCGACGACCGCTTTGCCGCGCTTCCACATTTGTAGAGGCTTAGCGACTACAAACTACACTTTTTCCCAAGCCTCTACAAATCGCGCTGTTTTGGGGAGGCATAGGGATTTTTGTAGTTTGTAGTTGCTTAGCCTCTACAAAGCGCGCGCACAAACACCGGTCGTCAGTCTTTTTGTAGAGGCTTAGCGACTACAAACTACACTTTTTTCTAAGCCTCTACAAAAACAAAAACGCTCATAACTTTGCTCATTTTCAACCGATTTTCTTCATTTTTGGCTCAAAATTCGCCAATTTTTTTCGTAGTTTGTAGTGATGACTGGAAAAAACAAAAAAAAATTGACACTAACTTATTTCGAATCTTGTTCTGCAACCAATCCGGATGCGGAACACGTGGCACCGGATTCACCACGCCTTGCAACGCCGCTGGAATCGTGATAATCTTCTGAATACAACTACCGAATCGCTCGATATAGTAATCCCAATCCAACATGTCTCGAATATCGGTATCCTCATTGAAATCCGTCTGCTTCGTCCACTTTCGAATATAATGACTTTTGACTTTCGAGTCCGCCTTAAAAATCGCCACTGGAATGGCTCTCTCGGTGACCGGTGCTCCGATGGGATGCTTCGAAATGATGAACATACACGCCAATCCGGCGTCCTTGACCATATCGTCTCCGAGGAACTCGGCGAGCCGCTTCGCCGTACTAATCGATGTACTCTTCTGTGCTCCGTATTCTTCCAGCTTTCGCGACATACTTCTGTTCTCTGAAATTAGATCAAACAATTCCTCATCGGAAATCTCTTCTCCGTGAGAATGTAGAATGTCCAACCAGTGATTCGCATCGCCTGCCACTGCTTTATAAGTCTCCTCGAGGGTCTTCCCGTTGAGAAAAGTTTTGAAGACGTGGCTCTGGAAGTGCTTGATAATGTTGAGCTCTCCACGTCGCTTCAACTCGAAACCCTTCATTTCGGCGAGCGATCCATCTAGATTGAACACGGCGTATCTCTTCTTCAGCTTTTTTCCCTCTTCTTTAGATGCTGGAAGCACCATACATTGATAGGGACCGTCTACCTCGAAGTAGATTGAATTTTCAGAGGATTTCGTGTAGGATCCGTCTTTTTCCAGGGTGTGGTATTGATGGTTAGTGAAGCCTTCATAGACAAGAGCGTTGAGCATTGCGCCTGGATAGGATACGGTGACATTCTTCCTTTTGTGATTCTTCAGCTGAAATAAGGGGATTACAGTCATTTTTCTCAGATGATCGTCCCAATTCCATTATTCACGAAAATAACAACATTTTTGCACATAAATCGTTAAAAAATCGATTTTCAAGCCTCAATTTTTTCTAACCTATTTGAATGAATGTAGATTTTTCCGCTATATTTTTAATTTTTTGTCTAAAAATGCTTAACTTTCTCTTCGAAATGGTCCAAAAACGAGTCAAAACGGACCATTTTGAAGCGAGTTCTGAGCGTTTGAAGTTTTGGGGAGGCTTAGGGAATTATGTAGTTTGTAGTCTCTCAGCCTCACCAAAACGCGCAGCCATTTTTCGGTGGTCGGCCGGTTTTGTAGAGGCTTACGCGCTTTTGTAGCTTGTAGTCTCTAAGCCTCCCCAAAAGCACAGCGGCGCGCAAAGCGGTCGGCGCGTTTTTGGTGAGGCTTAGAGGCTACAAACTACAACATTTCCCTAAGCCTCCCCAAAACTTCAAACGCTCATAACTCGCTTCAAAATGGTCCGTTTTGACCCGTTTTTAGCCTATTTTGAAGAGGAAATTATACATTTTTAGATGCATTAATAAAAACAAAAATTTCAAAATTGTTTTGCCTACAAATGTTCATATTGCGTTTTGAGCAGCGAGATTAGGTGCATTCGAATCAGCGAAAAATTCTGCATTTTTTGAAATAGGTTGGAAAAAATCGATTTTTGTGCAAAAATATTGTTGCTTTCGTGAATAATGGGATTGCGACGATCATTTGAGAAAATTTTAAAAAATGAGTGAAATCATACTTGAAATGTCACATTTTCGGGGAACGACGCCGGTATCAGACACCAGATTCCATCGGTATCCAATTCCAATGGTTTTCCAATCTTATCCACTAGTTTCCGTGCTTCTTTGATGATATTCGCTCCAGTGTGACACACGATTCCAGCCATTTCCATCGAGTACCAACGCGATCCTTTTCGCATCACATAACCGTAGAAAGAGTTGAGAATACACTTATGAGCCAGCTGCAGAGATTCATAGAGCACCATTTCCAACTTGGACGTTGCCAGTGTCGCCAGATCGTTCTCCGCCTGCGCCTGATCGAATCGCCCTTTGGCCTTCTTCAACATATCCTTATACTCGTAGCGTCGATCGCGGAACGCCTTCACAGTCTCCACATAGAAATGATTCTCCCGCTGACAGATTGTCGTCTCGCGCATTTCTAGCTTCGTCAAATGCGTTTTTCCATAGACACGCCTACTGTAATCCTTGATACGCTTCATCTCGATCGCCTCTCGCTCGGATCGTTCTAACATATGAAAGTGTTTCGGAGGTTTTCCAAAGGACTCGGCCTCCAATTGCTGCATGATTTGTTGGTACTCTCCACGGGTCGCCGGGGCTGAAAATGGAACGTTTTTTCGGAAGAAGGTTCTATTCAAATTCTCACTAAGCTCTCCTCGCCACTCCCAGGCCATTGTTCGCTTGCACTCGGCGTCTGGTTTGTTGAATGAGCATCCCATGCAAATTTCTTCGTTTACCATGGCGCAGGGCTGGAAGTAGACCATTTTTAGGCTAAAGGGGCCAGGCTTAAGGTCTCAGGCTCAGGCTCAAGACTTTAGGCTCAAGGGCTCAGGCTCAAGGCCTCTTTTTTTAGGTACCTGCAATCGATTCGTCAAAATGATATTCGGGTACATGGCGCCGACGTCCAAATGGTAGATGCGTGGATTCTCGAGACGCGTCGGAACATTGATCAAGCCATCAAAAGAGTCCTCGACTTCGCCGCATTGCTCATCGAAATCGACTACCTGGTCTAGAGAGACCTCGAATTCACGAGCCAATTCTTTCCGGAGAGTCTCTTTGACTTCAGATTTGAGCTGCTCGAGAGCCGGAACAGAGAGACGGAATCTGAAAAATCCTATTGCCGTGAAGCTTCGGAAATTTCGAATCCAATGGTATAATTTTCATGAAAATTGGACAAAAATGAGTCGAGTTATGAAAATTTCAAAAAAAAAAGAAATTTTTGTTAGAAAATTTTTTTGGCCTGGAAATTTCTACAGCTCGACTAATTCTTGTCCAATTTTTCTGAAAATTATACCATTGTATTCGAAATTTTAAGAGCTGTCTAGCTTCCCACCTGGCTGGAATATCCGCTCTAAAAACTCCGGCCTCCAGAGCCTCGACGTGTCCTCCGACATAGGTCTCACTCTCCACACGATGTCCATCCTTGCTGAAACGGGTCTCTTCTGGACCCGTATACTTGTTGGGGAACACAATATTGTTATGGAAGGCTTCAACCATCAGCAATGCTTCACAAAGGGTTCCCGAGCCTTTTCGAAGGACATCGTCAGCGCCTAGTGGAATGATTGTGCACAAAGCGAAGATAAACTGATGCACGTATTTCATGTAGAGGTAGTAGGTGGAGACAGCATCGGAAACTGAATAGTTCGCCAACTGTTGCGGCTGCTCCCTGGCCATTTTGCACATCAACTCGGGCTCCACTTCGACTGGATCGTAACGCAGCTTCGCCTTCGTCACCGCCTTCAAATTCTGACTTCCCACAGGCAGATAGGAGTCACGTTTGACCCATCTGAACGCATCCATATGGATACAGTTTCGAGACTTGTACTCGTCGGCCGAGTCCTTTGAGAAACCAATCTCCTTTTCCATATTGAATCCACGGATTTTGGCTCGCGCCTCGACGAACGGCCAATCGAAGAAGTCGCCGTTGTAGGTGACGACGATGTTGGGGCGGACCTGAAGGAAAGAATCGTATTTTTTTTCGTTTTGGGGAGGCTAAGAGGCTACAAACTACAAAATTTGTCGGTTTTTCGCTCAAAAATTCTAGAAAAAGACGTACTGTACACTACGAATTGCTAAAAAATTGAAGAAATTTGTGCGAAAAATGAAGAAAATCGGTTGAAAATGAGTGATTTTCGATTTTGTAGAGGCTTAGGGATTTTTGTAGTTTGTAGCCGCTAAGCCTCTACAAAAACACTGCCTTTTTGTAGAGGCTTAGAGACTACAAACTACAAAAAAATTGTAAGCCTCTACAAAACGCGCCAGCAGACGAGGCGGCCGGCCGATTTTGTAGAGGCTTAGAGATTTTTGTAGTTTGTAGTCGCTGAGCCTCTACGAATCGCAAGCGCGCCGTCGCCGACCGCCTGCATCTTGTAGAGGCTTAGCGACTACAAACTACAAAAATCTCTAAGCCTCTACAAAATCGAAAATCGCCCATAACTTGGCTCATTTTCAATCAATTTTCTTCATTTTTGGCTCACAATTCTTCAATTGTTTTGTAGTTTGTAGTGTAAACATCTTCTACTAATGAAAAAACAAAAAAGAATCTTTTTTTTTAATCAGTTGTTTTGCTTTTTTTCAGTTTTTTCATTAGTAGAAGCTGTGTACACTACAAACTACAAAAAATTGACGAATTTAGAGGCAAACACGAAAAAAATCGGTTAAAACTGAGCAAAGTTATGAGAGTTTTTGATTTTGTAGAGGCTTAGGAAAAAGTGTAGTTTGTAGTCGCTAAGCCTCCCCAAAGCGCGCGCACACACACCGGTCGTCGTTCGTTTTGTAGAGGCTTAGAGACTACAAACTACAAAATTGCGTAAGCCTCTACAAAGTCGAAAATCGCCTATAACTTGGCACATTTTCAACCGATTTTCTTGGTTTTTGGCTCAAAATTCTTCAATTTTTCTGCTTTTTGTAGTGCACAGTACGCCTTTTTTAGAATTTTTGAGCGAAAAACTGACGGAAACAAGTTTTTGTAGAGTTTTTTTTTTGCGATTTCCGCACGGTACCTGCAAAAAATGGTCGAAAAACTTGCGAATCAACGCAGTCTCGTCCTTCTCATTCCACACGGTGAACTCTCCCTTATACTCGGCTTTCGGTGTGTACTCGAAAGCGTTAATATCAGCGGACACAATTTCTCGATTGATAATCAAGAAGCCACGCCCATCGACCATGTAGGAGATCATCATGATTTCGTCGGATTCTCTGTCGGGGAATTTTAGCGGAAGTTTGGTGGTTTCGATATCGAATGCGAGGACTTTTGGCTTGGCGTGGAAGAAAGCGAGATCTTTTCGTTTTATAGTGGGGACCCGGTTGGGGCCGACTCCTTTTACATCGTACCAGAGGCCTACGAAGATCTTCTCATCGATAGAGACTCTCATGTGAAAAGGCACATCGTATTCTCGAATATCCACAATTTGACTTAGGATATCCCCATCCATCTGATCGGCCAAACCACTTCCTCCCGCTCCTTTTCCACCTAGATTTCGTGCCAAATAATCAGCGTAGGCGGATTCTTTTTTGATGCGATCTGTATTTTTCCGAACTAGAGGCATTAGATCCTTGCGAATTTTCATCATTTCTACAGTACTTGTGAATGACAACTTGATATAGGTTTTTTTGATGCCAGAGAGATGGTCCTTCAAATCCAGGTCCTCTTTATCCATATGCTCCACTGCCGCCTGTGATCCATACTTTTTCGAGAGATAGCTGGAGACTTGGAACTCGAATCCATCCAACGTGGCAATATAGAAGTACGGGCGGAATGGATAGCTGATTTTGAATCGCTCATCTCGATCGCTAATAAAGAAATAATCGACGACCGAGACGATAACCTTGGTTTGCTCATCGACAAGCTCCGATGGCTGAATATTTATAAGAAATCCTTTTTTCTCCTGGATTCCTGTGTATCTCACAAATCCAAGCTTCGCATCAATCTCATCGTTGGATTTGATAAGCGAGAGACGCTCTTTGTAGTTGGCGTCACTGGAAAAAAATTGTTTTTTGAATTTTTTGCCCGAAAAACTCACTTTTCTACTGCCTGCGCTAGAAGATCATCTTTCGAGCTCATTTAGTTGCGATTTTTGGTTAGTTTTAAGCTGAAAACCAAGGAATTTCACTGTAAAATTGGAAAAAAAGGCTCGAAAAAATCAAAAAATTCACAAAGAAAATTCAAAGTGCAAATTTTCGCGCATTTTTTCGCGATGGCCGAGTTTTGTCGGATTCTAGGCCATCTCGAAAAAATGAACGAATTTCGGATTTTTTGGGCTAAAAATCGTGACAAAAAGGCAATTTTTAAGGAAAAATTATTCAAAAATTATTAAATTTCAGATAAAATATTAGAAAAGCAATGTAAAATCAACGAATTCTAAAGAATTTCCCATTTTTTGTAGTCAATTTCCCCATGGCCGAGGTTTGTCGGATCCTAGGCCATCTTGGAAAAATGAGCGAATTTCGGATTTTTTTTGAAGTCACAAATCATGAAAAAAAGATAAAAATTCAGGTAAAATCACAATAAAAATATATTGAAATTCAGTTAAAATATATAAAGAGCAATGTAAATCTAAAAAATCCTACAATTTACCCCCTGAAAATCTAATTTTCCCCTCTAAAAAAATTCAAAATTCCAAAACGTGATGCTCTCCCGCACATTTGACCGCTTAGATCGTGTCAAACTGATAAAAACAGCGTAAATAGCGGCCGACTCGGGCTAACCCGATCAGTTTATCGTTTCACAACAGCGATTTTCAACCAACTCAAAAAAGAAGAGCCATGGCTGTCGAAATGATCGTCGAACCCAAGTGGGTGGTGCAAAACTTTGGAGTGAGTTTGAAGCCTCGGTGACTCCAAAGAACACTAAATTTTCAGAACGTACGCATCCTCGACTGCTCGTGGACGTTCAAGCCGAAAGCCGACGTCGCCGAGTACAAGGCCAAGTACTACAACAAATTCGGTGTCGGAATGAACGAGTTGAAGAATCCCGAGTACCTCGCCGAGCACATCAACGGCGCCGCTCACTTCAACTTCGACATCGCCTACTATCCGACGGAGGACGAGCGCTTTGGACTCTACACCCCCGAAGAGTTCTCGTCGTACGTCAAACGCCTCGGCGTCTTCAACGGCGATCATTTGATTCTCTACGGACGTGGAAAGGACGGCGGCATGGCGGCCGCGTCGCGTGCCTATTGGACATTCCGCTACTACGGATACACTCAGGTGTCGGTGCTCAACGGAGGTCTCGATGCGTTCAAGCTCGCGCAGGGAGTGGTTCAGTCGGGCGAGAGCATGATTTCTGGTGGAAACTTTGAGTCCAAGTCGGTGGATAACAATATTCTCGCCAAACTTGCCGATGTTCCATTTGACAACTTGGCCAGCATCAAGTACTTGGACGCTCGCAGCAAGGAAGAGTTCATCGGAAAGGTTCCAATTGGATATCCAGACTCGAAGGCCGAAGGTGTTCGTTGCAAGGACGCGATTCACTTCCCAATTGGAGAGGTTTGCGCCGCCAAGGGATTCAAGAAGAAGACCGATTGTGATGCTGGTGAGATCCTAAAACGACCCCTCTGAAAATTTCTAGCTTTTAGAGCCAAAAATCAGCGAAATCGGTTGAAAACGAGCCGAGTTACAATTTTTGTAGAGGCTTACGCGAATTTGTAGTTTGTAGTCGCCAAGCCTCCCCAAAGTTTGCTGTGCTGTGCTTTTGCTGTGCTTTTGGGGAGGCTTAGCGACTACAAACTACAAAAACGCGAAAGCCTCTACAAAAATCGGAACGCTAGTAACTCGGCTCGTTTTTTACCGATTTCGTTAATTTTTGGCTCAAAAAGCTGGATTTTGTGCGCCTAAGCCTCCCCGAAATTCAAGTTCTACTATTTCAGCCTTCGCCGCCAAGGGAATCAAGGTTGGAGACACCGTCGTCATTGGCTGCGGAATCGGAGTGTCTGCATCGGCCGTCTGGCTCGCTGCCGCTCGTTCCGGCATCGTCGCCAAGTTGTACAATGGAGGAGTGCACGAGTTGGCTTACAAGGCGCCACAACATCTCAACACCAAGGGATAACTCTGTCTCTCAGGCACCTGCTTATATTCTATAGTCGCTGGCGGTGTTGTTTTGTCATTTTAAACGGTCTCAATTGAATGAATGTGTTTTTGAAATTGGTGTTTTGTGCATTTTTTTACAGGGAAAATCTCTGTTTGTTTGAATTCCCGCGCTGTGTTCAATGGAGCGCACTTGGGTTTCTCCCCAATAATTATCACTGTGATTTTTTCCGGAGATTGGGCAAAAACGAATTTTAGCTGCAGTGAAACGAAAATGGGCGGAGTTAAGGTCGCTGATTGGCTAGCCAACGATGCTGATTGGTCAGTCAGTTCCCGGCCACGGCCTAACTTGGAAAAAAGCTAGGCCACCGCATTTTTTTGCGCCGTAAAACAAAAATGCTGGTCGTAGGACATTTTTTTAGGACCTGATTTTTTGTTCAAAAATTGAAAACTAAATTTAAAAGAAAAATATCCGTACAAAAAAAAAGTTATCCGCTAGATTTTGAGAAATTTTCAGTTGAGTGAATTGGAAGATAAATTAACACTGCGAAAATTCCGTGGCCGCGGCCGGCAGGCGGCAAGGCCGGGGGGCCGTGGCCTAGGCTCCCAAACTGAATCTCCGGTAAAAATCACAGTGAATTATTGATTTTTCCTCCGCACACCGATCACTTTATTCGCAGAAGAAATTCAAGAAAAAGAATATCGATATTCTTTTTTTCTGATAATTAACAAAAAAATCTATAAAAATACCTTTTTTACCCTTGAAAACTTTTCCATTTCGTATTGGCCCAGTTTTAAACACTATTTATTCAGAAAAAAATGACTAAAAAAGACGACGCTGAAGAGAAAGAAATGATAGACATGGACGAGACTTGCTCTCCGCAGTTTGCTCTCGAAGCCAATAGGCTTGTGACCCAGATTAAAAATCTTGTTGTGAGTTTTTGAATTCAAAAATTTAAAAAAAAAAAAAAACATTTTCAGGAAAACAACCATTCGCGGAGATTTTTTAGCGATTTGAGCTCAAATATGGGTGATTTCACAGCGATCTTGCGGGTTTCGTTCAATAATATGATGTCGAAAATGGAGGAGAAAGAGAAGCATTACATTGTGAAAGAGCTGATACGACTGGTGCATCATTGTGCAGAGAAATATGCGCCGGATAAGATTTTTTTGGCGTACGAAACACAATTTCATAAATTGAACGAGAAATTAGAGGTTTTCAGAGTGATGTACGAGAGAGTTGTTGACGAGTTGCTGCTGTACGCATATAAAAAAGAAACGATAGCGCTTCCACAGTGTATAGAAGGCCTTATAATGACGTCAGACTTCCGAATGTGCAGTAGAATCGATCAGAAAAAGTGGAAATTTATTGGAGAAAGTATTCCAAAGTTTGATTATCGTGGAATTCGATCCATAATTAGATATCTGTTGGAATCACAGCTTAGAAGGCTTCCATGGACGTTGACACCGGAGAAAGTGAATGAGTTGAGAGTGGTTGAAGACGTCGTGTTGAAGATAATCGATAGAGACTCGAATCTGATGCCTCCGTTGATTACGCTGTCGGAGGTTATTCGGGGGATGCCAAAGCAGGCGCACATGTTTCCGGTGAGTATTTGGAGAAAAATTTAGAAAAAAATTGCAGAAAAATCGTTTAAAAATGCACTTGAAACTGTAAAATACGATTTTGTAGAGCTCAATTTTCTGTAGACTACAAACTATGAACAAAATGTGAATATTTGAGCCAAAAATGAAGAAAAATGATTGAAAACGAGCCAAGTTAAGAGCGTTTTTTGATTTTGTAGAGGCTTAGGGCACTTTGTAGTTTGTAGTCTCTAAGCCTCTACAAAAAACAGAGCCTGCCGTAACTTAGTTAATTTTTAGCCAATTGTTTGCTCAAATTTCCAGCTCTTCACTAGAAAATAGGAAAAATTGAAGGGTTTTGAGCCAAAAATGAAGAAAATCGGTTGAAAACGAGCAAAGTTGTGAGTGATTTTCAATTTTGTAGAGGCTTACGAAATTTTGTAGTTTGTAGTCTCTAAGTCTCTACAAAACGACCTTCGGCTGCTGCGCATTTTGTAGAGGCTTAGCGACTACAAACTACAAAATCGCGTAAGCCTTTACAAATTCTGCCGACCGCCTTGCGCGGTGATGCAATTTGTAGAGGCTTAGAGACTACAAACTACGAATTCCCTAAGCCTCTATAAATTTAATCGTTTCCGATAAACACTGATAACTCCGTCAGTTTTTGACCGTTTTCCTTCGTTTATAGCTCAAAAATCGTGCAATTTTCTGTAGAATAAAATGCAATATTTCCCAATAAATATCGACTTTTCCAGCGCCTCACCGACAAACTCGCCGGTCTCTCCTCACACTTCCGTCCCATCGCCGATCTCTCGCACGTTTGTGGTCGCCCGTTCATCTATCCGATCCCTCTCCATCCGTCCTATCATCCGCCCACCTCGTTTTGGGAAGAATTCGGAATGAACATCAACAACACGTTCACACAAAGCCATCACATGCTTCCCTATCGTCCACAGCACAAGGCGAGCTGTCAGTACACACTGTACATGATTCTTAGGCAGCCGCTGGGCAAGGATTCGGTAGGAAAATCGCAAGTTTTCAGTTTCAAAATCAATTTTTGTTTCAGCTACACCCCACAAATCGAATGAAAACCAAATCCCACTGGGAACTCTTGCTCTCCGTGATGATTTGTGAAGCGATGGCGGAAACCGAGCGTCTCCCGGAGAACAAACAGATTCCTCGCTATCAATGGGATAATATTGTGAATCTTGTGATCTATGGAATGACTCACAAGCTACTAAACCCAAAAACGTTCTTCCAAGTGCTCAAAAGTCTAATGAAACAGTGCAAGTACACTAGAGCGCGGGATGAAGTCATGTGGATTGTGTTTCAAGTTGTTAGCTCGCTGAGCAATCATGTACAAATTGATCAGTCGATTCAGGAGATTGTCGATCTTTATAATGAGCTATTCAATGGAGACTTTAGTTGGTTGGGCGCCTCGGACCACCCGGCACTTATGGCGAGATTTCTAGCAGCAGCGAGTACATGGATGATGTTGGAGAAGGATGTAAGAGGGAAAAAAATATCTTGTTTTTTTTTTAATATAAATTTTCAGTACCCAAATAAAATGCCAGCGCCCAATGATACCATCAAATCGCATATTAAGGTCATCCAGGATGCCGCGGAGAATTTCGATCCGAAAAACATGGGAATGTTGGCTGTCCTTGCGAATGCCTTCAAAACTGACACGAAAATCGGCAAAATCGTTGGAACAGCCATGGTTGAAGCGCTCGAGGCGCAGGATCCGACGCAGCCAGTTTTTGAGATTTCTTATCAGAGAAAAGCGGTGAATCAGTTCGACGCGTTCCCTGTGGAATTTCTCGATGCTTTGACGTTCCGTGCGAAGAAGCAACTTCTACTGCACTCTTCTCAGTTGTTCAGAACGTTTATTACGGATAAACTGCCGAGTCCTGCGGTTTTCGAGACGATCGCGAGGATTTGTCAATCGGAGGACTATGAGACGGCGGTGAAGGATTTGGAGACGTTGGCACAGCGATCGTTGCATGTGACAACAATGGATAGGGGTTCAGCGGAGACTCAGGTAATGATTTGCAATTTTAGAGTTAAGCCTCTACAAAAATAACCGAACTCAACCAATTTTTACAAATGTTGTCTTAATGTCTCCAGTATTTTCATTTGTAGAAGCTGTGTTCACTAGAAATTACAGAAAACTAGAAGAAATTTGAACCAAAAACGAAAAAAATCGGTTGAAAATGAGCCGAGTTATGAGCGTTTGAAGTTTTGGGGAGGGTAGAGGTTTTGGGGAGGCTTAGGAAAAAGTGTAGTTTGTAGTCTCTAAGCCTCGTTGATTGGTTGAGATTTAGAGGCTACAAACTACAAAATCCCCTACGCCTCTACAAAACTAAAAACAAAAACAGAAAAACATTCATAAAAATCGAAAGAAAAAGTTTTTTTCGGCGGCTAAGAATTGAGCAAAAAATGACAATTCATGCCGAAAAAATAAGAAAATTCAAAAAAATGGACAAAAGGCAATTTTGTAGAGGCTTAGAGCGCTTTGTAGTTTGTAGTCGCTAAGCCTCCCCAAAGTCGGCGCATTTTGTAGAGGCTTAGCGACTACAAACTACAAAACTTCCTAAGCCTCTACAAAACTAAACAATCTCATAATTTGGCTCATTTTCAACCGATTTTCTTAATTTTTAGCTCAAAATTCTGCAATTTTTCGTAGTTTCTAGTGTAAATGGCTTTCAGAAGAGAAAGAGAAATACTGGAAAAATGAGCCAAAAACAGAAAAAAATTGGTTAAGAATTGACCGAGTTACGGCAGTCTTTGTTTTTTGTAGAGGCTTAGGAGTTATTGTAGTTTGTAGCGTCTGAGCCTCGTATTCCAAATTTCCCATTTTTTCAGATAATGCAAGCCAAAGATCAATGTCACTTCCTGTTCGACTTCCTCGCCTACCGCCTGCCCTACCTTGCCGCGTATGCGAAATACAGCTCAACAATTTCCACACTCTTGCATTATTTCGCTGCCAACATTGTCAACAATCCGCAGAATCATCAAATCTATCGTCTTCTGGAGCAAGTTCTGATGCGACGGATGTGTTGGCGATCGTTCCATGAAACGATACAAGGGCACACGTATCTGTTTGGAAATGGTTATAAGGAAGTCGGTCTGATGCGACTCTTGATGCATCCGAAAACGTTCTCCGAGCCAGTCGATCAGTTTCAGTTCCTTTTCAATCCGGAGATTTTCAAAATGGCAATTTATTCGTTCTTGAGATCCCTAGCGATCACGGGGCAGGAAATTCAACTCGAGGGTACAATGCATGTCGTCCATATCGCTGGATACGGATGGCCTTCAAAATCCACGTCATTCTTCCCGAAATGGGCACATGATGCAATCAAAGCATCGGATCCGAAGAAGTTGCTTCCGAACTACAAAGATATTCTGCATCATACGAATGAAGCAGTGGCATTTCACAGTAAACTAACGGGCGGTCAATTCATATTGAAATACGCAGAGGATCAGGATAAGAAGACGTTCCATTGTATGATGGCGGCGATTTTCAAACACTTATTCATCAAAGTGAACGAGTCGAAAGAGCAAGACGAACCGCTCACTTCGGATTTCTATGAGTACGTTGAAGTTTTTTCATTTCGGAAATTCAAATTGAGAATTACAGAGTGATGGAGAAGAAGAGCCCGAGGGATATTGTAGTGATGGGCAACTATTTGATTGACTTTTTGATTGCCGATGTGAAGACGATGGATATGAATGAGCAGCTTTTCAAAACGGTAAAAAATTGATGAATTTTGAGCCAAAAATGAAGAGAATCGGTTGAAAATGAGCCAAGTTATGAGTGTTTTTTGATTTTGTAGAGGCTTAGGGAACTTTGTAGTTTGTAGCCTCTAAGCCTCCCCACAAACGGCGATTTTGTAGAGGCTTAGCGACAACAAACTACAAAGTTCCCTAAGCCTCTACAAATCCTTCAAATCCCTGTAACTCGGTCAGTTTTCAATCGTTTTTTCTCGTTTTTGGCTCAAAAGTTTGGAAATTTTCTGGAGAATACACTAACTTTAATTTGTCTTTTCTCTCTAAAATTCTACATTTTTCTGGTGAATTCAAAAGATTATATAGCGTAAACTACGAACAATCAAAAAAATTGAAAAATTTTTGAGCCAAAAATCAAGAGAATCGGTTGAAAATCAGCCAAGTTATGAGCGTTTGAAGTTTTGTAGAGGCTTAGGGAAAGTTGTAGTTTGTAGTCGCTAAGCCTCTACAAAATAGTCTTGCCGACCAGACGATTTTGTAGAGGTTTAGAGACTACAAACTACAAAATCGCCTAAGCCTCTACAAAACGAAATCGCTTGAAACTAGGATTGTTTTCAACCGACTTTTTCTCGCTCAAAGTTTTGCTCAAATTTTGAGAAAATTTGAAAAAATAGAAAGCCGCCCATAACTTGGCTCATTTTTAACCAATTTCAAAAAAAAAGACACTTTTAAATTGACATTTTTCCAGATAGCCAAGACCGCCGCTCTGATGTGCTTCCAATTCTACGTACTTCGTCCGGATCGCTTCCTGCTCTCTCTTATAATGCGTCCCTCCACGGACGAGGATGCTCAAATATGTCTTCAAATCGCAAACGAGTTCATTTTGACACCCGAATTCACAGAGAGAATCAAATGGTTCTACAACAACGTGCCCAAGAAGGAGCATCATCCATTCGAGTACATCAAAGCCATCGTCAAATTCAATGACGCGTTTCCCGAATTCGAGGCGTGCCAGTTGAGTCGAATGTACGACGAGCGGAGTACACCGACCATCCATATGCCTTCTTACTATGGGTGTCTTATTGAGAGACTGCTTCCGATTCTGGATCAATATGTCTACGTGGCACTCGAACAGCAGGGATACAAGTTGAGCCCACAGATTCTGCAGACAGTTTCGATGTTCTACAAGTATCACGCGATGCCTCTACACTTTTTGTACTCGGTTCTCTTCGTTTCGCATGGAAAAATGGAGGGACCCGATGTGAAGGCATTTGTGACAGCGTTCGGTTCCCAAATCGAAGAATGTCATCTAACGGAATCGTTCGAAAAGTACAACCATCAAAAATCATCGTGTGAGGAGCTGATAATGGAACTGATCGATCGAATGTCGGGTAGTTTGGATTTCGTGTTGGCTCCGCCCTCTTTCGTGGCGAAGGATTGGAAGACAGCCGAGTTGAGCCCTGGGGCACAAGCGCTGTATTTAGCTTGTATCGAGTTGATGGCAAGTCCACACTCTCCGGAGACCCTGGTAACAGCGATGATAAATCTGATGCAAGTTCGACCACACCTTCGTCCATTCAACGTTTTCAACCTTATCGCCTTGATTCTCACTGCTCTACCACCGGCCTATTCCGCCGCGCTCCATGAGGAATTCATCGGGGTTTTCAAGAATGGCGAAACCGCGAAATTGAAGTTTGAAGAGATTGTATTCGATAACTACGATCAAGATCTTCTTCTACATTTGCCGAATCGAGCGAGATCTATCAACATGATTGTTCAGATCTATTGGACGCATTGTAACCTGGCTCTCCTCGACCACTTCGCCAAAGAGCAAGTGCCCGAAATTCTGAAGCATGTGAAAACTGAGAAGGATCTTTGGTACACACTCCGCTTAGTCATGCCCATAGTCCGACGATTCTACGATTGTTGGGATACCGCGAAGCAGATGAGATGTTTGAAGGATCGTTTCGGACCACTTCACATGGTCAAATTGATCATTGAAAAGCTGGGAGCCCTAGCGGAAAGTGGCGCCGAAATCGTGCACCAGCAACCGTTCTGTGATCTGTTCTACAATTGTAAATACATTTTCGCCGGAGATTTCCTCAGGGACACTGCGATCGTGGAGTTTGCGAAGCTTCCCGAAGGAATGCGGGAGCGATTGAAGTACTATGTAGGACAGGGAGAACCAGTGCCATCGGAATCGCCGGAGCGAGAGAAGTCGCCAGAGAGAACTGCCGAAAAGCGTCGCCGTGTGGAGACGAGTCGACAGGTGGGTTGTTTTTTTCCAGCCGCCGACCCGTAAGCCTCCGCGCAACAAGGCTTAGGGGCCGGCGCTTTGTAGTTCGTAGTCTAGAATCATTTTCTTTCAGCTCCCCCACCCACCGCAACAGCAACAACACCACCACCACCCCGAACAATCCACGGCATCGATGACCCAACAACAACAACAACAGCTTCACCATCATCAGCAGCAACAGCAACTACAGCATCAACAGTCCCATCAACAACATCTCTCCCAACTGATGCCCCCACCCCAACAACCCCTCCAACACCATCAGCACCACTCTCTTCAACAACACCAACAACACCAGCACCCCCAAATGGATCCCCATCATATGGCTCCGCCCACCCCGGCTGTTCCGCCTTCCGCTCAGCATCACCATGCTGCGATGGGGATGCATCAGCAGATGACGCCACAGTATCCGGGATCGATGTTTCATCATCAACAGCAACAGGGCCATCATCCGATGCAGTATGGAGGAATGCATCATATGCAGCACTCGCATCATCAACAGATGCAGAATCAGATGCAGATGGTAAGAATATTTGAGTGGGGAAAGTGTGCTCTACTGTACTTTTTTTCAGAACTTCCAAAATATGACTCCACAACAACAGTATGCGTACATGATGCAGCATCAGTATATGCAACAGCATCAACAACACGGGCATCATGGACAACAGCCTCATATGTAGATATACTTTTTAGATTTACTAATTTTTAATGCTTGAAAATCTCTTGAAAATTCGTGTATAATTCAGAATCTCATGTGTATAATCTAGATCTACGTGTAAGATCTACGTGTAAGATTCTACGTGTAAGATCTACGTGTAAGAATCTACGTGTAAGATTGTTAATAAATTTGTTTTTTTTTCAGAGATTTCTTTCGGTTCTTATTGGGTTAAAAGCCATTGCGATATTTATTTGTGAGACTAAAAAATGACAAAATTCCACCGAAAAATTGCGGATTTCTAATGCTCCGATGCAATCCACGAGCGGACAGGTGATCAGTTCAGATCTTTACGATTGTGATTGGTAAGGGGAAATAATCGCTGAAAAATACACTACAAGCTACTAAACTCGCTAAGCCTCTGCAAAAAAATTGAATTCTAGAATTTTCTGGCGAATTCAAAAGATTATCTAGTTTACACCACAAACAGCAAAAAATTGAACGTTTTTGAGCTAAAAATCAAGAAAATCGATTGAAAATGAGCCAAGTTATGAGCGTTTTTTGATTTTTGTAGAGGCTTAGGGAGTTTTGTAGTTTGTAGCCTCTAAGCCTCTACAAAATTTGCTTGCGCAGCGCGGTCGCAACGCTTTTTGTAGAGGCTTAGCGACTACAAACTACAAAAATCTCTAAGCCTCTACAAAATCGAAAATCGCCCATAACTCGGCTCATTTTTAAGCGATTTTCTTCATTTTTAGCTCAAAATTCTTCGATTTTTTTGCAGTACAAAGCTTCGAATCAAAATACTGAAAATTGTTCGCCAAAAAACTGAAAAAAATCGGTTAAAAATGAGGCAGGTTATTTTTTTGATTTTTGTAGAGGCTTAGAAAGTTTTGCAGTTTGTAGTCGCTAAGCCTCTCCACAGAAGGTGCGAGCGGCCGAATTTTGTAGAGGCAACGAGACTACAAACTACAAAATTTCCTAAGCCTCTATAAAACTAAAAACCCTCATAACTTGGCTCATCTTCAACCAATTTTCTTCATTTTTGACTGAAAATTCTTCGATTTTTCCAATTTTTTTTCAGGTACTGGGGAGATTTGCACGCAAAAGTCGCCGAACGTCTTCTCCGCCAATGCCCCGTCGGATATTTCCTGTTGAGAGACAGTCAAAGTGACACCCATCTCTTCTCGGTTTCGTATCGTTTGGAAGGTTTTTAATTTCCCAATTTTTGATATAAATTCTAATATTTTCAGACAAAGTTTATCACACCCGTTTGTCGCTGGAAGATTCTCGAAGGAATCTCGGAAGCCGACAACCGTACGTTTCGAGAGACTATCGGAATTTAGTGCAGATTATTGAGAGATCGATAGAAGTGAGAATACTTATCTTTTTTTGAGCTGAAAAAAATTATTAAAAATTCCAGGAATCGCGTTCGGGACAACAAGAAATGCTCCACTATCAGCGTGGCCACGAAGCCGAAGCGGCTCGAGTGAATCTCACGCATCCCTTATTGAAGCGAGAACTTCTTCCATCTCTTCAATATTTGTGTCGATTCGCGATTCGAAAATCACCCCAACAAGCTCCGCCCACTTCGAAAGCCACGCCCCCGCGGGTTTTACAGTATTTGAACGATTCGAAATGGATTATTCCGGATGTCAGGAAGTGCGAGGAGCAGTTGAAGAGGAAATTTGGATTATAATTTTTACACTTTCAAAATTTACGGGTTGTGTATTAAAAAAATGTAATAAAATCATGTATTTTTACAAAAAAATTGACTCAAGTTTTAACTTCGCTTTAAGTAGTTTTTGTCATATTTTTCTCCTTCTTTCTTCAGAAAAAGATCCGAAATTCCAGATGTCCACCATCTTCGCTCTATCCTCTGGCACACTGCCAAGTGCCATCGCTGTTTTTCGAGTTTCCGGTAATTAGGCTCCGCCCACTGATTCCAAGCCCCGCCCACCATTTCCAGGTCCACAAAGTCTTCCAATCCTTCGGCAACTGAGCCGTCGAAAAGTTTGGACACCAAAAATGATGGAGTACACGAAATTGTACGATTCGAATCGGAAAATTATCGACGAGGCGATGGCGGTTTATTTTCCAGGTTTTCCAGGCTCCGCCCCATTTTTTTCGTTAGTTTTCCATTCAGGACCCAAAACTTTCACCGGAGAGGATACCGCTGAGTTTTTCTTGCACGGAAGTCAGGCGGTGGCGTCGAAGTTTGCCACGTGTCTTTCAGAAATCGACAATGTTCGAGAAGCGAAGCGAGGAGAGTTCACTAGGCGGTTAGTGTATTCTCCAGAGAATTTCCTATTTTTTGAGATAAAAATGAGAGAAAACGGTCAAAAACTGACAGAGTTATCATTTTTTCAAAAAAAAAAAAGAAATTTTAAATTTGTAGAGGCTTAGGGAAATTTGTAGTTTGTAGTCGCTAAGCCTCTACAAAACGCTTTGCTACCGCACCGCGCAAGCAGATTTCGTAGTGGCTTACAGGCTACAAACTACAAAGTTCCCTAAGCCTCTACAAAACTAAAACCTCTCATAACTTTGCTCATTTTCAACCGATTTTCTTCATTTTTGGCTCAAATTTCCTCAAAAAATTTTTAGATTCTACTGTAAAAATTAAACTACTAAAAATTTGACTCAAATACCAAAAAAAATGGTATTTAAAAAATTGATCGTGATCACAATACAAACTACAATTTTTCAGCGCATTTCACAACGGAAAAATGAGCATTTCGGCGGTCCGCGGACTCGATCGTCTAATCCGATCGCGATCGGAAAAAGAAAGACGAGCGGCGTTCGGTCAGATGCGTGGCGGAGTGCGAGCCGTGGAGATTCGGTAAGGCTCCGCCCATTTTTAAGCTCCAAAATTTACAAATTTTCAGCAAAAAACTAGTCCAAATCCTTTCGAAACTCTACGTTATCATCGACTTTGGCGAGCACGTCGACCTGGAACTCGCCGAGGCACAGCGGGATGTCAGCGACATTTTATCAGAGATAAATCGAATGATTTTGGCTTGGGACGGCGCCGAACGCGCTCAGCGAGGACTCGATATCGTGTTGTACGGGCGGCCGAATTCTGGAAAATCGAGTATTTTGAATCAGTTGGCACATGATGACGTGGCGATTGTTAGCTCGATTCCCGGCACGACGCGGGATAGTTTAGTGGTATTTTTTAAAAATCAATATAGATAATTTCTATCCCAAAATTTTAAGACCACAATCCAAATCAACGGAGTTCGATGCAGGCTCACGGACACCGCCGGAATCCGACGACGTGTCGATGACGTCATCGAAGCGGAAGGCATTCGGAGGGCTCAACGACGTCTAGAGTCCGCTGACATCGTCGTTGTCGTCGTGGACCCCGAATCCCATCCCGAAGACGTGACGGCGATTTTGAGGGATGTCGAAAACCTGAAATCCGGGGAATCGAAAGTGTTGATAGTCAAGAATAAGGCGGATTTGAGGCTACCGTATCCGGAATTCGGGTATAATCCAAAAATCCACGTGGTTTCTACACATGCCACGTCGTCGGAAGGATGTGAAGAGTTGAGGGAGCAATTGGGGAAAATGGTGGAGCAGTTGTGTCCGGAAGCGAATTTTTTGTTGGATGCAGAGTTGTTGAGGTGAAAAATCTGAAAATTTGGGAAAAAATTTTTAAAAAAATTTTTTCGAGTTTACAAAATTTCTCAAAAATCTATTTAATCTGAAAAATTAGTCCCTAGTAGTAAGCTCCGCCCACTTTTCTAGGTTGGATTATTAAGCTCCGCCCCCTCAAAAAATAATTTTTTGATCTTCAAATCGAAAAATTATTCGTTTTTTTTGCCAAAAATTTTTTCCCCTTTTCCAACTTTTTTCCATATTCTCAAGATCGTCAGATTCTCAAATATGATCCACGCCTAATTAATGATTCGACGAATAACAAGAAGACGTCGACGTCTTCTTCTTCTTCTCCTTCTAAAAGTAGAAATCGGATACATGTACATTTTCTCATTTGCCTGCCCCTATCCTAAAACTTCTCATTTTGCAGAAAATGCTCGGATGAGTTGACATGCTCAGTGTTGTGTCAAGACGCCGCCATCATGTGCCAACACATTGAAAACGCGCTCGAATCGATTGGAGAGCTGACGGAGGGAACGGTCGCCGAGAGTGTGCTGGATGGGATTTTCAGCAAATTTTGTGTTGGGAAATAGAGTTTTTGTTAATAAATTATTCATATTATATTGGAAATTTTTGAAAAATCGACGGAAACTGAGCTTGAAAACATGCGAAACGCGCCAAATTCGATTTGTAGAGGCTTAGCGACTACAAACTACACATTTCTCTAAGCCTCTATAAAAAAGCAAAACGTGCCGTAGCTTGGTCAATTTTCAACCAATTGTTTTCGGTTTTTGACTTAATTTTCAGTATTTTCTATATTTTCTATCGTAAAAATGTTGTTCACTACAAACTACAAAAAAATTATGAAAATTTGAGCCAAAAGTGAAGAAAAACGGTTGAAAACGAGCCAAGTTATAAGCGTTTGAAATTTTGTAGAGGCTTAGGGGATTTTGTAGTTTGTAGTCGCTAAGCCTCTACAAAACGCGTTGCGACCGCGCGCCGCGCAAGCAAATTTTTATAGAGGCTTAGCGACTACAAACTATACATTTCTCTAAGCCTCTACAATTTTTTAAATTTTCGGCTTGTTTCGATAAACAATGATAACTCCGTCAGTTTTCGATCGTTTTCTCTCATTTTTAGCTCGAAAGTTAGGAAAATTTCTAGACAATTAAAGACAGTTTACAAACTGCAAAAAAGACAGACTACAAACTACAATATTTTCCAAACTTTTTGTTGATTTTTCCTGCCCATCGTGAAGCATTTGGGTGTGAGAAAATGATAGTATTGTTTTTTTTTTCGATTTGGACCGATAAAGAAGTGAATCATACGGGAAATATGGTTTTTTTTTGGATGTGTGAACATTTTTCAGGAATTTGAACTTTTCAGCTAAAGAAATTGCATTGGAAATTGTATTTGAAGAATGGTCATTATAGCTACAGTAATATATTAAAATTTAAAGGAACATATCCTGATTTTCAGGTCCATTTTTAAATAATCATGTTAACGATTTTCAACAAATTTCGGAGCAAAAAATAACAGTTCACTTCGAAATTTGTTGAAAATCATTCGAAAAACACGAAAAATTGAAAAATTGACCTAAAAATCAGGGCATGTTCCTTTAATTTTTAATATATTACTGTAGCACCTTCGCTCCGAGATATCGCAGCCAAAAAATCGAGAAAATTCGATTTTTTTTTCAGAAAAAATTTTTCAGCAACTTTTTTTTTCAAAAAAAATGCATTGTTTTTCCTAGTTTTTCTAACTTTTCCAAAGATTCTCCTAAGCTCTTTCAGATTTTGTATCCCCTAATAGATTCTGAATACCAAAAAATACAAAAAAAAAATCTGAAAAACAAATTATAGTAATTCTGGAACCCGAATGTATGTATTTATTCAACTAACACCCGCAGCACACAAAAAAAAAACAACACTCAAAGCTTTTCTTTCTTGGTTTCTTTTCCCTGAAGACGTGTGTGCCGCGGGGCCCCCCTTTCCATAGAAGGGGAAGAAGGCATAGCCTTCAAAAAAAAAAGAAATACAGAGAGAGGCAGACACAACAAGGAGAGATTCGCTCTTTCTCTCTGGGCTCACAGAGAGAGAGAGTGAGCCTCTCCGGAGGGGGGCCCCCGGCACACACTCCGTCGTCTCTTGTGCCCGCGGCACACACTCTCACTCCTGAATCGATGAGGCGTCCGAAGACGACGACGTCTTCGGAAGTCTTCAGAATCACAAAATTTTTTCTATTTTTATTACTATTATCAGTTTGCACAAGGTGTGCCGCCGCACGAGGCACCGTAACCGAAGGCGGCCAACCGTTGACTGAGCTATTAAGCTCGCTGGATCAGCCCTATCCGTGTGGACATGTCGTCGAAGCGGAACACTTTTTGGCCACCGCAGTCGCGCTGAAATTTCCGAGGCTCATTCAGTTGGCACATTTCTTCGCGAATCATTCCAAAAATTTCGACCCTCAATTATTGGACAAATCGTCGTTTCTACCGTATCCACCGTTTGAGGTCTCGTTTGCGCGGCGGACACATTTTTATGGCCTGCAGTTGAATTGTACTGGAAATAATCATCGGTAAGCGAACTTTTTTTTCATCGGCTCAGCGGAGGCTCAAAAAAAAATTTTTTTTTTCAAAAAAAAAATTTTCTAGTTTGTAGCCTCTAATCCTCAATTTTGAAGAGGCTTACTGTTTTTATAGTCTATGTTTTTCCATATTGGGAAAAAAAAATTTTCTAACTTAAAATTTGAAAAATTTCAGAAATTTTTTTTTTTCAAAATTTAAAATTTTTCTCCCAATTTCTTCCCTCATTGCCTAGGATTTCCTAGTTCTCAAAAATTACACATTTTGTTATTACTCAAGCCCCTTAAGCCACTTCTTTAAAAGTTCACCTAAAATTTTTGAACTTTTTTTTCTTTCGGAATTTTTAATGCTCCTGGGATTCTGGATTCTCTATCTTTTATGAGTCCCAGACAATGTTTTTTTTTTGAAAATTAATTTTGTAGTTTGTAGTCTCTTATAATTTCACTTTTTTTCGAATGCCAAAGTTTTTTTTTCACTTTTTTTCAACTTTAAAAAGTGAAACTCAGGGTTTTATACAGTACCCCAATATTCCCCGCAAACATTATAATAGTCCTCCTAAATTTTTGCCAATTTAATTTCTCTTTTCCCCATCATCTCTACATAATCTGAGTCAATTATTGCCCCTACAGTACCCCCCCCCCCCCCAATTTTGTAGAGGCTTAGAGCGCTTTGTAGTTTGTAGTCGCTAAGCCTCCCCAAAGTCGGCGCATTTTGTAGAGGCTTAGCGACTACAAACTACAAAACTTCCTAAGCTTCTACAAAACTAAACAATCTCATAATTTGGCTCATTTTCAACCGATTTTCTTAATTTTTAGCTCAAAATTCTGCAATTTTTCGTAGTTTCTAGTGTAAATGGCTTTCAGAAGAGAAAGAGAAATACTGGAAAAATGAGCCAAAAACAGAAAAAAATTGGTTAAGAATTGACCGAGTTACGGCAGTCTTTGTTTTTTGTAGAGGCTTAGGAGTTATTGTAGTTTGTAGCGTCTGAGCCTCGTATTCCAAATTTCCCATTTTTTCAGATAATGCAAGCCAAAGATCAATGTCACTTCCTGTTCGACTTCCTCGCCTACCGCCTGCCCTACCTTGCCGCGTATGCGAAATACAGCTCAACAATTTCCACACTCTTGCATTATTTCGCTGCCAACATTGTCAACAATCCGCAGAATCATCAAATCTATCGTCTTCTGGAGCAAGTTCTGATGCGACGGATGTGTTGGCGATCGTTCCATGAAACGATACAAGGGCACACGTATCTGTTTGGAAATGGTTATAAGGAAGTCGGTCTGATGCGACTCTTGATGCATCCGAAAACGTTCTCCGAGCCAGTCGATCAGTTTCAGTTCCTTTTCAATCCGGAGATTTTCAAAATGGCAATTTATTCGTTCTTGAGATCCCTAGCGATCACGGGGCAGGAAATTCAACTCGAGGGTACAATGCATGTCGTCCATATCGCTGGATACGGATGGCCTTCAAAATCCACGTCATTCTTCCCGAAATGGGCACATGATGCAATCAAAGCATCGGATCCGAAGAAGTTGCTTCCGAACTACAAGGATATTCTGCATCATACGAATGAAGCAGTGGCATTTCACAGTAAACTAACGGGCGGTCAATTCATATTGAAATACGCAGAGGATCAGGATAAGAAGACGTTCCATTGTATGATGGCGGCGATTTTCAAACACTTATTCATCAAAGTGAACGAGTCGAAAGAGCAAGACGAACCGCTCACTTCGGATTTCTATGAGTACGTTAAAGTTTTTTCATTTCGGAAATTCAAATTGAGAATTACAGAGTGATGGAGAAGAAGAGCCCGAGGGATATTGTAGTGATGGGCAACTATTTGATTGACTTTTTGATTGCCGATGTGAAGACGATGGATATGAATGAGCAGCTTTTCAAAACGGTAAAAAATTGATGAATTTTGAGCCAAAAATGAAGAGAATCGGTTGAAAATGAGCCAAGTTATGAGTGTTTTTTGATTTTGTAGAGGCTTAGGGAACTTTGTAGTTTGTAGCCTCTAAGCCTCCCCACAAACGGCGATTTTGTAGAGGCTTAGCGACAACAAACTACAAAGTTCCCTAAGCCTCTACAAATCCTTCAAATCCCTGTAACTCGGTCAGTTTTCAATCGTTTTTTCTCGTTTTTGGCTCAAAAGTTTGGAAATTTTCTGGAGAATACACTAACTTTAATTTGTCTTTTCTCTCTAAAATTCTACATTTTTCTGGTGAATTCAAAAGATTATATAGCGTAAACTACGAACAATCAAAAAAATTGAAAAATTTTTGAGCCAAAAATCAAGAGAATCGGTTGAAAATCAGCCAAGTTATGAGCGTTTGAAGTTTTGTAGAGGCTTAGGGAAAGTTGTAGTTTGTAGTCGCTAAGCCTCTACAAAATAGTCTTGCCGACCAGACGATTTTGTAGAGGTTTAGAGACTACAAACTACAAAATCGCCTAAGCCTCTACAAAACGAAATCGCTTGAAACTAGGATTGTTTTCAACCGACTTTTTCTCGCTCAAAGTTTTGCTCAAATTTTGAGAAAATTTGAAAAAATAGAAAGCCGCCCATAACTTGGCTCATTTTTAACCAATTTCAAAAAAAAAGACACTTTTAAATTGACATTTTTCCAGATAGCCAAGACCGCCGCTCTGATGTGCTTCCAATTCTACGTACTTCGTCCGGATCGCTTCCTGCTCTCTCTTATAATGCGTCCCTCCACGGACGAGGATGCTCAAATATGTCTTCAAATCGCAAACGAGTTCATTTTGACACCCGAATTCACAGAGAGAATCAAATGGTTCTACAACAACGTGCCCAAGAAGGAGCATCATCCATTCGAGTACATCAAAGCCATCGTCAAATTCAATGACGCGTTTCCCGAATTCGAGGCGTGCCAGTTGAGTCGAATGTACGACGAGCGGAGTACACCGACCATCCATATGCCTTCTTACTATGGGTGTCTTATTGAGAGACTGCTTCCGATTCTGGATCAATATGTCTACGTGGCACTCGAACAGCAGGGATACAAGTTGAGCCCACAGATTCTGCAGACAGTTTCGATGTTCTACAAGTATCACGCGATGCCTCTACACTTTTTGTACTCGGTTCTCTTCGTTTCGCATGGAAAAATGGAGGGACCCGATGTGAAGGCATTTGTGACAGCGTTCGGTTCCCAAATCGAAGAATGTCATCTAACGGAATCGTTCGAAAAGTACAACCATCAAAAATCATCGTGTGAGGAGCTGATAATGGAACTGATCGATCGAATGTCGGGTAGTTTGGATTTCGTGTTGGCTCCGCCCTCTTTCGTGGCGAAGGATTGGAAGACAGCCGAGTTGAGCCCTGGGGCACAAGCGCTGTATTTAGCTTGTATCGAGTTGATGGCAAGTCCACACTCTCCGGAGACCCTGGTAACAGCGATGATAAATCTGATGCAAGTTCGACCACACCTTCGTCCATTCAACGTTTTCAACCTTATCGCCTTGATTCTCACTGCTCTACCACCGGCCTATTCCGCCGCGCTCCATGAGGAATTCATCGGGGTTTTCAAGAATGGCGAAACCGCGAAATTGAAGTTTGAAGAGATTGTATTCGATAACTACGATCAAGATCTTCTTCTACATTTGCCGAATCGAGCGAGATCTATCAACATGATTGTTCAGATCTATTGGACGCATTGTAACCTGGCTCTCCTCGACCACTTCGCCAAAGAGCAAGTGCCCGAAATTCTGAAGCATGTGAAAACTGAGAAGGATCTTTGGTACACACTCCGCTTAGTCATGCCCATAGTCCGACGATTCTACGATTGTTGGGATACCGCGAAGCAGATGAGATGTTTGAAGGATCGTTTCGGACCACTTCACATGGTCAAATTGATCATTGAAAAGCTGGGAGCCCTAGCGGAAAGTGGCGCCGAAATCGTGCACCAGCAACCGTTCTGTGATCTGTTCTACAATTGTAAATACATTTTCGCCGGAGATTTCCTCAGGGACACTGCGATCGTGGAGTTTGCGAAGCTTCCCGAAGGAATGCGGGAGCGATTGAAGTACTATGTAGGACAGGGAGAACCAGTGCCATCGGAATCGCCGGAGCGAGAGAAGTCGCCAGAGAGAACTGCCGAAAAGCGTCGCCGTGTGGAGACGAGTCGACAGGTGGGTTGTTTTTTTCCAGCCGCCGACCCGTAAGCCTCCGCGCAACAAGGCTTAGGGGCCGGCGCTTTGTAGTTCGTAGTCTAGAATCATTTTCTTTCAGCTCCCCCACCCACCGCAACAGCAACAACACCACCACCACCCCGAACAATCCACGGCATCGATGACCCAACAACAACAACAACAGCTTCACCATCATCAGCAGCAACAGCAACTACAGCATCAACAGTCCCATCAACAACATCTCTCCCAACTGATGCCCCCACCCCAACAACCCCTCCAACACCATCAGCACCACTCTCTTCAACAACACCAACAACACCAGCACCCCCAAATGGATCCCCATCATATGGCTCCGCCCACCCCGGCTGTTCCGCCTTCCGCTCAGCATCACCATGCTGCGATGGGGATGCATCAGCAGATGACGCCACAGTATCCGGGATCGATGTTTCATCATCAACAGCAACAGGGCCATCATCCGATGCAGTATGGAGGAATGCATCATATGCAGCACTCGCATCATCAACAGATGCAGAATCAGATGCAGATGGTAAGAATATTTGAGTGGGGAAAGTGTGCTCTACTGTACTTTTTTTCAGAACTTCCAAAATATGACTCCACAACAACAGTATGCGTACATGATGCAGCATCAGTATATGCAACAGCATCAACAACACGGGCATCATGGACAACAGCCTCATATGTAGATATACTTTTTAGATTTACTAATTTTTAATGCTTGAAAATCTCTTGAAAATTCGTGTATAATTCAGAATCTCATGTGTATAATCTAGATCTACGTGTAAGATCTACGTGTAAGATTCTACGTGTAAGATCTACGTGTAAGAATCTACGTGTAAGATTGTTAATAAATTTGTTTTTTTTTCAGAGATTTCTTTCGGTTCTTATTGGGTTAAAAGCCATTGCGATATTTATTTGTGAGACTAAAAAATGACAAAATTCCACCGAAAAATTGCGGATTTCTAATGCTCCGATGCAATCCACGAGCGGACAGGTGATCAGTTCAGATCTTTACGATTGTGATTGGTAAGGGGAAATAATCGCTGAAAAATACACTACAAGCTACTAAACTCGCTAAGCCTCTGCAAAAAAATTGAATTCTAGAATTTTCTGGCGAATTCAAAAGATTATCTAGTTTACACCACAAACAGCAAAAAATTGAACGTTTTTGAGCTAAAAATCAAGAAAATCGATTGAAAATGAGCCAAGTTATGAGCGTTTTTTGATTTTTGTAGAGGCTTAGGGAGTTTTGTAGTTTGTAGCCTCTAAGCCTCTACAAAATTTGCTTGCGCAGCGCGGTCGCAACGCTTTTTGTAGAGGCTTAGCGACTACAAACTACAAAAATCTCTAAGCCTCTACAAAATCGAAAATCGCCCATAACTCGGCTCATTTTTAAGCGATTTTCTTCATTTTTAGCTCAAAATTCTTCGATTTTTTTGCAGTACAAAGCTTCGAATCAAAATACTGAAAATTGTTCGCCAAAAAACTGAAAAAAATCGGTTAAAAATGAGGCAGGTTATTTTTTTGATTTTTGTAGAGGCTTAGAAAGTTTTGCAGTTTGTAGTCGCTAAGCCTCTCCACAGAAGGTGCGAGCGGCCGAATTTTGTAGAGGCAACGAGACTACAAACTACAAAATTTCCTAAGCCTCTATAAAACTAAAACCCTCATAACTTGGCTCATCTTCAACCAATTTTCTTCATTTTTGACTGAAAATTCTTCGATTTTTCCAATTTTTTTTCAGGTACTGTCGTTTCAAGAGAATCTCGCAAAAAAAATTTCCGAAGAAAATGCGCGCGCTGAAAAATAAGCAACGCCCCTTTTTGCAACTCCGCCGCACACTTTTTCCTGCCTTTTTCGGAGAAGGGGTTTCTGGTTGAGTTTTCGAGGATTTTTCCTGGAACTACGCGATGAAAATAACAAAAAAGTTTCTAGAAACAAACAATTTGCCTGTTAGAATCGTTCTAGGTGGTTTTCGTTTTGTAAAGTCCTATTTTAACGAAAATACGCACGAATAAAGATTTTTGACGATTTTTTATCGTGTTTCTCGCTGAACTGTTTGAAAAATTTGCCATTTACATTTCTTGATGCTTTTCTTGCAACTTATTTCAATAATTCACCCTAAAATCCATGAAAAATCGTCAAAAATCTTTATTCGTGCGTATTTCCGTTAAAATAGGACTTTACAAAACGAAAACCACCTAGAACGATTCTAACAGGCAAATTGTTTGTTTCTAGAAACTTTTTTGTTATTTTCATCGCGTAGTTCCAGGAAAAATCCTCGAAAACTCAACCGGAAACCCCTTCTCCGAAAAAGGCAGGAAAAAGTGTGCGGCGGATTTGCAAAAAGGGGCGTTGCTTATTTTTTAGCGCGCGCATTTTTTTCGGAAATTTTTTTTGCGAGATTCTCTTGAAACGACAGTACTGGGGAGATTTACACGCAAAAGTCGCCGAACGTCTTCTCCGCCAATGCCCCGTCGGATATTTCCTGTTGAGAGACAGTCAAAGTGACACCCATCTCTTCTCGGTCTCCTATCATTTGGAAGGTTTTAAATTCCTCAAATTTTTTATATAAATTTTAATATTTTCAGACAAAGTTTATCACACCCGTTTGTCGCTGGAAGATTCTCGAAGGAATCTCGGAAGCCGACAGCCGTACGTTTCGAGAGACTATCGAAATTTGGTGCAGATTATTGAGAGATCGATAGAAGTGAGAATACTTATCTTTTTTTGAGCTGAAAAAAATTATTAAAAATTCCAGGAATCGCGTTCGGGACAACAAGAAATGCTCCACTATCAGCGTGGCCACGAAGCCGAAGCGGCTCGAGTGAATCTCACGCATCCCTTATTGAAGCGAGAACTTCTTCCATCTCTTCAATATTTGTGTCGATTCGCGATTCGAAAATCACCCCAACAAGCTCCGCCCACTTCGAAAGCCACGCCCCCGCGGGTTTTACAGTATTTGAACGATTCGAAATGGATTATTCCGGATGTCAGGAAGTGCGAGGAGCAGTTGAAGAGGAAATTTGGATTATAATTTTTACACTTTCAAAATTTACGGGTTGTGTATTAAAAAAATGTAATAAAATCATGTATTTTTACAAAAAAATTGACTCAAGTTTTAACTTCGCTTTAAGTAGTTTTTGTCATATTTTTCTCCTTCTTTCTTCAGAAAAAGATCCGAAATTCCAGATGTCCACCATCTTCGCTCTATCCTCTGGCACACTGCCAAGTGCCATCGCTGTTTTTCGAGTTTCCGGTAATTAGGCTCCGCCCACTGATTCCAAGCCCCGCCCACCATTTCCAGGTCCACAAAGTCTTCCAATCCTTCGGCAACTGAGCCGTCGAAAAGTTTGGACACCAAAAATGATGGAGTACACGAAATTGTACGATTCGAATCGGAAAATTATCGACGAGGCGATGGCGGTTTATTTTCCAGGTTTTCCAGGCTCCGCCCCATTTTTTTCGTTAGTTTTCCATTCAGGACCCAAAACTTTCACCGGAGAGGATACCGCTGAGTTTTTCTTGCACGGAAGTCAGGCGGTGGCGTCGAAGTTTGCCACGTGTCTTTCAGAAATCGACAATGTTCGAGAAGCGAAGCGAGGAGAGTTCACTAGGCGGTTAGTGTATTCTCCAGAGAATTTCCTATTTTTTGAGATAAAAATGAGAGAAAACGGTCAAAAACTGACAGAGTTATCATTTTTTCAAAAAAAAAAAAGAAATTTTAAATTTGTAGAGGCTTAGGGAAATTTGTAGTTTGTAGTCGCTAAGCCTCTACAAAACGCTTTGCTACCGCACCGCGCAAGCAGATTTCGTAGTAGCTTACAGGCTACAAACTACAAAGTTCCCTAAGCCTCTACAAAACTAAAACCTCTCATAACTTTGCTCATTTTCAACCGATTTTCTTCATTTTTGGCTCAAATTTCCTCAAAAAATTTTTAGATTCTACTGTAAAAATTAAACTACTAAAAATTTGACTCAAATACCAAAAAAAATGGTATTTAAAAAATTGATCGTGATCACAATACAAACTACAATTTTTCAGCGCATTTCACAACGGAAAAATGAGCATTTCGGCGGTCCGCGGACTCGATCGTCTAATCCGATCGCGATCGGAAAAAGAAAGACGAGCGGCGTTCGGTCAGATGCGTGGCGGAGTGCGAGCCGTGGAGATTCGGTAAGGCTCCGCCCATTTTTAAGCTCCAAAATTTACAAATTTTCAGCAAAAAACTAGTCCAAATCCTTTCGAAACTCTACGTTATCATCGACTTTGGCGAGCACGTCGACCTGGAACTCGCCGAGGCACAGCGGGATGTCAGCGACATTTTATCAGAGATAAATCGAATGATTTTGGCTTGGGACGGCGCCGAACGCGCTCAGCGAGGACTCGATATCGTGTTGTACGGGCGGCCGAATTCTGGAAAATCGAGTATTTTGAATCAGTTGGCACATGATGACGTGGCGATTGTTAGCTCGATTCCCGGCACGACGCGGGATAGTTTAGTGGTATTTTTTAAAAATCAATATAGATAATTTCTATCCCAAAATTTTAAGACCACAATCCAAATCAACGGAGTTCGATGCAGGCTCACGGACACCGCCGGAATCCGACGACGTGTCGATGACGTCATCGAAGCGGAAGGCATTCGGAGGGCTCAACGACGTCTAGAGTCCGCTGACATCGTCGTTGTCGTCGTGGACCCCGAATCCCATCCCGAAGACGTGACGGCGATTTTGAGGGATGTCGAAAACCTGAAATCCGGGGAATCGAAAGTGTTGATAGTCAAGAATAAGGCGGATTTGAGGCTACCGTATCCGGAATTCGGGTATAATCCAAAAATCCACGTGGTTTCTACACATGCCACGTCGTCGGAAGGATGTGAAGAGTTGAGGGAGCAATTGGGGAAAATGGTGGAGCAGTTGTGTCCGGAAGCGAATTTTTTTGTTGGATGCAGAGTTGTTGAGGTGAAAAATCTGAAAATTTGGGAAAAAATTTTTAAAAAAATTTTTTCGAGTTTACAAAATTTCTCAAAAATCTATTTAATCTGAAAAATTAGTCCCTAGTAGTAAGCTCCGCCCACTTTTCTAGGTTGGATTATTAAGCTCCGCCCCCTCAAAAAATAATTTTTTGATCTTCAAATCGAAAAATTATTCGTTTTTTTTGCCAAAAATTTTTTCCCCTTTTCCAACTTTTTTCCATATTCTCAAGATCGTCAGATTCTCAAATATGATCCACGCCTAATTAATGATTCGACGAATAACAAGAAGACGTCGACGTCTTCTTCTTCTTCTCCTTCTAAAAGTAGAAATCGGATACATGTACATTTTCTCATTTGCCTGCCCCTATCCTAAAACTTCTCATTTTGCAGAAAATGCTCGGATGAGTTGACATGCTCAGTGTTGTGTCAAGACGCCGCCATCATGTGCCAACACATTGAAAACGCGCTCGAATCGATTGGAGAGCTGACGGAGGGAACGGTCGCCGAGAGTGTGCTGGATGGGATTTTCAGCAAATTTTGTATTGGGAAATAGAGTTTTTGTTAATAAATTATTCATATTATATTGGAAATTTTTGAAAAATCGACGGAAACTGAGCTTGAAAACATGCGAAACGCGCCAAATTCGATTTGTAGAGGCTTAGCGACTACAAACTACACATTTCTCTAAGCCTCTATAAAAAAGCAAAACGTGCCGTAGCTTGGTCAATTTTCAACCAATTGTTTTCGGTTTTTGACTTAATTTTCAGTATTTTCTATCGTAAAAATGTTGTTCACTACAAACTACAAAAAAATTATGAAAATTTGAGCCAAAAGTGAAGAAAAACGGTTGAAAACGAGCCAAGTTATAAGCGTTTGAAATTTTGTAGAGGCTTAGGGGATTTTGTAGTTTGTAGTCGCTAAGCCTCTACAAAACGCGTTGCGACCGCGCGCCGCGCAAGCAAATTTTTATAGAGGCTTAGCGACTACAAACTATACATTTCTCTAAGCCTCTACAATTTTTTAAATTTTCGGCTTGTTTCGATAAACAATGATAACTCCGTCAGTTTTCGATCGTTTTCTCTCATTTTTAGCTCGAAAGTTAGGAAAATTTCTAGACAATTAAAGACAGTTTACAAACTGCAAAAAAGACAGACTACAAACTACAATATTTTCCAAACTTTTTGTTGATTTTTCCTGCCCATCGTGAAGCATTTGGGTGTGAGAAAATGATAGTATTGTTTTTTTTTTCGATTTGGACCGATAAAGAAGTGAATCATACGGGAAATATGGTTTTTTTTTGGATGTGTGAACATTTTTCAGGAATTTGAACTTTTCAGCTAAAGAAATTGCATTGGAAATTGTATTTGAAGAATGGTCATTATAGCTACAGTAATATATTAAAATTTAAAGGAACATATCCTGATTTTCAGGTCCATTTTTAAATAATCATGTTAACGATTTTCAACAAATTTCGGAGCAAAAAATAACAGTTCACTTCGAAATTTGTTGAAAATCATTCGAAAAACACGAAAAATTGAAAAATTGACCTAAAAATCAGGGCATGTTCCTTTAATTTTTAATATATTACTGTAGCACCTTCGCTCCGAGATATCGCAGCCAAAAAATCGAGAAAATTCGATTTTTTTTTCAGAAAAAATTTTTCAGCAACTTTTTTTTTCAAAAAAAATGCATTGTTTTTCCTAGTTTTTCTAACTTTTCCAAAGATTCTCCTAAGCTCTTTCAGATTTTGTATCCCCTAATAGATTCTGAATACCAAAAAATACAAAAAAAAAATCTGAAAAACAAATTATAGTAATTCTGGAACCCGAATGTATGTATTTATTCAACTAACACCCGCAGCACACAAAAAAAAACAACACTCAAAGCTTTTCTTTCTTGGTTTCTTTTCCCTGAAGACGTGTGTGCCGCGGGGCCCCCCTTTCCATAGAAGGGGAAGAAGGCATAGCCTTCAAAAAAAAAAGAAATACAGAGAGAGGCAGACACAACAAGGAGAGATTCGCTCTTTCTCTCTGGGCTCACAGAGAGAGAGAGTGAGCCTCTCCGGAGGGGGGCCCCCGGCACACACTCCGTCGTCTCTTGTGCCCGCGGCACACACTCTCACTCCTGAATCGATGAGGCGTCCGAAGACGACGACGTCTTCGGAAGTCTTCAGAATCACAAAATTTTTTCTATTTTTATTACTATTATCAGTTTGCACAAGGTGTGCCGCCGCACGAGGCACCGTAACCGAAGGCGGCCAACCGTTGACTGAGCTATTAAGCTCGCTGGATCAGCCCTATCCGTGTGGACATGTCGTCGAAGCGGAACACTTTTTGGCCACCGCAGTCGCGCTGAAATTTCCGAGGCTCATTCAGTTGGCACATTTCTTCGCGAATCATTCCAAAAATTTCGACCCTCAATTATTGGACAAATCGTCGTTTCTACCGTATCCACCGTTTGAGGTCTCGTTTGCGCGGCGGACACATTTTTATGGCCTGCAGTTGAATTGTACTGGAAATAATCATCGGTAAGCGAACTTTTTTTTCATCGGCTCAGCGGAGGCTCAAAAAAAAATTTTTTTTTTCAAAAAAAAAATTTTCTAGTTTGTAGCCTCTAATCCTCAATTTTGAAGAGGCTTACTGTTTTTATAGTCTATGTTTTTCCATATTGGGAAAAAAAAATTTTCTAACTTAAAATTTGAAAAATTTCAGAAATTTTTTTTTTTCAAAATTTAAAATTTTTCTCCCAATTTCTTCCCTCATTGCCTAGGATTTCCTAGTTCTCAAAAATTACACATTTTGTTATTACTCAAGCCCCTTAAGCCACTTCTTTAAAAGTTCACCTAAAATTTTTGAACTTTTTTTTCTTTCGGAATTTTTAATGCTCCTGGGATTCTGGATTCTCTATCTTTTATGAGTCCCAGACAATGTTTTTTTTTTGAAAATTAATTTTGTAGTTTGTAGTCTCTTATAATTTCACTTTTTTTCGAATGCCAAAGTTTTTTTTTCACTTTTTTTCAACTTTAAAAAGTGAAACTCAGGGTTTTATACAGTACCCCAATATTCCCCGCAAACATTATAATAGTCCTCCTAAATTTTTGCCAATTTAATTTCTCTTTTCCCCATCATCTCTACATAATCTGAGTCAATTATTGCCCCTACAGTACCCCCCCCCCCCCCAACAAATTTTGTGTTCAGTTAGTCACATCTTTTTCGTTAAATTGCCACTAATCTTTTTTATCATCCCCCCACCATCGAGATTTAAGATTTAAGATTTAGCACCCTGGCAAAGGATTAGGGACATGAGGAAATGCAAAGAAAAAGAAAACAAAAAAGAATTTGCCTTGATGGGAGTCGAACCCACGTGTGATCGAACGGCAGGCAGTAGTGTTAGCCACTGCGCCACAGGGTGCAACTGGTAGGGAGGAGGGAAGGGCGTATATGAATGGCGCGCGCGCCGCAACTTTTACTCGGTTTCCAGGAAAAAAAAGTTCAAAAATTTCAAAAAAAAATTTCAAAATCCAAAACTGGTTCTAATCCTACAGTAATCTTTGTTTCCAGATGGCTTCCACGTCTTGTCTTCGTCTCTCACGATCCCAACAACCTGAATCGAAAAGCCTATTTAACACTACAACTCGACCAGTTCGATGTGGACATGTGCTCAGCGGTGGACTGTCACACAAAGGTAGGTATTCCACTATTTTTTGAATTTTTTGCTCTAGTTTTTTCTGCCGAAAAAGCCACGTCATCAACTGCTACTTGTCTATCGAGATATGTCACTAATAAGTGGTCATTATCTCTGTAGAAAAAAAAATGCTAAAAACAAATCCACGTCATTGAAAATCCATATCTTTTGCTATAGAGTCCCTTGTAAACCATAAAATCCAGAAAAAACCTCAAAAAAAATTGGAAGACCACTTTTCACCCCATGGGACCATCCAGAGATTGACACTTTGAGGGTCGATTCTCCACTTTTTTTGGGGTTTTAAACGCAATAAATAAGCTTTTTTGGTTTAAAATCAAGAGAGATGCAAACGCGCTCCATTTTGAATTTTTTTGAAAAATTTCGGACAAAAATTTTTTTTTGAAATCCAACTTTGGTGACGGCGCCCTCACCCACCGTCCTCCACCCCCCTATTCATATACGCCGCGGCGCCTCCTTTCCTGGTTTACCTGCGTGGCGCAGTCGGGTAGGCGGCCGCCCACCAATCGAGCGCTCACCCGGGTTCGATTCCCCGCCACGACAAAGTGTTTTTTCTTTCTTCCCTGAACCCCAATCATGTGATACGCCACTCGTTTTCCTCTAATTTACAATGATATTACACATTTCTTTTGGCCCAAACAACATTTGTTTGTGGATATCATGTCAAAGGGTGTCGGGGATCCACAACTGTTTCAATGTTTCGTGATGACGTGGATTTCGAGTCTCTCTTCATGTGAGCCTAAAAACGGATAATGTGATGTGCTCTTTTTCTCCAGAAGCCACGGGCGGTGCATGCATATATATATATGTATATATACAGAAGAGAAAAAGAGAAGAAAATCTCTGTCGTCGTAAAATCGCATTCTCCTCTTTTTCTTCTTCTTCTTTTTCCTCCATCATTTTTGCCCCCACCCTTCTTTGTGAGCTCCTCCTCACTCGCACACGCACATAGAGCTCAAAAAGTGGGCGGAGCCTAAGGCACACACACACGCTTCAATGGTCCTTCTTGTCCCCCACCAGAAGGTCCCGAAAAAAGAAGACATTTTTTTCGTGGGAGCATACTTTTTGTATTAATTTTTGGAATTTGTGCACTGGGGCGCATTTGAGGATGAGCAATGGACAAAAAATGGAACAGAAATGTACAGTAATCTATGGAAATCTGAAAAAATAGAATCCTGGGATTTTGAAATTTGAAGAATTTGGAAGTTTCGAAGATACTAAAGGTCTCGAAACGTTTAAATAAGAGTTGCCAAATGTCGTGGTTGCGAAATGACTGGTTGTGAAACGTCCGGGAACGCTAGGCTTTATGTAGTTCTTCGAAAACTTTTCATAATTACAGCTCAACTATTTCAGCTTAAAATAATTGGATTTCAAAATACCAGAATGCAAGTTTAACCTGAATCCTGAATCCTTATTTTCTGCCCCCTATAGAAATCCAAAAAAATTTATGTTCTATTTTCCATCTAAAATTCTGAATCAGTTTTCTAATCCCCCGGCTTTTCTGTTTTATCCAAACCAAATTACCCTTCTGATTACTGTAGTTTGGGACCCCCACAACTTCTAAAGTCAATTTCACTTCAAAAAATGCGAAGAAAAAGAAAACAAAAAAGAATTTAACATATTGGGAGTCGAACCCTCGACTGGTCGAACGGCAGGCAGTGGCGTTAGCCACTGCGCCATAGGGTGCAAGCAGTACAGAGGAGGGGAGGGCGTATATGAATGGCGCGCGCGCAGTAGCTATTCAAAGGTCGGGAGACTTGATTTTCAGGAAAAATTTTCACAAGTTTTTCAAAAAAAAATTTTCCAAAATCCAAAGTTATCCTATTTCAGATAGTTCTAATAATCCTGTAGTAATCCTTCTAACACAGATTACTGTACTTCTCCATTAGAAAAAATCCAAAACTTCTCTGCTTTCATAAGATTACTGTACCTTTTTCAAAAACTACCGTATCCCTTTACAGTGCACATGGACAGTCCACGGTGGCCTGCGTGTCTCGGCAAAGGCGTGCTGCAATGCCGACGACGTCGTCCTTTGCCGTACCGATGCGGAGAGAGGTTGGTTTTCAAGTACGTTTTCTTTTTCCCCCATGGATGGCTTTTTTATAATTTTTCGAACCTTTTTTCAATTGGTTTTCGTTCTTACTAACCGTTTGGGCAGTGTTTGGAGTGGTTTTGAATTTTTTTTTGTTAAAATTTTTTTCAAAAAAAATTTTTTTTTTGAAATTTTCATAACTCGGCTTATTTTTGTCCAATTTTTATGAAAATTATATCATTGTTTTTGAAATTCTAAAGGCTTTCAAATGGCTATAAGCATAGTAAACTTCCAGATTTCCAAAAACAAATTTTAAGTTAATTTCTTTTTTGAAGAAAATTTTTTTCAATTTTTTAAAAAATTTTCTTAACTCGACTCATTTTTGTCCAATTTTTATGAAAACTATACCATTGGATTTGAAATTTTAAGGGCTTTCAAATGGTTATAAACATAGTAAACTAAATTTCCAAAATTAACTGTTTAAGTTAATTTTTTTTTGAAATTTTCATATTTTCATAACTCGACTCATTTTTGTCCAATTTTTATGAAAATTATATCATTGGATTAGAAATTTTAAAGGCTTTCAAATAGCTATAAACATGGTAAACTTAATTTCCAGATTTCTAAAAAACTTTTAAGTTATTTTTTTTTTAAGAAAAAAATTTTTTCTATTTTTTTTCAAACTTTCATAACTCGTCTCATTTTTGTCCAATTTCTATGAAAACTATACCATTGGATTTGAAATTTTGAAAGCTTCAAATAGCTATAAACATAGTAAACTAAATTTCCAGATTTCCAAAAAACTTTTTAGGTTAAATTTTTTTTTGAGAAAAATTTTTTTTTCGAAATTTTTTTTAAGAATTAAAAATTTCCAGGTCGACACATGTTGTTAGCGTTCAATTCGATGTGTGCCATCGTGTGTATTGGGCTGATCCCAATCGTTTGTTATCAGAGAAAACGACAACATGAGGTAGGGGCTGTTGTAATTTTTTTTCAACTTTTTGTAGTTTGTAGTCTACAAATCCATTAATTTTCTTCCAGGCCCGCGGTTGGGCGCTCATGGAACTATTCCTGATTGGCGCCTCCATCCTCTACTCGGTCCTCTTCTTGGACATTGTCGCGCCGCCCGAGTACGGTTGTTGTGTAGCGGTGTGGTTGCGGCAGATTGGATTTTCAATTTTCTATGGATCAATTGTGCTCAAAATTTATAGGTTTGTGAAGTTTTAAAGAAAAAAAAACACCAAAAAAGCGAAAAAAAAGGTTTGGCGTCGATGGGTATTGAACCTGTGGGTGTGCGGGTGGCAAGCGCGCGCACACCCGCCTGCGCCATTGGTGCAAACTGGAAAGGAGGGGTGGAGGGGAATGATAAAGCATCGGGCGCGCCGAACTTTGCAAGCTTCCAGGAATCTCCAAGAATATCGAGTGCGAAAAGCGCAACACGTATCGGTGCGAGAGCAAGACATGCTGAAATACCTCGCGGCCATGTTGGCCCTCACAATAACCGGCCTTATGGCCTGGACCGTCGGCTCATGGGGGGATACTGCCTTATGGAGGACCGCGTGGCCGCAGTGTCTAATGCAGGGATGGCATGTGATTTGGCACGGTTACGAGCTGCTATTCCTACTGTACGCCGTTCGTCTCTGTTATAAGGCCAGGAATAGTGATTGGCTCGAGAGATGGCAGTTTACGGTTGCGGTGTGCTTAGAAGCCGTTATTACATTGATGGCTAATTTGATTAGGTGAGTTTCTTTTTTTTGGATTTTTAAAAGTTTTCCATTCTTTGAAGGTATTCTATTCGAAATTCCGGACGGGCCGACACCCTTTTCATCGTATCATTCGTCCATCTTCAACTGACAGTATCGGTGAATATAGTGATCATTGTGGCGCCCAAGTTCTACTTGTCCAATGGAGAGCCCAGTCGGCGATCGATGACCCTTGGTGGGCACTCGGGACGGGCTCATCCGTCGTTGGCCAAACTCCGCGACAACATTCTGAACGGAACCATCGACTTTGCAGAAGTTCCGATCGTTGACATGAATCCCGAGGATATTCGGGTGAGTAGGAAGTGACCCTTTTCCTGTTTTCCTATTGTTTTTCCTTTTTGCAGGCCGAGCTGAAGCGTGTCTACACGCAACTGCGCATGTACAAGTTGAAAAATTTGTATCAAGACAATCCGCACATTTCGAAGAAGCGGGGTGGGAAAAAATGGAGCGATAAGAATACCAAAGCGACGCGTCGGATCTCGATACCGTCGTGTTCGCCGCAAGCCAAACGGATAGAGGAGGACGAGAAGAGTGATTTGACTGTGGAGTCGTCGCCGCACAACATCTATCTGAGCAATTTTAAAGGAGTTAATGTGAATAATATTGAGCAGCACAATTCTGTTCGGGTCTAGAAGCTCACTTATAAACTATTTTCCCTGCACTTTTCATTGTTGTTTTTCTGTTGATAATGATTCTTCCGGATGATATTGATTATAATAATAATATAAATACATTAATTTATCAAAATCCTCTTTATCGATTCAACGTTCATCTCATGCGATATAAAAGGACTTGAGTTTTCAACAAACAGGTTTATAATTTCAAAAAGCAAACAACTTATTGACGTGGTCCTCCTGGAGCTCCTGGGCGAGCAGCAGCGGTACGCTGTCCGAAACGTGGTGGTGGGTTACGATCTCTTCTGGCCTCGCGGGATCTGTTTCTGACGACCTTGCTGTGGATGGCGCAAGCGATGCAGTAGTGAAGCTTGTGGTAGAGCTTTGGAAGAGCGTAGGCTGCAAATTTTCAAAAAATTTGATGAGAAATTTTCAAAATTTATACTCACTGGTGTAAGCGGAGGCATCTCCGATATCTCTGACAGCGGCAGCCTCGACGATGTTTCTGACCACGAACTTCTTGATGGCCTTATCCTTTGGGCAGCAGCGTCCGCAGTTGGTGCAACGGATGAACGCGACGTGTCCGCGGTTCTTCTTGTTTCTTCCGTGGTTGCGTCTCTTGAACGTCATTGTACCCTGAAAATTGGAACATAGCTTAATTATGAGGATTCGAAACGAAACAACGGAAAAAGGAGCAAGTAAAAATTAAAATCCCTAAATTGCCGAAAAAAAAATTTCCGCAAGCAAATCAAGATAAAACCTTTAAAACTGAATAAAGCATTGTCGATTTAATTATTTTGAGCAAAAAATCCAAAAATTTCGATCGAAATTCATGAAAAAATCGAAAAAATCGTTTAGGCCAGCGAAAAAGAAGGCGAAATACGCGAGAGAGACGAGGAAAATGGCGATGACTACGATACCTGCACATCTAACTCGTCGCTCCTTTAAACTCGGCCACGGCCGCGGGCTTGCAAATCCTAGGCCAGCAGCGAAAAATTGCAATTTTTTGGGGCATTTTTTTCCCGAAAATCGCTGAAATTTCTCGATTTTTAGAGAAATTTTTGGGAAAATCGGTTTCTAAAAATTTTGGGGTGAATTTTGAGGCAAAATAATGCAGAAAAGTGGGAGCTTTTCGCTGAAAATCAGTGTTTTCAGCGACTGGAAAAAAATTAAGAAAAAATCGTGATTTTTAACGAATTCAGGAATGAAAAGTGCTGAAAATTCATGAATTATGAAGAAAAAATTGATTATTTGGCCTAAAAATTGCTCCGCCCCTTTGCTCCCCTCCGTTGCCATAGAAACCAGAGCCCCCAGTTATTATTGATTTTCCGGGAAATTTTCCCCAAATTTTCCGGGAAATTTTAGCAAAAATGTTCACCCAAACTGACACCATTACTAAATATTATCAATGCCTTGTCGGGCACTTTGCAATGTCCACAATTGTGATTTTTAATCAGGTTTGCAAAATTTTTTCATTTTTTTCAAGAATTCCCTAGATTTCAGACGCCCCATCTCGAATCCTCTGTCATCGGAGGCGTTCTTGTCGCCGAAGAATCGCGAATCGGGTTCACCGTTTGCCTCGTGCTCACCAAGATCGCTCTTCTCATCGAATTCGCCTCGCTGGCTCTCCAAATGCCGTCGGTGGCCCGTTCCATCTTCTCCACCACGGCTCACACCGTTGCCACGTGTCTTTTCTTGCTCTTCATCGCCGATTCGCATCCTCCGTTCCACTTTTGGATTCTGCTAGTTGCACTCTCCTTACCCTGTTTTCTTCTCGCTGTAAACGCTTTGGTGCAAACGTTCACTCGTGGAAAACAGGAATAATAAATTCATTTGTATTGATGAATGTGGATATTTTGAATGGGATGCATGATAAACGGACACAAAAAAAATTGATGGAGACCATTGGGGGGGAACGGGAACTAAAGTGTGTTTCGGGTGTGTGGGGGAAAACTAAAGAAAAATAAAACTCAATTAGATCACAGAGTCTTTTAATTCTAATTATGTGTGAGCTTTTATGAGGAAATAGTAGAAAGTTGGGGATAGGGAAGGGAAAAGGAGCCAAGTTTGAAATCCTAAAATAGGTGAGGAAACAATTTATTGCTGCTGACACTGCACACCAGCGGGTCCGTGTCCGTGTCCTCCGAATCCTCCATGACCTTCATACTCCTCTCGCTCGAAATTCCGACGGGAGGCTCGTGGATCCAACTCGGTGAGCTCAACGACTTCTGCGTCTTCATCGATGATTTCTTCTCCTGGAAAAAAAGAAGAGATTAATTTTGTACAAATTTCAACAGAAAGCTTGCTCCTTTTAAAAAAATCTAGTCGAAAAACCGTCACAATTATCAAAAATTAACAGAGTTGCGATTTCGCGACGTTTTTGAGCCGAAACTTGATGAAAAATTGCAATGTTTAGGCCATCTGCATCGATTTTGAGCCCATTTTTTAGTAATTTTCGACCCTTGGGTCTAAAAAATTCCGATTTTAGCAACTTTTCGAATATTGTTCAATAAATTGACTGAAAATCGTAAATATTCAAATAGATAAAAAATTGTCAAAGTTTGATGGAAAATGACTCAAAATAGGCTAAAAATGATGAAGTTAGTCTAAAAATTGCAATTTTTCCTCAAAATTAATCAAAATTCGCCAAGAATGACTCTAAAGCGCTACAAATGAAATAAACAACGACCCAAGAGTCAAAAATGGCTCAAAATAAACTGAAAATTGATCAAAAATGATGAAAATAGCCTAAAAATTGCAATTCTTCCTAAAAATACATCAAATGAAGCCTAAAATGGCAAAAAAGTCCACAAATCCCAAAAAACGGCCAAACGGTCGGACATGACTCAAAATAGGCTAAAAATTGCAAAATTTTCTTCAAAATTCATCAAATTCGACCTAAAATGGCTAAAAAAGTCCAGAAATCTATGGAGACCACTTACTCTTCCCCGGCAACAAATCAGCAAGCTTTTTCGCCGCATCCGGATTAATCTTATCCGGGAATTTGACATCAAACTGAACAAGAAGGTCTCCTCGATCCGACGGCGCTCGACGCATCGGCATTCCTTCGTTGTGAATCACTTTGACGTCTCCATGAGCGATGACCTCTCCGGGAAGAACGTGATAGGCAATGGTGCGTCCGTCTAGAGTTGTAATGTTGCGAACGAATCCACACAGGGCTTCAGAGAGATCGATGTTGTGCTGAATGATGAGATTATCTCCTTTTCGAACAAATTTCTCGTGCTCCATCTCGTCTAGAATCACAATAAAGTCTCCAGGCTTCGAAACTCCGATTCTCTCGTCTCCCTTTCCTTCGAACACAAACTTCTCTCCATCGCGGGATCCTGGGCCGATGTTCACCTCGATTATCTCGTCCTCCTTCACCTGCTTCTTTCCCATACACTTCTTACAACGATCCTTATGATCAAACGACTCTCCTTCTCCATTACAACTGTCACAATGGGATTGCATCTGTTGAACCATGGGTCCCATTCGAATCATGCGAATCTTCACACCGTGACCATTGCAATCCGCGCATTTCTTGGCGGCTCCCTCGGCACCACCGCGTCCTTCACACTGTTTGCATGTGGCGGTTCTGGAGATCTTCAGCCTCTTCGTACACCCTTTGTACAGCGAATCCAGTGTGACCCGTAGATTATGAACCGTCGGCTTCACAATATTCTCTCCGCGACGACGGCCACCACCGAAGAACATATCGAAGACGTCGAACGGATTGTGGAAGCCTTCGCCGCCTCCGCCGCCGCCTTGAAGCGCTTCTTCTCCGCCTTGATCGTACATTTGACGCTTCTTCTCGTCTGACAACACTTCATAGGCCTGGAAATCGAATTTTCATCAATTTTCAGATCAAAGAAAGCTCAAAAATACCTGTGAGATCTGCTTGAACTGCTCGGCACCATCTGGATTCTTGTCTGGATGGAATTTGAGTGCCAATTTTCTGTAGGCTTTCTTCAACTCGCTGTCCGATGCGTCTGGCTTCACACCGAGCACATCGTAGTAGCCGGTTTCCTTCACCATTTTTTAATTATGGATCTGAAAAAAGTGAAATTTTTTTTTCGAAAAATTTGATTGGAAAATTGACGAAAATGAGTGCCCCTACTAATTCAAGCATTGCGAAATCGATGTCTGCAACGAAAACTAGTGAAAAACCCCAGAAAACCCTCGAAAAAATGATGAGAATGGGCGAAAAATCGATTTATAACAGGCGAATGTGAATAACTTTTTTCAGGAGGATCGGGCAGAAATACGGTCAACAGAAAAAATGTTCCTTATCAAAAAAGCTGTCGATTAGTACAAAAATCGTCGAATTTCATCAAAAATTAACAGAGTTACGGAAATTTCGGAAATTTTTTGGCAACACCGGGCGTAACTCTGCCAATTTTCGATGAAAATTGACGATTTGTACCAATCGATAGCTTTTTTGATAAGGAACATTTTTTGTACGATTTTTTTGAAACTCTCGAAAAAATGATGAAATTGGGCGAAAAAATTTTGTTCCGAAAAATTGGCAGGCAGAAAATTGACGAAAATGAGTGTTCCTACTAATTCGAGCACTGCGAATTCCATTTTTGCAACGAAAACTACTGAAAAATGCGGGAAAACCCTCGAAAAAATGATGAAAATTGGCGACAAAATTTTTTTCCCGAAAAATCGATGTATAACTGGTGGAAAATTGACGAAAAGGAGTGTTCCTACTAATTCGAGCATTGCGAAATCGATTTTTGCAACAAAAATTGGCAAAAAACGCCAGAAAACCCTCGAAAAAGTGATGAGAATAGGGAGAAATGGGGGGAAATTCCATAGATCTTTCGTGAACATTCGAGACGCAGTGTCAGTGGAGCGCGTTTGCATAGGCGGTTTTTGAAATCGATGTGGTCTTGTGCCAAGAGTTTTGGAGCCTGCGAATAGTGCAAATAGCCTAAATAATTCAAAAAAAAAAATCAGAAAAAAAATTTAAGAAAAAAAAATCTGAAACTTGGAGATAAAAAAGTTTATGAGAACAGCTGCAGCAAGATTGAAAATCAAACGGAATTCGGAATTCTGTACAGAAATCGATTTATTTTTTGAAAAATTCCAGAAAGTATTAAAAAACCAGAAAATTAAAGAAAAATCCAAAAAAACTTTTAAAATCCCTTTCAAATTCAAACTGCCGCGCAAAATTCGGCTAGCTGGCCTAGAAAACTCCTGTGCGGCGCCATTCCGTTTTTTTCTTCCATTTCGTTTAAATTGAATTTTTAATTGTTTTTTTCATAATTTTTCTGGTAAAAATCCCATTTTTTCAGCAATGGAACTGCACATTTGGCCATCAGACTTTGGTCTACCCACGATTGACGTCTCCTCGCTGCAATTTTTGGTGCGATTTCCCCTGCTTTTTACTCGAAAAAATGTCAAATTATTAAAAAAAAATTTTTTCCGAGTTTTTCACTAATATTTGTTGCAAAAATCGATTTCGCAATGTTTGAATTAGTGGGAACACTCATTTTCGTCAATTTTCCAACTCGATTTTTCGAAGAAAAAAATTCGGTCATTTCATCATTTTTTCGAGGGTTTCTTGGTGTTTTTCACTATTTTTTGTTGCAAAAATCGATGTCGCAGTGCTTGAATTCGTAGAAACACTCATTTTCGTCAATTTTCCACCAGTTAAAATCGATTTTTCCAGAAATTTTTTTTTGTCAGTTTTCATCATTTTTCAAGGGTTTCAAAAAATCGTACAAAAAATGTTCCTTATCAAAAAAGCTATCGATTGGTACAAAAATCCTTAAATTTCGTCAAAAATTGGCAGAGTTACGCCTTTTTGCAATTTTTCGGGAAGCGTAACTCTGTTAATTTTCGATGAAATTTCACAATTTTTGTACCAATCGATAGCTTTTTTGATAAGGAACATTTTTTGTACGATTTTTTTTTTTGAAAACCTCGAAAAAATGGTGAAATTCGGCGAAGAAAATTTTTCCGAAAAATCGGCAGGCAGAAAATTGACGAAAATGAGTGTTTCTACTAATTCGAGCAGTGCGAAATCGATTTTTGCAACAAAAATTAGTGAAAAACGCCAAGAAACCCTCGAAAAAGTAAAAAAAAATATCAAAAAAGCTATCGATTGGTACAAAAATCGTCAAATTTCGTCGAAAATTGGCAGAATTACGCCTTTTTGCAATTTTTCGGCAAAGCGTAACTCTGTTAATTTTCGATGAAATTTGACGATTTTTGCACCATTCGATAGCTTTTTTGATAAGGAACATGTTTCCTGTTGACCGTATTTTTATCCGACCCCCCTTTCTCAGGCCTGCTCAAAAATGTGCGCGAGCCCTGTCCGGGTGGTCCAATCGGCTCGCCCGTGGCGCTCACCGAACGGAGAGCTCCCGATGGTGGCGCAAATCGATGGAAACGCGAAACCCGTCACGGATTTCGAGAAATTCGTGGATATTCTGAAGAAGTGCGGACAGGACGTCGTCATCGACGCAGATCTGACTACAATCGAGCGAGCACAACTCGATGCGTTCTCCTGTTACCTCCATCATAATCTGTATCCGGCAGTCCTTCACACATTCTGGGCTGATGATTTGAATTATAATACTGTGACGCAATACTGGTACGCTTCTCATCTACACTTCCCGTACAACCTGTATTATTTGGAAAAGAGGAAGAAGAAGGCGTTGAGAATGTTGGGCGGAAAAAATGATACGGAGATTCTGAAGGACGCGTTCATGGCGTTGAATACGCTGTCGACGAAGTTGGGAGATAACAAATTCTTCTGTGGAAATAAGCCTACATCGCTAGACGCTCTGGTGTTCGGATATCTAGCTCCACTTCTTCGTGTACCTCTTCCCAACGATCGTCTTCAGGTTCAGCTCTCGGCTTGTCCGAATTTAGTGAGTGGAAATAGGTCCAAAACCGTCAAAGTTATGATTTTTGATGAATTTTGAGGAAAAATTACAATTTTTAGCCTATTTTAAGCCATTTCCGACCCTTTGGTCTAAAAAATTGCTTAGTTTAGTAGTTTATTGAGTCAAAAGTGGCCGAAAATGGCCTAGGATTGCAATTATTCGTCGAAATCACTCGAAGTTTGGCTCAAAAATGTCTCTGGAACGTCCAGAAATCCCTAAAATTGATCAAAAAGCCGAAAATGACTTAAAATAGGCTGAAAATGATGAAAATGGCCTAAAAATTGCAAATCTTCCTCAAAATTCATCAAATTTAGCTAAAAAGAGACAAAACTTTTCAAAATTGGCCAAATTGGGATTATTTCATTTAAGCCCCCCGACCTATTCCAATATAACCCCCCAGAGATAAACATTGGAATAACCCCCCACCAACGGAATTTCAGATATCAATATGAACCCCCACCATTCCAATAAGACCCCCCACACATAAGATTTCAATATAGACCCCCAACATTTCAATATGGCCCCCCGCATTTGGTGGGGTGGTATAACAGTGTTCATCAGGCTGAGTATCAAACTTGCAGAAAAGTAAGAAGCCAAATTGAGCAATCGAAAAATCATTTCGAAATCGGCATTTTCTACGTTTTTGGGCCTATTTCCTTCATTTTTTCGATATTTTTCGCTATTTTTTTGCGTTTTTCTTCATTAATCTAACTTTATTACCTCAAAGTACCCTTAAGAGCTAGTTTTTGATATTTTCAGCTATTTCTTAGGCTTAGTATCACCATTTTGCTGAAAAATAGGCTTAGAAAAAAGTGGGGTGATATATCAGATTCTAATATGGTCCCCCTCTATTTCAAGATAACCCCCCACATATCAATATGACACCCCAGGCGGGGGGTTCTGCCAACAAGGACTTTTGGGGGGTCTTATTGGAATGTTACGGGGGGCTATAATGGAAGATTGCCAAGGATTTCAATATAACCCCCCAAATCAACGGTGGGGAACTTATTGGATTCCAATATGTCCCCCCGCTCCAATCATTCCATTTTAACCCCCCACCATTTGGACCCCCCACTTTTCAATTGTGTGGGGGGGTATTCCGAGTCGTGGGGGCCGACAACAGTGTGGGGGGGTATAATGGAATTTTCCCGCCAAATTAGCTAAAAATGACCCAAGGGTCGAAAATGACTCGAAATAGGCTGAAAATGGCCTAGAAATTGCAATTTTTCCTCAAAATTCATCAAATTTGGCTTAAAATGGCTACAAATCGCCCAGAAATCTCGAAAAACCGTCAAACGTTTTCAGGGCATTTGTGTGGCCGAATTTGATGAATTTTGAGGCAAAATTGCAATTCCCAGGCCATTTTTAGCCTATTTCGAGTCATTTTCGACCCTTGGATCATTTTTAGCTACTTTTGGCCAATTTTTATAAATTTTGAGTCTTTTTAGCTAAATTTGATGAATTTTGAGGAGAAATTGCAAATTTCTAGGCCATTTTCAGCCTATTTCGAGTAATTTTGGACCTTTTCACCAATTTTTGGGATTTCTTGACGTTTTGTACCCTTTTTAAGCCAAATTAGATGAATTTTGAGGAAAATTAACAAAAAATGACCCAAAACAAGCTGAAAATCGGTTTAAAAAAAGCGAAAAATGGCCTAAAAATTTTTTTTTCTCAAAATTCATCAAATTTGGCTCAAAAGGGCACAAAATGTCTCTAAAAACGTCCGAAAATCCCAAGAATTTAAAAATTGACCAAACAGTCGAACATGACTCAAAACAGGCTAAAAATAATGAAAATGGTCTGAAAATTGCATTTTTCCTCTGAATTCAAAGTTCATCAAATTCGGCCCAAAAAAGGCTAAATTTGATGAATTTTGAAGGAAAATTGCAATTTTCAGACCATTTTTATCATTTTGAGCCTATTTTGAGTCATTTTCGATCATTTATTCAGAAAATTTTCCGATTTTAGCGATTTTTTTGAAAATTGTTCAAAAATTGACTGAAATTCAAATAGATCAAAAATTGTCAAGGTTTGATGGAAAATGACTCAAAATTTGGCTGAAAAGGGTACAAAATGTCTCTAAAACGTCAAAAAATCCCATAAATGTAAAAATTGACCAGACAGTCGAACATGACTCAAAATAGGCTAAAAATAGCCTAAAAATTGCACTTTTTTCTCAAAATTCATTTAAAAAAATCTGCAGGTTCGCTTCGTTGAAACCGTCTCGTCGATCTACCTTCCACTCAGCGAGGAAGAGCTGAAACGACAACAATCGAATCGTAAAATGTGGTCGTCGCGAATCTCGAAGGCGAAAGCCGACAAAGAGGCCGCGAAGGCGACCGAAGAGACTTCAGAAGCGCTTCCAGATGAGCCGCCGATGCGCGACGCCATTCTCTTCACCATCGGAGCATTAGTGTTGTCGGTGGCGTTCGCTATTCATACCGGATTGATTCAAGTGTCTGTGGAAGAGGAGATCGCTGAATAATTTGATTTTTTTTCGGCTCCGGGACTTTTGAAAAATGAACTATTTTGCGCATAAAATATCTCAAAACGGCCTTTTTTGCAGTCATTTTGAGATATTTCATGCGCAAATTAGTGCATTTTTGGCTCCCGGAGCCGATTTTTTTTGTTGTAACACAGGGTCGCAGCGCGGTACATGATTTGAATTGAATAAAAAATTTGAATTTGGCGGGAAACCGCATGCTGTCTGCGTCTCTCTCTTGGCTTGGCCGTGCGACAGAGCGCACTTTCTCGATGTACCGCGCTGCGACCCTGTGTGGTAATCTTTTATTGATCTGCTTGCCCCTCTCACTGCCTCTCTAGTCCCCTCCCACCGATGCATTTTTGTTTTTAGGCTTAGTAAGTGTAGAGAGAACGAAAAATCACGAATGAACGCTTTATTTTTTTTGTTGTGGAATTCTCGTTTTTTTTTCTAGGTTGTAAATCCATTATTTATTTTTAGTTAATTTTGCGTGAAAAAGTCGGATTTAGAAGCTAAAATTGTAATTTTTCTGTAAAAATTACGCTCAGTTCTGCAGAACATTTTTGAAAAATCTTAAAAATTTTCGCCCAGAAATTCATAATTTTTGTGGAAAATCCCAATTTTTATAGATTTTTTGACCCAAAAATGTCCAAAATTTGAAAAAAAAATAGCTAACATCGTTTTTTTCCAAATTTCAGTATTTTTTTTCAATAGAAATTTCGGCATTGAAATTCATCAATTTTTAAAGATTTTTGGACCGAAAATTCAATAATTTTCAGTTTTCGGACCCAAAAATGTCCAAAATTCAATAAAAATCAACATTATCAGAGCAAAAAATGACAAAAATAAATTAATTTTTCAAAAAAATTTCCAAAAAATTAATTTATTCAAAATTTTTTAATTTATTCAAAAAAATTAATTTATTCGAAATTTCCAAAAAATTCAAACCAAAAAACCGAAATCCGCTGAAAGATTACTCAATATTAGACAAAAAATCCAAAAAAGTTTTTTTCTTGAAATTCGCAAAAAAAAATTTTTTGCCAAACTTTTTTAAAATTCACTAATTTCGAAAAAATGTTTAAAATTCATCAATTTTAAACGATTTTTGGACCGAAAATTCAAAATTTTTCAGGTTTGGGACCCAAAAATGTCCGGAATTCGATAAAAATCAACATTATCAGAGCAAAAAATGATAAAAATAAATTAATTTTTTTAAAATTTCCAAAAAAAATTTTCTGAAAGTCCGAAATCCGCTGAAGACTACTTAAAATTAGACAAAAAATCCAAAAAAGTTTTTTTCTTGAAATTCGCAAAAAAAAATTTTTTCCAAAATTTCCAAAAAAAAATTTTTTTGCCAAAATTTTTAAACATTCACTAATTTTGAAAAAAATGTCTAAAATTCATCAATTTTTAAAAATTTTTGGACCGAAAATTCAATAATTATCAGGTTTGGGACCCAAAAATGTCAGAAATTCGATGAAAAATACTCAAAATTAGCCGAAAAATTCTTTTTTTTTTTGAAATTTCCAAAAGAAAGTTTTTTCATCAAATTTGAAACTTTCAGTTCTCCCCACTCCGCTCCAAAAAATGAACGCCGAGCGTTGCGAATTTCTGGCCGGCAACACGATGATCGAGGTGATTCCAGCGATAACCGAACGAGTGATTCGTTTGATTTCCGGCGACATTGGGCCGTTCGAAGCGGGCGTTCCGTGTCGGATTCCAATCTGGACGGCGATTCTGATGAAACGAAAACATCACTGTAAGATCGTCGCACCGAAATGGATGGAAGTCGACGAGTTGAAGAAGGCGTTGGCATCGGAGACAGAGAGTCAGGGATTGTCTTCTCTGCCCGATCATTTCTTCGAAATCTCGCACATGTTGGTTCGCGATGCGACCGATGACATTTTTGAGGTGGAGGCCGTGAAATCGCTCATTCAGGATATCTATGATCGAAGAGATGCCAAGTTGAGAACTTCGGCCATTGCTTTCTTGTCACAGGTGCGAAGAAAATTCGGGAAAATCGGCTCAGAATGCTCCGAAATTGATTTTTCATCATTTTTTGCTTATTTTTGATAAATGTTTTCACTAAAATGGTCGAAAATCATAAAAATCGGCTCCGAAATCGATTTTACACCATTTTTCATGTATTTTTTGCTGTCTCAGTCAATGTCAGTCCTGGTGCGATATCTCGGCACGAAAATGCTATATTAAAATTTAAAGGAACATACTATGATTTTTAGGTAAATTTTTCAATTTTTCATGATTTTCAAACGACTTTCAACAAATTTCGGAGCAAAAAAATAGTATTTCGCTTCGAAATTTGTTGAAAATCGTTTGAAAAACATGAGAAATTGAAAAATCGACCTAAAAATCATGGTGTGTTCCTTTAAATTTTAATATATTACTGTAGAATTTTCGTGCCGAGATATCGCAACCAAACAAAATCAGGGAAATTCAGCCAGGACTGGCATTGACAGAGACTGGCATAATATCGAAATTTCTGAAAGAAATCAACGTTTTTTTCACCATTTTACAATTAAAACTGTGAAAATTTGTGAAATTCAGGTAGAAAATCAAGAGAGTGCACCTCGGAAACCCATCGGAACTAGATTTTAAGGCCAAAAATGAAAAAAAATTCCAAAAAAAAAATTTTTTTTTTCGAAAAAAATCTAATAAGATTCATTTTCGGTTTGAAATTTCAAAATTTCAAACCGAAAACTATTTTAGATTTAAAAAAAAAAATTTTTTTTTTTGGATTATTTTGCATTTTTGGCCTTAAAATCTAGTTCCGATGGGTTTCCGAGGTGCACTCTCTTGATTTTCTACCTGAATTTCACAAATTTTAGCAGTTTTACTTGTAAAATGGTGAAAAAACGTCATTTTTCAGAAATTTCGATTTGCATTATTCTCTCAAAGCGACAGTACGAAAATTCTTGTTTTCCAGAACCAAACATGCCACGCCCAACTGGACTGTGTTCAACTCATCGAGACGTCGTCTGCACGAGCGACACTGGAGGCGTGCAAACAAATAGGCATCGTCGTTCGAAACAAGCACGAAGTGACACCGCTGTGAATATATCAAGTCTCTATAAATATTTATGTGTATAATCTTTACTAATAACAACCAGTGATTTCCGTATGTCTGTCTGTATGTTGCAGGTTGTAACTCAGCCCAAACTGAACCGATTTTCATAAATTTTTTACAGAAAGATCAGAAATTTGTCTACGTTGATGCCCATATGTTTAGATTTTTGATATCTCAAAAATTGAGCAAGTTACGGCTCTTTTCGTGAATTTTCAGTACTAATTTCGGTATCGAAAATGTGTTGCAAGTCATAACTCGCTTCAAAGTTAACCGATTCTTTTGAGATTTTCACAGTTTGTTCCTGATTATATGAGGATGATGCACGACTTTTTTGTTTTTCGAAATTCCAATTTTAAAACCTTCTGGAGCACTTTTCTGACCAACTGGGTTCATTTTCGCATGCGCGGCGGCAGAGAGACAGCGCACACACAAAGTATAGTGGCCGACGCGAACCCGGTTGATGTCGGCCGCTTCTCTGAACTACCCCCGCCGACGAGAGAGGGGAAGCCGGTTCAATTACCCAAATTTGGGGTGAGATTTGCGAGGGAAAGAGATAAAGGGGTCGAATTTTATGCCATTCTGTTCGTCTCGCCACGAGGAGACAGAATATTTAGGAAAATTTTGGAAAAGTTGAGGTTGAAAGAGTGTTATCGTGGTTTGAAGTTCCAAAATGTGTCTAATCTGATTCCAAGAAGTGCTAAACGTGTCGCTTTGTTGTTCAGAAGGTTCACAGTTTTAAGAAAAAAAACCGAAAGCTCTAAAGCGGAACCGAAGGTTTCCTGCATTGAAAAAAAGAGCCGAAGGCTCAAGAAACGGAACCGAAGGTTCCCTGTATTAGGAAAAAGAGCCGACGGCTTTGAAAATGGAACAGTAGGTTCAAAACCTAGAGTAAGCAAAAGCCAGGTGGATGAGCCCCGAAGGGGCGACAGCCACCTGGTTATCATTGTTTCCTTCTACGCTTTGATCTCTTTATGTTGAAATAAATGTCTCATTATTCAAGGTTAGGGTTCTTCTAGTAATGGGGTATCTCTAGAGGTACAGCAACTAAGTGGGCGGGACCAAGGATCATTATTAGAGACCAACGTGTGTGTTCTCCCCTAGTTGTCTTCGGCTCCGCGACGTTTCGAAAGATTACGTTTCCCAAGTGTGACGTTTCGAATGTGTGACTTTTTAGAAGAAAAACGTTGCAATTGTAAAATATCGCACTTTCGAAATGTCACACTTGCGAAACGTCACACTCCTTTAATAGTCCAGTTCAACTGGAAATTTACATTAATTACCAAGACACAAGAATTAAAAAGAAAGAGACATTACGCTGAGAGCGTCGACAGACAAAACAGAAAATTCAATCTGAAATAATCGATTGTGGCCCAATAACCATCCAAAACTCGTTGCGGTCGATGATCACTGTTGCTTTTAACCCATTCTTCCGTTGAATAGTGTTACCACTTTCGAATAGAAATTTGGTTCCGAAAGAACTGAAATAATCGAAATAACCTTTTTTGTTCGTACTTACGAGCCACTTTTTCCATGAAAATCGATTTTCAAATATTGTCCTAACCCTTTTTCTGATCTATTTTTAAAAATGCAGAATTTTTCCGCTGATTCGAATAAGTCTAATAGCGCTGCTCAAACCTCAGCAGAATGTTCTATAGCCTATAAATAATTAACATTGAAATATTTGATTTTATTGAACAAAGTGGAAATGGTTGCTCATAACAGCAGGACAATTTTCAGGCGGCTTTTGAATTAGCAGCGTTTTGGGCGGCAAAATTAGGCACATCGAAATGAGCGAAAATACTACATTTTTTGAAATAGGTTTTAAAATAATAGAGCTCAAACCTTCAATATCGATTTCCAGGAAAAACCATTGTTAAAGGTGGTAGGACACCTTAAAAAAAGATTTTCTCTAATTTTGCCAGCATGTACCTTACGTGGGCTCAAACCTGTGGGCGGATTTCTATGGACACTTCGAGCTGTCTCACCCCCTTTATTCGCGTAAATGAAAAGAGCTTACCGTGGATTGTACAAGCAAACTTCGTGAGTTTGCTCCAAACGAAACTCATTCTTCCAATCATTTCCAAAAATCGACGAAAAATCTAAATGTTTTTCAGTTCTCACTTCAAGATACTGTAATCGTGGACTGCCTCCATTCATCCAGAAATGCAAAAATTGATTAATATCGGTGCCGGAAAGTGTCGTATCCCATAAAAGACATTCCAATGAATCGATATTCATCAAATCGCCGACTGTCATCCACTTTCCGGGTTGAATGGATATATCATCGACGATTGGAAAGTTTCCGGTGAATCGAAAGTTTTCAGGTGCTAACGCACTAATGGAAAGTTCATTGGTTGGAGTGCTACTGAATTTGAAAGAAATTTTAGGTATCAAACGTTTTTTTTCAATTTTTCTCGCCCTCTGTTATCAGTCCGATTCAAAGGCGCATGCAATTATTTCGAATGATTCTTGCCGCGAACAACTTCGACCGTATCCCACCGCGGGAGTATTGGGTTTTGGAACTTCACCGAATGGAACTGTAACATAATGGTCCACTACGAAATCTACGAAATGACAGAATCCTCCAAGAGCACTCTCAGCACCGGTGACAAATCAGATGGATCCACGCTGACATCCACGCTGACAGAATCCTCCAAGAGCACTCTCAGCACCGATGACAAATCAGCTGGAACATCCAGCGGCCAAACCACTACGAAATCTAGAAGGGTACGAATGTGCAGCTTCGAAGCAGTGAAATTGGAATATTTTGTCCTATAACTGTGCTAAATTGCGTTGTTCTAGTTTGAAGCGAGTTCTATTACTGCAGTCTGCATAAATCGGGTTCCTGGCCTAACTTTTGCAGCTGGCCGAACTCTTGGACCCGCCACGAAAACTGCTACAGTAACCTCCGTAAATCGACACAAAAATTTTTTTGAATTTAATTCCTAAAATCTTTCCGATTTTTGTTCTCCGTTTTCAACCGATTTTCTTGATTTTTTTCGCGATTTTCGAGTAAATTTATCGAAAAAGAATATTTTCGTAACATTTTTTCTTTATTTAAAACAATTTTCAAATTTCAGAGTTCAACACCGGAAAAAAATTGCACGAAAATATTCTTTTTCGATAAATTTACTCGAAAATCGCGAAAAAAATCAAGAAAATCGGTTGAAAACGGAGAACAAAAATCGGAAAGATTTTAGGAATTAAATTCAAAAAAATTTTTGTGTCGATTTACGGAGGTTACTGTAGCAGTTTTCGTGGCGGGTCCAAGAGTTCGGCCAGCTGCAAAAGTTAGGCCAGGAACCCGATTTATGCAGACTGGAGTAATATTATGTTACATTTCTATTCGGCGAAGTTCCAAAACCGAATACCCTCGTCGTGGGATACTGTAGCAGTTTTTCTCTGCGAGAATCATTTGAAATAACTGCATGCGCCTTTAATTCGCGACGCATTGAACACTCGCCGCAACGACACTCCGCTAAAAATTTCAGTGCGCATTTGGACACCAACGCACAGAAATTTAGACGAGTGTCGTTGGGGCGAGTGTTCAATGCTTCGCGAATGAATAATACGCAAAGAAAAGACGCCTCAAAATCAAAGAACTCCAAAAAAGTTTCATTTCCCACTTTTGAGAATCTCAAAAATCTAAACTTCAGGGGTTACTAGGTAATCGAACTGTCACAAAATGGAAGCACGCAAATTTTGAAAAATGAATTCGATTTCGTAGCGGTTCCATTATGTTACAGCTCGATTTTCGAGTAAATTCTGGTATTTTATCGTAAACGATGGATTGGGACGATCATTTGAGTACAAAGTGACTGAACTGCCACTGTTTCTACTTACATACCTCAGGACTAGTTCCAATTCCTCTTTCGGGTAACATTCGCTTCCTTGAACTTCGAGCGTAACATCCTTCAATTTCTCATTCTGACGGTTCCGAATCCATTCTAATGTCCATTCGTCGCCTTGACCAATACACACAATGCTGACACTCAACTGGAAAAGATCCGAAACGTACTCGATCACTTGTTTCAATCCCTCAATTCGATCCTCCCAGTATGTGTCCAGACAATATCCCGTCACTGGTTCAATAGTTCTAATTTGATCATCATCGATGTATACGTTCGGACATGTATTGTTGAGAACGGGCACCTGAAGTGGAAAGTCGGTCATTCTTTATTTCTACTCAAATTCACGAAAATAACATTATTTGGCTCTTTCCGGTTTTAATGGTCCTAGGAGAAACTCTCGGTCCCAAGTTGGGACCAGTGGTCTTTTGATCAAAATTTTTGTAATTATTGTTTCAATTTGAAAATTTTCTTCATGAAGGGGGTCGAAAACTGACATGACCAATTTCCCGTAACAGAGTGATTAAGAATCTTTTTTTCATCAGTTGGAAACCTGAATCTCTCGAAAATGTTGAAAAGGTTTAGTGCTTCGACTTTACTGAAAAACATCTGTTAGGTAGCATGAAGGTAATATTTGCATTAAAACAGAGAGTTGATTTTGCAGCTGTATTAGGTATTTAGGTGCATGAGACCCAAAATCTGTATTAGAAGGGCTTGCCCTTCTATTAGGCTGTTCAATAAGTAACGTTACTAGTATGACAATAGTTCAAACCTTCCCAATTCTTCATGTGTGAACTTGGTGAACATAATATTCAGGATGTAGCATTATCGTTTTATTGTACATCCGTACTTTTAAGCTACACGACGCTGAAAAACGCTTCGTTTCTACAAACTTTTAGAGAGGTAGTCAAAAGAACTTTTTCACTTTTCAAGCTCCCAAAAGCCTAGTTTGAGGAAGGAGGAAGACCCAAGTTGTCAAAACATTTTACGATAGTTGAGCTACATCCTGAATAAAACATCATGTTCACCAAGTTCACACATGAAGAATTGGGAAGGTTTGAACTATTGTCATACTAGTAACGTTACTTCATTGAACAGCCTAATAAAATCAAAGTTTCGATGTTAACTTTTTTATGGATTTAAGAATCCATGGGTTCCTCTTGAAAATAGTCCAAAAACCATTTAAAATGAACCTTTTTGATGCGAGTTATGAAAGTTTGAAGTTTCAGTGAGAGACGCAGACACTGTCTCGTTTCTCTGCATCTCTTCGACAGCGAGATTGTCTGCTTTCTCTGCGTCTCTCTTCTTGAAACTTCAAACGCCTATAAAAAATTTCGCTGGGGTTTGAGTAGTGATATTAGACTCGTTCGAATCAGAAAACATTTCCATATGTTTTGAAATTGACTTTTGAAAATTTAAGTTCAAAACTTGAAAAATAATTTTCTATCGATTTCTTGGAAAAAATATTGTTATTTTTCTGTGAATACTGGATTTAGGGACAGTCATTTGAGTACAAATGTCCTACCTTGTAGTTTCCGATTGTCACAGTTTCTGAATGTTGGTTTGTCAACACTTCAGAATCACTTCGTACTCCTAAAACATCCAGATGACAGAGGACCGTTTCCGAGTGATGGGTTAGAATGGCTCGCGGATATTGATAATTTTGCATTCTTAGTTGCCAGTTATTGAATCTTCCAACACTCTTTATTGCACTTTTGGCATCTTTCGAGCACAGCGAAATGATGACTCTGGAAGAAACGGGGTTTTTGAAAACATTACAGTATTCAACTACTTACAGTGCACTTGGATCCGCTAAACTGACGATTTTGGATAATACAAGCATGGGGACTTGTAGCAGGGGAAACTTGGAATTCATGGGGACGGCGATTCGCAGAAATAATGAGTAGAATGAATGATGGGGGTGGAAAGAGAGAGTGCTGACCTGTGGGCTGATTGTCTTGTCTTCTCACTCCTGCTAATCCCCTCCCCCTGGATGGGAAAGAGAAAGAGAATGAGAATATCAGAGAAGTCCAGACAACCATTCCCACAGGGCAGGTATCTTGCTCCGCCCACTGTTCCATTAGGGCAGAGATCATTAGGACAAAGATCTAACGCATCATTCATTCTACTTATTATTTCTGCAAACCACGGTCCCCCATGAATTCCAAATTTCCACTGCTACAAGTCCCCGAGCGTGTATTATCCAAGATCGT